>OZ025289.1:335287673-337687673 GCA_964019185.1 Maratus speculifer
CTTGCTGTCGTTTGCATTAGTTCGAGTGCAGTCACTTTACTATACTGTTATTTCACTCCGTACTCTCTCCGTTCGCAAGTATTTTCAGGTTAAAGGAACTTTCCTATGCACCCTGTAAAGTTAACCCTTCGGTATTCATTGTTCCATTAGATGGAACACCAAATTTGATTCTCGATTTTGATTCTTTTTCTTGATTCCCGCGATAGTTCTATTTCAAGAACTAATGCACGAATTTTGATCAAACTTTATATTTAGGTTGGTAAATATTACTTCTGATTAGGTTTTTGTGTAAATCGCACGACAGGCTGTACTTTTATTCTGTATTTTTACCGATATTCGCAATAGCTCTATTTCGAGAAGTAATGCGCGGAATTTCATATCACTAGTATCCTCAAAGTTTTAAAATATTTAATGGGTATAGATTGCTAGCTAATTATGGCATTGCGATAATGAATTTTGAATTTATTAAAAAACATGAGATAGAAGAAAGTTTTAGGATTGCCGCATCTGAAAAGCTTTGTAGCTGTTTTGCTTTTCTTGAGTTATTTCAGAAATATCACATCATTTGGGGGAAAAAAATTAAAAACACGTATTTATGTTTATAGATGATATTGTTCGCGAATTCTTTTGTGAAACCCTGTATTTAACGGCTAGAATTTCTGCAAACTACGTAAAATATTGAAATTTACTTAAGTTAAAAACAAAACTGACAAAATAAAAGCAGGCTTTGCAATTTTTGGTAAAGTTAATTCATAGCTTGTCTTTCCCTCTCTACTTTAATGAAACAGAAATATAGACAGATCTAGAAGACAAATTCTGCTTGCTATAAAACTTTTCACAATAAGTTTTTTTTTTTTTTTTTTTTTTTTTTTTTTTTTTAAATGGTACACTAGATGATATTAATGTTGAAAGATTGTGAAGCCTAAAGGTGAGTTCAAAAAGTTGATAAGGCTCACCACATCCTTCCTAGTTATAGTCATGGATTAAAATCGCATACCGAGCCTTAAGAGTTGCGTCATCATACGGCAACTCATAAGGCTCTTCCAGCAGTTATCAAGCACAAACAGTACTGTGGCCGTATGTTTTTGTAATCTCTGTAAATAAATGATAAATGCTATATATGATAAACTTCGGATTATCTGTCATTGACAGGACCGATCAAAATAGACGGATAATCTAAAAACAATGAAAATCGTTATTAAAATTACATTTCTATGTGTTAATTTATATATAAGAATTCTTAAGATTTTTTTTTTATATTTGTTGTGCACTTTCATTTATAAAAAACATAACTGATAATAAGAGAATCTGTTTAATCTCCAAATTTAGAATGTTATTGAATAAATATGTAGTACTTATTTTCATGCAAAGTAATCCATTGTGCATTTTGTTTGCGGTTTTACTGCAGCAATATTACGAATTCTATGTAATAAACGTAGATACTTGGTTTGCATTTGCATCCTCTTGCATCTCAAACCAATTAATGCAGTTAGCGAACATAATCTGCATAATTGAATACTGGATGATCAGATCTTTTCCCGATTCATCACTTTAGTCCACTTGTAGCTTCTCTGGATTCAAAACATTTTGAACAATTTTGATATCCGTTAATAATTTATAACTAATATTATTCTCGTCACAATTAAGTCTGTTTGGTCCGCAGAATATTTTCTAGCTGCTGTTCCTGACGTCAGACAAGTCTTTTGTTCAAAATAGGGCCATCTCACTAGGGTCTATGTGTATTTAAATTTTCGTTGTCGTTTCTGATTTTTATAAAAAATAGAAAAAGTTGCGGGGGCAAGGCCCGACTATGGCTATGGGAGATCTTTCGGCAAGCATCATCCTGGGGGGGGGGGGCACCTTTTGTCTATCGAGAGAATTATATTTTGTGTAACGCTACAAGAAAAACGTTAATAAAGACTTTCTTTTGAAAACAAAGAACACTAAGTTGTTATAATAAAACTTTAGTTATTAATTATCTTATGTAGTTTGTTTTTCGCATAAGATGAATTTTGTACTAGAAGCGAAGTAAGAAGGACCACTCTTACCTTCCTAAATGTTTGAAAATTTGTGAATTTTCATTTCTTTAGGCTAATTTTAATCATTTGGCACCTTTTAATGAAAATCCTAATTATTCTCATGGCCTAAAGGAGAAGACCCTGGCCAATTGCCGCGCATGCCCCTTCATAAGTCGGGCACTGGGCAAGGGTGATAAAAAGGTAGATAATCGAAAGTTTAGTGGATTCCATAGTCAATAGAAAGCATGTCGTAGATTATCCCAGTAATATAAATTCCATTATACTTGTGTAACTTGTGTTTCCATTATACTAGTGCAACATTAAGCATGCTAAAATTTCCCACCTACATGGACCATAATGTTACAGAATTTTTTAATGTATTCGCATCACTGTAAGAAAAAAAGCTATTAAATAATATACGCTCCATTTTAAATAGTTAAACCTCCTATAATAAACCTTAAAAACATTAAGCAGCAGTGATATTTCCTCTAAACTGAAAGTGTGCATTTTTTTAAGAAATTAACTCGCTGAACGGGCATCTATCTCTATGAAAAATTTTCATTAAATCTTGTTTTAGAAGCGCAAATGTACAATGAATTTTTTTCAAATTAATATATTATTTAAAATTAATATTTGAAACAAATACGAATTGGAACCTATAAATCTTTTAATAGAAATCCATTTCTAAGCTTCAATTATACAAACCCAAAATTACAGCTTGTTTTTTCAGGTAATTTTAGAGTAAAGCTTAAAAAAATACTAGCATTGCAGTTTGTTTTGCAATTAATATTAAAAAAGATTTAAACATTAGGAATTTCTTAATTATTTCACCGAAAGACTTACCGTTTGGTATTCGAAAGTACAAATAGCTGAATAATTTAAATATTTCGGAGTTTGAAAGTGCCTTTTTATTTATTTATTTTTTAACAAAAACTGAAAAAAGACATATTTTTCAATCAAAAACTGTATTTGCTTTTCATAGCAAACAGGGACCGATTTATAAATTTGGTGGGCCCCTTGCACCGATACTTATAGGGGAAAGGGGGAAAAAACGGAAAAGGATAGTTATTAAAAAAAACTATCTATTATTGATCTTAAAATATCTATTAAGAAATTAAATATGATAATCAATAACTTACTTTTAGATAATTATTTCACAATTATTAAATTTAAATGAGCAGATGTTTTATAATAAACTGTATGTTGCTAATTATGTTTTTCTGTGCATGTCTATGTACCTGGAATGCTAAAGTATGCAACAACTAATAATATTTCGACAACACCAAGTTACTATTATTTAAAATATTAGGGAACTATACGGCTTGCAAGCTCCGCTCATCATCACCTAAATAATATGACAAGAGGAAAAGGATTAAACAAGAATTAAAAATACAATATATTTTTAAAGTGATAAAGATTAAATAAAAATTATTTTAATAAATTAATAAATGAATGTTTGAGGCGAAATATACAACGTTATAAAAATATAATATGAACATAACACAATACAGAATGAAACGGAAAATTTCATTGGATATTAAAAGTGCATTAGATTTTGGGCAATAATTGAAAAACCTTTAACAAGGGGCCCTAGGCCCATGCCTCGAATGCCCTGCCGCAAATCTGGCATTGATAGCAACAAATTTGCAAATAATAAATATATTTCATCCTTTACTTTTTAAAAAAGCTTCTCAAAATAATTTTAAAATATTTGTCTTCAGTTTGTCTTCAATTTTTTGAATCTAATTAATTACATTATATTTTTATTTCAGAGTGCGGTCAGAGTACATACAAAACTGACCTAAAGCCACTGATAATGGGCGGATATACTGCAACAGAGGGAATGTGGCCTTGGATGGTAAGATTCAAACAATTTTAGCTACAAAAACTTACTCCCCTCCCCTCCAAAAAAAAAAAAAAAAAATCCAAGTTTGAATATTAAATGCATTATATTCCTATTTCTAGATCTTTCTTGTTGAGGTCAGTATTTCCATGGTAACTATAAAAAAAAAAAAAAAAAAAAAAAAAAAAAAAAAAAAAAAAAAAAACCGCTGCATTAAGCCATTATGCTGAAAAGTTCACAAAGTACAAATGAACACAAAAAATTATTAAAGCATAATTTGATTTGAAGTGCCAGAATATAACAAAGCTGTGTATAAACTAAGCGAAATCTTTCTTTGAAAATTAATTGTTCGAGGAAAATGAATAGATGAATCATAAAACGTTTAAAACAGACACACAAAATCCGATGTTAACATGATGGGCATTTTTAAAAATTAAATGAAAATTACCAATAGTATCTGAACATAATCTTCAATAGCCTAGCCAGGCGTATCTTTGAAAAGAATCTAGTAAAATGGACATTGTTATCTTAATGTTCAGACAGACCAACCTTCTATCTGTTATAAGTATCAGCTTCGTTATTGTGACAACACGGTGTTTTTAATCTCTAATGACTTTTAGGGGAAGGGGAGTTATATCCTGCAAAACAGGAACCTTCCCTTTAAATAGGGTTGAATTCCTTATTCATATCTCTTCATTCTATTGTGAATAAACCACAGAAGTATAAGATTTCGTAGAATTCAATTGAAGGGTGGCAAAATAAACGTGTGACCAGAGCCTTAGATTTGAGTAAATTTGAAATTTATCCGTATTTGTTCCACAAATGTAATCTATATATCTTATGCAGAATTGCACAAAGAAACTCTAATACATTGATATTTATAAGGGAAAATTACTGAAATGAGTTTTCAAGCATGCTATTTATTTCCGAACTTATTCATTTGTACCTATCTTTTCATCTTGGTTCATCCACAGTACTAAAACAACCACCTAAAAGTTACCCAAACTTCTAATTTTAGAAAGTATTTCTACTACAAAAAAGCAAAGACACTACTACTTTAACTTGTACAGAGTAAGTTTCCGGTTTCTTTAAAACACAAGGAAATCGCATCCAAATCAATGTTTTATTCGCTGTTTTTAATTTTTCCCTATTCAACTATAAACTATATACTTTTACCTTATTCAACTATGTACTTTTTTAAGTATGAGTAAAGCACAAAAAGTCATGTACTCAAATTAAGATGTTGCCCTTGTAAATAAATGTTAATGAATGTTTGGAAATTGAAACCAGTTATAATTTTCTTCCGAATATACAACACTAGCGAATAATCGTTTAAAAAAAATGAAATTTCGTAACAATGTTCTTATAAAGCCGGAAAGGGTTTCTTAATGTATATGTGATGCATCAATTTTCTTTCTTTTTTAAAGAATAATTGTAGATTGTACACAAATATATCTTTCCGCAAATAATTGTTTAAATAAAATCGAATAAACGATTATAAAAGCTTAGTAAATTGAGATCCTTACGCCAATACAGAAATATCAACTTTATTCGTGAAGAAAATTAAATATTTTTAGTAAACAATTGATAGCACTTAAGAAAAGTGTTACAAAAGACACTAAAAACAAATAACTTTCGGTAAGTTTAGGTTTCAATTTAGTTAAGAACCATTATCTGGATGGTTCTTATCTGTATTGGAATCGAAATATGTCGAAAGTTATTTGTTTTTTAATGTATTTTGTAACACCTTCCTTTAGAAATATAAATTGTTTATTAAAATTTTTATGAAAGGTGGTATGCTTTTAAATCTTGTAATTTTTAAAGTCTAATTTATTTAACCTTTAACCAATATTACCGGTCTCACACTGCTGCTTTTTTCAATTTTTATAGTTTAACTTGTAATTTTCAATTTAACTACAAACACTACCGAAATTTTGTTTCATTTGGAATTTTAGTACTATTGCTATCATCAGAGACGTTTAAATAGGTGAATGTTAATTATAATAGTCTTGTATAAAAAATGTAGTACAAAAACACCATCCTATGAGTTAATCATATCTTTTATTCCTCTTTCGATTTTGCGGTCTCACAGACAGTTTCCCACTAGTTACGTTACAATTTCTGTTACATCAGTTAAAGATTGAAAACACATTTTACCATGAAAATCAAAAGATAATTAGATTGATAATTAAAAAGGTAATTAAATTAAAGATAATTAAAAGATAATTAAGGTAATTGAAACATATAACCTGCTAAATTTACAATTATAAATGGCGCCTCCTGGCTTTAAGAATCACTGGAGTCAGTTCGAAAATTCATCGTACTCATATTTATAAGAAAATTATAACCTTTCGAGTATTAAATTCATCTTATTTTTGTACTTTTGAAATTAAATTATAAAATCACATACAAATAAATATTTAATTATTCATTAAAAATAGAAATATGTAGCAACTTCAACCAAAGTATAAAATTAACTTTTCTGTCTTCAGCAAAATATGTAATTTAATCTCCTTAATTATGGTATTTTCGACTATTAGACAGAGAGATGGCTGCATAGGCCATCACGTCATCGCGTTGATGCCTGAAACTCAATGATTATTTAAAACTCGATTAGTATATTAACCCTTTATCTACAGACTTTACTTATAAGTACCACTGTGGAAAATTTAATTAAAAAAACGTATTTAATCAGTGTATTAATAAAAGTTCTTTTTCTTACCAGACAATATACTTTACTCGATCTTATTTAGATAGAATAGAAAAACAGTCAAATTTAAATATTTTTAAAAAGAGGTAATTTTCTTAATCATTTTCATATATGTATATCTTTTTTTTCTTTGAAAAAAAGTTATATGAAATAATTTCGACGGTAAAAGCCTTTCCATTTACAAAGAGGATCATAATACATTTAAATACATTGGTTTTATAAGAATTGTAATATTTCCATAAGAATATTTTGGGTTAATTAATTTATTTTTGTAAATATTTTACAATATATATATATATATATATATATATATATATGCCGATATATTTAATCAGTTTTAATGAAAAGACACTTCTAAATTCCAAATTATTATTATTTAAAAATTCTAGTATATCTTTAGATATTAAAGAAGACAATTATTGATGTGAAGCCATTTCTTGCTAAATAATTCGGTAAATAAAGGGTTAAAATGCATTCGGCCTGCCAAGTTCTATCTTGGTGTAAACCACGTTCAGAGCCAATTTTAGTAACTGATCATTATCATTGTTTTCTCACACCATATCTGTCCACTTGTACGAATTTTTCGTACTATTAAAACTTAATAGAAAATTTCATCTATAAGAATCGCCGAAATTTAAAGACTTCCAACGATGAAACAAGATAAAAATTTCTTTTAAATTTTTTGGTGCGAAGTATGAAGAAGCATAGAGGACTGGGAGCAAAAAAAAACAATGCACAACTGTAAAATCCAAACAGTAAGATGCACAATTATAAAATCCAAATTTAAAAGCATAAATGCATTTAATTTAAATGCATTGTACATTCCATTATTTTTTTTTCTCTTTTCGAATCCACGTAACGAATGTTAATTATTTTTAATATGAAAGATCTTTCAATAAGTAATAATGGGGTCGGTCTCTGTGCGTGCAGAAATAACTGTTGGTGAATATCACATAGTAACCCAAAAGTAGTAAATTATTTACTTTTCACGGATGAAAATGATCTTTTCTTTTAAAAATGCCTTCATTTTATTACCGAAACAATTTTGTTATTTCTAGATTGGGTCATTATATCCTTTTAAATTGGTTTAGTTTTATGAGTACCACATTGTAACACAATAGTAATAAAATTTTATTTTCATAAAAGAAAAGGATTTTTTCTTTTAAGAATTATTTAATTTTGTTAGTAGAACCATTTTGCCATTTTGCCATTAATTCATTATTTAATGTAATTAATTTAAAATGGTTCAGTTTTATAAGCGACATATAGTAACACAATAGTAGTAAAATATTTTATTCTCATAAATGAAAATGATCTTTTCTTTTAAAAATGCCTTCCTTTTTATTATCGGAACCAATTTGTTATTTCGAGACTACATCATTTAACGTAATTCTTTTAAGTTTATTTAGTTTTATGAGTGTCACATACTAACATAATAGTAGTGAAATATTTTATTTTAGCGGTGAAATTTTTCTTTTTTTGTTTTTTTTTAAGAATGCCTTCATTTTATTATCCAAACCATTTTTTCCATTTTGAGATTAGGTCATTATTTAATGTAATTCTTTTAAAATGGTTTAGTTTTATGCGTGTGAATATAATATTTGTTTTAAATATGACGTCATTCCCACTGATGGAACCATGCTTCTCATTTTTGGAATATAATCAAACTGAATGCTAAGTTATAGAGAGAAGATAAATTTGGTAGTTTTAGTAGAATTTGGAATTTCTACAGTTCAAATAACATGTAAAACGATAATTGTATTTATTATTTGAAGTTTTTTTTTTTTTCATTATATATTCCAAATAGATTTGTTTTCTTGAATTTAATGTATTTAAAATTTTATCATTTTAATAAGATTTATCATTTTTACAGTTTGAATAACATGGAAGACGTTTGTTATTAAATTTATTATTTGAAACTTCATTTTATTTTTTAGTTTATTACTTGAAAATTGATTCAGAAATTTTAATACTTCAAATACTGCAAAACGCAGTTGATCTTTAGTTGTAATGTGACGCTTTCTTTTCATTTAGTGTATTAAAAAAATTAATTCTGTTTAGTGTAGGCGGCTATCAGAATAAGAGAGAGAACAGGCATCTACACACCTTGGTGTACAGGATTTCTGATTGACAGAAGACATGTGATGTCGGCAGCTCATTGCTTCGAAACAATAGCGTAAGTTTATATTTCAGAAGTAATCATATGAAGAACTCATCTGATAAAAAATATGTGTATTAAAAAAAAAAAAAAAAGTTAATTACAAGATTGGAGATAATCAATCGTCCTCTACCATCTGTTAAATTGCTATTTGAAAAAAAAAAAACACTTAGAGATTTCAATTGATAAACGAGGCATTCGACAAAAAATATAAAGTTTCGGAACTTTACAGCTCATTTTCTTAAAGTAGTGATTATATCACTTATCATTCTTATTAGCCAAAATTTCTGCTTTGAAAAAGCGGTGATAAAAAAAAAATCCTGTAAAAGACATGAAATAAATAAGCATTATTTGAAAGATTGTTTGAAAAAATATTGATCAATTAACTGGCTAAAGAAACATCATTTATGTAGAGAAGTCAATACGGTGATAATTTTACTTTGTTTTTAAAGTAACAAACATAATTGTATCAAAAATTAGCATAAGAAATAATTAGTCTATCTTTTACACATTAAAGATTTTTAATTTTGTAATACGTATATTTGCTCTTTGAGTTATTTTGCTTCCACATTTATCTTCTGTTTTATTTGAATATGTTTTATTGTATCATAACTAAACAACGCCACAACAGATTTTGCAACGATTTTATATATTTAATATTCAATAAAAGACCTAATTTTTTAAAAGAATCTCTTTTAATGAAGAGAAGTAATGATTTAAAAATCAAAAATGCTAAATTAATGTTTAAATATGCTAACATTGTAATTAAAGTACGAAATTAAGATTTTTAATTGATATCATTATATTATTATAATTACAAGTATATTTATAAAACAAAAAATGAGAACAACACATGTAGCGCGTCTTGGTATCGAAACCCAGTCCACAAAACAATGAGTGAACGCCTTACCAACTGAGCTATGATCAACGTTATCCACACGTTACAAAGTAAAACTTGCATGCACATTGAAATAAGGAAAGAGCAGCTGACGTCACTGTGGACGAATTACTGTGGATAAGGGAGAAAACCAGTCCGTTCTTTAACGCCTGACACTGTACGGATGAACTCCGGGAATTTGATTGGTCTAAGTTTGCCATTGCATAAGTAAGTATGATATGATTGGGCTACGTCGTCAAGATGATTCCTACAATGATCGCTATGACAAAAAATGTAGCGGTACATTGGTTGACAGAAGTGTTTGTTTGTAAACATGTCCTTTCCTTATACTCTCCCCGTCAACTGAATTCTTGGAAGAGGTGCTCTATGCCTTTTGTATAGGACCCATTTGCGGTTTCTTCATAATAGAACAAAGATGAATGAACAAAAGAATCGGGAGGTAAGCAGATCCACCCAATTTGTCAGAAAGATTCATCTTTTGCCGGACAACCGACCCTTTCCAGCAAAACTTATTAAAGATAAAAAAAAAAAAAAAAAAAAAACACCGCGTCGCCACAGCAAATACGCCGACGAGTAGCCGCAAGAAGTGGTCAGGTCTGTTTGGGCCTTAAGTATTTAAGTTGTGTCATATTGTCAGATCCCCCCCCCCTCCTTCCATTCTGTTTCTGAAAAACAAAGGAGCATTCTATAAAATCCGTTGAACCTCATGCTAAGGGGTCTCGATCCTATAACATCTATTTAAAAAAAAAATCAAAATCTATAACTACCAACGTTTGACCTCCCCTTGTAAATGACAATATTCGCTGGATTTGAATCCTTGCAACTTCTTTCTTGAAGACATTTAAAAGACAAAATTTACTTACAAAACCTACGAAATTTATCTGAACTGGTGCATTAAATCTGTAAGGCATATAAAAACATTCCTGATGAGTCACATTCACGGATATCAAATAGTTTTGTTATGAAGCTACGGCATGTTATTACTGCAAATGGTAGCCATTTCAAAAATAATAATATCATTTAGTTTCTTTTTTTCAGCTTTACAGCACCACCCATTGGTTGAATTTTAAACTAAATTTTGAAATCACATGGTTAAAAATGACTGTCTAAAAATATGTAGCAAACATGCATTTCTATCGCTATCACTTTTCAAATTATTTAATTAAAAATATATGTATATATCAATAGGTGTGTAAGATGTATAATATCTACACTCAAGAGCCAAAACGTAATGACCATTCTCACATTTTAAAATGAACTCACCTGGGTGAAGTATGAGGCACATAATCCGGTGGGAATGGTATTTACCAATATTAAACATTAGTGCAAAAATGATTCTTTCTAGGGAGTCTCAAGAATCATTTTTGCACTTACTCCTGCTTGCGAGGATAAAGGCTGCTGGTCTAAACTACTTTGATAGAAAGAAGAATTCTGCCGCCCGATGACTCAGAACGAGTAACTTCGAAACTGCACGTCTCATAGGTTGTTTGGAACATATTGTTGTTAGTGCTTGTACAAATTGGATGAATGAGGGTGAAACCATTAGTAAAAGCCATCGCATTGGACGCCCAGGCATTATCAAATAAAAAGGAGTTGGAGACTCCCTCTCTTGGTAAAGCAAGATTGGCACCAGAGACTGTCTCAATTTACATTCCAAAACAATACATAAAGTTTGCGGAGTCGGCGGGAAAAATGACCAACTCTGACTCCGAAAATTCTAAAGATTTTGACTCTGACTCTGGGCTGGCTAATATACTAGTGTTGCTGTTGGTTAAAATTATGAGGGAACGCTAGAAAATTTAGTGAAAATTTTCATTATTTCAATGATGATTCAGTTCTTAGAGTTTTGAAAGAAAAATGAAAAAAAAAAATTTACTAATTTTTGTATTTTGCGTCTTAAAAACTCGAAAAGTCAGACTATCGAAATTTAAAGAAGAAAACAAAATAGAAAGTTTACTATTTCAGATCCGTGGACTTAAAAAGGGGAAATCTTTACAATTTTGATGTTAAGTTGACCCCTTCAGAGCAGAAATATTTCGATGAAAAAGAAAGGAAAAAATGAGAATTTTACTTGTTTGTAAATAATTCGAAATCTACTAGAGTTTTTATTAAAAACGGTTTTCATCTACTGTGTACAATGGGTAGTAAATTGGGTAGCCCAATATAATCAAAAAATAGCAATAATAATTCTTTTATGGATTTAAAATTACATATAATTGGTTTAATTTCACTGTAAACTGTCTAAAAAAAAAAAAAAGGCTGGTGTTGGAGTCGGAGTTGGCTTGTATTTTAATGACTTCGGACTCCGATTCTTTTGCTTAAAAATTGACCCGGCTTCACAACTCCGACTCCGCAGCCCTGCAGTGCATGTCCAAGTGGAATTTTTTGGGGGCACAGATTTCTGTTGACACTGTTGAATGTGAGACTAGGGGTTAACACCCTACGCATGACCAAGCCCCTGTTGACCAAGCATCATCGCCAAATACTCCTACACTAGGCCAGGGAACATATATATGGAACATAGGGAGAGGATTGCCTCGTCGGATGAAACACAATTTATCCTTCAGCACGTCAATGGCCGTGTTTGGGTACGCCGTCTTCTATTTGAACTGTTGCTGTCCCTTATACAACAAGTATGTAATTGCACGTGAACGTAGCAAATGAGGTGCGTTCGTACGATAACGAAGTTTTTAAAATATTCAGATCTTGCTGATATAGTACAGCGTACTTCGGATACAGTATAGTAGTCGAAATCTTTGTGTTTCTGTAAATATGCAGAAAGTAATTTTTATTACACCTCAACAACATATATCTTATTCATAAAATGTGAAATAGTATAGCATTATGTAGTGGAGTACTTTTGTGTGGCCCTGTAATTTAATAATAAAAATTCTTTGCATCACAGATTGTATGAAATGCATATTTTAGTATATATTTCATAGATTAATGCGCATTCTATTATGTTCGAATGAGTGTAACATCATTAAAATGCATTTGAAACTTTTTTTTCATTGACCGTAATGTAGTGAAACACTTTTGATTGTCCCTGTAAATGATCTATGCATCCGACTTTCATAACATTTGAAATGACTCGACAAAATTACGCAACAATTATGTTTTAAATTTCAAACGATTAAAATGCATTTGAAACTTTTTCCCCATTGACCGTAATGTAACGGAATCCTTTTGATTGTCCCTGTAATTGATCTATCCATCCGATTTCATTAAAATTTGAAATGACTCGACAAAATTATCTTATAATTATATATTTTAAATTTCAAAAGATTCGGTTGGGTAGTTTTTGCGTTGTTATATGCGGACGGACAGACAGACAGACGGACAGACAGACAGACAGACGGACGGACTGAGCGACAACAATAGGTGCTACGTATTTACATAATTACGAACGCACCTAAAAAGTCATACACGGGGCAGATGTGGCGATATTAAGCTTTGAGGAACGTTCATACGGGCGTTCCTGGGTCCTGTGGTTGTAGAACTGACAAAGAACGCCATGGACTACCTGAACATCATTGCGAATCATTTGCACCATTGCATGGTATCTGTCTTTCGAAATTGATATGGAGTCTTCGTGCAAGACAACGCTCCATGTTACCTGACTCAAATTGTGCTCGATTAGTTCTAAGAACAAATGCTGAATTCCAGTTAACGTCCTGGTCGCCTAATTAACGGATATTAATCCGACAGAGCACATTTCGGCTGTCATTCAACGGCAGCGCAGAGCTCAAAAACAACCATTTTGGAATATCCCGAATATGCATGACCGCTGCTTGAACAACTAGTACAATTTATCTCCAGTCATCTACCAAGAACTTGTGGCATCCATTTAAAAGCAGTTTGCAGCTGTTTTGAGTCTCAAAGGTGAACAAACATGTTATTAGTAGGTGGTCGTAATTTTTTTGGCTCTTGAGTGTATATATGATGCATATAAGGTGATGCAAGTATGTATGTGTATGTAAGCATGTAATTATAAAAGTATGAAAATATAAGTATAGAAAATAATATATTAAGTATGTAATATTCTCCATTAATTAATTTAAAAATTAAAAATATGCCTTTCATTAATAAATCCGCTAATTAGTTAATTTTTTATACATTCTTTTTTGATTCATTATCTTTGTAATATGCTTTATGTTTTAAAATAATGCAATAAATTGACATTCCGCTTCCTTTTCCAGTACTGACCAGTACAGAGCTCGCATTGGCAGCATCAATCAAGATCAGGCCGATGAGTACCGCTTCGCCCGAATTTCAGTCCATTCCGGGTATAGGCCGGGTCAGTTTTACGACGACATCGCTATCCTAACTCTTGACAGAGAAGTGGAGTCCCCGATGTTTAATCCCATTTGTCTACCCGATGAAGAAATGAAGAGAATGAATCTGGATGGTAGAGGAACGACGGTAGCTGGATGGGGAGCAGACAAACATGGTGAGGATCAAAAAATATTTTAAAACTTGTATGCTAATGACATCCTAAAATATTAATTTAAATTATTAAACGCCAACAATTATGAATATGAAGTTGTGTATTTCCTTGAGTTTAACATAGAATTAAATGCATGCAAGAATGATTCTTTTGTAAAAATAAAATAGTATTATCTTTAAAAAATGAATTTCATATACGTGTATACATTTTTTAATAACTTTAATTGATAAAATAAATCTTTCTTAGTTTGTGTTTTCAATTTTATAATCAACTCAATTAGTGACTGCAATTTTTACAGAGGTCACTTTTTCACGTATTTTGTTAGTTCAAAGAATACCTGACCCCTTAAATCAAAAACGGCAACTTTATGATACGAGTTTTATTTTCGGAAATGCATGAAACTAGTAGGTGATGTTATTTAGAAACTATCTAATCGCACTCATTTGCCTGTTTTTTGCAAATAAAATAGATTTTTCAGAAAATAGTGTCAAATTAGGTGTTTTGAACCGAATTTCCACGCAAAAAAACAATAACTATTCAAACGGGATGAAAACATTGTCACATGATCAAAATTTCTTATAATTCAATAGGTAATTTATTGTTAAAAAAATAGAAAATCCTGTTCGATTCGACATCGCTTCTATAGTCAGGCTTTCCAATTTCATATCTTTCCATCAAAAAAGCAATTTGTAAATGTGTCAAAACATTTTGCGCGTGTTGAGCAGAGCATTTGAGAACTGTCTTAAATGCGTATGTGTGTCTATTATAAGATAAATATTCAGTACTATTAATATTATAAGAATGATGAAATCACTTATTTAATTATAGCTTAAGAGCTACTGAACCCTGGGAGTAACGGTCGTCCTGTAAGGATAGAAATTTGCATACCTACGATTTATAGCATGCTAAGAGCAATAGCCTTGACCTGGCAGGCGTCAGCCCTGCACGTCATCCGGCCCTTTATTTTTTGAACTGTCAAGTAAATTGAATTTAAAAACTTGTTCCTGTAAGTTTAAAAATTTAATAGGATAAAGTTTATTTATTGTAAATCTTAAAAAAAATTTGACAGGCGATTACAATGAGCACAAGTATATGACAGGTGAATTAAAAAGAGCACAGTTGATGTGGTAAAATAAACTTTGTCCTGTATAGTTAAAATTTAGATATGTTTTTAAGTAAACGTTTTAAAATAAATATGTACAATGCCAGGCGGTTTTGAACAGCATAAGACCTTGACAGGCGAGGGGAAAGCTGCTAAGGGCGTGCGAGTAAGAAATGTAATGTGAACGCATACAGTAACTGCAATATATTTTATTAGGTTTTATACAATCTACATTAGCTTTAACATTCATTTTCATCATCATTCGACATTTCACTATCACTGTTTTCATTATCATCTGACTCTTCAGAAATGTTTTCCTCTTCCGAAAATAGTAAAAAAAAAATATATTTTAATAAATCAATAAGGTCGTTAAGAATTGAATATCAAGCTCAATTGCATAGGACTGTATAATAAATCTTACTGAATAAAATAGTCGTATGTTACCTAAAATGTAATCCTCAGTTCCAGTCGATTGTGCTGTGGCAGTATCATTAGGTCCTTGTAAAAGTATGTCGTACATAGAAGAAGGAACCGTATTCCCTTCAAACTAATTAGACTCGTAACGACCATCAATTAAGTTCCAACCGTTATTTTCAGGGGTAAGAATTGTTGGTTCTTTTAAATGACAATTTCGCCAGATATTTGTAATGTGTGCAGTTCTCAATAATTGTTGCTGTAGTTCGCGTTGGCACGGCGGGCGGTAGATTTGATTAATCATAACTTATTACTTTCTTCATGAACACTTTAGGATTATTTGTGTTATATGTAGCAAGGAACTTTTCATAGCGCGCATTATTTAATTTTGAACATACATTTGGCATACAAATTTCTCTATTATCGGAAATAATTTTCTTTCTTCTCTACTACTTTATTCTGTTCTTTGCAATATCTCCGCATCTTCCAACAGCTCACATAATTTTGCATCAACAACAGAATCCTTTAAATTTACATATTTTTTTCTGTCCCTCTTGATAATTGTAATTTCATCGAAATTCTGTAACAATTTAGCTTCAAACCGCTGAATACTAAAATTAACATCAACATCTTCATCATTTTCTTCGAGTATTCCTTCTAATAACTCAAAGCAATATTTACATAAGTATGTGAATGAAAATGTCCTTTTTTTAAATTTATTATTTCCTCGCTGATAAAAATTTTCATTTCATCAAAAGCCAGTTTGTGAAAATATTTCCAACTCTTTTTCGGTCGTGATTTTGCTTTCACTTGTTCTTGCAAAGTATATATGGCAATTGTTCGACAGCTATTATGATAAAAAGTCAATGAGCTTGAATCTGCGCTAACTTTTTCATAAAATTCATTATCGTCGCCAAACTCTTTCAGAACTTGCATCAAACTTGTTCTTTCTGACGAGTGAAGAGTCCTTTGACTCGTTTATATTTACTTTTACAAAACACACATAACCTATCAGCATTGTTCGTTTTACTAACGGGCATTTCAGCGGATGTTGATGCTCCGCTTTCTTCAGTAGCTATTGGAGGGGCTACTGTCACTGTTTCGACGTTTGTCAACGACATTTCTATATAAAAAAATCATTGAGATATTCATATTTAATGATTAATAATACAGTGAAAACCGATTATGACGATATTGTTTATAATAAAATAGCGGTTATCTTGAACAAAATTAAAAGTCCCGGCTGATTTCTATATGAACGCCTTAACAAAAGCACATTTTTTTTACATTTATTGCTACGAAATACCGGATTGAGCAAGCACATTTTACTCATTTTTTCGGAGAATTATAACTGTAGCTAAGCTGTATTGTAAACAATTGAAATAGGAAACAGTAGGGGAAGATGGGGATACTTGAGCCATTTTTTGAATTTTAATTTTTTTTAAATTTTTTATATTTTTTTAGAATAAAATAAAATATTGAAAATGAAAATTTGATACTTTTTCTTCAACTAAAAACCACTTTCAATTAATTTTGAACTTTTTTTCAATGTATAATAAATGTTTATTTTTTGTTTTACATCGTGGCTCAAGTATCCCCATGGCGGGGATACTTGATCCATGGTGAAGGGATACTTGAGCCACTAAGGAAAAATACCTACAAAAGTAATTTTTTCGCTTTATTTTTGCACAAACATTTTACAGAATGATAAATTATGAAACGTAAAGTCCTTCAAAACCAATTGAGAAAACAAAGCTAATAATACGACCATTTTTTGTCGTTAAAACTGGTTGTCGGAGGATCATTTCAACTTAAGTTATAACGACGGTAGAAACATCCTCAGTTCAGAGCCATTTAAATTTGGAATCCGCAATTCTTCGGGCAAATTTCATTTTCAAAATATTAAGCACTTATCCAACAAATATTTTTACAGTTTTCTTTCTGGCATATTTTATTAGTAACCAACCATCAATAGAAGATTTTCTTTTCACATCATCACCATCATTGACAGAATTTTCCTCTAATGATATTGTCGAACTCATGCTTTTAATTTAGTAGCTGTCGGAATTTAAGCCAGATGTATCATTCTACTATTTCAAACACTTTTTGATTTCACAGGAAAAGATTTTGTCTTCCTCTTTGGCTCCATGCAGGTAAGTTTGAACTGGGATTTTTGTTGCTTTTCTTGTTTTTGTGCGCTCTTTTTACGAATTTTTCTTCAATTTTCTTAGTTTAAAAAAAAGTTACACCAACAGAGGTTACGATTTCAATATAAAATATTAATCTCAATACGTTATATTAAAAAATAAATATTTTAATATGTTGGACCTAACTAATTAAAGTATTAGAGATTATAGCCTGTAAAACCGTTTTAAAAAGTTATTTTAATTTAATGAAAGTTAAATTGAAAACTATGTTTACATTTATCTAGATAGGCTATTTTGTTAGTCAAAATGAAAAACAAAATAGATATTTTCATTTAAAAAATATACATTTTAAAACATTTTTAGGTCATTATTTTTTTAAGAAAAAAAATAAAATGAAAAATTATTCTCCCTTTTATCCAGAAAAATATCTATTAGTGAATATAAGGATGGAATTTTATTTTTTGTTTGTTTCACCCATGTTTAATTTCTAGTAGGGATGGTTGAGACATGGCTCAAGTATCCCCACTCTCATTGGCTCAAGTATCCCCACTATCACTATTTTTGTTTCCCAGAGTTTTACTAAATAAAGCATGCAGCTATTAGAACTATTTTAGGCTCAAAATACAATTGAAATTATGCTTATTGAATGTATGTATATAGTTGCAACTTTAAACAAAACTTTGATTACAAAAAAACAAAAAAGCCATGCACCCAAATATTTACTTCAGATAGGGAAAAGACAACTATTAATCACTATATTTTCAAAATGGTACCAAGATGTGTGATTTCTTTTTTACATGTTCAGAGCTATAAATATGTTATCATACTGGCAGTTTTAGAAAGAAAAATTAACCAACAGTAGAGATAATAGGGGTGGCTCAAGTATCCCCTATGCTCAAGTATCCCCACTCTCCCCTATCCACATCTGGCACGTATAATGAATGATCAATGGCCATTATCGCAAAAGTAAAGATCTTACAAAAAACTCTAAACCAGACACTAATTTAAAAACAAAACATGTACGTAGTTAAGGCTTCGTCATATTTCTTAGTTCAGTTTGTAACTTATCTGAACACAAGACACACCAAAACGTTTTTTTTTTTTTTTTTTTTTTTTTTTTTTTTTTTTTTTTTTTAGTTAACTGCATTGACTTATAATACAGAAAAAACATGTGAAAAATGTCGCAAACGAAAAGACAACAAATTACATAATATCCAACATGAACACATTTTTTTCTATTAATATCTACGGATTTATATGTATGTATATATGCTTAACATACCGCGTCATAAAAAATATTTTGTACCTCTAAATCATTAGTGCCGGTTGTTACAAATATCGGTATTTACAAATAAAAATGAGTAGTCCCTTCTATTTCGTTATAACAGATTTCGACTGTAATTTGTATTTTTACGCGATTTTTTTTATTTCCGTCAAAAATAATAATTAATTAAATCTTGATTTGCACATTAATATAGTTATTGTTGTAGTACCATTACTATGAATAATTTTCATTTAATATATATTTAGTAATGATTAAATTTGTGCCACGTAATTAAACCAAGAATATAGTTACAATTAAAGAATATACAAGATAATAAAAAATACCTGATGATGATGCTGGTAGATTTTAAATTGATAATTCACTCGTGTGATTTTTTTCATCACGACCAGAAAGTTTTTTTAACATTTCACATGATAACCAGTATTTGCGTTAATTTCCTCTGGCAAAGAAATATCTTTGAATTTTAAATTATTGTCTTTTCTTATTTTCAATATTGATTTACTTTTATTCAACGTAGTCTCTGTAAATCGTACAGTTTTTTCATCAGTTTCTTGGTTACAAATCACACAAACGACGTGCTCAGATTCCATCCTGCACTTTATTTACTGAAATGTTAATATAAAGTACAACAATACACAATATCACTACACAATTAATAATAATAATAATAATAAATTAGATTTTATAAAAATTTGAAATCACTCAACATAAAAAATATTATATCTCATAGCATCCACACAAGGAAAAATCGTTCACTCAGTAAGGCAGACGATTTTGAAGCAGCTATTAATTCCTACGAAGCCAGACGAAATGCGGCAGAAAAAGAACTGAACTGAGTTGATGGGGAATGAAATGTTTTGATTTGTTATAAGAAGACTGTAAGATAGGGACGACGAATTAATTAGAATTTATGATTATTTAAATTGTAAATATTGTTTTTGTAAATAGTCGTTTTTGTAAATAGTAATGTTTGAATATAAGTATTTAAAAGTTTTAAACGGTGTCAGATCTTAATTAATTATGAGTTAATTATAATTCCGAAAGAACTTTTAGAAGGAAGAAGAATTCCATCTCGCACGCCCTTAGCAGCTTTCTCCTCGCCTGTCAAGGTCTTATGCTGTTCAAAACCGCCTGGCATTGTACATATTTATTTTAAAATGTTTACTTAAAAACATATCTAAATTTTAACTATACAGGACAAAGTTTATTTTACCTCATCAACTGTACTCTTTTTAATTCACCTGTCATATACTTCTGCTCATTGTAATCGCCTGTCAAATTTTTTTTAAGATTTACAATAAATAAACTTTATCCTATTAAATTTTTAAATTTACAGGAACAAGTTTTTAAACTCAATTTACTTGACAGTTCAAACATTAAAGGGCCTGATGACGTGCAGGGCTGATGCCTGCCAGGTCATGGCTATTGCTCTTAGCATGCTATAAATCGTAGGTATGCAAATTTCTATCCTTACAGGACAACCGTTACTCCTAGGGTTCAGTAGCTCTCCAGCTATTAATAAAAGTTACCTAACATTTATTATTTGCTAAATTTAAATCTGAACTTGGAGTTTTTGTTTCAAAAATTCAATAGATATCTGTAGTTTTTATATCTTATTTTCTATGTATACAGTGACTCTTTTGTATTATTTTGTTTAATATTTAAAGGTATTTTGTTTCATATATTTTGCCCTTTTTTATGTAATACCTTTTTATTCTTTTACCTTAGGAGGAACTCTGAAAAAAGATTTGCAGTATCTGCCACGACTACCAGTAATTACTAATAATGCATGCCACAGGAAACTTCGTCAGACACTTCAAGGCACTTTTCAACGGCAGTTCCCCCGTGGTGTTACCAAGGGCTTTATATGCGCTGGATTCAAAGAAGGAGGCAAAGATGCTTGTGGGGTAAAAATATAGTTTAATTAAAATTAATCTAATTGTGGCTGATGTTCTATAAGTGAGACGAGGCCCGGATTTATCTCGCGATCAGCGTGTCATATCACCACAATACAAGTATTGAGTTCGATTCCTAGCCAGTGGCATAAAAAGCGAGGGGCAGTCCGCCCCGGGTGTCACCCTCTAAGGGGTGATACCCAATCTCTTTTTGAAAATCTATGAATACCAGTGGCTCACAAAGTGTTCGTACACTTACGAATTTCAATAACATAGTGCTGTATCCATTAATTAAATTAATATTTCATAATGGGTATTTAAGAATGAGATCTATAACTTTTAATTAAATTAATATTTCATAATGGGTATTTAAGAATGAGATCTATAACTTATTCCTAAGAAAACTACATAAAATATTTTAAATACATCGTAAAACTTTATTCTGTAGAAATCAATAATCAAAAAACTAAAAAAAAAAAGTTATCTCACAAGTCTTCGTACACTTTAAAAATATCGTTACGTATTAGTTAATATTCTAATATTTTGTTAAATTAGTATTTAGTAGGATGCCCTTTAGAATCCACAACAGCTTTTGAACGCCTGGGAATAGATTTCACAAGTTTTTTCGTAATTTTTTCTTCAATGCACATCTATTCATCGATCATTGTTGTTTTTAGCTCGCTTTTTGTTTTAATGTTGTATTTTCGTATCCTAACCTTCAGTTCTCTACAAATATATTCTATTGGGTTTAAACCCTGCAGTTGGGGTGGTGTTTTTAGAACTTGTGGTCAGTTATAGACACCAGACGCGAACGTTGAGAGCAGTGTGCTTAAGATCATTATCCTGATAAAAAATAAAGTTGTTTCCAATGCTCAAATTTTGGGCTGGTACTTTTAAATTATCTTTTAAAATATTTAAATAGAGCGCATGATCCGTTATGTCATCAATAAATACTAAATTAACTAGTCCTGATGCTGCCATGCACCCCCACACAAGGATAGCTCCACCGCCATGCTTAACTTTTCAAACTAAGCTTTTGGGATTAAGTTCTTCATTTTTTCTTCTCCATACAATTATGCGTCCATCGGAGCCAAAAATGTTGAATTTGCTTTCATCTGCAAACAGGACATTATTCCAATACGATTCCGCTTTATTTATCATTGATTTTGCGAAGGAAAGTCTAAGTTTTCTGTTTTTCGCACTAACAAAAAATTCTCTAAGGGAAGAACACCTATTTGATACAGCTGAGCTCAGAACGCGTCGAACAGTTTCAGTTGAAATTGAAGTGCAATATTTTTCATTAAATTCTGTAGAAACTTTTACAACATTTGAAAATGGATTTTTTACAATTTTTCTAATTATAAATCTTTGATCACGTTGTGATAACTTTGACGGACGACCTTTTCTTACCATATTTTTGATCCGATTTTCTTCTTTAAACGTTTTATCACATACTATACGGTAGAGTTTGATAAATTAACAAACTTGAGAATATTCCGAACTGATTTACTACTATTATGATGAAATACAATCAATTTTCAAATGCTGTTAGCTGTTACTTTACGACTGCGAGCCATTTTTTAATAATAAATAGAATATTACGGACCAATCAAGCAAAATATGAAGTCAAACACTTTTTTAATGTCATCACAATTCAAAAATAAAAATAAAGTAACCGACGATAATTTAAATTATGAGTTTATCCAAAAATATTTCAGTGTACGAAGACTTTTGTAGCGTGTTCTTTTTCTACCTCCTTCTATTTTTATTTTTTGGAAAAAAAGAAAAACAGTCAACATTAAAACAAATGTTGTGTGTTATTTAGAATAACATAGAGATGAAGTGAAAAAATATTGGATTTCATATTTTAAATTTATTCCAGGGAAATTCCTTTTTATTGCAAATTTTTAAAGTATACGAACACTTTTGTGAGCCACTGTATATTATCTTAAAAATTTTTGAAAAAGAATTCTGAAATAAAATGAAAATTCTAGCGGGCGACGCAAGAGATATTTTTTTTTTCTTTGAGAATGTGAATTTTTTTTTAAATAAGATATGCACCAGCGAACAAAAACCGACTTATTCAACGAATGGGTAGCAAATATAATAAAAATATATGGGTAGCGGTATAAAAAAAAGACTTATCTTCTACATATAGACACCGCATTGACCTATGCAGATTATGGGTTAAGTGATGAGTCGCCCCTGTGCTTTTTTTAATGCAGGAGAACAAAAGGTAAATAAGGAATGGTATGGTCATTTGTTGTAATAACGTAGAATTGTGATTGAAAAAATATGACGGATGGGGCGGAGGGGTGACACCATTTACATCCGCCCCGGGTGTCACCCGGTGAGCTACGCCAGTGCTCCTAGCTGGACAGAATTCTCTCAACCTTTCATTTCTTCGGTGTCGATAAAATGAGAATAAACTTTTTTTAGGAAAGAAATATCGAAAGGAGAGAGAGAGAGGGTTTCGCGTTAGGTTGACAAAGCATCTTTTACCAGAATTTTTTGTAATATCATATTCGCTTTATTCAATGAAAAAAAATCTTTATTCAAAAATAGAGACCAGTACTTTATAAAATTTCTGGTACTAAAATCTCTTAATTCCTTGATGTGTTCGAACCTTGTGGATGTTTACTACTGTAATTGTGTTATGCATTTTCACATCATCGTTCGCCGGTGAACACAAACAGTTCGTTTGTTAACATTTTCTTACAGATATTCAGAATGTGTTGGAAACAGGGATGTAGTGGAGGGTATACGAATGTATGTGCCGTATACCTTCTGGATGTTTTAAAGGAACACCGTATATCCTCTGTTTCTCAAGAAGGCTATAGTATACACATGCTAGAGTGTACTGCCCTTTGCTTAGAGTGTATATCTTCTGTTATTTTTACGACTACAACCCTGGTTGGAAAATGTATAACAATATATGCTTAATGCTTGTTTTTTCTTTCTTGTTTTAATTTATTTTTTTTTCTTTTTATAGGGTGATTCTGGTGGACCTCTCATGATCATGAACAGGAATCGGTGGTATGCTATTGGAGTTGTGTCGTTCGGATTTCGGTGTGGAATTCCTGGAATGCCTGGAGGATATACAAGGATTACGAATCATTTGGACTGGATAACACAGAATACCAGAGATTAGTATTCTAGTCCTAAAAAAAACTATTTATTATATTTCTCAGTACAAGTACTGTGATAGATGTTGCTGTTTTTAATATTCATTATTGAAAGTATTCTCATTGTTCCTGCTCACATAATCATGTATTCTTCTATGAAGACAAGGGTATAAAGTCATCATCACGCTGATCATTTTTTTAAAATAAATGAGTTTTGAAAAACATTTGTCATTTATTTTTGCTTGTACAAATTATAAAAAAGTAGTTTTTTGGGAAGGGGCGTCTTTTTATAGCTTTAAAAATCTATCATTTTCTGGATTTGATTTATTGATCTTATCCTTATATTCTTATATATATTATAAATGTGAAAGTGTGTCCGAAAAATTGGAATGAAATTGGCTTCAAAACAGATGGATTAATGTCTTTGAATTTTTGTATATAGATAGATTATTGGCCTCAAATAAACATAGGCTAATTTTTATTTATTTCAATCGAATATTCTTCTTAATAATTCAAAATTTCATTATTTTTCACACAGAATTAATTGACAATTTCCCCATTATATTTATTCAAATTTAATCATTATTCTTTTTTTGTTGCCAAAAAAATAAAAAATAAACGGAATAATAATTTCTCTTCAGTAATTAATTTTCAATTGAAGGTTTTCACGTGTTAAAACAAAATGAAATAAATAAATGGACCCTATTCTGTTTTTCGGTTCGAGATTAAAAACCGCAATTTTACCAATTGTGACGTCACAGGAATACTTTATATCTATATATATTAAGCAGACGATTATATAAAATTTCTTTTACACTTAATAGAATATAAATAGCTTAGCATTTTTTTCAGATATTAATCCATACAGAAATGAACCTTTTTCTTTCTTTCGGTTCGAGGCTATAAAATTCAACATTTTACCAATTGTGACGTCACAGGAATACTTTCCATTAAAAATTTTAAAAATATTAATGTAACGTCATATTTGAAACAAAACATAAGTTTTAAAATATTCATTTCTAATAACACAAGGTATATGAATTTTGAGTAAGTGCTAAAAAGAGACGAATGTGACGCCACATACGGAAAATAAAATAGATATGCTCTGATGTTGCAATGAAATGAGATTGAATTATGATATCAAAAGTTATTATTTAAAGAAAATTAAGATTATCGTCTAAGCTTTGTTAATATAAATATTTAATATTTAACTTTAAATTGAAATAATTTTTTCTAAAGGTTAAATATTAAATGACTAGAAAATGTTAATAATTTATACCGCAACTTTATCCATATCGTAAATGACGTAATGATCAATGAAAAGTACTTTTTATCATTCTTAAAACGTAAAAAAAGCTCAACTAATCAAAAAAAAAAAAAAAAAATGACAAGTGTTAATTTTTAAAATTGTTCATTTCTGAAAATATAATTAAAAATCACTTTAAAAAGTGCACTTTCGGGCTTAAAATCTAAAGATCTAATGTAATTGCGTGAAAATGCTATCACTTCCCTCAGTCCATGGGCGTGTTCAGCGCAACTTACCAAAGTGACCAATGTTACCGACCAATTGTAGGGAAGTACGTAAGCGAATTGTTGCACCAATAAAAACTATCCTTTTGAATTGTAGCTGACGTCACAATTCAACTTGATTTTCATTTCGTACATCTTTATAATCGGTCGGTAACATTGACCATTTCGGTAAGTTACCGGTAAGTTGTGCTGAACACGCCCAATATCTCCATTACGCATAGTGTACTCGAAGTGTACTGGAAACAGGTTTGTAAATGGATTTTAATTCCACATTTCTTTTAGCTTTGAAAAAGTAAAAATATGTTGTCACTTTTAAAAATATTTTTTATAGTAAATTTCTGTAAAGTTTTATAGTATGCAAAGCATATATGTACAAATTATACAAAAATACCACCTAAAACATTTTTGTAGTAGATTTTTCAAAACACTGTTTTTTTTTTCGTTTAACGAAAATAAATTAATTTTCACGATGACTATCCTCTTTTCGACATTTTCTAACATGGTCTAAAAGTATTTACGACTTCGACCTGTCTGTATGCCGAATGCCTGGGGTATTCCATCTGTTTGTCCGTGGTTTAACTCGAGTAAATATAGTCGGATTCATACAAAAATAATAGATGTTACTGAGATTTGCCATAGCATGTGCGGAATTGAAAATGAAGCAAACAGCAATCATAGCTGAATTACAGGAGCACGCAGAAGAAGACTTTACATTATGGTGTAAGAGAAAAAGTCATTTGCGGAGTATTTTGATAGTATTACATAATTTTAAATGTAATGAAATTTACATACATTTTTAAGGTACACAAGAACATGGTTACTATCAAATATGTCAAATGTAGTATTTATAGTGTGCTTACAGAAAGCTCAAAATTTTTCAATATATAATGGTCTGTGAAGAAAAATCATTTGCAGCGTATTTTAATAATGTTACTCTGTTACAAAAATATTGAAATTGATATCAGTTTCTGGGGTGCACTAAAACAGGATATCTGTAGAAAAAGGGGTGCAAAGATTTAACATTCATTTACAAGATCACAGGAAAATATTCGGTAATATAATAGTCTACGGGGAAAAAATATTCCCAGCGTATTTTAATTGCGTTGCACTATTACAAACATGATGAAATTGATATACTGAGATAATCAATACAATGATAAATACTGAAATTTACTACAATTATGCTTGCAGTTGAGTATGATTTGCGTCACATTTGTTGTTCATTTACAGAGACACATAAAAGATTTCGGACCTGTGTCCAGATCTCAGATATTGTATACAAAGCATGGTCTATTAGAAAAGACTGCTGAAGAGCTTTTTCAATTATGGTATGTATTTTAAGGAAAACTAATGTATCTTGAAGTTCAGCTACATTTGGTATAATAAGAGACGTTTGTAGAATTTAAATAAATCATGTACCGGACTGTATAATAAATTGGATACATGATCACCTGCGCAATAGCGATTCCCGAAAATATGAATTCAATAATTTTTATCGGGTTTTTTGCTTGAATAATTTAAGCTAAACATGCGGTCGTATAAATATCTGCACATAATATACAGGATTGAACAAAAGAATTCAAGTACGTTTCTGTCTATTATTAGAAATTGCTAAAGGGGAATTTTAATCTTCGTTATACATTTTCTAACTAACAACGAAGGTCATACGGGCATACTCAGAAAAATCTGAAAAAATTACAGAATGTTCTTCTCATATAGTTATATATGTTTATAAAAAAAATTTCGGCGGAACCTCCTTATAACGTCCGTAAAAAATAATAAAAATTTCGTTTATTTGGCGATTTATCCCCGGTTGGCGAAAAAACGAAATTTCGAAAAATACGCTTTTACGCTTCGAATACTTTTTAAAGAAAAAACTTTCTATGTTCAATTTACTTAAATAAGTTTAGTTTAAATAATTTTAGTTTTGCATTTTTACTTTACTTGTAATTTTGTCATATACGTTTGTATGTACTTATAACAAAATGAAATTAATATATTTTATCATTTAAAACACAATTTAAATTGATTAAAATTGTTCCAAATTGAAAAATACACTGTTAAAAATCTGCTGCATTTTGTTGCAACGCACTCCCTTGCTTGTATAGAAAACGGTTACTTGGCCGTGAAATGGAGCTTTCTCATTGATTGGAATAGAGATATTATATACAAGCGGTGGAGTGCGTTGCAGGAAAATGCAGCAGATTTTTAACAGTGTTGCACAAGCTACAACATCGCTAGAAATCTGTATTATTTTCTGCAGCGTCACTCCACCGCTTTTATAGAAAACGGTCAATTCACCGTGCTATGGAGCATTCTCATTGGTCAGAAGAGAGATATTCTATAAAAGTAGTGGAGTGACGTTGCAGTAAATGCTGCAGATTTTTAACAGTGAAATCAATTAAAATCAATTTTCAGATTCGTTAAAATCGTCTGCTTTTGGCGAGGAAATGCACTGCTCGCCAAATCCCGCGTCGCTTTCAGCTTTTCACGCCAATTATTCCAAACTATTTTATTTTTTTACATATCTAATAATGTAATTCCGCCGCTAATTTTCACTGATCCTTTATTACCTACATGAGTAGTTTAATTCGTATTTTTTTCAAAAAATTCTGAGTATGCCCCCAATGGAGACCTTCCTTGTAAGCTAAATTTTAACATTGTATTTAGAATATTTACAAACATATAGACCATATACATAGCCGCAGAAAAGAAATGGCGGGCAAAGTTATGTATTATGGAAATGTCGGATATTTTTTATTACCTAGGTTTAACACATGATTTTTCTTTCTTTGATATGGAATTCTGAAATGCACTACAAAATGATTTCTGTAGAACTGGGGTGCGTTACATTTGTTCTACAATATAAGTGATCTGATTGTTAATATTATCTAACACATTTCCTTTTTATTTGTCTGAGTTCTTAGAGTCCCTTTAAATAAAAAATACTATATTGCCTCCTATAAAATGTGTGTTAGTTATATATGTTTTAAATTATTGTTAATGAAACGTTTTGTTTAATTAAAGCATTTATCTTTTTTTAATGCTACGTGAGCGACGTCGCGGGTAACAGCTAGTATAAAAATATATCATTAGAAACATGCTGCTACAAAAACAATACGTTTATAATAGTATACTTACCACCTATATCCTGTATTATTTCGTAAAGAACTGTATAACTTTGATCAAAATCAAATGAACAAGAAAGGAAATCAAATATTCTGAGTAGAAACAACCTATTCTCTTGTGGCTCATTATGAATTAGCAACACTAACTTCTAATCTGGATTTTAAGCTCCAGTTGCAACTAAGAAGTTACTTGAAGTATACCCGCACTCTTCACTAACATTTTAAATAATTTTTCTAGTTCAAAAAGATTTAAATTAGACACAGCACAGTTTCTTCGACTATAGAAACATTTTATAAGAAAGTTTTCTGGTTCAAAACATACCTTCTGTTCTATTTAACATAGTTTTGGGCAAGAAGACTGGGAGTTTGTCAAGTAAAGCCCTGGATGAAGGCCGAAAAAAGAAAAGAAAATGGAAGAGCAACCACCTAAGAGAAGATAATATTTGATCTATGGGCGGGTCTCGTTTGAATTAGAATAGTTTGAAACTATTTTCATTTTGCATAGGATAGTCGAAGTGAAAATACTTTTCTTTAAAAAATCTGCAATCAAAATCGAAAGAGTAAAAAATAGTCCTATTAGATCCCCTCCCCCCACAAAAAAATGTAAAAATATTTAAATTTAAACGAGAAATTCAAAAAGAACTCGCCCAAAGGTTTAACATTAGCTTGCGAGCTTCTTCGCATGACTGAAGAGCAAAGCCGTGGCACAGGTGGTGAAGCCAGTGCTCCCACACCAGGTGCCTTCAATTAGAGTGTGTGCACGTAGACAAGCTTCATCAGCGCCGCCCGGTATATCGTTAATGATACACCAACAGTATGTAACAGTGTTTCGCATAGCCGGATTAAGGGGGGGGGCTAAGGGGGCTGCAGCCCCGGGCCCCAACCAGTCAGGGGCCCTGAGCAGAAGCTTAAGTTGTACCAAAGTTTCGTTTAAAACAATTACAGGGGTGTAAGAGCTGCGCGAGATCGCCTTTTTTTTTTTTTTTTTTTTTTTTTTTTTGCAACTTAACTTGAATTGTCATTTGACGTCATTGCTGTCGATACCTCCGAAAATTTCCAGGTTTAACAAAAGTAGCGATGAAAACGAAATGAAAAGGGTCGCGTAAAAAAGAACGAATTTAATCAAGATCGCGGAGAAGCGCAATTTTCTTCAAAAAGACCGTGGAAAAAGCGTTAATTTCGTCAAAAGCTCGCGGAAAAAGCGTGAATGTTGTAAAAAGGTCACAAGAATAGCGCGAATTTTGTCGAACGGTCGCGGAAAAACTGCGAATTTCATCAAAGGATGGCCTAAAAAAACGTGATTTGGACAAAGAATCGTAAAGAAACGCGAGTTTCAACAAATGGAGGAAGGAAAAACGCGATTTTCTTTAAAAGATCGCAGAAAAAGAGCAAATTTAGTCAAGAGTTCGCGGAAAAAGAGCGAAATTTGTCAAAGCATCGGGGGAAAACGCGAATTTCGACAGAGGATCGCGGAAAAACGCGAATTTCGTCAAAGGATCGTGAAAAAAAGAGGATTTTGATAAAGAACAACGAATTTCGTCAAAGAATGGCAAAAAAAGCGCTAATTGCTCGGTAAGTTCGCTGGACAAACGCAAATTTAGCCAAAAGATCGCAGAAAAAAGCGAATTTTGTCAAAGGATCGTGGAAAAACATGAATTTTGACAAAGAACCTCGGAAAATCGCGAATTTTGTCAGGTTCACCAAAAAGCGCAAACTTTGAAAAAAAAAAACGTGAATTTTGTCAAAGTGTGACAGAAAAAGTGGAATTTCTTGAAAAGTGTGCGGGAAAAAGTGCAAATTTAGTCAAAAGATCGCGAAAAAAGCGAATTTTGTCAAAGCATCGCGAAAAAAACGTGAATTTTGACAAAGAACCTCGGAAAATTGCGAATTTCGTCAAAGGTTCGCCAAAAACGAAAACTTTGAAAAAAAAAACCCGTGAATTTTTTCAAAGTGTGGCAGAAAAAGTGAGAATTTCATAAACAGTTCGCAAGAAAAGCTCAAATTTAGTCAAAAGAACCAATTTTGTTAAAGTGTCCCCACCGTAGAAACGAGAATTTGGTAAAAGAACCGCGAAAAAGCGCGAAGTTTGTCAAAAAATTGCCGATAAAATGCGAATTTTTACAGAAATCCGCAAAAAATACGAATTTTGTCAAAGGATGGCAGAAAAAGCGCGAATTTCTTGAAAAAATCGTGGGGAAGAGCGAATTTTGTCAAAGATATGCGGAAAAAGTGTAAATTTCTACAGAGGATAGCTTAAAAAAACGCAAATTTCGTCAAAGGGTGGCAGGAAAAACGCGAATTTAAGAACACCATTAAAGATAACAAAAAATTTGATTAACATTATACATATTCAATATCTAAGATTTGTATTTTAGGATTAAAAAGACTAAACAAAGGTGTGTGTATTTGAGGAGGGGGTGATATTCAGTATCGTGTTAGGAGGCTCAAGATTTCCAATAGCGTAAGGGGGAGGGCCCAAAATTCCCAGTAGCCCCGGGCCCCAGAAGTGCTTAATCCGGCTCTGGTGTTTCGTACCAGGCGCCAAATGACGTCCAACTGTGTCCTGACGATCATCGAAGACATCTGGAGGCGCCCAGGCCAACGTGCCGATCCTGCTTTTACTATTGCACTTTACACAGTCCCTCAACAAGGAGTTATGGTGTGGGTTGCCATTTCCCTTGATAGCCGGACCCCTTTGATCGTCATTGGAGGCACACTTACAGCACAGTGGTAAGTCGACGACATTCTGAGACCTGTTTTACTACCGTACTCGTTGCAGTGCTCTGGGGTTAGTTTTCAGCAGGATAATGCCAGACCACATATGGTACGTGTTGCTATGAATTGTCTTGAAGCTTGTTGAACACTCCCTTGGCCAGCCAACTCACCAGTCTCTTTCCCATCGAACATGCTTAGGATATTATGAGAAGGCTTGTACCGGAAAATGTGGAGAACCGAGCCCGACAATTGGAGCGAATTTGGCAAGAAATACCGCATGAAATCATGTGGACGCTTTATCATTCTATGTCACGCCGTGTGGCAGCTTGTATCCAGGCTAGAGATGGGTCAACATCTTATTGAGTTTGTAACTATGTAACTATGTAATGATTATAATTTCAATAATAATTTTCTATTCTGTATATAATCTTCCTATCCACCAATTTTTGTCCCCACCGGACAACTCCTTCATGGTGCGTCGATTTTTTTGTTATAGAGTGTATATTTATCTAAATTTCTTATTTTAAAAAATATACTGTTCATTAAAATTTTCACGCATCCGAATCTGTAACATTTTCGTGAAACTGGAATCCTTTTCTTATTGTACTAGCCGCCCTTGGCGACCAGTTTGGTCTCCCTTAAACTATGCTAAGTAATGTATCGTGTTACTTTTATTCATAATTTATTTTATTTGCTCAATATTTCGCCAAATCGGAAAATTCACATGGAGAAATCTCTTAAGAAATTTTTATTTTTATGTTAGCAGCGAGCAGGGGATAAATATTTAATCACTGTTTTCATCACATTTTTTTTCATAAATTTCGTTAAAAATATAACTTTTTCACTCATTTTATTTAAAAGAACTAAACTTTCATTTATAACTGAAACATTTAAAGTACACGGCTTTCACATCTTTCTTTTTTCTTCTTTTTTAAAGAAATGAAATGAAAAATATTAATGCCACAAATCATGCTTAATTTTAACTTCAAAGCCACGATTCCCGTACCATAATATTGTTGCGTATATAGGGTTCTTTTGATCTTATGGTTAGACAACTTCAAACTCTTGTCTCTTAGAAAAGTAGAAAATAATTTATTTACAGATCTTCAGAACAACAGAGTCTTCGAAACTCCCAAATATTATTAGATATTCAAAAATAACTGTTCAAATCTATCGTACAAGTACAGATATAGGTCCCAGAGACTATTTATACAATGTCTCAACGTTAAATCACATTCAAAACAATGTAGAGAAAACTCAAGCAAACTTGCTTAAACAATCGCAGCTCACTCAATGACTGACTGATGAATAATAACCACGACAGCTCGTATTGCTCTCCTTATATAGGCTCGCAGCATGCGCTAGAAGTTTCTACAGGCTTCTCGAAAAATCCAGAAACCAAGGAAACTAGTCGTTGGGGGCCACCGTAATACTTACCCATCATGGATATGTATATGAAAATAAACCATGTGAAAACTATTTATACAATGCATTGCAATTTATAAACAAAATTTAAATATTGTTAATATACATAGTAATGCTTTATTAAAGAACTGCTGATGTACCAATTTCGGCAAATTATATAAAACGCCAAACTACTCAAGTAGTACCGAACTGCGTAAAAGAAACATCCTTATAACTCCAAAAATAATAATTCTATTAACTAACAATTAACTGTGTCGGATTAAGCGTCTCATTTCCAATTAAAATATACCTCTGAATTGAAATTTGAATGAAATACAGGGTCATGAAAAATCGAAGAATGTGGGAAAACAAGATTACAAATATCTCGGCAACTAATAATCCGATCAACTTCGTTTTATATGCAAAATGTGTGTTATTTTATTGCCTTTTACGTCCATTCCTTAAAACAAAAAAATTCGAAAATTTTTATATACCTTTCATCAGAACGAATTTTTCGAGGGTCCGAAAAAAATAGTTCCGGATAATCGAGGTTGCTGATATTAAATAGGCTTCGTCCCATTATTACATACTAACTACATACAAAATTTCAAGTCTCTATCTCAATTTGTTCGGGAGATAGAACGTTTACAGACAGACAGACAGACAGACAGACGGCAATTTTTTTTTTTTCTAAAAATATGTTTTTCGGAATCTCCACTATCTAAAACGTGTAAATCCGTCAAAAAAATTTCGATTTTCAAAACGATTGCAAGATTTACCCTATACTACGTATGGTGGGTAAGTAAAACATTCAATGTATCAGCATACCTAAGGGGGATTACCATAGAGAGGGAAGGGTTACCATCGCCAACAATCGCCAAGTTTGTCGCCAACTTGGCGATATATCGCCAAATTTGGCAACCAAAATTAGTCGTCAAAAGTGACGCCAACTTGGCGATATCTTTAATATTTCGCAATCTGCCGTAGACATACACTGAAAAATATTAGACAAGTTTGCTTGATAACAGAGACAATGTAACAAAAACTAATATTAGTAAAGGAATGGAGCTTAATAAGATTATTTACATTATTTTACAGTACAAACACTAACTATTTACAAAATTCGTAACACTACCCCCTTCTCAAAGACTGCACGTCCCGGGCAGTGCGATCCTTGAGTTAGAGGAAAACACTTAAAATAAATAAACAAACAAATAAATAAATAAATAATAATAAGATTTACATAAATAAGAACTAATTACTATTTACATATTTACAAAAAAACGTGATTTTCATGACCATGGTCTGAAATTCCAATTTTGAATTTCTAATCACTTTGGCCAAAATAAGGGGCTAGCCGATTATAATGTATGACCTTGGGCTTGGTGTGTGGCGATTTTTGTATACGTACGACTACGTCATTCAGCCTGTTGACGAATGTGTAAGGACCGTCCCAGTTTCTTTGTAATTTAGGCGAGAGTCCCTTACGACGTATGGGATTCCACAATTAAACTTTGTCACCTTCGTTGAACTCATGTCCAGTTGCCTTCATGTCGTACCGTGTCTTCATCTTTTCCGATGCCAATCCGATTCGGTTCCTCGCTAGACGATGAATCTTCTCAATCCGTGCCTGGAGTTTATCCACGTACTCCTCGGGCGATAAAGGAGCATCAGGAGGACGGCCAAACAAAAGATCCGCAGGCAGACGAAGATCACGACCAAAGAGCATTTGAGAAGGGGAATAACCAGTGGCCTCATGAACAGCACTCCTATAGGCAAGCAGGAACAGAGGCAATTTCTTGTCCCAGTCCTGTTGATCTTTAGACACCAGGAAGGAGAGGCTATTTAGGATGGTACGATTGAACCGCTCCACCATGCCGTCCGATTGAGGATGTAGAGGTGTAGTTCGAGTTTTGTCCATGCCGAGTAGTACACACATCTCCTTAAACACAGCCGAATCGAAGTTTCTTCCTTGATCGGAATGGATTTGAAGAGGGACTCCATATCTGGAAACCCAGTGTTGAACCAGTATGTCTGCTACGGTTACCGCCTATTGATTAGGAATGGCGTAGGCTTCAGGCCACTTAGTGAAGTAGTCCATGACAACGAGGATGTACTTATTGCCATCAGATATTCTAGGAAGAGGACCCAGGATGTCTAGAGCAATTCTTTCGAAAGGAGCTCCTACATTATAACGCTGCAATCGTCCACGGGTGCGCCTCTCTGGACCTTTACGTGTTACACAGGTGTCACAAGTTCGACACCACTTCTCCACATCACTGCGAACATTATTCCAGTAGAAACGCTCTCGAACCTTTTACAGGGTCTTCATTACACCAAAATGACCTCCTGTGGGACTACCATGCAGTTCTTGAAGGACCATAGAAATTCTCGACTTAGGGAGTAGTAGTTGCCATCTACATGTCTTTCCATCGTCAGACTCCCATTTTCGGTACAAGATACCGTTCTTCAAATGTAGGGAATCCCAGAGAGCCCAATAACGTTTAGTCGTAGGATGGTAATGGGCCATGTCTTCCCAGCTGGGCTTCCTGTTGGACTCCTCTTTCAGCTCTAGAATTGGCTTAGTTTCAGGATCAGCAAGTTGATCTTTAAGCAGGCTCTCGTCACTCCACGGATCTTGCGATGATGTAGACCCAGTTGTAACTTGTCTTACTATAGGACTTTTGACATTAAATTTCTTCTCAACTCGGTCGCAGTATCTACAATTCTCTGAGCAGGGTCTTCTTGAGAGAGCATCTGCATTTCCATGTGATGAGCCTTTTCGATGGCGTATCTCCATATCGTACTCTTGAAGCTTTTGTATCCACCTGGCTATCTGGCCTTCAGGGTTCTTAAAACTCAATAGCCAAGTTAGAGAAGCATGATCAGTTCGGATCAGGAATTTTCGACCGTAAAGATAGTGATGAAAATGGTCTATGGCTTTCACTACAGCAAGAAGCTCTTTTCTTGTTACGCAGTAGTTTCGCTTTGCCTTTGATAAGCACTTGCTGAAATAGGCGATTACACGCTCCTGGCCGTCGATTTCCTGGGACAGTACAGCGTCAATGCTTTCGTTACTTGCATCCGTATCAAGTATAAACTGTTTATCGATTTGAGGATATGACAGAATTGGAGTGGATGTTAAGGCCTTCTTAAGCTTTTCGAAAGCAGCGTCACAGTCCTGTGTCCACATAAATTTTTGATTGGCTTCTGTTAATTTATGAAGTGGTCTAGCAATCATCGAGAAGCCTTTGACAAATTTTCTGTAATAGGTGCATAATCCTAGAAAGCTCCGAAGCTGGTGAACATCTGCTGGACGATTCCAATTTTTCACAGCCGATATCGTCTCCGTATCAGTCCTAACTCCTTCCGCCGAAATGATGTGTCCAAGGTAGGCGACTTCATTACGAAACAAACTGGACTTCGAAGGGCTTAACTTCAAATTAGCTTCCTTTAACTTTTGTAGCACCCGCCTGAGGTTGTTCAGATGTTCATCAAAAGATTTTCCTATGATTATGATATCGTCTAAATAAACAAGACATGCCTCATATGACAGCCCCCGGAGAACCGTTTCCATAAGGCGTTCAAAATTTGCAGGTGCATTACACAGGCCAAAAGGCATTACCTTGAATTGCCATAATCCTTGTCCCGTTGTGAAGGCAGTCTTCTCGCGGTCGTCGGGATGAATCTCTACCTGCCAGTAACCACTCTTCAGATCCAGAGTCGAGAACCAAGTGTTGCCCGCAAGTGTGTCGAGAGTGTCGTCGATCCTTGGTAGAGGGTAACTATCCTTTTTGGTGACGTCATTCAGTCGGCGGTAGTCTACACAAAATCTTGTAGAACCATCCTTCTTTCTTACTAATACAATGGGAGACGCCCATGGACTTGTCGATGGTTCGATGACATCATTTTCTTCCATATCCCTAATTAAATTTTGCACCTCTTCTTGCTTGGCAAAAGGTAATCGTCTAGGGTGTTGTTTAATAGGTGAGTGATCTCCAGTATCAATTCGGTGTTGTGCCATTTTGGTTCGTCCAAAATCTTCAGATGTTTGGGAAAATAAACTTTGGAATTCCCAAATTAAACTTTCCGCAGCATCCCTTTGATTTGGATCTAAGTCTGTATTTTGTAACAAATCCTTGACTAAATTATCTGAAGATTTCTGAGAGTGATTGGAATTTTGACTTATGCACGTCACAGGAGCACATGATGCTATCACCTCTCCTTTCTTGATAGTCCTCGTCTTATCACTGATGTTAGCAATTCTGACTGGAATGGTCTTCTTCGAGAGGTCCACCACAGATGAAGCCACCAATACTCCTGCTTGTTTACTATTGTCCTCGGGATAATCTGTATGGCCAAATCGATAATTAGTTTCATTGTTAATTACAGCTGAAACTAAAAATTCTGTTCTTGGACCTAGATTGATGTCTTCTTTGGCTATTACTGTTTGTTTATATTCAATTTCGTTATTTAATCCTAAAAGGCTTATTTCTTCAAATTTAGATATCATTTCATTATTTTTAAAATCAAGTTTGAAGCCAAACTTCTTCAGAAAATCTAGCCCGATTATGCAAGGATCTGTTATGTCAGCCACATATGCCGTATGATAATATTTGCTTCCTCCAAAGTTGATGGTTAAATTGGCCTTTCCATATATGCCTATCTTGTCGCCCGTCATAGTTTGCAGGGTAACGCAGGGTGGAGTCCAGATGAGTTTACATTTCAGTTTTCGAGCCAAATCTTCTCTTATTATTGTTACATTGGCTCCTGTATCGACAATCATACGGCACTGAATTCTGTTAATAAAGCCTATCACATATAATTCATTATCACCGCCACTCATTTTCGATATCTGGAGGATCTTCAGGTGGGGCTTTTTATTCTCTGGCAACCTCCGCCCCGCGAGATGGCCAAAATTTAGTTTCCCTGCTGACTGTTTGAATTTATCTCACGTTCGTGGACTTTGGGGCAGTTTCTTCGGAGATGTCCTGTATCACCACATCCCCAGCACGTGAGATTCTGTCTTCTTGAGCTTGTTTTTCCATATTTTAAAGCTTCAAGCTCTTGATTTATTTTCCTAATTTCTTTCAAGACGTCGATCTCAGTGTCTGAGCTTTTGTTCACCGTTGCCCCTCGGACTGAATGACGATCTCTTCGGCTGGCTTGTGTAGCTGATTCCAACTTTAAGGCATATAGTAGTGCAGCCTTTAAATCCTGTACATCTGCCATTCGTACCGCTCTCTGCACTTCGGGATCTTTTATTCCGTCTCCAAAGTACTGCAGTGAGAGCATTTCCCGTACATTTGTTGGACAGTCAATGAATGCTAAATTTGCAAGCCGTTCAATTTCCGAGGCAAACTCTTGAAGGGTTTCACTCGATTTTTGATGACGGCTCTTCATTTGTATTCTCGTATAATCCTTGAAGAATTTTTCGCCGAATCTCATTTCAAGTGCACAACTTAGAGTCTCAAAATTGAGTTGCGTCATATCGGGCAATGTTTGCAGAACGTCGGCGGCTTCTCCTCTCAAGGATGCTGCCAGTTGACAAGCTTTCACCTCGTCACTCCATTTGTTCGCTTCGGCTACAATGGTGAATTGGGTTTTGTAAACTTGCCAGGAACTCTTTCCGTCGTATGTCGACAGTTTAACTTGCACAGGAGAAGCAGACGGATTCCTAAATTCTTCATAATTACCACTGGACGCTGAAAGCTTCTTCTCAAGATCTTGTACTTTTTTATTTAGCTTTTCATCTACTTCACCTATTTTCTCTTCAACGTTACAAACTTCATTCTGAATTTTCTCTTCTACTTCCGCCATTTTCCTTTCCATTTTCTCTTCAACATTACTAACTTCATTCTGAATTTTCTCTTCTACTTTCTCTATTTTCTCTTCTATCGAGCCTATTCTTCTCTCTACCGACGAGAACTTTTCTTCTAAAGTTTTCTTCATTTCTTCTTGGCCTTTATTAATCTTTTCAGTCACATCTTCTTGGCATTTGTCAATTTTATTTGTCAACTGTTCCATTCTTTCTTCGTTTTTATTCATTTTATCCGCCAACTTTTCTTGGCCTTTATTCATTTTTTCCGCCAACTCTTCTTGGCCTTTATTCATTTTTTCCGCCAACTCTTCTTCGCCTTTATTCATTTTTTCCGCCAACTGTTCTTGGCCTTTATTCATTTTTTCCGCCAACTATTCTTGGCCTTTTGATAACTCTTCTTGGTCTTTGTCGATTTTATTGGTTAGCTCTGTCCTTAATCCGTTAATAGCTTTCAACAACTCACTCAGTTGCTCTTCCATTGCTCTTGTTTTCGCCATAAGATCTCGAATTCTGACACCAAAAATTGTTGCGTATATAGGGTTCTTTTGATCTTATGGTTAGACAACTTCAAACTCTTGTCTCTTAGAAAAGTAGAAAATAATTTATTTTCAGATCTTCAGAACAACAGAGTCTTCGAAACTCCCAAATATTATTAGATATTCAAAAATAACTGTTCAAATCTATCGTACAAGTACAGATATAGGTCCCAGAGACTCTTTATACAATGTCTCAACGCTAAATCACATTCAAAACAATGTAGAGAAAACTCAAGCAAACTTGCTTAAACAATCGCAGCTCACTCAATGACTGACTGATGAATAATAACCACGACAGCTCGTATTGCTCTCCTTATATAGGCTCGCAGCATGCGCTAGAAGTTTTCACAGGCTTCTCTAAAAATCCAGAAACCAAGGAAAAACATTCAATGTATTAGCGTACCTAAGGGGGGTTACCATAGAGAGGGAAGGGTTACCATCGCCAACAATCGCCAAGTTTGTCGCCAACTTGGCGATATATCGCCAAATTTGACGACCAAAATTAGTCGTCAAAAGTGACGCCAACTTGGCGATATCTTTAATATTTCGCCAATCTGCCGTAGACATACACTGAAAAATATTAGACAAGTTTGCTTGATAACAGAGACAATGTAACAAAAACTAATATTAGTAAAGGAATGGAGCTTAATAAGATTATTTACATTATTTTACAGCACAAACACTAACTATTTACAAAATTCGTAACAATATATTAGGGGCTTTATTTTAAAACGAAGAAGAAAAAAAAATTTTAACTAGCGAGTTAAAATAATTTTGGCGAGATTAACCGGCTAACATAAAACTATCACGAATTCTTTGCAATCATGGCAACTTTTATGTAATTTTACTCGAAAAAATAATTTTGATTTTTTTATAAAATCTAAGTGGAATTCTTGCATGAAAAATGGTGGAATTAGCTCGTAGTTGTTTTGACAGTCGCATGACTTGGACTATTATAATATAGATTAAATCATATTCATAGAATCAATATTTGGCGGCTTGTTTAGCATATAAAAAGAAAGCGGTCAGCCAGGAATTGATAACAGTCAGATGAATTAGGCTTTATTATATAGATGAAAGACTTTCTCCCACTATCAGCGTCAGAGTATCTGTATGAAAGAATGGCGATAGCAAATATTTATCGTAGTGTTAAATATATTTTAGCACAGAGTAGAATTTCATTTTCATACAATCACTGAAATGAACTTATGCATCCATTCCCACAACAACCCCTCTGTTTGAATCTTGTACACGCATGGAAGAGGAATAAACTTCGTTCTACAGAATATATTTTTCGTAATATGGAGATTAATTTAAATGTTAATGGTGTCGTTCAAAGTCAAGGTTCAGCTTTAAATTTCGTCAAGTACGAAACTTTCTTAACCCTTAAGTGCTGTTAGCGGTCTTACAGACCGCTAAGTTTTTCAAGTTTCAAAGTTTAACTCACAATTTTCAGTTTAACTACAGATACTGGTCAAATTTTGTTTCGTTTGAAGTCCTATATTATTATCTCTAAAGACTTTTCAATACCTGAATTTTATTTATAATAGCCCTGTATATAAAGTTTAATACGAAAATAGTATTCTAAGAGTTAATTTAACATTTTTTTCATCTTTAGATTAAGCTGTCTGACAGACCGCTTACAATAGTTAGGCGACAGTTTTTGTCACAGCAGTTAAGGGTTAATGGGAAGTTCCGCTGTATAAAATTTTAAAGCTCTTGTTTCATTATTAGTTAAATTTGTAGTTGGTCGAACTCTTTATTAAATTCTGTCCATGATTTTGTTCTTTTGATTTGGTTGCTTTGCTTATTTTAAAACAAAAACGAAAAAATGGCCAGTGATGCTTTCACAATAAGTTATTACTGTGGCAGAGTAATTATAAAAATTAAAATGAAAATTTTGAATTCAACGATGATGAATTATAATTGATTTTTAATATTTGTTATCCTGGTACATGGTAAACGTAAGAAATAACATTTCCATGGCAAGAAAGATAACAAGTCAGAAACTGTACATCAACGTAACAAATGAGGTACTTTCGTACTACAACTATTTTTATAAATACTCAGGTCCTTGTGCAACAACTGTTTCCCTCTTATGCAAAAAGTCCTGAATATAAAATTTATTACGATTACGATTATGTATATATATATTAAATTTAGTAATACGGAAAAAGCTCCATCTTAAATAGGACGTCATCACCATAACAATTTAGAATCATTACCCATCACAGGATATCAATGAATTACGTATCAGAGAATTTAATAGAATGAAGAATCGTTTTAAGTTTTGATTCAATTTTCATAAGATTTGAAATGACTCGACAAAATTTTACGATTATAAATAGTAAATTACAAACCATTCGGCTGGTTAGTTCTTGTGCTGTTATATGCGAACAGACAGAGAGACGGACCAGACAACAACTATAGATGCTATATATATTTATATAATTACGAAAGCACCTTAAAAAGGGACAAATATTAAATTTCAAGCATGAAATAAATAAATAAATAAATATATATATATATATATATATATATATATATATATTTTAATTTCATCTATATTCTGTTAACAGGAGTTAGAAATAGCGCTCACAGTGAAATACAGTAGTGGATATTTTTTACAGTACTACTACCTTTTTACAGTACAGATACTTGTAAATGGGACTTTGAAGTAATACAGTAGACTCCCTCAACTCCACAGCTTTAACATTGTTGCAGATGTAAACGTTGAAATTTATAGTTAAGAAGTCGTGGTAAAATTCAATATTGTTTTCATTTCTATATATATTTCCGTGCACATTTTAATATGTAATTCTGATTAATAACACTGAATTTAAGCTTTCACACGGAGGAAGCATTAATTTATTTCTGAAAAAATTCACCAGTGGGATCACGATCTTTTTATCAGACATTTATGTATTAATCAATCGTTTTGAGATATTAAGTCTGGTTGAATATGAAAAAAAAAAAAATCGTTATTTTATGATTTTGATGTAAATTGTTTGTGCACTTTTATGAGGCGAGTTTCATTGAATAATACAAGAAAACTTTATCTCATCATTATTATGAGAGTCATCCAGTGTTAATCATTTTTTTACCTTTATGTTTAATATTTTAATCACATTTTTAATTTTTTTTTAAATTTTTATTTTACCTTATTACTTCCCTTAATTAATATTATCATATTTTACTCTATCATAAGCATTTATTATAATTTTGAGTGCACTGTTATATTCAAATTAGTGTTTAAAAAATGTAAAAGAAAAACAGTGACCGCAGTAATTCGCAAAATTCTAAAATCTATACAACCTCTGGTTCTAATATAGCTGTGCTGTATTTAAGGGAATCTACTGCGTTTAGCATATGTGTAAAAAAAAAAAAAAAAAAAAAAAAAAAAAAAAAAAAAAAAAACTATATTGATTGCTTATCCTATGCATAAGACGATTTAAAGACATTTTTTCTTTACTCCCCTCCCCCACCCCCTAAAAAAGGCTTAAAATGGTGCCTCTGTTTTTACCAAAATTTAATTTTTTCTGAAGACTTAACATTCTCTCTTCAAATATTGGATCAAAATTAACAAAACAAAAAAAAAAAAAACCAGCCCGTTTTTTTTTTTTTTTCGTTGCTTTTTTAACCATTTGGAAAACCCTTGTTTCTGTCGCGCGCAGGGCCTAAAAGACCCGGAGTATGTATGGTTTTTAAAATTGTAACCACTAATTTTTTAAAAGCAATCTTAAACTTATTTTATCGCAAAATTTGTTAGACTTGTCTGCGTCCTTATAAAGTGACTGTTATAATTTGATTTTATTAGAGGTAAAGTTAAAACCATCCATGCCCTGTGTAAGGGCGCGTTCTCCCGGGTTAATGTCCAGTAATGGAATACTTCTGTTGCCACGATGACAAAAAAAGTATTAAAAGCTATAAAACTAATAAATAACTCAAAAATAAATTGAGATACATGTTTCAAATAAATTGCATTTACAAGCACATTTTTACCACTATACAACGGTGTAAAAATTCAAAATGTGCGATGTTTAAACGTTAAAAAATTCACAATACCGAAAATTGCAAAACTGAAATTTCATTTAAAATTGGTTTATGCTTGGTCCAGGAATGTTTATGTTTAATCCATGGCGTACGTAATATAGGACTCTGTTTTTACGTAAGCTACGTTTTGATCATCATAAAATGTATGTTTATTATTATTATTTTTTTTAATTTAGAATGTATTTATAAATCTAAAATTTTAGTCTTTGAATGGTCATTGTAATTTGTTAAATTATAACGCTTTAACCATTTGGAAAATGGTTGTTTCTGTCGGTAAAATAGAGATATCTGAAGCATATTTGAAATCTTGTGAAGTCCGGATTTTATTCGTTTTCCGATTGCTCCAGAAATAGTATAATTCTGTTGCCACGATGACAAAAAAAAAGTATTAAATCCTACATAAAATTAATAACTCAAAAATAATTTGAGATGCAGATTTCAAACAAATTGCATTCAGTGGCATGGCAAGGGGGGGGGGCGGTCCGCCCCGGGTGTCACCCTCTAAGAGGTGACACCCAATATCGTTTTGCAAATCTATATATATATATAATAACCTGAGATTTTGGAAAAAAATTCTGAAATAAAATGAAAATTTTAGCGCACGACGCAACATAGTTAATTTTCTTTTCTTTGAAAATGTGAATTTTTTCTAAATAAGATATGCACCGGCGAACAAAACCAACCTATCCAACGATTGGGTAGCGAAAGCAAACTTTAAAGGAAAGACTTATCTTCTACATATAGACACCGCATAGACTTCTGCGAATTATCGCTTGAATGATAAGTCGCTCCTGTGTTTTTTTTTTTTTTTTTTTTTTTTTTTTTTTAATTCAGGAGGACAAAAGGAAAATAAGGAATGATATTTTCATTTGTTATAATAACATAGAATTATGATTGAAGAAAAATGACGGATGGGGCGGGGTGGGGGGGTGACACCATTTACATCCGCTCCGGGTGTCACCCATTCTAGCTACGCCAATGATTGCATTTAAAATACTTTTTTTTCCACTTAAAAAAAAAAAAAAAAAAAATCCGACGTTTAACGAATTTGAGGTTTAGCGTATGTAGTTATTTTTCGTGTTATTCAATTTCTATTCATATGTCAACAGACTAAGAAAGAGTTTTGAAAATACTTGGAAGACATCGAGTTACAACAAAATTTAACAAATATTATAAATTTCTATTTTTTTTTTTTTTTTTTTTTTTTTCGTTTTATCATGTACGATTTGTTTAGAAAAGTAACCTATATTTTAAATTTAAAGAGTTAAATATATTTTTATTAAATTTAAAGGAACGCTCATGATGCAAAGATAATTAAGGCACAACTCTCGTCACAGAAAAGGAGCCGGGTGATAATGTAAAGTCTATGGGGGCGTTCTTTTAAAATATTTCGCCCAAATTTTAATATTTTTGCATGATTCTTTTGCACGAGATAGCTGAGGACAACCCAGAACCAGCCTAGTTTTTACTTTTTCACTTTTGGTTTCAGATTTTTTATTATTATTATTACTTTAACTTTCGAAACCGGCGGTTCTGAAATTGAAGCTATCGTAATATAAAAAATATACAAGCAAAATCGAAAAAGTAAAAACTAGACCGGTTGTGGATCGTCCTCAGCTATCTTGTGCAAAAAAAATCATGTAAAAATATTAAAATTTGAGCGAGATATTTGAAAAGAACGCTCCCATAGACTTTACATTATCATCCGAGTCTTTTTCTGTGCCTAGTGTGGGGCCTTAAACTTACTATTATTACTAATCGTCAAAATATAAATGAAGTAACAGTAAATAATGCAAAGACATACATTAACATTACTACACATACTATAATAACAGAAGCAATTGGGAAGATAATACTTGGTGAAAAGACGAACTATTAATTGTACGCCTATCCATATCCCAAAAGTTAATTTAATTTTCTTATTTTAAGTTCTACTTTTATGTACTAAGAAAGATAAGAGATTCCCACAATTGCATATTTGTCAAATATAAAAGCTTATAATAATAAGTTAGAATTATACTTTGGGGAAATACTAGTATTTTCTGCCACCTTGCTTTTTTTTTTTTTCTTCTTTTTTAATTCTAAGTTAAAGAGTTAAGTTATCAGTTTTAACCCTTAACTGGTGTGACAAAAATTGTCGCATAACTATTTTGAGCCGTCTCTAAGACCGGTTAATGAAAGCATGCATAGAAGACTCGATTCACTCATATGATACCGTTTTTGTACCAAAATTTGTGTACAGGGTTATTATGATTAAAATTCACCTATTCAGAAGACTCTATCGATAATACTAGAACTCCAAACGAAAATAAATTCCACTAATACCTAGAGTTAAACTGAAATGTACAAGTTAACATGAAAACTGAACAAAGCTGCGATCTGTAAGGCCATCAACACCAGTTAACACGTTCGCTGCCGCTTACGTGAAGATGTGATGATAGTTAATGCCGCACTGTAGAAGTGGGTTTTTCCCAGAACCGATTTTTTTTTTAACAAAGAATCAGTGAAAGATTTTCCCGCGCCAGCGCATGACTGGCTATAGGACATCACCCCACATCACGCGATGGCGCGTGAATGGCCCCTTAACGTTGGCGCCTTATCACGCGCTGACGCGTCTGCGGCAGCGAACGTGTTAAGAGTTAGAGCCAATTTCTCTTTGAAGGATTTTTGAAATCCTCTAGCTGTCTACAAACATCTCATGTATTATGTCATGTTTAAAAGTAATGCGGTAAAAACCCAGGTTTGTTTTTGTTTAAAACTTTTAATTACTTACAGCCCTGTTTTCTGCATTTTTTTTTCCAACAAAATAACAAAATAGAAGGAAAATTGTAAGTCATCGAGAAGAATCTCAAGTAGCATAAATATTGTAAGCATTTCCGATTATATCATGCTGCGTGCATTGCATTTCGAATATCTAGTGAGAAAATCGAAAGCGCGTCATTTTTCTAAACCGGCTTTTTAAATGAATTCGGACTGGTTCTTAAGATTTTTTTGGAATGCCAAGTATATTCTGTCATAGACCCCAGTGCTCGGCCTTGACCATAAGCGATGTTTGAGTCAAAGATGACTGCAACTCAAATCCTCCTCTATGCTTTAATTCTGGAGACTTGTTTACATGCATCTGATGGTAAAGGTAATTTTTTTTTAATTCAAATAAAAAGGGAAAATGCAATGCATTCATCATAACACAGGTGTCATTTCAAAATTTTCTTGGGTAGGGTGCGGGGGACAAAAATTTATTCTGATTTTGTTGTGCACAAATGAAAAATAAATGATATGCATATTTTTTAAATCAGCCATTAGGGAAAATACTGTCTTATTTTGAGAATGTTGCAATAACAAACCTTTGTAAAATGTTATGTCTAATTATTGTTTCATGTCCTTTTAACGTGTTTATTTAATTCGTAACTGGTAAAAATTGTTGCATAACTATTGAGAGTGGTCTCTGAAGACGGCTTGATCTAAGCACGAATAGAAAGTTTTAGTCATTCATAAGTTACTATTTCTGCACTAAACTTTATGTACAGAGTTATTGTGATTAAAATTCATTCATTCTGAAGTCTATCAACAGTAATGAACTCCGAGTGAAACAAAATTTCACTAATATCTAGAGTTAATTTGAAAATTACAAATTAAAATATGAAAATTGAGTAAGGCTCCGTTCTGCGAGACCGCCAACAATAATTATTGGTTAGTGATAATGTTCCTATTTTAATAAAATCTAAAAAGTAATTTTACAACAGTTTCTTAAAAAGAAGAAAGAAAGAGACTTGCGATGTCTGAATAAAATATCACAATCCTTGGATGATGAATTTCCTGCCGCCCAAGCCTTCCCAAATTCGTGCCCCTGGTGCATCATATGGTCGTTATTTATCAGATACTTGCAAAACCCACTGCTTTGCTCACATAGCTTCTGTACTATGGGATTGGAAGTGGTATTTGTGAGCCTTTGAAAGCGTTGTGGAATTAGATAATTGACTAATTTTACGTAAAATTCCATAGAAATCATAATTTAGAATGCTTGTTGAATATTTTCCTCTGATTTCACCCTTATAAGTATTGAATTTTTTTAGGGAGCATTTGTATCTCAAAAGTAACCATCATGCCTAATTTCTGGTTTCTAGGCCCTTCAGTATCTGAAAAAATCGTAATTTTTTTTTTCTCTCTCTCTCTCTTGCAGAGACGTGCGAAGAGAAAACTGCGCCCGGGGCAAAGTTTCAATTTGACACCCCCCACATCCGACTTTTTCTTGTAACAGGCCGAAAATGACGTTGGTAGTATACATTTGGCACCCCCTTCCCCCCCCCCCCATTTCGCACGGTGCTGCTCTCTTGCGTCCTTTTAAATTTCGATTTTAACTGATCTGTGTGCACATTTGTGTCTTAAAAACAGCAAACATGTCAAATTTCAAGTTTCTATCCATAAAAATCATTTAAAATGTTATCAGAATGCTTTTTGCTCATTTTACCATTTTAAATTTCCTTTTTTTTTTTTCTAGAAACTGTTTTTAGAGAGCAAAAAAAATTTTCCGCAAAATTGTTTGATGTGTATTATAAATATGTTAAAATCAGTGCAAAAAAATGGATTACATGTATGATGAAAATGTTCAGTTTGAGATATTAGTGAAATATTGAGTCGAGCAACCTGTTTTGAACATTGATTTTTCAATTTTCGTTTTGGTTTTTATACACGCCGTTAGTTCAGCACGTGTAGATGAGGTCAAAGTTGTCCTTGACACGCGCGTTGTTTTTACATATTTTAAATTTAGCACATGATATGTTTTTTAAAATCACAATATATTAGACCGGGCGGCGGCGACACGAATGACTACGTCATCGAGTTACGGGATGAAATCACGATGTAGAACAAGATTATTAGGTGTAGGTTAAGGAATGACTGGTCTGCCTTGTCATTTCTTGGTACGATATTAGTAACAGCGGGCGCCAACTCGTCATTTTGGCGTCACTTTCACGTCATCGAGTTACGGGATGAAATTGGTGCCAAAATAAAGGTAAAATAAAGTATTTTAAGAATATTTTGGTCTGCCTGCGCATATCCTGGTACAAACCCTCGGCAGACTGAAATTTATAACAAAAAATGACGTTATAATGTAAAAATCAAGATGACTACGTCATCGAGTTACGGGATGAAATCATGATGTAGGACAAGATTATTAGGTGTAGATTAAGGAATGACTGGTCTGCCTCGTCATTTCTTGGTACGATATGAGTAATAGCGGGCGCCAAATGGCCATTTTGGCGTCACTTTCACGTTATCGAGTTACGAGATAAAATTGGTGCCAAATTAAAGCTAAAATAAAGTATTTTAAGAATATTTCGGTCTGCCTGCGCATATCCTGGTACAAACCTTCGGCAGACTGAAATTTATAACAAAAAAAGACGTTATAAGGTAAAATTCAATATGAATACGTCATCGAGTTACGGGATGAAATCATGATGTAGGACAAGATTATTAGGTGCAGATTAAGGAATAACTGGTCTGCCTTGTCATTTCTTTGTACGATATGAGTAACAGTTATAATGTAAAATTCAATCAGACCGAAATATTCTTAAAATACTTTATTTTAGCGTTAATTTGGCACCAATTTTATCCCGTAACTCGATGACGTGAAAGTGACGCCAAAATGGCGAGTTGGCGCCCGCTGTTACTCATATCGTACCAAGAAATGTCGAGGCAAATCAGTCGTTCCTTAATCTACACCTAATAATCTTGTCTTACATCATGATTTCATCCCGTAACTCGATGACGTAGTCATCTTGATTTTTACATTATAACGTCATTTTTTGTTATAAATTTCAGTCTGCCGAGGGTTTGTACCAGGATATGCGCAGGCAGACCAACATATACTTTAAATACTTTATTTTAGCTTTAATTTGGCGCCAATTTCATCCCGTAACTCGATGTCGTGAAAGTGACGACAAAATGGCGAGTTGGCGCCCACTATTGCTCATATCGTACCAAGAAATGACGAGGCAGACCAGTTGGTCCTTAATCTACACCTAATAATCTTGTCCTACATCATGATTTCATCCCGTAACTCGATGACGTAGTCATCTTGATTTTTACATTATAACGTCATTTTTTTTTATAAATTTCAGTCTGCCGAGGGTTTGTACCAGGAAATGCGCAGGCAGACCGAAATATTCTTAAAATACTTTATTTTAGCGTTAATTTGGCACCAATTTTATCCCGTAACTCGATGACGTGAAAGTGACGCCAAAATGGCGAGTTGGCGCCCGCTGTTACTCATATCGTACCAAGAAATGACGAGGCAGACCAGTCGTTCTTTAATCTACACCTAATAATCTTGTCCTACATCATTATTTCATCCCGTAACTCGATGACGTATTCATATTGAATTTTACATTATAACGTCATTTTTTGTTATAAATTTCAGTCTGCCGAGGGTTTGTACCAGGATATGCGCAGGCAAACCGAAATATTCTTAAAATACTTTATTTTAGCGTTAATTTGGCACCAATTTTATCCCGTAACTCGATGACGTGAAAGTGACGCCAAAATGGCGAGTTGGCGCCCGCTGTTACTCGTATCGTACCAAGAAATGACGAGGCAGACCAGTCGTTCCTTAATCTACACCTAATAATCTTGTCCTACATCATGATTTCATCCCGTAACTCGATGACGTAGTCATCTTGATTTTAACATTATAACGTCATTTTTTGTTATAAATTTCAGTCTGCCGAGGGTTTGTACCAGGATATGCGCAGGCAGACCGAAATATTCTTAAAATACTTTATTTTAGCTTTAATTTGGCACCAATTTCATCCCGTAACTCGATGACGTGAAAGTGACCCCAAAATGGCGAGTTGGCGCCCGCTGTTACTCATATCGTACCAAGAAATGACGAGGCAGACCACTCGTTCCTTAATCTACACCTAATAATCTTGTCCTACATCATGATTTCATCCCGTAACTCGATGACGTAGTCATCTTGATTTTTACATTATAACGTCATTTTTTGTTATAAATTTCAGTCTGCCGAGGGTTTGTACCAGGATATGCGCAGGCAGACCGAAATATTCTTAAAATACTTTATTTTAGCTTTAATTTGGCGCCAATTTCATCCCGTAACTCGATGACGTGAAAGTGACGCCAAAATGGCGAGTTGGCGCCCGCTGTTACTCTTATCGTACCAAGAAATGACGAGGCAGAACAGTCGTTCCTTAATCTACACCTAATAATTTTGTCCTACATCATGATTTCATCCCGTAACTCGATGACGTAGTCATCTTGATTTTTACATTATAACGTCATTTTTTTTTATAAATTTCAGTCTGCCGAGGGTTTGTACCAGGAAATGCGCAGGCAGACCGAAATATTCTTAAAATACTTTATTTTAGCGTTAATTTGGCACCAATTTCATCCCGTAACTCGATGACGTAAAAGTGACGCCAAAATAGCGAGTTGGCGCCCGCTGTTACTCATATCGTACCAAGAAATGACGAGGCAGACCAGTCGTTCTTTAATCTACACCTAATAATCTTGTCCTACATCATGATTTCATCCCGTAACTCGATGACGTATTCATATTGAATTTTACATTATAACGTCATTTTTTGTTATAAATTTCAGTCTGCCGAGGGTTTGTACCAGGATATGCGCAGGCAAACCGAAATATTCTTAAAATACTTTATTTTAGCTTTAATTTGGCACCAATTTCATCCCGTAACTCGATGACGTGAAAGTGACGCCAAAATAGCGAGTTGGCGCCCGCTGTTACTCATATCGTACCAAGAAATGACGAGGCAGACCAGTCGTTCCTTAATCTACACCCAATAATCTTGTCCTACATCATGATTTCATCCCGTAACTCGATGACGTAGTCATTTGTGTCGCCGCCGCTCGCTCTATATTCTCGGATATACATTTATGCATTTATTTGTTTACAAGGTTTTTATTTCAAATAAAGTTATCATTTTACATAAGAGTCTAACAAGGAAGTTCACTCGGAATTTCACTCTGAGTACACTCGGAATTTTTTGAAAAAAAATACTGATTAAATTACTCATGTGTGTAATAAAGGATCAGCCAAATTTAGCGGAGGAATTGAAAAAGAAACTCAGTAAAAAAATAAAATACTTTCGAGTAATTTGGCGCGAAAAGACAAAAGCGTCAGTCGATTTGGCGAGCGGCATTTTCCCTCGCCAAAAGCAAACGATTTTAATGCACCTGAAAATTTCTTGTCAATTAAATTTTAGAATACGTGTAAATAGTATTTAATGAATTTAAATTAGAACAATGAGAGAGTTTGACACATAGATTTATATTGCATATTTCAGTTGCTTTTGCTGCAGTTATTTAATTTTATCACTTTAAAAATAATTACTTATATAAAAAATAATTTCATGTTGAAAAGTATTTTTTCGTATATTTAAGGGTATGACAAAATAAAGGCCAAATGAAGAATGCTGAAGTAATGCATTTAAATATCGGTGAAGTTTTTGTTTCCATAGCAACGAAATTGAATCGACAGAGCTCAATTAGATTGGAGTTAATGTTGAGATTGAACAATTTTAATTAATTTAAATTTTGTTTTAATTCTTAAAATTTTCAGTTAATTTTCATTCTAAATAAGTTATGAAAAAAATATAGTTAAAACAAACTAAAACTGACAAAACTAACGTTATATAAATAAAATTTCTTTAAACAAATTCAAGATGAAACATTTTTACCTTAAAAAGAATTTGACGTAAAAAAACTATTTTTTGTAATTTAATTTTGTCGCCAACCGATGATAAATCGCCAAATAAAAGAAATGTTCATTATTTTTTTACGAACGTTCTATCGAAATTCCGCCAAAAAAATTTTTACAAACATATATATCCACATGAGAAGAACATTCAGTAATTTTTTCAGAATTTTCTAATTATGCCCGTATGGAGACCTTCTTTGTAAGATTGTTTTAACACTTTCCAACGTAGTTTAAAAGTGTCTATGACTTTAACCCTTTGTAGCACAACAACTCCGATGTAAAACATACTCAGACGTTGGAATATATCATTTCATGCATGTAATAATAATAATAATAATAATAATAATAATAATAATAATAAACAAAAAAATTTATTGACAAAAAGCTGCTTGTTTCATATCTGCAATAAAAAGAAAATTATTTGTTTTTCATAAATATTGTAGTTTCTAAACCTAAATTGTAAAGAATATGGATTCACCTTTATGAAAAATCTAATTGTGGACGTTTCCAGTCTTTATTTCCATTATGATTAAAGCAATAATCGCGTGAAGCAACTCAAGCGATAAACTAAACATTTAAATATAAAATTTACTTATCACCGCTTGCTGGAGACTCTGCTGACAAATTATATTAACTAGAGTTTGGAAAATAGCAGAAATCAATAAAATCATCTTTTAAACCTAACTTTGAAAATAACATCGATTTTGGGTATTTTTCTGATATGCAACGTGATATTATATAGTCAATTTATCTGTTTCCATCTATTTGTCTATGGTCTAAATCTGACATATATAATCAAGTAGCCATGTGATTGATATTTTCACTGTATGTCTAATATGGCTAGTTCTCTATTGAAAAATGAAGTACGTAATATTCATAGTACGTTTACAGGGACACTCAAAATAATATCGTTGCATTACGATCTACAATGAAAAATAAAAATATTTTGCAATGAATTTTAATGATGTCACATTATTACAAAAATAATGAAACTGATATTAATTTCTAAAATGCACTAGAATATGCTTCTTGTAAACTATGGAGTGCAAAGCATTTATTAATCATCTACATCTACAGGATTTAACAAAAGATTTCGTTTGCATAATGATTTACGAATAAAAATTGTTGACAGTATATTCTAATTATGTTGCACTGTTTCAAACATAAAGAAATTGATTGGAATACTTGACCCAAACCCTTTTTCTCAAAATTAGGAAAGTTTTATAAGTTGGTAGGAGGCATACTTCTTTTTTTTTCGTTTAGTTGACCACAGGATAAACATAAAAACTGAATCATTGCATGACTTTTTAAACTATCAGATATACAGTGGCGGTCAAAGTTTCCGGCCAGTTAGTTTCTTTGATTTATTTACCAGAAGGTTTCAACAAAGAAGAAGCACAATTGCTTCAAAAGTTAGGAATATGTGAATGACCTCTGACAACGTGATCATTTTGATTGGATACTGTGGACGCTCATGCAAAGGGGTAGAATTCGAAGTTCGCGTGTGCAAAAGTTTCCGGCCACTCATCATTCCTTAGCTTTTTTCTATCGGTAAAGTGTTTTTTGGTCCTGTTCGTAAATAAATCAACGTGAATAGCATAGTTTAAATTTAAAATTGAAAAGTTCAACAAATATTGTCCGTAAATGAGTGATTAATTTGTCACTAAAGGCTAATCTGCTCGAGGTATTGCGGTAAAGTTATCGATTGGTAAATCAACTGTAAACGATATTTAAAAATTATATAAAGGTGGCCGTGGCCTTCGGGATTTTGTGAGGTCCGGAAGACAAAAAAAATACTATTCTCGTTGACAGAATTATCAAGAGAAAAACAATTGATGAACCCTCATAAAAATTCAGTTGCAATATACGGCTATTTACAAAATGAAAATACAGTCGAGTCTCTATATAACGAAATCCATCGTTCCAGTAAAAAATTCGTTATATAGAGAAATTCGATGCATAGAGAATGATGTTAAAAATCATATTTATCGTGTTAATTTTGAATAAATATTATTTTTGATCTTTTTACTTAAGAATTTGAAATGTTTAAAAGTAAATATTAACCTAACATTTTATTTCTTAATTATTTAAGTTGGTTCAAAAAAGAGAACAGAAATTTATTTGAAAGCTTAATGAAAATCAAATAAGGAAGACGTGCATTAATTTCAGGCGAAGATATCTGTAATTTTTTGTTGTTTTGATTTTAAAATTGTTATGCTCTTAAAAAAATGCTTAAATTTTAGCAAGGAATGAAAAATTGTAGTTAACATTTTCCTCCATTTGAAGGCCTCTCTTATGTGCCTCTCATTGATTTTTCTCTTATATGTGTAACAATTCAATTGACTCTGTTTTGAGAAGGATGTGGAAAGGTGTGTGGGAGGAGGAATGAATTCGTTGGATTTAAAGAACAAGGAGAAAAGTAATATAAAAAAAAAAAACCTCAACGCTGAACGATAAATCAAAAATAAGTGATGGAAAATTGATTCCATATGATTTCGAAGTTTTTTTAAAACTGAATAAATTAAGACCAATTTATGGAAAAATTCGTTGTATGGAGATGGATATTTCGCTATATAGAGACTGTTTTTAATGTAATCATGCGAAAAGGGGACCGTTCCTACTAAAAATTCGTTATATAGAGAAATTTGATGTATGGAGTTTCGTTATAGGGAGACTCGACTGTATTGTTGAAATAAGTCGGCCTTCCGTGTCAAGATTCTGACGTAATACAGAACTTTATAGAAGTGTCGGTGTTCAAAAATTTTTCGTAGGTAAAAAAATATAAATGTACTGACTGGCATTTTCCAAAAAACACAAAGTCTGGTATAGTGAAAACTGGACAAAAGTACTAATTTTCCATCAATAGAATTTGAAACTTTTTTGGGAGTGATGGCAGACACTACGTCCGATGACCGAACAACAAAAAATATGATTCAACATATGTTATTCCTACAATGAAGCATGGCGGTGGACACGTTATAATGTAGGGAGTATTTTCTTCAAAAATTGTCGGTCCGTTATTTAAAATCCACGGCAAAATGAATGATGCAATGTATAAGGATATCTTGCCAGATTTTTTTCTGCCTTATTAGAGGAAAATTTTGGTCGTAACTATTTGTTTGAACAGGATAACGACATAATGAATGCATGCAAGCCTTGGCAAGCAATGGTTTTCGCACAAAAAAATTTCTTTTTTGAAATGGCCAGCCCAAACGCCCAACATGAATTCAATAGAAAATCTTTGGAAAGAAGTTGACAAACGTCTGACGAACTGTAAATATTCCAACTCAGCAGAAAATTCCAAAAAATTGCATGAAATATGGAAAAAACGTACCATAGACGAACTTTAACCGTTGATTCTATGAATGTTACGTTACTGCTCCGTAGAATTTATTTCTAAAGGTAATAAAATACTAATTATAAATGTTGTTGATCGCTGTAGTTTTCTATTACAGTACATTTTTTAAAAAAATTGCGAAGGTGGCCGGTTTTGAGAACATGCGTTTTCCTTTGTACTTAATTTTGTCAATTAAGTTTATTGATAATTACATAAGTTCCTAACTATTATGTCAATAAAATGTATAAATATTACTTTGAGATTCTTCTTCATATGGGTATAGTTACAAATTAACTGAAAAATTTTTGGTGGCCGGAAACTTTTGACCGCCACTGTATTTCATCAGAAATATTTCCATGCTCCAAAAGTAATGTTTTTGTGTTGTAAACTCTAATGTTATATATATATATATATATATATATATTAAAGGTAAAACTTTTGTAATTGTTCATTTGTTTTGTACATGTTTTTAGATACAATAACAACATGTATAATAGTATTAATCTACTTATTAACAAATGCCTGCATTTCAGGATTATGTAGGAAACATACCTATATTTTTAACTTTCTATAATAAAAATTTACATTGGGAATATTAATGTCAAACTTATGAATAAAAATTTTAAATATTAATTTTGTTTGACAAAAATAAACTAGTTGGATGTGCCAATCCCAAAATTTTCTTCTATCTCATACGTACATTTTAATATTTTTAAAAAATAGTTACTCATTTTAATGTTTTAATAATTTTAATTCAATACCATACGAACTTTGGTTTTCATCTTAAATTTCTGCTTCAATCAATTAATCGGAGTAAAATCGAATTTCTGTCTCTACACGAGCCGATGAACAATAGAATGATAGGCAGATTTTTTTTTAATTCAGGGAGGACCTATTTGTCTTAACAAAAAATAATTATATACAAAAATTTTAGTTCAGTTGTAGGGCTAACTTCATACACTTTTAGGTGGTGCAATATTAAAAATGGCATAAAATTGGCTGTTGCAGTGCCCTCTTTCGGCGGATCTTTTTCAAATTCAGGGAGGACCAACTAGCCATAGCCATACACTTACACAAAAAATTTGGTTCAATTCGATGCATAACTTCATATACTTTTGATCGGTACAGTATTGAAAATGGCACAAAAATCGCGGTTGCAGCGCCCCTTCCGGCGGAATATTTCAAAACTGAAGGAGGACCTGCTTGCCACAGCCAGAAACATTCACAAAAAATTTTATTCATTTCTATGCATAACTTCATACACATTTTGATGGTAGAATGGCGACATACACACAGACACACGGCCAGACAGACATTTTGTAAAAACAGGTTTTTTGGAATCTCTGACCCCTAAAACGTGTTAACCCGTCGAATAACGGAAGTCGAAAAAATTTTAGATTACAATACTTTCTTCTATTGAAGATAGAAGAAAGTAAACAGTATTAACCTTAATGTTAATTTTGTTGTTATGTAAAAGCATTTTGATTATAATTTTAAATTATTCACTCAAATATATGACTTAGGTCAAATATACCTTATGGATGGGTCAGTTTTGATTATAATTTTAAATTATTCACTCAAATATATGACCTAGGTCAAATATACCTTATGGATGGGTCAGTTATCCCAATGCATTCGGACACTTCACCCAAATTGAAAGTTTTGAAGATTCAATATTTTACTACCTTTATAATTAATAGTTCAGAATAATAATGATAAATATTGTATAATACTGCATTACGTATATATAGACCATATTTACACACCCGTAAGTGAAGTTAAAAAAAAAATAATGATCCAAAACTAACAATTGGATCAAGTACCCTTAGTTTTCCCTATGTTATTGTAATTCATTACATCATGCTTGTTGTACAAAATGATGTGTATAGCATTTATCTTTCATTTAGGGGAAATTGGGACACATGTGAATATGGGGCTGATGTGAATGTCACCCTTTTTTCCAAGTTATTATATGTTTTCTGACCAATAAAAATGCGCCATAGGCGGTTATGGAGCATTCTTATTGGTCAACAAACAAGTAGTATCGTCCAAGAGCCGAGCCCACGAAAAATTCTTTTATTTTATGGAAGAGTAGTAATAGGGGAATCTAATCATCCATGTCTGGCGGAAGCGAAGTGGTGCATAAGCCAAAAATTGATGATACCACTAGTGGTTCACTCGTACGTTTAACATTGTGTTTGCCGTACAATTAAAAGTGTGAAAACATGTAAAACTGGATGCAGGAAAACATAATGCTAAGTCTACGAGTCATCCACTAGTGGTACTAATTTTTGGCTTATGCACTACTTCGCTTCCGGCAGACATGGATGGTTAGATTCCCCTATTACTACTCTTCCATAAAATAAAAGAATTTTTCTTGTGCTCGATGACTTAAGATCTGGGGCCTCCGTGGCCGAGTGGTCAAAGCACCACGGCGCTAATCGCTTGCGAGCATAGGAGGTTGTGGTTCGAATACCACTGGCTCCATTGCACGCACTCTTTGTGTGGTGGAGCTCCCGGCTATAATTCTCTTGTGCTGTAAAATTTCCTTGTGCTACCTCGTCCTTGTATATTGACGTTAGCTTATAAGCAGGCTTCATGTCGAGCACACAAATCAGATGTATGTTGTTCAATAAAAAATAAATAAATAAATAAATGACTTTGGGTTTTGTGCAATCGGCTCTTGGACTATAAAAAACATTTCACGATATTTGAAAGAGAGTTGGCGAATTGTGGCATCAACGAAAACTATACTGTTGAATTATGGCTAACGTCACAGTTCGCCTTGATTTTCATTTTATACTGCCGTACAGTCGGTCGATAACATTGGTCACTTCGGTAAGTTGCGCTGCAGGGGATTCCGTGGCGGAATTGTTAAGACACCACTTCGCCAATGGCTTGTGAGCGTAGGAGAATGTGGGTTCGATTCCCGCTGGCTCCATTGCACGCACTCTTTGTGTGGAGCTCTCGGCTGTATTTCCTTCGTTTTGTAAAATTTTCTTGTGCTATCGCGTCCCTCTATATTGACGATGACTTATAAGAAGGCTCTCATTTCGAGCACACAAATCAGATGTATGTATACAATAAATAAATAAAGTTGCACTGAACAAGCTCTAAGATTCTGGAAAGCATACGCATTTTACGAAATTAAAGAAAGACAGATTAAAGCCTCCGTGGCTGAGTGATCAAAGGACCACGCCCCTAATCGCCTTCGAGCGTAGGAGTTTGTGGGTTTGAATACCACTGGCTCCATTTCACGCACTCTTTGTGTAGAGCTCCTAGTTGTATATCTCTTGTGTTGTAAAATTTCCCTGCGCTATCTTGTCCCTGTATATTGACGATGACTTACAAGCAGGCTTCATGACGAGCACACAAGTCAGATGTATGTTGTTAAGACAGATTAGATTCCTCATTCACGCACAAATGTTAGTGATTCAGTGCATCACGATCGCTCGCAAAATCATAAAAACTCGTTTTTCCACTTGAGTACATTTATAAAAGAGTATTTAGTCACTCTGCAACATTAAATCTTTATTTCATTTAGGTTCATACGAAATTGCTCTACAAGAGTACTTACGATGGAACTACACCTATATGAATGAGAATTGTACGACTGCTGGAGGAGAAGTAAGCCCATGTGAAGACATAAGAACCTGCAACTTTGCTGTAGCATCTCTAGCAATGGGCGGATGGCCAACTCTTTGCGGATGGGTCGGAAAAGGCGTGCCCAAAGTGTGTTGCGGATTACCTTTAGTATTGGGACCTGCACTCATGAAAAGAGTCAACGAGGAAAAAGCTAGGAAGAGAAGTAAGTCGTGATCAACAATCAATATTAGTTATAAAAATGCGATTGAAAATATTTTTTTATTCTGATTGAATGTTTTTTATTTCCAACATAAAATTAGTTTAGATTTGCTTTACAGGATATCAGCTAATAAGTAGCCATTTTCCAATCATAACGTCGACTGCCATTTCCTTATTCAAAATAAATATAAATATTTATCTCTCGCACAATTGACATTAAGACCCTTGAATCACAAAATGACTGTCTGACTTTAAAAATTTATTTTTTAATGTTTTGCTTTCATTTCCAACTACTTTGGATTTATCTTATTGCATAAATAATGCATTATTCTTTCTTTTGTAGGATGTGGGACGAGGACATTTGAAAGTAAACTTTCTGAAACGGAAAACAAGTTTTTCGAAATACTTCAGACACTTCCTCCCCCTGATACAAGTGATCCTTCTAAATACGATCCACCTCTAGGTAAGTGTAAATAATGGTTTTTTTCTGTTGGCGGAAAATGGAACTAACAGTTTTAGATTTTAAGTACATTTAAGGTTAGCAGAACGGGCCCGGCAAATCCGGATGAATCAGCTAATAAAATAAAGTTTCGCTCTGTCTGTCCCTCTCTCTATGTGTGTGTGTGTCACCGACATTCCAGAACTTGGCAATCTCTCTGGAGGAGTTCGATTATAGCAGTGAGACTTGAATTGAATGTAGTGACGATTGTTTTTGTAGCGAATGTAAATTTAAATTGAGAGTTGTCTGTTTTATATCTAATCTCTATCACAAACTGATAGTTTATCATGGTGGGTAATGCTAATAGTCCAAGAGCCGATCGCACAAAACCCTAAGTCATCAAGCACAAGGAAAAATCCTTTATTTTATGGAAGAGTAGTAATAGAGGAATCTAATGATCTATGTCTGCCGGAAGTGAAGTGGTGCATAAACCAAAAATTGATACCACTAGTGATTGACTCGCAGGTTTAGCATTGTGTTTGTCGTACAATCAAAAGTATGAAAACATGGAAAACTGGGTAAAGGAAAACACAATGCTAATGCTATGAGTCAACGACTAGTGGTATTAATTTTTGGCTTATGCACCACTTCGCTTCCGGCAAACGTGGATCATTAAATTCCTCTATTACTACTCTTTCATAATATAAAAGATTTTTCCTTGTGCTCGATGACTTAGGGTTTTGTGCAGTCGGCTCTTGTACTATAAGCTTTTACTACAAAACATTGCCGACTATATTTTCCTTCTGCTTGTGTACTGAAATTATTTTAATAACTGAATCAGCTTACCTGTTTAATATGAAGCTCGTTGTCTTTCTATACCATCAACAAAAGAGACACGACATGGTACATCACTGATTTCGGTAACTTTTTAACCCACCTTGATCACATGATGGTTAAAAATTGATACTCTGTTTAAATTTTACAACTTTTGCTGCATCGCCACTTCACCTCTTTTATAGAAAACGATTTCTTCACTGAATTATGGAGTATTCTCATTGGTCAAAATAGAGATATTCTATAAAAGCGGTGGAGTTGCGATGCAGCAAAAGTTTCAAATTTTTAATAGTTTAGGTCAATAATCAGATGGAAACGGAGGAAAGGAGCCAGCTATGTTGTTACTATCTTATAAAGCTACTGTCATGCTTAATGACAGCCATGGGATTGAAATAGGCAAAAAACAACTAATATCGGTGCACTACTGCTCTACTAAACGTACCGTGAAAAAATATCTGTGTTTTTAACGGGGTCTCAGTGGCCGAGTGGTTAAGCCACCACGCTGCTAATCTCTTCCGAGCGTAGAAGATTGTGGGTTCGAGCAGGGTCGGACTGGGTCATTGTAAAGGGCGCAGACCTTGAATTTTTGGAAGGCGCAACTTTTTTAACGAAACTCATTATTTTATCATCTTATAGGAAGCCAATAATATTCATTAATAACAAACAGACTGTAAGAATATGTAATAGAGCTTCGTTAATCTGAATTGGGACTGGTGCCTATTTTGATTACAAAAATTGGGAAAATCCGAAATTTAGATTTAAAAAATGTTAGTTATAAGTACTCAGTAGCACAGTAAAGATCTTTTAGTCCATCATCCGATGGTTCGGCTTGTTACCGGCACAACTCTCGGAAAAAAAAATAGTATTCCTTCATTGAAAAAGAAAAAAAAAAAAAAAAAAAAAAGACCCAAACTGAGTTGTAAGATCTCTGCTTAGAGTACTGTTCTCAAAATAATACAGTACTACAGTAAAACCCCGATAATTCGGATTAATTGGGACCAGATCCGATCCGGATTTTCGAAAATCCGGATTATCCGAAGAATTAGACAAAAATGAAATACAATAAAACATACAGAAAATCACCTTTATATTAAACTGAAAAGTGTCTGACATGAATGCTGCATCTTAATAAATATAAATAATTTTCTACAAGTGATATTGTAGAAAAGATTTGTCACAATAACAAGGAAACAGACCTATGGGCTGACAAAGATCGGAAAGATCCTTATCAGACAAAGGGTTTTATAGGAATTATTTTACCTTGCTTCCTTCCAATGCTCTAAGTAAAAAAATATTGTGCAGTGATTTTTTATAACATTTCTAAGTAGTTTAAATAGAAAATTGCAATTGTCCAATTTAGTAATATATTGTTGTTTCTTTGAAAGAAAACATCAAACAATTTAAATAAGAAAGCTTAAGATATTCTTCCGAAAAGATTTCAGAATTTTTTTTTATTATTCAGAATACGACGATGAAACAAGTTAATGTTATGGAAATTAACCAAACGTTTCTCAAACTTGAAAAAAAAAGACCAAATCGATTCAGATTATCCGGAGATCCGGATTAACGGGGTTCTACTGTATTCCCAAAGTAGTCAATCAAAAATGGTACAAAACAGTGCAGATGCTTAATAACATTAAAACAATCGTTTTGATATAATGTATACATTAGCTAAGATGTTTTGATTGTTAATGTTATTAAGGAGCTGCCATTTTTTTTTTTAATATAAAACCATTTCAGGCTACAAAGTGAACTTTCCAATTTGGAACACTTTGCTGTACCAAATCTTGCAAACCAATTTCGGTCTTCTCTTTTTTTTTTTACAGTTTTGTTTAATTATTTGATGTTTATAACAATATAATGGAATTGAGAATGAGAAATTATGTAACAACCCATTACAAATTAAAAAATCGGGAATCTATAAATAGCTCATTCACCGCGTCTACCAGGAGGGTAGGGAAGGGGGAAATTTTCATAAGTTAATCTTATTAATTTGTTCACTTATAAAATCCGTCCGGATTAACCGGAATTTCGGATTAGCGAGTTATACTTTAATCCGAAATGTCTTTTATCGGTATGTCGGTGCGTTTATTTTCTTTATCTTATTATAAATAGCTTAATCATTTAATAGCTTAATCAAATAAATAGCTTAATCATTTTATAAATTAGGATCGATTCGAAAATCTATTAATTTAGTTCAATCAAATGAAAGAATAAATTTCTGATTAGAAGGGAAAAGCATGTAAATTATATAAAAACAATCATCGGAGTAGCAAAGCAGGGTTGGGTTTCTGACGTCAGAAACTGGTTTTTGACATGTCAAGTGTCAAAAACTGGTTTAAATCGTCAAAAACTGGTTTAAACCGTCAAAAACTGGCTTAAACCGTCAAAAACGTGTAATGTGCTTTAAACATTTTAAGAACAAGAAAGAAACATTGAATAAGTCTTAATGATTTAAGTAATTTTTTATTTAAAATTAATTATACTGTAATTTAATAATTACAAAAAATTATTTTAATTGCAATAAAACATTGCTTTCTAGAATTTTCAAACAGAAGAAAATGATTTTGTACAGTTAATAATCTGGATCAATTTTACCCCACGGCATCCTATAGCAGATAACCAATTTAGCACATTTATTTACACCCAAATGGTTTCTGTGTTTAGAGTGTATGAAGCCAAAGTTAGAAAATACTCTCTCAATTGATACTGAGCTAGCAGGGCTTGATAGCAGAAGCATTGGTAGTTGAACAAGATTGGAGGCTGGCCAAATTTTCAGATTTATGACAGATTTTTTTTCTCTTTTTTTCTGGAAATGATAACATAAAATACTGTAAAAGAGAATTTTTAATATTTTATCTAATGTTGTATATGTGTGACAGATGTTTAATGTGAAATCTTACAGATCAGTGAAGTATTTGAGGTTTCTGACGAGGTTTTTGACAAGAGGTTTTAGCCGTGACGGTTTAAACCACGGTTTTAACCGGATAAAACCACTCACTGTCAAAAACTTGCCAACCCTGTAGCAAAGTAAATTATATATCGAATTCCGATGTAACGAACAAAATAACTTTTAAAACCTTTGGAATAGATTTTTATACGTAAAAACTATTCGGACAAAATCAAATATTCCGCTTTAGACAATATTCCGCCGTATACAGAGTTTATTGTATAATAAAAATCATAACGGGGTTACTTGAAAATCATTTTTATGTTAGATTTATATCCGTCTTATGAGTAGAAAAAAAAACCGATTTAGAAGAAAAATTATAAACGGGATAGAATAGGACATGGAAGGGATATAAAGAGAACATTAAAAGGTCGCCGTAGCACCCTGGGTGCGGTGCGGTGTTGATCAGCCTTACTTTACCATATCCCCCTGACTGCCCGGCAAAAGGGTAAAATTGTAATGTTGTTTCTCTGTAATTTATTAAAAATATTAAAGAAAATTTTTTTTTTCCAATCTGATACAAAATATGTCATTATGTATAGGTGTATAATCTTTGAGAGTATTAATCCTAACTTAATTTTTCAAAACTGGGTTTTATTTGTAGAATTATATTAATTTAAATATTGCTTATGCTGCAGTGAAACCTGCAGGTTAGTGAGCGAAAAAATCAGTCAGCGGACAGCACCGAGCGAAAAGGGCGATCGCCCCGGGCGCGGTTATTCAATAGGGCGCCAAATTTATACTAACGACTTCATTTTTTGGCCTGCTACAAGAAAAAGTTGGCAGGATGGGGGGCGCCAAATTGACCCGGGCGCAGTTTTCTCTTCGCACGCCCATGACCATGAAAATCCGTGACAGACGCAACGTTTTGATTGTTACATTTAATATACAATATTGAAACAGTTTTGTTTTCATATTAAAATAAAATTTTTAGCAAAAAAAAAAGTTTGAATTACCTTTTTTTTGAAGAGAATATTCTTTCTAAAATTGTTTAGATATATATTTAATAACAAAAATACTTTTAATAAGAACACTTATGTTTTATAAATTAAAATCAAAACATTAAACTTTACGGAAACACAAAGCTCAAGTTTTTGAAATGAATGATTTTACTACAAACTAAATAATAATAATAATAAATGAAATCGAAGCGAAAGGGATGATCTTTGGTGCCAGACAGTCTGCATGTTCGTTGCCGCTATTGGTAACATATAAAATATACTTTAGATTTTAAAAGATTTTGATTGGATGTTGCCCTGGACAAAGAAAGTGTCAAGAATAAACAATACAATTATTTTCCTTTGCAAAGGGAATAAATTCTTTTTATTGTTTTTTTAATGCTTACAAAATTATTGTTTTTTAAAAAGATATATAAAGAATATTTTTAACCATGTTGTAGTTATTCTAGTATTTGTCATATTTTTATTTTTTTTGTTTCATTTTATTTATTTATTTTTTATTTTTTGTCTTTTTTAAATTATTAACTTCACTTACATGAGGGCGCATATTTTCTTGACCGAGGGCGCACCGGCCCACGGGCCGGTGGGCCGGCGGGCCAGTCCGAGCCTGGTCCCACTGGCTCCATTGCACACACTCTTTGTGTGGAGCTTCCGGTTGTACTTCTCTTGTGTTGTAAAATTTCCTTGTGCTATCTCGTCTGTAAAAATTGACGATGACTTATAAGCAGGCTTCATGTCGAGCACACAAGTCAGATGTATGTTCTTACAATAAATAAATAAATAAACTGTGTTTTTAAAGACTTATCTCTCCTCCCACACCGCTGGACCCTGGTTCGAGTACAGCTAGCGGCATGGGTGTCTGTGTTGTCCCTGTGATGTGTAATAAAATGTATGTACTGTATTTCCTGTAATAATAAAGTGTTCTGTATTTGTTTCTGTGCGTTATGGATCATTCGAGGTAACAGCCATTGTAGCTTATAGACCTCAAAGCATTGTTCACTCAAACTCAAAAAAGACTTATCTATTTTTTATCAATAAGAACGCTGAAGGGTCGTGGATCAGTCTAGTTTCTGAAATATTGGAAATGTGTTACCTAATTAAGTATTCGCAGCTCGTTCGTGTGTTTTCGGTGTTAAGTTCTACTTCGTCAGGCGCAATCGATCCACTTTTGACTAAATGTATGTTGTGTTTGCATACAAATACTGTCGCCTGCGTAATGTTTCTAAACCGAGAGGCCTGTTTTGATAACACACAGTATATAAAGATGTTAGGCTTGCATCCAGTGCTGTGGGAAATGGGGAGGGGGCAAAAGGAGCGGTTGCCTCGGATGCGGAAATTTAGGGGGCGCCAAATTTATACTACCAGCGTCATTTTTGACGTGTCACAAGAAAAAGTTGGGGTGGGGGACACCAAATTGCAACTTTACCCCTTGCGCAGTTTTATCTTCGCCCGCGCCTGCTAGCATCACAAATTATTCTTCTTGCTGCTATACACTGTTAACACTAGAACTACCGGCATTATATACAGGGTGATTCCGAATTTTTTTTACAATAAAAGAGGGGTGATAGTACACATCAAGACAAATAATACTAAATAGGAGACCAGGAGTCCAAAAAGTTTTCCTAAGGAAATAGCCGCCATTAAAGTTTAGGGACCAAAATTTCAAATAAACATAAAAAACGGAAAAATCGGTCGATTGATTTGCGGTTTTCACTAAAATTATTCTTTATGTCGGCATTTTCTTGAAATTAAATTACAAAGATAAATTTCAAAAAATGCCGATAGAGGGCGCTTTAGACTTTGGAGTAACGAACAACTATTTTTTGCCGGTATTTTTTGCATCTCATTAAATGTTTTCGTAAGCTTAGACTGAAACTTAAATTTTGAGCTCAAAATCTGTAGTTGGGAGTGGTTAAGTAACACAAACTGAGCTGTGTTCAGAGGGTTCAAATTTCAAATGATTATAAAAAACGGAAAATTTGGTCGATTGATTTGCGGTTTTCACTAAAACTATTCTTTATTTAGGTATTTTCGTGAAAATAAATTTTAAAGATAAATTTCAAAAAATGCCGATAGAGGGCGCTTTAGACTTTGGAGTAACGAAACACTCTTTTTTGGCGTTATTTTTTGCATCTTGTTAAATGCTTTCGTAAGCTTGGACTTGAACGTAAATTTTGAGCTCAAAATCTGGATAGCTGGGATTGGTTAAGTAGACAAACTTAGCTGTGTTCAGAGGGTTCAAATTTTAAATAATTGTAAAAAACGGAAAGATTGGTCGATTCGTTTGCGGTTTTTGCTAAAACTTATTTTTAAATCAGCAGATTTCTTGATCAATCAGTGTTTTCTTGGAAATAATTTTTAAGGATAAATTTCACAAAATGCCGGTACGCCTTAGACTTTGGAGTAGCGTACAACTATTTTTAACTGTTATTTTTTTAATCTCATTAAATGCTTTCAAATGCATAGACTTAAATTTTGGGCTGAAATTCTGAATCGTTGGGAGTGTTTCAGTAGCGAAAAATTGAATTGTGCTCGATAAGGAAAGAGGGTTAAATTTTAACTCCTGAACACACTTCAGTTTGCGCTTCTTAACTCCTCGTAACGATTCAGGATTTGAGCTCAAAATTTAAGTTTAAATCTAAGCTTCCGAGAACATTTAAAATGCTTTTGCAAGCATTTAATTAGAACCAAAAAATAATGGTTAAAGTGAATTGTTGGTTTCTCTGAAGTTTAAGGCGCCCTTGATTTATCTTTAAAAATTATTTTCAAGAAGAGATACTGACTTAAAGAATAGTTTTATTTTAAACCGCAAACGAATCGACCAATTTTTCCATTTTCTATAATTGCTTTAAATTTGAACCTCCCCCTCCCCCTTGAACACAGTTCACTTTGTGCTACTTAACCACTCCCTACTATTCAGATTTTCAGCTCAAAATTTAAGTTTAAGTCTAACCTTCTTAAATCCTTTAAAGAGATGCAAACAATAACGGCAAAAAATAGTTGTTCGTTACTCCATAGTCTAAAGCGCCCTATATCGCCATTATTTGAAATTTATCTTTATAATTTATTTTCTCGAAAATACCTAAATAAAGAATAGTTTTAGTGAAAACCGCAAATTAATCGACCAATTTTTCCGTTTTTTTTTTAATCCTTTGAAATTTGAACTCTCTGAACACAGCTCAGTTTGTATTACTTAACCACTCCCAACTACAGATTTTGAGCTTAAAATTTAAGTTTGAGTGTAAACTTACGAAAACATTTAATGAGATGCAAAAAATACCGGCAAAAAATAGTTGTTCGTTACTCCAAAGTCTAAAGCGCCCTCTATCGGCATTTTTTGAAATTTATCTTTATAATTTAATTTCAAGAAAATGCCGACATAAAGAATAATTTTAGTGAAAACCGCAAATAAATCGACCGATTTTTCCGTTTTTTATGTTTATTTGAAATTTTGGTCCCTAAACTTTAATAGCGGCTATTTCCTTAGGAAAACGTTTTGGATCCTTGGTCTCCTATTTAGTATTGTTTGTCTTGATGTGTACTATCACCCCTCTTTTATTGTAAAAAAAAATTGGAATCACCCTGTATATATATACCTAGTTATACCGCATCCGTCAAATTGACGGATTTTTTATCATGGCTTTTATTGTAGCTTCTGACTTAGTTAATGTAAATAAAAGAATACAATTTAACAAAAATAACATTTAATAGAATATTTCATTGATTATTAATAAAAAAGCAAACAAAAATAGTTTCTATTTGCATTTATGTTTAGCACATTTGATATTATGAAATAACAATGAGGCACATACTTAAGTATATCTTATCTTAGATGAACATATGCCACAAACATATTTGTTGCATACATTGAAGGTATAAATCGCTCTATTTTTGTTGAACAATTGAATTTGTAAAGATTTGCGTTCATAAGGATTTTTTTTACTTTTCCGGAGTACAATCCGTTGTTTTCGGTTCTTGTTTTTAGAGTAGGAGGCTTCTTTTCTGCAGCACCTATTTTCAACGGAGAGTTCTTCAAATAATTGAAATACAAATTATTTTCTAGTTATATTTTCATCACAAATCTCTTTATATAAAATCTACTCATTGATTGCTACAAAGTCATAAATATTATAAAGTACCCGCAAAGGTAATCTACGTGACCCTACTTTTACGCAATATATGCTGGCCGTTTGATTAATTATTTCTGCTCTAAACTTAGTCTTATTGCAAAATGACATAGTTGCAGGAATTTGTTTTCAATTAGAAGCAATTTATACAGACTTATGTTTTGAGCTAAGAAGTAATTCTTTTTTTTACGAGGCCTACTGTTATAAATTGTTAAAACAATATTATTTGATTTATAGAGTTTGGAAAAAAGAGCAATGTTATATTTTCTAACTTTAGCAATTTTTGACAATTCTCCTATATTTTCTCGCATAGTTTGAACAAGGCTGGATTTTTTTGGCCAGTAACTTATTTGGGAGATGTATACTTGTTACAAAAATATCTGAGGTTATATTTCTCCCACAATTTACATAGTTTTTTACAAAATTCAAAGCTCAAAGGTTAATCCTGATGGTCTAAATTCATCTTTGCCTAAATTGGGAAAGCCATTTGTAAGATAGTTATTTCACACATCTACAGCTAATCAAAACTTAATATTCCAAATTTGACCGGTTTATTATATATGTGGGAAATGTCATTATTATTTCTTTATTATCAATCATTTCCTTATCATTGTTGTACGTAATTTAACTATAACTGTAACTTATTTTCGTTGTTTCAATTTATACTCTGATGTATCTGGCAACGGACGAAGAGGGAAGACGTCATGTGACGTAATAGAAAAAGCAGGCAGTTGTTTTTTCGGCTCCGATGGGAGAGCTGTGTTATGTGAGGATGCAACCCTTTTGTATTCTTTAAAATGTTTTTCTGTTCTGAACGACATGCAGAAGCCGCGTGTCATGATGCAATCTTGTAGTTATTGTATCTTTTTAAATTGTGTGTGTGCGGTTTTTTTATTAAATGTGTTCCTCTGAACAAAAGACTGAGAGTGATTATTCATTATCCCTAGACGCTGACGCCTACCTACAGTGAAATTGGGGGCTCAGCTGGGATTATTATTATTATAATGATGGAATAAAGAAACATTTTTGCTTCCACTCAAATCGTTTAGAATCACCCTGATTCATCCTGCGAAATGTTCTTTACCGATCAACTGTCGTTTAGAATCACCCTGATTCATCCTGCGAAATGTTCTTTACCTATCAACTGTGGTTTCGAATCGCCCTGGTTTTTTTTTTTTCGTCGTGGATTCAGCATCTGTTTGTGAAATCTTCAAAATCCTGCATCATCAGTAGTTTCTGAAAATGTTTTCTTCGTTCGTGAAATTGGAAACCGGTTTTATCATAGTGCCTTCATCATCTTTTCGTTTTGTGTTTCTAGTGAAAAAAATTGCGTCATTTGTCACAATTGAAAGCGTGTTTATATCTTTTCTTCGACAGGAGGAAGAAAATTAATTATGAAGAGACCAAGTGATTTTTTTTTTGTTGTTGTTGTTAATCTCATTCATTTAAGTAAAGAAAAGTTTAGTCTAGTGGTTTATGTACTATGTTCTTTTTTTCTCTTTGAAATACAAATGTATTTTTATTTATGTTTTGCTTTCGGTATAGTAATAGAAGCAATAATACAAATATGTAAGTGTCTGCAATGATTTAAGAAAGGCAAGTTCTGTTTGTGCACTCAAGAGAAAAAAAATGGTTATTCTATTTATTTATTTGAATGTATATTGAATTTATATTTTTGAATTTATTTGCTTTATTTCGCTTTGATAATTATCAAAAGGTATTTGAATTTATTTTATTTATTTGCATATTTTTGTAAATTTGTACTAACATACTAACACCTAATAATTCACGTATATGTTTTAAAGACTAGTATCCTGCTTTTCGTAATATTTTTATCAAAACTATTTTTTTTTTTTTTTTTTTTTTTTTTTTTTTTTTTTTTACTAGCTTGGAAAAAAAAATAATCTTTTAGCGGTGATTTTATAAAAAAACGAATTCTTTAATGGTGATTTAATAAGAACTGAATTTTTATTAGTGATAATTCTATGGGAGTAATTTTGATTTTTTATTGAATTAATTTTGATTTTTGATTTGACAAATTTTAATTTTTGGAGCCTGAAAGCTGGCAGCATAAAACTGAGTTTGACAAAATGTCCTTCCTTAGTAAAAGTACCTAAAAAGATTTGCTGCACATTGCAACCGAATTAGGAATAGAAAATGTGGAAAATTTAAAAATCGTTGAATTGAAAAATGCCATCATAGCTACCGAGGGGTATGAAGAAGAATTTTTCAAGGGATATTTAGATACCGTTATTGAGGAGAGGAAGCGTAGGGATGAAGCACTTAATAGTCCGTTTTCTAATTACAGCTTTTCATAGGTCCGTGTGCAATTTTATGATTAAGTATCGTGAGTGGTCTCATTTTGTTCCTTATGTATTGTAGACAAAGAAAAGCGATGGTGGACATCTGGGACCCGCGACTGGGGAGGGGGAGGGGGAGGGGAAGGGTTGAAAAGTGCAAGGGAAAAAAATTCCATTTCATTAAAAATAAAGAAAATTATCGAAAAATATTAATGTTTAAAACATTTATAGATTAGGAAAAACATATGTGGACATCCGGGGTCCGCGACTGGAGAGGGGGAGGGGAAGGGGAGGGGTTGAAAAGTGCAAGGCAAAAAAAAATTCCATTTCATAAAAATTAAGAAAATTATGCAAACATATTAATGTTTAAAATATTTATAGATTAGGAAAAACATTTGTGGACAACCAGGAGCTGGGACTAGGGAGGGGGATGGGAGGGGGAGGGGTGGGGGAAGGGAAGATTTGCAAAGTGCAAGTGAAAAAATTCTATTTCATAGAAAATAAAGAAAATTATGTATAAATATTAATGTTTGAAACAATTATAGATTAGGAAAAACATTTGTGGACATTCGGGACAAGCGACTGGAGAGAGGGAGGCGGAGAGGAAGGGTTGAAAAGTGCAGGGGAACAAAATTCCATTTCATAAAAAATAAAGAAAATTATGCATAAATATTAATATTTAAAATATTTATAGATTAGGAAAAACATTTGTGGATATCCAGGACCCGCGACGGGGGTGGGGAAGGGTTAAAAATTGCAAGGGACAAAAATTCCATTTCATAAAAAATAAAGAAAATTATGTATAAAGATGAATGTTTAAAACATTTATAAATTAGAAAAAACATTTGTGGACATCCGGGACTCGCGACTTGGGAGGAGGAAAGGGGGAGGAGAGGAATTTGAAAGGGGCAATAAAAAAATTCTGTTAAAAAAATATGCATAAATATCAAAGTTTAAAACGTCTATAGAATGAGAGTAGCATTGAAGGATACTCGGTACTTGTGATTAGGAAGACGGAGGTAAGGGAAGAGGAGGGGAGGGGAGGAGAGTGGAAAGTGTTGAAAGAGGCAAGAAAAAAAATGCCACTTAATTATATATATATATATATATATATATATATATTAGTATTTAAATCTTTTATAGAATAAGAAAAGCAATAGTGGGCATCCGGGATCCGCAACTAGGCTAGGGGGAGGGGAAGGAAAGGGGAAAGGATTGAAAAGGGCAAGAAAAAAGATCTGAAGCTTTAGTGGGACTGCATTCTCTTTTTGGATCTGACACCACTGGTTCATTCAGTGGTAAATCAAAAACCAGTTTTTGGAAGAGCTTCATAAATGTTGACGACAGAATTCTGAAAGCACTTGCCGCAGAAGGTCAAACAAATATCCTTGAGAGTGAAAGATATATTGCACTTGAAGAATACATATGTTAAGTGCACATGCCAAAATTAAACATTAAAACATTCAGTGAGCTAAGATGGTGGTTATTTGCAAAAAACCAAGTTGAAGGAACAAATATGCCTCCAACTCAAGCTGCCCTTTACCCAGCCATAAGAGTGCATTACCAAGCAATAATATGGCAAAGAGCACACATTTTAAAAACTAATATTCCACCCCCAACTGATTTTGGTTGGATAATAAAGGAAAAATAATACCTACCTGTCATGTGTAACATGCCATGTGCTCCTCAAGAACTGGTTTAATCGGTGCGTTGTTCGTGTGTCAAGTGAAGATGTGTAGCATCCTGTAAATGTTCACAAAATGGATTACCTTGTAACTGAAATGTGTTCATGCTCGGGTGAGGCTAATAAATGTGATAATGTTGGAGGCCTTGATGATGTAAATTATGATGACAGTGGTACCGATGATCCTACTTTGTTCTGAAGTTAAACTTTTACTTGCAGTTTAAAATTTGAAAGTTTTTACTATTTAGGTATATGATGTATAATATAGAATAACAATACAAAGATAACAAATAATATTTAGCGCTACAAAATTTGTATCATTTAGTATTTATCATCACTCACTTCCTTTTCAATTACCTTTATTACTTATTTTTTCCCTTGCACTTTTCAACCCTTCCCCTTCCTCTCCCCCTATCCAGTCGCGGGTCCCGGATGTCCACAAATGTTTTTCCTAATCTATACATGTTTTAAACATTAATATTTATACATAATTTTCTTTATTTTTTATGAAATGGAATTTTTTCCCATGCACTTTGCAACTCTTCCCCTCCCCCTCCCCAGTCGCGGCTCCTGGATGTCCAAAAATTTTTTTCCTAATCTATAAATGTTTTAAACATTAATATTTATTCATAATTTTCTTTATTTTTTATGAAATGGAATTTTTCTCTCTTACAATTTTCAACCCTTCCCCTTCTCCTCCCCAGTCGCGGCTCCTGGATGTCCAAAAATTTTTTTCCTAATCTATAAATGTTTTAAACATTAATATTTATTCATAATTTTCTTTATTTTTTATGAAATGGAATTTTTCTCTGTTACAATTTTCAACCCTTCCCCTTCTCCTCCCCAGTCGCGTGTCCTGGATGTCCACAAATGTTTTTCCTAATCTATAAATGTTTTAAGCATTAATATTTATGCATAATTTTCTTTATTTTTTATGAAATGGATTTTTTTCCTTGCACTTTTCAACCCTTCCCCTCTCCCTCCCCCTCCCCAGTTGCGTGTTCCGCATGTCCACAAATGTTTTTCCTAATCTATAAATGTTTTAAACATTAATATTTATACATAATTTTCTTTATTTTTTATGAAATGGAATTTTTCCCTTGCACTTTGCAACTCTTCCCCTCCCCCACCCCTTCTCCACCCTTCCCCTCCCCCTCTCCCTCCCCAATCGCGGGTCCTGGATGTCCACAAACATTTTTCCTAATCTATAAATGTTTTAAACATTAATATTTATTGATAAATTTCTTTGTTATTTATGAAATGGAATTTTTTCCCCTTCCATTTTTTTATCCTTCCCCTCCCCCTCCCCCTCCCCCTCCCCAGTCGCGGGTCCCGGATGTCCACCATCGCTTTTCTTAGTCTACAAGACATAAGGAACAAAATGAGACCACTCACTATACTTAATCATAAAATTGCACACGGGATGTAATTAGAAAACGGACTATAAAGTAGAGGAAATGAGAAAACAAAAATTAGAATTCGAATTAGAAAAAAATCGACTCGAGAATGCAAGAGTTGCCGCAACCGGCAGTAACAAGGATCAATCCGAAAGTAATGCGAATGTGCGTATAAAGTTGCATGACATCATTCAAAAATTTGATCCGCAAACATCTGACATCAGTCTTTATTTAATTCTTTTGAGCGCCAGGCCAGAAGAGCAGAAATAAAAAAAGAATTGTGGGTGACTCACCTCATTGGGCTTTTACCCCAAGAAATTACAGAAATAATTGCCAGGGAGAGTGAAGATTTAACCAATAGTTACGACAACGTTAAAGAAGTATTATTAAAAATATATAAATTTATCCCCGAAAAATTTAGACAGTTGTTTGAAAAGAGCTGATATAACATGGCGAGATTTTGCATATGAATTAAAAAAATATTTTACCGAGTGGGCCCGTGGTTTAGAAATTTCAACTTTTGAAAATTTGTGAGACTTAATGGTTACTGACCAGATTAAAAAGAAGGTACCTCCCGAAGTAAAAGAACACTTTTTTGATGAATGGGCGATGTTCAAATCAACGAGCGTTATTTCAGATAAGTTAGATGATAACGAAAACATTAAACGGACGTTTAATAGAAAACCAAGAGAATCCCCTTACTGAGAGAATAGAAATTTGTTTGGAAAGCCAAATTTTGGGAATAACGGCAAAGAAGATAGAAAGACGTTTGCAAGGTCTTACCCTGAACAGAGGGATTTTGGCCGGGGAATAACTGAAAGTCGACAAAATGAAAAGTTTGATAGACATAAATCCTTTCAATGCTACGAATGTAGGAATACAGGCCATGTGAGATTATATTGTCCCGAACTTTTGAGAAAAAACGGAAGTACGAAGAATAAGACCAATGAACAGGTTTCTGATGCAGATGTCGCAAGAAGTTGTAACGTTGTCGTACTTTAAAAAGTTCAAACAAAAGAAGTTTCGTTTAATAATCTAACTATTCCTGCTCTTGTCGATACAGACTGTTCAGTGTGCCTTCTCCGTGAAGACACATACCGAAAAATTCCTGACCTTCCCAAGCTGTCCAACAACTCTTTAATATTATCTGGAATAGGATCATCTAAAGTTTACACAAAGGGATCGATGGAGCAAGAAGTAGAAAAAGATGGAAGCAAATACTCCCTAACATAGTATGTAGTGCTGGAATCGCAGTTGGATTACCAAGCAGTCATCGGAATGGATATTTTAGATCAAGCTAGTTTAAACTTTGGTAAAGATGGTGTTGAATTTCACAAGTACGAGAAGACAAATGCATTATTTATGAAAGTATATGAGTTAAGCGATGAAGCTGAAATGAAACACGTTCGTGATACGCAAGAAAACCAGAGAAGACCGAATCGCTCGAAGTTTCTGTGAAAGTCGCCCCGACTGACCTCACTCCCAGAGAATCTGAAAAAACTTATTTAAACAGATCCTTGCAGAATAGAAAGCTAGATGTAAAAAATGAAAATTCAACTTCAAAGCAAAATGTTTCACGAAGATTATCATTTAGAAGAAATGATATTGCTTCCGATGCACCCCCTTTTAAGCCTAACGTGTTCCGGTGGAATGGTGTTCGAAAAGGTCAAGATTGTAAACTTGGAAATATACCAGAAATAAGAGAACAAATTCAGAAAGCAAAGAGCGTACGGCCTTTGTACAGAATTTTATTTTTCCAGTGGCCAACAAACGGTCAAGATGTAGTTGGAGACGTTCTGAATTTTAATGGTTTCCGATTTAATAAATATCCTTATGAATATAGTAAATGTGAGAACTTTATGAAAATAATGCTTGACAAAACCATATTCAACATATGTGATTACTGGGTATTAGAAAAGGTGATAAACTTTCATGTATTAAGAATATTCTTGACTTTTTATTAAAACCTTTTGCAAAAACTGACTCATCTAGATATCCTAAATAGCAACCAGCTGTACGTCTGGAAAGAATAAGAACTGATAATGCATCATTTCATCAGTCATCAAGTAGTGATAAACTAAGAAAGGATAAATATTTTGGCCCCTATATAAAAAAAAATCTCGGATTTAGTAATAGTTGAAAAAATTGGCGAACTTCCACGCCCCAATAAAACTACTATATTTGCTAATACGATAAAATATTTATCCAAATGTAACTTGTAAAGTATTCTTGTATTTTGTGTATTATAATATCTGCATATATTAAGGTTTAGCATTATAAAGTGTCCCAGAGGCCAGTGACCCGCAGGATGGCCGATCTCTATGGGAAATGTCATTATTATTTCTTTATTATCGTTCATTTCCTTATCATTGTTGTACATAATTTAACTATAACTGTAACTTATTTTCGTTATTTCAATTTACACTCTGATGTATCTGGCAACGGACAAAGAGGGAAGACGTCATGTGACGTAACAGAAAAAGCGGGCAGTTGTTTTTTCGGCTCCGATGGGAGAGCTGGGTTATGTGAGGATGCAACCCTTTTGTGTTCTTTAAAATGTTTTTCTGTTCTGAACGACATGCCGAAGCCGCATGTCATGAGTATGCAATCTTGTAGTTATTTTGTATCTTTTTAAATTGTGTGTGTGCGTTTTTTTTTTTTTTTTTTTTTTTTTTATTAAATGTGTTCATCTTAACAAAAGACTGAGAGTGATTATTCATTATCCCTAGACGCTGACGCCGACCTACATATATTGCAGAAATTTGTATCTTGCCTTTGTGGGAAACAATCGCTCATCTAGTCTTATATTCTGATCTGGTTCCTAACAACCTTGACTGTGATCAATAAAGGACTTCCAGATTTCGGAAGCTAGTATATAATAATGAACTTCTTAAAAAATTTCCATCTATAATAAAATTACCAGATCCTAATCAGCCTATTAAACACAACACAATGCATTTTATTACAACAAAAGGACCTCCAGTTGTGGCAAAACCTCGAAGGTTAGCTCCAGATCGCCTGAAAATCGCTAAAACGGAATTTCAAAATATGATACAACTCGGACATTTAAGACCTTCACATAGCAATTATGCATCACCTTTGCACATGGTTCCAAAAAAAGGAACTTTGGAGTGAAGACCTGTAGGTGATTATTGTGCCTTGAAAGCGCAAACTGTAAAAGACAGATTTCCGATTCCGTGTATAGCTGATTTTACTGCTAATTTACGGAACACTAAAATTTTTAGTCACATTGACCTAATCAAAGCGTATCATCAAATACCAATCAATCCTGATGGTATTCCTAAAACAGCGATATGCACACTTTTCGGATTATTCGAAAGCACACGCATGTAGTTTGGCTTATGCAATGCATCTGCCACATTTCAGAGATTCATCGACGAAATAATACGTGATTTACCTGGCGTCTATGCTTTTGTTGATGATATACTTATTGCCTCTAAAAATGAAGAGGAGCATTATCATCATTTAAAAGCCTTATTTTTCAAATTAGAAGAATATGGTTTGTGCATAAATGTTTCCAAGTGCACATTTGGTAAATCTACCATCGATTTCTTAGGATTTCGAATATCTGAACATGGTATTCAGCCACTTCCCGATAAAGTTAAATGTATAATTGATTTTCCACAGCCCACAACTTTATCTCAACTTCGACGATTTTTGGGAATATTTAATTTTTATAAATCTTTTATATATAAAGCTGCACACATACTTTCGCCTTTAGTGCAATTATTAGAAGGCCATCCAAACAAAAGGAAATCTCGTTCCTGTGTTCCTAAAACTTCCGAATCGATTAATTAGAACGAAGATGCTGAAAAGGCTTTCACAAATGCCAAAAATGCCATAGCTCAAGCAGCTCTTTTACGGCATCCCATTCCAGGTGCTCAGTTAAGTATATGGGTTGATGCCTCAGATGTCGCGATCGGCGGCACTCTTATGCAATTTTTTTCAGGAACACTATGAACCTTTAGTTTTTTTTTCCATGAAATTAAACAAGAGTGAGCGGAATTGGTCAACTTATGACCGGGAATTATTTTCTATTTATTCAGCAATAAAGAAATTTCAGCACAAGTTAGAGGGGAGAAATTTTAAAATTTGTACTGATCAGAAACCGCTAATTTATGCATTTAAGCAAAATCTCCATAAATGTTCGCCTCGGCAATTACGCCATTTAGATTTTATTTCCCAGTATTCCACTGACATTAGACATGTACCAGGTTCCAAAAATACTGTCGCAGATTGTCTCTCAAGAATTGAAATTGATTCTATTTCAAAATCTCCAATCTTAAATTTTGATAATTTTGCAGAAGCTCAGAAAAATGATTCAGAGCTACAAAACCTGTTGCATGGTGCATCGCTAAAATTGGAACCGAAACCTTACCTCATTTCTGATCGTAACCTGCTATGTGATATTTCCACAGGTACGCCTCGACCCTTAGTTCCCTCCTTTCGTCGACTGATAGACGAACATTTGCACAACCTATCTCATACTGGCATAGCAGCCATCACAAAGTTAATTTGTTCCAGATACGTATGGCCAAATATGAAACGAGACATCAAAAACTGGGTTCGTTGCTGTGAGTCGTGTCAAAGATCAAAAATGCAAAGGCACCTCTTGGCACGTTCTCTCTTCCTGATGCACGTTTTTCTCAGATTCACAAGATATTGTGGGTCCCTTGCCTCCATCTGACGGTTTCAGCTATCTTTTAACGATCATCGACCGATTTAACAGATGGCCAGAAGCTATACCCATATCTGATACATTAGCCAAAACAGTTTGCAATGCCATATTCAAGCATTGGATTTCAAGATTTGGTTGTCCTTCACTCATAACCACGGATCAAGGTCCCCAAATGCGATCAGCGATTTTTGATGAATTTACAAAAATGTTGGGAACAAAGAAAATCCGAACCACAGCTTATCATCCTATGTCCAATGACATTATCGAAAGATTTCATCGACATTTAAAGTCATTCATCAAAGTTAACGAAACTAATAGATGGTCTGAAGTATTGCCGATAGTTTTACTAGGCATTCGCACAGCAGTGAAGGAAGATATACAAACTTCTTGCGCTGAACTTGTTATCGGCACTACGTTGAGACTTCCATGTAACATGCTGGATGAATCCATAATCCAACCATGCAACGAGAACTTCGTCACTCAGCTAAGAAACACCATGCGGCAGTTAAATCCAGTTGCTACATCAGCTCACTGCCACGAGAAGTTCTATATACACCCTTCCTTGACATCTTGTTCACACATTTTTCTAAGAGTGGATCATGTACAACCTCCACTGTGTCAACCATATAGGGGGAACTGAGGTACATTGATACAGCTTTTTTCTAAAAAAATTTTTGGTGTGTAGAAAGCAGAAATTTCAAGTTATTTTTCGATGTGATGTCAGCAAAACCTGTGTAGTTTGTTATAAAAATGTTCAATCGTTGTGTTATATATTACTAGCTTTCCGCCCGCGGCTTCGCCCGCGTGGAATTCGGTTATATTGTGGTATAAAGCACAACTATAAGAAAACTTCTCATTTCCACGGAAAATCTAAGAAGCGCGATGTAACGCTGGATACGATTAGTTGTTAAACCAAAATTGAATGGTACACTATATTATATGTTTTCCCTTGTGGAGCAAAAACATGCAGATTTTGGGCACTGGAAACCCGGGAACACGCTACATAGAGCTGACCATGCTGACGTTGAGCCTGTTGCGATAAACGGACTTGAGTACGAATATCATTCTCAGAAGCCCTCAAAGAAGCTTGGCGAGCGGCTTGCTCCTCAAGTCTTTGCTGGCGCTGAGATGGTAGCTCAGCAGCTCTCGAAGCAGCCTGGCACTCTGCTTGTTCGCGCCTTCTTAATTCAGCATGGAGAGACGATTCTTGAGATCGGGCAATTTTCATTGCCCGAGCTTTAGATGAGGTGCTCGACAAATTAGATTTACGTTTGCGAGGCATTGTGAAAATATGAGTAAACTATAAACCTAAACTAAACTAAAATCCCAAACTAAACTATAACAATCTAAACGACGAACAAAGCGACGTAATTACCTATCGAAAAAACAATAACTAATTTAGATATCTATCTAGAAAAAAAGCACTAAACTAACCTAACCTATCTATTATACAGCTACTGCACATCGTTACCACGTTTTAAAAACACCCAGCGCCATCTATCGCATACCTCAAGAACTAAATAACGTAACTAATACTTATACCAATTAGTAATTCGTTGACTTATAATTATTTCAGGATAAGTATGTGTAAAAAAAAAAACATTTTAGGCGATAAAACAAATAGTACGTCATCCCTCGGGAATTCCTCATTTTCGAGGATTCATTATCGTATCATTTAGCTTCTAAATTTACATGTTCATATTCGTTTGCAATATATAAGTAGATGTAAAAAAACAGTTTAGACGATAAAACAAATTGTCCGTCATCCCTCGGGAATTCCTCATTTTCGGGGATTCATTATCATATCATTTAGCTTCTAAATTTACATGTTTATATTCGTTTGCAATATTTTATCTTGTTTTAAACGACACACAGCGCCATCTCCAATCCATCCATCAAGCAAACTATATTTTTGTTTCCCCTCGGGAATATCAATTTTTTCCGGGATAAAAAGTACCCTATTATTTAATCCAGACTTCTAACTTTACATTTGCAAAATTTCAAAGCAATCGGTTCAGTAGTTACGGCGTGAAAGCCAAACAAACAAACAAACAAACAAACTCACTCACACTTTCCGATTTATAATATTAGAAAGGATTTTTGCATGTAATTAAAAAAAAAAGTAATTTGTATCAATGTGCCCCATCCCTGGAGCAGATTGATACACTTTGATATGTCTCGGGAAAATGGAGACAAAATAACACGAATGCATATTTTTCATAGAAAAATAGTTAGCAAACCATTTTATATTTATTTATAAAATTTCAAATCACCCACACTTTATTTGAAAGCAATATTAAAGCAATAAATATGAAATGTATATTGACCTGATGTTCTGGCTGTTCCTTGTCTGATTGTTGGCTGTGGTAACTTTGTCATATCTGGTTTTTCAACCCCAGCATTATCTTCTTTCTTAGGAAAGATGAAAAATTACCAAGTTTTCTGTTTATAAATCGGTTCATAAACAGAAGATAAAGGATAATTATATTAAAAATTCTGTTTTTAATATAATTATCCTGTGCTGTTCTGCAGCTTGTTTCTCTTACGTAACACTTTTCATGTAGAAAATACTTTTTCTGGAGAATTGATATAAATTTGAGATTTTCCAGGCTGCCGTCTTTTTCTTTAATTAGTTCTACTAGCACTATATGTTGAGTAAGTTCGTACGTCTTCTCTTTGCAAAAATACTATAAAATGTTCTAATATAAAGAAATTAAAGCTAATATTAGAATTTTTTAGCGAAAAATGGTTGGATTCAGGAGTACATTGTAAAAAAAAAATAATAAAAGGTAAAGAAAAAAATGAACCATAAAAGGATTTAGGTTGTATCAATGTGCCCCGACAAAGACTGTATCAGTGTGCCCCATACAGCCATTTTGAATAAAATGAGTCTCAAATCCAATACTTCATAATTTATCTAACTAAAAAGAATGAGAAACAGATAAAGAGTAGTTTTACTTGCCAGAGAGGGTATTCTTTTCGGTTGAAAATATTGGAACAGTTTTATGATACCATTTTAATTCTACAACTCAAATTTACTTTTGACCTACAAAAACAGTTAATCACCCTTCCCATTTCAACAAACTACTCAATCATTTAAAAAATTTCTGTATATAGTTGAGTGCACTAGTATCCCCTTTTGGAGCTGTTGTGAAACTTCCTGTAATGACCCTATGTGCTGTACAGGGGGTGTATCAGTGTGTCCCATGTATCAATGTCCGCCAGTTTCCCCTACTGGTCCTCACAAAGTTCTAAGTAGAACTGGAAAAAACATAACAATCGAACTTAATGGTCGTAAGTCCACGGTATCAATAAATCATGTGAAGCCAGTTCATTTGACTCCTCAATCAGACTTGACCACAAAAGCTGTTCCAGAGAATTCTGATTTAAAACTCTCTGTTAAATCGGACAGTAATCCTGATCAAACAAAAACTGTCACACGTTCGGGCAGCCATGTCCATTTTCCTAAAAAACTGGCATTTTACATTACTTCTTGAAACTATTGTTTAAACAGTTCATTTTGCATATCTATATATTATTTCTATATTTTATTATATTTCTCATTTTTGTCGCATTTCATTATTTTCATGAAATATTAATGACATTGAAATAATAATTCTCACGGGTCAAAAGAGAGACATTCTATAAAAGCGGGGGAGTGACGATGCAGCAAAAGGGTAAATTTTTTTACAGTGTATTCCAGAGACTGCAGTTGAAATGTTAACTACTTCGTTAAGTCAACATTCTCTAACATTTTGAAAGTTTTAAGTTTTTAAAAATAACAGATCTAATTTATAAATATAGTTATATTTATAATAAATGATTTATTAAATTTATCATTAAATTTACATTTGGTTCTGAATTTTATAATTATTTATTCGATGCCTGCATTTTTTATCCGAACCAAGCTTTAACTGCTGATTCTGGAATAATTTTTTTTAATTACTCTATGTTTAAACATTTTCTACAAACGATCTCGAATATTCTAACCCACTTATGTTTTTAACATTTGCAACAAATGATCTAGCATATGCTAACCAAGTAATTTTTAAACATTTATTCAAACTGATCTCGCATATTCTAACACACTTATGTTTCAACATTTTCACAATTGAGTTTACATGCAGTATCCAAGGGATGCTACGGTACTTAAAACTGTTTGCATTTAGTGTAGTATCATATATGGAACAAATTGCTTCAAAGTGGAGGTACATCGACCTGGTTCATTTAATCTAGTTAGTACATCTAATGTATGTGTCGATCGGAAGGTTACAAGTTTGAGTCTTGACAGCGATGAAGATTTTGAGCACTTGGCTAAACGTCTAAAGTTCGACTGCACAATGACGCGAGTCGTTTGTGATGTTTTCAAAATTCTGTTAAAGTTAGCAATTTGAAATTGAAGAAAAAAAGAATAAAAAACTTTTAGATTGCAGATTACTTCAATAATCAAGTCTACAAGTTTCCCGTTTTTACGCTTAAAAATCGAGTTAGAAAATTTGGACTTCAGAGTTCTTGTACGGGGGAAAATAATCCTTTTGAGAACCGCTTTGATGTGATAACGCTATCTGAAAAGTGAGTGTGTGGGAGAGGAAGGAGGTGAAAGGAAACGAGAACTGAATTTTTCAGCTGGACAGCTTTGAAGATCGAACATGTCAAGGCAAGGCAAGCTATGTTTAAGCCGAATTGTAACCGCTTTTAGATAGGGAACTTTGATATGAGATTGGTGAGATACAGAAAATAAAATTTGATTGGGGAGACAATCCTGCACAAAGACAAATCGGCAAGCATCATTTGTCTCACTCGTATAATAGAACCTGTCGAAGCTAATAACGTTTGTGACTTTTATAGTAAAACGTTAAAAAAGTTGTAGGATGCACAAATCGAAAAAACATCGATGAAGATACAGATAGTATTACTACAGCAGCAGCAAAAACTTATTTGTGTCTTCATCTTACATATCTATGTAGTTAGACAAACATTTCGCCACTTAGGCACCCTGCGTTTAGTGTTGCATCCACAGATCGCATCTTTGGGTCTGTTCAGAGGTGCAGCTCATTCCGCGTGCGCGCTCAGACCACTTTGCCATGGAGTAGGTTTAAAAAAAAAGAATTTTAAAACAATTTAATTGTTGCATTATTTTTGAGATTCAAAACAGTTAAAATCAGCTATTCTGTTTCAATATCCCTTCAAAACATGGTTTTCATATTCAGAGCCGGGCAAAAGGGAGGGGGGGAGAAAGGTGCGGTCGCCCCGGGCACGGAAGTTTAGGGGGTGACAAATTTATACTACCAGCATCAGTTTTTTACTGTTACAAGAAAGAGGTGGAAGAGGGGGCGCTAAATTGAAACTTTGTCCTGGGCGCAGTTTTCCCTTCGCACGCCCCTGTTCTATCAGAAATACATACCTGCATTTACTTAGAAAAAATTTAAACATTCGGGAAAAGCATCATGTGACCTATTTCATCTACTTTAGTCCATTCAGCACTTAAAATTTGACAATCAACCTTACGAGCGCTGCTCAGAAAAATTTTCGGGGTGATTTGATCATGTGATTGTGCGTTTTGTGCTTTGTTTGGTATAACGATATTGATACAATTTAACAATTCAATTGGTGATCTAAAATCGAGTCTAAAAATTTTAACTTTTTTAATTTTTTTTTTTTTAATTTAAAAATGATTTATCAGTTGCTTTCTATTTTTGGTGATAAATAGAATGCTGTCAATAAACCAAAATTGAGATACCAACATATTACGCGAATTATTTGTAATCTACAATACTGGATATATTTCGCTGGAATTTGCACTGTTAATTAGACACTTTTTCAGAGGAAGTTTCAATACATATATTTTTTTATTTAATGATTGCATATTTTAATACCATGTATATAACAGACCAAAATACATCATAAAACATGAGAAACAAATGACATTCAAAATCATAGTAGCATAAGCAAATTACATATTTATACTTTCAAAAGTAAATTTATAAACATTCTTAACATACTTTATTCATTACAAAACTATGAGGCAAATCCACATGTCTTCATAAAATATATGTGCAGATATTCTTAGTTAAAATGATGTACTGCATTTTACTTTTTATAACATTTTTCATGCGTATTTTAACACCGCAAATTCTGATTTCCATCTAAACTTATTTCTAAAGTTCTCAAAATAGAAAAAGAAAGAAAGAAAACATCAAGAATTTTTTTTACGCGCACACTGATATTTTCGCACGGAAAATGGTTTCTTTTTGTCTAGAGATATCTGAATTCTTGCGATGTCTGGTTTTTATTAACTTTCTGATTGGTCAATATTTAATATCCAGACATGAGATATTACTGTTGTCAAAATGACAAAAAATGTTAAAAACTACAAAAAAAAAAAACCTTGATATACAGTTTTTAAAAAAATTGCATTTAAAAGTACATTTCCCCCCTATACGACGATGCAAAAATTGAAAATATGCGAATGTTAGAAATTTAAAAATTTGCAGTACCGAAAATTATAACTGATATTCCATTTAATATTGGTTTATGTTTGGTCCAGGATTATTTATGTTTAATCCATGGCGTACGTAATATATGACTCTGTTATTATGTAAGCCACATTTTAATCATCATAAAAATGTTTATTATTTTTATTACTATTATTATTATTATTATTATTATTATTATTAAATATAGAATTTATTTATAAGCCTAAAATTTAAGCCTTTGAAAATATCATTTTTCCAAACGGTCGTTGTAATTTGTTAAATAACAACTTTTTTTTTTTCATTTGCATAATAAATGTGTATGTATATACATATATACAGTAAAACCGCAATAACGGACACTCCCGAATAGCGGACACCTCTATTTAACAGACAGTTTTCCTAACCCCACTCCCAAAATCTAAAGTTTGTATGCTTAACCTCTGAATAACAGACATTCCGAATAGCGGACACTATTTTCGGCGATAAAGAATGAAAAATATTTTTTTAACGAGAAAAAAAAAAAAAATAAAATAAAAAATAAAAAGGCCTCTAAATTTATCAGGGCAATGTGTTACAAATTTTGTGATCACAAATAATTGTAGATCGTGGTCTGGGGAAAATCACCCTTTCAAGTTCAGTGTTGAATTCAGGGAGGGGGGGTGCCCGGGTGGGACATCTTCCAGAGCATTAAATTGTCCCCCGGAAAGTTTTGAGATTTTGTGCTTTTAAAGGTCAAAAAGTGCAAACCCTCTTTCCTGCCCGGAACTCTATAAAGTCTAATAATGTCACATTGAAAAACAAATTACATGTAATCGCAAGCAAAAGAAAACTTTTGCAACACATTTTTTTCATAAGAATGTAATAAACAGTGGATGAAGGTGTGCTACAATTTTATTTCAATTTCAGTTTTATTGTTTAAAAAATAATTCTAATTTTTGATTAATCATATAATAGAGGTTATAGGACATATAAAAGTGAATTCACGACATATTAAGCACTTCTTAGTGATTTTTGTATCTTTGAGGTTTTCCCAATAGCGGACAATTTCTGCGTTCCCGAAATGTCCGTTATTTAGAGGTTTTACTGTATTAGAAATGCATGTGCCTTTGTATTATTAATATAACAAGTACGAAAAATCATGCGTTAAGCATAGATTATGAAGCACTTTCCAACACTTCATGAAATCTCTAACAAAAGTTCGTTATAATAATTGTAATATAATAATTGTATATTGCCAAATATGTATTCGGATACTTTTGAACAGCCCTGTATTTGATATGTCAGTTGATATGCATACTATATAATGGGAAAATTTAGTTTAGCAAGAAAATGCCTAGTAGTTTGAAATTTTGTTTACAGCAATTTATAACAATTGATGGAAACATAATTGAATACTTTTGTTTAGCCCTGTAATTTACCTTGTACCTCTATTACACGTCAGTATTAAGCTAAAATTTATTTTAAACCAAAACACTCTTAAAACAACTGAAATCACATTCTCATTAATTTAATTAATAGGCATCCATGTACCCAATTCTTTGCGTGGCCCTGTATATCATTTTATCTTTATTCTATAAACATTTCTTAGTAAAATGAATGCAGTTGACCGTGAAAATTCATAGCTTATTTAAGAACCACCTTTAAGTAATTTACGCTCATATTCAGTAAAGTTCTCATAAAGCTCTTCAGTAAAGCACTCTTTTTTGGGTAGCCCTGTATATCAATTATAGCATTTATATACACCATATAATGTGCATAGATTTAGTGAAACTTAAACGCGCATATCATAATTACAATGCATTTCATCCATCTATCAGGCATCACCGTATACACTATCTACCAAAAAGTATTTGTACACTTTCAGTTTTTGACATTTTGTCAAATATTTAAAAATATACTGGTCGGATTCTTCTGGAACTTCAGAAATATAAAGACTATGGTTCACTTTATATTTATTTACATTCATTTGTTAAGCGGGTAATTAGGGGGCCGGCAAAAAAACAAAGAATAATAGAAATATTTGGGATCGCCCTGTACATGAAAATGCACGAAACGACTTATCGCTTTAGAATACAAATATATGAATACAGTAGAATATGTACACTAATTTTTGTGAGAATAGCATGCATATTTATGGCGATAGAGCGATTTTTTTGAAAAATTCAAAAAATTCTGGTATGTTTTTTGTTTATATCATAGAGGGTTTTTGACCAAATTTAACGCAAATTTCAGAAAAATTGGCAAAATGCAGTAGCAAAAATGTAGTGCAATTGGAATATAAATATATTAAATATTTCATAAAATATGAGTAGTTTTATGAAATAATTTTTATCTGCGCATGCGCGAACGATAAAAACAATTCTTTTACATCATTTAATAGTCAATTCTATGGAGTAACTTATAAAAAAAATCCAATGAAATATCGTGAAAATTCAAAAAGATATCATTATTATAAGTAAGCTGTTTTTACATTGCTCTCTTAAAACGGCTGAATGATAAGGGATTCTCCACAAATTGACATTTTATATTGACTGACTTTTAGGAAAAAATTAGTATTTAATGTATACAATATCTAATACAATATTTCTGTTAATAAGTATCTATTGACATCTGTGATGGAAAAGAATAAAAGCCCTTTTCCTTTTCTATCACAGGTGTCAAGATACTTATTAGCAGCAATATAGTATTCATTAAATAGTACTAATTTTTTCCTAAAAGTCAGTTAATAAAAAATGTCAATTTGTGGAGAATCCCTTATCATTCAGCCGTTTTTAGAGAGCAATGTAAAAACAGCTTACTTATAATAATGATATCTTTTTGAATTTTCACGATATTTCATTGGATTTTTTTTATAAGTTACTCCATAGAATTGACTATTAAATGATGTAAAAGAATTGTTTTTATCGTTCGCGCATGCGCAGATAAAAATTATTTCATAAAACTACTCATATTTCACGAAATATTTAATGTATTTATATTCCAATTGCGCTACATTTTTGCTACTGCATTTTGCCAATTTTTCTGAAATTTGCGTTAAATTTGGTCAAAAACCCTCTATGATATAAACAAAAAACATACCAGAATTTTTTGAAATTTTCAAAAAAATCGCTCTATCGCCATAAATATACATGCTATTCTCACAAAAATTAGTGTACATATTCTACTGTATTCATATATTTGTATTCTAAAGCGATAAGTCGTTTCGTGCATTTTCATGTACAGGGCGATCCCAAATATTTCTATTATTCTTTGTTTTTTTGCCGGCCCCCTAATTACCCGCTTAACAAATGAATGTAAATAAATATAAAGTGAAACATAATCTTTATATTTCTGAAGTTTCAGAAGAATCCGACCAGTATATTTTTAAATATTTGACAAAATGTCAAAAACTGAAAGTGTACAAATACTTTTTGGTAGATAGTGTATATACATACAGTATTTCGGAAAGAATATACTATTTGAAATCTTTTGTGTGTTCCTGTAAATGCTAAGTACTTCATATTATACAAGACAATATCGTATAATTACTTAGGCCTCAGTGACAGATATTAATATTGTTATACACAAAACAGTTTAATATTTTTTAAATATGTCGCACACAATTCCCCCCCCCTTTACCATTATTTAATGGAATTCTTTTGTGTGGCCATGTAAATGAATAATAGCTATATTTTCACCGCATACTTTATAGAATGCATATAAATTTTAATACGTTTGACAGGATATAACATCTTTAAAATTCCTTTGAAACGATTTTTCCCCATAGACTATAATGTAATGGAAAACTTTTGATTCTCCCTGTAAATAAACTAATCATGATAGAAACTTCATATTCAATAGAGTTCGTGCTAGGGTAAACGTCAATAACGTCCACAAATTTCAGGACAATCCGAGTGTATTTACAAGAGTAATAGCCAGGGCTGGCAAGTTTCTGCCGGGGGTGGTTAAAACCAATGGTTACATATGGCGGTTAAAACCGGCATGGCAGAGACTAGTTTCTGCCAGTAAACGGCAAAAACTGGCAGAAACTAAGAAATAATACCAATAAGAACTTTAACCTGCAATAATTCATATTCCACACATGTATTTAATGTATAAAGAATTTAGTTAAAAAATTAAAATAAAGATAATAAATATTTTTCAATGTAGCAAAAAGTTTCAGAAGGATCATATAAGTATACTTTGATTATATAATAATTTTCTGTCACTTGAAAAACAGAAATTTTCATAACGGTATTCTGATGCTATATAAATTTAACCATTGATGATATTATTGTTTACAGTTCAATTTCTATTTAAAGAATATTTATCAAAAAAAAAAAAAAAAAAAAAAAAAGATATTTACAAAAAATTCTATGATATTTTATCATCGCTTTTCAGAATATTTTAAAATAAATAATACACTGTAATACTCTACTTCTGGTATCTACTACTACATGCAAAGAGAAATTATTCTTGTGAAAATTATAAATGTAAATAATTGAAGCACAAAAATAACAGTAAAGAATTTAATGAGATATATCTTGTACAATATTTTACAATATTAAAACAAATTTATTTTTGTGGAAAATGTAATAATATACTAAGAGCATTCCATAATATATGTATTTATATAATATAGGTATATATAACTGTGGTATTTATTTACAATTGTAATGACTGTTATGTCTTTCGTGAAAGGTTCAAAACTATCAAAGTCTAATACAAATTTATTTATTTTTTTAGTTAAAACTATTTACAATATTTTATTTGTTATTATCCTGAATAATAAAATGTATATAAGCAATTTAATAGTGCTAAAAAAGTCTCAGATTATATCATAAAATAAGTTTATGCCAGTTGTTGCTAATATCTGCCGGTTAAAACCGGTTATAACCATTTTCTGCCACAGGCACGGAAGAAACTATTTTCTGCCTGCAAAAACCCAGCCCTAGTAATAGCACGGACAGACGTACAGACAAACCGAATGCAAAACCACTTTTCAATTTTGTTGGAAAGTGCTAAAAATGCATTTTATCCATCTAACAGCCATCTTCCATAATATACAGGACTTCGGATAGAGTACACTATTTGAAATCTTTTGTGTGTCCCTGTAAATGCTATGCATTTCGTTTTATGCATGAAATCATATTAATCCTCAACAACGTATGTCAATTTGATTATATATGAAATCGCTTACCATTATTAAAATATGTCGCAAACACCCCCTTTATCATTATTATGTAATTTGTATGGCCCTGTAAATGAATAATAACTACACTTTTCGTTGCATGCTTTACAGAATGCATATTTTAGTGCACTTTGTACATACTTATAAATTTGAAGATGTTTGACAGGGTGTAACATCTTTAAAATTCATTTGAAACGATTTTTCCCCATAGGCCGTAATGTAATGGAAAACTTTTGATTGTCCCTGTAAATAAACTAATCATGGCAGAACCTTCATTTTCAATAGGGTTCGTGCTCGGATAAACGTCATTAACGTCCAAAAATTTCAAGACAATCCGAGTATATTTACGAGAGTTAGAGCGCGGACAGACGGCCATACGGACAGACAAACCGAATGCATAAGCACTTTTCAACTTTGTTGGAAAGTGCTAAAAATTTATCTTTATTAAAAATATCTTATGTGAATTATTCGAACTCATAACCTCTGGTCTTGGGTTCAATGCTCTATCTATTCGGCCATCTCGCGCACAGATTAAGTATATACACAACATTAGTAAATACTTAATCTGTAATTATGAATTGAACAATTGCACCATAAATTATACTAAAAATATGTACTAAAATAAATACAGATTACTAAATGGTACACTTATAAAAAGATTATATTTAAAATACACTTTAAAATTTATCAACGTTTCATTCGCTTCTGCGAGCGTCCTCATGATACAATAAGGAAAAGGCAGCTGACGTCACTGTTGGTCGAATTCTGTGGATCAGTAAGAAAAACCGATCATTCGTTATGACTCCTACCTTACACACGAGCTCCGGGAATTTGATTGGTCTATACATAAATCGTTTAACAGATCTATGATAATGATTGGCCTAAGTCGCAAAGATGATTTCTGCAAGGATCACTATGATAAAAATGTAGTGATACATTGGTTGAGGAAAGTGTTTGTTTGCAAACATGTCCTTTTCTTATAGATAGATGTTAAATACAATTTAAAGTTTAAAAATGTGAACACATACGTCCAAGAGTCCACGAGCATAGTTGAGTTGAGAATGCGTAAACCTGATTTTTAATAGCATATAGGGAACTTGCAATCAGCTGATCGCCATTGTATTCCAAGAGGAGGTCAGGGTAGTTCCACCAATCAGAACAGTTTATTTCTAATGTGTGACCTCCAGTATGACGTCAATTGCAACTGCCCTATTATGCCAGATTTTATGAATGGAATATGATAAATATAAATGATCGTAATGGACGCTAAAATTTTATTGAGATATGGATTTTTGCATGGAATTATAATTTTAGCTTTATCAAAATTAATTTTGCTCCCTTTATTTGAAAAAATATAATCTTGCGAGGAATGTACTCAGAAATCTCTTTGAAAATTTTCGTTTAGTTTCACCAATGTATAATAATTTTTCGTTGTTTGCGAGGATAATTGGAAGTTCATAAATTCCTGCCATTTGATGATTATGAACTTTATCAATATTGTTACTAAGAAACTGTATGAGATAAGGAGGGGGTATAGCTATTAATTTTATATTGATTTCTTGAAGAGCCTTTTTTGATTTTTCATACATAATGAGAACATAATGCATACTTCTGTATTTAAAATGTAAATTATTGACAAAAGGCTTGGCTGAAGGAGGGGAGTATATACTGCTGAATAATCTTGTCAGTATGTGAATCCTTAAAACCATGATCTAAGGCAACCTTTTTAATAAAATCAATTTCATTGTTAAGTTGTTCATCTGAACAAATTCTATATGCCCGTCGTATGAAAGACTGAAGGAGGTCTCCGTCGCCGAGTGGTTAAGACACCACGCTGCTAATCGCTTTGCAAACGTAGGAGATTGTGGGTTCAAATCCCACTGGCTGCATTGCACACACTCTTTGTGTGGAACTCCCGGTTGTACTTCTCTTGTGTTGTAAAATTTCCTTGTACTATCTCGTCCCTGTATAATGACGATGACTTATAAGCAGACTTTTATGTCGAGCACACAAGTTAGACGTATGTTATAAATAAATGAAAATAAAAAATATGAAAGACTGAAATGCAGTAATTTTGTATTTAAAAGGCATATTGGCACAAAAAGGTATTACTGTATTTTCTTTTAAATTTAATAATTACTTAATCTGTGATCTAGCGCACCTTCGTTTAGAAAAGATTCTTAACGCATGGAACCGAATAACGGTTATTCCATCATTGAACGGTTATTTCATCCACGATAAAGACCCACTCCATGTTCCTGTAAGTTAGCGCGCGTCTTGAACACACACCCACTGTTTGGCTTCACGCCAATGCATCTGGTTTTCTTACTCCTCGTCCAGCCATCCAGCTAACCAACTGTTTTTCTCCAATTTGTTTGTAAACATTGCTATGAAAGCTTAAAGGGAAAATAATTTATAACACTATGAGCGGTTTAAACGAAATTGAAGATCTCGAGAAACAACTGTCCAATTTGTCAACATTTTCCGAAAGTCATAAAATTGCGAAGCATTCCATGAAATGGATCATATCCAAATCCGATATTGAAAAGAATATTGATAATGTCGGGGGATATTTACAGAGTAATTGGATATACAAAGAAGATATAAAATATTACTATCTGATATTTTATCCAAACGGTCAAGATGAGTCGTCGAGGGGATCAGCATCAATAAAAATCGTATTTTATGAAGAAATTCCCGAAAATGCTTCTGTGGAAGGTGAAATGTCTGTTAAAGGAACAGAACTAAATGTAACGAGAAAGTTTAACGTTAAAAATTTTACCAAGCAGCAAGTCATTGAGTTCATCGAAACTGATTATTTAAGAATTCATACAGCTCAAAATGATTTGATTATTCATTGTTCAATCATCCATAATATCCATTATGTGGAATGTGAGTTTGATGGCAAAAAAGTCCATAGCAAGCAAGTTGGAAAACGTGATGACTTTTTCAGATACGTATCAAAACTTTCTGACATTACACTTAATTTTAATAACGATGTAAAGTGTGCAGCTGTTAAAGCTTTTTTGATCAAGGTTCCTTATTTCCGAAAATTGCTTGATGAACATGATAATATAAATTACATTAATATGCTTGACTTTGACATCAAGAAGCCCGTATTTGACGAATTTTTACATTACTTGTATACGGATTATTTGCCATTGTTAGATTTCAAGTTAGCTTGTGAGCTTTATGCATTAGCACATTGTTTTGAATTTTCCGAATTAAAAAATGTCTGTTTTGCTTATTTGAGTGCCAGTTTAACTACAAAAAATGTCTTACTTGTGCTCAAAATTGCTATTAAAAGCAATGATATTGCTTTAAAAAGAGAGTGTTTTCAATTTATCAAAGAGTCAGACCCAGATACATTGGCTAGAGAATCAATTTGGTAGCACCAACCTTATTAATTGCTGTGTTGTAATTCATCACAAGTAGCTATAACTTTTATATGCTAGAAGTTATAATTTTTCAATGTACATTTTGCAAAGTGTAGAATAATTTTACGTATTGTACTTGCATATTTACTCAAACACAAGTATTGAATTCTCTGTTGATGTAAAGGTTATCTAATATATAACTTCAAGTTTTAATAAATGTACACTAACAAAGGGGTCAATTTGATTTAATAATACCAACAATAACTGGCAGGCTACCACTTTTTTTCTTTTTTTTATATATAAAAAAATATTTTTGTGCTTATCTTGCAAACTTGTTATATTGTGCAATTTATATGATTTTCTGATACAGTAGACTCTGTCAAATCCACACAGCTTGGGACCAGAGGGTATGTGGATTGTAGAATTTTGCAGATTTCTGTCATTCTTTTAAATTTTTTAAACAATAGAATTTGAATGTAGCAATCAATGTTGAATTCAGACACTTTTTCTGGGGGACTTCTGTGGCCCCCGGGGGGGGGGGGGGGAATTGTATTTTTTGACCATTGAAAACCCAAAATCTCAAGTTTTCTGGGGGGGGGGGGGGAACATTTCATTGCTCCGGGTTGGGAATGTCCCCCTGACTTCAACACTGGTAGCAATGAAATCAAAATTGTAATGAATGCTTATAATTAAAATAATTAAGTAAGATGATAAACTAAAATGATAAAATATAAGGTGATTTTAAAAATGATTAAATTATAAATGTAAACATCAAGTAAATAATTTAACTATGTTGGGGAGAAGAGGACGCATTTCAACATGGGGCATCTTTCAACAGCTGGAATTTCTGACTTCTAATGCTGCACAACGATTGATCAATATGCAAGCCAATAAGCTTTTAGTATGCATAACTGTTGACATTCAGTTTTCAAGGATTTCTTTTTACAACTGTGGTGTAGTTCTGTGAAACAAGCTTTAACACCTCAAAAATAAAAAGCAAATTTTGATTTTGAAACAGTTTATCAATCAATAATCTTTTAATTAAGTGAGTGATATTTATTCACCTACTAGCTCATTTAATTCTGCTTCTAAATACACTATCAATAAGTCACAAATCTTTTTCTAAGATCTTTGATAATACTTTAACCCTAATGTTTGCACGAGGGGAGATTTCAACAGAGCTGAAGGGGTACATTTCAACAATGATGAAATGTGCTCCTTATCATTTTTTAAATTAAGCATTATAAAAACTGGCTTGTAACCTTTTAGATCAATAGCTAGGTCAGATTTAAAAGTTTCAGGTTAATTTTACAGTTTATGGCTATATGAAGCATGGTAGGCCTATGTCAATAATTGTCCATTGTAAGCCTGTTAATCAGGGTTTTTGTATTTAAAATACTGTTTGAAATATTCTAAATTCTTCAAAAATTATATGAATTTACTCAAACAGGTTTGTAATTTTCTTTACTTGACAGACCAATTGCATTTTAATGTGTCAATCGAATTTGAACTAATTTTGGAATTTCAGCCGTGAACTCGATAAGGTGATTGTCTATGTTGCCGCACCCCAGTCTATAGCATGGAACTAAATGATATTAAAATACAACTCCTCAACCAAATTTAAGCAGAGGAGTAGCTCAAGTTGTATTTCAATGACATTTTCCATACATTTTAATTTAATCAAAAACAAAATAATGTACATAGAACCTAAAACAATCCACTATATTACTTTGTGAATAAAGTTTATTTTGTTAGAATGTATGATATTTTTAGGCTTTCTTCAACTGTTGAAATGTACCCCACTTCCCGTTGATAACTACCCCCCTGGAGGGGCTCATTTCAACGAAGTGCATGCTTCACTAAAAATGTAAAATTTGGTATTTTGTGTTTGGCTAGAAATCATGGAAAAAATTGAGAGGATACCTCAAATATGAAGTTAGTAAATAGCACTTAGAACTTTAGTTTTTAAAGCAGTATTACTTCACAAATAATTCTTTTGCAAAGTGTTGAAAGGTGCCCTCCTCTCCCTTATAAGTAAATATATAATAAAGATGAGACACATTTGCCTTGAATCTATTCAATGAAACTTTCCTCATAAAGATATCCTACTAATTACATCAAAATCATAAAAAAAGGTCATTTTATTTCAATTTTAGACAATCTAAATAACCAAAAAACATGATTAATACATCATAAATATATTTGGTAAAATTATTGTTATTACCAGTGATATCAACAATATCTTTATTTATTTATTTTTAGAAATGAATTTATATTTCTTTAATAAAAACCACTAGTTCAGTCATATTATTGAGAATTACATATCAAAATATACATAGAACGATTAAGAAAAAAAAAAAAAAAAAAAAAAAAAAAAAACAGTAATTTTGCCTTTACATCTGACCTGAAAATTTTATTGTTTATATCTAGAAAGGTACAGATTTTAAGGTTGTGGATTTGAAGGAGTCTAATGTAGCTAGTAGCATATTCAGATGGTGGGCTAATGGGTCTACACTAGAGATGGGCTATATATAACATAACAGGATAAATATTCCTAATATTAACCAAAAACTTATTATTCAATAACAGATTACCAAAAAGTCCCTGTTAATTTTGGAACGCCTTGTATAATAAGCATTTTAAAAAGAAGAGACAAATAGTAAGGTTGAAAATCATTTTAGGAATACATATTTATAAATTAATAAAAGTTTAGTTATATGAAAAAAATTCCAACTTATAAATCTATTTGAATTCTGAGGCAAAGAATTTCTATTACTGCAGAAAACAAAAATCCCCAACTGCATTAAAACGCTTTTGAGACAGAGAGAAAAAAAAAAATTTTGACGCACAAAAAAACCCTATGAAACTTTCTTTTTGACGCGTCACTGTCGATCTACGATTCCAAGACATTAAAAATCCCTTTGGTCTAATCAAGGAAGCCAATCATAGGAACCATTTTCCTTTTGCATTGTCCAAGACATTAAAAATCCTTTTGGTCTAATCAAGGAAGCCAATCATAGGAAACCTTGTCCTTTTGCTATCTCAAAAGTTCACGTGATAAATCTCTCAAAAGCTATTCGTTGTTGATTATTCTATGAATATTTAAAAACATCTGGCTTCGATTCTTCACAGAATATATTTTATCGTTTGAATTTTTTATAACGCTCACAGTTACAAAGATTAAAGCAATAGAATCAGTTTTTAAAATCACAAAAACAACATTTATTGAAAAAAATAGCTGGAATAACGAAAATTGCTTTTATCAAACAAATAGGTAGAATACTGAAAATGAAATGGGGAAAAAATGTGTTTTTATTCTAAAGTACGCGAAGTTAGTGAATGACGCTTGCAGATTATTAAAAAGGAAGGAGATAATGTCGGCCATCTTTGGTCATATTTTTAATGGGAAGGAATCTCTGTTTGAAAAATAGAATTAGAGATTTATGGATTTAATTGTTGATAGTAAGCTGTTTTATCGCTCGGGCACGGAACATAATCTTTCGTTGATGTAGTTATAGATGGGTAAAGCGGCGGCAATCTTTGAGTTTGAATATTTAAAAGGGATATTACTATGTACTCATGGTATTTGGGGAAGGGAGGGTATTCTGGCTCTATGATTTTTATTTAATAGAATGTTTATTGCTGTTTTTTTTTATCATTATTATTTTGTCAATATTGCATCGTTAGAAAATACGAACTGGAAAGCATTACTTCTGTAATTGTATTTTACTGAAAAAAAGAAGAAAAATAACCTGGTGAGGACACAGCCATTCGAAAAGGGATGGGAAGGGGGGGGGGGGCGGTCCCGACGGACGCGGAAATTTATAGAGCTCCAATTTTATACTACCAACGTCATTTTTTGGAATGTCACAAGTTTTGGGGAGGAGATTTTAAATACGTACTTGCACATACGAAATTTGTGGGATGAATGACATTTGATTAAAAATATACAAGTAATGTTTCGTGCTCTTGTGCGATAAGCTTTGAATATGCGTTGACAAATATTGATTCGGGGATGTCAAAATTCGAACTTCAAATCAAAATGCTACCGAATGAAGATCATTTTTTTTTTGAACAAATCGCATTGTTAAAACGGTGTTGTTTTTATGGAGGATATTTCTGATCGTTTAGAAAAAATTAATTTCTAAACCGTCAGAGATGGAGTCATTGTTACAGTTGCAAAAATGTTTTAAACTTTCTTCTGCATCATATAAATATTAATTTACATTAAAATAATTATTTTTTAAATTGCTAAGAAACTGCATATTTTATACAGTGTTCAGTACGTTTCCTATAACTTTTATTTAGAAAAAGTTTTTATGTGTTTTAACAAGTAAATCAGCAAAAAAAAAAAAAAAAAAAAAAAAAAAAAGGTTCTACGGGCAAAATTTATTGAGTTATGATACTTATAAATTTTCAATGAGGAAAAATGCATTTTTAGAGCAAGAAAACGATAGTAGTATGTGATATGTAAAGTATCACAACTAAGTTTTTGTCTTGCAAAAATTAAAATTTTAACTCTATGTTGATTTTAAAGGCGCAGATTTATCTGAACTAAAACAGCGTCTATACTTATGTAGCAAAATTATTCAAGATACCTTAATTAACGGCCCTATAATTAAAGTGTCTGTTGACAGCATAGTCTCATCGATTAGTTATACGTTACAAAAATAACAGGTTGTTGAAACCTGTTACCTGTGAATGTGTGGAACGATGTAACCTGTTAACCAAAAATAACTATATTTCCCATCTCTAGTCTACACCCCCTCTTCAAATAATAGAAAATATCAAGTTTAATTATGAAAGTGTAGCAAAATGTAACTAATCCTGCAAAGATGAAATTCAAAAGAAGCCAGAAAATTCCATTTTAGACAGGTACTAACTTAGAAAGCATGTTATTTCACGGAGACCATGAAATAACCATTTCAACAAAGTTTCCATTATACACAGGCTCTCTTTAAATCTTTTTACTCTAAACTGGATATGTGGTGATTAAAAGTGCATTATTAATCTCTATTAGTTTTTTAAAAACATTTACACTTGCTATTTATCTTCTCAGTATAAACTGCAAACCTTAAACCTTTTTTTTCAAATTAACTAAAATGCTTGGTATATTAAAGACTTGTTATTCAGTTCGTTAGAACACTGTGATATGTTATTTTATTTCCATAGCATTATAAAATATTGACAGTTTTTTTTTTATCATTTTGTAACTTTTTGATTAGAAATAAGCTTTATTTACATTCAGAATACATCATAAATATAATTGAGTGATTCTGAATCTCAAATATATACACAAAAAGCTTCCTATCAACCACAATTTATGATTAGAAAGAAATCAGAAAGTGCCATCAAATTTGACAGTGTAAGTCAATTTTTGAAACATGGCAACCTAGAAAAATTCATAATCAGGGAGGTTATTTCAAATGTATCCCATTTATAGAAATGCTATTTAATACAGTGCAACCTCGATTATTCTAGCTAATCGGGACCACTAGCCCAGCAGCAGAATTTTTTTCTGCAGTCTGCAATAAAAGTAAAAACTTAAAAAACAGTCTGCAGACCAATCCCTCGATTTAAATTATATGCACTCAAACCTTCCAAGTATTTGTGATAGACATAAAAGATAAGTATACTTTTAAAAAGAAATTGTTCTCAGAATTTTTAACACCTCATACATTGTCCAAAAGAGGGTGGAGCTCCCCTTTGACAAAATTTGTGGGTTTTTCACGATCTTTTGACGAGATGTCATTTTTCGCAACCTTTTGACGAAATTTGCATTTTTGACAAGATTTGACAGCATTTTTTTCGATATTTTGACAAAACTGCTGTTTTTTTTTTTTTTTTTTTTTTTGGCGATCTTTTGAATAAATTTGCCGTTTTTTTTTTTTGCGATCTTTTAAACAAATTTGGTGATCTATAGCGACCTTTTGAAGAAATTTGTTGTTTTTTCGAGAACTTTTGAAGAAATGTTCAGTTTTTTTCGTGATTTTTTGATGAAATTTGACGTTTTTTCGCGATTTTTTTTTTTACAAAAACAGCCGTTTTTTTGCAATTTCTTCATGAAAACTGCTGTTTTTATGCGATCTTTTGAAGAAATTTGCCGTTTTTCATGAATTTTTGATGAAAACTGCTGTTTTTTTCGTGATTTTTTGAAGAAACTTTCCGCCTTTTTTGCAATTTTTTGAAGAAATTTTGTTTTTTTAGATTTTTTGAAGAAATTTGCCTTTTTTTGTGATTTTTTGACAAAAACTGTCGTTTTTTCGTAGTCTTTTGAAGAAATTTGCCGTTCTTTGCGATGTTTTTAAGAAACTTGCCGTTTTTTTCGTGATCTTTGGATGAAATTCGCGTGTTTGCCGCGATCTATCATGAAATTGATTTCTTTTCAAAGACTATTTGTCGAAATTCACGATACATTTTATGCCCAAAATTTTGGATTAAGGACTGAAATGTTTAAATTTTTGCAAAATTTTTAACAGTTGAAAAATAGTCGGCAGACGTTCCCAAGAGTCTGTGACTTACGTCGCAACATTGAGCTGATTCTGCTCCCGGGACCGCTAGTACCTCAAATAAATGAAACTGTGTATAAAAACTTGCTTAGCTTAACATCTCTTAGAATAAAAAACAATAAGGCATTTTTTAAAAGATAAACATAAGCAGCATATAAGTTATGCTTCACAACTCAACAAGTAAAAGCCATTACCAAAAACTTGATTAACAGAAGTTTATTACGCTAGTAATATTTTTATAAAACATACTGCCTACCTCACACATTCTGAGAACAATTAAGTTCAGTTCCTGCCTGGTTTGCTGAAAAAATTAAGCCTGGGACTCAAACACCATGTAACTGTCCGATGCCAATCTCTACATTAGATATGTTGCATTTCTGTAGTAATGTTGTCAAATTAGCATTAGCTTGTGATGCACATTTATACGTATTCATGCAAAAGTGATATTTATTGAAACTGGCTCATATTTTATCACCTTTGTTTAGATTTTTATATCGAGCATGTAGGTCGGCTTAAATTTTTATCAGCTCGGTCAGGCATGCCCATCCTTTTTTTTCTGTTGCCCGCTGAAAAAATTGTCCTAATTCTGCAGGACAAAGCCTGGACAGATCTCTAAAAGAACCTTTAGCATGCACAGTGAGCAAAAAAAATGTGGTCACTTTCAAGATTCATTCATTTAAAAAAATAATAATAATAACCAGACTTTATTATCAGCTTGGTTAACAAAAAACCTCGATTAATCGAAGTTTGATTAATAAAGACCCTACTGTATTTAAGTATTACAAATGTCATGTATAAATGCTTTAAATTGAGTCTTAGAATGTGTTAAAGGAGAGGAAGGGGGTAGAGTCTCAAATAACACTTGTAAATAATTTTAAATTTGCTGTTTATTTCAGCTTTATTAATTATTTATTGAGATATCTTTTAGTAGATAATTTTCAGATTATTCTGTTTTAAAAAATGTGGTATAACCATCAAACTATACTTGTTAAAAATGAAAACCTACTTAAAACAAAACTTTTCCCAGATCTATGTGATTCTATCTTAGCAGATTTGATTATATATGTGTGTTACTTGTTATGATAAAAACCTTTTTAAAAATGAATTTTCCCCATTTCTTGTGATGCCTTCTTAAAAATTTTTACTACATGTTAGCTCCTTCTAAAATGATGTCTAGATATGCCATTGTACACAGCAATAGGTTTTGGGTTGTATATGGCAGCAAGGCCTAGAGCATCCATCGATTAAAAAAAACATGCCTTCTCTGAGATGTCCATTTAAAAAACCTTAACAAATTTAATTTGCAATTGTGCCAGTTAATACCCATCCTAACACAAAATACAATAAATAGATGTCTTTAAAGATACATTGAGACTTTTTTGTGCTTTAATTTTAAAAACCTGTATGAATAATTCTAAATAAATTTGTAAATTATAAAAAATATGGCAAAATTCAAGCACAGTCAATTTATATTGATACATAATTAATAAAAATGATAAGTTGTCGACATGAATGTTATTTAATATTATTTTGTTATTACAATGAACAGTAATCAAACATAAAATATAGATTAATTTTCTTCAATAGCAAATTTATTTCAAAAATCTCAAGCAAGCCCCTGCCCCCCCCCCCCCCAAAAAAAAGTAAGGATAAACAGTAATATTCAAAGATTTGAGGGACTGAACTAGCATCTTCATATATGTGTTCTAAAGAACAGATTCAGTAAACAAATGAAAAAAATGATATCCAAACTTTCATAAACACATTACTTTCAATGTCTGCTTTATGTTACTTGTTGTAATAAGTTGTAAGCATATTTAAAGGCTAGAAATCAATGCAAATCTATGTTGTTTTGTATATTAATAAATTTTAGGGATATTGATTGATCACCCAGTTTGCCACACTTTAAGTATAATTTTGTACGCATATTAGCATGTACTATTATCAGAACTTTACTGTGTTACCAGTGGTTTAGTCATTAAAAAAGAACCAGAGGGTATATATATTCTAGGCAAAAACTATGTGCTGAAAGAAGAGGATATACCCTAGAGAGTATATGCTGTAGCTTTTTTGAGGAACAAAGAGTATATGGCATTCTTTCAAAAAATTCAGATGTGTACGGCCGTCATATAATTTCCACTACATATCTGTGTGTTGCATTGTAAATAAGTTCTCTCTGTCAAATGTTGCTTATTATGTACTTGTCAAAAATAAATGAAGATTAAGATACAAATTGTAACTTCTTTTATATGTATTACATGTTTTATTTATGAGTTTTAGTCATATTCAATTTGAATTTATTAATTTGTTATATATAGCTTTGTTTAAAAGACATTCATTGAAGTTATTAAGCAGCTTTATATATTTTTTAATGTGTAGATTAATTTATCAAAAATTAAAAATTGGCTGTGCTTTGTTATTTGAAAATGCTATAACTATTGCTGTTTTGTTGTGTTTAATAAAATACTTTTGTAGAAGCACTATATGATCTTGTTTATTAAAAAATATTTTTTTCATCAATCTTTCTTTTTCACATTATGAAAAAATAAAAAGTGTAACATTTTCAAACTAGAGTAAATTTTTTTCGTGGTTTGATTAGTGTCGAAAGGATGCAGGCCTTGAATTTTCATAGGGGGAAAAATTTTGTGAACTTAAGTCTTTCTTTCTTTCTTTCTTTTTTTTTCTTTGTCTGTGTTGCACCTGACTTTACAAGGCTTAATACATTCGAAAAGCACTCATATGAAAATGGCTGAATTTATATCTCTGATTCTAGATAGAAGATTTTGCTATATTTCCTGTGTATGTTCCTTCAAATCTACACAATGTTATGTAATTTTCTAAAACAAATCTTGTAATATCTAAAAGTTCCAGCAAGTTGAGCACAGAGTGTAAGTTTTTACAATTTTTTGCTGCAGCTCTTTTGACAAAAGAAGACGATCGTCTTAAATAATATGAACAAAATTTCTCTGTATATTGAAGACTAATTATTCAGATTAACTGTAAACTTATACATTGATGATTTTAATGATTTTTATTTGTTGTATGCAGAAATAAATAAAGAAATTAAAATGGGACGTTAGTGTTTGAAAATTCAGAATTGGTATTATTTTTAAAATGTAGATGACTTCAGAAATATAATTTATGCATAACAATAATTAATAGACATTATTTCCATTCAGTTTATATTTATAGTTTTTTTATGATGATTTTACACTGAATTAGTAAGGAGTAACTTCTTTTAATCTATTTATCAACATTGATACACTGAAAATTGGTAGAAAAACAAACAATGTTTTATGTATTAGGCACCAAATAGAATTGTTGCTGTCATGCTAAGGGCTTCAAACTTTTTAAAAAAGTATCTTTCGTTATAATATGGATTAGTTATCAGTCAGTTAAAAATGAATAAATTCATTTTCTCAATGAATTCATTAATGAATAAATTCATTTTCTGTAACAATCTGATAGAAAATATCACCTTATACAGAAAATTCAAAATGCAAACTTTATTTATTTTTAGTATTTAGAAAAAAAAAGTACTTTCCACATGAAACTAGAAATTTTGTAAAATGTATGCTTCTTTTGTTATTTTATAAAATGACCACATATTATTTTAAATGTTGAAATATAGTAATACTTCAACATTCAAATCAACATTAAGGAATGTGAAAATAATACATATATTACACTTGCAACATTTGATATAAGACAAGTCAGATATTTTGTATACTTACAAAATGACTTTATGAATCCATAGAATGCTGAATTAATATCCCAATATTAAAAGATTTCTAAAGAAAAAGTGCACAAAATAAATAAATAAAAATAGTGTAGTCTAAAATCACTAAAGTAATTGAGTAAATTTATTCTTAGCAAACTACCTGTGATTTCAAATTTCTTATCATAACACTACATCATAGTGTTATTATAAGAATTTTAACACTATGCTGTAGTATTATGATAAGAAATTTAATACTACTCCAACTACATAGTCAACAGGAATTTTCGTATCTCATTTGTAATAAATATTTTTTTTTTATATATTTTTGTAGGAATCCAAATATAATGATATCAAAAATTTTCTATCCTGTTTATTATTATATTATATTTATATTATTTTCTATCCTAGGATTTTACAATATTTTGGAATTTATTTTTTTCATACATGGTAAATGCTAATTATATTTTGTGGTTAAATAATAAAAAAAAATAAATGAGAATACAGGTTAAACCTTTATTTGGATGCATTGTGCTTAAAAAAAATAACTATTAAAACATTCAGCATTGTCATGAAGAAAGACATCATCCTGTTTTGAAAAATACCATTGTTAATATTAACATTATGGGTTTTTATTCAATAGTTTTGTGCTTGTATTAGTTCGTTGTTTGTGTTAACTAATAAAGAAAACTTTTTTACAGATAAATATTATCTTTTGTTTGTATTTTAAATGGTCAATTTTTAAAAAAATATTTTACTTTTATTTTTACATAACTGCCCTGTATCTAATAAATGTGATGAGATTGGGAGAATATAATTATTCTATTGAATTCAGCATCCTAAAATTAGTTAAGTGCACCCATTTACGAGCAAGATATAGAAAAAAGGTTCAAAATTGTTGACTAGTCAAGGGATTTAAGTTTCCATAATTGAAAGAAATTTCCCAGGGATTGTAAGTATGCAAGTTGTAGGATGCTGTGGTCAATGCTTTTTTTCTTTCAGAAAGCCTATCATATTTTCTGAATAATAATCATTTTTTTATTTAATTTTTTTCCCATGATTAAATAAAGCAATTTTTTATTCAAAATACATACTAATACTTATTTAACAACGGTAAGTTTGTCTTTGTATAGTCAAGATTTCTAAATTATATAACTGAAATAGTTAACTGAATAGTCAAGATTTTGTAATCAAGTACAAATTATGTGGCATTGATTTTGTGAATGAAAAAATACTGGTTGCAGCATTTCACAGCAGGATTGTATTCCAGGAGTGTCAATTTTTTTTTCCTTGAAAAAAAAAAAGAAATATTTTCCAGTAGGGTATCAATGATTTTAATCAGTTGATTTAAATCAGCGATTAAATTGTGATTTAAATGAATCTATTTTTTTTTTATTTATTTTTTTATCATTGGTTAAAATCAAAATTTTTTATAAATGCTTAAAATGACATAAAAGTAATAAAATCTAAGATTAATTTGGAACTTTTCTACAGTATTTTGTCTAATGAATAATAATAAAAAAAAAAAAAAAAAAAAAAAAAAAAAAAAAAAAGCTTAAAAAAATTGTTTCTAAACTTAATTCCTGAGAATTGTAAAACATTAAATACAGTAAGTTTGTAAAGGCATAAAAAGCATGTCATTCAAACATTTTATTTTAATAATAATTTCTGATGTCATAATTTCCTTTAACTAATCAAATTATTCATTCTTTTATATAAAACAAGCATGGGAAGTACAGTAAATTTCTGCAAAGTAAGAGAGCAAACAACCAGAATCTTATTTTCCCGTTCAGCTTTTGCAATAATAAATTTATACCAAATGTTACAACTAAAGAAGAAGAATATCTACTCAACAGCTGTAATAAAAAAATGTATTAAAGAAAAAAAAAACTAATTGGTATAAAAATATTCAGCACAGCAAAAGATCTTGGTTAACATATACATACATAAGTTAAGATTTAGGTGATTAACATTAATTTTTCTTAGTAGAAAGCAAAATGAGCAGCCAGTAATATTTGTTAGTTTTGTTATTTGTGCTTAATAATCAATGAAATTGCTTACTTGCAGTTTTTATTAATTCTATAATTAATAGTTTTTTCTAGTCAATTTTTAAAAGACCTTTTTAAAATGACAAATGCACCCTGCCTTTAAATAATAATTTAAAAAAAAAGTAAAACTTCTCCATATCACTTTTTTTTTTTTTTTTTTTTTTTTTTTTAAATACACGTGTCCAAGACGTTACAAATGTGATAAAACTTTATTTCTTGAGAAAAAAAAAAAAAGCAGGATCTCATTAAAACATGTTATTTAACATTATTTTTCAATTTGTAATTCATAAAAATATAAAAAAATTAATGAAATTCTATTTATTATAGTAAAAAATTATGTACTTTCCCCCTTATTGTTACTAAACGCATTATTGATATATTTTCTTTAAATAGTGCCCTTTTTTGGACATCCTGCCTTTTTTCCTGCTAAAATGAGTACTCAGTTATTAATTAAAGCATTAAAATGTATATTACATGCCTAATTAAAGATTATTTGTTTAATAATTATTAATTTTAAATAGTGTTAACAATTTAATATTAAATGCAGTGACTGATAATTTTGACAAATGTAAATATCATAAGATTTTTTATAGTCTTATAAAATTATTATAAAATATTAATGTTTATAACTTTATTATATTTTACTAACTAATGAAATGACTAATTTTCAATTTTTATAATTTCTGTAATTACTAACTAATAATTAAGTTTTATTAATTTAAGCATAAAAACATAGATTATGTTAGTAATTAGAGGTTTAATTGATATGGAAAATTCTTGGTATCTATTCAGTATTTTAATGTCGAGAAAAATATATAAAAAATCCAATTTAAATTTTAAAAATGTGATATTTTTATTTTATTTATTTATTTATTTTAAGTTGTAAATTTTAAGAGTTTCCAGTTAACAAAATTTCCACAAGATTTTGTCTTTAATATTTCTTTCTGTCTTTCGTCTTTCTTTCTTCAACAGTTTTCAAAAAGTATGATTTCAATTATAGATACTTGAAAGCTGACACTAGAATCAATTTACATTATATAATTTTTCCCTCCTGAGGTAAAAAATTAAGGCCTATATATTAAAATAAATATAAATTGAATTTATGTGCTAGTCACGCTATGTGGGAGTTTTAAATTTAGACATTTCACCTTTTTTTTTTTTACAACCTACAATACTTAAATTTACCTATGTGGGAATTGTTATATCTGTATTACAGCATTAAAACTAATCGTAAAAAAAAAAAAAAATGCATGTTTGAAAGCAAACATATAAGCAAGTGATTGATCCATGATAGAAATTTGGAACCAATTTTTTTCATTCACTTGAAGAGAACCTTTCATCCAAAAGCATTTTATATAATATAGCATAACATTTAAACAATATTTTGTTTGCAATAATGTGTAAAAAAGAAAGAAACTGACAATATTTTTTTTATTTAAAAAAGCAAAAAAAAAAAAAAAAAAAAAAAAAAAAAAAATAAAAAAAAAATAAAAAATTATTTTTTTCCTTGTTAAAAAAAGAAAGAAAGTTGTTAGAAAAGGCCTAAAATAAAAAAAAAGTGCCTTTTCAGTAATATTTGATTAAGTACACCAAACAGAAATTTATGATGCATAGTATCATAATTAAATATTATTAGCAATAATAATTAAAATTTTATGTATTTTACTGGTAGGATGATGCTTATCATCAGTGGCAAAATTTTTTGTTTATACATTCTAATAATACTTCCAAATATCAATAAAAATTGTTTACTAATTTTTATTCCTTTTAATTATAAATTTAGTCATTAATGGTATTACAAGTGATGCTTATATTATACTTTTAACCACAAACTAATTAGTATTTTGTTTTTAAATAATTCAAAATTGCTTGAGATTAGCAATTTGAAGCTTATTTCTTTCCTTTCCTTTTTTTTTTTTTTTTTTTTTTTGTATTTTAGCACTTTCTAAGACTTATGTACTTCCTGACCGTAGATCATCATCAAAGCAAGGAGAATTTCCATGGATGGTAAAAAAAAAAAAAAAAAAAATTCTATGTTATTAAATCTATGGAAAGAAAACCCATAAATAATTCTATAAATTCCATTCTGTCCAAAAAAAAAAAAAAAAAAAAAAAAAAAAAAAAAAAAAAAAAATCTGCATATAATTAGTAATATAAATCAATGCAGTAAGTTTATTGATGCAATGAAACTTTGTTAAATTACCATCTCTTAGAGTATAAGTAAAATGGGGTTTTTAATTTCAGAATTGAGATTCAAATCATTTAAATTCAGAGGTGGCAATACAAGAGTCTTACATTAATTATTATAGTTAAATCACTTGTTTATTTTTAATGAGGATAATATTGAAATTTAGTTAAAAATAGAAGTTTAATTTTAGCTTAATTTACAAAAGAGTTTCGTTATTAGCCACAAACTTTTGTAAATTCACAACATCAATTGATAGAACCATATGTAGGGGAGAGGGGGCACCTTTGAAAACTCTAAATATTTTCCTTCAAATAAATTATTTTTAAAAAATGTATATGGCAATACATTACTGCTGCTTCAAGGGAATAATTATACAAAGCTGTAGCAATTTGTATGAACAGTACTGTCTAAACAAGATATGTATTTTTCTCCCTCTTGAATCTAAACTTAAGAAAATAAAGTAGTAAGTTTTTTTTTTTTTTTTTTTTTTTTTTTTTTTTTTTTTTTTACAAACTTCATTCCTAAAATTTTAATTTATTGTTCAATGCTTAGACAAAGATGTTTACTTTAGTTTATAAGCTTTGTTTTATTCAAATTCTTCAGCCAAATTGAGTAAACCATTGCAATGTTGAACTCCATGTGATGGGGCACTGTTGAACAAAAAAGGTTGGGGCACCACTGAACAGCGAAAAAAACACCAAATAAACTGGCAATAAATAATAATTCAGATAATCTAAAGAGAACACTTAAAACTATGACGTAAAGAGTTGTTCGTGTATCTAAATATTATTATTTCTGATTTTTTTTTAAATGTGAAAAGAGGTTAATTAAGAATGTCAAAGAACATGAACTTATACTGCTAACAATTCCCCTTACTCCACACATAGATTCCAACTTCTGTACGTATCAGTGATGGGAAGTTTCAAATCTAAATTCATTTATTGGATCATTGCAAATCCTGGATACAAAATAATGATTCATGATTTAACAGGCTACCAAACATTATTTCTGGTTTCCATAATGGATAAAACGGAATTTTATATAATTTCTCTTTAAAAAAATAGCGAATGAAAAATTTTAATTTTCCAGAAGCATCAGATATCACATTGGTGTATTTCAAGCATATTGTAAAAAAGTTTTCACAACCAAACACAACTGGAGGGACACTTTGTATTTTATCAACAATGAGTTTTGACATCAACTTTAACGGATTTAAGTTTGGTTAAATAACAAAAAAATTTGTAATTTTAACAAAATGTAGTTATTTAATTTTATTCATATTACTTTATATTACTGTAAAATATGCAACTTTGTATAAAAACTCTCAATATTTTCATATTTTATTCATTTGTTCAAAGGTACCCCTTGCTTGTTCAAAGGTGCCCCTTGCTTGTTCAAAGGTACCCCCACATGGGGCAGGTTTGAACAAAAAACTTTCAGCTTTTTAAAGTTTCACAACTTATTTAATTTCTTTGGAAAATGTTTAATTTATGGTTCATATGCTGAAAAAATTCATTGCTTTTATTGTGTAATATTTAAAACTCAATAAATATAGTTCAAGTAAGAAATATATTGATTTTCTGAAAAAATGTTCAAAGGTGCCGCCCTTTCCCCTACTCTCAAATGGACAGTTGACTGCAATGCTATGCAAATTACTTTAATTTACAATCCAATATCATAAATTATTTTTTGCAAATAAGGAAATGCTTTTGAAATTGCAATGTTAAGGTTTGAAAAAGAAAATTCTGTTTATTTTAAAATAAAATATTTATGGGGGATTCAAAAGAATATATAAAATATTAAGTACTTAATAATTTTTTGCTGAAAAAAATTGAACATTTTAAACAAAAGGTTGAAACATTATGATTTATAAATCACATGTGCTGCTGAAATAATCACTATATATCATAAACATATATATAGCAATAAGAAACCTAACCCACACAGCATTATGCAGTGAAACTACTAAGAAAGTGCCTATAAAGATTACTTTAACATATACAAGGCAAATTAATAAAAATGTGAAAAACATGAAATGTTCAAGAACAATACAGCATTTCTATGATTTAATCAAATTAACAGGTATATAGCTAAGAAGATGAAAAATATTCGTGAAACATTAGCCATTTTTAGAAAATCTGATACAGAAGTGATGGCTTCTATGAAAATAAGAATTGTAAGCAGAAAATGACAGAATTCATCAAGTAATCACTTTAAAAAAATGTTTATAAGTATTATTAATGATAAACTTAATTTTGTAATGTATACAATTATTAAATTTCTAAATATTAATAGCTGTGCATCTTATTTTGAACTATGCAGTAAAAAATATGAATTTAGTTAACCCATTAATTTTAAAATACTATTTTTAACTAAAAGGTAATTTAAAATCCAACTTAAGACAAAATCGCAAATAAATTATTTGATTAATAATAGTGTAATAATATATAACTCTTTAATATTATCATTTTTGATTTCTTTTATCTTTATAAAATTAAGAAAATTTATCATAATAATCATTATATTTTGTTATCATATCTCACTATTTAATTAAGTTTAAAATACCAGGCGATCCAAAAGTCAGGATGAACTTTAAAAACTAATAGTTTGAAAACAAATCAAGATACAAAGATATGGCTTGCACCAAATGGATGGAAAAGAAACCGGGTTTTGTGTAACTACAAAAAAAAAAAAAAAAAAAAAAAAAAAAAAAAAAAAAGTTCTATTGGCAACCAACAGATGATGCTGTTGGATTTCTGAATTGCAAGTGCAACAGGCACTCCAAACAGTCACCTTTATGCAAGTTGGAGCACCATCTCATATTGCTCTGCCTGTGTAATGCCTGCTACGCTCAATATTTGGGAGAGGATCACATTATCAGTCGCTACTTTAATCATGCATGACTTAAAAGATCTCCTGATCTGACACTCTGGGACTTTTGGCTGTGGGGATTATTGAAGTCAAAAGTGTATTGCAACCAACTGGCATCACTAGCAGCACTGAAAGATGCCATCTGCCATAACGCAAGAAATGCTACTCTATGCTGTGAATGTAGAGGTGCCTCGTCTCACAGCTGTAGTTCTGAATGATGTACAATACATTGAACATTTACTGTAGTACTAATTAACTGTAATTAAGCTGACTTGTAAGTTGTCAAAATTTTTTTTCATTTGTAAATCATCTTTTGGTGCATTAAATCACTATGCACTATCTGTTGGTTGCCAACAGAACTATTTTTTTTCATTGCCACACAAAACCCGTTTTTTTTTTTTTTACATCTGTTTGGTGCAAACGGTATCTTTGTATCTTGATTTGTTTTCGAATTATTTATTTTTAAAGTTTGTCCTGACTTTTAGATCACCCGGTATATATTTAGGTAATCATTAAACAATATAACTAAAACTTTCGTCTATCATTCAGCTCTTTGTATGTTTGCATTCCAATTAAAACTTGTTGATATCTTTCATTTTCTAGGTTTCTATAAGAAAAGAGAATTCACATTGGTGTGGAGGAACACTAATTGATAGACAACATGTATTGTCAGCTGCTCATTGTTTTGTTATAAATAGGTAAGAAATACTAAGTTTTATCGACAACATTTATAAATAATATTAAATCATAAAACAAATATTTTTCTACATAGTAATCGTTTATATTAATTAGATTTTTAGTACACACTTGTATAATTTAAAATTGAAATTATGCTAGACTTAGATATGCATTATACAAAACACATTTTAACAATTATATCAAAGTTATTTAAAATGATTAAAAAAAAAAAAAAAAAAAAGAATTAGTTTATATGTATGTTAAGTTTAGGTATGATATTTGACTTGTATATGAGCAGCACTTTACATGGTGAAGAGGAGGGGCAAACAATTATAAATTGCTTAAATGCACTGCAAATGAAGCCTTATTATTATATCCTTATTAACAAGTTTCTGCATTTTCTGGAAATCAGATAATTTTGCCTTACATATTGATCACTATTTTAATGCATCATTTATAAACTAGGGAGAAAAAAAAAAAAAAAAAAAAAAAAAGAATGGAAGAAAAAGGAAATTTTACTATCTGCCTACAGCAGGGTTGATGAACCTTTTTACATCTGCGTGCCCATTTTTTTTCAAACAAGATTTTATGTGACCATGACGCGCCAAGCACCGAAAATTAATTTAGTGGATCAAAATTTCTGGATTTTTATTTCAATAAACAAAAATTTTAAATTTTAAAATATGGATTATTACATCTGATAATTAGACTAACATATTTTATAAAGTAATAATATGAGAATGCGATTTTAGTTGTACCAAATATTAATAGTGTGTTCAACCTAGTTACTTTTAACAGGATGTAAACTGAATTTGAGTCATTTGTCAATGGTGGTTTCTAATACGTAAGACTTTTGTATCATCCATTTTTTGAAAACAATGACTCACAAAAACAAATAGAGGAAGAAATTGTGAAAATTGCTAATTTTATACCGAGTCACTATAGTTTCATCATTGGCAATTTTATTTATAATGCCTAATATTTTCATTTTTATATTATCCAAACCTTCTCTTAATTTGATACCTTATTGAGCTACATTGAAACAGTTTTAAAATTCAATTAGCTACTTTCCAATAAAAAATATAAAGAAAAGCCCAGCTTGTATAAATTAACATGTTTTTCTCAACTTCATTCTATTTTATTTTAGGATCTCAATCAATGCCATGCCAAAACTATATTATGATGTGCCAATTTTGGCATGTATGCCATAGGTTCACCGTCCTTAACCTATAGAGTTTATCATCAAATCCCAGTAAGATTTAGATAGAGCCACACAATTTTAAATAAATAAATAAAGCAATTATCAGAGTCAGTAAACCCATATTTAGTTATTATTGTGTGCTTGCTTAGCAATTAAAAAGCTTTGTAGTTCAGCTTTCGAGGTTATCATCAAATCATTTTTATCTTACGTGAAACTGTAAATACATTTTATTACAAAAACAAAAAAAAAATTTGTGCACTATAGATGAACAAAATTACACATTAAAATACATGTTATAAATAAATAATATTTAGGAGAGTTATACAATATTTACACCACTTTCTTCTAGGTATATATGGTTCTTGTTCTGCTTTCAATGTTATCAGCATTTACAGAAATATATTTTTAATGTTTTGCATTAAATATTAAGTTCAGGAAATATCTACTAGCATATTAAATATTTATGTATATAAAGACTGTTTCACTTAACATACATGGTTACAAAAGACTAACACTGGATAAAATACATTTGTTTTTAAAGAAATTTTCCAAAAGCAAAAAATATTCATAAGTTGATTGAAAAGGACATCAATCTAAATTGGAAAATCATTAATAATAAAACTTCAAATCTTATGCATTATGCTTAATTATTTCAATATTGTAATAAATATCTAACAATAACAAACAGCTTTAATACCTTAATGTATGCTTTTATTTGTTTAGACGCAAACCTATTCCTGAAGAGTTCACAGTTCATGTGGGTAACATCCATGTTGATGAAGGCTACCCTTACACTGTAAAAAAAATTGTTTTGCACCCCAAGTATCATCCAGATCATCATTACAATGATTTGGCAATGCTGACAATAAGTGAAGAAATTTTAACACCCTTTATTGCACACATATGTTTACCTTCACCAAGATTAAGCAACACAGATATAACTGGCAAAGAAACTACATTACTTGGATGGAGTGCTACATCTTTTCGTGAGTATTCATAATCATAACTGTCCTCTAATAAAATTTTCTGATTGGCAAGACAAGCACATAATAAAGAGGAGAAACTAGCTAAAGTCTCAACCAGCCATTCAAATTCAAAATATATTTTAAAATTTTTCACTGAAAAAAGGAGAAATTTGAACTCCAAACATAATGAAAAGTGTAAAAAGCAATTACATCTACATTATAAGCAAAAACATGTCCATGAGTAACATTGATGTTATTTTGATGAGGGCAATACCTGAACAATAAATTAACATTTTTAATTCAATTCCTTTAACTTCCAGAATCAGACAATTTCAAATGTTTACATTGTCAAATAGAAGAAAAAAAAATTCTTCAAAATACAATTTATTTGAAAACACTATATCAATTAACTAATTTGTTGAGGTTTTAAAACTAATTTTCAAGCATGACTTTTTAAAAATCTATCGCCTGCAGTGTAGTTACAAAATATTTATTTGTATTCATTTTAAACAATATAAATAGTTTAGCATTTGTTTCTTTCTAATATTCCATAATAAAATTTAAATTTCATCAATAAATCAATAAAATAACATAAATAAAGCATAAATTTAACAGACATGACATAAAAGGTTTTCACATATGTTTTGTAATCTATAACCTAGGAAGTCTGGGTTAGATTCTCTAGGTTGTAATAAATGTTAAAAATTCTATTTGAAATAAGATTTGTAATTAAGGAAACAAATATATAAAATTTACAGTTTCTTTTTCAATTAATGTCTGAGACCTAATTGTTATTTTTATTAATTTTTTATGAATGAATAACAATAGTATGATTTTGGATTGCACTTCCAGGCCAAAAAATATTCAACACTGAAAATAATGAAACTTTTTAGACAGGTTTTAAATGGTTAAAATATTTTAAAATATTTACAGCCAATTTATGTTTTATTAAAATTTTAATATTGCATCTATATGAATGACTTTGAGAAAATCAATGTTCACATAAAAGTACATGGTTTATATAAAGTTATAAATATAAAATCTAATTGTATGATTATAAAACATCAAAATAGATAAATTTAAAAAAAGGGAATTTTAAAAACAGAATTTAAACAATAAATTACCAACAAAATTTTATTATGTGTAAAATAATTAAAAAATGTTGATTTTATGCCAACGATTTTAAGAAGTAAATTGAATGATTAATCATTCTTGTAATTAGTTAACTATTTAATGATAATTTTAATTGTAGTAAAATTATTTTTAATTGGTATATCACTAAAGCTAGGTAATTTCCTTGGAGAGATAGGAATTTTTTAATGCAAGTTCAGCCTATAATTATTGATGATAATGTTTATCTTTAAGAGAAATATTTAATACTGACTACTCAACTAAAAACCTAGATTATTAAACTTATTTTTTAGAAGGAAAAAGCACAACAGCACTGCACATGGTAAATGTACCAGTGGTATCTAACAAGCAATGCAGAAAAGCATATGAACCAGCTTCAGGACCTAAATTGCCAAATGGAATAACAGAAGATTTGATTTGTGCTGGTGAGGAGCAAGATGAAAAAGATGCTTGTCAGGTAACTAATTTAATTTGATGATTTATATAAAAGAATATTTCAGCTGAATATGAAAGTTTTTTGTTCTATGAACTTGAAAAGGAGGGTGGATAGATGCAAACACAAGCTTAAATTTTATATTAGTTAAATTTCTGCTAAAAATTATTTTAAGATTAACATAAAAAGAGGATTTTTATTTGGCTGAATTAAAAAAAAAAAAATATTTTATTCAATTTTAAAAAATTCATTAGTAATGAGTTTGCTTTTTTCTTCGCGTAAGTATTAAATGTAAAAAAAGTAAGTAGATGCTAGTGCTAGTTAGTCTAATCAGACATCTACAAATAATAAGCACTTTTTATTTCATTCATTAAATATGAGCAAAATGGGGAATGAGGTAACATTATCATATATATTATAAAGCAGAAGTTCTGAAACTTCCAAACGGGTGTTTTCAAAAACTACCCGATGGATCTTTTTGCAGATTATATCATTCGATAGGAAATATTTTTGCGGAAGTTTATGATACAAATATACAGGAATAACTCTGATTTTTCGTACTAAATTTTGTATTTTTCGGTTATTTTTGACGGAAGGGTTGCAACAACTAATTTTTCGGCGATAATTATATTTAAAAAAAGAAATGAAATGCTTTCTCTAATGAAAAATAATATAAACATTTCGAAAAAAACCCTGTTAATTCATTGATTTAAAATAAATAATGATAAAAAGAAAAAAATCCGTTTAATGCAAAATAATATTATGAAAGGAAAATGTTTATCTTTAACAAAAAAAAAAAAAGAATATTTATAATATTTAAAAAGTATCTCAATGTGAAAGAAAGTTTTGAAGTGACACAATATTTGGCTATTTATTTCTTTCGAGCCAGATTAAAAGAAAACAACATATCAAAAATTTCATTAGATAAAACATAAGTATTTTTTTTCTTTCTTTTTTTAAAAATATTTTTAAATCTAATTTTCCCGTTATGTGTTTTACAGAAGAAACTCGCAGAATTATTTAAAAAAAAAAGGCTCTAATTGTTATTTGTATGTTGTTTGTTCAATCGGGTGTTTCAATCTACTTTTGTCACCAATCAATGCGATTCTAAACCAAAAAAAGCACAAGACGGAGCAATGTTCGCAAGAACTATTTTTTTTTTCTCTCTCTCTTTTAATGAGCATTTTTAGGAAAACATTTTACATTTAACTTAAATACATATATAGCAGTTAATACCACAAAAATGAATAATTTTTAAATTTTAGGGTAAATGTTTTCCACATACATAGATATTGTAAAATAGTTTAACTGCAACTTAAAAAAAATTTTTGGCACAGATATCTCCTATGCACTATGTTGGTGCGATTTGTCTCTTACGCCAATACCATATATACATCTGGGTAATTAATTGACGCCAAAGTGTTATTATTTTGCTTGATATGGCAACCCGGATGTTATTGTCTATTTATTAAAAAATTGTCTATTTACAATTTTTTTCTTTTTTTTCCAATTATATAAACTATTTTAATCTAGGCACATTTGTCATACATGCGCCACATTTGCGCGACTGCAATAAAATGGCGAATTTATGCCTCACTTGGTAACCTGGCTGTTGTTTATTTATTAATAAATTTTTATTTTATTTTATTTTATTTTTTAAAAGATATAAATAGTTTTGTTTTATAATTATTAACTAAACTTTTTAAAATTTATTATTATTTTCTATTTAAAATAACAGAAAATAATTGTAAACTCTATATGTAACTGGTATTTGAAAACAAAATTTTCTCCAAATCGGCATGAGAAGGAAAAAAAAACTCGCCAGTGTGTTGCGTGTATGTTATGCGTACATTTTTTTCACTATACTACAGTATTTAAACATGCTGTATAAATAACGATTATTGTTTTTTCCAAACATGTTTGGCACAGATATTATATACACATTGAGGTATCTGACTATTGCCAAAACGGTGTTATTTTGCCTGATATGGTAACCCAGCAATAGGGTTTCTGTATTAATAAATTGTTTATTCACTGTCAATTTCTTTTTAGAAATTCTATAAATTGTTTTGTGCTATATTAAATTTTTTTATTTATTAATATTTTCGTTTTAAAATAACGAAAATGATTTTTAAAAATGCACATTTCTTCGCTATTCTAAAATGAGGATTTTGCCGCATTGGTATTGGAAGGAAATCTTGCAAATCCGGGTTTGTGCCAGAGTTTTTTGTAAAATATGATATTTTCAAATGTAAATTGAGTGCTACTTGATTAACACGTCGGCCAGTTTCGCCAAACTATTCAAATTTACATAAATTCATTTTAAATAACGAAAGAACAATAAACATAAATAAAAAATACAAATTAAAAGTCGAATTAAAAACACTTATGACGTAAAAAAATACGTCTATCACGTGTAATATCAATTGCTATCATACTTACGATCATCGATTATTGACATTTATTCCTATAATCTGCTATTAATTTTTTTTCTCGACAGTATAATCAAGTAGTACCGTACATTGTACAAACTCCAGTTAATATTACAAAAATAGAGCTAAATAACTAAATTTAGGTGCAAATGCACACACCCATGTTGTAAGAAAGAGGCACAAATATTATATATGCACCACGTTGGGATGATACATTTCTGGCGCCACTTTAAGGGAGACTCGAACCCCATTTTCGGCCAAAAATCATCAAAAGTTCAACAAAAAATTTTATCTCAGAAAACGATAAAATACATATTTGCGAATATCCATGCAAAATTTCAGAACTCGGGGACGCTTAGAACATGTAGAAAATGAGCTTTTTTAATTGTACTCACTATAGAGTTTAAAGGACTAGCGGCCATTTAAAACGCGTTTTCCTGAAAATGACTTTTTTCATATTTTGCCTAAGTTCAAAGTACTAAGGCTCAGTGGTAAAATGATTTAGAAACAAAATGTTTATGTTTTTAGAATCTTAAAAAAATTTTCAACAAAAGTAAGGAGAGATTTTTTTAAAAACTATTTCTGAAAATTTTACATAAATTGGGAAACATGAAAATTATAACGAATTTAAGGAAATTTACCATGCGTAATTTTTTTTTTTTTTTTTTTTTTTAAGCCAATTAAAATAAAAAATAAAAAATATCTCTCTTTAGTTCTTTTCTATATACTATAACACTATTTAAGAAATTTTAGTAATACCAAAATATTGAAAATTGAATGAGGAGTAGTAATTTTAAAAAGTGTACTTTTCAAAAAAAAAAAAAAAAAAATCATAAAAATCCCCCCAAAAATGTACTTTTTAATAAAAAGTGAATTTTTTTGCTAATTATTCCTTACAAAAAGATTCTTTAATAGTACACCAAAATTCATTACTTTAAAATCAATAATAAAAATTTTGGGTTTTTTCTTACGGGTCTCCCTTAACGGAAACTTCGTTTTCAAATGACAAATACATTTCTATTTTCTATTTTACTTTTCTATGTATAGAGCATAACATTTTGTATCATTTTAAAATGCAAATGAAAGTAAATAAATAATTCATTAATAAATTAAAAACAAAGTTGGATTACCATAAGAGGCATAAAATGTTCATTTTATTTCAACCACGCCAACATAATGCGTATATGACATCTGTATCAAAAAATGAATTTCACACATTCAAAAAACATTCACCTTATTTTTCTAAGGAAAACTTTATTTTGCTGCATTCCAAAAACAGAACACTGTAATAGATTTGTCAAAAGCTGATGTACGTTGCGAAATATAATATAATATTGATAGAGGATGTATTAAGGTTTCCACAGATACCCATATTCTCAAGTTGAGAGGTTTAGAGTTCAAAAACTATCAAATGAAAATGAATCACTTGAAAATTGTTTAAATTCAATGGTCAATTTCTGCGATCATAATGCTCGCTATTTTAGAAGTATGGTGAATAGACAATATTTAAATTGCTTTTTTCATATTTGCCTCATTTATCTATCTAACCTACAATAAATGGTCAACTGGAATATTTTTTTCTTAAAAGCCTAAATTTTATCGAATGCATAAGCTGATACAACAACATAATATTTTATTATTATTTTAATATATTTTGGCATCAACGGGCCTTGATTCCATTGTTGTTGTTTTTATTTTTGGCTCAGTTTTGTTTTTTCTAGCTCGCTGAGTTTTGCACTGATGAAGAATCTCGACAGTAGATTCGAAACAGCTGTTTGCTAACTTTTAATGCATTTTTGGTGCATTTATAATCATTGGTTTTCTATCTTTAAATACAATGGCGTTTTGTATGATTTTCAGAAATGTGAAAGAGCATTTGAGGTGAAGTTGCTTTAAAAAACACAATCATATTCAATATTTTGTTTGATTCATGTTTTGTTTTGAAAAATAGACCAGCTCAGTGGGCTTAGCCTGCTAGTTGAAAATAAATAAATAATACATTACTTTTCTTTTGATGGGAGATGCTTAACTCATCACTAATGATTAGAAATACTATTAGATAGCATTTGTAAGATCTCTGGTTGGTAGAATGCCAAGCTGATTCCATTCACACTGTAGGGAGAATAGCCTCTGAAGTTGAGATATTCTCTATGTACCCATGAAAATGGTGTTGAATATTGTTTTCTATTTTCTGTTCTAATCAAAATTTTATTTTAAATTAAATGGATTGTACCTTCTACTAGTTCTTGGAATAAGCCTTTCCAAAATATATATATTTCTCCTACTTTTTGTAAATTTTAATAAAAGTATGGCTATTTTTTTTTTTTTTTCATTTACATTTATGGCTAAATTGCAGATTTAATGATTGCTTGGTATCTGACTTCGGGTTATGCGAAAAATTTGCTAATCCTATTAATCTAAATATTTAGATCCAGAGTAACAAACAATATAAATAAATAATGTAGCAAATAATATAAACAATTATGTAAATAAATAATATAGACAAATAATTTAAAGCAATTGCCAATTTGGCAATTTTTTTAAATCACGCCAAGCAGTCATAAATCCTCGAAAGTCATTAATTCTAAAATGATCAAGTTACACTATATTGTGAGGAAAAAAGTTATTATGCTTAGTCTAGTAATCATATCTTGAAATCATATTTCTTACTATATTTGTCATGCTTAGTTTAGTAATCATATCTTTAAATCATATTTCTTACTATATTTGTCTTTTTATAATTTATTTTAATATAATATAATTACAATATAACATTTAAAAACAGTTATTTTAATATAATATAGTTGCAATGTAACATTTAAAAAGATTTATTTTAATGTAATAAAATTACAATATAACATTTAAAAACATAAGTCAATGACAGAAAGAAAAAGGTATTCACGAAAAATAATGTGACATATCTGCGAAGTTTAATAAAGAAATTCATAAGGAAATGATAAGGACTAGCATTTTTCATCCATGTGCAGTTCGCTCTAGGTTTCTATCAAATGTGGTGTGTCACTAAATGGTCAACTGCCAGGCAGAAAAATAAGTATAAGAATGAAAATATTCATGGCAAGCAGAAACAAATGTCCGACAAGCATAGTAATGCAGGGAAGTAAAACGACACCAACTCTTCTATGATTTCTCTAATTTTATCAAATAACTAAAATTCTATTATTAAATTTCCTATTGTAAGAGCTCAAAAAAGGAATTGAATGTACTATTTTCCTCTATTCTAGAGAGATTCTGGAGGACTTTTAATGTATAAAGATAACTATATGAATTTGCCAGACCATCATCCAGATATTCAATGGGTACTTGTAGGTGTAACATCATTTGGATACCTTTGTGGAGAACCTGGATACCCTGGAGTTTATACAAGAATTTCAAGTCACATGGACTGGATAACAAAAGCAATGAATGAATAACTTAATATTTTAGGTTAAATGATTACAGTATTACATAATAAAGTGCTACAAAAACATGACATATGATTTTTTTTCTGGAAAAATATATCCCCAAGACAATTTTATTATTAAGAATAGAAAAATTTATAAATTCTAGATGAAAAAAGAAGAAAATATATTAAGTGTCAGTTCAACTTTTGTATTTTATTTACATTATGAATTATTTTAAATCTATGTTCTTAATCCTAAAATTTATTTGTTCCTATATTTATCCAATAACACTCTAATATGCATTAAAACATTCTGTTTTTTTACATGTAAGTTATTTTCCTTTACAAAGCATTTGTAATATAAATAACTTCAGATTTGTTATTTAATTACCTATTGTATATAAGATCAAACCTCGTTAACATGAACGCGCTTAACAAGAATTACTTTTAACATGAATTGTTCTTACAATCCCCTATAAAAACGAATACAAAGACATGATACTGATAATATAAATTACTGTTAACATGAACAAAATTTTGATTCCCCTTTAGATTCATGTTAACGTGGTTCGACTGTGTGTATATATATATATACATATATATATATATATATTTTCTTTAAATAAACTTGAATGCAAACTTAACCCATTTGTTATAAAAAAAAAAATATATATATATAATTTAAGAAATTACACCAATTATTTGAAAAATGTTTCGCTCAAAGCATTCATCGATCATTTTAAGCTAAATACCAGTTGTTTTATTGTGTATTATCCATGCCACTGCTATAAATGACTTTATACATGCTGCAATTTGAAGGTACGGTTCGTTTAAGTTACATCACTCCATTGTCGCCAAGCATAACAGTTGGCGACGAAAGAAACATTTCAAACTATGTAACATTGTTGGTATGAAAATAATCATTATTAAAATACAGCTTTGGCATATACTGTTATACTTGTAAGACTTTGGCATATACTGTTTGATTTTACAGAGCAGAATTTTGGTGATGGAGGTTTTAAACTAAAGTCGATCGCAGCACATGTATCTGTGAATGGGTCCATCAGACATTGAATCAAAAAAAGTTTTTTTCCAGTTTTTCCCAAGCCGATTGCTGTTTAGTTTTCTTTTTAGGTTGTGGAAAATCAAGAGTAATAGCTATAACATTTTCCAGCTTGTTAGAATCAGTATTGGCACTCAAATTTTCCTGATTAGAACCGACCGATTGTAAAACGCCATGGCTAGTGGATTGGTCGCCCTCCAGACATGATGTTTTACAATTAATCGGTTCAGCATTAAATTGCTTCCTTTTTCGTGATTGCCTTTCAACACATAAATGGTTTTCAGTGGCTTGATAATCTTTTGATTTTCTCGTTTTCTGTATTGAAAGACGTTTTTGCGCCAAACCAAATACAGTACTACTTAGTTATCCTGTTGACCAATTTCGCCAAATGATACGAATCGCCAAACTAATAAGCAACTCATACATGTTGATTAAATTTTTATTTTAAATAACAAAAGAACAAATAAATTAGTAAAACATTAATAAAAAGTCTAAATAAAAATCACTTTATGATTGTTTAAGTACGCGTATTGTGTTTAATGTCATTGAATGCGACATTCACGGTCATTCATTTCTTTGGCTTCGGCTTTTTCCGTATCTGTTAATTTCCGTCTACCCATTTTTAAATTTTTTAGTTTTCTCCTTTATTACAATGATTTTAAACATTTTAATTTTCTATTCAAATAAAAATTCTTCTAAAAATAAAGAATTTAATTTAAATTCAAATAAAAATTCTTCTAAAAGTAAAGAATTTAATTTAAATTCAAAAGTGACCACGTCATTTTGTCAATCCTTCACCGAAAACAACAACTATTTTTCAATGGTTAAAAAAAAAAAAAAAAAAAAAAAAGTCGTAATTGAAATACATGCATTTAAAAATAATAATAAATTTATCAAATAAACAATTTAATTTCTAAAAGTTATACTCTTGTAACTTTTTTAGAATAATGTATGTTAAAAATGTAAGAAATAATAAAAATAACAAAGGAGATTGCTTGGATGTCCTTATTAAATATTTTTATTGTATATGTTTCAAGCATGATTAAAATAAAATTTTATGCTGATAATAAAAAAAATAACATACCAAGTGATTCAAAACAGATTTAATGGTGAATATTTTTTAAACCTTAGATAGTAAAGACACTATTTTAATTACAAAACATATTGGATTCAAACACAGCTTTCTGATATAGCAATTGTTTTATGAAAGGCTGAGTATGTATTAAAATATACATTTTACTTTTCTTTGTATATACCCTTTTCATGTAATTCATATTTAGAAAAATGTTGCTCTGTAAAAGTTTCCCTTTAAATATTAAAATAAGAAAGAAAAATCCCATAGCAGGCTAAAATTTAGCTTAGTTAGAAAACAGATATCGCCTTCAGTAATTCTTACCAGCAGACAGAAATACACACAAATAATTTTTTTCAGCACTGCATATTATCTATAAATTTTTATACATGCTTCACATTAGACTAAAATTTAATTCAGGAAAAAATGCATAGCATAAATGAAAATATACTTTTAGTTATTACCATCTATAAATGGCAAGCTATTCAGTTCATTGTGCAGCCTTGTACGTGAAATTATTTATATTCTACAAACATTTCTTAATATAGTAATTATTATAATTCAGCAGAAAAATGGATAGCTCAATTAAAAAATATCCTTAAGCAATTCACAATCATGAAAAAAAAAAAAAAATAATAATAATAATAACAGTTATGAATTACTTTATGTAGCCCTAAACATGATTTATAGAATTTATATAACCACACACTAGGCAAAAACTTAGTTAAACTTAAAAATATACACCATAACTGAAAACATACTTCCAGCATTTATCCCTCATAGACAATACTGTAATCGAAATAATTTATGTGTCCCTGTAAATGAACGGTAACTTTTATGCATATGATATTCTAAATTAAGTATCTTGTAGTGTGCCTCCATATATAAATTTTATTATGTCTGACACAGTATAGCATCATTAAAATACTTTGCAAACAATTTTCTTCATAGACTGCTATGCAAGAGAATTTGTTTATATACAATATTCTACAAAAATAATGCTTTAGTTCACCTCAAAATAACATATAATTTTTATTATGTTTCAAACAGTGTAAGATCATTTAAAACACACCAAAAAGGATTTTCCCCCATAGATTACAATATAAGAAGAATCTTTACATGTCTCTGTAAACTAACTATAAATACTACACACTTCAATATCATAACAAACTTATAATAAGAAACAGGTCATAGTAAACTTCAATAACATACATCAATTAAGTTTATTCTTAAGAGAGTTAGAGCACAAACAGACGACAGCCAAAATCATAAACACTTTACAAGTGTGTTGGAAAATGTTAAAAAGTACCATTCTTTCACAACATAAACTTACCAAAATATAATACATTGGATTTTAAGAATTTTGAACATTTTCTAGCACTAAGATGGCATCTTTCTGTTTTTAGAGCATGTAATGCAGAATTTAATAAAATTCAAAGTATCATAACTCAATGTGTTTGTGTTGCACAAGAATAAGGCTTTTTAAATGTCTTTTAGGCATAAGATAACATTTTTCTAAATGCAAGCTATGGGAAAAGAGGATAGAAGAAAAAAGTGCATTGCAAATTTTAATAGACACACAGCAAAAGATATATATATATATATATATTATTTAATAACATTTTGTAATTGAAAATATATCTATCATCTCCAGTTTAAGAGATAATTCCCACAATCTCTATTTTGAATCACTATTAAATATTTCTGAGAGGGAGAGGTGGAAGGAGATGAATGCCAATAAATGAAACTTTAGGTAATTAAAAACAATAATAAACTTTATTTACTTACATACATTTTTCACAACTGATAAAACATTTTCTGAAAAAAAAATTCTAACAATCAAAATCCATCATCAGGTATGTCCCACCAAAAGCTAATTGATAAACTAATTGTTAATGATTTGACATAATGCCAGCAACCAGGGGGAATGTACAATACATCTCCAGGGCACAAAATACATTCCTTATATGAAGCCTCTGCAAATTGCGGAAAAGATTCCAAATCAGGATTTTCAACATCAACCTATATCAAAATACAAAAGTGAGAATGGTGATAGATTGTAGATGAACCCATATATTTTTTTTTTTAATCAAAAATTACCCAATGTTTACTTTCTGCATTCAAAAAAAAGATTTATAAAGATGCTGAAACTAAATTTCTTGAAATTATATCTTTTAGAAACATCAGTTATAAAATATTTTTGTCATTGATTTAAATATTAATATTATATTAAAGGTTTAAAGCATTATTTTTAGATATATATTGAGTAAAATTTAAATATTTATTTATCAGTAAATAAAAATATGATAAATCTTACAATTTATGTTAAAATACAAGAGATAGTGACTCAAGAATTTATGTAAATTTAATTATATAGTTAAGAGAATAGCAGATTCTATCTTTGAACACAGTCAAAATAGATTTATCATTTTAGTTTTTGCGATCTTAAGTCATAACATTTCAAAAAATACAGTGGACTCTCTCTATTCCGAACACTCATGGGACTGACCAAAAATGTTCAGATTATAGGGGTGTTCAGTATAGAGGGAGAATCTGAAATGCATTACTACTATTACTATGTATTGAATTTACAGTTGGTATAAAATATTTAGCATGGTTAGTCATAACATTGTGCAATGTCAAACTAAATTTAGTCAATTTTGTACAGTACCATCTCTTTTTTATTTATTTATTTTTTTTTTTACAAAACATACACTTACATTACAATACACAAGAGGTGTCTCTTGAAAACATAATCAGTACATTGCTCGAATAATTTTAGTCTATTTTTGCATTGTATGTGCTCATGCAATGTACATGTTATCTGACTATTTAAGAAGTGAGAAAACTTTGGGGTGATGTTCAGACACATAATTCAACAGGTCTTGAATGAGTCTGTTAGTCATATTACTTGAATGTAATCATCATTTGTCTTATTTCGCCAATCTCTTCTAATCCTGCTTCTCCTTCACTTTTCTCTTCTTCAACAGTGTTGTTTTTGAAAACCATGAGGATTTCAATGGTTTCGAGATAAGCTACAAGCTCTGTTTCAATATGAAGCTTCTGAAGAATTGATCCCAAGTCACTTACAGTTGTTGCTTCTTGGTCCTCTATTCTTGTTTGCCTATTTGTACACAGGAATCACACTTTATAGAAGCATCTTTGGATGGTGTAGGAGGTTGTTTCATTTTAATGCTGTTGATATCCAATAGACAGCATCCACAACGTTGACCTTCTTCTGCCAAATTTGCCACCTCCATCACCAGGGACAATTTCTTCAGAAAATTGATTTGGTAGTAAGTTTTAACGGTCTTGATTACTCTTTGATCCAGTGGTTGGATTATAGAAGTACAGTTTGGTAACAGGAACTTCAAGGTTCAGCTGCATGTTTGTAAGTGATCTGGTATTAACAACAATGACAATTTTTGTCTTCCTTTCTCCCTTCAGTATCTTGTTAATTCTCTCAAACCACTATGAGAAAATTGTGAATATCATCTGCACTTTCCGATTTGGTTTATAGCGTGTAGGCAATGATGAGATCTTTACATTTTTTAAACGTTTTCCGATCACAAGTGATTTGAGCTTCTCATCCATAAAACTGGTACAGAGAATAATGGCAAATCTTTCTTTTGACATTTTCCCAACTATGCAATTTTCACTTCTTTTAGCTTGAGTTTTGTTAGGAAGAGCTGTGAAAAACAGGTCGGTTTCGTCAGCATTGAAAATGTTTGCTGTATCAAAATTCTTTGTTATGTTCAGAAGTCTTATTTTCTATTCTTCCACAGCGTCAATATTTACATCTGTAACTTCATCGTTGATTATTTTGAATTCGGTGTTATGTTAAATTTTGAAATGAGTCAACAATCCTTTTGATGCCTTTAATTCTGCAATTTTCTGCTTTTCTGAAAAATCTGAAGTAGGAGTCCACTGACAGAATGATTCTTTGCTCTCATTTGACAAAAAATCTTCCAAAACATTAATGTTTATGTTCTTATTTCCTGTTTTCTATACCAAAATTCTATACTTACTTGAGTTCGTTAAACCTTTTTATTCTTTTGCAACAAGTTTTGCTGAATTTCCATGATGCAGAAATTTCCTGAATTCCAATTCCAAAGACATGTTCAGTTTACAGAGAGGTGAGGTAACAATGGGGATTGAAAGTAGCATTCATAGTAGCGGGGTGTTCAGATTAGAGAGCGTTCAGAATACAGAGAATTTATCTTATGTTAAGTCTATGGAGTTTTACTGGGGTGTTCAGATTAGAGAGTGTTCAGATAGAGAGAGTCCACTGTATTTAGAAGAATATGCTGCCAAACATTTCATTAAAATTTACTTCATTTAGATATTAAATAACTAAAATAAACAGTAACTGTAACATGATTTAATGGAAACATTATTAAACTTAACAATTAACAAATACAGTCGAACCTCTATATAACGAAACTCCATACATCGAATTTCTCCATATAACGAATTTTTAGTAAGAACGGTCCCCTTTTCGCATGATTACATTAAAAACAGACTCTATATAGCGAAATATCCATCTCCATATAACGAATTTTTTCATAAATTGATCTTAATTTATTCAGTTTTAAAAAAGCTTCGAAATCATATGGAATCAATTTTCCATCACTTATTTTTGATTTATCGTTCAGTGGAGAGGTTTTTTTTTTTTTATAAATATTACTTCTCTCCTTATTCTTTAAATCTAACAAGTTCATCCCACCTCCCACACACCTTTCAACATCCTTCTCAAAACACAGTCAATTGAATTGTTACACATATAAGAGAGGAATCAATGAGAGCACATAAGAGAGACCTTCAAATGGAGGAAAATATCAACTACAATTTTTCATTCCTTGCTAAAATTTGAGAATTTTTTTTGAGAGCGTAACAATTGTAATTTTAAAATCAAAACAACAAAAAATTACAGATTTCTTCCTCTGAAATTTATGTAAGTCTTCCTCATTTGATTTTCATTAAGCTTTCAAATAAATGTCTTTTCTCTTTTTTGAAACTGCTTAAATAAGTAAGAAATAAAATGTTAGGTTAATATATACTTTTAAACATTTCAAATTCTTAATTAAAAAGATCAAAAATAATATTTGTTCAAAATTTACACATTAAATACTATTTTTAACATCATACTCTATACATCGAATTTCTCTATATAACGAATTTTTTACTGGAACGATGGATTTCGTTATATAGAGGCTTGACTGTATATAAATAAATAGACTAAAAATAAAACAGATTTCAAACATCCTTCATAAAGGTTTATTTATCAAAATTTTATGAAATTGACTGGAGATTTTTTAATAAACAAAATAATCTGAAATATGCATAAATAAATCACTTTATTTTGAAAAAAGAAAAAAAATTACCCGAAACAAAAAAATATATATAATAATTGAACTTAAAACATATTGATTTAATAAGTAACAAGCAAAGTGTAACATGGAAATGTATGCTCAGGAATTTTCTTAAAATTAAAAGTAGATAAATTTAATAGTTAATAATAAATAATATTTATAGATTGAGTAGATAAAGAATACTGTTGGTCAACATTCAAACAGTGGTACTTACAATTTAAAATATTCATAAATTATTTTAATAATAAGCATTAACTTTGTTATTTTCTATGGTAACTTATGAACATTTCGATATCCTTATTTTTGCATATTATATATTTAGTGCGCTTTTTTAACATTAAATGACAATTTTAAAAACAATAAAATTTCATTATAATATAAAAATGAAAAGCTTCTACATACCTGACTTGTATTGCTTAACCAAGTGTTTAGACGAGGATAAAGGTAATCGGTATTTTCTTTAGAATAAAGTCTGATATATTTCTTTCCAATGATCTGAAATTCCAGAAACATTTAATAAAATTGTTAAGAAAATATAACATTTACTGCTTAAACAACATAACATAATTTATTTAATACATTGCATAACATAAACATTGCATAACATTATTTATTACATTGCATAACATAAATTTATTTATATATTGATAAAATAAATAACTTTTTATATAGAGGGTGCTTGATTCTATTAACAATGGTTTTCTCTAACAAGATTTTATTGCACTTTCTTGATAAAACTTATGAATACAGCTTCCACATAATTTTGATCAAAGGTCATCTAATACATTTTTTTAGAGTTGGGTATATTGGAGTTGAGAAATGCTTTTTTGTGTAATTCATGTATGGAAATTTATATTCATATAGAGTTGTACTTTGATCTAAGTGGAATTACTTCTAAGAAATATTTTTGCTTAAGCACACCATAAGTTTCTCCATGTATTATAAATGAAAGGTTTTGTTTTATAAATTCTTATTATCATAAGACAATTTCCATAGTAACTTTTCCATTACTGATGAAATTTTTTTTATAAAATACTTTCCATGAAATATGTTTCTACACCCATAAAAAATATGACAGAATGTCATATGAATAAAATAATCACAGCAGCTGGTTAATACAGTACACATACATTAAGAAAAGAAAAAACTCAATAGTGACTTAAGAGGGAATTAAAAATAAACAAAGATAATAGTCTACAAATAAGTGTTTTGTGTTTGTCTCCAAAATGTTATTTATCCAACTATGGCATTTTTCTTGATGTTATAAAATTACACTTATGGTATTTGGCACTTAAATAAAGTTAATTAAAAAAGGGCAATTAAAATAAAGCTTTTTTTATGAAAGACATGAAAGAATATATATACAGTCAAAGCTGGTTAAGACACACATAGTTAATACATGATCTTGCTTAATACACAGGTCATATCAGTTCCTTGAACATCACCCATAAGACAAATGCAACAATTTGCATTTATTAAGTGAGTGGTTATTATACGATCATACTTAATATGCGATAAGTTTTCGATCCCTTGAAACAGGAATTCATTGGGCAAGATACAAATTTCTTTTATCTTTTCTAGTGTTGCCAATTTGCAGTTTTTTTAAAAATTCAAATATCTACCACTATTTCTGAACAGTAATAATCACCTTATTTAATGACAGATTATTGAAAGTGAATTTTTTCTTTGAAAATAGTGGTGGCTATTTGAATAAAAATACACTAAATTAGTACTGCAGAATAAATAATAGTACTAATTAAAAATATTGGAGGATATTTGAATAAAAAATTAAATTAGCAACACTGTAAGTCTTCTTTGATACATGTCCTAATATCCCCTGTCTCTTTTTTATACTTATTTTTCTTTGTTTTTGTGATGTATACTGTTGATTGTTTTTTTTTTCTTTTATACAAAGCAGGAAACAGGAAATAAAGCCTCCTCTATGCTTTTAAATATAGTTGAAGAAAAAGGGTAAGGTGCTTTAATTTTTGATTCTATTTCTACATTACTTTCTAATGATGTTAGCCTGCTCCTGTTACATTTACGGCCAGTGAATTACTTGTATGATAAGTTTCATAGTGTCAAATTATCTCTGGTTTTGTTACTAAATTAAAAAAAAAAAAATTCTGAAAATATTGAGATAGACATAGAATCAAAGGGAAAGAATTATCTAATACAAAAATATCTGTGAGTGCCAAGATAAATTAAAAAAAAAAAAAAAAAAAAAAAAAGGTTTGCAAAATAAACATTTTGAAATTATCGCTACTTATCAGAGTTAACAATCAAGATATAATTTTAAAAATTGCGGCTGCTTAGTTATCCAAGAGAAAGTAGGTAAATACCAAGAAATATGATGGCATATAAAGGGTATTATTGTTTGGCTGATATACATTGAGTCCAAACCTGGTATCAGAAAATTCAAGACGGAAGACATACATCCCAGATTTTTTCCTCTTTTTTACCAAGTCTTTTATCTTCAAACCCATATTTCACTTTATATTATGTTTAGTTTGTTATTATTTAATACAAAAACATTAAATTATGATTAAAAAATATGGATAAAATACTTAGACATTACATATAAATGATTGCTTGATTAATTAACACTTCAAATGTAAAAGGATGGAAAAATGAAATAATTTAAGAAATTTAGAGAAATTATTATTTGGAAATAATGACTACTTATAAATTAAGGGCAAATATGTTCTGTATGAATATCCTACACAGATTACCAATACCTACGGCACTGTATAGCAGGCATGCATTAAATTTGGAAAAATTTCCTGTATTTAAAAAAACAAAAAATGAGCAATGAAAAAATGTGTTTAAAAATGTGTTTAAAAAAAAAATCATCCATCAAACATAGATTATGAAGCCCTTTCTATCACATTCAGAATAAAGTAACAAAACTGCAGTGTTTAAAAATTAAAATATTACGTCTCATTTCATCATATGAAAATACATAACACACTTCAAAACCAAATTTCAGCTATTCCCATGTACAATCAAAAAATTATCCGAATTTTTTAGCAGTCCTGTATAGAGATTTATATCTATTAACAACATTCATTTCAAAATTTAGTTAATTTAAGTAATACATATATTTCAGAAAATTTCCCTTCACCAATTTGTCTAATAAAGAGAATGGTATGCGAATATTTCTGTGCAGTTCTGTATATGAGGTACAGAATTTTTATATAAAGAGTAATATGCAAAAATTCAATTAAATCTAAAAGAACTGAATTTCATACTGAATTTTAAAACATACTCTCCAGCAATTACTACACAAAGATAGTATTGCAACTGATTTCTTTTGTGTGTCCCTGCAAACTAATAAACAAATGCTATAAATGCACTCTTTTAACATGAGTGTAGTGAATGTTGATGATTTACAGCCTTTTCAATACATTTGAAATAGCATAATGCCTTTAAAATACTCTTCAAACAATTTTTCCCATATACCATAATGTAATTGATTTTTTTGAATATCCTCTTAAATGAACCATCATTCGTATGTGCTTCATTTGCAATACCAAACATGCTTTGCTGATCTTAAATAAGTTTTATCAATTGCATGAAAATCAGAATATATTAATGGGAGTTAGAGCATAAACAGATGGACAGACAAACCGAATACACAAGCACTTTTCATCTATGTTGAAAAGTGCTAAAAAAAGAAGCTTCTGAAATTTAAAAAATATATCATTAATATTATCAAAAATAAGAATTTAAAATGTATTTTAAACGTTGCTACTCACTACAGCAACAGAAAACATTCAATTGCAAGGAGTTATTTTTGCCAATATGAAATTTCTAATTGTAAAAGAGCCAGTAAGAACTGTTCTGATCTTTTACTTTACATTTAAAAACACTATACCTTGCTGTTTAAATAGATCAGTTTAAACTACGCTTCTTCAATTTTTCACAAACCAGATGAAATAACAGATATTTTAGCAGATATTATCAGCCAACCAATCAAAATAGAGAAAAAAAACAGAAAAAAGATGGGCAACAACACGGTAAGTAGAAAACACGGTAGGATCCACGCGCAGGTTTTGTTTTCTCCCATGACGTCACTGGAATCCATCTCCAGTCTTGGGTAACACACTTTTTGCTTTGCAGAAAGCTTTCCGTTCATAAAAAATATATTAAGCATTTATTTAAAATCCTGTATGACATATTACTGAGATGAATGACATTCGGAACATCTAATAAACTACTTCGGAACATTTCTATTCAAATTAGAGTTAATATATTTGTATATTTTTACTATTTAGACTTTTTTAAATGGTCAATCTTATGTTTACATTCAGTTTTTCAAAGTATTAACTTTTGACACATTTATAATTAATTTATTTAAACACGTTTGAGCAAAAAGACATTTTCCAATTTTTTCAGTTCTATTTCATCAATAGATATAATATTTTCAATATAATATTTTACAATTTAGCTTTAATTCAAAATACTTTGAGAAAAATCAGAAAACTTTTGCTTAAATTCATATATCTTTGAGATAAATACGCTTATAATTATGTTACATATTTTCAAATATATATTTTATACATCTATAAATTAATATATGGGAGCGTCCATTCAGAAATTTAGTGAAATTTCAGCAAATTTTCATGAATAATTCCAATTATTTTATTTTAAAACATAATTAAGATAAAAATTAATATAACCAGTTAAATACTATCGTGTTCTACTCTCGTAAAATATAACTAATTTGTAAAAAAAAAAGAAAGTCGTGACATTTTGGTCACAAGAGTAACAAAATTTTGATTTATTGTATAGACAAGTAAAATGCATTTTGTACTAAATTAGATATATTTTACGAGAGTACTACAACAGTGTTTCACTTGTTATATCAATTTTTATCTTAATTACGTTTTAAAATAAATTAATTGGGATTATTTAAAGAAATTTGCTGAAATGGTCACAAGAGTAACAGTGGACGTTCCTATATATAAAAAGTATAGATTTAAAAAAAAAAAAGAAAAAAAAAAAAAAAAAGGCTTTTGCTTGAAAATATTTATAATTCATAAATATTTTAAAGAAAAAAAGTAACAATTTTTTAAACAATATCCATAAACTCTAGATAATTTTTAAAAATGTCTCTTTATTTGTTTACGTACGCTAATACAGAAATTTAAATTATAAAATTATTAATAATTATTAGAATATTCTTTCGGAATGCATAAAAATCACAATATAAAATATATTTGCTTTTATTTAAACTTTGCTTTATTTTTTTTTACAATTTAAAAAATACTATACAATTTTCAAAGCAACTATGGATGAATTTAACAAAAGTCTCTTTATCTTGAGATATTTGGAATTCATTAATACGAGGTGGAACTCGTCGAAATTTGACGGAAAGAAATGTTTAAGAAGGAACTTTTTCATTGACTTATATTAAATCGTCAAAATTAGTTACAGTAAAAAATGCATCGTATATTGATCAGTCTAACTCTCAAACAAATATTATAAGAAATACATCTTATATTGATCAACCTAAATCTCAAACAAATATTATTTTAAACTAAGACTAACAAAGTACTATAAAACTCAGTTGTCCAAATTTTTAAAATTAAACTTTAATCGCATATGTATTCAATAAAATATAATATAGATCAGTTATTATGATGAAGTTATCAATTGAGGCTCTTATGTTTTTTGTAAATGCGAATGTGAAGAATAAAACTTATTCCAGATTGACACAATCTTAGAGTTTCACGCGAAATTAAAACCCGTTATGATTTTCATTTTCTCAAAATTACACACTCACTTCTCACAACCGTAACCACCACATTTAAAAAAATGGTATTTTAATTTGATCATTTTATAATCACTTTAATTCAAAACCTGAAGTCATTTAATTGATGAATAAAAACGAAATGAAACCTAAATTACCAAATTATATAACAGACAATATTTTTATAAAAATATACGCAATTTAATTTCTTTCTTTCTTTTTTTTTTATCAATTTTAAGAGAAAACAGAGTGTTTCTGTTGCCACAATTAGAAAATTGATACTAAAAACTATAAAAAAATTAATATCTCAAAAACAAATTGAGATAGAGCTTTCAAATAAATTGCATTTAAAAGTGCATTTTTTTTCTCTATACGATAGTGCAAAAATTTTAAATGTGTGATGTTTAGAAGTGTAAAGTTTGAAAAACCGAAACTGCATGGGAAAGTGTTGCCATTCACAAAATGGCGTATGCGTTACACACAGATACGTTTGGCCTTTATAATATAGATTTTAAAGAAAAAACAGCAACATTTAAAAAAAATATTAACCTTTAAGGGTGTTCTCAACAGCTCCGCTCAACAAGCGTAAAAAGTTTTGAAACATTTACAAGTTCATTTCTTAACAGAAAGATATAAAATTGGAATGCCTGACTATGGAAGCGATTTCAAATCGAACTTATTTTTCCATTTTATGATAATTAAATTACCTATTCAGTTCTAAGGTATTTCGATCACGTGATCACCCATTTTTCTCCTACTTTTCGACCGGTTTTTCTGCCGGGAAATGTGCTAAAAAATGTCAACTTTGCAGACTTGTTATGAAAGATCTATTGTGGTTTTTTAAAAACAGAAAATTAAGTGCAATTAGACAGTTTCTGAATAACAACACCTGCTATTTTCATGGATTTCTGAAAAAAAATAAATTAAAGCATATGCCACAAAGTTGTTTTATTTTATTTAAGAACACCCTTAACTTTAGATAATTTTTAAAAACGTTTCCCTAAATTTGATTACATACACCAATACAGAAATGTAAATTGTAAAATTATTGATAATTATAAGAATAATCTTTCTAGAGAGCAGAAAGTTCACAATGTGAAATATATATGCTTTTTTTTCGACTATTGCTGTAAATTACATGTTTCAGTGTTATACAAATAAATGGCTATGCTATTAATTCAATTAATTAATTAAAAAATAACACTCCTTATCGCGAAGACAGAAAAAGATAAGAGAGGAGTAAAAATGAGTGTCCAGATACAGGAAGTGCTGGACGCAGGGTGCCAGTGACGTCACGAACTACTGCGCATCATCTCGTGGACCCGACCGTGTTTTCTACTTACCGTGGGCAACAACATGGTTCCAGGTTGTTGAATTGGTTGCTAGATTATGACATCATTTAAAACTAATATGTTCTCTTAAACGTTCATTATTATTAAATACATTTTCAAAACAAGTGTTTCAACTCCTTGCAAAATTTAATGTTTAGTTGAAAAAAATGTCACAATATAAATATTATCACTCAAATTGGTTTATTGAATTCTGTTGCAGTTTTCTTAAATATTTCTGTGAAAGTTTTAGACAACACAGCAACCGAAAACAAGTAGAAAGAAAGAAATATATTTCATAAGCAACGCTTTATAAACCAATCAACTGAAAGCAAGAAAAGGGAAAAAAAAAAAAAAAAAAAAACAGAAAAAGGTGATTTATTGATAAGAGTGAATTTTAATTAATTACTCAGTTAAAAATTAGAAATTTGAAATTCTAAATGTCAGGCACATCAGAAAAGACTTTGGGCTATTTTCAAAAAAAATTTTGAGCTTCGTACGTGCCGTAGATTTCACTAGCCATTCTGAGACATACACATACAGACAGAGCGTTTTGTTATGTTAATAGTGTAGATTACTTTGAATATTCTAAATAATTATTTTATTGCTGATTCATTAATTTTATGGTTTTTGCACCTTTTACATGCAATTTAAAAATAGGTAAGACCATGATGCATACAAAAATCTGTAACATTGACAAAAATTACAAAAAATTATGCCAAATACACAAAAACTTGAAAAATTGTTAAAAATCACATCAAAAATTGCTGAAATTCAAAACTCGTAGCAGACAAAATTTTATAAATAAGGCTAAAAGTTTGAAACAATTTTCTTTTTATCAAAAAAATTATTTTATTAAAAAAATAGGCGGAAAATGCAAAAAAATAAATAAATAAATAAATAAATAAAAATAAAATAAAAATCACATTAAAAAATTTGTTAAAAATTCAAAAAACACTGAACGAATTCCAAATAAACTTTATTGAAAAGAGAACTAAATTTACTACATTGGATTAAAAGAATGAAACCATAGTTCTATCACTAATGTAGAAAATCGCCTCAAAACATAAAAAGAATGCTAAAAATTGCCTAAAAAATTAAATAAAAAATAATCTAATAAAAAACAAAACAAAAATTGGGCTTTGAGGGTCAAAACTCCATGTATAGCCATGTACTCCATGTGTACCTTCCCCCTAAATTTTAAAATACTACATGCAGCTGTCTCTTCAGAACAGTGCTGACGCACTCACAATCACACTCTTTATTATTACGGATTACTGTGAATATTCTAAATAATTTTTTTTATTGCCAATTAATTAATTTAATGGTTTTTGACTATTTTACATGCAATTTAAATAGAGATAAGATCATCATGCATATAAAAATCTGTAATATTGACAAAAATGACAAAAAATGGATGCTAAATACTCAATAATTTGTAAATTGCACTGAAAATAGCTGAAATCCAAAAATCATAGCAGACAAAATTTAGTAAATTAGATTGAAAGTTTGAAACAGTTTTCTTTTTATCAGTGTCAAAGAGAAAAAAAAAAAAAAAAGAAGCAAAATGTGAAAAAATACTTAAAAGTGCATTAAAAAATCCAAAATCGCTGAATGAATTCTGAATAACCTTTATTGAAAAAAGAACTAAATTTACTATATTGGGTAAAAAGAATGAAAACACACTTCTTCCGCTAATGGGAAAAAATCTCCTCAAAACATAAAAAGAACGCTAAAAATCACCTAAAAAATTAAATTAAAAAATCAAAAATCGGGCTTCGATGTGCAAAATTTCTTGCATAGAGATACCTTCCCCCTAAATTGTGCAATTGTAAGCACAGCGGTCTCTTTAGAACAGTGTTGACACACTCACAAACTTGTCTCTTTATTATTATAGATTTTTGGTTGTTACAAATTAATAGACAATAAAGTTATATTTGAATCCATATTTATTTTATGTTATTGTCCCAATTGTTCATATAAAAACAAACAATGAGTTGTTAAATTTGAATACAGTTAAATTTGAATATAAATATACATAAAAAGTATGATTTTCAGCCATAACCACATGAACTCTAAACTTCATTTAGACAATAAATTATGTAAGCAAACTTAGTTCCGGCAACTTTTTTCAAATCACTTTTAATATGCAATCCTGATTAACTTTTGTATTGTTGAAATACATCTTAATTAGGTTCAGCTGCAACTGAGTGAAATAATGCAGGACTACCAGGACAACAGTAATTATATTCCTAACTAATAAACAGTCCTCAATATTTATTGTTAACCAAAAATTTCCATTTTTCAGAGTTAATTAACCGGTAGAAGTATTATCTTTTTTGAAGTTCTAGATATGCATAAAAATATGTTAACAATAGCCAGAAGAAAAACATTTAGGTATATATGTATAACTTTTACCTGTGCTAACAAATTATGCTTTGGATCGAAATGCAAAGGAGAAATAGTTCCACTGGGTCCAAAATATACACTTATATCAACATCAACATTTCCATAATTTTCTGTAATGAAGGAGGGTATACGAATATCTTCAAAAAGTTCTGGTATCTGCATCATTCAAAAAATATTTTAATGTACATGTATAGCAAAAATTACATACATATTTATGATATTCACATTCACAATTTAAAAAATATTTTAATGCATAATATTTTATTAATAAATATGTTTTTCAAACTTGATATATTGTTATTACAACTTTGCATGTTCACATTCACACTCTTGGTTTAAGGCGACTTCAGTACCAGCAAGTAAAGTTCAGAAATTTATATCTATTTGATATAATCATAGTAGAAAATTTAGTTTTATAAATTAAATAGCTCTTTAAAAAAAAAAAAAAAAAAAAAAAAAAATGACATTTTTAATTACTGAAACATTTTAACTCCCTATGAGATTAATATCTCAGTCAATGAAATGAAAATATCTTGAAATGTAACACTTTTGTGAGTATAAAAGTGTGTTCTTTTAAACATGAAATCATTTTCTGTTTAAATTTTTAAAAAGTTATTTTTCATTGTAATGAGACAATGATGTCAGTAAAAAACAATTACCATCAAAGCTCGCAATAATGTATAATTTATACCTCTCATCATTAATTTCTATTATTTCACTTTTCTCTGTAACAATGGAAATAACTCAACTGCGACCATTTTGAAGAAATTTCATTAAAACTTTTTAAATTAAAAAATAAAGTATAAGGCTGCAAATGTTTAAAAAACTAGTTTGTGTGGGCTCACCGACAAATGAAAAGTTTTTGATTAAAAAAATCAAAAACTGAAATTGGTTCAGTAGAAAACCTAGGGCAAATGACAAAAAAAAAAAAAAAAAAAAAAAAAAAAAAAAAGCCTCTGTTTTAAATATACAAATTAGTGCAATTAAGATAAATGCAGATAGAACATTCTAATAAGAAAGGACAATTTGTATGAGGAAAGTAGAATCTCCCATAAATGCATTACAGTTTATTTATTTCCAGAGCAAAGAATTTACTGAAAAAAAAAAACATTGATTTCTACAATGGTAATTCCAAGATAGCAGCTGCAATATAAGTCTTAATTCAACATACTTTGCCATAGATTTTAGCTAACTTTTTAAACTAATATTTAGAAAAGAGAATTTTATTATTTAGTGGTTGAAATACTTTTAATTTAGTCACATGTTAGTTTTATCATATTTAAAAATCTTTCTTGTTTAAAATTTGATTATTAAGAAGCCGTAAACACAAAATTAAATACTTATTAAAATTTAGCAAAAGAAAATATCATGTTTAATGATGGTTTCTTATTTTTTTTATTTAAATTTACATAATGCAATGACTTTCATAAAAATTTAGTTACACTTTTTTTATAGGCTTAAGAATTATTGAATGGTGTTGTTAAAGGGATTTTCAAAGGGACTCTCATAAAAACCCATGTTTAAGTGTACATCTATTGTCACAGTCCCTGTGTAAAGTCTAATAATTACTAAGCAGCACTAAAGTCCTTTTAAAACAAAAGCTGAAATATAAATGTGGTTGGTAAGGGGCTGTGAACATATAATATTATCATTTTAGGGGGGTTGGAGGAGGGTCTGGCACATGATATCATAAGATATCTCTAGGGGAGGGAGGGGGTTGCTTTTTGATATCATTTTTGATCCAATCAAAATTGTCTCTTTTCATTTGCAGCATGATCTTTGGTTCAAATTGGTACATTATCTTTTTTTAATCTTTTTTTAACATCTATTTTTATGAATATACAAAGTTATTATTAAATCACTAAATTATTATAAAATTATTTAATTCTAAAATATGGTATATCCCAACATTTGCTATTCCTGTTCATCTTCATATGTGTATGCATATAAAATCACAGTTCGAGAAACCATATGTAAAGTATATTTGAAATGAAGTTTGTGATTACTAATAAATAAAAGAGAAAAAAATGTTGTCCATTTGTTTTGTTGATAAGAATTTTTATATGTCCCTCCCATCCCTTCTTTGTCCGAGGCAAGTGCAACAAGACTTTATTATTTTTTAATTCATTATGTAACAAAAAGCTATTATAAAATATTTTTAAATAGTTACTAGAGATGGGCATTATTTAACATAACAGGATAAATACTCGTAATATTAACCAAAAACTTATTATTCAATAACAGATTACCAAAAAGTCCCTGTAATTTTGGAACGCCTCGTATGATAAGCATTTTAAAAAGAAGAAACAAATAGTAAGGCTGAAAATGATTTTAGAAATACATATTTATAAATTAATAAAAGTTTAGTTATATAAAAAAAATTCCAACTTATCTATTTGAATTCTGAGGCAAAGAATTTCTATTACTGCAGAAAACAAAAATCCCCAACTGCATTAGAATGCTTTTAAGACAGAGAGAGAAAAAAATTCTGACGCACAAAAAAAAAAAAAAACCTATGAAACTTTCTTTTTGACGCGTCACTGTCGATCTACGATTCCAAGACATTAAAAATCCTTTTGGTCTAATCAAGGAAGTCAATCATAGGAACCATTTTCCTTTTGTATTGTCCAAGACATTAAAAATCTTTTTGGTTTAATCAAGAAAGCCAATCATAGGAAACCTTGTCTTTTTGCTATCTCAAAAGTTCACGTGATAGAATCTCTCAAAAGCTATTCGTTGTTGATTATTCTATGAATATTTATAAACATCTGGCTTCGATTCTTCACAGAATATATTTTATCATTTGACTTTTTATAATGCTCACAGTTATAAAGATTAAAGCAATAGAATCAGTTTTTAGAATAACGAAAACAACATTTATTGAAAAAAAAAAACAGCTGGAATAATGAAAACTGGTTAGAATACTGAAAATGAAATGGGGGGGAAAAATGTGTTTTTATTCTAGAGTACGCAAATTTAGTTAGTGACGCTTGCAGATTATTAAAAAGCAAGGAGGTAATGTCGGCCATCTTTGGTCATAGTTTTAATGGGAAGGAATCTCTGTTTGAAAAATGGAATTAAAGAGATTTACATATTTAATTGTTGATAGAAAGCTGTTTTATCGCTCGGACACGGGACATAATCTTTCGTTGATGTAGTTAGATGGGTAAAACGGTGGCAATCTTTGAGTTTGAATATTTAAAAGGGATATTACTATGTACTCATGGTATTTGGGGAAGGGGGGGTATTCTGGCACTATGATTTTTATTTAATAAAATGTTTATTACTGTTTTTTTTTTATCATTATTATTTTTTCAATATTGCGTCGTTAGAAAACACGAACTGGAAAACATTACTTTTGTAATTGTATTTTCCGGAAAAAAAAGAAGAAAAATAGCCTGGTGAGGACACAGCCATTCAAAAAGGGATGAGAGGGGGGGCGAAGGGGGGGCAGTCCCGACGGACGCGAAAATTTATAGGGCGCCAATTTTATACTACCAACGTCATTTTTTGGCCTGTCACAAGTTTTGGGGAGGGGATTTTAAATACGTACTTGCACATACGAAATTTGTGGGATGAATGACATTTGATTAAAAATATACAAGTAATGTTTTGTGCTCTTGTGGGATAAGCTTTGAATATGCGTTGACAGACATTGATTCGGGGATGTCAAAATTCGAACTTCAAATCAAGGTGCTAACGAATGAAGATCAATTTTTTTTTTTTTTGAACAAATCGCATTGTTAAAATGGTGTTGTTTTTATGGAGGATATTTCTGATCGTTTAGAAAAATATAATTTCTAAACCGTCAGTTTTTGAGTCATTGTAACGATTGCAAAAATGCTTTAAACTTTCTTCTGTATCATATAAATATTAATTTACATTAAAATAATTATTTTTTAAATTGTTAAGAAACTACATATTTTATACAGTGTTCAGTAAGTTTCCTATAACTTTTATTTAGAAAAAGTTTTTATGTGTTTTAACAAGTAAATCAGCAAAAAAAAAAAAAAAAAAAAAGTTCTACGAGCAAAATTTACTGAGTTATGATACGTATAAATTTTCGACGACGAAAAATACATTTTTAGTGCAAGAAAACGATAATAATACGTGAAATGTAAAGCATCACAACTAACTAAGTTTTTGTCTTGCAAAAATTAAAATTTTAACTCTATGTTGATTTTAAAGGCGCAGGTTTATCTGAACTAAAACAGCGTCTATACTTATGTATCAAAATTATTCAAGATACCTTAATTAACGGCCCTCTAATTAAAATGTCTGTTGACAGCATAGTCTCATCGATCAGTTATACGTTACAAAAATAACAGGTTGTTGAAACCTGTTACCTGTGAATGTGTGGAATGATGTAACCTGTTAACCGAAAATAACTATATTTCCCATCTCTAATAGTTACTATTTCTTTTAAGCATTATTTGGATAAAGCAATATTTTATTGACTTCTCTTCATTTGAATCAATAAAGCAAGCAAAAAATAAATTTAACCAATTTTGCATATTACTCCAAACAAAAGAACTAAATTCTCAAACTTAATAAAAAAATTTGATAATGCTATCATTAACGGGAGGGGGGGGGGGTGTCAAGAGATGATAACGTTTGATATTAAAAGGGGGGGGAGGGGATCCAAAATTATCAAAAAGTTCATAACATTATATTTGCACATCCCTTAACCATTTTTGGTCCACCAATCTGACCAATATAGGTGTAGATTACCAAAATTTTTAAGGAGCCATGGCTCCTAAACCGAAATATTCCAGTCACTACCAGGGATTAATTTCTATGAAATATTAAGAAACAATGGAAATTTCATTAAAAGATTGCAAAGAAAAGGTAATTTTATCAAAGGATCACAAAAAAGGCACGACTTTTGCCAAAGAATTGCTGAAAAATGCCATTTCCATCAAATGATTGCAGAAAAAACACGATTTTGGTTAAAGGATTATTAAAAAATGCTTGATTTTTCAGAGATCGCCAAAGAACATAGGATTCTTGTCAAAGGATTGTGGGAAAACGCAATTTTCGTCAAATGATTGCGAGAAAAAGCTTAAAATTCGCAAATGATGACTTAGACACTGAAAATTAATCTCCAAGTCAAAAAATTAAGTCGCCACATGGCGACTGGTGACTATCAATCTGCACCTATACCATGTACTCTCCTACATTTCAGTAAAAATCAGGTTTACATTCTGTTGCCTTTGAAATCCATTTCTGGACTGAAATCATGAACCAGAGGGGCTTTTGGCTTGATTAACATGAACATACTCACAAACATATGACAAGACTGATTTAGAGATGGGACATTTTCAAAGTAACAAAGGGCAAGCACATCAAACCTTTTTACAAATAACATCAACTTTGTATGTTTTACTACCTTATGATCATGTGATCGGCTTGACCTGTTCATATAGTTACATTTATGTGATGTTGTTTGCCAATTATGCATATAAACAATTGCACTCTATACTTGAAGTTTTGATTTAATTATAAGAAAAATCTAGAAATTTACTTTCAGATGCACTTTCAGTAAAATATTTAGTTTTATCAAAGAAAATACTCATTTCATTTTTATTGACTGAAGTCATCCAACATGAGTGTCTCAATCTCAGTGTCAGCAGAATGAAAAAAATATTGAAAGGTAAAACCGCTAGTAAAAATGTGTTAGCTTATACAGTGATGTTATTTTTTGCTCAAAAATATTTAAAAAGTTTTTTTTAATTGTATTATGAAAACAGCATCCATAATGATATGGTAATTCTTATTTCTTCTTCTCCCTCGTTATCAATGCAACTAACTCAACTATCACCAATGTTAAAAAATGTCAAAAAAGACTTTCTAAAATTAAAATACAAAAATGGGATTAGTTGAAAAAAAAAATAGCAAGTGCAGAGCTACAATTAGAGTACTTTCATTAAAAAAATATATATAGAGATTGTAATTGAATGGAAATGACATAGCTTTCAGAAATATTTTCATTTGTGAATACCAAAGATCTTTAAATAAACAGCAGAAGTTCAGTGTATTTAGATGCAGGAATGAAAGTCACTTGGATATGATGTTATCACCTGACACAGTTATAACAACATATATTTTATTCATAGACCAAATTTATCTCTTTTTTTGAATGAGATCATTTCCATCACCGGATATATTTCATTTTAGGTATTACTTTTTATCATAGATTATTTTCTGTTACTTTATTTATATAGATTACTTAATATTAATTCTCAATAAATATTTTTTTCTTCCGTGATAAATACATAATCACATAATCACCTTATTATGATTAAATTTTATGAAAATCATTTAGTTTTTTCTTTAAAATGAGGTGACACATTCACTGGAGAAACCACACTTCTGATTGGTGAATTCTGATCCTGATAAATTAAAATCAGAGAGAATATATATAGAAAAAAACTTAACCTGATTACCACCATTTTCAAGAAATTTCATAAAAAGCTTTTAAAATTAAAAATGAAATATAAAAATGGAAATATATTATAAAATAGCTAGTACAAGCATATCTATAAAGGAAAAGCTTTCATAAAAAAAAAAAATAATTATCAAAATCAGTTCAGAAAAAAGTTCAGGGCTGATGATAAAAAAATAGCATGGTCTTTTAAATATACAGGGTGTCCCTAAACAAATGGTATATACGCTAGGGGGTGATAGAACACATCAAGGCGAGTAATAGTAAATAGGAAACCAAGGGTCCCAAACGCTTTCCAAAGGAGATAGCCGCCATTAAAGTTTGGGGTCCAAAATTTCAAAAACACATAAAAAACGGAAAAATTGGTCGATTGATTTGTGGTTTTCACTAAAATTATTCTTTATGTTGGTATTTTCTTCAAAATAAATTATAAAGATAAATTTCGAAAAATGCCGATAGAGGGCGCTTTAGACTTTGAAGTAATGAAAAACTATTTTTTGCCGTGATTTTTTGCATCATATTAAATGGTTTCGTAAGCTTAGACTTAAACTTAAATTTTGAGCTCAAAATCTGAATAGTTGGAAGCGGTTAAGTAGCACAAACTTAACTGGTTCAGAGGGTTTAAATTTCAAATGATTATAAAAAACGGAAAAATTGGTCGATTGATTTGTGGTTTTCACTAAAACTATTCTTTATGTCAGTATTTTATTGAAAATGAATTACAAAGATAAATTTCAAAAAATGCTGATAGAGGGCGCTTTAGACTTTGAAGTAATGAAAAACTATTTTTTGCCGTGATTTTTTGCATCTCATTAAATGGTTTCGTAGGCTTTGATTTAAACTTAAATTTTGAGCTTGAAATCTGAATAGTTGGGAATGGTTAAGTAGCACAAACTGAACTGTGTTCAGAGGGTTTAAATTTCAAACAAAACGAAAAACTATGAAAAAAAAAAAAAAAAAAAAAAAAAAAAAAAAAAAAATGGAAAAATTAGTCGATTTGTTTGCGGTTTTTGCTAAAACTACTCTTTAAATCAGTGTTTTCTTGAAAATAAATTTTAAAGATAAATTTCACAAAATGCCGATAGAGGGCGTCTTAAACATTGGAGTAGCGTACAACTATTTTTAACCGTTATTTTTTTAAATCTCATTAAATGCTTTCAAATGCTTAGATTTAAATTTTGAGATCAAATTCTGAGTCGTTGCGAGTGTTTCAGTAGCGAAAAAGTGAACTGTGTTCGAGGGGGGAGGTTAAATTTCAACTCCTGAACACACTTCAGTTTACGCTTCTTAACCCCTCCTTATGATTCAGAATTTGAGTTAAAAATTTCGAAAACATTTAACAAGTTTTGGAAAGCATTTAATTAGATACAAAAAATAATGGTTAAAATATGTTGTTGGTTACTCTGAAGTTTAAGGCACCCTCTAACGGAATTTTTTGAAATTTATCTTTAAAATTCATTTTCAAGAAGATACTGACTTAAAGAATAGTTTTATTTTAAACCGCAAACGAATCGACCAATTTTTCCGTTTTTTATTATCATTTGAAATTTGAACCCTATGAACACAGTTCAGTTTGTGCTACTTAACCACTCCCAACTATTCAGATTTTGTGCTCAAAATTTAAGTTTAAGTCTAAGTTTATGAAAACATTTAATCAGATGGAAAAAATAACGTAAAAAGTAGTTGTTCGTTACTCCAAAGTTTAAACCACCCTCTATCGGCATTTTTTGAAATTTATCTTTATAATTCATTTTTAATAAAATTCCGACATAAAGAATAGTTTTAGTGAAAACCGCAAATCAATCGACCAATTTTTTTGTTTTTTATAATCATTTGAAATTTAAACCCTCTAAACACAGTTAAGTTTGTGCTACTTAACCGCTTCCAACTATTCAGATTTTGAGCTCAAAATTTAAGTTTAAGTCTAAGCTTACGAAACCATTTAATGAGATGCAAAAAATGACGGCAAAAAATAGTTTTTCATTACTTCAAAGTCTAAAGCGCCCTCTATCAGAATTTTTCGAAATTTATCTTTATAATTTATTTTCACGAAAATACCAACATAAAGAATAATTTTAGTGAAAACCGCAAATCAATTGACCAATTTTTCCGTATTTTATGTGTATTTGAAATTTTGGACCCCAAACTTTAATGGCGGCTATCTCCTTTGGAAAACATTTGGGACCCTTGGTTTCCTATTTACTATTACTCGTCTTGATGTGTTCTATCACCCCCTAGCGTATATACCATTTGTTTAGGGACACCCTGTATAGATGTTACATGATTAGAAGAAAAGGTCACATTTTTTTAGCATATTCAAAAATATTAGAAACATCTAAAATAGTATAGAAAAAATTTATTGCATTATTTTGCATAACTATGATTAATACTCCATTAAATATATTTACTAGGTTAATTATTTCACACAGGCTCACAAACTAAACACAAGTCATAAACTTAATAAAAATAAATTAAAAAAAACAAAACTAGAAAGCATATTTATTCAATAATTATTCAGATGCTAAATGGAATTACCAGAAACATTACTTACAAGAAAAGCCAACAGAAAATACATTGGTTATATATTTAAGCACATTTCTTCTTCTTTTTTTGGCAAAGGCATGGCAAAACTTAGCTTATTTTTACTCAGTTTTTAATTTAGCTTTAATTTACTAGCCAATGTCATTTGAACAATATTGCTGGTAATAACTGGTTCCATATAAACAATAACTATTACTTAAAAAGGCGAAGAATATACAATATTTGTGTTTTGTAATTACAACAATTTGAGTATTAAACACATTATGCAAGAACATTTCAAAACATAAAATATATTCAAGATGAATAATTCACTTACTTGATCAAAAAGATTATGTTGAGCTAAATAGCCAATTTCCTTTTGCTTCTATAAAAAATAAAATAAAATAAAACACCTTTTATTATCTTTTTGCAAAGAATATAAGACCTAATTAATACTTAATCATTTAGCATAGGATACATTAACATGATTAATTAGAATAGTACAATGGTCAATAAATCTATTGAAAAAACTATTCAATTGTGCTAAGAAACTAAAAGATTACTGTCTCAGTTTATCTCTGATATTGTCCCATGACCGGCACATGTAAGCTTCAGCTGATGATGAGCAGTTATTGTTTTAGCTCAAAACATGTCCTACTTTGCTTTTCATTTTATGGTGATTTTTACAAAGTGTATTATTTTAATTATTAAATGGGTAAGTTTCATTGAAATTATATTCTATTTCCAAATTAATATGCATTGTTCATAAGCGCACTTTAATCCAGTTTCACTTTTGTAAAATATTAGTTTTGTATTATAAATCTATGTACAGTAGACTCCCTCAAATCCGCACAGCTTGGGACCAGAGGTTTTGTGGATTTTAGAATTTTGTGGATTTCTGGTCATTGCTTTGTTTATATTTTAAAAAAAAAGTAATTTGAATGTAATTAATAATCAAATCAAAATTATAATGAATGCTTACAATATACTAAAATATTAAAATAAGTAACAAACTAAAATAATAAAAATTTAGATAATTTTGAAGATGATTAAAATACTAAAAGCAAAGGTCAAGTTAATAATCATTATTGTATTATTAAATATTCATTATAAAGATGAAATGTGTTTTTCCTAAATTATTCAATGAAACTTGCCTCATAAAGGTACTTTACTAATTCACATCAGGATCATAAAATGACGAAGCTTTATTTCAGATTCAGCCAGACTTAATAACTAAAAAAGCTTGATTAATACATAAATATGATTGGTAAGATTGTGATTACCAATGATATCAGCAATATCTTGATTTTTCAGAAATAAATTATTCTTTCTTCATGAAAAAACATGAATTCAATAAACTTAACAAAAATTACAAAATAAAAAAATGTATGGAATTGATATAAAACTAAAAAAGTCAAATTGTGCACCTACATCTGAACTGAATGTTTCATTATTACATCCGTAAATTATGTGCGGATTTTAGGAGTGCGAATTTGAGGGAGTCTACTGTATTTATATAGTTATATAAATAATTATATATTTTTCAAGAATGCTAATTATTAGTTTTACTTATATGCAGTATGCTTTGATTGGCACATATAATGGGGCTTGTACAAAACCTAGACAGAGGAATTAATTAAATTATATATCAGGTATTCAAGAAAGTAAGTTCTGTTAATTAATTAAACAAAGGAAATGGTTTTTATAAAAAAATAATTTATTGCATAATGAAATATAATTCTTTGATTATTTTTTGACACAGTTACCATCTTGTTGAAGCAATTATCATAACAGGGGATGAGCTTTTGTATGCCCTTATCATAGAAAGATGCCGCCTGTGATCTTAATGTCAGACCTGCCAACCTTTGAAAATGAGAAATAATAGAACATAAAATTCAAATTAATATGGAGGTTGGTTAGTTGCTTTTACATGTTTTGCAGATATTTTTTGACATTCATAAAAGGAATAAGGAATAGTTTCAGTCTTTCAACTGAACAGAGTAAATTTTTTCCTCTGAAAATTTTTATAAGATTTTTAGAGTCTCTTCTTATTTTGCAGCATTTTTTGACACTAGTAAAAACAACCTGGTTCCAACTTTTCAGAAACATGTAGAAAATTTTTGAAAAAAATCCCATTTTTTTTTTTTTTTCTTGAGAATATTTTATGATATTGACAATTTCTTTTTCCGCAATCATAATTTACATTTTTTGTCACAATTGCTTGTTGTAAATGATATTTGCGTTTTCTTTCTGTGATATTTTGATGAAATTTGCATTTTTTTCGCGATCTTTTGATGAAATTTATTCTCTTCTGCAATCAATAGACAAAATTAGATTTTTTTAATGCAATCATTAATTGAAATTAGTGATAGTTTATCACAATAGATTAGCAAATTTTACATAATATTTTGAAGAAATTCGTAATTTCTTTCTAAACATTTAATGAAATTAGAGATTTTATTCAGCAACTAACTGAAGATAATCACTGTTTGTTTCAGAGCTCTTTGACAAAGTACCCAATATTTTACCACGATGGTTTGAAGAAATTATCAATGTTTTTTGTAACCGATTCACAAATTGATTTAAGGGAATTTCACACAAGAAAAAAATTTTAAGATTTCAAAGAAACTTTAAAATATACTTGCTGAAGAGTCATAGATTGGTGGAAGAATTTGCAGGGGTAATTACTACATGGCCTTTTTCATTATGAAGGGCTTTCCTTTGCTGTGTGCAATTCCAAACAAAATTTCAAAACCTGCACATTAAAGACCCCGCCTCCAAGAAATTCTTAAAATGGCAACCCTGTTTGTAAGGAAAGGAAATCTTGTAAAAATATTTAGACACTCATGATTAATATCAATTAAGAGGGGTTTAAGTTAAGAAGCTTGTTTTGCAGCCCAGATTTCTATTTACCGTGAGCATTTTTTAATCTCCAAATTTTCAGATTAATGACCAATTTTTTAAAATTTTTGGAACCAAATATTTTTAAATTTAGGAATTTTCAGAACAGAATCACTTCTAAAATATATGCTGTGGGGACAAAAAAAATGTGTTTGTGTTTTGCAAAAAATTATAGTTAAAGACTGATTTTCATTGCATCATAGTTTATATGTCCAAATCATAGTAACTACAATTTTTTCATAGCAGTTGGCAGGTCTGCAATCTTGTGGTGACAGCCTTGAAAAAAGTGAGAGATAAATTTGTTGAAAATCCACTTACAGTGTCATAATAGTGAAAACTTGGTTCTCCATATTCTTCTCTTCAATTTCTGTAAGCAAATCATTGCCAGTCAGATGGTCCCCCACTTGATTCTTCATCGTGAATATTTTCACGTCCTTCATTGAAATTTTATACCCACCTCCATGCCATTGAATCACATAATCCATAATTTATCGCATTTTATCCATAAATTTCGCAAATTTATCTGTGACCTCCAATTGGTCTTAGTGTTCCTAACATTCAAAAAGTAGATGACAGATCATAACTGGCATGTGGCAGGCTATACAATTGTTTCAAACATTTTAATGCAATGTTCAGCTTTTAAAAATAACTTCACTTGTTTGCCATTTACTCATGGAAGTGGATGTGCATGTGTAAAATCATGATTGCAAGATTTTCGCGGCAAAAATTGAAAATGGAACTTGCTTTCTGGATTACCTGATATAAGAAACATAGCCAAAATAGATTTTGCTTAAAAATTTTGATAAAACAAGTAAGTGAGAATAAACAATTTGCAACACATTCCCATGTTGTTATCTGTTGCATAAAACAGATGATAGCTAAGTCAATTTTAAATATTTTTTTAACTTAATGTATAAAACATTTTTATTTATGTATATTTTACTGTCTTGCAACGACTATATGTACTGCAATTTCAAAGGATACTTAAAAAAATAATAAAAGAATCTGCCAGTATGAATATACTTAGCTTAATTATCTTTTTGATGTAGCTGATGTAACTCAATCTCTAAAACATTGTTTTGAGAAAGGATTAAATTAAATTGTTTTGTTATGAAAAAGGGATGTTGAGACTTTATATACAATATACTTTTCTCTTTTAAATGAAATTTGAGGAAATAAATCTAAAAAATTATGGCACCACACAAATAATAAATTTGTCCTACTAGAATGCAAACAACTAAATTTGTTACAAGCATTAAAAAAATGACAAAAAATAATAAATTACATATGTATGAAAGAGTTTATGTATTTATTTACTTACTGACTTGTTTATAATATATTTATCAACAAAGTCTTGAACTGTCATCAACTTTTGTGTCCAACTTTCATCTGTATATTTAGAGCCAATTTCAATAGGAACTGTACGAAATTGAGCTTTATTCAAAATGTATTCAACACTTGAATGAAAAGAAATAATACATAAATAAATGAACTAGATATGAAGAAATTTTTGAAAGAAGTTTTTTATAAATGAGGTTTCTGACATTAATTATGAGGATTGTTTGATAAGTCTATGCAAAAATGAAAAAGGCTACTTTTTCAGTCTACAAAAAACTTATTTATTTTTCAACATGCATAGTCTTCTCGTCTGTACACTTAATTCAGAGAAGTTTAAGTTTTCTATACCATCCATAAATTATGGTTTATCCAAATTCTCAAAACAGGCAGCTATTTCAGCCATAACTTCTTTGTTTGAAGTCAATTTTTTTCTTGCAAGCTATTTCTTCAAATATTGGAATAAAAAATAATCTGACAGTGTCAAATCTGGTTAATAGGATGGAGCACAGGTCTTTTCTACACAATAATAATAATAATAATAATAATATGAATGGCCATTAAATTCCCCTACCCTGAAAATTTCTTAAAAATGTTTAAAAAAAAAATCCTTTGAAATATATTATAAAATATTCTTCAAATATATAAATGTATGAACACTTTTCTTCTACGTGTAACATCCATTAAATACTAAAAGAACTATAAATTATACAAATAAAATGATTGATTTTTTAAAATTTCATTTTTTCTTTTAAAGTTTATTGCAAAATTAACTGTGTGGCAACCCAATATGTTATGTTTAAATTGCATGAGATTTTTCAATTCTTTGCAGGAAAAGAGAAATTAAATTTTATTGTAAATTTAGATAAGATTTTTAGTATTATTTTTATTAAATGCTAAATTTAAAATAAGAATCCATATTTACAATCAGCAATACTACTATAAAAAAAAAAAAAAAAAAAAAAAAAAAGATAATATATGTTATATACACCGAGAGTGTATAAGCAATAGCTTTATTTGAGAAACAGAGCGCACACTGAGTTCCTTAGAAAAAAATCATGTACCATTTTATACGCTCTACTACAGTCTTGTTTACAAAGAAGGTTAAAAGTTTCTTCAATAAAAATACATGTTTCCACTCCTCTACAAGCACAAAGAATACTAAAAATGAGTTTGCATAAGCAAAATTTATTAAAAATTATTTTAATAGAAGGTTTAAAAAATAGTGAAAATAAAACTAATTATCCGTATTGGTGTATATCTTTATGTAGATATTTTCTTTTCTATAAATTAGTTATCTCTCACTTAGATATACATAAATAAATTAGAATGCAGACAACTTATATAAATAAAATACATTTGGGTTTTCTACCTAAACATTTATTTATTCTTTCTTATTAATAAGAAATTTTAAAGGATGTATTTTAAAACCTGAATTGGTTACTTTCTGCCACATTTACAGTTATTTTCATCTGCCAATTCATACAAATTTATGAATTTTCTTTTCAGACAAAGAAATCAAATAATTTCTTTTTTCCAATAAAAGAAAAGACAATCTGAGAAAATAGTAATCATGTAAAGGTCATCACAGTTGAGAATGGGTTACAAATGAAGATGTATCAATCTTATTGTAAGATGGAAAATGCAAATGTTATTTTTTTTACACTTGAATAGTAATATCTACAAATTTCATGAATGTACATATGAAAATTATTTTGTGAATGAGTCAGAAAGATTCATATGGTTGACAGGGAAAATGTTTTGGAACTACATATGAAAGATTTCTTCTAAATCTGAATACTCATAAAAATATCCTTTTTATTATGGCTGCTAAATTTATACACTTTTGAACTAAAAAGTTGTTAAAAAAAAAAAAAAAAAAAAGAATAGTTTAGAATGAAAGAAAAAAAAAAGGGGGGGGGGGGTTAAAACATCATAACTATCGAAATTATATAAAAAAAAGAGGTAGATTTTTGAAAATATTTTCCTGTTACTATGCAAAATAAGATAACAATTAAGATTATGGTGTTGACATAATCTTGCCTTTCATTTTCAAAAAGTTATATTTTAAAACTTTTATATGGTCCCTAGTCCTATAAGTTACATTTGAAATTATTCTCTTATCTGCTTTGCAAGTAAAATAAAAAAATTCTATTTTGCTATGACCTAAACTCATTTAATTATAATATATTGAATTTTATGAAATTTTTGAGCTGTCCATCGCAAAAAATATCATCTGAATAGGGTCTGAAGTTTCATAAAATGTAATGTATTATAACTGAGTGACTTTTGGACATAGAAGAATGGGTTTTTTTTTTTTTTCTTTTTTTACTTGTCAAATCATGAAGAAATGTTTCTAAATATAACTTGTACAACTCAGAAACTGTGTAAAAATTTAAAAGGTGTAACTTTTAAAAATCAATGGCAGGACTGTTTAATCAACATAATCTTGATCTGTTTCATATTTTGAACTTATCAGCAGTTTACCTATGTCTATGTACCTCCAACAAGTTAAGTAAGCTTTAATCTTTCTGAGACATCCTGTATACAACAATATAATCACAAATCTTTAATGAAATGTAGTTGCATATTATAGTCATTTTCACATATTTTTTCATACTTTAAAATATCATTCTCTCTGGGTAAAAAGCTAAACTAAAGCAATTGTTATATATGAACGACAAATTTAAAATAGAAAATGAAAAGGAAATGTTAGAAACAAGAAACTAATAATTTAATCGAAACAAATTTCATCAAATTCGATGTTAAATCAAAAGTTGGTATTTTTTTTTTAATGCATTTCAAAAATATTTAACATTATAATGAAATAAAAACTATTCATTTATTATAAATAAATGAAAATATTTGTTGTAATTTCTTTTAAACTTTAGAATTTAATAAAAAAAATCATAAAAATAATTGAATAATTATATAAGAATTAATGAAATGTAAAATATGTGAAATGTAAAATATGTGATAATTTAAAATTATGTTGTTTCTCAAAGACAAAAATATGAAAAAATATATATATGGTCTTATTATTTACCTAATATTTTTCTTTGAATTGAGTTCTCATTTGCGATTTATCGGGCAATATGGAAATCATTTTTAGGTCTATCCTGATTTCCATTCAGAAATTAATCGCAATTAATGTGGCTATTTAGCATTGCCCTTGATCACGAGCTAAATACCACATTTTCAATTTTATTCCAAATTTTGACAACTCTCTGTTTGATATAATTTGGCATTAACAAGTTTTTCCAGTAATTGATGTTGATTTGTAGTATTATCTAATGGTTCTATATATATATATGTATATATTTGATTAGATTTCAAAAGTTAATTTATAAAAATTTAAAATAGCAATATCCATTAGAACCAATTCATTTAATTTAAATTAATAAACAATTCATGAAAACATTCAGAATAAAAAGTCTAAAACAATATATTATGAAATAGGCAAATTATTACCTCCAGATTGATAAAGCTGGCCATTGATTAATGCCATTAACTAACTTTACAGGTTCAGATTTTCTTACATATGTATTCTTAAAACAAAGATGATCAATATTATCAGCAACTGTAAGGGTAAATTTTAGATTTTTATCTATAGATGACTTTAATTTCTTAGTCTAAAATGGAGAAAATAATAAAAAGCTTATAGAAATAGAATAAAAAAAGAACATACTATATATTTGATGTTGGATAAAAATGCATAATGAAATAAACTTAAGAAAATCAACACTAAACACAATATCCAGGTTATGAATAATCCAAAACTGTATTACACGTAAAACTATTGGATGAAAGACCATCTATACTATTAACCGCAGTAAATGTCTGTCTGTACCGCTAAAAACTTTTCTCAACGGCCGAGTGGAGTGGCGCTCTGGGTGTCTATCGACTCGGGACGATACGGCCTTTTGTGTTAATGAATTTCGAGAAAATCGCCCGGTAATTACCCGAGATATTAATTAAAAACTACCCGGGAAACGTGACAAAAAATCCAAGTTCCGAGACAGTTCTCTGACGGAGCTCTCCGGTCGAAACTAGCTTTCCACGGATGAAGAACCACGAAGGTGTCGAAAATACGAAAATTAAGAAGTTTTATATAACGTCGCATCCGCGCTGCAGATTCACAGATTTTAAAACAAATTACATATTCTTGAAGGAAATTTAAAGACCTTTGTGACGGTCTATTCGGTTTCAAGAAATAGGAACATTAACCTTTTGAAAAAAATGTTTTCCCGAAAGCTTTCATTTTCCATTTTTCTCTGCAGAATTTTCGACCGAAAGCTATCGAATTTTAAAACGATTCCATCCTTTTTAATTTTGGAGGCACGACAAAGAAAAAAAATACCCCCTCAAAGACACTTCTGTCTAATTTCCAACGGTGTGTTTGTTTTTGAAATATTCTAATATTAACCCTTTGAAAAAAAATCGAGAAAAAGAGTCTCCGATCGTACAATTTTGTTTGCTTTTTCGACACTTTTTCCGCTCATATTTATATGAATAAAATCCCTAATTTTCAATATTTCTTTTCCATCTTTATATACCTCTTAGTGAATACATCGTTTTGAGTTGTGTCAAAATTTCAAAAAGATACAACGGTTAGAAGTATTTTTAAATCTGTAAAAACCGCGAAATTACGGCGTAAAACGGGCGATTTTTTTTTTTCTGCCATATTTTTCGGTAAAAGTAGCCCTTAAATCCTGTATTCTTCAATGATCTTTATATGTGTGTCTGGGGTACTGGTTTTACACCTTGCATAAAATTTTTGAAAAAATCAGGAGGCCGTAACTGTATTTTAAATAATATAATAGGCGAATTTTTTAATTTAAATTATTAAATGTGAAAAAGGAAAAAACTAAAAATTAAAATTTTTGTATAAAATATGCATATTTTTACACGAAAATTATACTCGAGGTTTTTTTCAAAGTGTGTAATAGTAATACATTGCGACCTCACTAATCCGACACTCGGTAATCCGTATATTTTTAAAATATCGTTAGAGAACATTATTGCAAATAAATACATTTTAAAATTTGACATTTCTTTAAAATCTTCATAAAAGCAGTTAGAAAATACCGTGGTACAAGTTGTATCACTATTTTGAAACGATACAACAGTTAGAAGTATTTTTAAATAAATAAAAACCGCGAAATTACGGGGAAAAAACGAACTTCTTTTTTTTTGTTTCATATTTTTAGGAACAACTTTTACTTAATTTCAATATTTCCTTAAAATCAGCTAATACCATTCTTGGTAATCCACTTTTAATGAGGTATGAAATTTTTGGAAAAATATGGCTATCAGAACTATCTTTTAAATAAAATAATAGGTGTAACCATTTGCAGAACAACAAACATCTATATATATAAAAGAAAGTCTGGATTTCGTATTAATCACAGCACAAAAAAATATACCGAACCAACAATCTTGAAAATTGGGGTAAAAATACTTCTTATAACGTCGAGTGCCGCTAAGAAAGGATTTTCGAAAATTCCACTCCTAAGGGGAATAAAAAAAAGAACGAACTTTAAAAAAATTCCTTAAAAATCGGCTTTTGTAGTTATTTTTTAACTAATAACATATTTTAGTGTAATTTTTCATGCTGAATCGAATGGTACTAAGCAAATTATTTTAAACCAGGTAGTTCGTGACATACTTCAAATTTTCCTAATTTGGCGATGTCTTCGGCGCAAAAATCTCAAATTTTTCAATCCTTATCTATATATATAAAAGAAAGTCTGGATTTCGTATTAATCACAGCACGAAAAAATCTACCGAACCAACAATCTTGAAAATTGGGGTAAAAATACTTCCTATAACGTCGAGTGCCGCTAAGAAGGGATTTCCGAAAATTCCACCCCTAAGGGGGTTAAAAAAAACCAAACTTTTAAAAAATTCCTTAAAAATCTGATTTTGTTGTTATTTTTCAACTGATAACATATTTTAGTGTATTTTTTCATGCTGAATCGATTGGTAGTAAGCAAATTATTTTAAACCTAGTAGTTCGTGAGATACTTCAAATTTTCCTAATTTGGCGATGTCTTCGGCGCAAAAACCTCAAATTTTTCAATCCTTATCTATATATATAAAAGAAAGTCTGGATTTCGTATTAATCACAGCACAAAAAAATCTACAGAACCAACAATCTTGAAAATTGGGGTAAAAATACTTCTTATAACGTCGAGTGCCACTAAAAAGGGATTTTCGAAAATTCCACCCCTAAGGGGGTTAAAAAAAGAACGAACTTAAAAAAAAAAAATCCTTTAAAATCGGATTTTTTAGTTATTTTTCAACTCATAACATATTTTAGTTATGGGGATGTTTGAAATCAGATATACCCAATCATAAAAGGTGGCTTTAATTTAAAGGTTCCGCTGAATGAATTTTTATGTGATTAAAACTGTTAACACGTTGACCGTTACTTCATTCATCGGTGACTAACGTTGAACTTCCCGTTTAGATGACTGACTTTTCATCGATGACAGACAATCTAAAATATGATATAAAACTAAAAATGAATATGACATGAAAATTTCGTTTGATTCAATGTTTTTTTAGAAAAACTGACCAGCGTAGCGGGCGAAGTCTGCTAGTCAAATATTATAGTTAGATAAAAAAAAAAAAAAAAAAAAAAAAAAAATAAATAAAAAATAAAATAATAATAATAATAATAAAAGAAGTTCAAGTGCTATTGCAGTTTGCTTTAACTTAATCATTGTTTTCAGCACTTTTCCTTTTCCCTTTGTTTCCTCATTGCAACTTCTATATGTGCTAGTATTCTAACCTTTTAATTTCCTGCATGTTTTCTATCAGAAATTAATAAAATTTTTATTACAATTTATTAATAACAACTTTAGTACCAATTTATAGAAATAAATGGATTAACAAAGAAAATCACTGTACAAGAAATAGAACATTTCTTTTCATGTATATAGTCTTGGTTGGTTGTCCTCTTTACAATTTTTCTGGTTTTGTCTGAAAGATTTAAATATAAATTCTATAAATACAATGTTTCAATTATTGCAAAACTTTTTCTAAAATTAAAAAAAACATAGTATATAAGAAAATAGACCCAATAGAACCAAATCAATAATCAGGGGTACATGAAATACCTTTCACCAAATGTGAAATACATTTATGAAATATCGAAAATGAACTATGGTCACAAATATCTTTTACTAAAATTCTCTGATATTTCAAATTAGCCTCAAATCTCCTGGTTAGTGTTAATTAATATAATTTTCTTTATAGCATTACTCTAATACATACAGTCATTACTAATAAATAAAAGTTTACATTAAAAAAGAAAAAATAAATCACACTACAACTTCTTGCATAGTTAATCCAAAATAGGCATCACTGCTAGTAAGAACTTATGGTACTGTACAATGTAAAAATGTTGTCACATCAAAACGACATCTCGTGGAGAACTGAATGAAAAACTACAGTGCATCATGTTAATCACAGTAGAGACAAATTTCAAATTTCTTGTCTATTGTCCTGTCAACTACTTTTTATTAAAAAAGATTAACAAACTATAGGATTTAACATCAAATATGAATGATTGTGAGCTTACATTCAATTGATGTCAGATGAGTTTACACATGTTTGCTATGTCATCAAAAGATTTTTAATTTGGTGTTTTCTCTGCATTTTCAATTATGTTTTACTAATTTTTTAGTTATTTCTTTTATTAAAATTACAATTATGTGATTAAGCAATGACATCATGAAAATAAAACAGAATAAATGCTGAAAAAATATTGCAATGTTAAGAATCTATCAATTTCAACTGACGCCATAAACATTCATCCACAAGTCAAAATGATAATAAAGAAAAATTAACTAAGAACTGTCAGAAATAACTCCAAAATAACAAAAGTGTAAAATATTTGACATTAAATGCAACACTAGTACATAAAGTATATTCCATTTTTATTTATTTTAAGGATAAATCAAGTGTTTCTAATGAATGATATTACAAGTTTAATTCTATGCTTTCATGAACTTTTAAGAAAAAAAAGACACAAATTTGTCTCTTTTTGTTTAATTTAATAATTCTACATTTAAATTCTTAAGGTAGTAAATTTGCAGATCAGAGATTTTAACACCAATTTTTCAAATCGGTTTAATTTTCATCTTGCTTTACATAATATGTGTCACATTGAAATCCATAATTAATAAATTTAGACATTTGTAAATTTCTAAGCATATAATTTTTCGAAAAAGTTCAGCAAATCTAATTTTTAGGAATGTCATATTAGCCAAAAAATTATTAATTTTCTTCTTCTGATGTACTATAAAATTCAATTATTAAGTAACTATTTTTTTCTCTTTAAACAATAAAAAACACATACATACTATTTTAAAATTGTATAAATGATAAAGGAAAATATTACATTTTTTTTTAGCATATGCATAAAATTATAGAAACTTGCAAAAGGTTAAGGAAATCATTGAAAAATTTAGCATTCATAATGTAATGCCTATAATTCTAAATACAGTAGACTCGTAATTAAATGACTTTCACAGGACTTCATCAAATTCGATGTTAAATCAAAAGTTGGTTTTTTTTTTTTTTTAACGCAGTTCAAAAATATTTAACATTATAATGAAATAAAAACTATTCATTTATTATAAATAAATGAAAATATTTGTTGTAATTTCTTTTAAACTTTAGAATTTAATAAAAAAAATCATAAAAATAATTGAATAATCCTCTATAATAATAGCCGTTGTGACTCTCTCTCTCTGTCCCTGTATGTAGAACGATTCCGGGGTTGTACGCATCCGCTAAAGAAGAAATTCTGACGGCCATGTTTTAGAAATTTTGGTGTTTTTTTTAAAATTGCACTAACCTAAATGTTATGTCATTAGAAATAGCTTTCAAAAATAAACGCTTTTTTTGCTTACGGTTTTTCCCTAATTGTAATATCTTCTGAGATATAAAGTCATTTTTCTCCGGCATTTGAGCGCTGGATATATGTAAACAAAGGCCGGATTTGATTCATTCACATGACGAGTTTTCTATGCACCATGGAGGATATTCGGCGAGATTGAATTTCATATATCCAAACCAGTAATGAAACGTAATCTTATTGCTCTCTGCGCATTCCTGCTTGCGCAGATCTGACAACAGAACCAATGAGAGAAGAGATAATTACTGTCTCTAAATGTTAGCATGTGCCCGCATTCGTTGTTTTGTTGTTGCAGAGCCAATGGATCTATTCTATTTTGTGCTTTTAAAATGTGCAATTAAATATATGTATGGATTTTTTTTATCGCAACGTAATTAGTATATTTTTAACATAGGATTTCAACAATATAACCTGGTAAGTGAGAACTTTTTTTTGAATGGCAATGTAGTAACATCGGGTCAATCGAGTTTATTTTGATTTTGCCCGTTTTTATTGAAGGACATAATTTAACCGTTTCTTCCATTGCATAACACTTCTTATTTTGTTTTCAATCTTTTTTTTTTTTTTTTTTTAAGTAATTCCTTATTGTGATCTTCATTTCTGCTATATGAAAAATACATTTCTATTTTGCCATAGGTACACTGAAGTAAAATATCCCCCTTACGATGTTAGCAAAAACTTTTCTCGGATAGTATTTTTCGATCGATGCTTAATTTTATATTTCATAAGATTATTTATTTTGATTTTGCCCGTTTTTATTGAAGGACATAATTTAACCGTTTTTATTTTATTTTATTTATTATGATAATTTAACCACTTCTTATTTTGTTTTCAATCTTTTTCTTTTTTATAAAGTCATTCCTTATTGTGATCTTCATTTCTGTCATATGAAAATTTCATTTCTATTTTGCCTATAGCATTTGCATTTGTTGCATTATCATTTTGAAAATTGATAAAAAATAACAAAAGACAAAACATTGCAAATTCTTAATTCGTATTACTCAACTAAATAAACGTAGGTCTTGCAAAAAATAAACAAAATAATAAGAGATCAAAATAGATGCCTTATAAATAAATTACTTTTTTAAATCTGCAGCTACACAATATATATATATATATATATATATATATATTTAATTTGGACATGCAAAAAACATTCTGAAATGTCTCAATCAATCACAAGATTTTTGTGGGGACTTCTACTGATTGATAATTTTTGTGGGGTTTTTACATAACTGAATGACTTTTTTTCCATGATTGATTAATGAATTTTATAATTTTTACCCCACATGACCAACTGTCGAACTGATTGACAAATTTTCTATTTTTCATGTGATCGTGATGGATCGAGAAATTTAGTGATTTTTTTTTTCTGATGAACAAAGAAATGTTGCATCTTTTCTCCCTGCAATTAATGAAAGTTGTTTTTTGAAATTTGTTGTTTTTTTCTTGCAATCTTTTGATGTAATTTGCCGGTTTATTAAATTTATCCTTCTTTCGTGATTTTTTTTGAGAAAATGTCGTTTTTTGTTATCTTTCTGAGAAATTTGTCTTTTTTTTTGCTATTTTTTGCGAAATTTACATTTTTTTGCGATTACCTAAACAAAATTTGGGTGAAATGTACTTTCTCTCCTTCGCCAAGGCGACTTTTTTTTTTTAGCGAAAAATGTTTCGACATGGCAACTGTGCATTTTCATTTTCTCCACTCGGATCTTCAATATGGCAACCCTAAGGAGTGCTTCGGTTTACGTAATGTACTGATTTCTAAGCCGTTTCTGATTGGACACTTCTGATGGCTTTTTCTTGTTACCGGATCGTTTTCTGAATTCTTTCTACGCCTACAGTTGTTAGTTCAGGAATTTTCATCGGTTTAACCGGATTGCACGGTTTCTTATCTTTTGTTTGATTGGCTTTTATGAAATCTCATTGTTACATCAGTCTATTATTGTTTGAATTAAAAAAGGAGATTGCATTATACATGTATGACTATATTTTCCCGGCCTTTTTTCGTTTTATTTTAAAGATATTTCTTATTTTAATAAATAATAACATACATTTGGAGACAAGTATGCGGTATGAAATAAATTTCTCGAAATAAATATTCAATGATTTAAGTTATGATTTATCAATTTCATTTAAAAAATTGAGATGATGTGTTAATTTTACTGAAAGTGAATTCCTATTTCAGAAAAACTTTCTTTTTTATTTAAAAATTCGCGCAATATATATGTACCATAAATACATAAAAAAATATATATATTTCAAAATTTTATCCCGTATTTTCGTACAAATTTACAAAGATTTTAATAGTTGGATATCTGCATTAATAACCGCAAATTTGCTCATTTTAGAAATTTCTTCAATGCGACTTTTGAGCATCCAGAGAATAATTTTTCGGTTATATAGTGTCGTTAGTTAACGCAGCTTTGACAAGTTTTGTGCATTTTAGGAATTCTAACTTAGCGAGTTTCGTGAAACCAGCGATTTTTTTGTTTTCTTTTAATGGATGCGCAGCATTCATGCATGCGTTACTAATTGCGGCGTTGACGAGTTTCGTGCATTTTAGTGATTCCCGCACAGCGAGTTTCGTGGATTCACTGATTTTTTTTTTAGATTTAATGGGCGAGAAGCTCTTATACACACGTCTGTGACTGCGGCGTCGAAGAGTTTCGTGCATTTTAGTGATTCCTGCACAGCGAGTTTCATGGATTCACTGATGTTTTTTTAGTTTTAATGGGCGCGAAGCGCTCATACACACGTCTGTGACTGCGGTGTTGACAAGTTTCGTGCATTTTAGTGATTCCTGCACAGCGAGTTTCATGGATCCACTGATGTTTTTTTAAGTTTTAATGGGCGCGAAGCGCTCATACACACGTCTGTGACTGCGGTGTTGACGAGTTTTGTGCATTTTAGTGATTCCTAGACAGCGAGTTTCGTGGATCCACTGATGTTTTTTTAGTTTTAATGGGCGCGAAGCGCTCATACACACGTCTGTGACTGCGGTGTTGACGAGTTTCGTGCATTTTAGTGATTCCTACACAGCGAGTTTCGTGGATCCACTGATGTTTTTTTTGTTTTAATGGGCGCGAAGCGCTCATACACACGTCTGTGACTGCGGTGTTGACGAGTTTCGTGCATTTTAGTGATTCCTACACAACGAGTTTCGTGGATCCACTGATGTTTTTTTTGTTTTAATGGGCGCGAAGCGCTCATACACACGTCTGTGACTGCGAAGTTGACGAGTTTCGTGCATTTTAGTGATTCCTACACAGCGAGTTTCGTGGATCCACTGATGTTTTTTTAGTTTTAATGGGCGCAAAGCGCTCATACACACGTCTGTGACTGCGGCGTTGACGAGTTTCGTGCATTTTAGTGATTCCTGCACAGCGAGTTTCGTGGATCCACTGATGTTTTTTTTTAGTTTTAATGGGCGCGAAGCGCTTATACGCACGTCTGTGACTGCGGTGTTGACGAGTTTCGTGCATTTTAGTGATTCCTACACAGCGAGTTTCGTGGATCCACTGATGTTTTTTTAGTTTTAATGGGCGCGAAGCGCTCATACACACGTCTGTGACTGCGGAGTTGACGAGTTTCGTGCATTTTAGTGATTCCTACACAGCAAGTTTCGTGAATGCACTGATGTTTTTTTAGTTTTAATGGGCACGAAGCGCTCATACACACGTCTGTGACTGCGGTGTTGGCGAGTTTCGTGCATTTTAGTGATTCCTGCACAGCGAGTTTCATGGATGCACTAATGTTTTTTTAGTTTTAATGGGCGCGAAGCGCTCATACACACGTTTGTGACTGCGGCGTTGACGAGTTTCGTACATTTTAGTGATTCCTGCACAGCGAGTTTCGTGGATCCACTGATGTTTTTTCAGTTTTAATGGGCGCGAAGCGCTCATACACACGTTGGTTATTGCGGCGTCGACGAGTTTCATGCATTTTACTGATTCCTGCACAGTGAGTTTTGTGGATCCACTGATTTTTTTGTTGTTGTTTTAATGCAGTCATAATGTTTCAGTTTAAAATTATTGAAATTATATGATATAGAAATTATATTATTTGATAAATATCCTTACTAAATTTTAGAAATAAAATATTTGTAACATTCACGAACGTAAGTTGTAAAATTTATATAACTTTGTGCAAATTTACGCAGCAAAATTTTAAAATTCCTTTTCTGTAATTTTTATCTCTAGTAAATAGTTGTTTTTCCCGAATTTTTAAGTATGGAACGAAGCGTACGAAGAGGAAACTGTGACGGGTCAAAGTCTCAATTTGGCGCCCCCTCCCCGAACTTTTTCTTGTGACAAGCTAAAAATGACGTTGGTAGTATAAATTTCTGCGCCCGTAAAACTGCCATCTTCGCCCCCCCCCCCCCTTTCGCACGGCGCTGATAAGTACACAGTTATTTTTGTGACTGTTTATTGATATAAATAATATCTGTAAAATACACAAATAAGAAATTCCCCAATTTAAAATAATTCGCTTGAATGTACGCAGTGTCTTTTTAAAATTTATTTCTTTTAATTTTTACAGTGCTTAAATAGTTTTTTACACTGAGTTTTTTAAGGAACAAAAGTATTTTTCATAGCAGAAATCTGGATAGATTTTGTGCTGTTAGCGAAACGATATTGACCAATCAGAAAATTCGCTCACTTAAAAAAAGCAAAAACTTTGAATGCCGTTTTCTGATTGTTCAATCTCGTTTTGTTATCTCTGTATTCGCAAAATGTGCCTGAATACCGGACATTAGATGAAAACATTGCATCAAATTTTGTAATTACTGAATCGTCTGCCGCATGAAACGATATCTGGAAGCAGAAATAATTCTTTTAGTTTGTTGAATAGATTTTTAATTTGGAACGCGTGATGTATTTTCTTGGATAAATTATAAATAAAATAAAGTATCCTCTTTGTAGGATTCCGTAATGTAAATAAGTAAAGGTAAGTGAATTTTTTTTATGGCTATTGTATTTTGTTTGTTTTAGAAACTGGTGCATATAAAGTTTTATTATTAGAAATTAGATTTATTAGTATATTATTTATTATTAGTATATTAGAAAGTCAATAGTTTTATATATTTATTGTGAAATTTTTTTTTTAATCGGTGACGATGCAGCAAAAGTTATAACAGTGTGTAACATAAAATTTTTAACAGTGTGTCATGTTTTTTCGCTCAATGTATGACAGGTCTGTGGCAGGCCAAACATTGAACGAAAAAACATACGACATGGACAATTTCACAGTGATAAGAGAGAAAAAACCTGTTTGATTGCGTCATTGCACGATTTTTGACGTATGTTTCTGTAGTGTGTGGCGGGCCTTGGAGAAAGACGCTCCGGGAGACAAGACGCAAAAACGCGCCAATTTGCCGATTTTTAAAAATCGCGCCAAGAAGGAGAGTAAAGTACATTCGCACCCAAAATTTCTGTGCTTTTGAGATCTTTGGACGAAATTTGTGTCTTTTATGATACCTGGACAGTTTCGAAGAAGTTTATCGTTTTTCTCGAGTTCTTTTGATGAAATTGTTGTTTTGTCATGATCTTTTGATGTAATTTCCCGTTTTATTGAAGATCTATTTGCAAAATTTGCTGTTTTTTCTGCGAAATTACCTTTTTTTGTGATTATTTGATGAAATTTGCTTTTTTTTCAATCCTTTGACGAAATTTGTTGTTTTCTCACAATATTTTGAATTTTTTTTTCACAATATGTTTAATTTGCCATTTTTTAGATTTTTTTTTGTTAAAATTTGCTTTTTTTTTTTTCGAAATTTTTTGTAAACGTTTTGGCAAAATTTTGATTTTTTGCAATATTTTCATGAAATTTGTTTTATTTGAGATACATGAACAATTTTTTTTTTTCTGCAGTTTTTTGACAAATTTTTTAGAGATCTTTTGAAGAAATTTGTTGTTTTTTGCAATCTGTTGACGAAATTTGCTGTGTTTTTTTTCACATCTATTTACAAAATTTGCTGGTGTTCTTTTTTTTTTTGGGGGGGGGGGGGGGGGGGCGGTATTTTGACGAAATTTGTTATTTTTTGTGATTATTTGCCAAAATTCATGTTTTTTTTATACTTGGATATAATTATTTGTTTTCTCAGGGATTTTCGGTGAAATTTGTTATTTTCTCACGATCCTTCGATGTAATTTGCTGTTTTATCGAAATTATCTTTTTTTTGGTGAAATTTTTCATTTTTTTGTTATTTTCAGAAATTTGTCTTTTTTTTTCACCTTTTTTTTTTTTTTTTTTTTTTTTTTTTTCAAAATTTACCTTTTTTGTGATCTTTTAATGAAATGTATCTCTTTTTTTCATCTTTTGACAAAATGTGTTGTTTTATCACAATCTGTTTACCAATATTTGCATTTTTTGAAGTACCTAGACAAATTTAAAGTATTTTCACGATCTTTTGACGAAATTCATGTCTTTTATGATACCAGGAAATAATTATTTGTTTTCTCAGGGATTTTCGGTAAAATTTGTCATATTTTCTTGCCATCTTTCAATGTAATTTGCTGTTTTATGAAATTTATCCTTTTTTTTGGAATTTTTTTTTTTTTTTTTTTTTTCAGAAATTTATTAACATTATGTAAATGCTATAGGCAAAATAGAAATGAATTTTTCATATGACAGAACTGCAGAAAACAATAAGAAATTACACAATAAGAAATGTTATGCAATAGAAAAAACAGTTAAATTATGTCCTTCAAAAACAAGGACAAAATCAAAATAAACTCAATCGACCCAATGTTACATTGCCTATCAATAAAAAAGTTAGTTCTCACTTGCCAGGTTATTTGTTGAAAAGACTAATTTACTCTGATCCTATGTTGAAAATATACTTATTACGTTGCGATAAAAAATTCCATACATATATTTAATTGCCTACAGAATGAGGGAATAAACATATGTCACTCAGCACACAGTTCAATAGGTACACTGAACTGCAGTATTCCCATCATAAGATTACCCAGAAAAAACATTCTGAAATGTCTCGATCAATCACAAGATTTTTGTGGGCTTTTTTACATAACTAAATGACTTTTTATCCATGATTCATTAATGAATTTTATAATTTTTACCCCACATGACCAACTGTCGATTTTTGTATTTTTTCTTCAACTGATTGACAACTTTTCTATTTTTCATGTGATAGATCGAGAAATTTTGTGATTTTTTTTTTTTTTTTTTTTTTTTTTTCTGATGAACAAAGAAATGCTGCATCTTTTCCCCCTGCAATTAATGAAAGTTGTTTTTTGAAATTTGTTGTTTTTTTCTCACAATCTTTTGATGTAATTTGCCGTTTTATCGAATTTATCCTTTTTTCATGATTTTTTTTGAGAAATTATCGTTTTTTGTTATCTTTTTGAAAAATTTGTTTTTTTTTTCTTTTTTTTTTGCGATTACCTAGACAAAATTTATGTGCTTTTGAGATCTTTGGACGAAATTCGTGTCTTTTATGATACCTGGACAGTTTCGGAGAAGTTTATCGCTTTTCTCGAGTTCTTTCGATGTAATTTGCTGTTTTATTGAAGATCTTTTTGCAAAATTTTTTGGGTTTTTTTTGCGAAATTTACTTTTTTTGTGATTATTTGATGAAATTTGCTTTTTTTTCAATCCTTTGACGAAATTTGTTGTTTACTCACAATCATTTGTCAAAACTTTTTGCTTTCGTACAATATTTTGAATTTTTTTTTCAGAATATGTTTACAAATTTGCCATTTTTTAGGGATTTTTTTTGTCAAATTTGGCTTTATTTTTCGAAAATTTTTCATGAAAATTGCTAATTTTTTTAGACGATTTGGCAAAATTTTGATTTTTTTGCAATACTTACACGAAATTTGTTTTATTTGGGATACAATTTTTTTTTTTTTTTTTTGCATTTTTTTGACAAATTTTTTAGAGATCTTTTCATAAAATTTGTTGTTTTTTGCAATCTGTTGACAAAATTTGCTGTTTTTTCTTTCACATCCATTTAAAAAATTTCTGGGTGTTTTTTTTTTTTTTTTTGGGGGGGGGGGAGTATTTTGACAAAAATAGCTATTTTTTGTGATTATTTGCCAAAATTTGCATTTTTTATGGTACCTAGACAAATTTTTGTACATAGTAAATGATTTCTAGCATTTTTTTAAAAAAAACTTTAACAGTAGAAAAATAATCTTCAAACATTTTCAAGAGTTTGTGACGTGTGTCGCAGCGTTGCACCGATTCTGCGCCTGGGATCATGTCATGTTGGTGTTACGTTGGTAAATGGAAAAGCATATTGAAATTTTTAAGAAATATTAATTTTTTTATAGCGGCAAAATACTTTTTTTTCTTTGGTTCTTTCATACTGTTGCCGTCAAGTTTTGACGGGTTTCACCTAGCCAGAATAAATATCATTAATTTTTTTAATATGTGAAATCGACATGTATTTTTGATTTATGAAAATGTAATAGAAAAGTTATTTGAAAATGCAAATATTTATTTGTTGAATGGGGTGGGTAATGTAAAAACAAATTAACCACTGAGAGGATTATTGTTACAGTTGTTGCTAAATGGCAAACTATAAATTCAGTCTTATTTTGCTGCAAAGTAAGTGAAGTATGTATATTTTGTATGAAATGAGAAATGATGGTAATTTATGATTTATTCATGTCATGTACAATTTATTGGTGTTGTATTTGTAAATGGAAAATTATCAAATGAGAGAGATTCTAATTCTATAGCAGCATGTTTGAATGTAACTCTGTCAATTGCGGGTCATTTGCCTGGATGTAAAATGCAGGTTTTTCTTTTATTTACTGAAATTTTTGCTGAAGATTAGTCGTTAAAAAATCCTTTGATAGCTGGAAAATACCTTTTATTTCTGTAGTGCCGTCAAGTTTTGACGGGTTCCATCTAGTTATATAAGAATTAATTTAAACATTTTACAAAATTAAAAAATGACTTACGCTAGTTAACATATTTTTAAAAATGATGTTATATTTTATTGCTTCAAAATGCGTCTGAAAACTCTTAGAATGGGACTATTGATCATCTGATAGTAATAGTTAGAATTTTCTTCCCTTTCCAAAAATTTCTCAAAGAGTTCTGATGGCATCCTTCGCTTAGGAGATGTTTTAGGATCATCATCAATTTCATCATCAGAAGAATTATGTGAAATGTCCTGTTCAGGATTAAATCATCTTCCGAAAATTACCCTTCAATTTCTAACTTATTATCAACGGCACTAAAATCTTCAAATGTTAGATTCTTTGGCAAAACAACCTTTTTTGTGATTCTGGCATTAGATGATCAAAATCTTCAGTTTTAATTTTTGTATAAATGTCGCTAAATCAAGATTTGAATCATTTACAAGTTGTCTAATTGAGCATGGAAAAACTTTGTGAATATTAGAAAATGGTTGGGACCTGATCTAATGGTTGATAAATCACGAGTCTACCATATTCTTTTGTCTAAAATCGTCTGAACAGACGAAATGTTATAGGGGAGAATGGGGTACAGTGGACCAACCCTTATATTTTAGACTGGGAAGTGGCAGCACACACAATCATCTCATCGAGTTCACAGATGAAAATCTAGGATTAGTTAAATCTCGATTTGCATATTAAAAAGCAATTGATCTGCCACATTATACCTTGGAGGAAAACACTAAAAAACAGGATTTTAGCAGTTGACTCATTTTTTTATCATTCTGCTTCTTTGCACCCAAAAATATGAAAACATGAAGGATTAAGATCAGAAAAACTTAATGGTAATGATTGAGCCAATCGCTAAAATCAGGTTTTTAAGTGCTTTCCATCAAGATATGACTAGGCAGACTGATTCTGTTTTAATATGTGAATCAAGATTTAATGAATCCTACATTTTCATCTATGAACACAATGAGGTAATATTCTGTGCTGCTGCCTCCCAGTCTATTTTATTTATTTTTAAATTCTTAAATCTTTTCTTTTTCTAATTGATTACAGCACTGAATTGATTACTTATAGCCTTCAAAACATGTTAACTCATAGTGATCTATTTTATCTTGACTGATTGTTTTGAGCTTCAAAAATTTTTCATCATCGTATTTTTCTCTATTATTAACTAAAAATTTTAGATAAATAAGAAAAAAAAACAGCTTTTTTGTAAAGGTAAGATATTTTTTTTTTATTTAATATTAAAGTTAATATGCTTAAAAGAAAGCTTTACATAAAATTTTTAGGAGAAGATAAGTTATATCTCATGGCTTCTTTATGTTACTCTCACTGACCATGCAAATGCTTCAAAGTCAGATAAAATATTTCTTTTTATTAATAAAAGTCCAGTTTAATTTCAGTTTTTAAAAGATTGTCAAACATTGTAAGAATTAGTAAAGTAGACAACATTGTAAAGTAGCACTGTAAGTAAGCAACATTCTTTTTACTCAAATAGTGAGTTTTTTTTTCCAATTTGTGTATGAATAAAATTTTTACTATGAGCCTGTAGTGGTGATTATTGTCTGCATAGGTATTTACTTACTTAGCATGGGTTCGAGTAACACAAAAAGAGAAAAAAACTCCAAGGTAACCAAGATTATTCTTGACTAAAAAGCATTTTATTGACGATCTCCAGGTCTTGTAAAAGGCTCTGGTCGGCTGTAAGGGTCCGCCAACCGCAGAAGCATAGAGCAAACATACTACATTTCACATCTAAGGGTAAGAGCCGAATGATGACAAATACATTTTTTGAAGCCCCAAGTTTTGGCGAATCGCATTGGTATTTATCACCAATAACAAACACCGGATGTACACCTTTGATGATAGAAGGCAAGCATTTGGTTTCCATTACATAGACTACAATGAGAATGTTCAAAGTGTAAAATTTGAAATAATTAAAGCCAAACAATAAAAGCGTGCATATGGCACGTAAAACCACAAGAATTAATTCCTTACAGAGGGTTACCGAAAGTCCCATGAGATGAGAAGAGAAATGAACGTTAACAAAATAAAATAAGAGACCAACATGATACATCTAATTTTTAAGCAAGTAGTGAATCAATTCTGCTTAGAAACAAGGCCTTATCAAAGGTTATTATTAAGGAGTAAAATACATACAGTTACATAAAAGAAACGAATGTACGTTGCGGTTTTAAAGAATCATTTTTAGAGGTAACTGAAATCATATTTTAAAAGAAAATGGCCGTTACCAAATGAATAGAATTAATAGGATTAAAAATTTAGCTTATTAAATAAAGTTATGAATTTAGAGAATATTGTAATATCAAAAAGGGGAGATACCATTGATAAATAATATCTAAAGGGAAGCGCCTTTACAGAGCCTGAGCCCGAAGACTGGTATAAAAAATAGAGTTTAAGGTGGTTTCAAGCACAGACTGAGCCAAAGCGTAAAAGCTAAGATTATTTTTTTCCTTTTGGATTACTACAATCGTATGTGAAATATTGTACATTTGAATTACAATGATTCATACACACATACAGAATAAATATATGAATAGCCAGATATATTTGAAATCCTCAAAATATTAATTAGCAACACAATAGTGGAAATATCTTGCAGTGCTTAAATATTTTATTATATTACCGTATTTTCGGGCGTAAGCCCCGCGGCGCATACGAGTTAAAAAGTTAAAATTATGCTTACTGCGGCGCTTCTGCCGGGACGGCGGATACGATATATTTTTTTCAATTGGCAGCGATATTCATTACAGAGGTGATTCTGATCGGAATTTTTCTGAAAATTGTGAAAAGTCAATCATCAGGAAGAAAATGCGAAGCATAAAAAATATCGCGAATTTCGACAAATGATAGCCTAATTTCTGTCAATCATTCGCAGAAAAAGGAAGAATTTTATCAAAGGATCGGGAGAAAAAACACTACTTTTACCAAAGGTTCGCAGAAAAAGCGTGAATATGAAAAAAAAAATGTGTATTTCATGAAAGGATCACTTGAAAAACTACAATATTATTATCGTAAAATCCCGTCAATCCGCCCTTCCCAATCAAACGCTAGTCCCCACTACATAAAAATCGCTGAAAAAAAAAAAACGCTAATTTCGCCAAAGAATCACGAAAAATAGCCGCAAATTTATTGAACGGATCGCAAAAAATAAATCATGAATTTCGCCGAAGTATCGCTAAAAAACCCACATTTCGACGAAAGATTGCAGTAAAAACGCGAAATATGTCAAAAAATCTCTAAAAAACACAAATTATGTCAAAAGATCGCAAAAAAATCGTGAATTTCTCAAAGAATCGCCAAAAAGAATTGTCAAAAAAATTGTTAGAAAAAAACGCAAATATGTCGTATCTATAAAAAAAAGGTTAAAAAAAAAAAAACGAAAAACAAATGTAAATTCAGGTGAAAAAACGCAGAAAAAAGGAGAAATTTGAAAAAAAAAACATGAAATCTATTAAAAAAATCTCGAAAAAACGAACATTTCATCAAAGATTCATGATTCATACCGTTCTCAAAGGCGAATGAGAACGGGATGAATCATGATGAAATGAATGGATCATGAATCTTTGATGAAATGTGTGTTTTTCGAAAATTTTTTAATAGATTTCATTCTTTTCATGCTTTTTTAAATAATTTTCTCCTTTTTTCTGCGCTTTTTTGACAGAATTTACATTAAAAAAACGCAAATTTTTTCAAGTATTGCTTCAAGTATCAAAATTCGTGATTCATTAAAATATTCCTGATTCATTCAATTCATCCCTTGCTCATCCCCATAAAAAACGCAATTTTTTTCAAGTATCGTGAAAAAACTCTGCAAATTCATCAAATATCGCGATAAAACCCTGCAAACATCGTTATAAACTATAAAAAACGTATTTAAAAAGGCTGCACGAATTCAAATTTAATTTTATCATAAAAAATATAAATATATACTAAATTTAAAATTGGATTTATATTATAAATATTAAAAAACGCGAAAAAACACTGAATATAATGCAATTTTTAACATTTTGATGTATTTTCATAAGTGCGGCGCATACGCCCGAAAATACGGTAATTAAGCTGTGTTCAGCATTTTTATATCAATTAATTATTTTTCTCTTATACATTCTTTTACAACAGCTATTGAACAGATTTTATTATTCCATTCTTCTTTAGCTCTAATACTTTGCATAAGTTTATATTGCAAAAGTAGAATGAGAAAATAAGCTTTAGTTCCTTTATTCTCTTATTTTGCAGAAATTTATTATGTTTGCTATGGTTAGTTTATATAAAAGAATGAATAGTTTGATTATTTAAACAAAATTATGACAATGTAAATTATATTAGATTTAGATTTAAATATAATTTTTAAATGAAATGCTTTTATGCCTTTACAAATTTACTGTACTTAATGTTTTACAAGACTCAGGAATTAAGCTTAAAAACAGCAAAATACTTGTAGAACTTTTCGAAATTATATTAATCTTAGATTTTAATATTTTTATGTCATTTTAAACATTTAGAAATTTTTTTATTTAAATCAATGATTTTAAAAGAAAATTGTTGATTAAAATCGTTAATAGTCTACTATAAAATAAGCAACTATTTCAAACTTTAATTCCATCAATTACTATTGATGTTCAACTTTGAGCTCAATTTACTCCAAATCTAAATTTTGTCATTTATATCCCTTGGCTTCTGGGGTTCTCATGTGTGATTATGTGGTATCTATAAATTTTTTAGCTCATATTCAAACATCTGAAAAAAAAAAAAAAAAAAAAAAAAAAAATTGTAAGCATTATTATCTATAGGTGTGAATTGTTTAGAAGTGTTTTTTAATTGTGTTATGTATTTTCCATTTAGCATTAACTATATTTAATTAGTATATACTAAAGTATATATATAAATAATTTCCAAAATACAGGACTATGCAAAAGAAAAAACACCTGTGATTGGTAATTGCTGGAAGCACAATTTTAATTGTGTCATGTATTTCCTATCTGGATTGAATTTTATTTTAATATATAGTGTGTATAAAAATGTATAGATCAAATATAGGGTTATACAAAATATTTCAAGTTATCACATGTAAGTAAACGACAGAAAAAAAAATCCAAATACATTCTGCCATTTATTGCTGAATTACATTTCAGCAAACCATGTGAAGTGCATACAAATCTATAAAAATTGCGGTTGCTCAAAATAGTGGAATATCTTATTGACTATGGATGCAAATAGCTGAAACTGCATGTTCAACTGTGTTATGCATTTTCTAAATTGTTTGTTCAGATATATTCATTTACCTTATTAAATATTGAAATTTTGTTACATTGGTCTGGAAGTGCTATAAAGAATTTAATAATCTATGCATGACAAATAATTTTTTTTTTCTTGTGTTAATTAAATTTGGTACATTTCTTTTTATTTGAAAGAAGAACATTTCCTTCTGTGTTTACTTATTTACTATTGAAATATGATAACAAACAAAGAGCTGTTTCTTTTTCGAAATAAATTAAATATTGGTTTTGATTATGGAAAATCACTGTTTAGTTTTGTAATTGATGGTGTGTGGGGTAATGACCTCAGCAATTGACGAACAAAAATAATAGAGTGTTTTGTGTAAATGCAAAAGATCACTAGTAGAAATGTGTGAAAGAAAAATAGATTGCTCAAATACAAAAGACAATTTTGCACTTCAGTGTTCTTCTAAAATTGGTAATGAACATACATCATTTATGCTTGAAAATTTTCAAGATTAACTGAATATAAAAGAAAAATACCTCAAAATTTGTAAATGAATACTTCTTGAGAAATTCTCATTAAAGCCAAAATTAGCATCTAAAGGTTATAAAGATATCACAAAAATGATTCATCAATCTATCATTAATTCTTAGAAAATCTGACATAAATTAAACATTTTGTGAGAAAAAGAATCAAGACAAATTTATTTTGAAAGAAAAATGTTTAGCAATATTGCTAAATCTTGATCTTTGTTAAAATTGATTGACAAAGGTGGCAACCAGTGGCAGTCATATTATTATTTCAACAATAAGTGTAATTATCTATCATTATTTTTTAAAAGTATTTATAATACATACATAAAAATGCATTTTGAAATAAAATATAAAATGTTTACTTATGTTAACTACTAAATGTTACCTTATTTAATTTTTTAAACTCTCAAAAATATAGTGGTTGTATGTGTATAATTTTTTTTTTTTTTTTTTTTTTTTTCACAGTTTGTAAGATTATTAAAGAGGTACTCCCTTCAATAAAACATAATTATGGTGTATAAGATTTACAACACAATTTTAATGTATTTATTTAAAAGAAATAAAAAATTACTAAAAATAATAAGCCTTTACCTCAGTTTGTGCTTCATCAGTATTTTGAATATTTTTCTCTTTCATTAACAACGAAGAAACATGAAATGCAATTTTACTCAAAATATTTTGCATTAATGGTGCACCCATTAAAAGGCCAATATCACAAGTTTTGATAATATCCTGTATAAAATAAAAAGAAAATAAGACGAAACAGAAAAAGAATAACATGATACAAGATTCAACATTGAAAAGGGTCTATAAAATTAAGAAATTTAGAAAATCTTTCTTTCTTATTGTAATAAGAATTTTAATTTTTGATTACTGAAATATTAACAGCATTGCATCAATAAATAACTTATAATATAAATTTTGATAAATAACTTATAGACAGAGTCTTGCTTAAGAGTTTTTCAACATTCATACTGCATTTGAGTAGATTAATATCTATTATAAAATTCTATATAAAAATACTATTTATAGTTTCTAAAAATTATAACAACAAATGCTGTCATTATTATTATCATCATATATATTAAAACGATAGAGTTTCATTTTCAGCATAGCTAAAAATGGTCTCTACGCATGTGCGAGCAAGTCTTTTAGGCTGTCCAGGTGATTCATTGACGAGAACAATTCAATGTAGAGAGAGAGAAACACAATCACATCATTGCACGGAGTAACAACCTTTACTCCATGTATCATCATCAGAGCGCATGTGCAGGACGCTGTGCTCCAATGAGAGTTCAGTGTGTGCAGATGACATTGGGTGCCTAAATGCAGATAAATACTCCCATGCTGTACTATTGATTCGCAGCTTGACGGCAATAATATGAAAACACCAAAGAAAAAAAAGTATTTTTTTCAGCTATAAAATTTTTTTTTAAAAGATTTATTTTTATTAAAAATTTCAATAAATGAAATAAACCCTGCATCTTATATTCAGGCAAATTATATTCACAGATGCACTCATAGAATTTCTCTCTTCTGATGCTTTTCCATTTTGAAATAATAAGTTATTTGTTATTTATCATTATTTATTTTATTTTGCTGTGTCCATTTCGATCTCTATTATTTTGCTATTTTTCATAGCGAGTCCTAAGATAAGTTAGTTATGGATCTAGCATATCTTCGTGAAATGTTGCATCTTTTCAACCTGCAATAAATGAATGTTGCAGATTTTTCCTTCTACTGATACTTATATTTTTTTTACATGATCGATCATGAAAATCTCATGATTCGCTGATGACCGATCAGAGTATATGTATTGTGCATGTGTTTTTTTTTTTTTTTTTTTTTTTAATTTGAGTACTTATTTTTTAATTTTATTGCTGATTTAAGAAATATGCCTCATGGTTTATCGATACCAAGGATTTATGTGTTTTAAATACCACTATTTCAGTTCAATCACATTTTCTTTATATCTTTAAACATTTTAAATGTAAAATTAAGGCAAATATTAATTTTCTGAAATATAATAGTATTAAAATTTTGAATTTCTTGGCATCTGATGAGGAAAACCACCTTTTTCAGCATTTTAACTTTTTTTTTTTTTTCCAGTAGGCATGTTTGAATATTAGTGTTTTTTTTTATTATTATGAAATCTAATATTTTAGAAAATAAAAAGTAGCATTGGAAATGTTTGACAAAACCCCTTAAATTTGGTACTTTTAAGTTAGCACAGCATATTGTTATTACCTTATTGTAGACAGCATTGAATCTTTTAAAATGCTTCGATCTATTTAAACCTTTGAATTGAGTTAATATTACCGTTAATAACAAAGTACAAAGCGATAATAACAACATTCATCATAATGTTGTCATTTAAATATAATCACCATCGTAATTCATTCTTTACTATTGATATTAACAAATATCAATAGTAAAGAATGAATTATGATGGTGATTTTGTCATCATAGTGTATATGAATGCATTTTATATGAAATTAGTAATGAATAATGACTGTAATTTATAATTTATCCATATCATGTCCCCAGCAGCAGAATTTTTTCTGCAGTCAGTAACACAAGTAGAAATTTAAAAACAGTCTGCAGAACGTAAAGACTAATGTCCTCTTTTCAATCCCTTGCATTATGTTACAAGTATTTGTGACTGACATAAAACGAAAGTACTTTTAAAATTGAACTACTTTTAACCTCAGAATTTTTAACACCATCCTTCATTGCCGAAACAGGGAGAAAATCCATTACAGCACTTTTTTTTTTTTTCACAATCGTTTGTTAAAAATTACGGTTGAGAAAATTTTTTGTTTTCTCACAATCTTTTGCAGTTTTTTTCATGATTTGTTTACAAATTTTGCTAGTTTTTAGACAACTTTTTGTCGATATTTGCTGTTTTTTCAAAAGATTTTCATGAAATTTGCCGTTTTTTGAGACGTTTTGACAAAATTTAAAATTTTTACAATACTTTACGAAATTTGTGTTTTATTAAGGATACCCGGACAAAATTGGTGGTTTTTTTGCAGTCTTTCAACAAATTTTACAATTTTTTTAGCAATCTTTTGAAGAAATTTGTTATTTTTGTGATACTTTGACGAAATTTGCTTTATTTGTCATCTATTTACAAAATTTTTGTTTTTTTGGGGGGTGGAGGGTATTTTTATGAAATTTGCTATTTATTTTTTCAATTTTTTGATGAAATTTGCTATTTTTTGTGATTATTTGTCAAAATTTGCGTTTTTTATGGTGCCTAGAAAATTTTTGTGTTTTTTTGCGATCTTTTGATGAAATTTACAATTTTTCTGATACCTGGATAAAATTTGTCGTTTTCTCAAGGTCTTTTAATGAAATTTGTCATTTTCGCGAGGTCTTGGAAATTTTTTGTTTTCTCGTGATCTTTCAATGTAATTTGCCATTTTATCAAAATCTTTTAACGAAATTTTCCATTTTTTGACAAACTTTTGACGAAATCTGCGTTTTTTCCTTGATACCTAGACAAATTTTGCATTTTCCCGTGACCTTTTATCAAAATAAGTTTCTGATAAACTTTTAATAAATTCATTGTTATTTTTTGTGATCTTTTGTTGAAATGTGCCTTTTTGTGCGATCCTTTGAAAAAAATTGAGTGTTTTTCACTACCCTTTGACAAAAATCCCAAGATATATGACAAAATTGGGGATTTTTCTTTGCACAATTGACAGTTTTTTTTTTCTGAGACCATTTGTCAAAATTTATGATATCAATTTATAGTTAATATCATGTTTTTCCCGAGATATATGGCGAAATTGGTGATTTTTTTTCGTACAATTGACAAAATTGATTTTTTTTTTTTTTTATTTAGACTATTTGTCAAAATTTACGATTACTTAGTTTGGAAATGATTGCCTAAATTTTTCAGAAAATTCAAAACAGAATCGTCCATGATTTATAGTTTTTATCATGATCATGTTTATATCATGTTTTTCCCGAGATATATAGTGAAATTGGTGATTTTACTTCGCACAATTAACAAAATTGATTTTTTTTTTTTTTTTTTTTGAGACCATTTGTCAAATTTTACGAATTTTCAGATTTATGATGGATTTTTCTTTTTATGTTTAGAAACGATTGCCTGAATTTTTCAAAAAATTCAAAACAGAATCGTTCTTGATTTATAGTTTTTATCATGTTTATATCATATTTAATGATCATGTTATCATGATTATATTATCATGTTTATATCAATTTATAGTTTATATCATGTTTTCTGATACATATGGCGAAACTGGTGATTTTGCTTAGCACAATTAATATGATTTTTTTTTCTTTTTTTTTCATGAGACTATTTGTCAAAATTTACGATTACTTTAGTTAGATTACTTAGTTTAGAAATGATTGCCTAAATTTTTCAAAAATTCAAAACAGAATTGTCCTTGATTTATGGTTTTTATCATGTTTATATCATGATCACGTTCATATCAATTTATAGTTTATATCATGTTTTTCCCGAGATATATGTGCAAAATTGGTTTTTTCTCTTCGCACAAAAAAATTTTTTTTTCCCCCCTTTTTGATATTTGTCAGAATTTACTATTACTTTGGAATTTTCAGATTTATGACGATTTTTTCTAAGTTTAGAAATGATTGCCTAAATTTTTCAGAAAATTCAAAACAGAATCATCCTTGATTTATAATTAAACGAGAATCAGAGCTTCGTCAATCGTATGTGATCTGGATAATATTACAATGGAATATGGTAAATTATTTCTAGCATTTTTAAAAATTTTTAATGGTTGAAAAATAGTCTGCAGATGTTCTCAACTCAAATTTTGCAACATTCATTTATTGCAGGGGGAAAAGATGTAACATTTCGCGAAGATATGCTAGATCCATAACTAAATAAGCTTAGGACTCGCTATGAAAAATAGCAAAATAATAGATAGTTCTATGCAAAATAATAGAGATCGAAATGGACACAGCAAAATAAAATAAATAATGATAAATAACAAATAACTTACTATTTCAAAATGGAAAAGCGTCAGAAGAGAGAAATTCTATGAATGCATCTGTGAATGTAATTTGGCTGGATATAAAATGCAAGGTTTTTTTCATTTATTGAAATTTTTAATAAAAATTAATCTTTAAAAAATTCTTTTATAGCTTAAAAAAATACCTTTATTTTCTTTGGTGCTTTCATATTGTTGCTGTCAAGTTGCGAATCTTCAAAATGGAAAAGTGTCAGATGAAAGAAATTCTATGAGTGCATCTGTGCATGTAATTTGGCTGGATATAAAATGCAAGGTTTATTTCATTTATTGAAATTTTTAATAAAAGTTAATCTTTAAAAAATTCTTTTATAGCTGAAAAAAATATTTTTTTTTTTTTTTTTTTGGTGCTTTTATATTGTTGCCGTCAAGTTGCGAGATATTTTCCCCAGATATATAGTGAAATTTGTGATTTTTCTTTGCACAATTGACAAAATTGATTTTTTTTTTTCCCCGAGACCATTTGTCAAATTTTACGAATTTTCAGATTTATGATGGATTTTTCTTTTTATGTTTAGAAATGAATGCCTGAATTTTTCGGAAAATTCAAAACAGAATTGTCCTTGATTTATAGTTTTTATCATGTTTATATCATATTTGATGATCATGATCATGATTATATTATCATGTTTATATCAATTTATAGTTTATATGATGTTTTCTGAGATATATGGCAAAACTGGTGATTTTTCTTAACACAATTAACAAATGTGATTTTTTTTTTTAGACTATTTGTCAAAATTTACGATTACTTTAGTTAGATTACTTAGTTTTGAAATGATTGCCTAATTTTTTCAGAAAATTCAAAACAGAATCGTCCTTGATTTATAGTTTTTATCATGTTTATATCATGATCATGTTCATATCAATTTATAGTTTATATCATGTGTTTCCCGAGATATATGTGCGAAATTGGTGCTTTTTCTTTGCACATTTGACAAAATTGTTTTTTTTTTCCACTTTTGATATTTGTCAAAATTTACTATTACTTCGGAATTTTCGGATTTATGATGGTTTTTTCTAAGCTTAGAAGTGATTGCTTAAATTTTTCAGAATATTCAAAACAGAATCGTCCTTGATTTATAATTTAACATGAATCGGAGCTTCGTCAATCGTATGTGATCCGGATAATATTACAATGGAACATGATAAATGATTTCTAGCATTTTTTAAAAACTTTAATGGGTGAAAAATAGTCTACAGACGTTTTCAAGAGTCTAAGACGAGCGTCGCACCAGTGCACCAATTCTGCGCCCGGTATCATGTGATATTGGTGTTTTGTCGGTAAATGGAAAAGCGTCAGATGAAAGAAATTTTATGAGTGCATTTATGAATGTAATTTGCCTGGATATAAAATGCAGGTTTTTTTTTTCATTTATTGAAATTTTTAATAAAAATTAATCTTAAAAAAATTCTTTTATAGCTGAAAAAACTTTTTTTTCTCTTTGTTGCTTTTATATTGTTGTCGTCAAGTTTTGACGGGTTCCATCTAGTTATTATTATTATTATTTTTTTTTAAGCTCCTGTGAGCTATGCCCGCCAGTCCCTGTTCAGGCTTCAGTCTCTAAAAACATAGTAATATAGCCTATTTAAAAAATATTACCAGGTTACAGATCACTATAATGGTGGCTATCTTCTGTAGTCAGGTCGCCATGCTTTTGCATTTCAATCGGGTATTTTTCGGTTACCATGGCCTAATCTATCCAGGGTTGCCACTCTAATCTTGAAAAAAAATTCACTGAGTTTTCCCTGTACAGCAACACGTTTATTCTATGTTGAGTGTGCAAAAATATATGCGTGTATATAGGCTAATTAGACATCTTATAATTTACCATTATCCAATTAACTGAACAAATATAATATATTATATGATATGAGCAAATGAAAAAAAAACCTTTAAAGTTGTTACACTTATTATTGAATCCCACATTTTACATTAATAATAATTAAAACAGTAAAATGATTCTCAAACTTTTTGCTAAAAAATATTTTGAAATATTTGTAAATGAATGTTAAAATATCTAAAAATTTTGTATCTAATAATTTAAAGAATATAAAATTTTAAAGAATCTTGCCAAAAAATCTATTATCTTGAACATAACATCACAAAAATTGCAGAAATAAAAAAGAAAAGAAAAGAGGAAAAGCTAGCTACTTTACACATTCAAATTAATATTTATATTAAAATACAGGACACATAAAATATAGGATGACTTTGATACACAACACTGGTTTATTTTTTATCTTAAAAAATATCATAAGACAATATTCGGCTTTTGAAATGAAAGCTGAAAAAAATATATAATAATTATATGTTTGGATATAGTAGAAAAGAAATTCCCTGTGTTTTCCAGATTTCTTAGGATTTTTTAAAAATTCCCTGGATTTTCCCTGTTTTGGAAGAGGATTTTAAAATTCCCTGTGTTTTCCCTGTTTTCCAGGTGGCGTGGCAACCCTGCTATCATTGTCGTAACAACTGATGTCTGTTTTCAGAACTGATTAATAAGATCAATTACAGATTTGAAAATCAACTTATATAAAAAAGTTAGATTTAAAATGTTATTTTTCTAACTTTTATAATGATGTTGCTTGGGAATAGATTTCAGAATCATAGTATTAGAAAAGCATTGTATTTTGAAATTTTTAAGCTTATATATTATCCTTTGATTGAGTTTTAGATATTTTCAGGAGCAGGTATGGTTTATTCATGAATTGTTTTCTTTATTTTAATACACTACCATGCCTATTTCACAATGCATGTTGTTTATATTAATTAATAATAATATCTGAATTTTCTAAAATGTGTTTATTGAAAAGTAATTTAAATAATAAAGTAAAATTAAAGCATTTTCCATACACATTTATCTATATTTATGTTGCTACATGTGATGTAATATATCAACAAATTGCAAGTCATACTACTTTATATCGTGTGACTTATGATTATTCTTTATATCGTGTGAAATCAGAGATCAGATCCCCAGAAATCATTTTATAAATGCACCGTTTTAATATATGATGTAATTTTTACTATTAAATGCATTTCTCATGCAATAATTTATTTAGTTTAAACATTTTTTCCTTAAGATTCATGGGTTCTCATATTATTCAATTTAAAAGTGGTTGGAAACATTATCATTTGAGCTTTTTAAATATGACCTAATATTCACTATTAAAAGTTTTACATACCTAATAATTTAATTATTTTAGGAGCTTTAAATATTTGGGAATTTTACATATGACATAACTGTCACCCATGAATGCATTTTGTGTTTAAAAATTTAACTATTTTAAAGTTTTCTTACTTCTTTAACAATTATGTGTAAATATTTTGACATAATTATCTCTATTTTCTTCTTTTAACTTTGATCATTTAACTCTTACCATGTGATTATTTAATTCTTATTTAAAAATTTTCTTTCTGTTTTTAATATTTTTTCTTTTCAATTTCACTTAAAAATGACAGCAAAAAATAAAATTTTTATTTATTTATTTATTTTTCTGAAAAACAAATTATAATCCTAATGTTGTTTATCTATCAATTGAAATAAAAGGCAATTTCAATTTTAATTTGAAATTAAAAAAAAAAAAAAATCTAATAATATCTATAGTTTTTTCTATCTTTATTTCCACAAAATGGGATAATTTAGTTATCATCATTAGAGAAATGTAATTAAAATTAGAAAAAAAAAAAAATATCTCAGAATCTAATTCATATTTTAAAAATCTAATATCAGTTATGACACCTGTGGATCAATATTATAATTGGTATTAATTGTACTGCCAAACCTTTCATATTTTAAGAGAAATAGCCATGAAACCTAATTGGTCATTTCATAAATTCATTTCATTGGGCTTTTTTATATATAGGTTAGATTAGCTGATCCGCCAGACGTTGTCCAAGATCATAGATTTTTTAAACAAATTGTGAATATTTAAAATCTCCACTCATACTAAAATATATTTTTTTAAAATTAAATTTTATCTGAAGAATATTTTAAATTTTACCTGAGTGAACATAGGTTGGTATTTTTGTTACAAAAATCATGTTTTGGAAGTATGATGAAATATAATTGTTGATTTTAGACTTTTTGAACCACAAAAATAATACAATAATAGAATTATTTTCTTCAATGAGACCTACTTCATGCAAAATCATCTAAGCATGCAATCAACAATCTCCGAGAAAAAATTTCATGAGTCAAAAATACAAGCCCCGTAATAGTAGGGATGGGATGAATATTCAGTATTTGGCCCTTTTATTGATTATTGAAGGTTTGTTAATTGTTATGAAAATTTTTCTCAAAGATTGTTGAACTGTAAAACTTATCATTTCTCAAATCAATTAGCTGTTCTTTTTATGTTGTCAAATTTGGTGTCTAGCAAATTACAACTGGGTTCGTTAAGGGGACTTATCTGATAGGAAAGAAAATATTTGAATCCCATGTTATCCTATGGGGAAAATATTTATCTTTCTTGTTTATTCAAATTTGGAAATTTTAACAATATATTATGTACTTTTTTTTTTTTTTTTTTTTTTTTATCAGGAACGCAAATAGAAAGGTTCTTTATCCCTCTCTAAGCACCAAATTGTACTTTTCGAGTCCAAATTTAGAAATAATAATAAAAAATAGAATAAATAGTACTTTTTATACTCTTTGGAATTTTATGAAACTTGAACACAAAAAAAATATTTTAAGCTAAATATTAAATTTATTTCTATTTAAGCTAAATATAAATTTTAAAATATTTTTTAATATTTTAATCATCTTAAAAATATTTTAAGCTTACAGAAGGAAAAAGAACTTTTTGATCTACAAGAGGAAAAAAAATATTGTTGAAAATTTCAAATGTGAATTAACAAAATGGATATGAACTTTTCCCTATAGGATAACATGAGATTTCACCTTTTTTTTCCTTCCCCACCAGAAAAGTCCTCCTAGCATTCATATTCATCATTGGAAACAAAGAAAAATAATTTCTAAGTATTTTTTAAGCACATGATAAATAGAAAATATCATATTGTTGATACAACAATTTTAATTATTTGTCAAAAGAAACTTCTAGCACATTTGACAATTTCTCGTGGCACACAGATTGAGAAACACTGATAAAATACATGCAGGAATATAAAAGATAAAGGTTGAAAAATTACATACGAATTTGTTTGCTTTTTCATCTAACAGCAAACACAGAACTTTAAATAATGAGCCAAATGTAAAAGCGTATCTCCAGTTTGGATCAACATCTTTCCAGTGGCCAGTATTAATCATCTCCCATGATATATCCAATACTACTTTTGAATTTTCAATACATTCTTTCAATTTATTGTCAAAGTCTAAAATAATAATAATAAAACAGAAAATATAAGTGAATCCAAATAATCAATGCTGAAAACATCTAATATTTCCAGTAATACAAAATTTAAAAGTTTAATACTAAATGTCATCTATCAATTCCTATGATCTTGTTTGATTAATCATTTGTAACTGGTGTCATTTTTCAAGGGTTAAAGTTAAACAGAATGCTGGCAACATTATGGTTTAAAATAGATGTGAATAACACAAAGGATTGAAATTGAAAAAACACCATATTGTGCCATCAAAATCACTAAAGTGTGCTGTAAAGTATAACAGCAGCAGAGGACCTAATATTAACTTGATATTAACATTTTTCGAAAATGTGAATAAATGCAGGATACTACTTGGCTATACCATCGCCAAGTTATACAAATGGTCAAAGTGCTCGCCAAATTATATAGATCGACATAATTTTTATTTTAAATAATGTAAGTACAAATAAATTTTTAAAACATAATTAAAATACAAATAAAAAGATGAATTAAAAATCACTCGATGACATAACAAACCACATGTATCATAGTTACCGTATTTTCAGGTGTATAGCCTGCACTCCTAAATCGGGCAGTGCAGTAAAAAAAGTTTGTGTATAAGCCGCGGAGATGCATTGGTGTATAGTCCACGGGCTATACACCATTTACGAACGTATATTTCGATCATGGTTCGAAGTTAAAATCCATTACAGTAAAATCCTGTTAATCCGCCCTTCCCGATCAAACGCCCCCTCGCCACTTTATAAAAGATTTGAAATTTTCAAAAAATCCTGAGAAAGCGTCCTCCCTCTCAAAAAAATCGCTGAAAACAGATCGCTTGAGAACGGAAAGAATCATGATGAAATGAATGAATCATGAATCCAGGGGTGATTCTGGATGAAAATGTTTTTTCAGAAATTCGCATAGCATTTTCGGAAATCGGCGCGCGGGGGGGGGGGGGGGGTCGTGAGTTCCCCTTCCCCTCTCTCTCCAGCGATCTTCGGACAAAATCAGCATTTTCCTGCTATCTTCAGACGAAATCAGCAATATTTTAGCAAAATCGGCGATTTATTGTGATCTTTTTTCAAAATCGGCGATTTACTGCGATCTTTTGCCAAAATCGGCCGTTTTTCCGCGATCTTTTGACGAAATCTGCGTTTTTCCATGTTTTATTAAGTGAAATCAGCATTTTTTTTAACGATCTTTAGACAAAATTTGCTTTTTTACGCGATTTTTTCACGAAAGCGGCGTTATATTCCCGCGATCTTTTGAAGAAATCGGCGTTTTTTCTTTGATCTTTTGATGAAATTCGGCGTATTTTTTCAAATATTCTTTTAACAAAATATTTTTAAGCTATCTTTTATCGAAAACGGCGTTTTTTCCCGCGATCTTTTGACGAAATCGGCGTTATATCCGCAATCTTTAGACGAAATCGGCGTTTTCCCGCCGTCTTCAGAAGAAATTAGCGTTTTATCTGCGATATTTGGTTAAATTGCCGTTTTTTCCGCGTCCGCACAGGAAATTCGCGTTTTTCATCGATCTTTTGAAAAATTTCGTTTACAAAAACATTGACGAAATCATCGTCTTTCTACGAAATATTGACGAAATGTATGCTATTTCGGCGATCCTATCACGAAATTTGCATTTCTACGCAATTGTTTTTTCCGCGCGCAAAACCATACAAGTTGGCAACTATGCGGAACTGATAACCCAATTTCAAATTTTCGGAAGAGGATGCCTTAAATTTTCGGAAATTTCGGACGAGAATCACCCCTGCATGAATCTTTGATGAAATGTGTTTTTCCAGATTTAATTGATTTCATGCTTTTTTTTACAAATTTCTCCTTTTTTGCATTTTTTCGACAGATTTTATGTTTTTTTTATAAAAAAAAACACAAATTTTTTCAAGTATTGCTTCAAGTATCAAAATTCATGATTCATTCAAAGATTCACGATTCATTCATTTTATCATGATTCATCCCTGCAAATTTTGTGAAACGACCGAGGAAAAATTCCATGTAAGCGCCCCCCTCTAATTATTTTATGATTTTTCGTCACGTTTTGGGGGGAGAGGGGGAATTAATGGTATTTTACGGTAAAGTATATATGCGCGTATAAGTAGAAAAATTTTAGACAAAAAAGAATTTCAAAGTGGGGGGGCGACTTATATGCGAGACCTTAAAAAAATCTATGAATAAAATATCGGAAAATAGTTAGCTAGCTAATCGGTGCTGCAGCACCCCTTTGTGTTTGCAGAGTACAGAATCCAAAATCTGGAATCTTTCTTACCTTAACAATTCTGAGTTTAAGATCATTTTTAGTTTTTTTCTCAAAAAAAATAATCTACCCTGCCCTGTTGCAAAGAACAAAAAAAAGTGTGTGATTTCTGTCATTTTGGCACAATTCAGAGGAGTCGCTCTTTTTCGGAACGATTCCGAGACATGATTCCTTTTCAGAGTCGTATCATTACGGAACGAGTCAGAGGAATTGCTCCTTTTCTGATCGAATCCGAGGAATCGAAGCTTTTCGGAGTTTCGGATCAATTCCGAGGATTCGAACCTTTAGGGAGCTTTTCTAAAAAAGGACAGATTCCGTGATTTCGTTCCTTTTCGGAATCGTTCCGAAAAGGATGGATTTTTTTTTACAGACTGGAATCGTTTGTTTAGTTCCACTGCCAGAATCGCTCCTTTTGAATCGTTCCTCAACAAATGACACATCTCTACTAAGAAACTGATTACAGTTAATGTTAAAACAACTTATTCAGCAAAAAGAAAGTTTAAAATAAGTAACATGTTATACTGCTGTTTTTATTCTCTCAAATCAAGAGCAAACTGCGTTCGAGTGTCATTATTTCTCGCTGCTGGTTAGTGCAATACTTGCGATAGTTCTTCCAAACCCAGAAATAATTGTATTTAAGCAGTAAAAAAAAAGCCTTTACAAACATGAGAGAACTCTCTATATTTTGCGGCATAGCAAAAAGAATTTACAAATCTCGATGTGTTTTTACAATTTTTTTAGGTTTAAAAATTGTAGAAAAAATATCACGATTTCTAATTAAAAAAAAAAAATCTTTGTATAACCTGCACCGTGTATAAGCCGCAGCGGCTTTTTTGAAGGTTTTTTTCTTTCATAAGCCGCGGACTATACATCCAAAAATATGGTAATATCAATTGAATCTGACTTTTATAATCACACATTATTGGCATGTAATCTTGTAGTTTGACGATAGTTTTTTGGTCTACGGGAAAACCAAGTAATATCAAATGCAGAAATGAATCTCCATATTTTTTAATTAGGTATTACTTGATTATCCATTGACCAATTTTGCCAAATAACCAAACAATTTTTTGAAAAATGAAATTTATTGAAAATTAAGGAGGGTATGGTTAACATTTGGACAGGCACATACAGTAGACTCCCTCAAATCCACACAGCTTGGGACCAGAGGTTTTGCGGATTTTAGAATTTTGCGGATTTCTGGTCATTGCTTTGTTTACATTTTTAAAAAAGTAATTTGAATGTAATTCATAATGAAATCAAAAGTATAATGAATGCTTACAATATGCTAAAATATTAAAATAAGTAATAAACTAAAATAATAAAAATGTAGATAGTTTTTAAAATGCTAAAAATACTAAAAGCAAAGGTCAAATTAATAATCAATAATGTACAATTAAATATTCATTATAAAGATGAAATGTGTTTTTCTTAAATTATTCAATGAAACTTGCCTCATAAAAGTACATTACTAATTCACATCAAGATCATAAAATAATGAAGCTTTATTTAGAGTTTAGCCAGACTAAATAAATAAAAAAGCTTGATTATACATAAATATATTTGGTAAGATTGTGATTACCAATGATATCACCAATATCTATATTTTTTCAGAAATAAATTATTATTTCTTCATGAAAAAACACGAATTCAATAATATTAACAAAAATTACAAATTAAAAAATATATGGAATTGATATAAAACTAAAAAAGTGAAATTTTGCACCTACATCTGAACTAAATGTTTCATTGTTTACATCCGTAAAATATGTGCGGATTTTAGAGAGTTGTGGATTTTAGGAGTGTGGATTTGAGGGAGTCTACTGTATTTCAGAATTTTATAATAAATAAGTTAAATGCATTAATAATTAAATGAGAACATCTTGGATAATTAAATTAGGATAATTATATGATTGGAGCATTAAAACATCATATTGCTGATCTCCACTTAAAGAATAAAGGAAGAGCTTATAGTTGAAAAATCAAAACTAGAGAATAAGTACAAAATATTGGACATGTTCACTGTAAAAAGCATAGAGAAAAATAAAGTTTTTTATCTAAAATTTGTAGTAATTTGGATAAGTTTTTGTTTATTTATATATATATAAAAATATCTCAAATATTTACTTCAGTTTTAATTTTTTTTTTTTTTTTTTTTTTTAATATCTTTTTCGGCATTGTAAATGTGGGTACTACTTCGTTATCCCGTCGACCAGAAAACAATCACCAAACTATAAGATTAAATGCCAATAATGGATGATCATGAATGTCACATTCAATGCTATTAAATGCGATACACGTATTTAAAATATCATTAAGGGATTTTTATTTCAACTTTTTATTTGTATTTTTTTTATTTATATTCTACTAATTATTTGTTTTTTTTGTTATTTAAAATAAAAATTTTGTCAATATGTTTGATTTGGCTATCAGTTTGGTGATTTGTATAATTTGAGGAAATTGGTCGACGGGATAACCAAGTAGTACAGTAGAACCCCGATAATCCGGATCGGGTTTTTCGCTTTTTTTTCAACTTTGAGAAGCGATTGGCGAAAAAGTTTTTGTTTTATTATTCAGAATACGACGATGCAACAAGTTAATGCTAAAGAAATTAGCCAATCGCTTCTCAAACTTGAAAAAAAAAGCGAAAAACCCGATCCGGATTATCGGGGTTCTACTGTACCTAAATGTGTTTCTGATCTAAATAATTCATGGACAAAGAGGGGATAGATTTTTTTCAACCTTTAAAAACTATTCTCTGTTAAAATATCTACTTTAATATTATTGTTTTTTAGTATTAAAAATGGATTCTTGACATAAATCATGCACATTTTTTTTTTTTGGGGGGGGGGGGAGGGGGGAAGGGGGGGAGGTTAGAAATTTTTTTTGACAAATAAACTGAAAATGACATGAAATTCGGAATTGCTGAGATCAGCAGGATTCCCAATTTCAGATTTTGTACTGTACAAGCACAATAGGAGTGCTGCAGTACCAATTTGCTAGTAAAATGTTTGCCTATGATTTATTTATTACTTACTCATCATACGTAGTATAGAGTAAGTCTTGCAATCGTTTTGAAAATCGGAAAAATTTTTTTGACGGATTTACACGTTTTAGACACTGGAGATTTCAAAAAACATATTTTTAGAAAAAAAAATTTGCCGTCCGTCTGTCTGTCTGTAAACACTCTATCTCACGAAGAAATTGAGATAGAGACTTGAAATTTTGTATGTACTTAGTATGTAAGAATGGGACGAAGCCTATTGAATATCAGCAACCTCGATTATCCGGAACTATTTTTTCCAGATTCTCGAAAAATTCGTTCTGATGAAAGGTATATAAAAATTTTCGCATTTTTTTTATTTTAAGGAATGCATGTAAAAGGCAATAAAAAAACACAAATTTTGTATAAAGAACGAAGTCGATCGGATTATTAGTTGTCGAGATATTTGTAATCCTGTTTTCCACATTCTTTGATTTTTCATAATCCTGTATTTCATTCAAATTTCAATGCAGAGGTATATTTTAATTGAAAATGAGACGCTTAATCTGACGCAGCAAACTGTTAGTTAATATGATTAATATTTTTGGAGTTATAAGGATGTTTCTTTTACGTAGTTTGGTACTTCTTAAGTAGTTTGGCGTTTTATATAATTTGTTGAAATTGGTGCATCAGCAATTCATTAATAGAGTATTACTATGTGTATTAACAACATTTAAATTTAGTTTTGGAATTGAAATACATTATATAAATAGTTTTCACATATTTTATTTTCATATGCATATAAATGATGGGTAAGTATTACGGTGGCCTCCAACGACTAGTTTATTTTATGTCCCATGTATTAGTTGATACCCTCACTTTGAAGTTCTTTTTTTGTCAAAAATTTCTTGACTGACATATCTAAATATAAACGGTAAACAAATAATTGGTTACCTTGATAATTTGCCCATTCTCTGAAAATGTCAGTAAAAGAAATTTTTATTATAAAGGAATTTTAAAGAGGTTAAATTTATAAAACGGCCAACTATAAAATTAATATTTTTATTATTATTTTGATCTTACATTGAACAATGCATTTATTAGTATTTTTCTGGATCCTTTTACCAAGTATATTCTTATATTTGTGAACTGGTGGATTATAATCTGTTTATACATTGTGCTAATAATACATGTTTAAAATCATATGCTTATAATGTGGGTTGTTTTAGTGAAATGGTGCAATAAAGCAATGGATGGTACCTCTAATGGTGTTAACAGCTGTTAAGATACCACCAAATGGTAGAAAGATAACATCAATCTGACTATCAGCAAAAAATACAAGTTATAACTTAAGAATAATAAAAACATATTTTATTTAAAATAATTGCAAATTGAATGTGTTTGAATGGTTATAATTAAATAATAATTTAATAAAAAATGACTAATATTCAATAAATAAAAAAAAATAGTGAGTCAATGTTTGGCAAGTAAGTAATAAAAAATCTTTGCACACTAAGCTTTGAAATAAATGGTGTCATAGCATATACTTTGGCATGGTGTTGGTATAAAGGAAAAAAATACCAATTTTCTTAGAAAGCAAATGGACAAAAGTTCCATAATATCTAAATTAACATCAAACAAGAGTTAACAACACATTATAGTAGTGGTTTTAAACATAAGAAAAGGGAAAACCATTTTTACTTATTTTAAAATCTCAAACTGAATCGCATGGATGCAAATTCTTATGAAATCTGCATATGTTATAACAAATTATAAATAAATGAAGAAAAAAGAAAAAACAATTACACTGATTGACAAAATTTTGTAATTTTTTTCTATATCTCAAAATGAATTGACAAGTAACATACCAGCACAACATAAATATATTTCAGCAATAACAATACCCATTTAAAAAAAATTAACTATTCAAGTTACACCAATACAATTAAATTTGTACCAAGCCATGCTCAAAAAATATTATCAATTGGAGACATAAAATGCTTATGGAACTCACACCAGTAAAGATAAAATATTTTCAACCATGAAAATGGCTCAAGGGAAAAAAGAGGAAATAAACTTTTTCACTCTATATACAATAATGAAAAATTCTTGTCATTTAATTTTATTTTCAAACATATTTATACAGAAGAGGTGTTGTACTCAATAATTGGCTAAGAATATCTATAACTTTTACTAACAAACTTTTTCATACTGCCATAGTTTTTTTTTTTTCTGCATGGATGACACTTCCCTCCCCCACCCCCTTTCCTACAATACCTTCACTGTACTAAAGTCATCCAAAGATGTTTATAAATGTACAATCTTAAACAGAATTATATATAAATTATTTTTCCTTTTAAAGATTGTTTCTTTTAATTCTGTTTTATATAATGATGATTTTCAAATACTCTCAGCACAAAATTACTTTGAATTTGATAGTTCTGTAGAGCATAAAAGAAAATGAACAAAATGAAACTAGGCACAGATGTCATATATGCATTACATTTGCACATGTTTTCCCCTGCCAATTTGGCATTGCACATCTGTGAAAAGGAGAAGATCCGTTTAATAAATTTATAACAATCATTAAGGAAAAAAAATGGGAAAAGTTAAAGATTTCAGTGAAATGTTCTGATTAAATGATACAGCTGCATGCATTCAACATGGGTATAAATTTTAATCTTGTGAAAAACTGGTGGAACCAGATGCAAAAGTAGAGCTCGATCTAAAACAGGTTACAGTAAAAATTGGGAAATATTTTCAATCAAAAAAAGTGCATAGAAAAGAAATGTAATCAGACTATCGGTAAAGCTCATGCAATTAACCAAATTTTTATTAGCTGAAAATGTGGACTGAGCTTTGCTGGTGCCTTAAAATCAATCAGGGAAAAAGAGGCATTTTTAACTCACTTTATATTCTAATCATCCATAACCAGTTTAAAAATTTTAATTCATAACTATAGGTTACAGGCTGATGTAATAAAATATGAAAACGATTCGTTCAGTACTAAGTGTGGACACAATTCCATTCCAGTGGTTTTGATAAGTGGAAAATCAAAGCTCCAAGAAACCCAAAACCTTGAGCACATACGATTCAACCATATACTAAATATTTCTGTTGACATATTTATCTACATCAATTCCTCAACAACCTGATTATATTAATGTTATACTTTAATTATTATTTCATACTTTAATTATTATTTCATACTTTATATTCGTTTAGCATTGGGAGCTTAACTGATTTGAGACAACATAACAATATATTCTATTGACTACTTTGCTCAGTAATCATTTTGAGTGGATAATAGTATAATTCTGAATATAAGGCACCAGTAAAGCTCAGTCCACATTTTCAGCTAATAAAAATTTGGGCTATTGCATGAGTTTTACAGATAATCTGATAACATTTCTTTTCTATGCACTTTTTTAGATTGAAAATATTTCCCAATTTTTACTGTAACCTGTTTTAGATTGAGCTCTACTTTTCCCTCTGGTTCCATCAGTTTTTCATATGATTTCATAGCTTTTTCAGATTTTTTCAGGAACTTTATCAATCACCTTCAACTAACAAATTTAAACTATTATTAGTATGACGAAACAACGCCAAGCTGGAGATTAATTTTGGGTCGCCAAATTGGTGAAAAATTTGGCAACATTTGGTGACAGAACCGCCCTTTCCCCGATGATAGTCCCACTGCAGTTTCGCGGTATCTACACAGATTTTCATTACTCATTTCCAAATCGTTATTTTTATACACACAGAAGAGTTTATTGTCTAAATTATCCCTTTTTAATTGATATACCTGTATTGTAGAAACTGTTTTGACATCGAAAACAATCAAATAAAGGTGTGATGTTGTTTTAACATAATATTTAGTTACAGTTTATATATATATGTGGGTCGGAGTCTAGGGGAAATAAATAATCACTCTCACAAGGAAGGTCTCCATACGGGCATACTCAGAAAAATCTGAAAAAATCACAGAATGTTCTTCTCATATAGTTATATATGTTTATAAAAAAAAATTTCGGCGGAACCTCCTTTTAACGTTCGTAAAAAAATAATAAAAATTTCGTTTATTTGACGATTTATCTCCGGTTGGCGAAAAAACGAAATTTTGAAAAATATGCTTTTACACTTTGAATACTTTTTAAAGAAAAAACTTTCTATGTTCAATTTATTTAAATAAGTTTAGTTTAAGTAATTTTAGTTTTGCATTTTTACTTTACTTTAAGTGTAATTTTGTCATATACGTTTATATGTACTTATAACAAAATGAAATTAATATATTATGTCATTTAAAACACAATTAAAATTGATTAAAATTGTTCCAAATTGAAAAATACACTGTTAAAAATCTGTTGCATTTTATTGCAACGCACTCCCTTGCTTGTATAGAAAACGGTTACTTGGCCGTGAAATGGAGCTTTCTCATTGGTTGGAATAGAGATATTATATACAAGCGGTGGAGTGCGTTGCAACAAAATGCAGCAGATTTTTAACAGTGTATGACACGGTCAATTCACCGTACTATAGAGCATTCTCATTGGTCAGAAGAGAGATATTCTATAAAACTTGTGGAGTGACGTTGCAGTAAATGCTGCAGATTTTTAACAGTGAAGTCAATTAAAATCAATTTTCAGATTCGTTAAAATCGTCTGCTTTTGGCGAGGAAATGCACTACTCGCCAAATCCCGCGTCGCTTTCAGTTTTTCACGCCAATTATTCCAAACTATTTTATTTTTTTACATATCTAATAATGTAATTCTGCCGCTAATTTTCACTGATCCTTTATTACCTACATGAGTAGTTTAATTCGTATTTTTTTCAAAAAATTCTGAGTATGCCTCCAATGGAGACCTTCCTTGTCAGTCTTTTGGCAAGATGAACACAACATTTAATTATATGTAATTTAAAAAAAACACACCATTTAAAAGAACAAAAAGGTTGCATCATCATGCAACGCGGCTCTCTCGCTCAGAGCCGAAAAACCAACTGCCTGCTTTTTACCTGTTACGTCACATGATGTTCTTATCTCTTCGGTCATTGCAGATACACAATAAATTAAAACAATGAAAATAAGTTAGAGTTATAGATAAGTTACATACAACAGAAAGAAATGAATAATATTAAAGTAAGGAATGATATTTCCCACAGAGATCAGCCATCCTGTGGGTCACTGGCCTCAGGGACACTTTACAATGCAAAACCTTAAAATATACAGATAACATAAATACACAAATTGCAAAATTTATTGATATCAATAAAATATTTCAATACAAAGTAATAAAAATAATAATACTGTTGATAATAATACAGTTAAGAATACAGATAAGAACAATAATACAGTTGATATAATACTAGTACCGATGATATAATGGGTGATTCTCTCCAAATAGACCAAAATAAGAGTTATGAGGGAGTGACTGTGAGGGAGTGATGAATTTTGACAAAATGCCAATTTATTTTTTGCCATAGTCTGAATTGAAATTAGGCATAGTGGGCCTTAACTATATCCAAATACTTACAAATAAGTAATAATTAAAATTGTTTAATATTTACTGCATTCAGTAGAAACTGATGAGGGAGTGATGAGGTGCTAATCCTTCCTCATCACACCCTCATCAGCCTCTTCTGGATGCAGGTAAATAGTTAAAAAATATATTATTTCTGATTTGTAAGTATTTGGATATAGTTAAGACCCCACTAAGCCTAATCTCAATTCAGATTATGGCAAAAAAATAAATGGGCATTTTGTTAAAATTCATCACTCCCTCATAACTCTTATTTTGGCCTATTTGGAGAGAATCACCCTAATACAGTTGAATATGTGTAATGTTGATGTAATACTGATACCGTTGATACATCAATGAAAAATTTAAACACAAAATTGAAAAAATATCTTTTTGCCATAATCTGAATTGAAATTAGGCATAGTGGGCCTTAACTATATCCAAATACTTACAAATAAGTAATAATTAAAACTGTTTAATATAGAAAACTGAGTTTGTTGAAAAGCCATCAGATCACCAATTTTGACCATAAAGATTTCTCTTCTTTTCTCTGTCATAAGTCCTGTTATTTTCATCTCAAATTTGACTGGAAAAATGTGTCCTCAATACATCATAACTTTTGTTTTTGAAATTTATTTCTCGGTTAATCAAATGATAATTTCTTTTATTGTATGAAGTAACACTAGAAATAAAATAGTTTACATAACTGGAATTTCGTCTTGGTCTTGTAGGAGTAACTGAATTGCTTTTAACATCAATCTTCTTTGGATTTTTCGAGGCACTAAAATTTTTTATCTTTCCTCAGTTTATCATTACTTGATGATTGATGAAAAGATGCATTATCAATTTTCATTCTTTCCAGACGTACAGCTGGTTGTCACTTCGGATATTTAGAGTCTAATTTAGACGAATCAATTTTTAGAAAAATCTTTAATAAAAAGTCAAGAATGTTTTTGATACATGAAAGTTTATCACTTTTTCTAATACCCAGTAATTCACATCTTTTGAATACGGTTTTATCAAGCATTATTTTCATAAAATTCTGACATTTACCAAAAATTTAAGAATATTTATTAAATGGGAAACCATTAAACTTCAGAATATCTCCAACTATATCTTGATTATTTGAAGGCCACTGGAAGAATAAAATTCTGTACAAAGACTGGACACTCTTTGCTTTTTGAATTTGTTCTCTTATTTCTGGTATATCTCCAAGTTTACAACCTTGGCCCTTTCGAACATCATTTCACTGGAACACTTTAGGCTTAAAAAGGAGTGTATCTGAAGCAATATCATTTCTTCTAAATGATAAAAAACATTTTGCTTTGTAGCCGAATTTTCATAATTTAAGCCTAACTTTCTATTTCGTAAAGATCTGCTTAAATAAGTTTTTTCAGATTCTCTGGGAGTGCGGTCAGTCAAGGCGACTTTCACAGACACTGCAACCGATTTGGTCTTTTCTGTTTTTTTTTTTTTTTTCACTTATTTGCATTTTACGAACATGATTCACATCAGCTTCCTCACTTAGCTCAGATACTTGCAAAAATAGAGCATTTGTAACTCATACTTGCAAAATTCAACACCCTCTTTACCCAAGTTTAATCTGACTTGAACTAAAATATCCATTCCGATGACTGCTTGGTAATCCAATTGCGATTTTGGCACTACATGCCATGTTAAGGAGTATTCAGAGTTTCCCCCAGGTTTAAAAAAGGGCAGGGTGCCACTGTTCTGAAAAGGGCACTTTTTACATTTTTCAGGGCACTTTTTCATTTTTAAGGGCACTTTTATAGAGTTGAATCTAGAATTTAGCGGTTCAAAAAGTCATGAAAAAACAGAAATTTCATCAAAATATTGAAAAAAAGAAAAAAAAAGGTAAATTTTATTAAAAAAATCGCAAAAAATCAGCAAATTTTATTAAAAGATCGCATAAACAGCAGTTTTTGCTAAAAGATCGCAAAAAGCGGCATATTTTGCTAAAAAAATCGCGAAAAAACGATAAATCTCGTAAAAAATATCACATAAAAACAGAACTTTTCACAGAATTTTCCGTTTTATTTCGATTTTTGGACGAAATTTGTCGTTTTTTCGGAAATTTCTTGACGAAATCTGCCGTTTTATTGCTATTTTTTGACGAAAGTGGCCGTTTTTTGCGACTCATTTGACAAAATTTTCCATTTTATTGCAATTTTCGGAAGAAATGTGTCGTTTTTCCACAATCTTTTGAGGAAATCTGCCGTTTTGTGAAATTTTGTGACGAAATTACCCATTTTTTTGCGAATCTCGCCGGAAATTAGTCGTTATTTCGCGGTTTTTTACAAAACTTGCCGGTTTTTTAAAGCTATTTTTTGACGAAATTACCCTTCCCACGGGACGCGTATGAGGCTATTTTTTGCATTCCATCGCCGATTTTTTCGGATCATCGCTGGAGCACTGCGTTTTTTCAAATGTGGGCAAGAAGGGCGCTGTTTTTTTTTAATGAATGCAAGAGAAGTGCTAATTTTTGGATGAAGGACAAAAGGGGCGCTATTTTTTAAACTAAAGGGCAGGAGGGGCGGAGCGCCCCCCTGAAACCCTCTGGGGGAAACTTTGAGTATTTATTTGCATCTATTTCTACTTTTTGCTCCATCGATCCCTTTGAATAAACTTTAGATGATCCTACTCCTGATAATATTAAAGAGTCATTGGACAGTTCAAGAAGGTCAGGAATTTGTCGGTATATGTCTTCATGGAGAAAGCAGACTGAACAGCCTGTGTTGACAAGTGCAGGAATAGTTTGGTTGTTAAAGGTAACTTCTTTTGTCTGGACTTTCTTAAGTGCAACAACATCACATTTTCTCACAATATGTGCATCAGAAACCTTGTCTTCATTGATTTTATTCTTCGTACTTCTGTTTTTTCTCAAAAGTTCGGGACAATATAATCTTCATGGCCTGTTTCCTCACATTTGTAGCATTGGAAGGATTTATATCCGAACTTTTCATTTTGTCGATTTGCAGTTATTCTCCAGCCAAAATCCCTTTGTTCTGGGTAAGATCTCACTAACATCTTCCTGTGTTCTTTGCCATTATTTCCAAAATTTGTCTTTTCAAACGAAGTATTCCTATTCTCTCAGTAAGGGGATTCTTTTGGTTTTCTATTAAATGTCAGTTTAATGTTTTCATAATCATCTAATTTTTCTGAAATAACGTTTGTTGATTTGAACATCGCCCATTCATCGAAGAAGTGTTCTTTCATTTTGGGACGTACCTTCCGTTTAATCTGGTCAGTAACCATTAAGTCGCATAAATCTTCAAAACTTGAAATTTCTAAACCACGAACCCACTCAGTAAAATAATTTTTTAATTCATATGCAAAATCTTGCCATGTTATATCAGCTCTTTTTACATATTTGACAAACAACTGTCTAAATTTTTGGGGGGTAAATTTATATCTTTTTAATAATACTTCTTTAACATTGTCATAATTATCGGTTATATCTTCACTCTCTCTGGCAATTATTTCTGTAATTTCTTCTCTCAATGAGATTTGTCACCCAAAGTTCTTTTTTAATTTCTGCTCTTTTGGCCTGGCACTCAAAAAGAATTAAATAAAAAATCATGTCGCATGTTTGCAGATCAAATTTTTGTATGATGTCATGCAACTTTATACGTAACTTCCCACTACTTTCTGATTGACTCTTGTTACTCCCGGTTTCGGCAATTCTTGCATTCTCAAGTCGAATTTTTTCTAATTTGAATTCTAGTTGTTGTTTTGGCGATTCCTCTTCTTTAAGTACTTCATCCCTATGCTTCCTTTCCCCAGTAACTGTATCCAAATACCCCTTGAAGAATTCTTCTTCAAATCCCTCAGCTGCTATGATGGCATTTTTCAACACAGCAATTCTTAAATTTTCCACATTTTCTTCTCCTAATTCTATTGCAATGTGCTGCAAATCTTTTTTGGTACCTTTACTAAGGAAGGACATTTTGTCAAACTCAGTTTTATACTACCAACTTTCAGGCCCCAAAAATTAAAATTTGTCAAATAAAAAATCAAAATTAATTGAATAAAAAACCAAAATTACTCTTATAGAATTATCACCAGTGTTCTCGTTGTCGTTCGCCATTGCGACTAAATTCTTCATTTGGCGAGTAAACAAGCAATTAGATTCGCCAAATTGCTAGTGCTCAATTTTTGCTTTTTCGTTTTTTGTACATATGCATATATATTTAATGTATACATATTTTTTATATTTGTAGCGGATTAGTTGAAATTTGATTAATAACAATCGCTGTCACAGTTATAAAAACTTGGGTTATTTTAGAACATATTGAAGAAAAGGGAATACATTAAAGAATTAAATGCTTTTTTTGTGTCTGTGCAACATGGCGAATCTATTTTGCGAATACTTTTCTCATTTGGTGAATGTTTTTCATTTTTAATTAGCCAAATTATTAACGTTGGTCAAATGTCAGCGAGAACACGGATTACCACTAATAAAAATTCAATTCTAATTACCGTAATTTCGGGTGTATAAGCCGCAGCTCAAACAATTCTTTTTCGACCCAGAATTTTTTAAGAAAGAAATATAACTAGCTAGATCGCCGTAAATATTTGTCTTCAATCACTAAATAAGATTTCTGGGTCCAAAAAGAATTGTTTGATCCGCGGCTTATACACCCGAAATTACGGTAAATCACCATTAAAAATTCGGTTTTTATAAAATCACCACTAAAAGATTCAGTTTTCAAAATAGTAAAAAAAAAATTAGTTCTGATAAAAATATTACAAAGAAACAGGATATTAAACTTTAAAACATGTACGTGAATTATCAGTTGTTACTATGTTACTACAAATTTACAAAAATATGCAAATTAATATAAATAAATTCAAATACCTTCTGATAATTATCAAAGCGAAATAAAGCAAATAAATTCAGGCATCAAAATACATAAATAGATAAAAATGGAGTAAGCGTTATCATATGAACACAAAAAAGGTAAAAATTAAGTTGCATAAATATCAAAATAAAATTACAAATAAGCAAATAGAATAACCATTTTTTTTTCTTGAGTGCACTCAAAACAGAACTTACCATACTTAAATCATTGCAGACACTTAAATATTTGTTTTATCGCTTCTATTACTATACACAAAGCATAACATAAATAAAAATACATTTGTATTTCAAAAAAAAAAAAAAAAAAAAAAAAGACATAGTACATAAACCCCTAGACTGAACTTTTCTTTACTTAAATAAATGAGATTAACAACAACAAAAAAATCACTTGGTCTCTTCAGAATTAATTTTCTTTCTCCTGTCGAAAAAAAGAGATGAACACGCTTTTTTCGTGACAAATGGCGCAATTTTTTTCAATAAAAACACAAAACGAAATGATGATAAAGTCAGGGTGGCTTTTATTTTTCTAATTTCACAAACGAGTGAAGAACACAGATGCTGATTTCACGACGGCAAAGCCAGGACAGCTTTTATTTTTCCAATTTCACAAACAAATGAAGAATGCAGATGCCGATTCCCTGACGATAAAGCCAGGGCGGCTCAAAACCACAGTTGAGCGGTAAAGAACATTTCATTATGTTTTATATGTTAATCCGTGCCGGGACCCCATTATTACTGTGGGTCGGAGTCTAGGGGAAATGAATAATCACTCTCAGTCTTTTGGCAAGACAAACAACATTTAATTATATATATATATATTTTAAAAAAAAACACCATTTAAAAGAACAAAAAGGTTGCATCATATAACGCGGCTCTCTCGCTCAGAATGGAAAAAACAATTGCCCGCTTTTTATCTGTTACGTTATGTCACATGATATTCTTATCTCTTCGATCGTTGATAAATTGAAACAATGAAAATAAGTTACAGTTATAGATAAATTACATACAACAGAAAGAAATGAATAATATTAAAGTAAGGAATGATATTTCCCACATATATGTTTATGAAAAATATATATTGTCTATTTCGAATGGCATCAGTTTCAAAAATTTAAAAATCTATCAGGAGAATCAGAATTTTTATTAATCTATTAAAAAAAGAAAAAAAAAAACATGTGTTATCATTTTTATTATTATTATTGAACTGTTTTTTAGTTGTTGGCAACTCAAAAGAAATAATTGAATTAACAATTAAAAAGGAGAGATTTCTATAGTGTTAAATTATGGAAGGTACAGCATTATATAAATTTTAAATGGATGTCATTTCCTTAATATTGGATATTTTTTGACAGGACTTTCAAAAGACACATACCTAAATTAAAAGCTTTCAAACAACCTATTACATGTCGCTGAATGTTTTCTGGTTCGGGCTATAGTTGAGATGTTTGTCCTTTTATCTTGTTTCATGAGAAAAAAGTGACAAAATAGGGGTCCTGGATCTCCATAACTAATCGGTGGGTCTGGATGAATTTTTGTAAACTTTGAGGTCTAGAATTGAACACTTCGCCTTTTCAATTTCGTTGCAATCTGATGATTAGGTCCAAAGTTATTAAGAGACAAACTTTGGACTTTAACATTAGAGATGCGTCTCAGCTCTACTATACACAGGGTTAGAAATTGGGAATTTTAAGTAAGGCATCAAATGACGCCTACAATTTATTTTCTAGGCGCCAAACTGCATTTCATGGTTGCAATTTTACGTTGTATCGTATTTTCTCATTTCTTTTCACAGATATCAGTGGTGCTTTAGATGAATTATCTTTGGCTAATTTTGCTTTGCAAGAATTATAATGCGTAGCAGACATACTATGCTTTTTTACCTGAAAAAAAATATTTTAATACAAACTCAAAATAAAATTCATTAATTTTTTAAAAAAGGCCAGAACTTTTTAATTAAATATTTTTTATGTGCTGTAAAAATGATGAAAAATTTAAAAATGACTTAATTTTTCTTATTAATTTTAAGTTATTTATTCACCTACATAGAGATGTTGCAAAACAAAATAAAATTACAGTATGCTACTTATCCCTCTCTCCCCTTTAAAAAAGTAAATCTTTTATTAAATTATACATTAAAATATATATATATATTCTGTATTCGTTGATAAATTAATTACGTTTTATTTTATATGGAATTATAATTTTTTTATTTATATCCCAAAATAAAAAATTTTGGGACTAAGGCACTCAGAGCCAATTTTGGCCACACTTATAATTAATAGTTATAAATATTTAATAAGCATGTATAATTAATAATTATATAAATTTAATAAAAACATATAATTAATAATTATGTATGTATTGATTACTGATTACTTTAAAAAAAGTTCCAATGTTTTTGTTTTCGGCCAAAAAGAGAAAGAACGCCGAAATTCCGTTTCCATCAATTCAATCCTTAATAATTACGGCTATTGCCAATTATCCTGCATGCTTACCAGATAAGGGATGTTTTTAAAATAGAATACGAAAAAAAAAAAAAAAAATCTCCACACAGTTTCTTTCTGCATAACAAAATGTTATCCATCCAAAGCAGATCATCTTATTTTGATAACGTTTCCAACCTCACGGTGTTTAAGTAAACAAAATAAACCGCATTGGTTCTTCTTTAGAATTGTTCTATAGTGAGTGATTTTTGTAGAGGCTCTAATTTTCTAATCACTTATTACATTATAATAAAAATTTGTTTCACTGCGTAATTTACTATGTTTGCAACTTGCTGAAAATTTCAAGAAAATCCCTCCATTAACAACAAAGATATCTTTTTTTTTTTTTTTTTTTTTTTTAATAGTAAGGAAAAGCACAAGCAGAGCTGGCTTTTCATTTATTTTTCTTTTGTTTACTTATTCTGTTTGCTTGCAGCGCAATAATTTCTTTTTTCCGCTGGAACATTTGCAGAGTTCTTTTTATATGTGAGGTTGAATATGAATAGAATTTGAATAGTTGCTCTCGCTTTAAAGAGGGAAAAAGAAATTATAATGAGGCTACTTGTGCACGGCTGTTCTAAGATCCAAAGTTACTTTCTAAATTAAATTAGTTTTTGTTTAAGAATGCATGAAATTGGGAGTTGATTTCTTACCAAGAAACTAATGTAATCAAATAGCGTTTTCCATATTTGGTAAATACATCTTTTAGAAATTATTTTCAAATTTAATTATTTTTTTATTTATTTTAAAATATTTAAAATTTTCTTAGGGCATTTTATTTTAAATATTTACGAACATATCGCATAAAGTAACAATTTATTTCTGATAGGTGGTTCTGATGAGTTTTTCGTTTTTGGGAAATAAATTATTTATCGCGATTCGTGTCACATGACGACACTTTTCGACTTTCCCGAATTGCGACGTCGGAAATTAGGTTCAAAATGCCGCATTTTGATAGTATTTCTGAATAATCAACTTAGGAAAAAATATATGCAAAGTAGATAATATTGTGAGTGAAATTTGAAATTAATTTCAATTCGCATTATCGGCGATAAAGCTAAGTAATAGGTTCAAGTAATTGATAGTTCCCGATTTTGCAATTTACTCAGTGGAGAGATGAGTGACAGTGAATATTATTTTATAAAAGAAAAATAATAACAGAACAAATTATTCTTAGAATGAAATTACTTACCGTTTCATATCTCAATGCTGGACATCCATTAACAAAGTTTGTCTCTTCCGGTTTAGCATATTCTTTACATAGGGTACATAGCATCAAATTTTCTTCTTGAATGAGCCATGGGTGCTCTTTTTTCCATTTTAGGAATGTTGAATTGCTGACTTCTTTGCGAATTAATTTAGAATTCTCATTGTTAGAATCTAGCAGTTCTTTATTTTCGATTTTTAAACGTTTATTTGGAAATGGTAAGGAAAAAAAACGAAGTTATATCGCGTTTCGCCATTTTTAAACACTCGTGTCATCTAGAAGCTATACTGAACTCAAATATCAATTTTAAACCATGCTTTCAAACAAGTAGTGCAATAATTTTAAGGGTGTGGTTTTTAAGGTAAGTTTTATTAGTTATTGGTTAAAATCAAGTTAGCTTAGAGGTGATTGGCAGGTGCATAGCAGTTTTAAACCAGGCTTTTGAACTAAGTGCGCAAGCTTTTTAGAGACAGGTGCCTCTCTGGTCAGTTTTATCAGTTATTGGTTAAAAAGAAGTCAGCTAGGAGGTGATTGACAAATCCTATTGAAAACCCCCCCACCACCCCCCACTGCACGCACGTGAAGAACACCTGTTTTCCATAAAAGAATGGACAGTAGCATGTGTTTGAAAAAGAAGGAAAAAAAAGAATAACAAAGAAAGAAACAGGCTATTTCAGACGTGACAAAACGACTATGTAAAAAAAAAAAAAAAAAAAACACCTTGCGCTAAAGAATGAGAGCGTTTTTTAAACAAAAATTAAAGTGGGAAAAAGCTAGTCGTCAAATTTGACGACTAGGTATAATTGTCTAGTCGTCAAATGCAATAATTTAGTTGCATTTGGCGACTAACGACCGACCGCTAATTTCTAACCCTGACTATACAACACTATCATATTTATTATTTATTGTGAAAATTATATTTATTGTTTTGTTACTTATTAAGCTTATTATTTATAACTATTTCCTTTTTAGTTAAATTCATGTTTATTTACTGTTATTTTTTATTTTAATTCTTTAAAAAAATTTTTATTATATACAATAGCAACAATTATTTATATAACATTATCATTTATTTATTTTTATTTCCTTTTTTAAAATACTAGAATCTCTTTCATTTTTTCACGTTATTTTATTTTTATATTGCGATAAAATATCACATCCCGTTATTGCATGCAACTTGTAACATATTCAAAGACAAAATTATCTCCAAATTGGCAGGGAAAAAAAAAAAACACGTGCAAATGAGGTGCGTATATGACATCTGTGCCTGAAACAAAAATGTTTGAAAATTAGGTCAGAGCATTTAATTTATCAATCATATTTTCTTTTGGAATGACTTTTAGATGTCTGTACCTTATTTAACTGCAATAAATTATATCTATTCTCATTCCAGCTATGAATGTACATTTAAAAATAAATAAGCCAATTATTCAGTACACAAAATTAATCAAAGGCAAAATTTTACCAAGCTCTTTAAATTCATTTTCATACATAATATATGAAATATTTTGTATACGCACACACAAAATGCTAAACAGAGCAAACCTGAATCCTCAATTTCTTGAAAATATAATTCTCCACATTTTGTCAATAGATAATTTATTTCTTGATGAACATTAGGTATAGTGAAAGGTAAATTGATGTAGTTACAATTGGATAAAATTGATTTTAATGAAGAATTAAATAGATGAAATCGAAAAGAAGCGGCAGTCATTTTTAAAATATAAATAAACAAATTAATCGAACACTTGTCAATTCGATTAAAAGTTAGTTATATTCATTGTTTTTATTAAAAATATTTTATCTAGTTATATGACTTTATTTAATGATTTAATATAAATTAAAAAATTCCTTTTCCCTCATACTGAAAAGGTAAAAATGACATCTGCTTACTGCACGCAATATCGACTTTTTAGCAAACAGTTTTTGTTTTCTTTTCTAATGGCAATATATGCCTTGAGGCTATCGTGGCAAATGTTTGATCGCTCATACTTAGTGAAAAAAGTTAAAAAATTAGAAATAATTGGAACAATTTCACTATTATTTCATAGAAATGATGTCTTTAACTGCAAGGGATAAACAGTATTTAGATGACAATATGTTAACTGATGAAGATTTTGATTTTGGTGGGTTTTAATACACCGGCAAGGATTTTAACACCGATTGTTTACTTTTCTTGAATCCGAATCATATCCTTTTATTTTGTAGAAATACAAACATTAACTTCATTATATATACCTTTCATTTTTCTTTTGATCAATACTATAATTCTATTAGTGAAAAATATTTTTATATTTTAGTAATTTCGATTTGTTTTCTCATCCCAATATAAGGTAGATGTGCCAGTAATGGACACCCTAAAAGAATTTCTCTATGTTTTTTTAATTATTAGTTATAATTATTATATTTCAGTTTTTTAACATTATAACAATATTTAGCCATTCTCATAGTTTCATTTTCCAATATGAAATAAAATTTAATTGTAAATAACAGAAATAGGGTAGATGTGCGCCTGTAATGGACGGCCTCGCAGTGTTTGGTTTATAAAAAAAAAATAATAATAAATAATAGTTGAGCTTTTATTATTTTTTAATAACTCCCTTTTGCATGCTTTATAATCTGGATTATTTTTCTGCTTTTTTCATCAAAGCAATTAGGAAGCAGAAAATAAAGTTCCACAGTTTCTCTGTTTTTATTGAAAATCTGAATGAACATATTTAGAGCTGACATTACTTACTTAATTTATATATTTTTTTTGTTTTCCTGTAAAAAATAAATGTTTTTATTTCCACAGTAATTTCATATACCAATGGCCATTTACAAAATTTTATTTATTTTTAAGATTTTAGGAGGGGTATCCATTACTGGAACACAGGGTGTCCATTACAGGGTTTTTGTTTGTTTTGACATAATTCTATTATTTAAAATTAAATTTTTATTTCTGTTGGGAAATGTAACTATGGGATTAGATAAATATTGTTGAAAGATTAATGTAATATGGAAAAAAAAAAAAAAAATTGGAATATAATGACAACTATAACTAAGAAAATAATTTAAAAGAAATTCTTTAAGGGGGTCCATTACTGGCACATCTAATTTATATCAAAACACCTAAAAGGCCAATAATGGACATTGTTTACTCCAGTAATGGACACACCATCAAAAATAATAAATATCAGGGCTTGAAATTCAAATTTTCGAAGGAGGGGAGTCTCCCTACCAACACTTATAAATGGAGGGGAGTTTGGCTGTTTGGAAGGGGGAAAAATGTTTAAAACCCGCAGTTATTTTATATGCTATTTAAAGAATTATCAGAATACAGACATAAAAAAAATATATCACTGAAGCAATTTTTATCATTCAGAATAATTATGCGATATGTGTAAAAAAACTTTTATATTGTCTAGTTTTTACTGGGTGGTAAATTCCCTCCCGGTGCTAATTATTTTTGTCACAGGTCTAATTATTGTTTTAATAATAATTAATAAAACTTTTAATTTAATAAATTTATATTTATAATTAATTGTTATAACCAATGTTATTTTTCTGTATATTAAATATGCAAGATACAAATTTAATCATAAAATAATACTTAATTGAGTGTAGAAAATAAGAAGTATCATTATTGTTTGCATTTCTTTAAAAAAGAGGAAAGTCAAATTTATTGAAAAAGACTTTCTTAAAAAATGAATACTTTGTTGAGTAAAGGGATTCTTTTTATTTAATGAATGGTTGCTTTCAGGAATTGCACTAACTCAGAAAGATTTGGAAATGTCAGAAACTGATTTTAGAGCAGCAAAGAAAAATAAATAATATATTGAAGCAGGAAAATTAGTTTGTTGAACAGAAAAATAAACTCCCCGTAATGTTATTTTTGGGGGGGTTGCAGGGAGGAGAGGTTCCCTTTGACGAAAGTTGCATTTTTTCGCTATCTTTTGATGAAATCTGTCTTTTTTTATGATCTTTTCACGAAATCTGCCGTTTTATCGTGAATTTTCTGAAGAAATTTGCCGGTTTTTGGCGATCTTTTAATAAATAATGTTTTATCGCGATTTTTTTTTAAACGAAAATTGCCGTTTTTCGCGATATTTTCGGGAAATTTATTGTTTATAGTGAATCTTTTGTCGAAATTTGTCGTTTTTCGCGATTTTTGGACAAAATTTGACGTTTTTTCGTGAATTTTCTGAAGAAATTTGTCGTTTTTTGGCGATCTTTTGATGAAGTCTGATTTTTATCGTGATTTTTTTTAAAAGAAAATTGCCGTTTGTCGCGATTTTTGGACGAAATTTGACGTTTTTTCGCGACGTTTTTGACGAAAGCTGCCGTTTTACAGAATTCTGTGACGAAATTAGGCATTCTTTCGTGAATCTTTTGACGAAATTTGCCAGAAATTAGTCATTTTTTCGCGATCTTTAAACAATATTTGCCGTTTTTAGTAGACTTTTACGAAATCACGCGTCTTGTGAAACATGTAATTGCTGTTTCTTTTGTGCGTCATCTCCGATCTCTTACATAATTTACGCGCAATATCGCGTCCGCGGTATCACTGTTTCATAATTTTTGGAAATGAATGCGTTTTTTTGTGGGGAGGGGGGAGGGAAGGCGAAATTCCGAACACAATCACCCCTATTTCGTCGCGGAAAATAGAATGAAACTCGTCTATCGATTGCAGGAAAAAATTGCGTAATTTGTCAATCAGTCGCGGAAAAAATCGTGATTTTCAATGATTTTTCGCTGTAAAAAAACTCGCAAAATGTGTCGATTACTCGCACGAAAATATCATAAAATTCGCAAAACGGTCGTGGGAGTTGATCATAGTTTCAAAATGTAAAATTGTTTGGGCGGGATTTCAAAATTTTCAGCGCGAATCCCGCCATCCCGCCCTGAAATTCAAGCCCTGAATATAATTATTTTATAACAGTATTTAGAACTAGAATTTAATGAAAGAATACTAAAGAAACAAAATAATTATTTTCAAATAAATTTAACAATTGAGATATCAGTTATTAATAAATTATTTGTCATAATCATGCACTGTTTGCTTCAATTATTATAGTTATCAGAAGATAGTATCATTTTAAAAGAATAGTTAAACATACTAAACAGGGTTGTTTGGTTTAAACCAAGTTGGTTTAAACCGTGGTTAAAACCATGGTTTAAACCAATTGGTTTAAAAAAAAAAAAACCATGCTGGTTTTTTTTCACCTGTTTTTTTTTAATTCTTTTACCCAAATGTTTTATCTTACAAGCAAAGCTGTAGAAAAATGATGAATTAATAAGTTTCTAAAAGGACAAAAAATTTTAATCAACTCAACTTTTCTTGTAAGCTGTAAATCTATATGGCAGAATAACTATTTTTTCTAAAATTAGCTGGTTATAAAAAACTAATCAGTTTTCTTTCTTTCTTTTTCTTTTTTAAGGCCTATATGCTATATGTATATCTTATACTATAATGCAAGCAAAAATTGTGTGTGTGTGTGTCTGTGTGGGTAAATTTTATCTCAAAAATGGCTCTAACGATTTTCGCAAAAATTTGGATTTTACCATTTTCGGGCACGAGAAGACCATTGGGCTAAGTCACATGTTCGAGAAAATTCGATTATTGGGTCATTTTGGGTCAGGATCAAGCTATTTATATCTAGAGAACGGCTGGATCGATTTTAAGGAAATTTTGTATCCAATCGTTTTTTGGCACGAGAAAACTGTTGAGCTGGGTCACATGTTCGAAAAATTTTGATTAGTGGGTCATTTTTGGGTCATTGTGGGTCAAGCCATTTTTATTTAAAAAACGGCTCTAACGATTTCGACCAAATTTTATATTTTATCATTTTAGATTACAAGAAGACCATTGGATTAGGTAACATGTTCGAGAAAATTCGGTTAGTGGGTCATTTTTGGGGTCATTGTGGGTCATGCTATTTTTATCTAGAGATTTTCTCACACAATTTTGACTAAAAATTGCATTCTATGGTTTTCGGGCACGAGAAAAACATTGGGCTAGGTTACATGTTCGAAAAAAATTTTTAATGGGTCATATTGGGTCATTAAGTGTCTGGGTCAAGCTATTTCTATTTAAAGAACCGCAGAATCAATTTCATTGAAATTTTGCCTATAATAGTTTTTTGACACGAGAAAGCTAATGGGCTAAGTCACACGATCGAAAGATTCTGATTATAAGAGTCATTTGTGGGTCATGATGGGTAATAATGGGTCATGGTCAAGCTATAGCTAAAGAACAGGTGGATCGATTTTAACGAAATTTTGTATACAACATTTCTTTGGCATGAGAAAACTATTGGGCTAGGTCTCAGTTCGAGAAATTTCGATTACTGGGTCATTTGGGTCATAAAAGGTCTGGGTCAAGCTATTTATATATAAAGTACGACAGTATCAAATTTAATGAAATTTTGTATGTAAGTTTTTTGACACGAGAAAATTAATGGGCTATCTCACATGTTTGAGAGATTTCGATTATAAGAGTCATTTATGGGTCATGATGGGTCATAACGGGTCATATCAAGCTATATCTAAAGAACATGTGGATCAATTTTAACGAAATTTTGTATACAACATTTTTTGGCACGAGAAAATCATTGGGCTAGGTGACATGATCGAGAAATTTCGATTAATGGGTCATAAAGGGTCTGGGTCAAGTTATTTATATTTAAAGAACAGCAGGATCGAGTTTAACGAAATTTTGAGTGTAACAATATTTGTACACGAGAAAACTAATGGGCTAAGTCACATGTTCAAGAGATTTCGATTATAAGGGTCATTTGTGGGTCATGGTCAAGCTATATCTAAAGAACGGGTGAATCGATTTTAATGAAATTTTGTATAAAGCATGTTTTTTGGCACGAGAAAATCATTGGGCTATGTCACATGTTCGAGAAATTTCGATCAGTGGGTCACTTTTGGGTTATTCTAATTTTATCTAGACAATGTCTCGCGCAAATTTGACTAAATTTTATATTCTATCGTTTTCGGACACAAGAAAATCATTGGGTTAGGTCAGATGGTTGAGAAAACTTGATTAATGTGTCGTTTTGGGTCATAATGGGTCAAGGTCAAACTATTTATACCTAAAAATTGGCTCAATCGATTTTATCTAAATTTTGTATTTAACGTTTTTCGGCACGCAAAAATTAATGAACTAAGTCACATTTTCGAGAGATTTCGATATGACGGTCATTTGTGGATCATGCTAATTTTATCTAGAAAATTGTTCTCACCATTTTGAGTATATTTTCTATTATATCGTTTTCGGGCAAAAGAAAACCATTGAGATAGGACACATGCACGTAACAATTCAATTAGTGGGTCGTTTTAGGTCTTAATGGGTTCGGGTCATTCTAATTATGTATAACAACGACTCAGTCAATTTTACCTAAATTTTGCAACGGAACGTCTTTTGTCACGAGAAGACTATTGAGCTGAGTTGCATATTAAACAAAATTATATTAGTGGGTCATATCGCTTCATTGCTGAATGCTGTCAAGCTAATTTTACTTAAGAAATGGCTTAAACGATTTTGATTCATTTTATACTCTACTGTTTTTGATTACCTGAAGACCATTGAGATAAGTCACATGTTTCATCACATGTGATTAGTGGATCATTTGGGTAATAAGGGTCAGGATCATGAGACTATGGCAAAAGCCAATAAGTTGGCGATATTTGACAAAATACTGGTGAAATTTGGCCGAAAAATCGACTATTAAGGTTACGAAGCCAAAACACATATTTGGCGCCAAATGAAAGAATGTGTCCAAATTTGGTTATATCTGGCAAAAAATATTGTCTTTCAGAGTGAAGAAATTTCTTATACATTCTTAATAAGTCTTCGAGATGCATAGTTAAATTAATCAGAGTCGAGCTAAAAAAGTGATTTGGATTGATGTCCTTTCGTTGTAAATTTTAAAATAAAGTAAAATTTATGAACATGTGCATATAAACATAGTTTTCTTATTGATTGTTTTTGTAACTAATACTATTATTAATAACATGTTTTACAGTAATAATACTACTAGCAGGGGTGACCGAGCTCAGCTCGGTCAAAATTAACTTTGTGTTCAACTCGATATAGTATTATTACTGTAAAACATATTATTAATAATAGTATTATTTACAAAAACAACCAATAAGAAAACTATGTTTGTATGCACATGTTCATAAATTTTACTTTATTTTAAAATTTACAACGAAAGGACATCAATCCAAATCACTTTTTTAGCTCAACTCTGATTAGTTTAACTATGCATCTCAAAGACTATTAAGAATGAATAAGAAATTTCTTCACATTCTGAAAGACAATATTTTTTGCCATATATAACAAAATTTGGACACATTCTTTCATTTGGCGCCAAATATGTGTTTTGGTTTCGTAACCTTAATAGTCGATTTTTCGGCCAAATTTCGCCAGTATTTTGTCAAATATCGCCAACTTATTGGCTTTTGCCATAGTCTCGTGGTCCTGACCCTTATTACTCAAATGATCCACTAATCACATGTGATCAAACATGTGACTTAGCTCAATGGTCTTCAGGTAATCAAAAGCAGTAGAGTATAAAATGAATCAAAATCGTTTAAGCCATTTCTTAAGTAAAATTAGCTTGACAGCATTCAGCAATGAAGCGATATGACCCACTAATATAATTTTGTTTAATATGCAACTCAGCTCAATAGTCTTCTCGTGACAAAAGACGTTCCGTTGCAAAATTTAAATAAAATTGACTGAGTCGTTGTTATATATAATTAGAATGACCCGAACCCATTAAGACCTAAAACGACCCACTAATTGAATTGTTATGTGCATGTGTCCTATCTCAATGGTTTTCTTTTGCCCGAAAACGATATAATAGAAAATATACTCAAAATGGTGAGAGCAATTTTCTAGATAAAATTAGCATGACCAACAAATGACCCTTATATCGAAATATCTCAAAAATGTGACTTAGTTCATTAATTTTTGCATGCCGAAAAACGTTAAATACAAAATTTAGATAAAATCGATTGAGCCAATTTTTAGGCATAAATAGTTTGACCTTGACCCATTAATCGATCCAAAATGACTCATTAATCGAGTTTTCTCAAACATCTGACCTAACCCAATGATTTTCTTGTGTCCGTAAATGATAGAATATAAAATTTAGTATCAAATTTGCGCGAGACATTGTCTAGATAACATTAGAATAACCCAAAAGTGATCCACTGATCGAAATTTCTCGGACATGTGACATAGCCCAATGATTTTCTCGTGCCAAAAATATGCTGTATACAAAATTTCGTTAAAATCGATTCACCCGTTCTTTAGATATAGCTTGGCCATAACCCATCATGACCCACAAATGACCCTTATAATCGAAATCTCTGGAACATGTGACTTAGCCCATTAGTTTTCTCGTGTATAAATATTGTTACACTCAAAATTTCGTTAAACTCGATCCTGCTGTTCTTTAAATATAAATAACTTGACCCAGACCCTTTATGACCCAAAATGACCCATTAATCGAAATTTCTCGATCATGTGACCTAGCCCAATGATTTTCTCGTGCCAGAAAATGTTGTATACAAAATTTCGTTAAAACTGATCCACATGTTCTTTAGATATATCTTGACATGACCCGTTATGACCCATCATGACCCATAAATGACTCTTATAATCGAAATCTCTCAAACATGTGAGATATCCCATTAATTTTCTCGTGTCAAAAACTTACATACAAAATTTCATTAAATTTGATACTGTCATACTTTATATATAAATAGCTTGACCCAGACCTTTTATGACACAAAATGACCCATTAATCGAAATTTCTCGAACTGAGACCTAGCCCAATAGTTTTCTCGTGCCAAAAAAATGTTGTATACAAAATTTCGTTAAAATCGATCCACTTGTTCTTTAGCTATATCTTGACCATGACCCATTATGACCCATCATGACCCACAAATGACTCTTATAATCGAAATCTCTTGATCGTGTGACTTAGCCCATTAGCTTTCTCGTGTCAAAAACTATTACAGGCAAACGATGAAATTGATTCTGCGGTTCTTTAAATATAAATAGCTTGACCCAGACTCTTAATGACCCAATATGACCCATTAAAATTTTTTTTCGAACATGTAACCTAGCCCAATGTTTTTCTCGTGCCCGAAGACCATAGAATGCAATTTTTAGTCAAAATTGCGTGAGAAAATCTCTAGATAAAAATAGCATGACCCACAATGACCCCAAAAATGACCCACTAACCGAATTTTCTCGAACATGTTACCTAACCCAATGGTCTTCTTGTAATCCAAAACGATTAAATATAAAATTTGGTTGAAATCGTTAGAGCCGTTTTGAAAATAAAAATGGCTTGACCCACAATGACCCAAAAATGACCCACTAATCAAAATTTTTCGAACATGTGACCCAGCTCAACAGTTTTCTCGTGCCAAAAAAATGTTGTATACAAAATTTCGTTAAAATCGATCCACCTGTTCTTTAGCTATATCTTGACCATGACCCATTGTGACCCATCATGACCCACAAATGACTCTTATAATCGAAATCTCTTGATCGTGTGACTTAACCCATTAGCTTTCTCGTGTCAAAAAACTATTACAGGCAAAATTTCGATGAAATTGATTCTGCGGTTCTTTAAATATAAATAGCCCCTTAATGACCCAGGCCCTTAATGACCCAATATGACTCATTAAATTTTTTTTTCGAACATGTAACCTAGCCCAATGTTTTTCTCGCGCCCGAAAACCTTAGAATGCAATTTTTAGTCAAAATTGCGTGAGAAAATCTCTAGATAAAAATAGCATGACCCCAAAAATGACCCACTAACCGAATTTTCTCGAACATGTTACCTAACCCAATGGTCTTCTTGTAATCCAAAACGATAAAATATAAAATTTGGTCGAAATCGTTAGAGCCGTTTTTAAAATAAAAATGGCTTGACCCACAATGACCCAAAAATGACCCACTAATCAAAATTTTTCGAACATGTGACCCAGCTCAATTGTTTTCTCGTGCCAAAAAACGATTGGATACAAAATTTCCTTAAAATCGATCCAGTTGTTCTCTAGATATAAATAGCTTGATCCTGACCCATTATGACCCAAAATGACCCAATAATCGAATTTTCTCGAACATGTGACCTAGCCCAATGGTCTTCTCGTGCCCGAAAATGGTAAAATCCAAATTTTTGCGAAAATCGTTAGAGCCGTTTTTGAGATAAAATTTACCCACACACACACACACAATTTTTGCTCGCATTATAGTATAAGACTAGCAGGGGAGACCGAGCTTAGCTCGGTCAAAATTAACTTTGTGTTCAACTCGATATAGTATTTTCACTGTATCATTAACTCTGTATTATTACTGTAAAACATGTTTATAATAGTATTATTTAGAAAAACAATCAATAAGAAAACTATGTTTTTATGCGCATGTTTATAAATTTTACTTTATTTTAAAATTTACAACGAAAGGACATCGATCTAAATCACTTTTGTAGCTCGACTCTGATTGGTTTAACCATGCATCTCGAATCCTCTTAAGAATGTTTAAAAAAATTCTTTACTTTCTGAAAGATAATATTTTTTGCTAGATATAGCCAAATTTGGAGGCATTCTTTCATTTGGCTCCAAATACGTGTTTTGGTTTTCGTAATTTTTATAGTTGATTTTTTGGCCATATGTCGCCAATATTTTGTCAAATATCACCAAGTTATTGGCTGTTGCCATATTCTCGTAACTCTAACCCGTATTACCCAAAATGACCCACGAATCAAATTTGATCAAACATGTGACATAGCTCAATCGTTTTCAGGTAATCAAAAACAGTAGAATATAAAATTGAATCAAAATCGTTTAAGCCATTTTTTAGGTAAAATTAGCTTGGCAGCATTCAGAAATGAAGCGAAATGACCCACTAATATAATTTTCTTTAACATGCGACTCAGCCCAATAGTCTTGTCGTGACAAAAAACGTTTTGTTTCAAAATTTAGGTAAAATTGATGAAGTCATTGTAATTAGAATGACCCTAGCCCATTATGACCCAAAATGACCCACGAATGAATTTTCGCGAGCATGTGTCCAAGCCAAATGGTTTTCTCTTGCTCAAAAACGATATAATACAAAGTATAGTCAAAATAGTGAGTACCATTTTCTATATAAAATTAGCATGACCCATCATGACCAACAAATGACCCTTACAATCGAAATCTCTCGAACGTGTGGCCTAGCTCATTAGTTTTAGCATGCCGAAAAACATTAGATACAAAATTTAGATAAAATCGATTGAGCCGTTTTTTAGCTATAGTTAGTTTGACCCTGACCCCTTATGATCCAAAATGACCCATTGATCAAATTTTCTCAAAAATCTGTCATAACCCAATGATTTTCTTGTGCCCGAAAACGATAAAATACAAAATTTAGTCAAATTTGCGCGAAACGTTGTCTAGATAAAATTAGAATGACCCAAAAGTGGCCCACTAATCGAAATTTCTTGAACATGTGACCTACCCCAATGATTTTCTCGTGCCAAAAATATGTTGTATACAAAATTTCGTTAAAATCGACCCACTCATTCTTTAGATATAGCTTGACCTTGACCCATTAAGACCCACAAATGACCCTTATAATCGAAAGCTCTCGAATATGTGATTTAGTCCATTAGTTTTATCGTTTCTAAAAATTGTTACATACAGAATTTCGTTAAAATTGATCCTGCCGTTCTTTAATTACATATAGCTTGACCCAGACCCTTTATGATCCAAAACGACCCATTAATCGAAATTTTTCGAACATGTAACCTAGTACAAAGATTTTATCGTGCCAAAAAAATGTTGCATACAAAATTTCGTTAAAATCGATCCACCTTTTCTTTAGATAAGGCTTGACCATGACCCATCATGACCCACAAATGACCCTCATAGTCGAAATCTCTCAAACATGTGATTTAGCCCATTAGTTTTCTCATGTCAAAAAACTGTTACATACAAAATTTCTTTATAATCCATCACGCCGTTCTTTAAATATAAATAGCTTGACCCAGACTCTTAATGACAATATGACCCATTAAAATTTTTTCTCGAACATGTAACCTAGCCCAATGTTTTTCTCGTGCCCGAAAACCATATAATGCAATTTTTAGTCAAAATTGCATGAGAAAATCTCTAGATGAAAATAGCATGACCCACAATGACCCCAAAAATGACCCACTAACCGAATTTTCTCGAACATGTTACCTAACCCAATGGTCTTCTTGTAATCCAAAACGATAAAATATAAAATTTGGTCAAAATCGTTAGAGCCGTTTTTTAGATAAAAATGGCTTGACCCATATTGACCCCAAAATGACCCACTAATCGAAATTTTTCGAACATGTGACCCAGCCCAATAGTTTTCTCGTGCCAAAAAATGATTGGATACAAAATTGCCTTAAAATCCATCCAGCCGTTCTCTAGATATAAATAGCTTGATCCTGACCCATTGTGACCCAAAATGACCCAGTAATCGAATTTTCCCGAACATGGGACCTAGCCCAATGGTCTTCTCGTGCCCGAAAATGTTAAAATCCAAATTTTTGCGAAAATCGTTAGAGCCGTTTTTGAGATAAAATTTACCCACACACACACACAATTTTTGCTCGCATTATAGTATAAGATATCGAGTTGAACACAAAGTTAATTTTGACCAAGCTGAGCTCAGTCACCCATGCTAGTATATATATATACAGGGTGTCCGAAAAGTCTGGAAACGGCCGAATAACTCGAGAAATACATATGAGATTAAAAAACGTAAATATACGTGTTAAATATTTTTAAATAAGCTACTCTGTGATACCAAATTTGACCTTCGAAACCAACCCCCTGGGGGTCCAACTTTGAAATCTTAAATTATAACCCCCATTTTTTATTGCAGATTCGGATTCTACGGACAAAAATACGTAACTTTTGTATTTGATGTTTATTTCAAATCTTCGTTTATCACGGTGTAATCGAGCATATTAAATCGATACATATTCCCGCTTTTCCAACGGGATTTTCCCTAATCGAAACTGATTGGGCAGAATTTTTGACGTCAAATTCCTCGTCTTTTGTAGGAATAGGGTTTCCTGAAAATCACCCGTGGCGATTATTTCAATAGTGCTACACTGTTAAAAATTTGACCCATTTGCTGCAGCGTCACTCCACAGCTATTATAGAATATTTCTTTTGTGACCAATGAGAATGCTCCATAACACAGTAAAGTAATCGTTTTCTATAAAAGCGGTGGAGTGACGATGCAGCAAAAGGGTCAATTTTTTTACAGTGTACTTTACTGTGTTATGGAACATTCTCATTGGTCATGAAAGAGATATTCTATAAAAGCTGTGGAGCGACGCTACAGCAAATGGATCAAATTTTTAACTGTGTAGCACTACCAAAATAATCGGCATGGGTGATTTTCAGGAAACACTATTATTGCAGAAGACGAGGAATTTGATGTCATAAATTCTCCCCAATTAGTTTCAATTAGGGAAAATCCCGTTGGAAAAGCCGAAATATGTATCGATTTAATATGCTCAATTACACCGTGATAAACGAGGATTTGAAATAAACATCAAATACAAAAGTTACGTATTTTTGTCCGTAGAATCCGAATCTGCAATAAAAAATGGGGGTTATAATTTAAGATTTCAAAGTTGGACCCCCTCTGACCCCTAGGGGGTCGGTTATGAAGTTTAAATTTGGTATCACTGAGTAACTTATTTTAAAATATTTAACACATATATTTACGTTTTTCAATCTCATATGTATTTCTCAAGTTATTCGACCGTTTCCAGACTTTTCAGACACCCTGTATATAATACCATTAAAAGTAGACAAGATTCACCAATGGATTTTATCAATTATATATATATATAGCCATTATTTAACATATATATGTAGTCAGAAGGGCAGATTCGAGTTAAAAATGCAATTTTATTATTTAAATTGCTTGATTAGTTAAGATTTACTAAGGATTTCATCATTGCAGAAATTCTTTTTGTTATGTATGCTATTGAATAATTGGCAATGAGCTTTTTATTTGCTCTGTGATTAGTGATTTTAACAAGCCTTTGTTTTTCTTGCATTCTTACATTGGGATTGGGTTTTTTTTGCATTATAATTTTATTCTTTTGCCAGCTAGGTTGGCACAGTTCAAACCAATTGGTTTTTTAGAACAAATCTAATATAATATTTTCTCATTTTTGTAATTTAAGTGTTTCAAATTATTGGATGAAAGTAATTTCTATTTTTAAGTCTTATCTCAATAGTCACCATAAGACATAGTGAGTCTAGTCAAGGTCATGTTTGTATCAGGGCTCGAAATGGAAAATTTCACGAACCGGAACACTATTTCAAAATTACAATGGAAAATTTCACGAACCGGAACACTATTTTTCAAAATTATTTTTGATAATTTTTTTTTTCAAAGTATAGCTAAATTTATTTTTTACTTGACAAAATCAATTTTTAAAGGTTACATTGAACAGAATATGCTATATACATGTAAAATAATATGTTTGCGATACAAAAAACGCCGATTTTTTTTTTTTTCCTTTTGCCGGAAAACAGCATGCGGAATGTAAACGGTCCGTGTCTTCAGTAAGGCCAAAATTTCGCCTGCTTCCATCTCCATTATATCAAAAAATTAAATTTTAAAAGTCTGGATGTGGAGACTCACATTTATTCAGCGATTTAAGTTTAAAAAGGTTGGTTTTTTTTTACTTTGCCGGTAACAACATACGGTATGTAAACAATTCCATCTCCGCATCATTTCCACAAAAGATTAAAATAAAAAAGTTTAAATATGTGTGTGGACTGTCATATTTATTTAGTAACTAAAGTTTAAGATTAGATGTAAGTTCATTGAAAGGAACAGAAGTGCTGAATCTAAACAAAAAGATAAAAGATTAAATTATATTTTACACGCAATATGTAGTGCAATTTCTGCACATGTTTTATCAGAGTGCAAAATATTTCCCATTGATATTCCATTTAATCTCTGCAAATCAAAGTCAACTGGAAGATCGACAAATGGTCTTTGTTGTTTCACAATTTTATACACAGTCCTAAAAAGCCTTTCTGTATTAGAAAATTGCGGTTTGTTCATATTTTCAATGTGGCTATCGATTTCTTTTTTAGCTGATTTTTCCAAAATTTCTGCAGCTTTTTTATGTGCATCAATGTTTTTGTGTTCGTATATCTTTTTTTTCAAACTGGATTGTACTGAGCCTGCCTTATCACTTGGCGTGATAGAACAATTTTGCCATACTTTCGAAAGTCTTAAATTTCTATCACTAAGTACTCCTAAATCTTTTACTTTTCTGCAGATTAAACAACCTAATCCACAATTGTCTACAATTAACCAAGTATTATTTATCTTTCAATCGTTTTAGTTTTTCTTCTCTCAAAAAGTCAGGCAATTCAACGTTTTCACTTGATACATTTTCTTCTAGATTCAATTTCTGCTTTTTGGCTGGTGGAGTAGCTTCATCTGTTTTGCAATCATTTTTGCTACTTGTTCCAGAGTTTCCCCCAGGTTTTAAAATGGGCAAGGGCGCTATTGTTCTGAAAAGAGCAGTTTTTACATTTTTCAGGGCACTTTTATAGAGTTGAACCTAGAATCTAGCGGTTCAAAAATCGTGAAAAAGCAGAAAATTCGTCAAAAAATCGAGAAAAAAAAAAAAATTTCGCCAAAAAAATTGAACAAAAAGAAAAAAATGATAAATTTTGCTAAAAGATCGCGAAAAAACGGTCAATTTTGTTAAAAGATTGCAAAAAGCAGCAGATGTTGTAAAAAGCTCGCAAAAAACTGGCAAATTCTCTAAAAAATCACTAAAAAACGACAAATTTTGTGAAATCGCAAAAAAGGCAATTATTGTTAAAAGATTGCGAAAAAACGGCCGATTTTGTTAAAAGATTGTTAAAGGGCGAGCCTGATTTATTGAAAAAGACATAAAAAAAAGAATACTTTTGTTGAATACAGGGTTCTTTTTGTTTCATAAACGGGTGCTTTCAGGATTCACATTTAGAAAGTTTTGGACAATCAAAAGATGATTGTGAACAGGGGGGGGGGGAGGGGGAAGAGAAGGAGGAGGTCGCCCCGGGCACGGAAATTTAGGGGGTGCCAAATTCATACCACAAACGACATTTTTGAGCTGTCACAAGAAAAAGTTGGGAGAGGGAGAGGCCTCAAATTCTAATTATGCCCCGGGTGCAATTTTCTCTTCACACGCCTTGATTGTGAAGCTGTAAAAATCCGCTTTTTGAGCATTAAAAACACAATTTTGAAGCAGGAAAATTAGTTTTTAGAACAGAAAAATTCACTTCTGGCATTAAAATTTTTTTTTGTGTGTGTCTCTTTGACGAAATTTGCATTTTTCGCCATCTTTTGACGAAATCTGCCGTCTTTTCGGGATATTTTGACAAATTTTGCGTTTTTTTCGCGAATTTTTTGCAAAATTAGCCGTTTTTCGCAAATATTTTGACAGAATTTTCCATTTTATTGCGATTTTCGGACGAAATTTGCCGTTTTTCCAGAAATCTTTTGATAAAATCTGCCGTTTTATTGCGATTTTTGGACGAGATTAACCATTTTTTCACGAATTTTACCTGAAATTAGTCGTTATTTCGCGATTTTTTCTAGTGAAATTTGACTTTTTTTCGCAATTTTTTGACGAAATTACACGTTCTGTGGGACGCGTAAGAGCCATTTTTTGGACTATATTTAGCATAATTTCACGAACCGGAACGATATTTAGCACAATTTCACGAACCGGAACGATATTCTACATAATTTCACGAACCAGATCATCGTTCCGGTTTGCTCCGGTACATTTCGAGCCCTGGTTTGTATAGATGTAGAATGCATATTTCATGCACTGATAAACATATCTGAAACTCTACAGAAAACATTTAAATCATGTAAATTTAGCAAAAATAAAATAGATGAAAAATATGCAATATTTAGATTTAAAAAATATTTTCCTTTGAGAAACGCAGATGTACAGATAATGACATAAATGATCTTTAAAATTTCAGTCAAGCTCTAAAAGAAATTTTTCTTGATTGGAGGGATTATTTTTTAAGAATAAAAAAAAAAAAAACTCAAGATATGAAGTCGAATAAGAAGACATTGCAAAATTAGGCATGTTTACATTTAACTAAAATATTCAAAAGATATATTTAAATCTTCTATTGCATAACCAAACCCATTACTTAGATCAGTTAAGAAAATTAGCAGAAAGGGGGGAGGGCAAGACAAGGTTTGCTTGAGACGTAATAGAAAAAGTCTTATAAAAATGCCTAAAAAATGCAATTTTTAGTTTAGATGTTTAAAAATACTAAGTGTTATAATAGAGCATATAGTCCGATGGCTGTTTAAATTCTTTGGTAGATGACAGCATTTATAAAGCTACTGTATATTTTAAGATCAATGTTTTTCAATAGTCTAAGAAGCTGTTAAATAGATATTTTTGTTTATTTAACAGTCATCTTTTAACTGGTAGTTTTAGAAAACACAATGCCTGAAGTGCGTAAAGACTCTACTGCTAAATTCAAATCCTTCGAAAAATTCTTTATAAAAAGCTTTATTTTTCAATAAAAGATAATTAACTCATGCAGTCTTCTAACATAAAAAATCAGACATCACATATAACAAGTATTTCAAATAAATTATTTTGAATAACCATTTGAAAATAATATATATGAAGTTTTATATATGAATCTATATCATATATTTATTTATAGTGCTAGTAATCAAAAGATTGTTCATTAAGATTTTCAGGGTATCAATGTTTCATTATGTAGTGCATTTTATTTATGAAATATAAGACACAGCTTTTTCTAAAAATGTTTAGATTTTAAAGAATTTCAATTTTCTACATAATTGATTGTATATTAAATAATTATATTGATTAGAATTACCTTTAAATCAAATTATTACTTATATATTCAAAAATGTTTACTTTTGTTCATAAATTTGCATGTATATGTAACAAGAAAACATATTAAAAAAAACCCGGTTTAAACCAAAAAAACCGGGTAAAAGAGATAACTGGTTTAAACCAAAAAAACCATGGTTTTTGGATTTTTTTAAAAAAAAACCCGGTTTTTTACCAACCCTGATACTAAATGTCAAGCAATTACAGCTATCAACTTAATGGGATAGTGGGGGTATTTAAAAGGTAATAATAATAATTTTTGAATATTAGTGTATAGTTTGGTCTCACTATTTTTCATAATTAAACTTCCAGAGATTACTTGATGTGATAATTAATATTAGAACTATGAAAGAAATGGTACTTTGATTTGGACATTTCAAATTAGTAAATAAAATAATTCAAAATAAAAATGTAGTTCTGATGGTTAGTTAAGGCTTACTGATCTGCAGATTTGCTAATTTCATGATTATTATAACTCAATAATATTACCTTTTTTTTTTTTTTTTTTTTTTTTTTTTTTTTTTGTCAGAGATAGATAACAAAACATTTAAGACAATAAATAGATTTTTAAAAACTTCTGTTACTTAATTGTTTTTATTTAAATGGAAAGGGATTATGCCTTATGAGTCCCTTTTTGACCATGCCCTTAAATAGTATTTTCTGCTTCCTGGTTGGTTTGATTGCTAGATTATAAAATATGCTAGGTAGAATTATATTCATTAAAAAAATAATAATAATAAATTATTGACGTTTTATTAATTACATTAAAATAACTTAAAAGCAGCTAAGTAAAAGTTTTGGTGTTATTGCATTTTGATAAATGTAATTTAAAAATTAAATTTGATTATTTATACTTTCAATTAAATCAAAATATTTTATGCAGTATAAACATTGTTGAAATCTGATTTTTAGCAATTCCTACATATGTGATGTCATTACTGGAAAATGACTATTTAAGCATCCCAATAATAGACACGCCTCTTAAAATTTAAAAATAGATGAAGTTTTATAAATGGACTATTAATATATAATTCAAAGTTTTTATTACTACCAAAACAATAAAATTTAAAAATTTGGGAGAAAATAGCGAGTTTATAAATTTATTAAATGAAACTAGCTCTTAGCATGATGTTCATTGAGATTTTCACTGAAAATAGTGAAACTTCAAAACATTATTTTCTGCTTCCTGATTCATTTGATTAAGAGTGTCAACTATAATGCAAAATTAAAAAGTATACAAAGGGGAATTATGAGAAAAATAATAAAAGCTAAATTTTTATTGGTTATTTTTTTTATAATCCAGAAACATTGAGGGTTGTCCATTACTGGCACATCTACCCTATATGTCATAAATAATGCTGAATAAAAGATATTCTTTGTGCATTTCTAATATAAATAAATAAATAACTAGTTGGATGTGTCAATCCCAAAACTTTCTTCTATCTCATAAGTACATTTTAATAATAATAATAATAATAATAATTAAAAAAAAAAAAAAAAAAAAAAAAAAAAAAACGTGGTGACCCCAAAGTTACCCACTATCGAATTTCCTCAAACATTTGACCTAGCCTAACGAGATTCTGCTATCCGAAAAGCCTAAAACGCAAAATTTAATTAATATTCTGAGAAAATGAACTTAGTAGTGCCTCATGTTGGGTAATTTATACTAAAACCTAATAAGCATTTATTTATGTCAAGACCTAACAGAATCTGAAATTTGATGGAATTTTGTCCATTAGTTCTTGAGATATAGTTGTAACAAAAAATTTGCAAAACGTAGCACAGCAACACTATATCGTAGACAATTTATGCCAAAACGTAAAAAAGCGTCTAATTATGTTATGGTGTAAAAGAATCTGAAGTTTGATGAAATTCTGTGCATTAGTTCTTGAGATATAGCTAGTTAAAAAAAAACGTGTAAAATATAGCACAGCAGCACCATCAGTTGAAGGGTTTATAACAAAACTTAATCATCGTGTAATTATGTTATATGTCATTTTGTAACAAAATCTGAAGTTTGATGAAATTCTGTGCGTTGGTTGTTGAGATATAGCTATCGGAAAAATCGTGCAAAATGCAGCATAGCTGCACCACCTGTTGCAAGGTTAATAGCAAAATGTAATCAGCGTCTAATTATGTTATATATTCTAGTGTAACAGAATCTAAAATTTGATGAAGTTCTCTGCATTAGTTCTTGAGATATAGCTATCGCAAAAATCATGCAAAATGTAGCATAGCAGCGCCACCTATAGGGCAGTTCACACCAAAACCTCATCAGCGGCTATGTATCTCAAGGTATCGCGGAATCTGAAGTTTGGTGACATTCTGTGCATTAGTTCTTGAGATATAGCTATCATGAAAATCATGAAAAACGTAGCATAGCAGCGCCACCTGCTGGCCAATTTACACCAAAATTTAATCATCGTCTATGTATATCAAGGGGTCACAGAATCTGAAGTTTGGTGAAATTCTGTGCATTAGTTCTTGAGATATAGCAATCTTGAAAATCATGAAAAACGTAGTATAGCAGCGCCACCTGCAGGCCAATTTTCACAAAAAACCAATAGGCACTAATTCATACCAAGGTCTAACTGAATATAAAATTTTATTAAATTTCGAGCATTAGTTCTTGAGATAGAGCGCCCACAAATTTTTTGTCACATACAGACAGACAGACAGACGGACAGACTCACAGACAGACATTTTCTAAAAATAGTCGAAACGTGTTCAGGACCTTCTAAAACGTATAAATCCGTCGAAAACCGGAAGTCGAAAATTTTCATGAATCCAATACTTTCTTTTTGTAAAGATAGAAGAAAGTAAAAATCAACCCAATAAAATTCAAATCGTAATGACACAGTAATGACATAGAAATCATCATTTGACAAAATTATAATAATGATTTCTTCAAAAATTGTATTAAATAAGAATCTGACAAGTGGTGATATAATAACATGAATAAATTTTCCAGAATTTATTATTGGCCGTTACTTACCTATATAGTTCATGAAATGTTGCACTTTTTGAAAAAAAGAAAAAGATTTTTAACTTTTAAAACATAAAATTTTGTATTAAGTTTTGCAAAGAAATATTTTAATTATATTATTTATTTGTACTTAAACCTTGTTCAAAAACAAACAATAATTTTCTATATATAAGTATGTGGAGCCAAATGTATTTTTAGATATCAATTTTGAAATACATATTAAACAAATTTGCAAAATGTTCTGTAATATTCTTATTCATGCTTATGAAAATCACCATCAGATTACTATATCTTTATGAAATAATTATATTAATTTATCAAATGTACAAATAATTAGTTTTATATTACCCATTTAATATATAATTAGAAGAATTGTCAAGTGATTCTGGTACAAGCTGAACAAAAAACAATAAAAAATAAAGAAAGTTCAACTCTTAAAAGACAATTTCGGTACTTCTAGGTTATCCCGTCGACCAAAAAATTATCGCCAAACTATAAGATTAAATGTCAATAATGGATGATCGTGAATGTCATTAAGTGATTTTTATTTCGTCTTTTTATTAATATTTTTATTAATATTCTACTAATGATTTGTTTTTTCATTATTTAAAATAAAAATTATGTCAACATGTATAATTTGGCTATTAGTTTGGCAAAATTGGTCAACGGGATAACCTAGAAGTACCACAATTTCTATACTTAAAGTAAACTTATTGAAACATTATCATTATGCCAGTTTTCACATGTGGTGAATTAAGTTTTGTCACATAAACCTGTTAAGCAGAGGTGAAGTTGTAAAAAAACTCAGAGGATATACGCTCAGCTTAGAGGGTATACCCTAGATCGTGTATACTATATAGCTTCTTTGAGAAACAGAGGGTATACAACTTTCCATTAAAAATCCAGAAGGTATACGGTATATACCTTCCACTACATCCCTGCTGTTAAGGTATTTACTGATTGGATTTTCAATATTTCCTTTTGATGTTTATAACAAATTTAATCTGTAGACTTTGCAGTATTTAAAATGTGTTGCAAGGGACACCATTTAGGGAGAACAGAATGGGACAATTGCTCAATCTCCCTTTTAGTTTAAAACTTTTTTTATTATTTGTTTCTTTATTTGCTTATTTTTAATTTACTATCTAATAAGTAATAAATACTATAATTTTCTTGTATATTATTAGGCACAATAGAAGAATTAGCAGCATCTTATGAACAAAAAGTTGATTCAATTTCAAATGATTTACAGGTATATATTTAAAGTTTATATTTCATTTTAAATATATTTCATTATGTACCTCCTTTCTTAATAAGATTATGTTTAAAGGCATTTTCATTTATGTTGTAGATTAATAATCAAGTTTTACAAACTGAAGAGAATCACTTTCAGCCATCTAACCTATATGCCAAAAACTTCTTAAATGATTTATTTAATAAGATGTATGAATCTGATTTCAAAGAAGAACCACTTTCACCCAGTACATCAGACATATATACATCAGTTGTAAGCAGACATTTTGTCTATTCTCTTTCATGATTTTTTTTTTTTTTTTTTTTTTCTAAATGAACTTAAATTTTGTTTTATCTATTTATGCTTTTAAAGTTTCTATTATTGAAATGGGAATTACATTAAAAAATAATCTAATATATTTGTTTCTTTGTAATTTTTTTACACATTTACTGCCAATCACAATAATTTTTATAATTTTTTTAATCTTATTTATGCTTCATTTGTATTCGATCATGTCTGGTGTTAATATTCTTTAATGGTTTGTTTACTTAATGAGTATTGTCACAGATTTAATATATACTGCTTGTATCAGACTTGATACTCAATTGTGAATTGTATTCAAAATGGTTGTTCCTTTGTACCATTATTTGTGGTTTATATATATGTATAACATTATACAATATTAATATTCAACATCTACAACGAATATAGAATAACCCAATAAATAACAAACTTAAACAAAACAAGAGGAGTTAGCAGTATTGGAACAATAACGAGTTAAATAAAATAAATGAATAATTAAAATCAAATTGTCAGTAATATTATAGCAATAATTAAATTATTGTATAGACTAGGGATGGGACGAATAGTGATTTGGCCGAATGTCGAATATTCGGCCAAATTTTAGGCCGAATACCAACTTTTTTTTTTCTAATAAAATAAAAAAAAATTTTGATTATGTATAATTAAAAAAATAGGAGCTCATTAATAATTATTACTCTTAAATGTGCTTTTAAACGTATTTTTAAATTTGAAAAACTTATTTTAACACAAAAAAAAATATGAAATTGCATTATATTCTTTTATCCTAATGTACATGAAATTGATTTTCAGTAAATCAGGATGGGAAGATATTTCCATTAAAATATGAAGAATGTACTTCACTTTTACTATCATATGATACTTTTATCCTTTCTTGCATCCAAAATCAATAATATTCTTAATCTGTCTGTCTCAGAACTCACGGGGAGATATTTTCTGAAATAACCTTTAATATCATTTGATCATTTAGAGTTTGTCTCCCTAATGATAAGCAAATTTGTAAGAACGAGGCTGTTCTGAAATCAGTTGCCAAGCTTTAAATTACAAATTATGTTAAAGCAAAAGGTAAATGCTTAAAGTAGAATGCATATGTTAACAAAATCTTTCACATTTGAATCGGCACATACAATATTCAACTTCAATATTCCACAAACATTAAAAGGATAAACAGAAATTGCTAATAACATCTATGAAGGAAGATGTAAATTAAAAAAATATATCTAATAATGTTACATATTTAAGTCAGTAATTATGCAAATAATTATTTAACAGTGAAAACTATAGAATAAAAAAATTATTTGTACAGTATTTAGAATTTGTTTAAATATTTATAAAATCATCTTCATAAAGCAAGTTATGTCACCTAATGCATATCTAGTTTGACACAAGTTCTTTTTTCAGATGTTCAGTTGTATTTGGAATAGTGATACTTGATATTTAATTTTGAAAATGAATCTTTGTTAATACACCTAGTGAATGAATTTTTTCACTGAAAATAAGTTATGAATTTCATAAGAGCCTGTTTTATATGTGCATGGAATTTTCAGACATTAATAAATATTCGAGTGTTTTAGAATAAGGCAGTTTTTTTCTTTTTTTTTTTATCTTCTATAAGTCTTTTTATATCTTGAATTGTAATGTATCATTCTCTAATGAAGACATTTCCGTACAATTGAATCTCCAACTTGGGCAGTAATTTCTAAAATATTACTAACTTTTATAAGAAATACAGAAAGGCTGTATATTTTTTAGTATCTGAATAACTGTATGTTTTTTAAGTAAAAATGAGAAGGACTTCATGAATGAAGTAGCAAATTTGGATAAGAAAAAAAAAATTGCAAGAAATGAAATTCTTTAAATCCTAAATTTATTTGGCAAGATATCTTTCACTATTCGGCAAGATTTTAGCAATATTCGGTAAGATATCTCTAAATATTCGGCTACAGGTATTCGGTCAACAAGTCTTCAATATTCGGCTACAGGTATTCGGTCAACAAGTCTTCAATATTCGGCAAAAGGGCTGAATATTCGTCCCATCCTTAGTATAGACCATAATAGTAATCGGACAGCGATTAAAAACTTGTTGTAGACAAATGGAAATTCTTAAAGAAAAGTACTATCAAATGACTAAAAAGTATAATTCCAATTTTGCTAACTCCTCTTGTCTTGTTTAAGTTTGTTATACATTGGGTTATCTATATTCATTGTAGATGTTGAATTGTAGTATTATATAATGGATATATATATATATACTACATATAATGCTAGCACATATAGGTGTAAATTAACAGTCGCCACTCGCCATGTGGCGATTAAAAATTGGCGATCGATCACCACCCTAGTCGCCATTCAGCGATTTAAAAAATCTTATTATTTTGCTTTGTGAAGTACAGCTTTTTTCATGAATATATGCATCTCTACTTTGTTTACATCTAATCAGTGATTTGGTTAATTCTTTCTGTTGGATGCAAGCAGATTTAGCAACTTTGTTGTATTTTCTATATTTTAAAGTGATATATCTATATTTTACAGTGAACACTTTATTTGGATTATGTTTTCAATAAATAGTTTTTTTCCTACAAAATATAGTCATGAATTTTAATTCCACAAATAAATTATGCTATTTTTACCTCTGGATGCAAGGAGATTTTAAGGACGTTGCTGTATATCTTATATCTTTCACTTTTGTCATATGCTCACTAATTGCACCAGTAATAGTTGGCTGGTACTTTTTTTTTCCTGTTTATGATTGAAGTTTATGTAGGTGACAAGAAAGATTGAAACATTATAACCAATTACTTGAAAAATATAGGACAAAATTAGCACTCGCCACTAGGCGAGTAATACTGCAAATCTAGCATCTGAATTTACTGCCACCAAGCAGACTTCCTCCACCTCGCACACACATTGGCACTCTCTGATTGCCTTAATAAGACATCCGGCTTTTTGAAATCTCAGCCAAAGCAAAGAATATTTATATTTATCTGTACACTCTCCAAACTTAATGATTGCCATTTGAAATCTTGATGATATTTAGATCCTACTAAGTTTTAAGTAAAAATAAAATATCCCTGAAAAATGTGAAATAATTTTTAAATTTAAAATTTAAAAATATAATTTCTTTGCTTGTTTTATACAATGCATTAATGTATATTAATATATGCATTAATATATATTTAAATATAGTTTATCACTTATAATTTTATCTGCAATATTAATTACTAATTTATATTTTTCCATTCAGTGAAATGGCAGTTTTACTTTTAACCAAATATTTGTAACTTTGTTGCTCACTAGCCGCTAAAGAAAAAAAAAATCATTTTGATCTATATTTAAAAAGTGGCTACTAACTTTTAAAAAATGGCCACTAATGAAAATGGGTCTACTGGCTACTGGCTACTAATCGAATTTCCCAGTTTTCACCAATACTAGTGGACCCGACAGACATTATCCTGGCACCAACTCCAAAAAATTAAATAAATGCACGTGAATATAATAATATGCAAGAATACAGGAAAAATTATTGTAAATCATACATGTATGTCCAGGGGTGATTCTCGTCCGAAATTTCCGAAAATTTGAAATTGGGTTATCAGTTCCGCATAGTTGCCAACTTGTACGGTTTTGCGTGCGGAAAAAACAATTGCGTAGAAATGCAAATTTCGTGAAAGGATTGCCGAAATAGCATACATTTCTCAATATTTCGTGGAAAAACGACGATTATGTCAATGTTTTTGTAAACAAACTTTGTCAAAAGATCGATAAAAAATGCGAATTTCCTGTGCGGATCACAGAAAAAACGGCAGTTTCACCAAATATCGCAGATAAAACGCTGGTTTCTTCTGAAGACCGTGGGAAAATGCCGATTTCATCTAATGATTGCGGATATAACGCCGATTTCGTTAAAAGATCGCAGGAAAAGACGCCGTTTTTGATAAAAGATGGCTTAAAAATATTTTGTCAAAAGAATATTTGAAAAAATACGCCGATTTCATCAAAAGATCACGGAAAAAACGCCGATTTCGTCAAAAGATTGCGGGAATAACACGCTGTTTTCGAGAAAAAATCGCGTAAAAATGCAAATTTTGTCTAAAGATCGTCGAAAAAAATTATTATTTCACTTAACAAAACATGGGTAAACGCCGATTTTGTCAAAAGATTTCGGAAAAACCACCAATTTCGGCAAAAGATCGCTGATTTTGCTAAAATATTGCTGATTTCGTCTGAAGATAGTGAGAAAACGCCGATTTTGTCCGAAGACTGCTGGAAGGGGGGAAAGACTCACGACCCCCCCCCCTCCCCTGCCGATTTCCGAAAATGCGATGCGAATTTCCGAAAAAAAAATTTCATCCAGAATCACCCCTGCGTATGTCAGGAGTGGGGTTCGAACACACTATCTCTTTCTTCGAGAACCAGAACTTATATCTGGCACCTTAGACCACTCACCCATTCTGTCTGCACTCTATTCAGCAAACTTATTCAACATTATTAATTAGCAAAAAATGGCAAACTTTATTAGTTTTTGCCTAATTACTAAAAAAGTGCTGAATCAATTTCGATGAAATGTGAATCTAAACCATTCTAGAATCCACTGGAATACACACAAAATATTTCATAAAATCGGTGCAGTCGTTTAGGAGTTCAGTCACATACACACGCATAGAAGGTTATATATATAAAGATTTGCATTGGATACTTAATTTCAATTTTGAAATTGGTTTGGCTGGCACCAACTCCAAAAAATCAAATAAATGTACATAAATATAATAATACACATGATAAATCGTACGCTCTTAATTTAATTTCTTATTACAATTATGTAAGGAAATTATTTTTCACTTGCAGTAGTTTTTGAAGTCAGTTCAATTTTTTATAGAAAGATTTATTTTTCTCTTTTTAGTTAAAACTTAACGATTTTCTGAAGTAGGTTAATTAAAATTATAATACTGAAAAAATTATTGTAAATCATACACATATGTCAGGAGTGGTGTTCAAACACACTATCTCTTTCTTCGAGAACCAGTGATTAAATCTGGTGCCTTAGACCGCTCAGCCATTCTGTCCGCACTCTATTCAGTGACCTTATTCAACACTTTTAATTAGCAAACTAGTTGGATGTGTCAATCCCGAAACTTTCTTCTATCTCATAAGTACATTTTAATATTAAAAAAAAAAAAAAAAAAAAAAAAAAAACATGGTGACCCCAAAGTTACCCACTATCGAATTTCCTCGAACATATGACCTAGCCTAATGAGATTCTGGTATCCGAAAAGCCCAAAACGCAAAGTTTAATTAATATTCTGAGAAAATGAGCTTAGTAGTGCCGCATGTTGGGTAATTTAAACTAAAACCTAATAAGCATCTGTTTATGTCAAGACCTAACAGACTCTGAAATTTGTTGGAATTTCGTCCATTAGTTCTTGAGATATAGTTATAACAAAAAATTTGCAAAACGTAGCACAGCAACATCACATCTTGGACAATTTATGCCAAAACGTAAAAAAGTGTCTAATTATGTTAAGTTGTAAAATAATCTGAAGTTTGATGAATTTCTGTGCATTAGTTCTTGAGATATAACTAGTTTAAAAAAATCGTGTAAAATATAGCACAGCAGCACCATCAGTTGAAGGATTTATAACAAAACGTAATCATCGTGTAATTATGTTATATGTCATTTTGTAACAAAATCTGAAGTTTGATGAAATTCTGTGGGTTGGTTGTTGAGATATAGCTGTCGGAAAAATCGTGCAAAATGCAGCTTAGCTGCACTACCTGCTGCAAGGTTAATACCAAAATGTAATCAGCATCTAATTATGTTATATATTCTAGTGTAAAAGAATCTAAAATTTAATGAAGTTCTCTGCATTAGTTCTTGAGATATAGCTATCGCAAAAATTGTGCAAAATGTAGCATAGCAGCACCACCTATAGGGCGGTTCACACCAAAACCTTATCAACGGCTATGTATCTCAAGGTATCGCGGAATCTGAAGTTTGGGGATATTCTGTACATTAGTTCTTGAGATATAGCTATCATGAAAATCATGAAAAACATGGCAATGCAGCGCCACCTGTTGGCCAATTTACACCAAAACTTAATCAGCGTCTATGTATGTCAAGGTGTCACAGAATCTAAAGTTTCGTGAAATTCTGTCCATTAGTTCTTGAGATATAGCAATCTTGAAAATCATGAAAAACGTAGTATAGCAGCGCCACCTGCAGGCCAATTTTCACCAAAAACCAATAGGCACTAACTCATATCAAGGTCTAACTGAATATAAAATTTTATTAAATTTCGAGCATTAGTTCTTGAGATAGAGCGCCGACAAATTTTTTGTCACATACAGACACACAGACAGACAGACGGACAGACTCACAGACAGACATTTTCTAAAAATTGTCAAAACGTGTTCAGGACCTTCTAAAACGTATAAATCCGTCGAAAACCAGAAGTCGAAAATTTTCATGAATCCAATACTTTCTTCTTGTAAAGATAGAAGAAAGTAAAAATCACTAACTGTTAGTTTTTGCCTAATTACTATAAAAGTACTGAATCAATTTCAATGAAATCTGAATCTAAACCATTCTCGAATCCACTGGAACACACAAAAAAAATTTCATTAAAATCGGTCCAGTCGTTTAGGAAGAGTTCAGTGACATACACACGCACAGAAGATTTATATAAAGATAAGACAAATTCTTCGCCTTACTTTCATATTTTCTTAACCTTTCGATTTTGTTTAAACCTAGAATGATAGTTATTGTCAAATATTAATAATTGCATTTTGTTTAGTTATAAGGTTAATCATGTCTTTGCAGAGAAAAGTTAGTATTTTGACATACAATCCTTTTGTAAGAAAAATGTAATGTGATATTTATCTTTATTTTTTGTCATTGTTTTAAACGAATTATGAACAGCTTGTTTACCCAGACTCCTTCAATAATTTCTATATGCAATTTTGTTTGTCGCATTTGTAATTAAGATTTTGATTTTTTTTTAAGTAATTTTGCTGTCGAACATATTTATATAAACAATGTAATATTTATGGAAATTCTATGTGACATAGTTATTTTGTTCCTAGAAAGAAGCATCTGTTGTAACAATACCTGAAATTTCTGACAGTTTTGAAAATGCAATACTAGCTGATACACCACCCTCTACTCCATGTGGGTTAACAGATAGTTTACCAGCATCTCCAATAAACTGCAATGGAGAACCTGTTATAGTATCATTGGATTCACTTTCAGGAGTCTCGTATACTGTTCCACAAAATACACAAGCACTCATTACACCATTGAATTACATGAATATGCAGCCCAAGTTGGAGTCAAAAATTATTAAACCTATAACTATTATTCCAAAATCAGGTAAGGACTTCTAAGTGTTTCTTTAGAAGTTCTAAAAGTATTTTCATGTTCAGAAATGAAAGTTTTATCTTAAATCACTATACATTTTTATAATTTTAAATTAATAAGTTTTTTTTCTTTGAAAAAATTATTGTATTGATATTTTCAATACATACTCTTGAAGTACTCAATCTGGTCATAGGATATGAAAATAAGAATAAGAATATTACATATAATAGTCTGCTGCTTGGCAGAATGGCTGGATATCATATAAATATATATATATATATATATATATATATATATATTACGTGATACTGTTTTAGCTCGTATAGCAAACTATTGCTTCTTGCTTTTATAATTTATTAATAATTCTATTGCGCTGTCCTCTACATTAATGGTGATAACCAGATAAGTTTCTTTTTTTTTCTCAATATCTTGTTTTCATATTTTTTATCGAAATTATATATGCAAGTAATGTTTATCATTTCCACGTGCATAAATAGGGTTAATTTGTACTCTTGTTACTGACACTATTTGCTGCACGCTATTGTTTCAATATATGTATATTTTCATTTTTTCAACTATTTATTTCTATGTTCCTTGTTTAATAATATGGTTTTTGTGTGCTGGTAGCCTCAATTACGTATTATTTTGCTATTTCATGGCTAATACGTGGATAAAACCGCACACTTCATTTGTAGTTCCAGAGCATTTGGGGCCTGACGATTCTGTTCTGTGGACTACAAATTTCCTTTGCATTCATTTTATTTTATTTATTTATTTATTCAGATATACTCGTTTCACTATTTTTTTTTTTTTTTTTTAATAATTCAATTCTATCAAATCTATAAATTATATATATATATATATATATAATACCATTAAAAGTAGACAAAATTCACCAATAAATTTTAACAATAAAACAATAAACCAAAACGAAGGATTTGAATAGAATTAAATTATAAAAAAAAAAAAAAAAAATAGTGAAACGAGAATATCTGAATAAATAAATAAATAAAATGAATGCAAAGGAAATTTGTAGTCCACAGAACAGAATCGTCAGGCCCCAAATGCTCTGGAACTACAAATGAAGTGTGCGGTTTCATCCACGTATTAGCCATGAAATAGCAAAATAATACGTAATTGGGGCTACCAGCACACAAAAACCATATTATTAAACAAGGAACATAGAAATAAATAGTTGAAAAAATGAAAATATACATATATTGAAACAATAGCGTGCAGCAAATAGTGTCAGTAACAAGAGTACAAATTAACCCTATTTATGCACGTGAAAATGATAAACATTACTTGCATATATAATTTCGATAAAAAGTATGAAAACAAGATATTGAGAGGAAAAAAAAAAAAAAAAAAAAAAGGAACTTATCTGGTTATCACCATGAATGTAGAGAACAGCGCAATAGAATTATTAATAAATTATAAAAGCAAGAAGCAATACTTTACTATACGAGTTAAAACAGTATCACATAGAAAAACCAGTTTGTTAGAAATTCAAGCATCGGATCGTAGTTGAATGATTGCAATAAGAATTGGATAAAAAATATTTCATTTTTAAACATATTAAAATGATCAATAATAATCCTAAATCAAAACTTCTGACTTTTAATGACATTTATATTGAAACACAAAGGTAAATTTTTAAGATAATAACAGAATGATTTCTGTAATATTTTTTGGATATACTTCATTTTAATAATGTCCTATTTTATTTCAGGATCAGAAATTGTATGATTTATATATATTTTTTCAAATTCTTTATAATCAAAGAGGGTTTTGTCTCCAATGAGTTACTCACCAACTTCCATTCAGGCACTGCAAACTCTTAAACATTTTAATTTGATCAGCTTAAAAAAAGATTATAGAATGATGGATTTAATTTAATAATAATTAAAAATCCTGTAACAATGTTCTTGTAAACATGTTACCATTCATTTCCTTTTTACTGAGGGATTTTAAAGCCAAATCAGCTGCTGTTATGACTGTTTTTGACTTTAGCTAAATAAGATTAGCTGATATAAAACAAACTAAATCAATGCAGTCTCTGCCTTTGTATATAATTTTTTAAAATTAAAAAAAATTGTTTTAAATAATATATTTCAAATGTATCCTTTCATATCTGATGTAAATGTCACCAAAGTTTTTTTTCTGTGTCACTTCAAATCTGAAGTAATTTTCATCAAAGTTTTCTTCCTCTTTGCAATATATTCACTTAAAAATCATTATTCATTTGAAAGGAAATATTTGCACTGTCTTATAATTGGAACAATAGATTAAAAAATCATCTTAAAATATGAAATAAATATTTTGTATTAATATAATTTTAAATTAAAACTATTGACAATTTTATTAATTGACCAATTTAAATATGGTGTTATTTGCCACATTTGCTGCTCTTAACACATTATTTTAAGTTATTTTTCTTTTTTAACAATCATGTGTAAATACAATTTGTATTAGCATAATTTTCAATATTTTTCTTCTTTTAATGTGCAGTTATTTAATTCTAATTTGAAATTTATTTTTCTGCTTGTAATATTCAAATGTAAATAAATTTTAATTGAAAAGAAATATGCTTTGCAGTGTTTTTCAAACTAGCAACGGTTTAAAATAATAATCTTTACTAAAGTGTGAAAGAAATCTGTCTTAAATGCTAAAAAGAGTAAATAATCAAATAAAACCCTCAAAAAATTAGTCAATTTAAAATGATAATAATAATAGTAATTGCAGTTTGCACATTGTGATCATCTAATGCAGGGCTGTCCAACCTTGCGCTCATAGGCGCCATGTTGCCTTTCAAAAGTTTCCTGCTACCAACTTTTTAAAAATACAAAATCCATTAGAAAAAATTCTTAAAAGTTTTAGGTAATTAATACCTTTACGCTTCTTACATTGTATGCAGCATGAAGGTTTTTGGCTCTTTATCTTACCAAACTTATAGAAATGAGGCCTTTTAAAGGCAATATAATTCTAAATTTACTATATTTATATTTTTTGCAAGTTTTATATGGGTATGACTATCCCTATAGATGCCTTAGATGTATATGCATTATACAGTTGCCTTTATTATAGACTTGCTTTCCAAAAGTTTCATGTTACTAGCTTTAAATGAAACTAAAAATCGGTTTTTAAAAAATTTTATTTTGGCCATTTACATTTTTCTATTTTAAACAAATAAGGAACAAAGTGCCTTCAAATTGTTTTTCATAGTTTATGTGTTCCACATGACCACTACCACAAGGGATAACACATTGCAACGAGTCATAAATCCAGCAACAACAGAGTGCAACAGGTCCAGAAGTACACACCTGTTGGCATATTGTATATTTCAATTCTGACAGATTAGATGGGCAATATTGATACACAGAGTTTAAAATATCCCTGTAACCAGAAGTCTGCTGATGTCAAATCTGGAGACCTATGACACTCTGTCATAGTATCACTCTACCTGTAACACTTTAAGTACTGCATGTTTTTTATAGGTTCTAATATAGAAATGGCAACAGCTGAAAATATGGAAAAAACACCTAAAAAGAGGATACAACTGCGTGCTCCTCCTAATGTTCCTGTTCCTGTATCAAAATTAATTGAGAATCTGAACAATCAAAATGATCACAAGATTTTCACTAAAGCAAGTTCTACTAAAAAGAATTCTATCCTCAGCACATCAGAGGTATGTGTAAATTGACATTTTGAATAAAATATAGTTTATATTTTTATAGCATTCATTTAATATCATAACAACGATGGAATAAATTTTATTTTCCATAAAAGTTATTTTTTAAATTTCTGAAGCTGAAATTTTTTAATTATCTGTGTTCTATTTGTACTGTATATTGTCAATGTTCAGTTCATTTAGTTATAGGCTGTTTTATTATTTAAAATAATTAATGTCTGTCTTATGAATTTTTAATATAACTAGAAGGCTCTGTCCTTCTAAGCTTTGCTTCACAACTCCTGTTCAGTGCCCACAACCTATAAAAATATGCTTATGTGCCCTGTTTTAAAAAGATCACTTGGTTACAAAAGATTAAATGGTATTACCTTGAATGCTGACAATCTTCTATTCCCAGACAACCACAATCGTCCTTCGGACGTTTTACAATTATCCTAAAGATCCTGTAGTTGTCATATCCTATAAAATTATCCTCTGAATGTCCCCAGAATACTGAAGACAGGACCGTCCAAACAGTACTATCCCCAGAACGGCCGGAGGACGGATTACATGCATGCATAATTCGACTCCTTGGATTTTATCCCTGTACTCGATGTGCAACCTACCAACCAACTTCCAATGTTTATGTTACACCGCATGGCGATGGCGAATTTCCAATAAGTAAAAAGTGGAATAGAATGTGGATATAAGGTAAGAATTTTATTTCATTTTTATTTACAATGCATTTCTTTATAATTATTCTGGCTCTATGTTTGTATAATGTTGGCAAAATTTCATTGAAATGCGATTAAAAAAATAGGCCTAGTCATCGCCCGAATGAGAAATAATTTTATAAAACAATATATATTTTTACAGTAAAAAAAAAAAAAAAAAAAAAAAAAAAAAATTGTTTTATAAAATTGAAAAATTTCTGTTTTGTAGATGATGAATGTCAACTGATGTATTGAAGTAAATGTGTATGTTTTTTATTGTAAAATAAACTGGTTATAAATACAAGTATTTCAAAACAGTGTTTTCTCGCCAAAATCTCTAAAGAAAAAACGCCGACGCCCTGATGTGACAGCAGCATTTGTTCTATTTTAATGCTTTTTTGTAGCAAAGCTGTTTAATAGAAAACAAGATGATTTTATTTATCAGCTTTAGAGAAATCAAAAATTTGAATTTAATGTATAGGCTGATGTAACAAGTGCTTTTAAAAATTTGAGTTGACTTTGATTATTCATTGATTGTACACAGTTAGTTTTTTACTTTATTTTGTTTGAAGCATTAAAATATTCTTTCCCATGTTTCATCTATAGGTCATTCAAAAAATAAAGCACCTGAGTAAAACGTTTTATATTGTTATATTTCAATTAAACTTAAATATTGTTAAAATGTATATTTCAGAAATAATTTTCTTCAATATAATTATGAAATTTCAGATGATTTTCAAATTGATTCTAGAAAAGAAAAAAAAAAAAACAGCTGTGAGATTTTTTAATGGCACTTATGTCACAAATAAAATTTTGAATTGCAATTCAAAATTTTATTTGCGAGTTGCAAGTGTTCAAATTCAGAAACCATGTGATTAAAAAGCAGGGGTCTGTCCAGACTTTTCTCACAGAGTCCTGTTTTTGTGAAATTGTGAATTTTTTTTCTTATTTGTGAACATTCTTGTCAGAATTTTGTGAATTTTAAATTACGATGTCTTCAGGTTCTATTTTTCATATGTATAAAGTTATATGCTCTTTGCTGTGTTCAACTGCTTATTTACAAACCAGATTATTATCAAATTCAATTTAAACATGAAGAAATTCTGTAAAAAGTCTATTTAAGAGACAAATAATTTTGTGAAGGGTCCTGTTTTGGGATGAAATATTTTTGTGAAGAATCGTATTTGGGGATAAAAAAAAAATGTGAAGGGTCTTGTTTTAAGATAAATAATTTTGTGAAGGGTCCTTTAAAGGACCTAAAATTTTCCTAAACATATCCCTGAAAAGTGTTTTCCATTTTTAAATAAAAGCATATTAGAAAAAAAACCTTTTAAAGAATTTCATGATTTAGCATTTTAAACAAAATTTCCGGGTGCGACTGATAATTTCTCCCTGATGATGATATTTCGATGGCTGTCAAGTCCTAAAAACTATCGTAAAATGCTAACTTTTAACAAGATTTCAATTTCTTCATATCTGAATGAAATCTGTGTAAATTATACATTTTTAGAAATACTAATATGCAAATATTATGTATTTATGAAAGAAAAGGAATTAGCGAAAGTATAAGAATAAACATCATTTTAACATTTGAAAATACACCAAATTTTGTCAAAAAAATGCACAAACTTTGTCATAATTGCGAAAAATTTGCAAATTTCCTCAAAAGATCTCGAAAAATCCATTCGTCAAAGGGCTGCAGAAAAAATGTTGTGTCACAGTTGGGTTTCCTTCCTCCACCCCTCCGCACACACATACACTGTGGCGAAACATATCAGAAAATTTACTGTGAATTTCAGTTCCCTCACCCCTGAAGTGACCCTTTGACAAATTCTGCGTTTTTCCTGTGATCCCTTAAAGAAATTTGCATTTTTTCTCGATTTCTCAACCAAATTTGAGTTTTATCACACTGTGACAAATTTGACCTTTTTTTTTTTTTTTTTTTTCTCTGACACTTTCTGTGACTTTTCTGTCATGCTCTTTCCCATAGAATTCCATATGCATTAAAATTTGTTGCCATTTTTATGTGTGTGTGTGGGGGGGGGGGGGGAGGCAGTAAATACAACAAAAACACAAGTACAAACTGCGTCCAAAATTGAGAAAATTTCTTCAAGGGATTGCAGGAAAAAATGAAAATTTCTCCAAAGTATAAAAAAAATATATATAAATTTGTTAAACAATCAAGGAAAAAAATTTCTTCAAATGATCGGGGGAGGTAGCACGATTTCCGTCGCATGATTCCAGAAAAAAAAATGTGATTTCCTTCATAGGATTATGGAAAAGATGCTTAAAGGATCGCGAAAATACTCGAATTTCATTGGATAATTGTGAAAGATACTCCAATTTTTGTCGAAAGATTGGAGAAAATATTCTAGTTTTGTTGAAAGATTGGGAAAAGTATGCAGATTTTGTCGAATGATCAGGAGAAGTATGTGGGTTTTGTTGAAAGATTGGGAGAAGTATGCAGATTTTGTCAAAAGATCGAAAAAAGTTTCCAGTTTTTGTCGAAAGATCGGGAAAAGTTTGCTGATTTTGTCAAAAGATCGGGGAAAATATAGTTTTTGTCGAAAGATCATAGAAATTACGCGAATTTTGCTGAAAGATCACAAAAATTTGCAATTTTTGTCATAAGATCACAGAAAATATGCAAATTTTGTCATAAGATCACAGAAAATAGACATATTTTGTAGTAAAATTGGGGGGAATTGCATGTTTTGTCGAAAGTTTGAATGAAAATAGCGCATTTTGTTGAAAAATCAGAGTATAATTGTGAATTTTGTCAAAAAAGTGGAGGAAAATCGTGAATTTTGTCAAAGGGTTGGGAAAATCTGTGAATTTTCTTTAAAGATCACGAAAAATATGCGAATTTTGATTGAAAAATCGTCGAAATTATGCAAATTTTCTGAAAATATCGTAAAAAATAAAAACACTAATTTTGTCTAAAAAGGGTGAGAAAAACCACAAATATTGCTAAAGGATCATGGATAAATGCGAATTTCATGGAAAAGACTGTGGGGAAAAAAAAAGGTGTGATTTTCATAAAATGGTCATGAAAAACACTGCAAGAAAATGCGAATTTTGTCAAAAGTCCATGAAATCCTGAAAGTTTAGTTTTTTTTTGCTGAACCTGTAGCATGATAATCCCTTTATCAAAATTTGCGATATCAGTAAGTCTGAATTTTTGATCTGATAGCCGATATTTCATAATTTTTTGGAATTGAATGCGTTGATTTTTTGAAAAATTCGAAGCAGAATCTCTTTTTTTGCAGTGGAAAATAGTATGAAAATTGTCACTTGATTGCAGGAAAAAATTGCGAAATATGTTGATTGGTTGGGAAAAGATCATGAATTTCATCTATCTTTCACCAGGGTTCGTTGATTTAAATCAGCTTGATTTAAATCACGATTTAAATCAATTGATTTTTTTTAAAAAGATCATTGATTTAAATCAGTTTTTCTTTTAAGTTATTTTTAAATAAATTTAAGATGTAAACAAACATAATAATGTGCTTTAACATAATTTAGTTTTATATAATATATATATAATTAAACATCTTTCAGAAAGATAAAGCTTAAGCTTTGTAAAAAAGTAAAATAAATGTGAAGTTTAGAAAAAAAAAATGCTTTCAAATTTCATTTGAATCAAATTATAAAATAATCTTGCAACAGTAAAGAAATCTAAGCAGAAATATATTAAATATTCGAATATTTACTCATTGGTATTTAGAAAAACTTCTGCAAGTCAAGGTAAAATAAAATTGTATGACTTTATGTGCTGTACTTTGGTGAGGCATGTTATATTAAGATTTGAGCAAAATCTTAATCAGTCATTTATTTATTTATTTTAATTTAATATAATTGATTTTAGCCCTTTAGAATAGTGGAAGTTATTTTTGTTACAGTTATCGAAAAGGCAGACACTAAAGAATTAATGTAAAGAATTAATGATCAACTAGCTTTTTACTGCAATAGATTTATCTGCTTCAGTACAACAAATGTTTTCTGCCTTAGGTTTGGTACTTTGAGAAATTAGAAATCAACAGATAAAACTGTTAAACCACAGTTATTGAAATGCTCAAGGCCAGAGGATTCAAATTGTGATGTATTCGCTAATTCACTAACTTCTCACTAGTGTTGGAATTCACACTGGAAAATTTTGAATAGCAATTTACTTTTATTTTATTTGTGTAATATTTATCATCTTATAAAACACTGAACTTACTGATTAACTTATGATTAATTACTTCTTAAATTTACTGATTTGTGATCCCCCAATAAAATAAACCAGCCAGATACAGTAACACTGCAGCATTCCTTCTCTGGCTGAATTTTTATTTAGGGATTCCAAGTTCTCATTAATAAGTTTAAATAGTTATTGTTTTATAAGATGATAGATATTCCACAAATAAAATAAAACTGCTATTCAAAAATTTCTTGTGTAAATTCCAACACTACCGAGAAGTCAGTCAATTACTGATGACATCTCAATTTGTATCCTCTGGCTTTAAGTATTTTGATGGCAGCAATTAAACTCATTTTTCTCAGCCAGCACTTAAAAAAAAACAAAAGTTAAAAACTTAGTTTGCTTCCAATTTTGTTTAAATTTTTTATGTGTTGCAGATATTTTTATTCTAATTAAAGTACTGAATTTGAATTAATTCTTGACATCTGATTTGTAGTTTTTCATGCATTTTGTGTAATCAAGATTTTTTTTTCATAGCCTAAAATTTTACCTTGAAATAATATAAATCATTTATGTAAATTGTGTAATATTAATAATAGATAATAATTATAACATGCATGTCTATGTGTGTAAAATTTGTTATTTAAATAATTAAACAAAAAATCATAAAATAATAATATTGTGTGGCATTTAAAAAAAAAATCAAAAAAATCTGATTTAAATCAAAAAAATCCGATTTAAATAAAAAAATCCGATTGTTTTGATTTTTATTTAAAAAATCAAAAAAATCACGAACCCTGTCTTTCACACTAGAAAACTTGCAAAATGTGTCAATCAGTTGCACGAAAATATCACAAAATTAACGAAACGGTCGTAAGAGTTGATCATAGTTTCAAAATGCAAAATTTTTTGGGCGAGAGCTTGCTGCCCACGTTATATTTTTGTGCGGGATTTCATGAATTTTGTCCTATTTATACATTTTCTAAGAGAAAATACTGGTACAAAAAAATTTCCTGGTTGTGAAATTCCAGGTTCCATGCTAACCCTGCCATACGAAATCCAAATCAATCTGCACTCGGCTGTCTGGCTGCATTCGTGAATTATACAAATGTTTTTGCCTTTGAAGATAGTTTTACTTTGTTCATCTGTGTTTTGACATATATGATTAACGAGTAATGGTTCGATATTTTGTATCTTAAAGAATCCTGTTCCTTAGAAACGAATATGTGCAGTTTGCAACAGCTCTATCCTTGAAGGACATAAGATTAATTCCGAATTTTTAAAGTTATATTGTCATTTCCAAACTTCATGTCATTCGTAATGTTTTTCAAAAATGTAATAAAATCATAATGCAGTTTTTCCCAAGTTTAAAAAAGGGCAGGGCGCTACTGTTCTGAAAAGGGCACTTTTTACATTTTTCAGGGCACTTTTATAGAGTTGAATCTCGAATCTAGCGGTTCAAAAAGCTGTGAAAAAACAAAAATTTCATCAAAAAATTGAAAAAAAAAGGTAAATTTTGTTAAAAGATCGCAAAAAAAGGCCAATTTTGTTAAAAGATCGCAAGAAACAGCAGATTTTGTTAAAAGATCGCAAATAACGGCATATTTTGCTTAAAAAAATCGCAAAGAGCATATTTTGCTTTAAAAAAAAAAAAAAATCGCGAAAAAACTGTAAATTTTATTAAAAGATCACAAAAACAGCAATTTTTGTTAAAAGATCGCAAAAAAAGGCATATTTTGCTAAAAAATCATGAAAAAACGAGAAATCTCGTGAAAATGTCAAGAAAAACTGAAGTTTTCACGGAATTTTCCGTTTTATTGCAATTTTTGGATGAAATTTGTCGATTTTTTCGCAAATCTTTTGACGAAATCTGACGTTTTAATGCTATTTTTTGACAAAAGTTGCCAATTTTTTGTGACTCATTTGTCAAAAATTTCCGTTTTATTGCGATTTTTGGAAGAAATTTGTCGTTTTTTACTATCTTTTGAAGAAATCTTCCATTTAGGGAAACTTTATGATGAAATTAGCCTTTTTTTGTGAATCTTGCCAGAAATTAGTCATTATTTCGCAATTTCTAACGAAACTTGCCATTTTCTTAGCGATTTTTTGACGAAATTACCCGTAACACAGGACGCGGATGAGGCTGTCTTTTGCGTTCCATCGCCGATTTTTTGCTTAATTTACGTGCTATAACGCGTTTGGGGTCATCACTCGAGAGCTGCGTTTTTTCAAATGTGGGGCAAGAAGGGTGCTATTTTTTTGAATGAATGACACGAGAGGCGCTAGTTTTTGGATGAGGATCGCTATTTTTTAAACCAAAGGGCAGGAGGGGCGCAGCGCCCTCCTGAAATCCTCTGGGGGAAACTCTGAAATGTTTAAAGGGATAGCCTTGCAAGGCATTGATACTTCATCTCTATTACATAGAAAATGTTCTTTTATATCTTTAAAATTCTGTCTTTTTTATGTAGGTTTTTTAGGTTATCCTGTTTTTAAATTTAGGGGGTTGGGGGGGGGGATAAAGAATACTGATTTTAAAAATGTCGTTAATTGTTGAAAATGATAAATCTCAGAATATGTTTTGTATTAGTCCATACTTAATTTTATCTATTTAATCTCTTTCAGCTTCTGCTTCCACAGTTCAAAAGCACCTGAGTTTGAAGATTTCCTCTTAATGGATAAGTACAGTCTGCAGTGCTTACAAAAAAAACTTTCAGGACCAGAAAATCAAGTATATATCATATGCATTTTCACCATTTTTTCTAACTATCTAAATGTTTGAAGATTAGTCATAATTCTTAGAGATTTTTTTTCCTCTCAAGAAACTCTTCTGTATAGTGCTACAAATTATTAATGTTTGTTAGTTGTTACTAGTAAGTGATGAATTAATTTAGTTGCATTTGACAACTACAAAATTATTTTCTTTTGTAAAATTTGATGCCCAAGTTTTATTTATTTTTTACTTTTTTTAAGTAATAGTGGTATGCTGCAGATTTTGGCTTCATGTTAACTTATTCAAGTGTAGATAGTGTGTGTGTGTGTGTGTGTATATATATATATATATATATATATATATATATATATATATATTCCCCCCCCCCCCGAAATAATTGCGTTACCAACATTAGATAAAATTTTGTGTTCGATTTGCATGTAGCATTAAATATCTATTATTAGATAGCACCTGTCGAGACTTGATGGTAAATAACTTAAATGTTTTATTAGAAAAATTCTAAAATTTTTACGCTTAAAATATTGAAACCATGATAAATAACTTCTATAACGCATAAATGATTCCCATATCTGAAAAGCTATTGATGGTGCTGTTAGTCTAACCTCTTCAATGAATTAAAGAATTTTAAGTTTATAATTTACAACCAAATGCTTACTTTTTTGTCAGAAAATTGACTAAAAATACTGGGTAGAATATTTTTGTTTATTATGTTTTTTTAAATAACTTTTTTTTTTTTTTAACTCTACAACCATTTAAAAACTGATGTGCATTTATTTTTCAATCTCATTCTCAAAAAACCTCAATTTGGATACAGCTAAAAATTTATATGTAATTTTAATTACTTGAATTTTGCATTTTTAAAATATTAAAACATAGATATAAAGGCAATTTCTTTTGTAGTTTCTTTGGTGGTTATACTTTACTTTCTCACACAGTAATATTCTCGATAAGTGGTCGGAAAATATAACAAGTTGTAAATCAGCTTGTTTTATTTGATAATGGAGGAATTTCATGATTTTCCTTTTCACTTTTATATTGAAGATCACAAAAAATCAAGAAAATCGATACTATTTTTATGTATATTTGAAGCTTTAATAATTCACTAAATGAATTTTAAAATGTCAGTTTTTGTCTTGTGGCAAAACGCTGCATCACGGACGAAAGCAACTGTGATGTCATTTACCATGTTAACACCGTCGTGCTATATTGCTGGCATAAGTGTTTGACATATTTCTCATAGGTACTGTTTAAATTTTTTACATCAAAAAAAGAATAGCAAAATGTGTTATAAATATTGTATAGTACTATATTGCACAAATAGTACGGTAAATTCGCTGCTAATAAGCACTTTTTTAGTGTTCCTAAAGATTATAATAAAGATAATTTATTCTGATGTTAACATGACAGAAATGTTTTCGTAAACTTAAAATCTTCTATTCTTCATTTGTATGTGTATTTATTGATTGAATCTAAATATTATTATTATTTAAAATGTGAATCTGAATATGCTTATAAAAAGAAAAAAATAATTATATATCATATATATAGTCATTAATTTTTATTTTTACATATTAAGAAATACCAAGTAACTGATAGTTTATGTTTGAGATAAATAAATATATATATATAATATTGAATAAAGGGCAAAATTAGCACTGGCCACAGGACCAGTAAATGAGAAAAAGCGGTTAGTGAAAAACTGAAATATCAGCAGCCACTTTTTCATACAGAGAGAATAAAATTTTCTTGCATTTCAAAAAGTATTCTGCTTTTTTTTGTTCCAGTATATTTTAACATATTTATTTGAACTATTTAGTTTTAAATTAACTCTTGTAAAATTTTTACTATTTAGTATTTCTAAATAAAAAAGTGGCCACTTAAAAAACTAGTCCTACCATCCAGTGGCCGCTAATAAAATTTCCCAATTTTGCCCTGTATTATTCAATAAATCATAATGCAATTTTTTTTTAAGCCTCTAATTTTGATTATCCATCATGTATAATTTTATTCATTAAAAAAATAAATAATACAATCACTTATGAAAACAAATTTTCACTGAAACCATACATTTTGAGCGAAGCATATTCAGATTTTTTAATAAACATTTTTGCTTTAGTAGCATATCCAGAAGGAAAAAGAAACAGTAGGGGGGGAGGGGGAAGAAAAGGTTTGTTTTCAGAAGTTTTAATTCACATGAAAATTCAAAGTTTAAAAGATTTTTAAGGGAGATTTTAACCCCATAAATAACACTTTTGGTTTCAGAAATGTTTTGAATATATATATATACATACAATATCATAGCTGCCAACTCTTCTGATTTTTTTGCCCGAAAAAATTTAATACAAATTTTTGTCCTGTTCAATTGATAGATTACGGTGATTTGAAATAGTAAAATTTACTGTAAATTTTTTCCGGGTTTAAAAAGCGAAGGATGTTGGCAGCTATGCAATATTTTGCTTGTTGTGTGCATACAATTAAGCTTTTTTTTTTTTTTTTTTTTTTTTTTTTTTTTCCCATGAAAATTTATATTTTATCTCATTTGTAAAATAACATTTCTAATACCGCCTAGAAGTTTATTTTTTTATTTGTAATTATTAGTTACCATTACATGTTTTTAATGTATATATGTACTTTATAGGATTAAGTGAAAATTTATTATTTCCTGTAAATTATAATTAAATTTGGTGCCAAATGCCCAAATGTATTTAACTTTAGATGAATAACATTGGATAAATAATACTTTTGGTTTATATATATTTTTTTCACTCTAACAAAAAATAAAGCAAAAATTTTCAATTTGAAATTTAAAAATTGTCTGCTGATCCCACATGACACGTAATCTATGATACATACACATATAATTATACTTTTTATAAGAAATCATTAGCTAAACTAACATAATAAATCAGAATAAATAATTTTTTTTTTTTTTTTAATCTTATTTTCTTTTAAAGGCAAATACTAGCTAAGAAGTTATGCTCTGTATACGAAAAATTTCCAAATTAATATTCTGTTTTAAATATTTTTGATATGTCACCGATTAACTGTATATTTAGTAAACTTCAAAGTCAGTATACTAAGCATTTTTTACTTCATTATTTGACATACATTAATATTTAAAACAAACCAAATATTAAAAAGTTATTCATTTTGTTTATGCTTTTTTCTAATAAATTATCATGCATTACTTGAGACAAGTAATAAGCACTTTTTAAAATATTAAAAAGTGAAAATAATCAAACTTTTTTCATAAATAGGTAAATTTTCTGATGTTCATTTGTTTCTGTTTCAGATGCAGTTTGTCAGGAGCAATCTGTTACCAAGTCTGCTGTTGAAGACATAATTAAAACATGGCTAAAACATGCTAAAGAGAGAAAATATTATGTTAAGAGAAAAGATATAACTGTATAGATTAATAAGAGATGGATAAAATAAAAATTGGTGTATGGATCTAGAATTCTCCTTTTCATTTTTTCCTTTCAGACCATTCCTTCCCCCCCCCCTCCCCCACAACCAAAAAAAAAAAAAAAAAAAAAAAAAAAAAATATTACAACTCAGCTTAGAAAGCTTATTCTCTATTGGAAATTTTTCATGATCATTCAAAAAGAAATGTTTAATTGAACAAATTTAATTATGGAATATGTTAAAATTTATATTACTTTTTTATCAAATTTAAAAAAAAAAAAAATTCTTTAATTGCCTATATTTTTTGTTCAAAAACTAAATTAATTTTTCGGTAATTGCTGTTCTAAAAAAAAATCATTACTTTTATTTAAATAGTAACCTTGATTTATTCTGATCTACATACAAAAGACGAAAAATAATTTTCTTTTTTATCTTTGATTTGTTTTAATTGCAAAGTAATTTTAATTTGCCAAATGTCATTTTTTATCAAAATTAGTCTAGTGGCCTAGTCTGATTTATTTTTTAATAATGATATATTGCCTATGAACTGTAAATGGACCTGTCCCTTTAGATTTTATAATAAGATAATCTAGATCTAGAGATGGATGTTTGTAAAGTACTCTAAAATCATGCAAATTTGTCTGCTTGTAGAAATATTAGCATTTCCCCTTGCAGATGAAACATATTGGCAAGATTATCTTATTCATGAACTATAATGTGCCATGCTTAACATTTTGTGATACAGGCAGAATATATTGCAAAAAACATTATCGAAATGGACATTTTAAAAGAATTTCTGGAAGCAAGAGAATAAGAATAAAAATAATGTTTGTACTAATAAAATAACTGTTTAGAAAAGTGCAAAATAAAAACACACAACTGCTTATACATCTCTTCAAACATTATGTCAGCGAGTTTCATGCTTTTATTTTTTTAAATGTGTCATAAAATTTTATCTTTTCAGAAAAAATATTTTTGAAATAAATTCTCTTAAAAAAGGATTTTTATTTATTTATTATTATTTTTTATTTATTTATTATTTATTTATTTATTTATTTATTTATTTTTTAACTATTTTTGTAGTATCCTGGACATCTTACAAGAGAGGTCCTAACTCTGTTAGTACCATTTTGGATCTTCATTGACTCCATTATTATTATTTTTGTTTTAAAGATTTTGTTTAAAACTGAAAAGAAAATTATAAATTGAAAATCATAAAATCAACTTGATACCTTGTAAGAAGCGTCATTAAATAAAATTTCTCATGCAGATAATGGAAAAACAAGAATGCTCATTCAGAATTAAAATCTCGGCTAGAAGAACTAAAAGTGCATTCTGTGAATACTTCAAAAAGTATTATTTAATCTACTAATGTATATAATAAAGCATTCATCATAATGTAATGGAAAACTTGTCTCACTGTAAATGATCTGACAATTTGTCTGTTTGATTATTATTTAATATTGAGAAAACGAAAACTTCACTTAAAAACACCTGCTCGCTAATGCTAAACATTTAGGTAGGTTCTTGTTTTAATTTCAAAATTTTTAACCTTTTATTTTTCATTCCACAGCTAAGGTCTATTTTTAATAAGAGTATTTTGTACTTTTCCAATTTTAGTTGCAGTTTTTTTAAATATAGGTACTTTTGTTTTACCAATTCTGAAAATAAAAATACATTAATTAAAAAAAAAAAAAAAAAAAAAAAAAGTTATTGCATAATAGCTTTTGCTATCCTAAATTGTTTAAAAATATTTAAATTTAACACATTGCGATCCATGGTGACAACACTGAACTTTGCTTCGGTTACTGGTGACTGACAATGAAATATATGATATAAAATAGTGTTTAAATAATTAAGAAAGTAAAATCCTATAATTTAAAGTTTAATTAAGTTCAGTAAAATTTAAATAAATCTTCAGGGATTGCTTAAAACAATATATTTTTAAACTCGGTGACTGACATGGCATTCGACGTGTTAATAGAAAAATTCAAAAACCTGTCCAATTAGGAAATGTGTTTGCTAGAAGACACTCATGGATGTCTTCGAATGGAGAGTCCCCTTGAGAAATAGATGCATCACTACAAAGCTCATTATAAATAGATAGAAAAGTTTTTTTTTACCATGAAGAGCTGAAGAAGCTCTTGGATTATTTTTATACATACTTTAAAAAAAAGAGCTATATTTGAGTAAAATAATGCTGAAGATCATACTTTTTTATACACATGCAGAGGTCGATCCAGGCAAAATTTGAGGTCTATTGTCCCTTCAAAAAAATTAATTTAATAAAATGGGCCACTTCACAAAATTTCTATTAATAAAATAGGCTATTTTATAAAATTCTTTTTCATAAAAACTGTTTAAAAATGTGTAATTTGTAAATATAACCAGTTTATGAAAAAGAAAAACTTTAGCAAAAGGATTTAAAGATGTTTTTGTTAATAAATGCTTGTATTCGAATTTGCATAACTGGGTTTCTAATTTCATTACTATTACTATTTTTTTACCACAGAAATAATTTTGCTTTTCACAAAATGGGCCCCAAGAATAAAAATCTGGATCAACCCCTGACATGTCAAAAAAGAAAATTATATACTGCAGGTTGGATTTGGGTAATCCAGGGGGTATCTGCAACTGTCCTATTACTGTACAAAATGTGTAGTAAAATGTTGTCCACAGGACATTGGCAGGTTTCACACTTCGAACTTAAGGGGATGTCCTACAACTGTCCACAAGATGAATTCACCCATCCATAGGATATCAGCTAATCTGGAATATGGCATTATTAGGATGATTTTAGGACCGTCCAGAGGTTATCATATAAGCATCCTATAACCATCCTAAAGGTGTCATCAAGTGACATCCGTAGGATGTTGACAGGTGTGACATTTCGAAACCCAGGGGATGTTCTGTAACTGTCGATAGGACCAATTCATCGGTCCGCAGGATATCACGCATGTCCGAAGCGTGATATCTTCTGGATGTTTTTAGGATGTATTTGTGTTGTCTGGGATTATTGGGTTGTCAAGCTTTTATGATTGATTGTGGCATTTTTAATACCATGGCATTATACCCTTGGCAGTAAGATAATTACATATTTGAAAATCAGCTTATATAAGATGGTTAAGTAAAATTTATCACTACCTCTTGGACTTTTATAATAGTGCTATGATCAATATTCTTCCTTTAGATTTGAGTATACAAAATTTTGTCTGCTTGAAAAATAACATTCTGAAAAATGGCAATGGAAAGCACTGTGTTTAAAAACCTAGCAGAGTTATCCAGCTTTGTCTGAGTTAATGTTGAAGGCCTTTCAGGTAAAATAAATAAAAATGCATAGAAATAAGTTAATAATATATTTAATAAATTCTATAATTCATTAAAGTGGCAGAAAAAGAAGAAAAAAAAACTCGTATGAGCCCAATCTATTTTTTCTTCAAACAAAAGTTAATTTTTGCTAATTTTAAAAAGATTAATTTCCCCTTATCAAGAAAGGAGATATTTTACCAATCAGATGCTTTGAGGCCATCATGCTGTCACCGCCCCTTGAATACTAGGCCTGAACGCTGACACACAAATGGCGGCTGCCAAAGACTGATTTTTTAAAAGTGTGCACAGTTCCCTAAGTTTTGATTCCAGTATTTTATAAAAGATTTCTTAGACTTCTTTAATTTCAGAAAGTGAAAAAACTTAAAAAAATTATTGGCATCAAAACTGAAGAGACCATACACACGCTGAAAAAAACCTGCCTTTTTTTTCCCAGCACTGAGGCCTAGTATTGGGTGAGGCTCTGAACTGACATCAGTTGCCCTATTCTTACTGAATGAAAGCAAATTGCATTACTATAAAAACTTTAGTACAATAGTTATAACTGTTAATTTTAAAAAGAAGTCGGCTTTTGGCTAAATCTTTCAAATTGGCTTTTCGTTTAGCAAAAATCCAGTAGCATCATAATCATGGAAAATTGAGTTCCCACAAATATTTTTTTTCCAACTAACAGCACTGTGTATATTAGTTTCTTTATGTGTGCACTGCTACCTGGGTTACCACTATTTTCTTGCAAAATAATTGCGATTTCCATCACTACTTTAATGATTTATATCTTGGACTATTTGGATGTGATTGAGTATGTACACAGGTCTCAACCAAATTCATTGGCTAACTTTATCCACCATCTAGCTTCAAAATGGCTGCTACTTAATTTCAAATTTTTAAAAAAAATGTACAAATAACTAAAAATTAAAAAAAAAAAATTAATATTTGGATTTGATACAAAGATTCTACGGCAATTTTTATTTTGCCTCTATATTAAAAAATGGTTGAGATTTAGCAATTTGAAAACAAAAATAGATCACCATAAATAAATCAAACTTGAAAATATTTGACTGATTTATTTTTAACTTTCCATACAATTTAAATGCTGGGAAAAACTGTAAATATTTTATAATCCGGTTCTATACATTTTAGCTTTTGTGTTTGAATAAAATTTGGTGAATTAGGAGAAAAAAAAAAAAGAAATATCAAAGGTACTTTTTCTTTCTGGTACAGGTTGGAAGATATTTTTTAAAATAAAATGACTGTTAAATCATGATATAAAATCAGCGCTAGAAAAGAATTAACTGAACATATTAGAAAATAACTTCAATCCAACAGTGTTAAAGGCATTGTATCTGAAAAACCTGAAAGCAGAATAAAAAATTTATCCTGTAAGAAAATAGAGCCTTATATTATGAAACACATTATAAAGAGCAATATTCCATAGTATAAGGAAATTGCAAAGGATTTCAGTTTGAAATAGACTATGTTTAAACAGAAAGTTTTATTGTAAATTGCCAATTAACTGCAATAACACTTATGAAAAAAGAAATATCAGAAAAATCAAGTACATTAATAAACATTTGGAAAGATAAATGTTACAGTTATAAGGGGAAAAAATTACATGTTAACAGGTAATAGGCTACAATTATTTCACTTAAACGATGAAATAACCATGAAAATAAATATAATACCTCTTACTAAGTGTGCAACTAAGTTTCTGGGTTTTTTTGATCAATGAAAAATTTAAAGAGAAATACATAAAATGGTTTATTGAGAGTATCGACCCTCACTAGCTACACATTTTTTGCCATCTCTCTGATAATATATGAATACCTCGAAGATAAAACAATGTGTCTTTAGACCGAAACCATTTAACCAATCAATTTTGTACTTCTTCAAAATTAGCCAAGTGTATCCCAGCTAAGCCATGGGCCATAGACCCGAACAAGTGATAATCAAAAAGGACCGGGTCTGACAAATATAGTGGGTGCGGTAGCAGATCCTATTTCAGCATTTTTTGGTGGTGTCTTTAATGATAGAATTCAATAGCACGGAATGTTGTCGTTCTGTGATATCACTCGTTTGTGTCTTTTGTCACATTTTGCCCTTGATCGAGCAATGCATGGTTCAAATTAACCAGTATTTGTCGGTAGCGATGCCTATTATTACTTTTACCCAATTTCAGCAGCTCATAGTTCGTGATTCCTTTCTGGTCCCATCAAACGCAGGGCATTGTCTTCTTTTCAAAGCGATTTGGCCATGCCGTTCGATATTGATGCTTCGCCAGGTGAAAGCCATGATTTTTTGCATTTAAAATTATCTAAATATGTCTACTTCTCATCACCAGTAACAATTCAATGCAGGAAATTTTCTTCCGTGTCGAAAAAGCAAAGTTTCGATAATGGCTGTTCCATTTTTCATCTGTCTTTTAGTGAACTCGTGTGGCACTTATTTTCTTCCTTTTGAATTTTTCCCATGATATGTAAGTGTTTGGAAATACTTTGGCGAGTCATGTTTAATGCTTTCTCAAGTTAATCTTGTTTTTTTTGTAATCATCTTCCTGCAATAACACTTGCAGATCAGTATCCTCAATTGTTTTGGTTTTCCGGAGAAGTTGCCATCTCTAAAACATTTAAATAAATATTCAGAGGTAGTTTTCAGTAATTAAAAAACATAACTTCAGACATATATGCTGTCTACATGTGTCGTTAGTACCATCCATGTGTGAAGCCCAGAAACTTAGTTGGGCACCTAGTATTAATGCATTTTAACTTAAGATGTGTCTCCAGTTAATAAGGATAATTGTTTTGTAGTATTGATAAAATGTTAATAATAATTGCAAATTTAATAACTGTCATTAATATTACAGACACTGTTTAAAGCTTATCACTTATCAAATAATGTGATGTATTGTAATCAAATAATGTGATGTACAATATTTTCATAAATTGAATGAACTGGATTAGAACTGTTTGTGTACATTATTTTTCAAAAACAACTATGTTGCAACTTTGGTTATTGTGAAATCAAAAAATTATCGATGACAATAATAAACAGAAAAATTTTCTACCTTAAAAAAAGTTCAAATTTGCCAATATTGTCAATTAGCATGTGACTAATATATAAAATTTTTGAGTGTATCATAAAATAAGAATAATCAACTCTTAAAGAAGATGTTTTTACCTGTCTGTGTTCAAAAATTATTTTATTTTTAATTTAAATATTAAAATGTGTAAGAATTTTAAAATTTTGTCTCATGCATTTTGTAATAAATTAGCCTTAAAAAAACACTATATTTTGTTTCTTATATGTTTTTTAGATATGTGCTGCAGCATTAAAACGACAGGAAAGAATTATTAAAAATAGAGAATCAGCTTATTTATCTCGTAAAAGGAAAAAAGAGGTAATTAATTATATTTTATTATATTTATTACTTATTCTTGAAATTTTTAAGATTATTCAATGATAATATTAGATTTTTCGGTACTTACGTATTAACGCCACCGCAGGAGAACTTGTGCTAATGAGGTAATAAAGAGCAATCTTGTTGTTCGCACATGCACAAAAATAATGGCGTCAAAAATGAGCAAAAAAAATGCACTAAAACACTAAAAAATGGCATTAAAAATCAGCAAAAATCAAAGCAATAAGGAATCCAAAAGATAACTGCGGTGGCATTAATACATAAGTACTGATTTTTCTAATCCCACAGCATTTGCACCTAAGCTTTTCCAAGACATGAGTAGCTCTTTTTGTTTAATTTTTATAAAACCAGTTTTTTTTTTAATTTGTTACTAAATGCTACTACTAATGGCATTCTAGGAAGAAAAGTATGCATCCTTAAAAACCTATCTTAGTTTCTTTTATCATTGCATGTCTAATTTTTTGCTTTGAGTGATGCACCAGAGTTTCCCCCAGAGGGTTTCAGGGAGGCACTCCGCCCTTCCTGCCCGTTAGTTTAAAAAATAGCGCCTCTCTTGCCCCTCATCCAAAAACTAGCGCCCCTCTTGTTGCTCATTCAAAAAAATAGCACCCTTCTTTCCCTACATTTGAAAAAACGCAGCTCTCCAATGATGATGCGGACGCACTATAACGCATAAATTAAGTAAAAAATCAGCAATGAAATGCAAAAAATAGTTCTTACACGTTCCACAAAACGTGTAATTTTGTCAAATTTCACTAAAAAAAAAAAAAAAAATCGCAAAATAACGACTAATTCACAGAAAAATGGTTAATTTCATCACAAAATCCCATAAAAACGGCAGATTTCCTTAAAAGATCATAAAAAAACCAAATAATTTTGTCCAAAAGTCGTGATAAAATGGAAAATTTTGTCAAATAATTCACGAAAAACAGCAATTTTCTTCAAAAAATTGTGATAAAACGGTTAGATTTCGTCAAAAAATTTGCAGAAAAACAGCAAATTTTGGCAAAAATTTGCGGAAAAACGCAAAATATCCTGAAAAGACGGCAGATTTCGTCAAAGAGATACACACACACAAAAAAAGTTTATGCCAGAAGTGAATTTTTCTGTTCTAAAAACTAATTTTCCTGCTTCAAAACTGTGTTTTTAATGCTCAAAAAGCAGATTTTCCTGCATCACATTCAAAATGTGTGAAGGGAAAATTGCACCCGAGGATTAATTAGAATATGAGGTCTCCTCCCCTCCCAACTTTTTCTAGTGACAGCCCAAAAATGACTTTTGTAGTATAAATTTTGCACCCCTATTTCCGCGCCCGGGGCAACCTCCTCCTTCGCCCCCCCTCCTCCCTATTCACAATCCTCTTTTGACTGTCCAAAACTTTCTGAATGTGAATCCTGAAAGCACCCGTTTATGAAATAAAAAGAACCCTTTATTCAACAAAAGTATTCCTTTTTTTTTTTTTCTTAATGTCTTTCTCAATAAATCAGGCTTGCTCCTTAACAATCTTTTAACAAAGTCGACTTTTTTTTTCACGATCTTTTAACAAAATTTATTTATTTTTTTTTTTTCTTTTTGTTAAATTTTTTGGTGAAATTTTTGTTTTCTTTTCTTCGATTTTTAGACGAAATTTCTGTTTTTTCACGATTTTTTGAATTGCTAGATTCCAGATTCAACTCTATAAAAGTGTCCTTAAAAATTAAAAAAGTGCCCTGAAAAATGTAAAAAGTGCCCTTTTCAGAGCAGTAGTGCCCTGCCCCTTTTCAAACCCCTTTTAAACCTCTGGATGCTCTGTAGTGCATCCATGTTATTACTGATCTTTCATGGCAAAGATTAGTAACACTTCATGGTGTATTCTTTTCAGCATAAAATTGTATTAGTTTATTTTGATGTATCTTTTTGCTCTTCAAATTGTATCTGTAAATTTTGCCATATTTTAATATCTATTTGAGAATTTTTAAGAATTTAGTTTTACTTGCAAAATCAAGTGTTTATGCCTTTAAAGTAGCAATTTATGTTTATTTATCGCTAAATTATTATTCTTTGTCTAAATTTTTATAAAAACAATTTGTTAAATTCTTGAAATATTAATGTTTAAAAATATTTCTTTCTTTCTCCATTACAAAAAGCAGTAATATAAAAATTTTCATTTACAATGTGTCTAGAATTTCTTAAACGTTTCATTTTAAAATCTAAATTTTATTACTGTTACTTCTATGTTATCTTGATGGCTATTTCTAATTTTTAGAAATCATCCTTGAATCTAAAATTTATCACTCCTACATATTATGTGTATTTGAATAGGAAAAAAAAAAAAAAAAAAGTGATTATTGGAGAAGGAGGCAAAATTAGCATTAATCTATACTAATAAAATAAAATTACTTGATATTTTGTCTGTTGATGATGGCTAGGGTCATTCTCTAGAACTAGGACAATTTCATCATATACTTTAAAGATAAATTTGCACTTTTTAAAAAAAGTTCTTCAAAAATTGTAAAAAAAAATTATTATAACTACTATAAGCCTGTTAGTATATATATATATATATATATATATATATAAAGAAAAAAAAACAAAAAAATCAATTATCATACTATTTTTGTCAAATAAATAATGTCCATGGAGTTGATAATGCTTTTTTCAAATATTTTAACCATACCATTTACAATATAGGTAAACATGAGGGGGAAAATCATGTGTTAAGCATAGCTTATGAAACACATTCCAACACATTCAGAATAATGTAACAAAACTGCATCATATAAAAAATTAAAGTGTTATATCTAGTTCAACAATGTGGAAATGTATTTTCTATTACACAGGAAGTAACTTGTGGTAAACCTAAACAACATTTATCAATTTTGTTATATGTGAAATAGTTCAACATAATTAAAATATGCCACAAATAATTTTCCTTCTATACCATTATATAATGGGATTCTTTTGTGTTGTCCTGTAAATGAATAATAAATGTTCTTTGTGCAGCATATTCTATAAAATGTATATCAATTTCATTATGTTTTGGTGGGTGTAACATCATTAAAAAGCACTTGAAACTATTTTATTACATCAGCCACAACAGAATATTGGCTGTCCCTGTATTTGAACTATATATCTGATTTTACTAAAATTTGAAATGACTCAACAAAATTCTGCAACAAATATATATTTTAAATTTCTAACGATTCGCTTGGATAGTTTTTGTGCTATTATATGCAGATAGACAGATAGAATGAATAGATCAGACGATGAATGTAGGTGTTACATATATATGTAATTAGAACAATTTAGTAACATGCACTAAACAGTTAAATTTAAAAGCACATGCTGAAATTGAAAATGCATTTTCAGCAATTATTGTTCAGAAACACTATTATAACTGACTTTTTTTGTGTGTCCCTGTAAATGCTTTAAAAATGCTACAAATGTCCTGTTCTAACGCAATCATAGTGAAATTCAGTGATTTTTATCAGTTTCAATACATTTGCAATATTGTAATGTCATTAAAATACTCTGCAAAAGATTAATTCCACATAGATTATATTGCAATAGACTTCTTTTGAGTTTCCCTGTGAATGAACTATTAATTTTAGATAATTCATACATAACATTTAGATATTTTACATAATATGAAACATGCCTAGGGGATCCTAAATAAGGTGTGTCAATTGCTTGAATATCTGAGTATATTTACAGAAATTAGAGTGTTGACAGACTGACAGACAAATCAAATGCATAGCCAACACTTTTCAACTTTATTGGAAAATGTTAAAAGTGATTGCAATGGAAGTAAATTACTTTATTCTTTTTCAATTAAAGAATTGTAATAAAATTATAAATGTGAACCATCTTATAAAATAAAGGTTTATTTTTAATTACCTGCCTTATTTTCTATTCTACTTCTCTTTTCTGTAGATATCTTTTTTCAATTTGTTTCTTACTTTTCTTACTTTCATTTTTCTTAAAATGAAATAAAGAAAAATATTAAAATAATGCATGATTATTTCCAAATTTCAGTAAATAATTAATACTTTTATTTATAAATGAAGCTATGCCATCCATCTTATGACATGGAATTCATGTCCAAGGTGTTGAAAATATCAAATTTATACCACTCATAATTCCTAAAATTTTAGTTTAAAAAGTACTTATAGGTACACCTAACAAATATACTAAAATATGCATTTGATTTTTAATTATATTACTCTGGAGTGGTCATGGAGTTTTGTTATAAAGCCTTATTTTTTTTATTAGTAAAGGTGTTTTATGAAAATACAGCAGTAATTATCCATCCAGTTATTGAAACAATAACAATATGAACACTCTTCTTCAACTAAATAGCAAACAAAAGCTACAGTGCTGCCACCTATAGGTTTTTATGTTAATTGAAATATTTTAGAGTTGATACAGCACCCTGGTTATAGGCGTTCAGTCATGGATTTGACATTTAAAAAACTGACAAAAAAATATTAGAACATCAGTTATCATCTTTCTTGAACAATAGCGGCACTTAGTGGAATTTGATTCTTTTCATTCAGCTTACAATTCTCTTGAGGATGTCCGTCACATGCACTTCATGCCTGCTATACACTGCTGTAGTCAGTGAAAACCCATACTGAAGGTTCATTTGGAAATAGGTTTCTTTGGAATATACTATATGCTGGCAAAGGCATTGGGACCTGTGAAACTAGTTTCATTTGGAAATATTTTTTGCTACACCTGGTATTTATGCTGTCATAGGCATGGAAACCCCAAGAATTTTTCTTTTGTAGTTATTTTGACATACGCAGAGCCAAAAAAAAAAAAACACAAGAAAACATATTTCTTTTACAACTAGATAATAATTAGGATGAGCGAAGTGAATCCTCTACTTGGCTACACAAGTTACATTTTGTTGTACACTTTACAAAAAACTATTCAGTATTTTGAAATTAAACATAAAAATAAATTATGATCTGTAGATTTGCACAATATTTTTTTTTTTACAGAATAACTTTAAAAAAAAAAAAATTTATTTATTTTACATGTTTTTCCATTACGGACTCATTTTTGTAAATAAAAAATTAAACAAGTGTGTTTTCAGAAGAAGAAGATATAGATAGAATCATGATTAATTAAATAAATAAAAAATGTCCTTATCAAATGTCTTTTACATATTTTAAAATAATTATATTATGATTTTTTATTTGTTTATATATTTATTGTAAAGTGGCAACAAAAAAATTATAAACAAATAAAATTAATTAATATTTTGTAAAATTTTGCTTCAAAAATACTTTTATTTATACCAGTCTTATATCATAAATAAAAATATTCCGAGGAAATTCTTAGTTATTTGGCTAAATTTAGGTTTCTAAAATTAAATTGTGCCAAAACATAAAATAGATTTTTCTTAATAAAAATGCAAAAATAATATAAAAAATAATAAGTTTTGTACATAATAAATTTTGTTACTTTTAGACATTTGTCTTATGAAATAATGCATCACGAATCCAAACAAAGCATGGCTTTTGCTAGTATTTAGTTATAGATACAAAAGTCGTTCGGCAAATGATACGGGAGCATTCATGGGTTTCCATTTGACATGTTGTAGCTCTGTCTGGAATATGATGCATTAAAGGGCAAAATTAGCACTAGCCACCGGCTACAGGGCCGGTAAATGAGAAAAGTGGCCAGTGAAAAATTATCTATCAGCGGCCACCTCCTGGCTACTTTTTTTATATGAAGAGAATAAAATTCTCTTGCATTTCATCAAGGTTTCTACTTTTTTTGTTCCAATACATTTATATTAACATATTTACTTGGGCTATTCAGTTTTAGATTAATACTTATAAAGTTTTTACTGTTTAGTATTTTTAAATAAAAGAATGGCCACTAGTTTAAAGAAAGTGTCCACTTAAAAAACTAGACTTACCGGCTAGTGGCCGCTAATGAAATTTCTCAATTTTGCCCTATATGATGCATGTCAGTCATGCATTACAACCTTTGCTTATTTTTATATACGATTCGATTCTGCCAACCAAGTGCTGCTGTCATTAATGCACATAGATATTTGTGAATGCTATGTAGCAACAGCAGGATGTTGGCAAAATCAATGTCAGTGGCATTTGGTTTTCTTATGTAGCATTTCCTTGAATGGCTTCATCAGTAAACAAAACAGTGCATTTGGGAAACATAGAACCCTCATGTTCCTGTGCCATCATCTCTGTATCCTCCAAAAATTATGATTTGGCCTGATATCTTCCATAGGACTTGATAAACCATTTTTCTAATGCCAAATGATTTACAGAGCTCTACCTGGACATTCTGCATTAATCTGTGGTGGTACAAAGTGTTTTGGAGAAACATGAGAACACATCATGGTTCATGCAAGATGATGCCCACCACATAGAACAGCTGAAGTCATGAATCTCTTCTACTAAGATTTCAATGATCACATTATTGTCCTGATTTGGTGAAAGCATTTGAAGTGGCATGGGTTGGTCTCTCTGTTAATCAAATTTGGGGCGAGGGGGTGAAACACTGTGTATACCACCAAAATTCAAAATTATTGATGAACTGGAACAACACATCTGTGCTGCATACGAGAGTATTTTGGCTATATCATTGGTACAGGCTTCTGCAAATTTTGTGCTCAGACTCTACTATGTACATGCCATTCCATTCACATGTTGGATGTATGGTAAATAGCATTATTTAATTTTTATGACTTTTTTAGAACATGTTCCTCTGTTTTTTTGTCCTCACATTTTTTTTCCTCATTTAAATTCCGTGTAATTGAAAATTTACTGGTTTCCAAATTATAATGCTGCAAACTGTGCATTTTTAGCATTTTCTGTTTTCATTTAATTATTTAATCACCTGCCATTTTGGGGACATGCTGTATAAATACATTACATTATGCTTCATAATTTAAAAATTTTACATGATCTTATGATGGATACATTTTTATTCCTTTTTCAATCTAGAGATTTAGTGGAATACCATAATAATTTCTTAAGATTCAACATCAGACATTACATATGTCTGACTGGTTGGAGTTACTGGGTCACTTTAAACAGAATGTCGGGAAATCCACAAGATATGTGGGCTTCCAGGATAAATAAAGTACGATAATGAGCTTTTTATGTAGAGAAATATAAGCCTGTTTTCATTCATACATATATTTTTTCTAAAACATGTCCTAATCATCATTTGCTATTTCTAACTATAATTATATAACCACATAAATCACTCAAATGATTTTTTTTTAGTAGTGTCATTACAGTTCTGACACAATACCTTTACAAAGCTAGAGCCATTCAAGTGAAATAAAAATATATACAAGTGGCATATGCCATGAAAGCTTAATTCAGATACTTTGTAACGATACTAAAGTGACTCTCTGTGACAATTAGAGAACAAAGTTTGACTAAATTTGTAGTGCATCAAAGCAAAAAAGTAGTATTTCCATCCATCTTTGAAGATAATTTCAGAGGTAGTGACTTATCGTTCAATATTTGCTCATTTCTCCATGATGCTGAGCACTGCATTTAAAATCTTAAAATTCTGTAAAAGTAGGTAAAAAGTGCCATTTTCAATGAGCTCATTTAACATTGAATGGTCACACTGTATTTTATTTCATTTTAAACAGTATGTTAAAAATACATTTATCCTTATAGTAACTTTTTCATTAAATAGTGCATCAAAAATTTAATTATTAAAATTTTGTTTCAGTATGTCACTAAGTTGGAAACAGAACTTCATCAAATAACAGTTGAAAATTCATGTTTGCGTGAAGAAAACTCTCATTTGAAAAGTAAAATATTGGATCTTGAAAAAGAAGTAAGTTGATATTTTGCTATTCAAATGACTCATTATCTAAGTTTGATAATTTAAATTTAAAACATTAGATTTTTTTTTCTTTTAATAGTTTGTTTATTATAAAAAAGAAGATAAAGCTTCATGATTATCCAGGATTAGTAAATGTAATATTTTCAAAAATATTGGGTATTTTGCAACAAAAATTATGTATAAAATATTTTTTGTATTTTCAATAGAATAACTTAGATTACAAGGCTTGAAAAAACAAACTCACAATTTATTAATTTTTAATATTTATACTTAAAGATCACATATATTTTGTTGGTTGGATTTCTGCAGTTGTCTTTTCCACATGAGACTAACTAAATTAGGACCTTCATTTAACATGGAATCTAATCCATTATATGCATTCGTGCCTGATTCTAAATTCAACTCTGCATCTATTCAGAATTCTTACCACTGAACATTCAATGCTTAGTTGATTGTAAAATTTAGGCTAGATTAATCCAAAATTAGAAAAAATATTATAGCTAATGAAATCATTTTAAGAGAAGCAGCAAATAATTATATGTATACATCATAACAGATGTTACATTCTCTTATTTTTAAGTTTAAATTAAAAAAAATATATATAAAATATTTATTGTGCATTGTAATTACTTTTATGTCTCTATATAAATCTTGCAGGTATGCATATTTATGCCAATTCTCCTTTTACAGATTTTAAAGCTTAAAGCTGCTTTCTCTCCAAATGGCATGAAGAAGACTGCATGCCTCATGATTGCAATATTTATGTTGACATTTAACTTTGGGTCTTACAGGTATCAGTACCTTATAAGCTGATCTTTTGAAATTTTGTTTTTTAATGTTTACCACATTTTTCTTTCATTATACATTACCATAAAATAATTATGAATGAACAATTCATTATTTAAAATATAATGATATAACTTAGAACTGTTTAATGTAGTTTGAAATCACTAATTGCAAATATTAAAAGCTGTTAAACATTATAATAAACAAAAGTTTATGATTACTTCCTATGAAAATTTCTGATCTATATTCAGAAAATTGTTAAATTAAAACATTCATTTGTAATTTTTCTTTTACACTAGGTAGCTCTGCCCCCTACGAGCTACATTCATCAATCACCGTTTAGACACAGCAGAATATAAAAACATGCTAATCTGATCGGCTTTTAAAAGATTATGGAAGATTAAATTATAATTAAAAAAACAGTGGCAATCTTCTTGTAAACGGATTTACATTCATTTCCCTTTGATAGGGGAATTTTAAGGTTGAAACAGTTTCTGTTAAAGAAAGACATTGGCTTTTTTTGTCTTTGCAAATGTTTAACTGATCTTATTTAGTCAAATAAGCTAATATACAATGAATTAAGTAAACAGTCTTGCTGTCCCAAAATATTTGAACAGTGCTATTAAAAAAAGGCTGTTTTAAATGAGACATTTAAAATTTTTCATTTTAAATCTGACATAATTATCCCCAAAGTTTTCTTTCTTTTTTTAATATTCATGTAAAAATAAAGTAGAAAAAAATATTTTTTGCGCTGTCTTAGAACTTACAACAATTGTTAAAAAGACCATCTCAAAATAGGAAGTGTTTTTTTTTTTTCTTTTTTTCTTTTTTTTTTTTTTTTTTTTAATTTATTTTGCAATCTTGTTGGTTAGTCATTTTAAATCTGATATAATTTCTTCTATTTACTTCTTTTAAAATTCATGTGAAAATAATTTTATTGCTACAAAGGAAATATTTTTGTTTGCACTGCCTTAAAGTGGCAACAATAGTTTAAAAGATTATCCAGAAATGTGAAATAAATGTGTTGTGTAAATATGTTTTTAAACTATTTGGCAAGATATTACATGGCATATGATGTAACTTCCTCCATTTATGGCTTTTAAATCATATTAATTCATTTATTATTTTATTATTTTCTTTCTCTTTTAAAACTCGCATGTAAATATATTTTTTGTTCTGTAATTTATTTTCTTGCTTTTAACATATAATCATTTAATTCTAATTTGCAAGCTTTTTTTCTGTTTATGACAGTCACATGTAAATAATTTTTTTATTTGAAAGAAATATTAATTCTTTGTGCTGTTTTTACAAATTATCTACAGCTTGAAATAGTAATAATTTCTAAAATATATGAAAAATATCTCTTAAAATGCTAAAAATTGGAATTTAAAATGGAAATGAAAAGTCAAAAAATTAGATTAAAAAAAATAAATTGCAGTCTACACACTGGAAACTTGGAATGTATTAAATGATCTAAAAATGATTAAATTCCTATGTTTTTGCTCCTATAAAACTTATTTAATGAAACAGTTTTGACCAACTTTACCATTAAATATTTCTTATAATTATTCAATTTAAAAACTTGCTGCATCGACATGTTTATGAAACATTTCTCTGTAACACTACTTATTTTCATATTTTTTGTGTGCAGTAGTTTCTTAACAAAGGAAGATCCTCGATCACAAAAAATTTAGTGTCAGCAACGGTGACAGCATTAGTTATTTTTTTTTAGAATAGAGAGATTATGTAGTTTGCCTCATTCAAACATTTTGGTACTTTTTGGTTTAGGCGGGCAACAGTGTTACATATTCGTACATATATATTTACATGTATATTTACTTATATGTATATACATGTATACATATATACCCCATTTATACAGACATACATATGTGTATGTAACATTGGTGTTCGACTAATTCTGATCATTCTAGAGAACAGTTAATAAAAAAAAAAAAAAAAAAAAACTATGTTCGTGTAGAATTCTTCAAATGATAATCTTTGTGACATTTTTTCTATTTATTTTCACATCACACACATATATTTGAACATATACTAACACTAACTATTTACATAAAAAAAGATATATTTTTACGGGGAAGTAACATTTTCTCCCTCGCATCATGAATTCATAACAACTTCTGGTTTTCTAGCAAAACATTACGTCACTGGGTTTCCATCGGCGACCGTACGGCACCTTTCTCTTGCTTCATACGTGATTTGTAACACATTGCCCCCCCCCCCCCCCCCCCCCCCGCATGAACATAGGGGGGTTCATCACAATATATGTTACAATACGATACAATTAAATGAAATACAAATTTCAAAATATAATAAGAATATACATACTTTAAGACAAATTAAGAATTCTGGACATACACTTCAACTAGAATAATAAAAGAAAAGATTACAATGCAATTTCACTAAAACAGTCAATTGTCATTGATCTCTAAATTATAGAGTAATTGCACAGGTCTTCTCAAAACAGATTTTTGCGTTTTTATTTTGCAGGCCCTCACCTTGCCGTCTCTTCCAGGAAAAGTTTCTATAATTTTACCTAAATTCCAGAAATTTCTGGGTAAACTATCGTCTTTAAGACAATATCATTTATTTTAAATTGGGGATATTAGTTTTGTTTATACTTTGGTGGGCTGATCTCAAATTTAATAAATATTCTCCCTTCCATCTGGACCAAAACAACCTCATCAATTTTTCTCGATAATTGTAAAATTTAAGCAATTCTTTCCTAGAAGAGAAATTCGAGTCAAGGTGCAGGCGTGCTGGAGGGAGAGAAGTTATTCTTCTCCCTATCAAAAATGAGCTGGACACAATAGTAGGGGGGGGGGGGGTCCTGGCTTTCATCACTCATGTAAGTGATGGGCCTTCTATTTCAGCCACTATGGTGGACAGCTCATTATACGTTATGTATGCTTTGCCTAGCGTTTTTTGTAGGGCTGTTTTAACACTTTGCACCATCCTTTCATAAAAACCATCCCACCAAGCTGCTTTTTCTACTATATATTTCCATTTTATATTATGGGAAGCAAAAAATTCTTTCACCTCTGGATGAGCTACTAAGGTCCAAAGTTTCTTTAATTCTGGTTCAGCACGTTTAAATGTATGTGCATTGTCGGAATAAATTACACAGCATAAACTCCATCTAGCTATGAACCTTCTAAATGCGAGTAAGAAGGCTTGCGTAGATAAACTGTCTACCAGTTCCAAATGAACATTTCTAGTAACAGCACAGGTAAGAAGTAAAATATATTGTTTATTTGTCTTATCTTTTATGAATAAAGGACCTGCGAAGTCGCATCCTAGAATATTAAATGGTGGAGACGATTAGGTGGCAACAGAGCTACTGTCTGGTCTCCTGGATTCGCAGAAAATCGTTTGCAGACAACATATTTCTTTAGTAGACTCTTTATCGTTTTTCTAGCCTTTAGAAGCCAGAACCTTTCTCTGATTTCGACTAGCGTATGTGCCACTGATGAATGATACACTTTCTCATGTGCATTCCAAATAATTAACTCAGCTAATTTAGTTTGGGGCGGCAGAATAATCAGATGTTTTTCATTTTCTAGCAAGGTGTTAGATTTTGAAAGTCGCTTGGAAACACATAAAATACCCTCAGCATCCAGAAAGGGATTTCATAAGACTAGAATCTCTAGGAAGAGGTTTTGCCTTTTCCAAACATTTGATTTCTGCAAAGTATACTTCATTTTGAGCTTGTCTTATCCAATAGTTCTCCACTTCCCAAAGTTCTTCCAGTGTTAAAGTGTTTTGATTATCTTGTTTATGCCTAGTCAAATTAATGAAACGCAATACATAGGCTATTATTCTCAACAGTTTATTTAAATTAGAATATCTATTAATGTTGATGATTCTTTCACGAGTAATAACCGAGTTAACGACGATTTTATCCTTGCATTCCATTTCAATGTTAGAAAAGGAAAATTTTACTTGTCAAATTTTGGCCAAAAATTTTCGGATTTACTTAGCCAATCCGGGTCATGCCACCAGTGCTTATTACTGGCTAATTCTTTGGAGGAGAGTCCTCTAGTGAGCATATCAGCGGGATTATCTTTACTGCTGACATGCCTCCAGGCACTAGGGTCAGAATTTTCTTGTATCTTCGCTACCCTGTTTGCAATAAAGGGCATCCATTTGGCAGCAGAATTTTTGATCCAATTCAGGGTTATAGTGGAGTCCGTCCAGAACACTACTCGTTGAATGTTATTGAAAACATTTTTTAAATGGCTGGCTATTCTGGCAGCTATTAATGCACCTAGAAGCTCTAATCTCGGCAAAGTGATTCTTTTTAAAGGGGCCACACAAGCTTTAGAAATTACAAAACAAGTTTTAGAAAAGCTCTCGGATGTCTTGTATCTGAAATAGCCTACTGCCCCGTAAGATTTTAATGAAGCATCAGAAAAAAGATGAAGTTGAACTTTATCATCTAAAATATTATCTGTGTTAAAATAATACCTGGGTGCCTGAATCTTTTCTAACAGTTTTATTTCACTATACCATTTTTTGTATTTTTCTTTAAATTCTTTAGGAAGAGTGTCGTCCCACTCTAAACTGCGTTCCCATAACTCTTGAAGAAGTAATTTAATTCTAATTAAGAAAGGCGATATGAATCTGATAGGATCGAATATTTTGGCAGCGCTGTGCAAAACATGTACTTTGCAGCGCTGTGCAAAACATGTATTTTGGTGTATTTCAAATTATCACCATCTGACATAAACGCCTTAAAATCTATTGACAGGATGTCCTTTATATTATCCCAATTAAGTCCCAAAATTTTTAATTTTGAATGACTTTCGTTTGTTTCTATAACTGGGTTACCATTCTTCCATAATTCCCTTAATTCTAAAGAATTTGTATTAAACTTTCTCAAGTTCATATTCATATTCTAAAGTATTAAGACTGCAGAAGTTGATAAATTCAAAGCTTCTTGAACTGTCGAAGCTCCATATGCCAAATCATCCATGTATAAAAAATTATCTAACATATTATAAGCAATAGGATTAATTCCCCTGTACTTTCTAATATTTTTCTTAATTGTCGACGCCAACATGTACGGGGAGCTCGTGATGCCAAAACAATGTCGGTTAAAATGATATAAAGTCACAGGATTATCTATGTCACAATCATCAAAGTATGAAAAACACAAGTAATTCCTGTCCTCTTTAGACACTTCTATTTGCAAGCATGCTCTAGCAATATCGCCCAAAAAAGCAATTTTATGAGACCTAAAATTCAATATTACGTCAATTAAATTAGGATTTAAATTTCTCCAGCGAAAAGACAATCATTTAAACTTTTTTCATTATTTCTTTTACTGCTAGCATCATAAACAATTCTTGATTTTGTACTAAAAGAATCTGGTCTAAAAATAATTTGGTGTGGCATTACGTAACCAATAAAGCATTCATTATCACACTTTTGAATAATACCTTCATTTAATTGTTCTTTCATAATTTCGTTATATTTCTGAAATAAAGATTTATTACCCCTTAATCTCTTTTCCAAAATGTCTGTTTCGTAACTTCGTAATTATTTGATAAATTTTGTTTGTTTACTTTAGATGACCATAAAAGTGGCGCGATATACCTTTGATTCCCGAAAATTATTTCCCTCTGAAATTGCGTAACCACCTCATATTTTTTGTCATTTTGAATATCAGTGGGAAAGGATAAAAAAGTATCCACATCCCACAATTTTCTTAAATCATTGTCTGTTGATGTACAAATGACCTTAAAACAAGAAGCTCCTTTTACATTATTGCTACGCATTCGCCCAATTAAAGTTTTTCCAAATATTGTTGGTTGAATAAATAAATATTTATTGATTTTCTCTACCCCTCCCGTGATTGTCGCAAACATATAATCACATCCCAATAATATTTGTACAGTCTTTTCATTAATAAATCTGTCAGCAAACTCATTTTCATCTAAACGGAATTTATTTATGAGCTGTGAATCAATGTGCGATTTTACTTGAGTCGCACTAATTATTTCTGACATGAGCACCTGAACTTTTATCCTTTCATACAAAGGATGGCAACTAATTATAGTAATATCCACTAAATCATACTCTTGTTCCATGGCGTTGCGATTCGCGAAAGTATAAACTAACAATTTCTCTTTTTTTACTGGTTTTAGTTTTAAAGCAGTTGCTAAATTCTTTGCAATAAATGTGCGCGAAGATGCAGAATCATATAATATCGTGCTTAATTTTTTGGAATCTCCCATTACCTGTACGCACGCTGTTTGCAAAATTGTCGAATATTTTTCTGGAAAATTTTGAGCTTTAATAACAGATGATACAACCGCTTGATTTTGTACAATTTCTGATTTTTTTAGTATTCTCAACAGGACTAATTTCAGAGGATTTCTTAGCGGAGCAAAACAAATAATTATGTTGAAAACTCTTGCATAACTCACATGGTTGTATTTTAGCTTTACACAAAGGTAATAGGTGATTCTTATAAAAACATCGGTAACATCTTCCTTCTTTTTGTAACTTATAACTCTTTTGTTCATCCGTCATTTCCTTATATTTTAAACTATTATAATTCGAATTACAGAATACACAAACATTTTTTACGACCGTGTTCAGCGCAACTGAAGTGGGAAAATTACCTTTTGTTCTGGTAAAAGCATTTTTTTCCCATCAAGATTTTTCTGGACTTTTTAAGGAATTTCCTGATATAACAGTTGCCGTTTCCCTTGAATCAATCGCAAATTTTATAAATTTCATTAATTCATTAACATCCCCTGGCTTTTTGTTATCCTTTTTCCTTTGAAATTCAATTACCAAATTATGAGGTAATTGCCTTAAAATGATAGGGATTAGTAAATACCCAAATTGTCCGTAGCTACTCCTATCGCCTGCAAATTTCTAATGCTTATTTTGCATTCATCATACAAATCTCTCAACAGTTTTGTATTCGAGCTTGTCCTGATGGGTTCAATTTCTAATAATTTATTTATAAAACCGCTAATTAAAATTTCCGTTTTACCATACCTTTTTTCTAGTAAATCTAGCGAGTAATCTTAATTACTTTCTGTTAGGGCTAATCCAGATACCGTTTTATAGGCTTCACCAGACAAAAATGATTTTAAATATATTAATTTTTCTATTTTTGTCAAATTATCATTAACATCAATTGTATTAGGATCTCCTTTAAAATTCGGAATATTTAATTTTGGCAAATTTACAGTAGTCAACGTGTACTAACATAAGGAACCGTACTAGCGTTTGACAACGAACTAGCATTTCTCGATTCAACATTATTTTTAAATTTCTTCAAATTTGTTTTTATTTTAAATTTCATTTCATTAATAGTATCATTATAATCGATACTATTTTGAACTTCCGTTTCTAAAATCGTATTATCAGTGATCAATTCTTCGATTTTCAAATTAATTTCCTTTAATTCTAATTGTTTTTCCTCCAAATTATTCAAAAATTCCGAAAGCTGATCAATATTATCTTTATTTTCAAAATCAATATCTTCAATAAACGACTCGACCTTTGTTATTAATTTTGTTATGGCTGATTTCATAACTTTACACTTAGCCTTTAATTTGTCTAAGTTCATGCTTAGAAATAAAGAATTACTGTACTTTTTTTCTGCCGACACTCAAGCTTCTTCGTGTTTCTATCTGGTAATCTTGAAACAGCACTGCCGGATCGGGAAATCCATTTTAATCCATATTAATTAGGCGATTTTGCCGGGAATTCGGCACCATACTGAAACTGATCATTCTAGAGAATAGTTAATTTATAAAAAAACTATGTTCGTGTAGAATTCTTCAAATGATAATCTTTGTGACATTTTTTCTATTTATTTTCACATCACACACATATATCTGAACATACATAACACTAACTATTTACATAAAAAAGATATATTTTTACAGGGAAGTAACATTTTCTTCCTCGCATCATGAATTCGTAACAACTTCTGATTTTCTAGCAAAACATTACGTCACTGGGTTTCCATCGGCGACCGTACGGCGCCTTTCTCTTGCTTCACACGTGATTTGTAACGATTGATGTTCAGCTAATTAAAAAGTATAAAGATTTTTTTTTCTTTTAAAAGAGAATTTTTTAAATAATTTTATTTCTTTTAGATAAAAAATAAACTCAGACATTAAAAAAAAAAAAAAGAATGACTTCAACATTCTGTCTTTTGTTGACTGTTGCATTTTTGAAGACGCCAAAATCTGGTTTGATTAGTTATTTGAACTCCCATTTAATAGATTTAAATTTGATGAATTTGCATTTCAAATTATTACATGGAATTAAAAGATTGAACAATTTTTTTATACTATGAGAAATTTAAGATAATTTTATATTAATTTAAATTATATGATTAACTCAATATGCAATGTATAATGACTGAAAAAAAGGAAATTTGAATGTTTTTTCTTGTTTGTCAGTTGTTTGTAAGGATTTCTTTTCCTTAAAAATAAAATCACACTTTCATTGTGTAAATGCTATAGTTATAGCTCAGATGAATGAAACTAGCCTGCAGTTTGCAGTCATGTCCAATAAATGAGTGAATTATGTCAGCCAGGTACTGCCTGGATAACTCAAATGGTAGAATATTGACATGGCAAGCCAAGATATCCAGGTTCATGTCTTAGTCTGGAATTTTTTTTTTTTTTTTTTACTTTATTGGAATAAACCAAAACTGGACTACTCTAGCCATGAATATATAAAATTATTTGTTCATTAACTATTTGTTCAACTCATTTGTTCACAGGTTTGGGTGCAATGTGATTTATATCTGTGTAACAAAACATGTATGAGAAATTGTAAAATGAATTTCTCTTCACTTTAGTGATTTTTTTTTCTTCTTCAGAATATATTTTTCCTTATTTTATTTTTATTTATACATTTAAAATTTAATAAATAATTTCTTATAAAAAATAAAGTTATATATATATTTTTTGCATTAAAAGCTTTTTAAGAATCATGTTATTTTATAATTAAATTTATTTCTTTATTTTTCAGTTCAATTTTACAAAAAGCTGAACCAATTCCTGTGAAATCTGATGCCCCAAAACAACGATTTGGAAGAGTACTTTTGTGGGATAACAGCAATAGTACAGTTGAAAAGAAAAATGGTTCAAAATCTGTATATACCAAGTTACGAAGCATTCAAAATGTAGATGAATCCCCTTATGTTGTACATTTTGATAAAACATATAATTCATCTACTTGTCAGCATTTTATCAACAAGACAGAATCATTAAGGTATTCAAACTATCTTCTTTAACGATATCTTAAATATAAGCTAATTTGAAAGTTCATAGAAAAATTTCTCCTCTTCCTCTTCTTTGTTAAAAATATATACATTCCCATGCACCTTTAATTACTTTCTTTAATGTTTTCTGGAAGAAGAAGGGATAAAAACATTTTTAAAAGATTTTCCTAAAAAATGCATAGTATTAATAATATTATATCTGTGTTTTCATAAACATCAAAGCTCATAAACATCATAACCATCATTTGTTAAAATAGTTTTTTTTTTCTTAACTGTATATATATATTTTTTTCATGTAATGAAAAAAGATCTATTTATTACAAGATTTTTTTTCTTTTTTAAAAAATTATTTAAATTTTAAAAACAGTTTTTTATTTATTCATCTTCATATATATAAATATATACATATGTGTGTGTGTGTGTAAAAAAACCATTCATTGAGTTACTTTTTCCTTTGATATCTTGGAAAATTAAGTTTTGGTTGTAGTATGGCTTAGTGGCAAATAATGTGGACTTAGAGACCAGTTCATAAAGAATCTGACCTTTATTCATTCAGTTTACTAAATGATTTTGTTTTTCAAATCAGGCCCTATCAGTAAGAGAATCTCTTGAAGGATATTAAGCTGCCATTATATGCCCAGAATGACCATCCAACCTTCCACAATTTTTTAGCACATCATGATGGTTAAAAAGTCAAAAATCTGTCAGTTTCATTCTGTCCCAGTATAAATGGGGGTAATTTAGACTATTCATTGCCACACATATATATATACAGTAGACTCCCTCAAATCCGCATTCCTAAAATCCGCACATATTTTACGGATGTAAACAATGAAACATTCAGTTCAGATATAGGTGCAAAATTTCACTTTTTTAGTTTTAGATCAATTCCATACATTTTTTTATTTTTAATTTTTGTTAAGGTTATTGAATTCATGTTTTTTTCATGAAGAAAGAATAATTTATTTCTGAAAAAATAAAGCTATTTCTGATATCATTGGTAATCATAATCTTACTACATATATTTATGTATTAATCAAGCTTCATTAGATATTATGTCTGGCTAAATCTGAAATAAAGCTTCTTTATTTTATGATCCTAGTGGGAATTAGTAATGTACTTTTATGAGGCAAGTTTCATTGAATAATTTAGGCAAAACACATTTCATCTTTATATTGAATATTTAATTGTACATTAATGATTATTAACATGACCTTTGCTTTTAGTATTTTAATCATTTTAAAAATTATCTACATTTTTATTATTTTTGTTTATTACTTATTTTAATGTTTCAGTATATTGTAAGCATTCATTACACTCTTGATTTCATTATTAATTACATTCAAATTACTGTTTAAAAAATGTAAACAAAGCAATGACCAGAAATCTGCAAAATTCTAAAATCCGCAAAACCTCTGGTCCCAAGTTGTGCGGATTTGAAGGAGTCTACTGTATATATATTCATTTTTTAGTAATTTGAATTATTTTGTGATTTTTAGATTCATATAAAATGTTTTGTAAGTATAAGTACTATATTATGCTTTTATGCAGCAATATTTACTTTATATGAAGATAATTATATTTTGTTTTTAGATTAGAAAATGATTTACTTGGTTGGGTTGAGAGAGTAGAAAAGAAGCGCAAGCAAACAAAAATGACTAAACGTAGATTTCATATGGAAGATCCATTGCCTCATCTTGCAACTTGGTCTCGACATAGAACAGAACTTAATCGAGATTTATGGTACAGTATGACACTCTGCTTATGTAATTTAATTATTTTTGTATTAATATCAAAAACCTCATATAAATTTTATGTAATGGAAATATATTAAAATTTTTTCATATATTATTAGTATTTAAATTTTATTAAAATCCAGAAATGCAACTTGTTATGAATTCTCACTGATATTATGTTTTTTAATCATAAATTACATTATTACAGTGATTGAAAAAAGAATTCCAGTCAGTACATTTATGTTTAAAAGGCATTAAAAGACACAGAAAATCCATAGCAGCAAACAGCATTTCTGAAAATCTAACTTATTAACATCAAAGCTCTTAAACTTGTGTTTGTATATATTGTAAAGCTAAACACAGACTATTTGAATATCTTGAAAGCTATTCATGTAGTCAGTGTGATAGTTTATGCATATAATCGATGAAGTCCTTAATAAAATGCATAAAAATCTGATTCTAAAATCTCAATAATTTAACTTTGTTTTCTAGTGAAATCAGTGAGTTGCTCTATAGAGATTTTTCAAACATTGTAAATCATTATAATCAGAACTACAAACAAACAGTTGGTACATTTTGGAATCGCTTGTGTGGTTCTTCAAACTTTATTTTTATTATTTAAAATAAAATCATATTTTTACTTTATGAATATGTCCAGAATCTTTTAGATTTGATTTTTAATGCATACAAACACCAATATATTTTATGTCACTATATTTTTTACGTATTTGTTGGTTTAACAGACATATTTTATTAATTTACTGCATACCAGTATCAGGTCTGTAGCATGAAGTCAAAAATAGCAGCTAAGTTTAACACAGAACAAAAAGTTTATTTCTTGAAAAACAATATTAACATAAGAATATATCTTATTAGCAAGAAAAACAGTAATGTTCTCCAATGGAGAAAAATCCATCTGTAGTTACAGAAAAAAAGACATTCACACGTATAACCATAAATGCAATAAACATTTAATATAGCAGTACCAGCACTAATAAAAATTAAAATAATAAATATTTAACTAAACTTATAAGGTGTGCAACACTTAATGACTTTATCTCACAAGCCTGTCTGTAAGGAAAAACAAAGACAACTAAGTTGCTAAAACTGCACTCTCACAAAAGCATCCATACTTTTATACTGCACAAAATCCAAGATGACAGTTGTAGATAGCAGTTAAACTTATTGTATATTAAAATTGCAGTTTAAATGGTTTCAAACAACAAAATTTAATTCAAATTCAACTAAAAATCAATAACAGAAAACTGTTAACTTTACACTCAAGCTCCAAGCAACTTACTAGTAAACAAAATGTCTTTCAGTGTCACATGTAGCAGTCAACTGGAAAATCCTTATTATAGTTTACATGCCTAACTTTTAATTTAATTCAATTTAAGAGTTTAGTTCTTACAAAAATGAAATACTATTTCAAATCAAACTTAGTTTTTATGCATATTAAAAAAAAAAAATTAACACAATTAAATTCAACAATTCTTGTTTTAAAACTAAAACATGTTAGGATTGTCATGGCTATGCAAGAACATGGGAAAATAAAAATCTTGATTTTAAACTTAATAAATTGCTGTTTAATTTTCATTTTTTCCACTTTTAAGATCAACTTGAAACTGTTTAGATTTTGATAAAATAATAATAAGATAAGAGCATTTTCATCTATTATTAGCAAAACTGCTGAATTATTCATCAAAATGAGATTTTTATTTTCAATATAACTGAAAAAGATATTTTAAGATTACATTTGGTAATTTAAGATAGTAAAGAACAAACTAAAAAGTATTTAAAACTCCTTTAAACAGTAAATCTGTCCAAATTGAATTGATCTCTGTTTTGTATCCTAAAATGATATTGATTAAAGATAATTGTCAAGACTGTACAAAGTATTTTTTTGAAATACATGTATAAGTATAAAAATGATAGAAGTTATTAAATGATTGATACAATTGCTTAATTTATCTTTGATCGAATTATCATGAAGTAATCTGTGTGTTAACAAATTATGCATGAAGAAATACTGTGGCAAAGATCATCAGCATTTTTACTTTCCTAAGTATTCTTTTTCTTTTTCCTGAAACAAAAAGTTTTTAAACTTTGGTGTATTATATTCTAAACCAAAGATTACCATTTAGGATTAGTTTTATTATTTGTATCATCAATATTTGTGATGAAATTCTGTTCCCATTGCATGGGATATTTTCATAAATATTAGGGATGTACAGAATATTCGGTATCTATTTGGCCTATTCGGCCATGTTACTGAATATTCGGTTAGGCCGAATATGAAACTATTCGGCTTGGCCGAATATGAAACTATTCGGTCTGCCGAATATTCGGTAAGGCCGAATATCAAAGTATTCGGCCGAATCCAATACTTAATAAAACCTTTTAAAAACTTTTCACTATTTCTACTTTTAACTATCAATTTTTTAATTCATATTTAAAATAATTAGAAACAAAATCATTTTTAAATAAAATAGAATGTTTTTACATTACTTATTTGCTGTTTGTAAAGTATAACTTAAGAAAATTAACCATGAGAAGGATTAAAATGGTGATTTATTAGGATTCTCCTTAGGACTAAATTTTGTTTAGTAAATAATCTGTTTCTTGCTTTTCCCCAAATAAAAGTCCTTTAAAAGAAAAAGAAAAAAAAAAACTTTTGAGATTAGTAATAGCTATCAAGGCAGACAATTTTTGTTCATGAAACCATAATCAACTTATTAAGTCATAAGTACATTGTATTTCATCTCACTCTAGGTCAAAACTTGTGTGTTCGTTTATTACATTAACAACAAATAAGATAACATATTTTCAACTCACATGCTTTGATTTCTGTAAAATATGATATGATGGGAAGGGTGGAAAATACCACCATTCATAAGAAAAGAACTATGAGCCAAACATACCTTTATTCAAAAATAAGTTGAAAGCGTTTGTACTTTATATTAAAAAAAATCTGCCTTGAGTTATTTGAAAAGGACAATTATCAGACTGTAAAATTTTTCTTCGGCCATTTTTTCATTATTTGATTTTAAAATGTTTGTTTTGATTCGTGGAAAATTTTATTAATTAAAGTTTCATAATTGCGCCTCTTAAATAACTCAAGGCAGATTTTTTTCAATACTAAATGCTCTTATAAAAAGCTCTTGTTTATCAAAATGTAAGTTTCTTTTATTAGATATTATGTAAAACTGTTTTAAAAAGTAACATTTTAATACCTCTAAATTTTGAAATATAAAAAGTATTTGGAAAGCCAAATATTCGGTATTCGGCTGGCTGAATATTCGGTATTCGGCCCAACAATTACTATTCGGCTAGCCGAATATTCGGTATTCGGTTCACCTGTCGGCCGAATATTTGGCATTTGGTATTCGGCCAAAATCACTATTCGGTGCATCCCTAATAAATATACTTTTATTTTTGTTTGAAAATTATATATATATATATATGTGTGTGTGTGTGTGTGTTTATACCATAAGTACCTCTTTGTATATACATACATATAAAATCATGCATGAGTTTATATGAGGAAAGAGAAGAAATGTGTATGCAAAGAGGATTATGAATTAAAATATTCCTAGGATAGTAAAAAATTTAGTGATCCCTGTTCTCTAAACTAATTGTATTACACACATTTTTATTTTTCAACTAAATTTTTACTTCCTAAAAAACTTTTATTTTTAAATTTTATTGTGTTTATTAAAAAATCTTGAATGTTTCAAGAAAGTAATGTAGGTATGTATATGTAATCTATTGTACATTTTATATTTCTAGGGCTAAGAAAAAAAATAAAAATGAGATATTGATTTATGAAACCCCTAGAAAAGCATACGAAGACTTTTTTGATGCTATACATCGACGAGATGATACTTTTTATTTTGTGTCATTTTCTGGTGTAAGTATATCGCAGTTTTCTTGAAATATTTGTTTTGAATAGTTCATATTTGTTTTTCGCATGAAATTCAGTTTAATCTTAGTTTTATGAGGATATAAAATATATTAACTTTATGTCATAATTAAAAAAAAAAAAATGGCATTCATTATCTTAGCATACTTTGAGTACATAGAGATTCTTAGCATAGTCACATCTTAAATTTGTTTTCATCAAAAATATATATACTGGTATGTACATCAATTTTACTTTTTAAACCCTGAAATTATGTATTTTGAATGTATTCAGTGTATAATTAAATATTGTGTGTTTATTTAATACAGTGTCTCTCAACTCTAATATACGTTATATATACACTAGTATACTCTAATACTAATGTATATATATATAGCATTGTGTAAAAATCATAAAGTCAAATGCAGCAAGATTTTTCTGGAAATGAGCCATTATTTCTTTCAAAGTTTATCTTTAGTTAAAGGTTCACAACACACAACAATTCTCCAATTGTACGTTTCCCAAAACTTTGTGAATCTAACCTTGTTGAAGAACATTTAAATTTTTCAAATTAATAATCTGCAAGATGAATAATATGTGTGAATTAATCTTTTGTTTTGATGTTTTTTGCGTAAAATGCTTCAAAATAAAAAAATTATACTTTAATTGAATTTTTCCCCTCTAATTCAACTAGTAATTTAAAATAGTCATATTTTTTTTTTATAATTATGTAAATTAAAAATAATCATTTTTAATTATTATGCCAAAAATGCAAAATTTTGTGCTTCGTATTAGTAAGAAACAAATCATTTATTTTATAACTGTTGTTACACTACCTGCAGAGATCATTATATTCTGGTCTTATACCTGGTGTATAAGTCAGTCTCAATTTTCTTTGTGATCTGACAGTTTTAATAAGTAGACTTATACACTGAAAAATATAGCATATTTAATGAAAGTTTCTGGCAACATTTTTTATTTATTTTATTTATCAACATTTATGAAAAAATTTGTTTGTTAAAAAATCATGCAAGGTTTGTATGTTTTTCAAAAAATAGAAAAGATGTCGGAAATTTTTTTAAAATGTAATAATAATTCCTTGAATTTTTAAATTTCTAATGAGCAAAAACAACAACACAAAAATACTTTCATGCATTTTTAAAATAATAAGTAAAAAAGACATGTTTTCTTCTCAAAAAATGCAATGCAAACTGCTAAAAATTACAAGAAAAAAAAAATATATATAAAAGTTGAAAATTTTTTCAATCATATGCAAAAATAAATAAAAAAATAATAAAAATATCACAAATTTTCTCAATTTGTTACAGTATAAAAGAAGATTTGTCAATTGGTTGCAGAATAAAGTTATTAATTTAATCTGCAGTTGATATACTGTAAAATGCTGTTAATCTGCCCTTCCCGATCAAACACAACCCTCCCCACTGTATAAAAAATTTGAAATTTTATAAAAAATCCCAAAAAGTGCCCCCCCCCCCCATGAAAAGAAAGGAAGTTTTATCTAATGATCGCTGAAAAAGCACTACTTTCGCCAAAGAATCATGAAAAATAACTGCAAATTTGTTCAAAGGATCACGAAAAAATCATGAATTCCGCAGAAGGATTGCCAAAAAAAAAAAAAAAAATTCATCAGTAGATTGCAGTAAAAATGAGAATTATGTTAGATCTTAAAAAATGCAATCAAAGGATCATTTTAAAAACGTGAATTACTCAAAAAAATTCTTTAAAAAAAATGCAAATTACGTCAAAAGATGGCAGAAAAATCACGAAATTCTCAAAGTATCTCCCAAAAAAAACACACATTTTGTCAAAATTGTAAGAAAAAACACAAATATATCGTATCTATAAATAAACAATCAAAATATCATGAAAAAAACATAAATTCTGTCAAAAAATTGCAGAAAAATGCGAAATTTTACATTAAAAGCTAAAAAAGTACGAATTCCATTTAAAAATCTCGAAAAAATATGCATTTCATCAAAAAATCATGAGAAAAAAATGCACATCTCCTCAAAGAATTATCAAGTATCGTGAAAAAACTCTGCAAATTCGTCAAATATCATGATAAAACCCTGCAAATTTCGTCAAATATCGGGAAAAAATACCGCAGAAATCTCGCAAAAAAAAATGCACATTTTGTAAAAAGATCATTGAAAAATACCGTTTAAGTTTACTTCTGATTATTTTACAATTTTTCGTCACGTTTGGGGGGAGGCAAATTAATGGTATTTTACGGTAAATAAAATTGTGAATTTCATCCATCTGTCAATGAAAAAAATTGCAACTTTTATCAATTTGTCACAGAAAAATACTGCAAAATTTGTCCATTGGTCATTGATAAAAATTACAAATTTCATCAATTTGTCATGAGAAAAAAGGGCTAATTTTGTCAGTTTGATGTTGAACATGCATATCAATTGCAAAAAGTTAAAATTTCGATTATCACTAATTTGTCAATAAAAAAAATAAAAAAATAAAATAAAATGTTAATTGGTGGTTCATAAAAATTAAAAATTTTGTTGATTAATAAAAGCTTCACATAATTCCAAATTTTTCACTCTGTTCTGAAAACAAAATTTTAATTATTTTCAATTAATATTTTATATTTTAAAAGTAAATTATGTAACTTCTATTTCAATTATTTTTTTTATATGGATAAGTGCAAATGCTGTGACTCAGATATGTGGGGACCCAGAGAATATTTATAAACATATTAAAAGCATAACTTGTAAAGAATGGTGTTCAACTTCTGAAATGCTAGTATTTGACTCCTCAGGGGTGTTCATTGTCCTGAAATTTAACTACATTTACTCTGGACTTGTACTTTTGTAATGATGCATTATCTTTTCTTTTGGCATTTAAAAATGAAAATATCAAGTTATATTTTCTGAGCGCTTTATTACATATGAAATTTATTTCCATGGTATCTTACTAACAAGGAAGGTCTCCATATGGGCATACTCAGAAAATTCTGAAAAAATTACAGAATATTCTTCTCATGTGGATATATATGTTCGTAAAAACTTTTCTGCTGGAACCCCAATGGAATGTTCGTAAAAAAATAATGAACATTTCTTTTATTTGGCGATTTATCATCGTTTGGTGAAAAAATAAAATTTCAAAAAGTACTTTTTTATGTCAAATTCTATTAAGATAAAAATGCTTCATGTTGAACTTGTTTAAAGAAATTTTATTTATATAACGTTAGTTTTGTTAGCTTTAGTTTGTTTTAACTATATTTTTGTCATAATGTATTTAGAATGAAAATTAACTGTGAAATTTTATGAATTAAAACAAAATTTAAATTAATTAAAATTCATTCATTCATTAATTTGAATATCAGTCTTTAAGCTCAAGCTCAAAATGAAGATTTTTTTTTAAATACACAAATTGAAGAAAACGGGGAGAAAAAAAAACTTTTATTGTAGGAACAAGAATGTCTAAGTTTCTTAAAGTGTTTTTAACTATCCTATAAAAATATGATTAAAATGGAATTGAATCCTTATTGATGGTGGGATATAAGGAGAAATATTCTACAAGGTGTTTATAAAGTCCCGGACCCATTTTGATGTTTAATAACTCATAAAATAATAAAGATAGATTAAAATTAATAACATAAATGGTTAGATAGACTCAGTTTCATGACCCTTGTCAATTAAATTCCATGTATGCCCTCTTCGTCGCACAGAGAATATCAATTCGATAATCAATTTCACGCCAGGTAGCGGCGAGCATGTCAGCATCCACAGAGGCTATTGCGGTTGTAATTCTGGCTTTTAAGTTATCAATGTTCAACACTCTCCTCCTGTAAACATTGTCCATTGCTGGACTTTTTCCTTTGGGGATTTGTAAAGGACTATATTTACAGAAGGAGAGTGTCGAACATTAATAACTTAAAAGCCAGGATTACAACCGCAATAGCCTCTGTGGATGTCAACATGCTTGCCACTACCTGGCGTGAAATTGACTATTGACTTGATATTCTCAGTGCGACGAAGGGGGCACACATGGAAGTTCATTGACAAGGGTCATGAAACTTTTTGAGTCTATCTAATCATTTATGTTATTAATTTTAATCTATCTTTATTATTTTATGAGTTATTAAACATCAAAATGGGTCCGGGACTTTATAAACACCCTGTATTATTCCTTTGCACAATCATATATAATAGCATAAAGCTATAGAATATCCCTTATCTATTTCTTGCTTTTGGTTTGAAGTCGATATTGTTCTTGGACTCTGATGACACAAATTTTTGGGGCTTTGATTTCAAATCATTAGAATGAGGCTCAGAAAATAAAAAGCCTGAACTCTTTGGGAAGCTGAAGGATCTTTACAGTATCCATCTAGTCCAAACATAGAATAAGTAATGATTCTGCTCACAGAGCAACAGCTATTTAAAAAAAAAAAAAAAAAAAAAAAAAAAAAAAGGCTTTTCTAAATCTCAGAATTTCTGTCATTAATGAGGCAAATGTCATTAGTGAGGCTACCACTATTTACAAATAGTGGTAGCTCTGTTGTGTTAGAATATCCCCATTTCTCAAATAATTTTGAATTATTAATAACTAATATGATTTTTTCTTATATCTACATTCATATAAAATAATTTGAATGAAGATTTATTATTTATTTAAAAGGTATGTATGTATGTGTATATATATATATATTGTTATTAACAGGCTAAAACAAGAAAAGAAAAGAAATTTGCTCTCGTAGTGGAACTAAAAAAAGGTGGTCGATAGAAAATTCTAACTTTTAAAACTGGTCCTCTTTTAGAAAACATTTTAAACTTGCTGCTTTAGATCACTCATTATAATGATTTATACTATATTTTGTTGTCAATTTTCTTTCATTTCCATTTATTCCACAGGATCATCTGTTACTGCCTGCACTTTCACACAATAAAACACTTCGTCCTCGTATGTCTTTTGTCATGCCTGCAATGACATTAAATGGTATGAAATTTTCCAAACTATTGTTGTAATCTGTTCTATTAATATGTATTATTTTAATGTTCATTTTGGTTTCTACATTTCATAATATTTTTTAGAATGTTATAAATATTATAAGGGATCTGTCATGACTTTTGTTATAAGATCTTGTTTTGACGATATTTAAGAATTTTTTTTCTTCTTTTATATATATATATATATATATATATATATATAATTGTGGAAGATTATAAATTTACATTATATTCAGGCTCCTATTTAGATATTTTAAACAAGTTTTTCTTTTAATGAAATATTTCTGCTAAAGTACACTGGCTGAATTTGTTTCTTGTTATAACAACAAATTTAAAGTTACACTTTGGAATAAATCATTTGTTTTTAAAGTAGAATTTTCAGCCTTTTGAAAAATTTTAAATCTATTTCAGTTAAAAAAGATTTATGAAAACATTAATTTTATGCATATACATTTATACTTTTTATGTATAGCACAGATGTCATGTGCACCACATTGCCACATTATTTTTCTAACGCCTATTTGGCGAAAACCTCGTTTTCAAATACCAGTTATATACATATTTTTTATTTAATTTCTATTATTTTAAAAAGGAATAATTTTAAAAAAAAAGTTTAGTTAATAATCATAGAATAAAACAATTTATATATTATATATATTTATTATATATATTATATATATATATTTCTCTTATATGGTTGTTTCAGAATCTGTGGAGGAATCGGATAATCATGTCAGCATGATGCAAATTGACTGTGAAGTTATGGATACCAAACTAGTGCATATAAAGGAATCTGTGATTCCTGAACATTTGCGACAAAAGCACAACTACACTTCAAAACCCCATTCTAAAAACTCTGCAGAATATCCCAATTACCGTCAAACAAGACGACTTCAGTCTGTTAATAAACTGCCTCCCAAATAATATAATAATTGACCACTTATCATTTTCATTCCATGTGTACTATTCTTTCAGATTTATTATTATTATTATTATTTTAAATCCTTATGTAAATAATTTGACAAATGTCAGAACCATGACACTTTCAGATATCTTTTTTTTTTTTTCTTTCTTTCATTGTTATCATCATTATTATCAATACTTAAAAGTTTATGAACTTGTTATAAAATTTTAAAAGCTTTATATTTACTTTTGTAATTTATATGCAATCTTATAAAGTAAGCAATAACTTTGTGCTGTATAACTCTCTGAATTCATACTGTGAAATTTTGAAGTGTGGAAAATTTCATTTAATCATATGTATATAGTTTGTAAATATTTTAATTAAAAGACTCAATTTTGTTTACCATAAGAGGCAAAATGTGAATTGAGAAAGAAAAATATTATTAGAATTTTTTACCACTTTTAATTAGTAGCATTGTTAGAAACTGTATTTTGATAAACGCATTAATGTAATTAAAATATTTTTACTTGAAAGCATAAAATATGTATCGCTTTAAAAGATGTTTTAAATATTTATAATTTAATCCTTTCATGGGCAAATAATTCTGTTTCTGTTATGTCAAATTGTCACCAGAATTAATATATATATATGCATGTGTGTATACATTTGAAAGTATAAAAACACAATTTTGCAAGTTTTTTCCCCACACAAAAATTATATTAATAAAATTTTATTCAAATATTCTAGTATGAATCTTGAATGAAATCAAGTGGGATAAAATATATCCTTCAAGAAATTTTAAATACTTATTACATGTGAATGTTTTGCACAAAATTTTACATCACCTGTACATTTAACATTGGGGTCATTCAAGTATTATGTAAGCAGTAAACGGGGGATGTCGGGGGGGGGGGGGTGTCATAAGAATTCTTATGTAAGCATTAGTCAATGAAGCAATTGTAATTTAACAACAAAAAGCAAAACTGTTTGATTTGAATAAGCGTTCCGTTGATACTGAACTACTTGGCCAAAAAAAAAAAAAAAAAAAAAAAAAATGGAGTAAGCAAAGACTGGAAAACAAGGAACATTCCAGCCCACTACATTGAAAGCGTAACAATAGACAATGATAGATCTTGGGCACCAGACCAGAAATATTGGTGCCAAACACATAATATTCCTATGTTTCTTTTTAAAATTTTTAGTTATGTACCTAAATAAGTTAGGGTCTGTTGTATTTTTTAGTTTTTTTGTTCAATGCGATAAATGATAACATAATATATATATAATTTGTATTTTATAAATTGTTTAATGCAGTAATATTAAACCAATTTTGTTTTACTTTAATACCACAACCATTATATATCTATATATGTAAATATGCTGTATTAATATGTGAATTATAGCTAACTGTAATTTTTTATGGCAAACAGTGTTGACGCTAGAATGTCATAAAATCTTACTTAAGCAAAAGAAGTGAGGAGGTTTTTAGCATTTGCTTACTTTTTCTTACAAAGTGGGGGGGGAGGGGGTACAAAATGACTAAAAATATGCTTACATAGCATTTGAATGGCCCTAGTACTGGTAGCAGGTTACATTTTATTGATTTTTTTGAATGATCATTATTTTAAATTGATACTTACTAGTGCGAATCTAGTAAATATCCAACTTTAAATTTACTATTGCACTGCTTACTTTAGAAAAAAATTAAGCAGATTTCTTTTTCTAACTTGTTTTATAAGTACCTACATTGAATTCAAATTTGTTATGTTTGAATATATTACAAATTTCTCTTTTTTTTTTTTTTTTTTTTTTTTTTTTTTTAATGGGCAAATTTTTCTATATATTTTCCTGCTATTTCTAGTCATATTATCTTTTTATTAGCTGGTATGAAAGAATATTACCTTTTACAATTGTGATATTGTATTAAAGCATCTGATATTACGCAGTTTAATCATACCTTGTGTTAATCATTTTCTCTGATTTGCATTTGCATATTTTTCTATTTTTTTTATTTATTTGCATGATCATAAACATATTTTTGTATGTAAATATTATTCAAAAAGAAACTTTAATATAAAAGTGTATATATTGCATATGCTTTGTAAATATAGCTATTTTATTCTCACTGTTAATTGTAATAATTGTGTTATTGGTTTAATTTATTATTTTTTATTGCTTCTAAAAAATAATGTAATTAGTTAGAAATTTAACTTAAAATAATCAAAAATATTCAAAAAGCAATATTCTAATTTAAAAAAATATTTATTTCTTAAAAACTCAGTTGTAACTTTTTTTTAATGTTTTTGTCTGAATTTTCTTTTTAATAATTAAATATATTTCATAATCCAAGATCAAAAAGTATAGTTCATTTGCATTATTGTTTAAAAAATAATGTAACTTCATTACTAGTCACTACCTATCTTTTTTTTTCTAATTTTATTTTATTAAATGCTAAGTCTGCATTAAAGTTTTTTGTTACAATTTAGTGTTGAAAAGTGTTCCATGATTTAAAAAGGTTCCATGTTTTTCGTGCTTCAAATAAAAAAGTGGATATATATATGGTGGTGGATAAAAATAACACAAGGTGGTGGATAATAAAAAGTGTAAAAATATATGGTTTTCTAAAATACTTTCAATTAGTAATAGCTGTTTGCAGTGCTTAAATTTCTGCCTTATCAGCTTGATAGGGACTGTGTTTGTACATTTTGTTCAATTTGCGAAAGGAAGCAATCAGTTCACATAATTATTCAAGATTAGTCAGTGTGGATAGATTTAACTAATGGTTGTTATTTTTGCTTATTTTAGGTTTTTAATCATTTTTGTTTTTAAACGATTTTGGTATTACAATTTCAAGGATTATCTGCCTTTTTTCGAATAGACTACATTTTAAAATGATAGCTTACACATTTTGGTAAAACATAAGTTTTATGTACTGTTGACTCTTCTTTTATCTGTATTGAATTAATTGTATTTTAAAACCTCAAGAGTAAATGACAGTAATTCAAATCTGCCAGAAATGAAGTTTTTTAACATGTATCATTAAATAATATTTATTTTAAATGTAGGAAAATTAATAAAGTAAATATTCTTATACAAATAAAAAAATATATTCAATTTACCTAAAATTGGCATCTTAAGCTGAGGTTCTCATCAGAGTAATCATGGCAGTGTTGTATGTAATTACCCAATTAAACTCATTTAAAAGTGTAGCTGCTTGTTTCTCTGTTAGTAAAGGAAAGTTAAGTACATTAAGTGGCAGCACAAATTGGTAGTTTGGTAACTAGTTTTTCTGCTTTCATGGAAACTGTCTAAAATACAGTTGTAGACAAATGGTTATGACTAATTTATTTTAAAGAAACAAACGTGTGCTGTTATTTTATAACCTGGGACCTTCTTTAACATGAGGAAAGCATGCATTTATTTCTGTGATAGAACAAATCTTAACATGCTCACTACCAGACAATTCTTAGAAGAAAGTCATCATCAGAAGCCTATCATTTATATAGAATGCATTTATAACAGTTCAATAAAGTGAAACCAATTTTATACGCTTTTATACATATGTAACTACAGATAAAAATTTGCTTTGCAGTTTGCGTCAAACATGTGTGACATATTTAATGTGGTACACTAGCTATATTCTGTATAAATCTGTGCTTTAAAAAAATAATTTATATCGGGCATCTAAGCCCGTATGTAAAAATAATAGAAATTTTGATTTTTAATTTAAAAAATCTATCTGCATTCTTTCAGCACTTGCGTCACAATGTTCAGTAGTTCAGCTGTAGACACAAATCTCAGCCTATAACTCTTTCTCCAAAAATATGTGATAAAGCATGAATAATTTCTTGCAACTTTTTCCTCAACTCATGTTTCAGACCAATAGCATGATATTACATACTATCAAGTGACAGCCATTGAGCTAGTTTTGCATCTTTCTACTGTTACATGCTTATCAACCTTCTGCCTTTTTAAAACAGGGAGGAAAAATCCTGCGTCAAACATAAGTTATGAAACTATTTCCAACATGTTCAAAAAGCTGCAACAAAACTTATCTATTTAATAAGATGAAAGATGACATTGAAGTAAACAATTTGATTAATGTATAACACATTTTAAAACCTAATTTCACAATATTCATAGGATATCTGATTTTTTTATACTACTCTCTATATGATTTGTATATGAAAATTACATAGTATGCAAAAATTTAATTCAGTTAGGTCATGCATAGCACATTTCAAAATTATCCTTCAATAATTTCCTTCAGTAAAAAGTTATTTACTCAAAATCAAACTAAAGAATTAGTTAAATTTAAAAATGCATATCACAATTCAAACTCTTTCAGCAATCATTGTTCATAGACAGTATTGAAACTGATTTTTTTTTCTTTTTGTGTGTGTCTATCCTTGTAAATGAACTATGTACACTATATTCTATAGTAAACATTTTCTAGTACACCTCAGTGATGTATATCAATATCAATGTTTGAAATAGTGTAACATCACTAAAATATATATAAATGATTTTTCCTATAGACTATGATGCTATGGAATTGCTTTGACTGCTTCTGTAAATGAATCATAAATGCTACACTCTTCATTTTTATTACTGAACATTTCATGGTAAACCTCAGTTACAGCTATCAATTACATAACACAAATACATTTACATGAGTTAGAGTACGAAAAGATGGTCAAACAAATCAAAGACAAATATTTTTCATACATGTTTGAAAGTGTTAATAAAAAAAAATAATATACTGTGAATCAGAAAATTTATTAATTTATGTCATTTGCTTCTATGTGGTTGTCATTTAAAATTTACTTGATTTTATTCTAAATATATATATATACTTCAATAATTCTACAAATGGTTTCAAACTGAAAGCAAAGATAGACAAAAAGGGGAAATAGAGAAAGGATTTCCTATGGCTTTATGTTACTATATCTGACCATGTAAAGGACTCTCTTATATCCCTTCATCAATAACGATTCTATTCCATTTCATACTGATTTTTAAAGCATTGTAAAAAGTCCTTTTAAGAATTTAGAAATTCTTGTTACTCTAATAACATGTTTTTTTCCCCGCTTGAAATTATGAATAATTAAAATTTTCACTTTGAGTCTGAGGACTGGTATAAAAATTGATTTCAAGCATGTCTCATCTCTAAAATGTGCACTTTAATGTATGTTCACACAATTTTAGAAGGTATGTTCACACCATTTTCATAATTCTTTTGCTTTTTAAAAGATATCATTTTTTAATGATTTCATGCATATTTTAATAGTCTCTAACGATAAAATGATTGGCTATCTGCTTGGCAAGTCCTCTGTACTTCAATTTTTGTAAAAAATTGGCCTGTTACAAGAAATGTGAAATTATTCTTAAAATAAATAGCTGTATTCTATTTGCTAGAAATAGGCATTGCATAATATGTAGTTTTTTTAAAATGAGATAATTTATAAAAAATCTAAATGTATTAAGTAAAATTTCCAGATTATTATTCAATATTGCTATAATTGCATCTAATTTAAGCATATGTAAAACAAGAAACAATACTTGGTATTATTTCCATAGTTCCTATATTTTTTATTTTTTGATTTTTTTTTTTTTTTTTTTTGAACTGATTTTGTTATTTATAGATTGAAAAAATCTATTACAATAGTTATGTTTTTATTATTTTTCATTCAGATGTTACATCAGGGATGCTACAGATCAGAAAATTCGAAAATTTAGGCAAAAAGTCAGGGTTTTAAATATATAAGGTGCTCAGGTAAAAGTCAAAAATTTTTTTAATTCTATTTTCCTACAGAGCCTCGATTTTAGTCGTAAATGAAGAAATTTTGAATTAATTATATTATTCATCCAATCTAAAATTTTTATGTAAAATTTATGAAAACTACATAATAAGCATAATATGAAAAATAATTAAAAATCTGAAATTCATACAGCATGTACTTTTTTTAGTATTTATCTAGATTGCAGTTGACCATTGTAAAAAGTTTTACAGCAATATAGGCTGATTTTTTATTGAGAAAGTTCAAGGAAAATTTGAAAAAGGTCAGAGAATTAATTTCTTTAGCAGAATTGTATAGCAACCCTGGTACATTCATGTAGATTGTATTTTATCCACATATACTATTCTGCTTATTATTTTGATATGCATTAAGAATATGCAGAAAAATTCTTTTGTATAATTTGCATTCTTTCAAAAAAAAAAAAAAAAAAATATGTAAAGAAGTTATCACAGAAAAAGAAATGGAGAAATATGAAAGTAGTATTTTTTACTCCTCTAGATTATAGAATTATTATTTAATGTAAATTGCAATTATTCAAAATTTTAGATACAGAAATATAGCTTTAATACTCATAACTAATCTAGTTTGTAATATATGCATTTTCTGAAGCACTCATAAAAAACATATGATGAATTAAGTTTTAATTTCTCCAAACATTATGAAATATATTATCTAACTTTTATGAATTATAACCTCAGATTCAGACAGCTACCAAATAAAATATTAATGAATACTTATTCTTTTTTTTTGTAGAAATTTCACATACAGTGATGGAATATTTTGGTTTTAACTAAAGGAGAAGTTTAAAATGGCCTTTTTATAAACATGTAATTAACCTTAGATGTATAAATATATAATGACCTATCTTGGCTGTCCTGCTTACACATGAAATAATAGTACTTCATGTAGTCGTACTCCTACTGGATACCCAAAATAGTGAGTATCAAGCTATCCATGTCTAAAAATATGGTATAAAGGTTTTTTTTTTAAATTTATCAAATTTAAACACAGATTCGTTTACTGAATGCTTTAGAAATAGAATATTTTTAAAGGGCAATTTTTATATAAACAATATAATTAAATATAGCAATTTTGATTGCAGTCATGTCCCATTTTACTATATGCCAAGAAAATATATCACCGAAAACAGTTGTCAATCACTTTTTGTATTCAAAATGGCATTTAATGCATTTTTAATAAAATATGCAACATAATTAAAATGATAGATAAGATAAAAGCAAACTAAAGTACGTAAAAGTTATGTTCATTTTTTCTATAACAATTTTTTTAATCCAAATGTTTACTATTTCCATTAAAGTAAAATAAAAATTCCTGCAAAGTAATTTTTCTTGAATTAACTAAATTTTTATTAAAAGAATGGATTTTCTGCTTTACTATGTGCAATATATTTTAATTGGTTCTAATTTTTTCCCCTTATATCTTGCAATAGAAAATGTTAAACTTACATGTATTGGTTGCATTTTATTATGCATGTAGCATTTACATATTTATCTTTCTTATGTATATAATACAACATTTTTGGTGCTGAGATTTGTGTTGTATATTTTTAAAGCATGTTATAGTTGAAATGAATTTTGTATTGAGATCAAAATAATTTTGTGATTTTACATGTACAGACTTGCTAATAAATATTTAATGTATTTATTTTGAAGGTATATTTTTGTATTTATCAGACATATTTTCCAGATTTTCAATCCATGTGTTGCTTAAGTGATGTGTTGAATTTTTTTGTATACATAATTGTTATGTATTTAGTATTTTATGCTGTTCTCAAATCAAAAGACGCTACTTTTTAACACATTTCTGAATTTGCTTTTTTTTTTTTTTTTTTTTTCCCTGACATTAAATTGGTAATTTTTATTCAGTAACTAATAATGAAACTAGGAAAGGCAGAAGATCTTTCAGAAAATATTGTGCAAGTAGCAATTTGAGCTGAATTCACAACATAGAAGTGTAAGAAAAAATGGAAAAACTTATTACATGGCAAAATCTCTTATAACTCAATAAATAATTGATTTACTCCAAAAATGATTTGATTGCAAATCTATTCAAAACTCAGGCCTGCCAATTTTAGACCTTTATGTTTAAAAATGTGCCAGAAAATTTTGCCTTGTGGAGCATGGAAGTTGAGAATTACCTTAAATCATCAATTAAACGATTGATTTATTATAATTATTGAATAGTACTTTTTTACTTTTAAACTTATATCATTCATTTCTCTAAAATATTTAACAAAGAAAAGAAAAAGGAGAAGACAAACATTAAAGCAGTGAACACTATAGTTCATATTTTGTATGTAGGACGAAAAAATTCAATTGTGTTTATAATTAAACATTAGTTGTTATTCCCTGAATAAATGCATGTCTAACTGATGTTTAAAAATTTGTGAAACTTACAATAATCCTAACAGAATTATAACTGTGAACATATGTTTAAATGTTTATGGAACAATGGCAGAATTTACAAGATTAAATAATTTTTTAAATATCATGAATAGAACAACTCTATTTTCAAACGAATAACTTAAAATTACGTTTAGGGTCTCAAAATCTCATCCTATGACAAACCCTGAATGGTATCAAAAAGGTTGAATTAATTCAATTCAAATATTGTACATAGTTAGATTAGGTATAACCCAGAGTAGAACTAGATTACTTTTTATTTCTTTTAAACATAACATAAAAACTAGTGGAACCAGAGAAAAAAAGTAGAGCTCGATCAAAAAAATGTTACTATAAAAATTGACAAATATTTTCAACCTAAATAAGTCCTTAGAAAAGTAATGGAATTAGATTATCTGTAAAGCTCATAAAAAAAAAAAAAAAAAAAAAAAAAACAACCCAAAATTTTTGTTGATTGCTGAAATTGTGAACGGAACTTTACTAGTGCCTTAAAAACAATCGGGGGGGAAAAAGAGGCATTTTTAACACACTCCATATTCCAATCATCCATAACCACTTTAAAAATTTGGGTTCATTACTATAGGTTACAGGCTGATGTAATAAATAATGAGAACCTGAATGGTCTGTTCATTACAAAGTGTGGACAAAATTCCATTCCAGAAGTTTTTGATGAGTGGAAGATCAAAGCTGCAAATAAACCCAAAACCTTAAACATATACGATTCATACTAAATATTTGTATTCAGAAATACTTATTTACATCAATTCCTCAACAACCTGATTATAATAATGTTATCTCTTAACTAGGGCTTCCCTCAGAGGGATTAGTCTGAGTGATATTGCTGAGAACATAGATTTAATAATAACTTGCAAAAAGTAAAAGAAAAAAAATACGATGCTACCTTTAATTGACCATATACTGCCACAAGTTCAAATGACGAAAATGACCAAATTGAACTATACAATTACAAAATATTCTATATAAATTCGTATACACGGTTAAAAAAGAGGGAAGCAAACTATGCAAAACAGCCATGCGTGGTTATAAAATTGAATGTACGCAATATATTAAAAGTAATGCACATAATAAAACACTAAAATATCTTGTATCGAAATTTGAACTCTTTGAAATTACGCCAAGAAGATATCAGACACTCTACACCAATTTTAGTATGTAAAAATGGCACAAATCATGATGGTTGAAAAGAAAGAGAGAATTTTTTATATGGTGTGTGAACCCCTTAAATAGTTAATACAGAATAGTTAATATATATAACAGTATAATATCTACATCTGATTTCTATTGATGCGATGAGGTTCTTGATAAGAATTTAGGCTCTCTTTAAAAGTGGTACATAAAAATCGTGAAAACGCCAACAAAGGAATGCGATGTGTCATTTGAATGTGTTCCAGATAGGATCAATTGGATTTAAATAGGTAATGCATGCTGGGCCACTACATACGCTGTTTTGTTTTCTTTTCAAACCCATTCTCAAGGAGTTGAGCAAAATTTCACATACGTTAAATAAAAGGAATTGGCAATATTTGTAGTATAAGATATACGACATGAGATTTGAATATCTCGTTTGCATAATCTTTGAGCTGTCAAAGTATCATCACAAGTGATTTAGAAATTTGAACACATTTTTTCAGCAAAACATGCAGACTCAATACGCCAAAGTGAACTCTATTATGCAGTTTTATCTGAATAAATTACTATTTAAAAGACTTTGTAATGTCAAATGAGAAAATGATTCTATAATAAAAATCTTTTGATTGGAAAAAAAATAATGCCCCCCCCCCCCACATAACATTATGCTTCGGAATTCTTTTACGGTAGCTTCTAAATGAATAATAAGTATTCTTTCTGTGGCATATTCTACAAAATTTATATTCTAGTGCCCTTCATAAATGCATATCGATTTCTTTATGTTTCTACAGCTGTTATAATTAAAAAGCACTTGGAATTATTTCAACCCATTGGCTATAATGTAAAGGAATACTTTTAAATGACTCAACAAAATTCGGTGCCAAATATATGTTTAAAATTTCAAACGATTCAGTTGGGTAGTTTTTGTGCTGTTGTATGTGGACATACTAACGGATAAGTCGACAGACGGACGGATCAGTCGACAACTGTAGATACTACGTATTTATATAATTACGAACGTACCTAAAAATAGTTAAATTTAAAAGCACATGCCAAAATTGAAAACTCATCTCAGCAATTGTTACTAAAAGACAGCATTGTAGCTGATTTCTTTTGTGTGTCCCGATAAATGGATTAAAAAGTGCTATGAATATCCTGTTCTAATGTAATCGTTGTGAAACTCTGTGATTTATATCAGATTCAATACATCTCAATAGGGTAATGTCATTAAAATACTCTGTAAACATTTCTTCCCATAGACCATAATGTAATCAAATTCTTTAACCCTCCAAGCGTCTTGCAAAAGGGTAAAATTGTAATGTTGTTTTCTCAACATTTTTTTAAAAAATGTTATTAAAATATGATTATTACAATATTATAAAAAAAAAAAAAAAACTTTATTATAAGCATAAATGCAATCATCCAGAGTATGAATCATTCTTCGATGCATTGAAAATTCATTAAATCTATAGAATCATAGTATTTTAAATATTGCTTGTATTGCAATGAAAACTGGATCTTAGTTTACGGAATAATACGTTCCAGACGCTTAGAGGATTAAGGTGCTCCTCTAAAGGAATTTTAATCTAACATGCATCATATACAATATAAAACATGCTTAGAGGACGTTAATAAGGTTTACCAATTGCATTAAAATAAGCGTATATTTATGGGCATTAGAGTGAGGACAAATGGACAGACAAACCAAATGCATAAACAATTTTCAACTTTGTTGGAAAGTATTAAAAATGCCAAATAAATAATTTAAAATGCTAGAAAAGAATATAGAACTTTTCCGTACATGGGTGTGCGAAGAGAAAACTGCGCCAAAAAACTGTTACAATTTAGCACCAACAGGCCAAAAAATGACGTTGGTAGTACAAATTTGGCTCCCCATAAATTTCCGCGACCAGGTCGATTGCCCCCGTTCGCTCCCCCCCCCCTTTTGCACAGCGCTGCTTTCGCATGATTGGCGCCAAAATATCGTTATTTTGCATGGCCTGGTAACCCGGCTATTAATGTTTATTTATTAATAAATTGTTTAATTTTTTTTATCAAATTATATAAATAATTTTTCTTTCTTTATTAATTAATTGTGTTTTTAATTGTTATTATTTTACTTTTAAAATAAAACAAAATATTTGAAAAATATATTTGTAACTCATATTCAAAAATGATTTTCATCAAATTTGCCCCAAACCCGATCCGTATATGATATACCTACTCTAATTTCATAGTACTTTTCCAATATTACCTTTACCTTGGCGTGTTTATAAACCTTCGTCCTGTGAAGACTTCAGAAAGTGATATTTGTTGCAAATAAACATGAACAGTTACATAAATAAACCTGATGAACGTTTATGCTTATTTTTACGTATAAATATAGCACGGATGTCATATATGCACTACGTGGCGCTATTTCTTCTCCCGTAAATTGGTAGAAACTTTGTTTCGGTGAAAGTTTTTGAATATTTCTTTAATACGATTTTTTGTCATATTTATACTTTTTATTCTATTTATTATTATGTTTATTATTTATAACTGTATATTTATTGCTTCCACCATTGTTTATTTTTTAAATAAAGTGATGGAACAAAATAAACAGGTTACCATGTGAGACATGAAATCTCCATTTTGTTGCAATCGCATCAACTTGGTGCATGTGTGACATCTGCGTCATGTATATGTTTTCATAAAATGTAGCCATAATAAAATGCGTGCAATAGAGCAATAATCGCTGGGGAACACAGGTTGCTTAATGAGAAATAATATAAAGTAATTTATGTAAACAAAATAACAGAATATAATCTATGATTAAAAGTAATATCTAAAGCACTCATGTGAAACTCGTATTTTATTTAAACATGAAAGAATTTTTTCCTAATTTGCACACGTGAAATATATAAGATGCCAAGCAAAAGATGCAATTACAAAATGTTATTATAAAAATAATCGCAAAACCCGAATACTAAGTCACTAAGTATTATGTCTTTTTTCTTTTAAATAAATAATATGTAACAATAATAATAAAACATATAATAATAAAACAGATTTCTTTTCCAATTTGTTTCTTAAATTTAAATATGTTTTATTGTATTTAAATAAAATTGCTTGCGTATTTTCTTTGCTCCATGTGCTCAAATTCTGGAATGTAACAAAAACATTCAGCCAGTGAAAAGTGCTGTTCATCAAATATCTGAGACGTATGCAAATAAATCGTACTTTTTTATCAGTTTTTTAAATATAATTTTAAAACTATTTGGAACAAATTTTTGAGAGTAGGTGCATTCAGAAGGTTACACTCATAGGTACCTTCTAGTACAATCAAATTCAAAATCCGTCATGTATTTTTTCAGATTTGCTTGCCGAAAGAATTATGCTGAACTTTTAATATCATTACGTACTATGTATATTAGCCTTCGCTTCGCTCAAGCAATTACTATTTACTCCATACACTCTGATTCGGTTCTCTACAAAAATATCCAGTCGGTGAAAAATGACGCACACCAAATTTCTGTGACGTATGCAAATAAATTGTGCTTTTTTATCAGTTTTTTTTAATATAACTTTTAAACTATTTGGAACTAATTTTTCGTAGGTGGTGCATTCACCAGATTACCTCCATAGGTACCTAATGGTACAAACAGAATCAAAATCCGACAAGTACTTTTTGAGATTTGCTTGACGAAAGAATTTTTTTTACTTTTAATATCGTTACGTACTCTGAGTATAACACTTCGCTTCGCTCACACAATTATTACTTCATGGTTTGTTTTCATTTAGTCTTGAGGAACTTGGCTTGATTTGAGACAATATAACTGTTCATTCTATTAACACTTTGCCCAGTAATCATTTTGAGTGGATAATAGTATGATTCTGAATATAAGGCACCAGTAAAGCTCAGTCTACATTTTCAGCTACCAACAAAAATTGGGGAAAATTTCATAAGCTTTACAAATAATCTGATTCCATTATTTTTCTACACCCTTTTTAGATTAAAAATATTTGCCAATTTTTACTGTAACATTTTTTAGATTCAGCTGTACTTTTCTTTCTGGCTCCACTAGTTTTTAGCTCACAGGCTATCATAGCCTGAGAGCTTATGTGCCCGCCCGTTCTGTATGTACGTTCGTGCGTAACGCGATAACTCATGATAAAAATATCGGATCCACTTGAAATTTTGTATATAGGTATATAATGATAAGGCGCTTCCCTGATTAGTTTTTGGTGTTCATTCGAAATGTATAAGAGGGGGAACGGGGGGCTCATGCCCCTCCCCTTAATTGATTTAATGGGTTTTTCATGCAGAATTAACAGTTTTCGTTCAAAAATTTAGATATAGGATCATTTTGATGAGGCAATTTCGTGACTATTATTAGGTGTTCATTGAATAAGTATAAACAGGGGGAACGGGGGTTCTAATGCCCCTCCTCTTAATTGATATAAAAGGATTTTTCAAGCAAAATTGTCAGATTTCGTTCAAATCTCTGAATAGTTTTGGAAGTTTAATGGTTAAGTATAAAAGGGGGGGATAGCTCCTCTTAAATTATATAAATGTTAAATGGGTTTTTATTAAGAATTATCCGATTTGCTCTGAATTTTGAATATAGATTTTTATATGATAAAGCATGTTCTTGATAGTTTAGGAGGTTTAATGATTAAGTATAAAAAAGAGGAAAGGAGAGAGCTGTTTCCCTTTCTTAATTTTTTTTCCCAATGGAATTAACCCTTGAAAATATAAGTCTGTAATGTACAATTAGTATGCGTAGCCTGTGAGCTCAATGCCACCAGTATAACTGGGCAATATTCTTTTTTATTTAGCTCACAGGCTATCATAGCCTGAGAGCTTATGTGCCCGTCCGTTCTGTATGTACGTGCGTTCGTGCGTAACGCGATAACTCATGATAAAAATATCGGATCCACTTGAAATTTTGTATATAGGTATATCCTGACAAGGCGCTTCCCTGATTAGTTTTTGGAGTTCATTCGATATGTATAAGAAGGGGAACGGGGGCCTCATGCCCCTCCCCTTAATAGAAATAAATAGGTTTTTCATGCAGAATTAAGTTTTTGTTCAAAAGTTAGATATAGGATCATTCTGATGAGGCGATTCCGTGACTGTTATTAGGTGTTCATTGAATAAGTATAAACAGGGGGAACGGAGGTTCTAATGCCCCCCCCCCTTAATTTATATAAATGGGTTTTTCAAGCAGAATTTCCAGATTTCGTTCAAATCTCTGAATAGTTTTGGAAGTTTAATGGTTAAGTATAAAAGAGGGGGATAACTCCTTTTAAATTATATAAATGCTAAATGGGTTTTTATTAAGAATTATCCGATTTGCTCTGAATTTTGGATATAGATTTTTTACATGATAAAGCATGTCTTTGATAATATAGGAGGTTCAATGATTAAGTATAAAAAAAGAGGAAAGGGGAGAGCTGTTTCCCCTTCTTAATTTTTTTTCGAACGGAATTAACCCTTGAAAATATAAGGCTTTAATGTACAATTAGTATTTGTAGCCTGTGAGCTCAATGTCATCAGTTTAACTGGGCAGTATTCTTCATTTTTCCATATGATTTCGCAGTTTTTTCAGATCCTCCTCAGGAACTTGATCAAACAACTTCAACTAACAAATCGAAACTAATGTCACTATTAGTTTAAAGTTATTAGCAGACATATTAATTTTTTGCTAGATTCTGAAATGGTGCCAAGTTAGTGTCACTTTTGGTGAGCAATTTTGATTGCCAGATTTGGCAACAGAACCACTTTCCTTATTAAAAGATCTGTTTCGGATATCTACGCAGATTTTCATTTGTCCCTAGGTATCTACTAATTTCATTGCTGAATTTCCAAAGCGTTATTTTTTTGTGTGTAGAAAATTTTTTTTTTACTAAATTATTCCTTTGTAATTGAAATATCTGTATTATAGTAACTGGTTTAACTTCAAAAACATTCAAATAAATTTGTGATGTTGTTTCGAAACATATTTAGTTACAGTTTATCTAAATGTTAATCTATGCTAATAAAATCCGTGCGCCTCTGTGTGTCTGCTTGAAGCCGATTACAGTTCGCAACGCGGGCGAGTTGGAAGTCGCGAGAAGTGTCTTTTGATTTGAAAAATTCCGGTAAAGTCATTTCGGGCATTTTCGAGACCGTGGGACCAAAATTAAAAAAGTTATGAACTAAAAACCGCTCGGGAAACGGAACGCAAAACGTCTCATTTCCCAAAAAGATCTCCCAAGCAGATACACTGCGCCAACTTGCGGTGAATGACTGGAACTTTTCCCCTTTAGTTAAAAGCGCAAAAAGAAGAACCAGCTGAAAAACTCTTTTTCTCCCCGCGCTAAGTGCGCTTTGTTCCGCATCAACTTTTTTTGACTTGCCGTCGATTATTTACCGTAGTTTTCGCTAAAATATTGAACTTAGAAATAAAACAGGCCGCCGCAGAGAAAATATACCGAAACTTTTTTTTGCGCGTTTTTTCTTAAACCATCATGCAGACAGTTTTTAAAGTAGAAAAAAACTAATTACATATTCAGAATCTGATGAACCAAAAAATACGAAAAAATGTCTTATGGGCGCGTAGCGCCAACCGTGTAAAACCAAATATTTTTAACGGGACGATGGGCGCGAAGCGACCATCGCTCCGATCCACAATCTTTTTTTCCAAGTGCGCGTAGAGCCCACCGTGCGAAATCACATATTTTTAATGGGATAATGGGCGCATAACAACCATAGCTCTTTAATTTACTTTTTTTTGTGCTCGAGGATTCGAACACCAAGACTTGCTTATTAAATGAATTTTTTCGCCTATTATACAGTCCCTGACCATATTATTAGACGCACTCCCTTTTCCCTGTGTAGAATCATATTAATAGCTTTATAGAAATATTACTGTGTGAATAACTGCAATTAATTATGTACATCATTTGTAGGATTATAATAAATAAAAAACATGCCTATGACTTTAAAACTCTTTCTTTTTACATATTAATTTAAAAATGGCTGAAATTGCAAAATTTATAACTTGAAGCTCAAAAAAATTTCAATATTTTTTGGAGCCTCTTTTGGCGGCTATCAGTGCCTCTATTCTTCGCGGCATGCTGTTAATACAAAATTTAAGAGTTTCTTGTATGCGTGGTTCACGATTCCATATATGGATAAGATTTTCTACGAGCTGGGTTTTGTTTGTTATGACTTTTTAGTCAATTCTCCCGACCAATATAAGGAGGTTTTCAAAATCATTTTATTCTAAAGCTAAAATGATGGTTTCCAAATGAAGAACCATTTGTATTTTTGCAAGGTAAAGCTTTTTGTTACATAGCATGATCCATCAAGGTCTACTTTCGATAACAAAATAACCCTGTGTTGAACTGCTCCCGGTAATTCATCACACATGAATACCATTGAAAATGTTTGGGAGCTAATGAAGAAAAAACTGGAAAAAGAGCTCATAACGAGCAAAACACAGCTCATAGAAAAACTTATCCTTGTTTGGAAACATCACTCACACATGCAAGAAACATTTCAATTTTATACAAACAGCATGCCATGAAGAATAGAGGCACTAATTGCCGCCAAAGGAGACTCCAAAAAATATTGACATTTTTTTTTTTATTTCATGTTTTAAGTTTTTTTAATTTTAGCAATTGTTAATTTAATTTACAAAAATAAATAATTTTAAAGTTATTGGCATGCTTTTAATTTATTATAATCCTACAGATGATGTATATAATCAATTATAACTATTGGCATAGTAATATCTCTATGAAACTTGTAATATGATTCGACACAAGAAAATATGAGTGCGTCTAATAATTTGGCCAGGGACTGTATACTGCTTAATATCGAGGTTCGTTTGGAAAAAGTGGCCCAGCTAGCGGGCATAGCTCGCTAGTGAAAAATATATTTTTTGTTTCGAATGACATCAATTTCAAATATGCAAAAGTCTATCAAAAGTATCTGAATTTTTATTGACCTATAAAAAGAACACGTGTTATTTCTTTTTTAAATTATTGTGCTGTGTATATATTTAGTTGGTGGCAACTCAAACGGAATGACTGAATTAGCAATTAAAAAGGAAAGATTTCTATAATGTTTAATGCTATACAAATTTTAAATGAGTGTCATATTGGATATTTTATGACAGGACCTTTGAAAGGCACATACCTAAATTAAAAGCTTTCAAACTAGCTATTACACGTCTCTGAATATTTTCTGGTTCGGGTTATAATTGAATTGTCATGCTTTTTTCTTATTTCATGAAGATTAAAAGGGACAAAAGGAGGGTTCTGGATCTCCATAACTAATTGGTTTATCTGGATGAAATTCGGTAAACTTTGAGGTCTAGAGTAGGACACTCTGACTTTTAAAATTTGTTGTGATTCGAAGGTTGAATCCAAAGTAATTAAGAGGCAAACTTTGAGCTTTAACATTAGAGATGCATCTGAGCTCTACTATACAGCACTATTGTGCTGTATGATATATTTTTAAACGAATTTCAATATTTGTATACAAAATTTTTATTTATTCATTTTTTTAAAAAAATATTATTTTTAATACAATAAACTCTCGATTATCCAGCTTTTTGCATTATCCAACTTAGTAAAAAAGATGAGTCATGCTGCGAAATGTTGTCCGAAACAAGTAGGTTAGGGTCCATCAGAAAATGCTGATTCATGACAGGAAAGAGCAAGAAAGGATTGTAGGATGCGACAGTAGAGCTGTGACTGATAGGAAGGGGGAGGGGGAGGGTTAAGTCCTGATAACTTCAAGAAGTGAAGATGTTATTTACAGCTATTCCTGGTTACATTTGTGTATTCTCCAGTTGTACTTTGTGCATTTGATGAATATTAACGAAATGGGTGATAAACCAAAAAAGGTTGTAAAGACTATGGAGGAGGAACTATGTTCTATAAATAGCGTGTAGTCTGGTGCAACACCAAAAACTGTTGTCTCGGAGTTAAGAGTTGTGAAAAGTAGAGTGGGTGATTGGAAGAAAAATTAAGCAGAAATTAAAAAGTAGTGTGTTGTTTTCTGTAATATTTTTAATTTAGAAATTAAAATATTACAATTGAATAGTTTTTGGAGAAAAAGAAAAATAATAGATGTGATACAATGCAGAATATATATATTTCCATATGTTGAACAATCGACATACTTACGGTATAAAAAAACTGGTGGAACCAGAGAAAAAACTAGAGCTCGATCTAAAAAAAGTTATAGTAAAAATTGGCAAATATTTTCAACCTAAATAACTGCATAGAAAAGAAATGGAATCAGATTATCTGTAAAGCTCATGAAAATACCCAAATTTTTGTTGATAGCTGAAAATGTGGACTGAGCTTTACTGGTGCCTTAAAATCAGTCAGGGAAAAACAGACATTTTTAACACACTCCATATCACAATCATGCATAACCACTATAAACATTTGGGTTCATATTCAGTGTTCTCGCTGACATTTGACCAACGTTAGTAATTTGGCTAATTAAAACTAAAAAACATTCGCCAAATGAAAAAAATATTAGTCAAATAGATTCGCCGTGTAGCACTAAAAAAAATTATCTTTAATCCTTTAATGTACCCCCTTTTTCTCAATATGTTCTAAAATAACTTAAGTTTTTAGAACTGTGATAACGATTGTTATTAATCTAAATTCAACTATCCTCTACATATACATTAAAAATATGTTATATAAATGTATAAAAAAAATAAATTAAAAATATTAAACACACACACACAGCGAAAAAGAAAAGAAAGAAAAATCAAAAACTGAGCACTAGCAATTTGGCAAATCTAATCGTTTGTTTACTCGCCAAATGAAGAATTTAGTCGCAATTTGGCGCAATGGCGAGCGACAACGAGAACACTGTTCATATTTATAAATTATAGGCTGATGTAATAAAGAACAAGAATTTGAACGGTCTGTTCAATACAAAGTGTGGACAAAATTCCATTCCAGGGGTTCCTGATAAGTGGAAGATCAAAGTTCCAAGTAAATCCAAAACCTTAACACGTTCGCTGCCACTCACGCGATAGCGCGTGATATAGCGCCAACGTTAAGGGGCCACTCATGCGCCAGCGCGTGATGTGGGGTGATGTCCAATTGCCAGTCACGCGCTAGCGCGGGAAAAATTTTCCCTGATTCTTTGTTATAAAAAGTAAATCGGCGTCTGGGAAAAACCCATTTCTACAATGCGGCATTAGCTATCATCACATCTTCATGTTAGCGGCAGCGAACGTGTTAAGCATGTACGAGTCATCCATATACTAAATGTTTGTAATGTTCTAATTAAATGTTTGTAATGTTCTTTGTAATTCTAATGTCTAATGTTTGTAAATGTACTAAAATATTTATTTACATCAATTCCTCAATAATCTGACTATATTAATGCTATACTTTAATTATTACTTCATCATTTTATTCGTTTAGCGTTGTGGAACTTGGCTGATTTGAGACAACATAACTAACTATACATTCTATTAACTACTTTGCCCAGTAATAATTTTGAGTGGGTAAATGTAGGAGTCTGAATATCAAACGTTAGTAAAGCTCAGTCCGCATTTTCAGCTAACAAAAATTTGGGTAATTTCGATAATTCGATTGCCCCACCAGTGGCCGAGAGGTTCGGACCTCTCAACTGGTAGACGGCAGGTGCTGGGTTCGAACCCAATCGCGGCTGTCGGCCTAACCGTTCGGAGTTTTCCGTGGTTTTCTTCGAACCTTGCGTAAATACGGGTTAGGTTCCCTTAGAAAGACCCCCACGGAGGGCCCTCCCCCTGGTCCTATATCCCATTAGCGTAGATAATCGGACGACAAAAAATCAACCAACCAATCGATAATTCGATTCCATTTCTTTTCTATGCACTTATTTAGGTTGAAAATATTTGCCAAGTTTTACTGTAACATATTCTAGACTGAGCTCTAGTTTTCTCTCTGCTTCTACCAGAAACTTCAACTAAGAAATCTAAACTAATATTAGTATTAGTTTAAAGTTATTAGTAGACATATTAGTTTGGCGAAATACCAGAAATAACACCAACTTGGCGTCACTTTTGGTGTATAATTTTAGTCACCAGATTTGGCAATGTCACCAAGATGGCGACAAACTTGGTGACAGACCCCTCCCCCTCCCCCATGATAGTTTCTCTACAGTTTCTTGGTATATGCAGATTTTCATTTGCCCTTTGGTATCTGCACAGATTTTGATGGCTCTATTTCCAAATCGTTATTTTTTTATACAGGGTGTTTCGCTACCAGACCGACAAACTTTGAGGGGTGATAGTAGACATGAAGACAAACATTATTAAATAGGAAACTATGGTGCGCAAACGTCTTCCGTAGGAGCTAGGGACCATTAAAGTTTAAGGTCCAAAACTTCAAACGATTATAAAAAACGGAAAAAAGGGTATTTGCGGTTTTCGCTAAAATTATTCTTTATATCACGTTTTGTTTGAAAAAATTTTTAAAGGTTACGTTCAAAAATTGTTGATAGAGGGCGCTTTAGAGTAACAAACAACTACTTTTTGCCCTTATTTTGTGCACGGGGTTGAAATTATTCTAAAGTTTAGACTTTAACTTAAATTTTAAGCCAAAAGTCGAAAACATTGTTATCCGGTAACTAGCGGAAATTGAACTGTGAACAGAAGAGGAGATTTTGAACGCTCATAAACATTTGACAAATTAATCGATTTTGTTGCGGTTTGCGTGTAGGTCATCCCTTGATAATTATTTTATTCAAAATGACATACAGCATTGGTGTCCCCATTTTTTGAAAGAGGGCGCTTCCGACACATCTCCGAAATTTCAATGGCATTACTCCTGGGTGTTTTACTACCAGACCAACATACTCCCAGGAAGTGTTAGAGATGCAAAGATGACTCGGAATCATATTATAATGTAACGTCAAAAATGCCTTTTTTACGAGTTAGGGTTAAAAGAGGAAGAGAAAAAAGCCACTTGATATTTCTACAAAACGTTCTGTCGGAACTTCTGGTAAAAGCACGTGTTCCTCTTTCGTTGCACCACACTATAGCACGATGGAGCTCCTCCACATTTTACCAATGATGTTCGCAGACTTCTCAACGTAACATATGGACAGCGGCAAATACCTAGTGGTGGCCCGGTTCGTTGGCCAGCCAGATCGTCGCACCTACTTCATTATAATAATTACTTTTTGTTACCTACCTTTATTTTATTACTGTATAATTGTTCTGTATTTTTTTAAATAAACATTGCTGGGTGGGGCTAGTTGAGCTCAAACCAATTAGTAGCTCCCCCCACCTGGCTCAATCTGAATCTGAATCTGAATCTGTATGGACTTCTTCTGCTGGGGTCAAATGAAAAGTTGAATGTATGAGACGCCCGTACCGTCTGTGGAAGACCTCTCAGCTCGAATTTCTGTAGCTGCCAGAAAGCTATCCGAGATGCCAGGAATCTTTCAAAGCGTGAGGAAGGCATGCGATGCTGCTGTCAAGCATGCCCGACTACTTCTGGTCGTAATTTCGGACACTTTTTGTTGTAAAACCTTTAACTAAATTGTTTTCTGCCACATTAACGTGTTGCTGTTTCACTACCCGTTTCTGTTGTTTTTTTCTTTGCTTCTTTTAACCGCAACTCGCTAAAAAGGGATTTTCAATGTTACATACCTATGTGATTCCGAGTCGCTTTGCATCCCTAACACTTCCTGAAAGTATGTTGGTCTGGTAGTAAAACACCCAGGAGTAATGCCATTGAAATGCCGGAGATGTGTCGGAAGCGCCCTCTATCAAAAAATGGAGTCACAAGATCTGTAAGTCATTTGGAGTAAAATAATTACCAAGGGAATGACCTACACGCAAATCGCAACAAAATCGATCAGTTTGTATAATGTTTATGACTGTTTAAAATCCTCCCCTCTGTTCACAGTTCAATTTTTACTAGTTACTCGATCCCAATGTTTCCGATTTTGGGATTAAAATTTAAGTTAAAGTCTAAACTTTAAAATAATTTCAACCCCATGCACAAAATAACGGTAAAAAGTAGTTGTTCGTTACTTTAAAGTCTAAAACGCCCTCTATCGACAATTTTTGAACGTAATCTTTATAACTTATTTTTTTCAAAATCGTAATATAAAGAATGATTTTAGTGTAAACCGCGAACGAATCGACCCTTTTTTATCATCGTTTGAATTTTTGGACCTTAAACTTTAATGGCCCCTAGCTCCTATAGAAGATGTTTCCGCTCCATGGTTTCCTATTTAATAATGTTTGTCTTCATGTCTACTATCACCCCTCAAAGCTTGTCGGTCTGGTAGCGAAACACTCTGTATATAGAAAGATTTTTTTTTCTAAACTACTCCTTTGTAATTGAAATATCTGTATTATAGTAATTGTTTTGACTTCGAACACATTCAAATAAAGGTGCGATGTTGTTTTAACGCATATTTAGTTACAGTTTATACATATGCTTATAAAAAATGTACATTTTCACTTTCGAATGATGTCAGTTTAAAAACTGCAAAAATTTATTGAGAGAATCTGAATTTTTATTGTCCTACTAAAAAAAAGAAATAACACATGATATTTATCATTTCTTTTTTAATTTATTGTGCTATTTTTATTTGGTGGCAACTCAAAAAAATGATTTAATTAGCAATTAGTAAGGAGGGGTTTCTAATAATGTTACATTGTGGAAGATATAGCGCTATATAAAATTTAAATGGATGTTATTTCCTTAATATTGAATGTTTTTTGACAGGACCTTTCAAATGCACATATCTAAATTAAAAGCTTTCGAACAAGCTATTACAATTGTTAAATGTTTGTTGGTTCGGGTTATAACTGACAAGGAAGGTCTCCATACGGGCATACTTCGAAAAATCTGAAAAAATTACAAAATGTTCTTCTCATGAGTATATATACGTTTATATATATTAAAAAAAATCGGCCGAACCTCCATACAGTGTCCGTAAAAAAATAGTGAACATTTCGTTATTTGGCGATCTTTCGTCGGTTGACAATGGAATGTAATTTCAAAAAATACTTCTTATGTCAAATACACTTTAAGGGAAAAAAAGTTTTATGTAGAACTTGTTTTGATAAATTTAATTTAGATAACTTTAGTTTTATCAGTTTTAGTTTGTTTTAAGTATAATTTTGTTATATCGATATTTATATGCATTTATATTCAAATTTAATCATCGAAATTTGAGATTGAAAACGAAATTCAGAATTAAAATTAATTAAAATTGTTTCAAGCTTAAAGACCAATTGAGAGCTGTCGATTCGATTTTGTTGCTATGGAAACATCGGGCTTTTATTTTTGAATACGCTTAAATGTATGGAGATAATTTTTCTCAATATATATATATATATTTTTTTTTTTTATATCTGAAAACCTGTTTTTTTACAGCGTTTAATTCAACAACTACTTCAATAAACAATATATATATATATATATATATATATGTAATACAATATAAATATGTAACATATAATATAGTAAAGTCTCTCGTTGTTTATATTTATATTCATTAAATACCATTTATACGCATTCTAAGGCTAATGTCAGACGACCGACAATTCGTATGTTAGATTTTTCAACGTGAAAAAAAAAAAAAACATCTGTGCCACTTAGGACAGACGAGCGCTTTAAATTCCGTTCCCGCTACATAGAGCAGATGATTTTAATCATAAAAGTTTCCATTTGATACTTTCTTTAAATGCGATAATTTTGAAAACAAAAAGTAAATGAAAAATTTAATTGAATTTCTTTCAGCTTTTACTTTTATAACATAACTGATTTTAAATGAAAAATCCACCATATTTAAATGGATGCAATGACTGCAGAACTGCAGATGTTATGACTCAGTGTTATGATACAAATGACTGCAGATGTTAAAATGATGATAATTGTTATTCATCTCTCATTTAGCTAATACATATAATTTATTATTTAAAAAAAATAATAACCTAAATTGATTTTTTTTTAAATGCCACAAAACACCATATGTAAAACAAACATCTTAGGTGTGTACATAAAGGATAAAATAAACGACATACTTGCAAAATATCAAATTCCATTATAAGCCAGGAAGCATGTGCTACTATCCCATGAGCAAAAGCAAGATTTCTTACCCCTTTTATCCTATGCCAGCTCTGGTTTTACTTTTCCAGAAATGATGCATGCTTTAGCCTAACGAAGGATCTTTCATTTTTCCGATATACATCTTTATTTATATAGTGCATTTAAAATTTTAATAACTATATTTTTTATTAAGATAGTTAAAATCTCATCAAGTCTTTCCCAAAAACAATCTCAAAAATCATGTTGGGAAATGAAACATTTCTAAATGATGGTCATGATGGTCATATTATGCATATTTGTTGTGATTACATTGTAACTGGATAAATTTGTCGTCATATGCGTCTTTTAATATTTTTTAGCTGAGAATATTAACTTTGCTGCCACATAAAATTTTACACAGAAGAAAATACTAGTAAAAAAAAAAAAAGGAACAAGACAATTTTACGAAACTTAACTACATTTACTTCAAAAATAAACAAGTAAGAAAAATCATGCGTTAAGCATAGATTATGAAGCACTTTCCAACACTTAATGAAATCTTTAACAAAACTTTGTTATTTAGGGAAATAATAGTGTATAGCCAAATATACCCAAATATATATTCCAGTACATTAGAACAGCCCTGTATTTCATATGTCAGTTCATATAATGGGAAAATTTAGCTTAGCAAGAAAATACCCAGTAGCTTGAAATTTCTTTTTCAGCAATTCATACTATTAGATGGAAACATACTTGAATACTTTTGTTCAGCCCTGTAGTTTACATTGTACCTTTATTACACGTCAGCATTAGGCTAAAATTTATTGTAAACTAAAACACTTTTAAAACAACTGAAATCACATTCTCATAAATCATCATTCATAGGCGTCCATGTACCGAATTCTTTGCGTGGCCCTGTGTTCCGTACCTAATAAGAAGCGCTGTATTAGAGCGCCATCTGTGAAAAAGAAGAACCGTGTGGATTCGAGAGTATAGAACAGAGTAGTGTTTTGGTTTTGTGAGAAGTGGCGATATGAGATCGCATTATGAGTTTTGAGTTTATATAGTAAAATAATATTTATTTTACTATATAAACTCAAAACTCAAAATGCGATCTCATATCGCCACTTCTCACAAAACCAAAACACTACTCTGTTCTATACTCTCGAACCCACACGGTTCTTCTTTTTCACAGATGACGTTCTAATACAGCGCTTCTTATTAGGTACGGAACATTCCGCCCCACGTTGCAATGGTTACATTCAACCATTAAATTATACAGTCTTTACAAATGCAAATATAAAATAAGAACAATACAGGGTGGTCATAAAAAAAACTTTGCCGATATACGGAGCTCTATCGGCCAGTCCGCTCAACCAATCGAAATGAAATTTCAGATATAGCTATTCAGAGGTATGAGCTCGAGATTCTGTAAGCGACAACAAAATGGTGCTCACGGTTACGGTTATAGTTACAGAAACTCGAAAATTTCTAATGGCAACACCCATATTTTTTCATCGCAAAATGCTCAGCGCATGCGAAAACCCTAAAGAGCGTTGGAACCGTACGTGTATCGCAAGAAACGGACATGTTATGCACGCACAAAAAACCATTCTGGGAATCTTTCACCCCATAGAAAAAACTCGATTGGGGGGCGCAAGGAGGAAATTTGCATATGACACAGAGTCAGTACACTAATCTCTGATTACAATGCAGATCGGATTAACTAAAATTTTTATTTTGATTACACATTTTCCACATGGGGGCCGTCACCATCACAGGCAATTACGGCACCCATGTGAAAAATGTGTAATCAAAATAAAAGTTTTAGTTTCTCCGATCTGTATTGTAATCAGAGATTAGTGTACTGAGTCTGTGTCATATGCAAATTTCCTCCTTGCGCCCCAATCGAGTTTTTTTATGGGGGGAAGGATTCCCAAAATGGTTTTTTGTGCGTGCATAACATGTCCGTTTCTTGCAATACACGTACTGTTCCAACGCTCTTTAGGGTTTTCGCATGCGCTGAGCATTTTGCGATGAAAAAAAAGGGTGTTGCCGTTGGAAATTTTCGAGTTTCTGTAACAATAACCGTAACCGTGAGCGCCATTTTATTGTCGCTCACAGAATCTTGAGCTCATACCTCTGAATAGCTATATCTGAAATTTCATTTCGATCGGTTGAGCGGACTGGCCGCTAGAGCTCCGTATATCGGCAAAGTTTTTTTATGACCACCCTGTATATTGATAACAGAAAAAATATACGAGTTTCTGTAACTATAACCGTAACCGTGAGCGCCATTTTGTTGTCGCTCACAGAATCTTGAGCTCATACCTCTGAATAGCTATATCTGAAATTTCATTTCGATCGGTTGAGCGGACTGGCCGCTAGAGCTCCGTATATCGGCAAAGTTTTTTTATGACCACCCTGTATATTGATAACAGAAAAAATATATACAAGAAAAATACACAGAAAATATACATCCAGAAAAAATATATACAAGATTACAGATTGAGAGGCAAAATACAAATTTTTGATATTGGTCTTTTATAAACTCCAGATTGAGTTTTTATTTTAACAACTCTGACCCGTTTATCTTCACCAAAATAAACTTCTATTATTCTACCCAATGCCCATTTTTGAGGGGGTAGATTTTCATCTTTAAGAAGCACTAACTCATTAACTTTTACATTATCTTTTTCTACCATCCACTTGGACCTCTGTTGCAAATTGTTAAGATACTGAATATGCCATTTCTTCCAAAAAATTTGAATTATTTTTGTTAGTTTTTTCCAGTTAGACAACCGATTGTCTTTAATCTCAGTTAAATTTGGCTCAACAATGGCATTTAAGGGTCTGGCAATTAGGAAATGGGCAGGGGTTAACACATCATACACATCAGTATCTGATGACAGAGGTACAAGTGGCCTGGAATTTAAAATTCCTTCTATTTGAGTAATAACCGACAAGAATTCTTCATATGTCAACCTAGAATTACCTAAAACTCTTTTAAAATGATATTTAAACGACTTTACACCACTTTCCCAGAGGCCACCAAAATTAGGTGCTCTTGGAGGAAGGAAATTCCAATCAATTCCCTCAGTTGACAAATAATCTGAAAGTCTCTCATCTGGGTTTAAGACTAAGTAATGTAATTTAGAAAGCTCTTTATTAGCTCCTATAAAGTTTGTGGCATTGTCCGAATGTAATTTCGAACACAAGCCTCTACGAGCCACAAATCTTTTTAAACATGCCACAAAGGCCTCCGATGTTAAATCAGTTACAATTTCAAGATGAATGGCTTTTGTGACTAAGCATACAAATATGCATACATATATTTTGTGAAAAATTCCTTTTCTTTGATTTCTATACTTAATAAGGAATGGCCCACAAAAATCAACCCCTGAACAATTAAAAGGAAAATCAGGAGTTACCCTCTCTTTTGGTAAATCACCCATTAACTGTTCAACACCTACAGGTTTAAACCTAAAACATTTAATACAATCATGCACAACTTTTCTACATGTTGCTTTATCCTGAACTGGCCAAAACTTTTGTCTTGCGTAATGTAATAGGGCAGTAGGGCCTAAATGAAAATATCTCTTATGATATGCCTCTAAAATTAACTTAGTTAATTTATGACTCTTAGGTAGAATAATTGGAAACTTACTGTTGAAACTTAAATCAGAATTTTTTATTCTACCATTTACTCTTATTATTCCATCCCTATCTAAAAAAGGATTTAAACATTTTATCTTACTTTTATCTGGAACATTCTTTTGGTGAATTAAGCACTTAATTTCCTCAGAAAACTCGTTGTTTTGGACCTCTTTAATAATAAATATCTCACTTTTTAATATTTCTTGAGTTTTCAAAGGACCCACCCTCTTTTCAGTTGGATTCTTCATGTTGTGAATAAACCTGAAAAGATAACTTAGAACATGCAATAGTTTAGTATAACAGTTAGTAATATTAAATAACACTTCCAGGGCTTGAATTTCAGGGCGGGATGGCGGGATTCGCGCCCAAAATTTTGAAATCCCGCCCAAAAGAATAACGTGGACGGGAGGCTCCCGCCGAAAAAATTTTGCATTTTGAAACTATGATCAACTCCCACGGCCGTTTTGCGAATTTTATGATATTTTCGTGTGAGTAATCGACACATTTTGCGAGTTTTTTTACAGCGAAAAATCATTGAAAATCACGATTTTTTCCGCGACTGATTGACAAATTTTGTAATTTTTTTTCTGCAATCGATTGACGAGTTTCGTTCTATTTTCCGCGGCGAAATAGAGGTGATTCTGTTCGGAATTTCTCCCCACCCCCACACAAAAAAATAACGCATTCAATTCCAAAAATTATGAAACAGTGATGCCGCGGACGCGCTATTGCACGTAAATTACGCAAAAGATAGGAGATGTCACACAAAAGAAACAGCTGTTACGCGTTTCACAAGACGCGAGATTTTGTAAAAGTTTGCTAAAAAACGGTAAATATTGTTGAAAGATCGCGAAAAGACGACTAATTTCCGGCAAATTTCGTCAAAAGATTCTCGAAAGAATGCCTAATTTCGTGACAGAATTCTGTAAAACGGCAGTTTTCGTCAAAAAGGTCGCGAAAAAACGTCAAATTTCGCCCAAAAATCGCGGCAAACGGCAATTTTCGTAAAAAAAATCGCAATAAAACATCAAATTTCATCAAAAGATCGCGAAAAAACGGCAAATTTCCTCAGAAAATTCACGAAAAAACGTAAAATTTCGCCCAAAAATTGCGAAAAACGACAAATTTCCCGAAAATATCGCGAAAAATGACAATTTTCGTAAAAAAAAAATCGCGATAAAACATCAGATTTCATCAAAAGATCGCGAAAAAACGGCAAATTTCCTCAGAAAATTCACGAAAAAACGTCAAATTTCGTCCAAAAATCGCGAAAAATGACAAATTTCGACAAAAGATTCACTATAAACGACAAATTTCCCGAACATATCGCGAAAAACGGCAATTTTCGTAAAAAAAATCGCGATAAAACATCAGATTTCATTAAAAGATCGCGAAAAAACGGCAAATTTCCTCATAAAATTCACGAAAAAACAATAAATTTCATGAAAAAATCCCGAAAACACGGCAGATTTCGTGAAAAAGTCGTAAAAAAAGACAGATTTCATCAAAAGATAGCGAAAAAGGCAACTTTCGTCAAAGGTAACCTCTCTTCCCCTCCTGCCCCCCAAAATAATATTACGGGAGTTCATTTTTCTGTTCAACAAACTAATTTTCCTGCTTCAATGTATTTTTTTTCTTTGCTGCTCTAAAATCAGTTTCTCACAGCTCCAAATCTTTCTGAGTGAGTGCAATTCCTGAAAGCAGCTATTCATTAAACAAAAAGTATCCCTTTACTCAACAAAGTATTCATTTTTTAAGAAAGTCTTATTGGATGAATTTGACTTGCCCCTTTTTTAAAGAAATACAGACAATAGTGATATAAGTATTATTTTATGATTAAATTTGTATCTTGCACATTTAATATACAGAAAAATAATATTGGTTATAACAAATAATTATAAATATAAATTTATTAAATTAATTAGAAGTTCTGTTAATTATTATTAAAACAATAATTAGACCAGTGACAAGAATAATTATAGCACCAGGACGGGGAGGGAATTTACCGCCAGTAAAAACTAGACAATATAAAAGTTTTTCGCATTTCGCATAATTATTCTGAATTGTTGATAAAAATTGCTTCAGTGATATTTTTTTATGTCTGTATTCTGGTAGTTCTTTAAATAGCACATAAAATAATGACGGGTTTTTAAACATTTTTTCTCCCTCCCAAACAGCCCAACTCCCCTCCATTTATAAATGTTGGTAGGGAGACTCCCCTCCTTTGAAAAATTGAATTTCAAGCCCTGACTTCAATAAAAGGATTGAAAGCTACACAAAAAACAGATAAGTCTTGATCTAAATTTTTTAGTTCTTGTGAAAATTCGTCTCTAATAATGGACGTAGGAATTTCACGATTAGGATAGTCTCGTTGAGTCAGAAACATCGGACCTTTGAACCACAGTTCATTTTTAACCAGTTTCTCAGGATCCATTCCTCTTGAAATGAGATCTGCTGGATTGTTCTCAGAAGACACATGACGCCACTGTTGAACTTTTGTCAAGTCCTGTATTGCCGCTACACGGTTAGCAATAAAAGTTTTCATAAGATATGGTTCTTTTCGTAACCAGGAAAGTACGATCATCGAATCGCTCCATAAATAAATGTCAGAAGTCTCTAGTGTTTCACTTTGGATATCAGTTTTGCTAAGAGAACGGCTGCAGAAAGCTCCAACCTTGGAATAGTAAGACGCTTAAAGGGTGCTATTCGGGATTTGCTGCAAACCAAATTTACTTTAAAGGCTCTATCACTTGACGTTGATTTGCAATAAATAACGCATCCATAGGCAGATTCGGATGCATCAGAAAAACCATGAAGCTCGATCTGAACAGGTTTCTCAATTAGAATGCACCTCTTAACACTCACATTGTTCACCACTGGCAGGGACTGGATAAAGCTTTGCCATTCTTGTGCTTCTCTTTCAGGAAGTGGATCACTCCAATTTAGATTCAAACACCACAGGTTTTGCATGATAATTTTAGCTTTAGTAACAACAGGCCCTAAGAGGCCAAGCGGATCGAATATTCGTGCGATTGTTGAAAGCACGTTTCTTTTCGTTGGCGAAACTACACTTTCTTTTTCTATTTGAAAGGTAAAGCTGTCACTACTAGGATTCCACATCACACCAAGCGTTTTTGTCTCTTCTCTAAAATTGTAATCACTGTCAGGTTCTGTTTTTAACTCTAAGTTATTACTATGCAACTTGTGCAAATGCATTCCTGCACTCTTGAGAGCCTCACTAACTCTGACTGCAGCTCTTTAGCTTCGTTTAGAGTGGCTGCGTCGCTCAACACATCATCCATATAAAAATCTCTTTCTAAAACTGGGGATGCTAAGGGAAAGTTGTTTTGCTCGTCTCTCGATAGTTGAAGCAAAACTCTAGTAGCTAAATATGGGGCGCTCACTGTTCCATACGTAAGAGTTTTCAGCTCATAAGTTTTAACTGGTTCATTCACCCCCTCCTTCCAAAGAATTCTCTGAAGTTTAGTTTGACTCGGATCAATTAAAATCATTCTATACATTTGTTTAATGTCAGCTACGAATGCATAAATATGCTTACGAAATCTTGTCATTATTTTAAAAAGGTCTTCCTGAATAACCCCACCGTTATATTGTAAGGAATTAAGAGAGTTTCCTAAGGTTGTTTTCGAAGACGCGTTAAAAACTACACGAAGTTTTGTTGTACTTTTATCAGGGCGGTAGACTCCTAAATGCGGTATATAATAAGTTCCTACTTCTTCCAACCTTTCCGAAATCTCTGTCATGTGACCCAACCTTTCATATTCGCGTAAAAATTCTCTATACAATGTTAAATATTCAGGTTCTTTTAAGAATCGATTCCACAGCGAATTTAACTTTTTAAGGGCAATATCTCTGGATTTTCCTAAGCAAAGCGGATTCTCTTTTAACGGCATTTTAACAATATATCTCCCTGTACTATCTCTTTTAACGTTTTTCTCAAAGTGTTCTTCGCAAATTATTGTTTCTTTATTTTTGGGTACTTCAATCTGAACATCTTCTATTTTCCAAAATTTCTCTATGGTTTCGTTTAAAAGAGTATTGTCCTGAATGAAACCACAATGTACTCTCCCCTGACTTGGAATGGGAACACTTCCACTTGCTACATAACCAAAAACTGTATTTTGAAAAATCAAATTACTATTAACCGGACAAATTTGACCTGGCCGTAACAGCTCATAAAATATCTCAGCACTTAAAAGTAAATCTATGCGACCTGGTTTGTTAAAGTTTTCATCCGCTAGTTTTACATATTTTAACTCTGGCACATTAATATTAAACATTTTTGATTGTATCTAAAATAAATATTATTTTTGTGTGTGACAGTCCACTAAATGAGAGAGTTTTGTGATTTCTTCAAGCTATCGTCGACACCCTGTATATCCCTTTATCTATATTCTGCAAACATTTCTCAGTAAATTGAATGCAGCTCAGCGTAAAAATGCATAGCTTATTTAAGAACAACGTTTAAATAATTTACGCTCATATTCAGTAACGTTGGTGAGCTCCTTTGGGTAGCCCTGTATATCAACTATAACATTTATACACACCATATAATGAGCATATATTTAGCGAAATATAAACGCGAATATCATAATTAAAATACATTTCAACCCTCCATCAGCCATCATCGGACACATATACGGTACTTCGGAAAAAATATAATATTTGAAATCTTTTGTGTGACCCTGTAAATGCTATGTACTTCATATTATGCAAGACAGTAGCGTATAATTTGTATTAAGCTTCAGTGACATATATCAATTTTATGATACATGAAACAGCTCAATATATTTAAAATATGTCACACACAATTCCCCCTTTTACCATTATCTAATGGAATTCTTTTGTGTGGCCCTGTAAATGAATAATAGCTACATTTTCACCTTATATTTTATACTAGTAAATCTGCAGATCAGGAGCCTCAACGTCAGCTTTGTTCATATTTTTTTAAAACACACTTTGGGTAATATTCAACTCCCTGGAAACTGTAATTTAAAATTTTCAAATTGCATAATTATTTATAAGAATAAAATAGGAATTAGAAATTTTCAGCCATCAAAAGCGGTAAATTAAAAATTTAGTTATGTTAGGATATTCTGAAATTTTCATGATCTATTATTTTTGTATTCTTTATTTTAACATAGTAGATTTCTTCAGGGGGGCTCCGCCCCCCTGAACCCCCCGAGCATCACTTAATTTAAATTTGTCACTTTCTAATAATTGCGCTAATGATTATTGCATATTTTGCATTTCTTTATACATTTTGATTTAGAAGAATAAGTAACAGTTTGGGCAAATATTTTTCTTTATCTTCATACTTCTACATGCCTGCCAGCCACAAACACCTAAACCTGATGCATCAGGAAGTTTTGTAATTTTTAACTCAGTAATCTAGAGTTTTACAATTTTGTTTCCGAAATTTTTTTTTTTTTTTAATTGCATTTTGCTGCAGTTATAGCGGGACAGACAGACATACAGAAGTAGAGACTGGCATATGAAAAAAATAAATTTCGTGTCTCCAAAGTAAGCCTTCACTGAAGTTTCGGCAATGACGTCATTATTCATGAGTTATTGATATTCATGTTTCTTGTATTTTTAACGACTACTATAAAATACCTGTTTTTGTTCAACTATGACGTCATATTTTACTAAGTGAAATATTTATTAAAAATATAATTCTTGTTTATTTCTTTTACTTCTAATTATGTCCCCATTTTCGTCAGAAAAATTTCTATTAACGAAACGAATATCCGTGTTTAATATTTAATAAAAAGTACTATATCTATAGTTATTTTAATTCTGACGTCATATATTTTTTTTTTTCATAGTTTAATTTTTCGAATGGAAATTGCTCAATTGAAACTTATTGCAGTTGAAAAATTATTATTACAAGTTTTGATTTTTTTTTTGGCAACAATAAAGGAAATTGCTTAAATTTTATTTAAAAAATCCCTATTGATTCTGTATGAAAAAGAAGGAAATTTTGAATTATTAAGGAAAATATTTGAATAAAATTAATAAAACATAGCCTATGGTTTTTTTTCTGAGCTATGCTATATTTATACGCAAAGATACAAAGAAATTAATTAATTCATAAGTTTTGATGTTGACTTCATTTAAATTTTTCACACGCTTTCAAATTTATAGCATTATAAGGATAAGGATTAAGATGAATGGTTGCTTAGCAACCATTAGAAGAAAATAAAGAAAATGAAATAAATACATTTCAAATAAGTAAATCTCTAAAACAAATTAGTCTATATTATTGGAACACATTTATAAAAAATCTCCAAAATTTACAGTAATAATTTTAAGAATCTGACAAATGCGTTGACAAAATTTCAAAATAATACGAATAATTTAACTGGTAAATTTTAGTATTCATTTATCATTGAATTCCATTAATCAAATGTGTCATTTTCTCTCAGGGGAAAAAAATTAAAATCATTGGATTAGCCATAGAAAAACATTATTGCGCGAAATAAAATATTCTATATCTTCCGAACAAATAAATGAAATCTAACAAAAAACTATACAGCTTAATCCCAGTGTCTCACTAACATACCCACTTAATTTCAAGCCAATCGAATGCTTTTTACGGAAGTTATCGCGGAACAGACAGACAGACTGACAGACTGACAGACTGACAGACAGAATCCAAAAAATTTCGTGTCTCCAAAGTAAGCCTTCAACTGACGTTTCGGCAAAAATGCATATTTTAATATGTTTGACAGGGTATGACATCTTTAAAATTCCTTTGAAACGATTTTTCCCCATAGGCCGCGTAATGTAATAGGAAACTTTTGATTCGCCCTGTAGATAAACTAATCATGGTAGATACTTCATTTTCAGTAGGGTTCGTGCTAGGGTAAACCTCAATAACGTCCTAAAATTTCATGGCAATCCGAGTATATTAATGATTTTTCCCCATAGGCCGTAATGTAATGGGAAACTTTTGATTCGCCCTGTAGATAAACTAATCATGGTAGAAACTTCATTTTCAATAGGACTTGTGCTAGGGTAAACGTCAATAACGTCCTAAAATTTCATGGCAATCCGAGTATATTAACGATTTTTCCCCATAGGCCGAAATGTAATGGGAAATTTTGATTCTCTCTGTAGATAAACTAATCATGGTAAATACTTCATTTTCAATAGGGTTCGTGCTAGGGTAAACTTCAATAACGTATAAAAATTTCATAGCAATCCGAGTACATTTACGGGAGTTAGAGCGCGGACAGACGGCCAGACAAACCGAATGCATAAGCACTTTTCAACTCTGTTGTAAAGTGCTAAAATGAAGCTACCGTAATTTCGTGTAGATAAGTTGCAGCTCAAACAATTCTGTTTCGACCCAGAAATTTTCAAAAATAAAATGAAACATTTTGTATCACGGCATATATTTATCTTAAATTGCTGAATGAATTATCTGGGTCGAAAATGAATCGTTTGAGCTGCGGCTTATCTACACGAAATTACGGTAGTTTTTCTTTTGACGAGGTTTGATTTCAATAATTTTTATATCTTCAAAATATTTATTTAAAAAAAAATGAATTACTGCGTTTAGCGTGAAATAGTAAATTTAAAAGTTTACAGGAATAGCAATTTTCCGCTGAAGTGTAAAAAAGCTTAAAATTTGCCCAAGATATATAACACCGATAGTCAGGGCCGAAACTAAGGGGAGGGGGAGAGGAAACATGTGCTCCAGTTGTTAAAACTAAAGGGCACCAAGATTTTGTGTGCTAATTTTACTCACATCTCTGTTTAGCACTGTATTGTTAAAATAGTCATCTCTGGGATTGCAAAAGTATAGAAGAATCTAAAAGTGCTATTACACGTAAAAATTGCAAGCGACAAAAATCGCCTGCGTTTTTTTCGTTTTCTAAGCATTTCATTGGCTGTTCGAGAAGAGTCTTTACCATCATTTGGATTTCCAAGCATTTGATTGGCTCTTACTGGCGACTCGCTTCGTTCCAGGCGTCAAAGACGCTCCGACAAAAGAGAATCGCTCGCTACCAAGCGATTCCCCTGGTCCCATAGGATAACATGGAGACGCCTGCAATTTGACGCCTGCAGCACGATACGTGTACAAAAGTCCTGTTACATGTGTTCTGTTGCAGGCGTCAAATCGCAGGAGTCTCCTTGTTATCCTATGGGACCAGGGGAGTCGCTTGGTAGTGCTCGATTCTCTTTTGTCGGAGCGTCTTTGACGCCTGGAACGAAGCGAGTCGCCAGTAAGAGCCAATCAAATGCTTGGAAATCCAAATGATGGTAAAGACTCTTCTCGAACAGCCAATGAAATGCTAAGAACACGAAAAAACGCAGGCGATTTTTGTCGCTTGCAATTTTTACGTGTAATAGCACTTTTATACTCCCATCACGAGATGAGACTTGGGAAACTCCTTCTCTTAGACGAGTCGACTTTACAGAAGGTGTGCAAGGTAATGCGGGAGGGGAAAATAATCCCGTGTTTTCAATTCGACCATTCCCCGCAAAGAACTAGGGTTGAAATGATAGCGCGCCAATAACTTGCGCTGCGTATTTCTTGACAGAAATCTGTTTTCCTTCTCTCGTTTAGCTTAGTTGTGTTTTATTTTCTCTCTCTTTTATAATTTATCCCGCCATTTTTAAACTTTTTTTTTTCAAAACAATTATTTTTTTATTACAAACATGCCCTGGGCCTCCGTGGCTGAGTGGTTAAGACATCACGCCGCTAATCGTGAGGTTGTGGGTTCGAATCCCACTGGCTCCATTGCACACACTCTTTGTGTGGAGCTCCTGGTTGTACTTCTCTTGTGTTGTAATATTTCCTTGTGTGCTATCTCGTCCCTGTATACTGACGATGGCTTATAAGCAGGCTTCATGTCGAGCACACAAGTCAAATGTATGTTGTTCAATAAACAAACAAACAAACATGTCCTCAAACTTTTCGAAAAAGCAGCAACAAAAAAGAATTTCATGTTCCATCTAGCTAATTTCTTAAAGATAATTTATACAGTGTGTCCATCTTATTCATAACCCAATCTAAATCCCTGCAAACTGTGTTTTTAGCAACTTAAGGATCTGGCATTAACTGGGAAAAATAAAGATCACGTTAGTATAAATGGCGCTTCGCGCCATATACACTACAAATTCGATCTCATAGAGGATGAGATGAAGAGAGAGAGAGAACATGTCCTCAAAAGGGAAAACAATTCACTCTAAAGAAAGAATGATTATTCATAAAGTTACGGATTTTTTTGAGAAGGAAGCAAATTTTTTACTTTTTCTCCCCCGTCGATTTTGTTCTATCCATAGAGCAGAAAATAGATGAAGAAAGAATCAAAACTGCAGTTCTGAATTATATTTGATGTATTTTTAAAATATTAAATTTTAAGATAGTATAAGTTAAAAATTTAAAATATGCCATTAACCTTTAAAAAAGTACAAAATTTAATTATTATTAAAATGAAAGATGTGTTTAAGGCTGTTTTTAAATCCAAAAGTTTTTATCACATAAGTTTTGACTTATTTTTGTTCAAAGGTTTGTTTTCATGAAACTAGTAATTGTTATTCTGAAAGCAAAATATTTATCTTTATTATCGTAATAATACAAAAGTAACAATTTATATAAAAGTTAAGAATACGTTTTAATGTTTAATGTAATTGTAGAATAATGACAATTTAAAAGTATATGACTTAAAAAAAAATTTTTTTTGGACCAAGCCAAATTTTACATGTTTTTGAATATACTTGGTTTCGTCGAGGAAATTATATTCATAGAGGAGGATTCAAACGGGGCTGAATATTTTGATCCGTCAAGACTAGGGAAAATGAAATCAATAGCGGCTTAGTACGGAAAAAATAAGTTAGGCCCGGTCCGATCCTTGATGAAAAAAGTAAGGCCCGAGTCTTCAGAAAAAAGTAAAGCCAGGGCTCGGCCCTGCCCAAATGCAGTTAATGAAAATCAGGCCGAGGCCTGGCACGTGCAGATCTCTCTGCGTGCGTTCTCCCAGATTAAATAATTTCCCTTTTAAGTCAATAAGATACAAATTAACAGCGCCAAATTGTCGCACACATGGGAAATGTGGCAACCTACGCGTTTCTCTTTTACGGCGCAGCGTAGGGAAGAAAAATCGACGCTCCGATATGAAAGAAATGGAAAATCGTCTTAAGCTACGTCTGTATGATTGACAGGTCTCTTCTCCTGCTGGGACTATAATAATAGCACTTTTAAAGTGCTATTACACGTGTGCTGCTGCAGGCATCTCCATGTTATCCTATGATCCAGGGGAGACGCTTGCAGAGCGCGCGATTCTCTTTTGTTGGGGTGTCTTTGACGCCTGGAACGAAGCGAGTCGCCAGCAAGAGACAATCACGGTAAAGACTCTTAACCAAATGACGGTAAAGACTCTTCTCGAACAGCCAATGAAATGCTAAGAAAACGAAAAAACGCAGGCGATTTTTGTCGCTTGCAATTTTTACGTGTAATAGTACTTTTAAGGATGATATGGCATAAGGATATTGCATAAAACGGATTTTTTTTTTTTTGATTCTTTTTTATTTCGTTTACAAGATTTTAGGTAATCAATATTTGACAAAGCAGATTGTTCTGTATAATTTTATGATATGACACTAAATTTTAAAATAAATTGGTTATTAAAAAATTAGATTTTTTTTTTTTTTTGTATTTGCAGATAATTTATTTAAATGCAGTCATTGATAAGCTCAAGAAAAAATCCTAAGCAAATAACAAGACACACTTTTTACAAAAATGTCAATTTTTTTACGGAAAAACGTTTGTTAAAAAACGACATAGCCCTATGCAATTTACAAAAACTGTCATTGAAAAATTGCCTAACTAACAAAGAAGGTCTCATCAAAATCCGTCTATTAATAATTTTTATAAAGACTAATCTTTCATAATCGGGTTTACGTGATTATAGTAATTTATTTCAAAATAACTGTCTAACTCTATAATTCAGCATTGTAGAACAATATGCAATATATTAAAATCACCCCTGAAAAATTATCTAACTTATAATGCAAATTCCTTCAAAATACATGTAGTAGATTTTTTTAAAATTGAATAATATTCCGCGAATGAGTTTTACTGATTATTGAACTTTCTCCTATAATTCGATAAATAAGTAACGTACAACAATATGAAACATGCTAGATGCTTCCAAAAAAAATTATTCCATGAAAATACTTTGAGCAGGACTCGGGTTATCAACATCCGAAACGAAATACCAATTTGGATTTTATGTTTAAAATAGAAGTAGACAGATGTAACGTCATAATCATAGCAAACGCGATAGCGTTTGTTAAAACTGTTGTTAGCTTTCGTTTTTTCAAAACTAAAAACTATAACAAAATCACTTCACCTTTTTCATTTACGTATAAAAAACATTTCATATTTATTTACTTAGAACAGGTGTCACAAATAAAAAATTAAAAAGTTGACATGTTTCGGTTCATTCATAAGAACCGTATTCATAACACATAAAATCAGTAGAAAACTAAATGACACTGGATATAAATATAATTTAAAAACCAAAACACAAAACATTGCGCCCCCTATGATCGTGAATAGCCATTGCCACCGCGGCATATAAATATAATATACAGGGTACAGGGTGTTTCTAAATTCATGGTACAAACTTTAAGAGGTGATAGTACACATCAAGACAAACAATATTAAATAGGAAACTAAGGGTCCCAAACGTCTTCCGAAGGAGATAGGCGCCATTAAAGTTTAGGGTCCAAAAGATCAAATGATTATAAAAAACAGAAAAATTGGTCGATTCGTTTGCGGTTTTCACTAAAACTATTCTTTATGTCAGTATTGTCTTGAAAATAAATTATAAAGATAACTTTCAAAAATGCCGATAGAGGACGCTTTAGACTTTGGAGTAACGAACAACTATTTTTTACCGTTATTTTTTGCATCGCATGAATTTTTTTAGAAGCTTAGACATAAACTTAAATTTTGAGCTCAAAATCTAAGTCGTTGGGAGTGGTTAAGCAGCCCTAACTGAACTGTGAGGGGAGGTTCAAATTCCAAATGTTTATAAAAAACGGAAAAATTAGTCGATTCGTTTGCGGTTTTCTCTAAAACCATTCTTTATGTCAGTATTTCCTTGAAAATAAATTTTAAATATAAATTTCAAAAAATGCCGATAGAGGGTGCTTTAGACTTTTGAGTAACGTACAACTATTTTTTACCGTTATTTTTTGCATCTCATAAAATTTTTTTAGAAGCTTAGGCATAAACTTAAATTTTGAGATGAAAATCTGAATCGTTGGGAGTAGTTAAGTAGCGCAAACTGAACTGTGTTCAATGGGGGTGGGGAGGTTCAAATTACAAATGATTATAAAAAAGGAAAAAATTGGTCGATTCGTTTGCCGTTTTCTCTAAAACTATACTTTATGTCAATATTTCCTTTAAAATAAATTTTAAAGATTAATTTCAAAAAATACCGTTAGGGGGCGCCTTAAACTTTAGAGTAACCAACAACTATTTTTAATCGTTATTTTTTGTACTAATTAAATGCTTGTAAAAGTTCAAACTTAAATTTTGAGCTCAAAATCTGTATCGTTGTGAGTAATTAAGTAGCGGAAAATTGAAATGTGTTCGAGGGGTGTGGAGGGTAACATTTTAACTCCTGAACACAGTTTAGTTTGCGCTTCTTAACCACTCCATCGATTTAGAATTTGAGCTCAAAATTTAAATCTAAGCATTTGCAAGCATTTAATTAGATACAAAAATAACGGTTAAAAATAGTTGTTGGTTACTCTAAATTTTTAAGGCGCCCTCTAACGGTATTTTTTTAAATTAATCTTTAAAATTTACTTTCTGGGAAATATTGACATAAAGAATAGTTTTAGCGAAAACGGCAAACGAATCGATCAATTTTTCCGTTTTTTATAATCATTTGAAATTTGAACCTCCCCCCCCCCCCCCAACTGAACACAGTTCAGTTTGCGCTACTTAACCACTCCCAATGATTCAGATTTTTATCTCAAAATTTAAGTTTATGTCCAAGCTTCTAAAAAATTTTATGAGATGCAAAAAATAACGGTAAAAAAATAGTTGTACGTTACTCCAAAGTCTAAAGCGCCCTCTATCGGCATTTTTTAAATTTTATCTTTATAATTTATTTTCACGATAATACTGACATAAAGAATATTTTTAGTGAAAATCGCAAATCACTTGACCAATTTTTCCGTTTTTTATAATCATTTGAAATTTGAACCTCCCCCCCCCCCCCCCACAGTTCAGTTTGTGTTACTTAACCACTCCCAACGATTTAGATTTTGAGCTCAAAATTTAAGTTTATTTCTAAGCTTCTAAAAAAATTTAATGAGATGCAAAAAATAACGGTAAAAATTAGCTGTACGTTACTCGAAAGTCTAAAACGCCCTCTATCGGCATTTTTTGAAATTTATCTTTATAATTTATTTTCAAGACAATAATGACATAAAGAATAGTTTTAGCGAAAACCGCAAACGAATCGACCAATTTTTCTGTTTTTTATAATCATTTGAATTTTTGGACCCTAAACTTTAATGGCGACTATCTCCTTCGGAAGACGTTTGGGACCCTTAATTTCCCATTTAATATTGTTTGTCTTGATGTGTACTATCACCCCTTAAAGATTGTACCATGAATTTAGAAACATCCTGTATTTTGATCAAAAATTAAATTTAAAATGTATAAAATTAATATTAATATAAATAGAAAACTAAATTACACTGGATATAAATATAATTAAAAAACCCAAAACACAAAATATTGCGCCCCCTATGATCGTGAATAGCCAATGCCAGGAGCTAATAATAATCGGACACCGGGCAGTCTAATAGGGGGAGCCGCGGTGGCATTGGTTATTCTCGATCATAGGGGGCGCAATATTTTGTGTTTTGGGTTTTTAAATTATATTTATTTCCAGTGTCATTTAGTTTTCTATTTATATTAATATTAATTTTATACATTTTAAATTTAATTTATGATCAAAATATATTATATTTATATGCCGCGGTGGCAATGGCTATTCACGATCATAGGGGGCGCAATGTTTTGTGTTTTGGTTTTTAAATTATATTTATATACAGTGTCATTCAGTTTTCTACTGATTTTATGTGTTATGAATACGGTTCTTATGAAAGAACCGAAACATGTGAATTTTTTAATTTTTTATTTGTGACACCTGTTCTAAGTAAATAAATATGAAATGTTTTTCATGCGATAGCGTTTGGTATAATATGTTTAAGAAATGGAAAATGCAAACGTCTTTTTGAAATTTCTGGCGAACCAGTTGACGTACGATAATGATTCTTTTTTCAAAAGATAGAACTCGATGAAACAAATAAAATGATAGCATTCAAAAAATTATCGTTCATTACAGTAGTTTTTTATTTAACTTTTAACGAAAAAATGAAGACCTAAAATTCAACAAGCTAACGATCATATGGATGATTAACTTCATTTTTGGTTTATTTTAATCCTTTTGATAAAACTTACAATAGATTTTTTTTTCATCTTTGTATGTTTGACGATCGCTGAGGAAATCGAATTTGTCTGTTAAAGCTCCAGTTGAACATTGTTTCTTGCTGTTGCTGTAGGAGTTTTTTTTTTTCGTTGCCACCAAGTATAAATAAGCATAATTTTTTATATATGTAACATAATTCATCCAAATTAAATAAATCACGTAAATATAATTATTTGTTTTTATTGCGAAGCATTTAGTTTCAGTTCTTTGAATAAAGTTGTGAGTGCACGGTAATTAATTTTGTTCGACTCCTTGGTTTATTTTTACGACATCATGCATTTTATATGACTATGCAATAACTTTCTTAATTATTCTAATACAACAATAAAATTTTGGCAGCAAATATTTGGTTTTTCAAAATATTGGGTTGTTCGGAAATCCTTTCAGTTTGGGAAAATCAACTCGTACCGGAAAATTCTATTACTTAATTATTAGACATTGTTTCCGATATCTAATACTTAGATATAAACGGATAAATTTTTCCGGTACGAATTGATTTTCCCAAACGGAAACGACTTTCCGAACGACCCAAAATAAAAAAAATCTTCAGTTTTTATCAAAAAAAAATTTAATGACAAGTATTAAAAAATGCTCTGGTGATCAACAAAAAAGGTTAATATGTTAAGTATGAAAAAGTGTTTGACAAGTGCTTCTATTTGAGCATGAGAGAGGACAAGTGGTTCCTTCTTGGCTGCAGCTCACTGTCAATGTCAAATTTGAAAAAATCATATTTGCGCTTTTTCTATATAAAAGAAATTAGCGTAAAACTTTCCGTCTTTCTTTTTAGTAAAATTTTCAATGTGAACTGCGCTGTTGACTCCGCACTGCAAACTGCACTGTTGATTCTTCTTTGCAACTGCATTACAATTCATTTTTCTGTGCAGTTCTATGCTGCGGGCATGCTTGATGGCACTGCATGAGTATGATACGATACAGGAACTAAGGTTTCTGGTACTATTTCGCCTTACATTTATGTTTAATTACGCTGCGTTTTTTCTGGCTATGTCTTTGCGCTACACATTTTTATCGTAATTATGACTGATTTCTTTTAAACGAAAAAAGCCAAATATGATTTTTTTTCTTCAAATTTGGCATTGACAGTGAGCTGTAGCCAAGAAGCTACCCCTTGTCCTCTTTCATGCTCAATTAGAAGCACTTGTCAAACACTTTTTCATACGTAACATATTAACCTTTTTTGCTTCCCACCAGAGCATTTTTTAATACTTGTAATAGTATTGATCATTAAAAATTTATGAAACAGAATGTTACTTTTAAACATCTCTTCTCAATAAATGCCATAAATGAGTCAGAATAACGCAAACTTAAAGAGGTTTCAAAGCACGAATGTTGTGATTTACGATTATAGTTACAACTATAGTTAATTTTGTACCAAAGCAATCTCGCATAACCAGTGATGTAAAATACCCGGGTATTTATTTTTAAGGGTAAATACCCAGGGTAAATACCCAATTTGGGTATTTACCTGGGTATTTATTTTCAATTATATATATTTGGGAAATTACATTAATTTCACTTTTAGTTATGATAAAAGAGTATAAAAGAAAGAAAATTATAGAACTTTAGACTTCTTACAATCCTTTAATTAAAAAAAAAATCAACTTTTTACACTTAAGTATTGAATTTAAATGTAATTTTTAAAAATGAAGCATATAAAAAAGTTAATGTGTTTATAGAGAATTGTTTTTTCAATAAATTTAAGGGATAATATTGATATAAAAACTAGTCGTTGGGGGCCACCGTAACACTTACCCATCATAGATATGCATAATATAAAATATGAAAATAAAACATGTGTAAACTATTTATAAAATGCATTGCAATTCGAAAACAAAACTTAAACATACATTTAATACTTTTAATATACATAGCTCTACATATATGCTCTATAATGAATTGCTGATGAACCCATTTCGACAAATTATACAAAACGCCAAAATACTCAAGTAAGTACCAGATTGCGTAAAAGAAACATCCTTATAACTCCAAAAATAATAATCATATTAACTAAAAATTTACTGCGTCGAATTAAGCGTCTCATTTCCAATTAAAATATATCTTTGTATTGAAATTTGATTGAAATACAGGGTCATGAAAAATCGAAGAATGTGAAAAAAAGGATTACAGATATCTCAGCAACTAATAATCCGATCGACTTCGTTCCTTATACAAAATTTGTGTTATTTTATTGCCTTTTATGTTCACTTCTTAAAATAAAAAAATTCGAAAATTTTTATATACCTTTCATCAGAACGAATTTTTCGAGAGTCCGAAAAAAATAGTTCCGGATAATCGAGGTTACTGATATTAAATAGGCTTCGTCCCATTCTTACATACTAAGTACATACAAAATTTCAAGTCTCTATCTCAATTTGTTCGGGAGATAGAGCGGTTACAGACAGACAGACACACAGACACACAGACGGACGGACGGCAATTTTTTTTTTCTAAAAATATGTTTTTCGGAATCTTCAGTATCTGAAACGTGTAAATCCGTCATAAAAATTTTTTCGATTTTCAAAACGATTGCAAGACTTACCCTATACTACGTATGATGGGTAAGTAAAAAATTTTTTCGATTTTCAAAACGATTGCAAGACTTACCCTATACTACGTATGATGGGTAAGTAATAATATACAAATACAGTAAAACCTCTAAATAACGGACACCTCGGGAAAACGGAAATTGTCCGCTATTCGGAGGCGTCCGCTATTGGGAAAACCTAAGAGATTTAAAAATTGCTAAGTAATGCTTAATGTTCATTAATTAACTTTTATATGTCTGAAAACCTCTATTATATGATTAATCAGAAATGAACAGAGCTTTTTTAAGCTATAAATCTGAAATACAACCTTGCATGCCTTTATCCACTGTTTATTACATTCTTACAAAAAAATCTGTTAGAAATATTTGCTTTTGTTTTCTATTACCTGTAATTTCTCTTTTAATGTGAAGTTTTAATTCTGTAGGTAATTTTATTTTTTCTGAACTATATTTTATTATTACAAAAAAAACTGCAACTGCTCTCTGTATTTTGCCGCTTCTTTGGAAATTCTCGATATTGCAGGAAACATCTTCAATTTCAGCATCTCTTTCATCATCACTAAAAGTCAGCTTTTGTCGAACATTCCTAAGCAATATAATCGCATATAGAAATCGATTCTACTCTAGTAAGTAAATCATCATCAATATTAATGAAAATTTTGGAATTTTTTTCATTTATTTTTCTTGTTAAAAAATAATTTTTCATCTTTTATTGCCAAAATTACTGTCCGCTATTCGGAATGTCCGTTATTCAGAGGTTAAACATACAAAATTTTAGGTTTTGGGAATGGGGATTAGAAAACTGTCCGCTAAATAGAGGTGTCCGCTATTCGGGAGTGTCCGTTATGGAGGTTTTACTGTACACTATATTGCCATTGATTATGGGACACTTGCGATTTTAGACATTTTACTAAATATCTAGAAAAATACATGAGGAATCATCTCGAAACTCTTAGTGTATAAATATAATAGTATACGTCATACATCTCCGTAAAGATTTTTTACCGAAACGCTATAGGGGACCGTCAACAAATTAAAAAAGAATGAATATCTTTTGAATAACCCTGTCAAAACTAATGTAGCAAAAGCGCTCAAACTCTAGATTATGATTGAATGCCTTATTGTAATACACTGTGTTCATTTTTATGCAAATAGCATGCACACTCGCAGAGTAATTAAGGTTTTTATAAAAATGGTCCCAAATTTTTCCAAGTTTTTCCATTATAATTTTCAGCGTTCTTAATATAAAATAATATTTTTTTTCAGAAAATATGACAAACAACATTGCACACAGTACCTGTAATCAGAATTAAAAAATAATAAAAATTGTATGAAAAATGAGTAGGTTTACTATATAATTTTTTACTGCGCATGTGTCAAAGATATCAAAATTTCATTTGCATATTATGTTAGCTAAATGTATAGAGCAACTTTTGTAAAAGTCTCAAAATCATAGCTTCAAAATTCTGAAAGTAATCGTCTATAGAAAAAGGACAAAATCCGTTGTTTCCAAAATGAAGCAAAAAAATGAGGGATTTTATCCAAATGCAGTAGTACACCCCATATTGTGTATTCTATATTGATACTAATCAATGAATATATGGATACAACCCCTCTTGTTTTTGCTTCATTTTGAGAATAACGGTTTTTCGACTTATTCAATTGACGATTATTGTCAGAATTTTCAAGTTATGATTTTGTGACTTTCACAAAAGTTGCTCTATACATTTAGCTAGTATAATATGCAAATGAAATTTTGATATCGTTGACGCATGCGCAGTAAAAAATTATTTAGTAAACCAACTCATTTTTTATACAATTTTCATTATTTTTTAATTCTGGTTACAGGGTACTGTGTGCAATGTTGTTTGTCATATTTTCTGAAAAAAATAATATTTTATATTAAGAACTCTGAAAATTATAAGGAAAAAACTTGGAAAAATTTGGGATCATTTTTATAAAAAACCTTAATTACTCTGCGAGTATGCATGCTATTTGCATAAAAATGAACAAGGCTTATTACAATAAGGCATTCAATCACAATCTAGAGTTTGAGCGCTTTTGCTACATTAGTTTTGACAGGGTTATTCAAAAGATATTCATTCTTTTTTAATTTGTTGACGGTCCCCTTTGGAGTTTCGGGAAAAAATCTTCACGGAGATGTATGACTTATACTATTATATTTATGCACTAAGAGTTTCGAGATGATTCCTCGTGTATTTTTCTAGATATTTAGTAAAATGTCTAAAATCGCAAGTGTCCCATAATCAATGGCAATATAGTGTATATAATACACAAATTAAGCACATATTAAATATAAATGTGAAAAATATAAATAAAAAATATACAAATTATGCAAAGATATAATATAAAAGTGAAAAATATAATTTTCTTAATTCAATATTCGTATGTTGAAGAGAACCATTTAGCATCAGCAATAGCTTGACTTTAAGTAAATAAAACTCAGTAATTTTGGATTGAGAAAGCAGCCTAATATTAAACATAATTTAACATTTATATATAAATAATATGAAAAACTATAGATATAGATAATAAAATAGAAAATGAAAAATATAATTTTATCATATCGACACAATTTTTCTCTCAGTTTAAAATCAGTCAGACTTCAGACACAACAACTTCGGAATCTGAATTTTCAAAGTCCTCAATTTCTAAGCTGTCGTCACTTGAAAGTAATTCTTCTATACGATTTATTGTTTCTGAAACATTTTCATTTGTTTCCTGTTTCTTTATTTTGGGTGTATTCTGTTTATTTACTTCATTGTGTAGCAGCTTCCAATTATACGATAGGTAGGTTAGCTTAGCTGCTCTTTCTGATGTCAAGCGGTTTCTTTTTTTACTGTGAATCCAGCTAAAGGTGTTAAAGGTTCTTTCCGTCGCGGCAGACATAATAGGTGCACTTAATATGCGCAAAGCTAGTTCAGCTAATATATTAGTGCCCCCTAAGCTTTTCCACCATAGTAGAGGAGGCATATTCTCTAGCCCTTCCCACAAGATTTTTCTTTCCCAGAGACCTTCTTTTTCTCTGTAATGAACAAGATCCATTTTAAGTTGTGTGCTCTCTAATTTCATGTGATGTTCAACATCATAAATGAATGTTAAACCATCAAGCAAATCTGAAGGTTCTAAGGTACTTCCTTGCATTATAGGATTTAAAATGTCTGCTACAAGATGGAGAAGACCAACACCATATTCTTTTCATTTTCTAAATTGCTCCATAATATGCTTTTCTTCATTTTTTTCCAATAAAGATACAGGAAGTAATTCTAGCAATACTTTTTCTAAGTTGTTTATTTTGTTATACACCAAATGAATCTGAGGTTCATTTGATTCAAAAGATTCTATAAGTTCTACAATCGGAGTAAAGATATCAATCATATTTTCAATACGAATCCAAAAAGTATCATCTAAAAGTTTTTTTTTTTTTTTAACTGAGAAGACAATTGAGCTTCTTCACAAACTGCCATAGTTTGCAGCGTAAACTTGTTATCTTTTAAGCTTTTAAGACTGTGTAAGTAGCTTCCCCACCTAGTTTTACCTGGCAATTTCAAGGAAATATTTTTCTTGCTTTCTTGATCTTGAATCCGGTTAAACAATGCACTTAAACGGTTGCTACGTTTGATAGTTTTCACTATATCAATTACATTTGTAAAAAATTGTTTAACTGACTTGCATCCTGAAATATCAGAACACAATAAGTGTAAAAGATTGGCAAGGCAACCTAATGGAACAACATGCGGATATTTTTCTTTTACTAATCTAAACGCTGCTATCATATCATTGTCACCTATAATCACAAAAAATTTTTCAGGATCATGATCTTTCATAACTTTTTCAATTTGCTCAGCCAAATAACAAGCATCATGCTTGTTTTCCTTTGACATGATAAAATCAACAAATAGAGGTTGTGGTTTTGAAATCACAAAATTTATTATTGATTCATTTCTTATGTTACTCCAACCATCACATTGCAAATGGAGGTGTTTTGATTCAGTTAGTTGTCTCTGAACTTCACATTGCATTTCAGAATATTGAGAATCTAAGTAAGTTGAGGCAAGACGAAAACGTGAAGGTAAATTGTAAGAAAGTCGAACTTTCTTAAAAAATTCAATCCACAAAGGATGTTCAACCAATGACAATGGACTTCCACTGATGAAAATGGCCTTAGCCAAATGTTGATTGAGTGTTTCCTAAAACAAAAAAGAAGCATTTGTAGTTTTATTTTTCCAAAATAAAAATATACAAGACATAGAATTTTTACATTTTTAATCCAGACTTCTATAGCATCTGTAATCTTGTAATTCAGATATTCCAAAACCTTTTATTATTATTTTATTATTTCTTTTCTTTCATGAAATGATAATAGATGCCACCACTAGCATACAAGAATACATTTCAGAAAACACTATTTTATGCAGCTATATATATTTTCCTTTTTCAAAATTTTGAATTTATGCTTGAAATTGATATTTTTAAGTATTAATTACTTAGTTTCTCCTAATTCCTTCCGCCTTGCGTGTTTAACCATTGTTCAGTATGGTAAAGTAATAATATTTTTTTTAAATTTATTAATGGCAAGTCCTATTTTAATTATTTAACTGTAAATCTTATTTAAATGTTTTATATTGTTTTATTTTTTAAATTTATATTTATCAGTTTCGTGATTTGTGTTATTTATTATTCAATAATAAAAAATTCCAAGTTAAAAAGAAAAAAATCTTATTGTTTCCCACAACTAACAACAGATGGCGACACCATACAAAATATACATATTTTTGAATTTTGAGATATTTTTAAGTGGAACTCCTTAGTATTATTTATTTATAAATTGCCTTAGTGTTTTGTATTATCATAATAATGCCTGATGTTATTATCATTTACCTAAATGCATTCTAGTTTCAAATTTTCTCTAATTCGCTATTGCCGTGGTTCAAATGATTCCGGATTAAAGATATAGGATTCAGCATATGATATTTTGTCAGGTATATGATATTTAATAACATTGTTTAATTGTTTTGAATTGCAATACTGCAAACCAACCGATTTATACTTTAAAAACTTCGGCAGCTAAGGATAAAGTTAAAAAATGGGGGAGACCCTTATATGGATTTACATAAGGGAAGGGGATTTTAGAAGGTATTAACAATATTTATTATACTTATTATTTGTAAGTTAAATTAATTTATCAGGAATTTATGTGTCTATAACTATCTTTTAGAATAAACAATATTTTCAATTAATTTCCTTTTTAAGTCAAATTTACATTTAATTAAAATGTAGTATTTGACTTTTATCCAAAATGTTCTTTAAATAATAAATGCATATATCCTCTAACGTTATTTTTTTATATGGAATGTTTTTTGAAAGCCTATAGAAACTATGAATCTTGAAAGCAGACTGTTTTCATTACAAATAAATTTATAAACTTGTGGCTTTAAGCAATCTATTTTTGCTTTGCTATTCTATATAAAAATAGGATTATATTGAAACTGCCAAAAAATATTTGTCTTATAAAATTGTATAATGGCAAGGGAATGGGTTCCTTGGGGATATGAAGATTTTCCCCAACTGCCCCCCCCCCCCGAACACATACACTCATTCCATGCCACTGCTTATAGCTCTGTATTATTTCAATCACAAAGTGAATTCTTGCTTTTAAATTATATATTTTTCACATCAGTGTTTAACAGTGTTTCTTTATCTACACTTCAAAACAAATTAAACGATTTTTTTTATTAATAGAAAAAAGATATTAAAATGCAAAGGCTTATTTCAATGAATCTTTTAAATTTTAAAATAAACAATTTATTAATTTATTAAAAATTGTAATATTAAAAATCAGAGACATATACTAGAAAAAAGCTTCAAATAATTTATTTCAATCAATATCAGTTCTAATTTAAGTATTTACTTTTAAAAGAACAAAATTGTATTTATTTTTGTTTATTAATATGTAAATGTACTTACATTTCAATGTATAAAATTCAATGTACTTACATTTCAATGTATTTATTTATTTATTTATTTTATTATTATTATTATTATTACTAATTTATGTATTTTTTGCGTACATTTTATTTCAATTTAATCTCTCCTTTTAGTTAATTTTTTAATTTACCCCGCTTTTTTTCCCATTTCCCTTCCCCCCTTCTTCCTTTCTTCTCCTTCATTGTCTATCTAGTTTTGTTTATGCTCTTCCGTGATTGGCTGTTGCCTTCTTCTTTCCTATTGGCTGTTTCTTCTGCTTGCTCCCTCTCCCTCCCGATTTCCCCTTCAGTCGTGCCGCTACATTCATTGTGGACGCACGTCTTTTTTGCGCCTGACGAAGAAAGACTAAGTTCTTTCGAAAGGCCTTGCGCAGTTAACTTATTTTATGGTGTTTAAAGAAGTTTTTTTTCATTTCAATTGTACTTACATTTGTTATTTCATCCATCTGATCCAAAAATGCTGTCATAGATATCTGTGACTTCGAAATTTTTTTATTTGTCAAAAAACTAGATGTTCCATCTCCAGCATTTTTTAGAAGCGAAGGTACACTTGTTATCGGTATCGATGAAGTGTTAGATGTACTGGACATTTGACCAGTATTAGGTTCATCTGTATCACTAATTGTTATATTTTCTTCTACATTTGAAGTTGAAGGCATAGTAGAAATAGATTCCTTATGATATTTTTTGCATTTAGAATCACTGTCAAAAACCTTTTTCAAACCTGCAGGACATTTGAAACATTTCTTAATATGATTTTCCATTTTGTTTACATTAGCATGCTTGTAATCCTTATTACAATATTTGCACTGCACACTTTTTCCTTTCACATTAAAAAAATTCCATGCAAGTCCTTTTTTTCCTCCCATTTTTACTTCTAACTCTTTCAAACGCACATCATAGACATCTAAAAGCAAGTGAAGAACAGTTTATAGAATCAAAATCCAAACCAAAACTAGCATGGTTTTGGTTTGTAAAATCTAGCATAGTTTTACTTAGTAAAATCTAGTTTAGTTTTGGTTCATACTTATGCAATGATTGGGCGCCATCTATTGCTTCTGGTGGAAATTTCTAATTGAAATTTAAAGGAATTGCAGATTATAAACAAAGCAAGAAAAGAGTGTGTATTACTAAATTTTTAGAAAATGGGAATGATATTTTAAAACTTAAAGATGATTCATAGAGGTTTATAATTAAGTTGATGATCAAACACATAATATTTGAATAGTGTTTTGTATTGAGGCAAAATATTTTAAATTTTTGGGCAGCTTTTTAATTCAGCAAGAAATAATCACAACTCATAAAATTGGAAATGAAAATATTTATTTAGTAAGTGAATACTTTGAAATTGCAATTCCTTTAAACTACTGTTAATATTTAGAGAAAATCAGTAAATTCCTATTTAATCTTTATACATGTCTGCAATATTAGGAAAAGATAATTAAATTTCTAAAACCAAAATTTTGTAGTTCAGCTGACAATTGTGAATATTTATCCTTCTATAGTAAAAAAAAAACTAGCCTTAAAAGGAATGACTCCTGGAATGATGCTGATGTGGAAGATTTCCGGAACTAACGAATCCGGGTTGTCCACTCCTTCCATGAGTCGAATAGACCAATCAGGAAAGGACTCCGTCTATGCATCGCCGTATGGGTTACCATAAAGAGAGGAAAGGTTACCATCGCCAACAATCGCCAAGTTTTTCGCCAACTTGGCGATATATCGCCAAATTTGGCGACCAAAATTAGTTGTCAAAAGTGACGCCAACTTGGCGATAACTGTAATATTTCGCCAAATTTTTAATTTCTTTACAACACCAGTCGTTTGATACATCATTTGAGAGGTTTGCAACTGCTTATTCATATAATGGATGTCTTGTGTGTTATCCTCCATTCTGCTCCCCAGGGGGGACACATTTTTAATTTCTTTACAACACCAGTCGTGTTACACAAGATTTGAAAGGTCTGCAACTGCTTATTCATATTATGGATGTCTTGTGTGTCACCCCCACACTCTGCTCTCCCCAGGGGGGGGTCACATTTTTAATTTCTTTACAACACCAGTTGTGTGACACATCATTTGAAAGGTCTGCAACTGCTTATTCATATTATGGATGTGTTGTGTGTCATCCCCCACTCTGCCCCCCGGGGGGCACATTTTTAATTTCTTTACAACACCAATTGTGTGACACATCATTTGAGAGGTCTGCAACTGCTTATTCATATTATGGATATCTTGTGTGTAACCCCTTTCCCCCCACCTCCGCCCTCAGAGGGGGCGCATTTTGTAATTTCTTTACAACACAAATTGTGTGACACATCATTTGAAAGGTCTGCAACTGTTTATTCATTTTATGGATGTCTTGTGTGTCACCCCCACTCTGCCCCCCATGGGGGCACATTTTTAATTTCTTTACAACACCAGTCGTGTGACACATCATTTGAGAGGTCTGCAGCTGCTTATTCATATTATGGATGTCTTTTGTGTCGCCTCCCACTCTGCCCCCCCAGGGGGGCACATTTTTAATTTCTTTACAACACCAGTCGTGTGACACATCATTTGAAAGGTCTGCAACTGCTTATTCATACCATGGGGTATCGGCGAGCGCAGCAAGCAGGGGTAGCCAATAATTTGGAATCGCAAAGCGATTACGCGGGGGTTGGCGAGCATAGCGAGCAGGGGGGCGGGGCCCCCTAGTAGACAGTAAAATAATAAAAATTGTTTAATAAACATAAATCAATAAATTGTTTGTTAAATTATTTATTTAAATGCTTGATTGTGTAATTTATCTTTTTTTTATTATTAGCAATCTAAATTTCTCTTAAGTATGGATTATTATTATTATTTTCTTAATAAATAGATGTGACATGTAATCTGTATAATGCTCTGCAATAAACTGTGCAGATAGGTAGTCTTATATTTTCTTTTTAAAAAAATGTAATAGAGCTTCACATTATTTACTTTGAAAATTTCCTACAAATTCAATTCACTTACTTTGCAGCTGAAGCACACTAGCAGCAAAATTAAGCAATTTTGCGATGTAAGTTTAGACTTCTCTTTAATTGTGGCTGAAGCCATACAACTTTCATAATTTGAATATCTCATTCTATGATTTTGGACTTCATAAATATTTAAGTTTCAAATAAAAATAAATTTTACTTTAAATATGCTTTTTCAAGCTGAAATATGAAAATACCCAGTTTTTGGGTATTTACCCGAGGCTTGGGTAAATACCCAAAAAATATTTACCTACCCACTCGGTATTTACCCGCCCCACATCACTGCGTATAACTGAATTACGATAGACTTGTATTCCGATTATGGAATTTTCTTCATCTTAATTTTTAAATTATTTTAATAAAAGTGCTATGTTGAACAACACAGATATTATATACGCACAACAAAGACACAATCTTTTTGGACGCCAATTTGGCAAAAAAATTGTTTTATAATACCAGTTACATGCATTTAAAAAAAAAGGGAATAGTAACAATAAATAAAAAAAAGCTCAATTAATAAATGTAAAAAAAAAAAAAAAAAAAAAAATTTAAAAAAAGTAAATAAACAATTTATTATTAACCGAGCCAAAACATCCGGGTTACCATATCAAGCAAAATAATGAGACTTTGGCACCAACTACGTATCCTGATGCATATATGACACTGAGGTCAGAAGAAATTTCGCGCCAATGTAGTGCATATATGACATCACTGCCACTTCAAGCAATATACCAGTAGCTTGCAAATAATTTTATTGTGTATTTTCCAGGCCGCTGCAATAAATGATATTATAAATGCTGTAATTTAAAAGTTCGGTACGGTTTAAGGTTCACCCCATGGTCGCCAAGCGTAAAAGTTGGCGCCTAATTTTTGCGCCGTTTTCAAACTATTTATCATCGTTACTGCGAAAGTAATCATTTTTAAAATATAGCATCTCAAAATTACATAGTTTCGAGTACTATTTTATTAAACAAAGGATATATAAAAAGTAAAAGAACAACAACAACAAAAAAAATTCACAATCAAATATTTTTTCAGTATCTCCATCTAAAAAACTGCAGTCATGAAATTGGAACTGTCTCTTAGCACTGCAGTAAAAAGCGTCATTTTTGAATCGGGGGAAAATGTAAGTTATAACTCAATTAGTATTAAAAAATGCTCTGACGAGCACCAAAAAAGGTTAATTAAACAAAAACATAATTTGCAGAACAAATTAAAAAAACAAAATTTATTTCCTGCTCTATTTAAGCCAGAGAAGGGACAGATATTAAGATATTTCATTTATTTATTTCTACATTTAGTATTAAATTTTTGTATCAAATAATTTAAATTATGTGAACATTAAAAAAATAAAAATGAAATTCAAACAATATGATACTTAAAAACCCTAAATCTTAGATTTCATTCAAACGAAATCGAAATAAATCTTAGACTTTTTCTGAACATTTGCTTTTTAGATGTGTCTATTCTTTTTATCTATACCTACTGTAAACATTATACAAAATCTGCAAAACAAATATTTGCAAGTTAAGTTTGGAAAAAAGTCTAAGATTTATTTCGATTTCGTTTGAACGGAATCTAAGATTTAGGGTTTTTATGTATCATATTATTTGAATTTCATTTTTATTTTTTTTAATGTTCACATAATTTAAATTATTTGATACAAAAATTTAATACTAAATGTTGAAATAAATAAATGAAATATCTTAATATCTGTCCCTTCTCGGGCTTAAATAGAGCAGGAAATAAATTTTGTTTTTTTAATTTGTTCTGCAAATTATGTTTTTGTTTAATATCTCAAGTTTTTTAATAACTATTGCATTCAGATGAGCTCATTTCAAAATGAACTGAGGATACCATCATCAGGACTTCCTTTATGTGGTATCGTATCACAATTACTGATGTAATTTACTCAAGGACATAGGTAGAAGTGAATTATTGGGGGAGGGGGTACGCTCAAGAGAACGTCTGAGGTGCACATATTTCTCTCTCTCTTCCTCTGACGCAAAAAAATATATTAGTGCATATTCACATTGTAAGTTCCATGTTTCTTATTAAATTGTTGCAATAGCTCCATTTTATGCTAAAAAAGAATATGGTGATGAAAAATTTGAGTGTATAACTAATTCAAGATTAAACATCATGTTGGCTTCATATGTGCAAGCAGAATGAGCGAGTGTTGAAGCACTTTAGTTACAATTTAGTAATTCTGCAAAACTGTGAAAGAGCCTCAAAGTTAAATTAGATTTTTGAACAAAATTTTATTTGATGAAATACTAACTATTACGTTTTCCCCTACGTAGGAATTTCTGATTTATTTTTCCAGATCTATACCGATCATGATACCTAGACTCCTAAACCACCCCCAATTAAAAACTCTATCTATCTCCGTGGTAACTACGTTAGATTTTCATTTCTCCGTTGGGTTTTGCACAGATTTTCATTGATCCATATCCAAATCGTTAACTTTTTTTTACAACTAGAACTGAATTCTGCACATGCTTCCTGTCTTGATACCAAATATTTCATAATCTCTGTTTCATTTCCAATATGACATCATAAATGTCTAGTATAATTCTAGACATTCACCTCTAGATAATATAATATTCCTCCAACAATACCTCAAGACATAGTAACAATAAAATGTATTTATTTTTTTATTTTTTGTATTACGTCATGTTTATTTATTTTCAAGCTTCTTGATAAATAAATCAATGTTTGGATTGAAATTCTGCCCAAAATTGAAATTTAACATCGACAGAACTTCAAACCGCTATCGGAGTTCTGGGCAGGGTTCAGCGTATAAAAGTTAGGGATAGGTGTCATATATGAAATACATTGGCGCGATTGGAACAAAATGGATTAAACAAAAACATAATTTGCAGAACAAATTAAAAAAACAAAATTTATTTCCTGCTCTATTTAAGCCCGAGAAGGGACAGATATTAAGATAATTGATTTATTTATTTCTACATTTAGTATTAAATTTTTGTATCAAATAATTTAAATTATGTGAACATTAAAAAAATAAAAATGAAATTCAAACAATATGATACTTAAAAACCCTAAATCTTAGATACCGTTCAAATGAAATCGAAATAAATCTTGAACTTTTTCTGAACATTTGCTTTATAGATGTGTCTATTCTTTTTATCTATACCTACCGTAAACATTATACAAAATCTGCAAAAATAATATTTGCAAGTTAAGTTTGGAAAAAAGTCTAAGATTTATTTCGATTTCGTTTAAACGGAATCTAAGATTTAGGGTTTTTAAGTATCATATTACTTGAATTTCATTTTTATTTTTTTAATGTTCACATAATTTAAATTATTTGATACAAAAATTTAATACTAAATGTAGAAATAAATAAATCAATTATCTTAATATCTGTCCCTTCTCGGGCTTAAATAGAGCAGGAAATAAATTTTGTTTTTTTAATTTGTTCTGCAAATTATGTTTTTGTTTAATATCTCAAGTTTTTTAATAACTACTGCATTCAGATGAGCTCATTTCAAAATGAACTGAGGGTACCATCATCAAGACTTCCTTTATGTGGTATCGTATTAAAATTACTGATGTAATTTACCCAGGGACATAGCTAGGAGTGAATTTAGGGGGGGAGGGGGAAGGTACGCTCAAGAGAACGTCTGAGGTGCTCATATTTTTCTCTCCCATCCTCTGACGCGAAAAAATATATTAGTGCATATTCACATTGTAAGTTCCATGTTTCTTATTAAATTTTTGCAATAGCTCCATTTTATGCTAAAAAAGAATATGGTGATGAAAAATCTGAGTGTATAACTAATTCAAGATTAAACATCATGTTGGCTTCATATGTGCAAGCAAGATGAGCGAGAGTTGAAGCACTTTAGTACAATTCAGCAATTCTGCAAAACTGTGAAAGGGCCTCAAAGTAAAATTAGATTTTTGAACAAAATTTTATTTGATGAAATGCTAACTATTACGTTTTCCCTTTACGTTAGGAATTTCTGATTTATTTTTCCAGATTTATACCGATCACGATACCTAGACTCCAAAACCACCCCCAATTAAAAACTCTATCTATCTCCGTGGTATCTACGTTAGATTTTCATTTCGCCATTGGGTTTTGCACAGATTTTCATTGATCCATTTCCAAATCGTTAACTTTTTTTTACATCTAGAACTGAATTCTGTACATGCTTCCTGTCTTGATACCAAATATTTCAAAATCTGTGTTTCATTTCCAATCTGACGTCATAAATGTCTAGTATAATTCTAGACATTCACCTCTAGACAATATAATATTCTCCAACAATACCTCAAGACATAGTATCAATAAAATGTATTTATTTTTTTATTTTTTGTATTACGTCATGTTTATTTATTTTCTGTATTTCTTCACTTAGAAGCTTCCTGATAAATAAATCAATGTTTGAATTGAAATTCTGCCCAAAATTGAAATTTAACATCGACAGAACTTCAAACCGCTATCGGAGCTCTGGGCAGGGTTCAGCGTAGAAAAATTAGGGATAGATGTCATATATGCAATACATTGGCGCGATTGGAACAAAATGGATATTATATGCCTCACATGTTAACCTGGATATCGTTGTTTATTTTACTAATAAATTTTTATTTTCTATTACTTTTATTTAAAAAAATTATGTAAATCGTTTGTTCTATAGTTATTAATAAACTTCTTTTTTATTTATCTTTATTTTCCTTTTTAAATATTAGAAAATAATTAAAAAATATATATGTGATATGTATTTGAAAACGAAATTTTCGCCAAATTGGCGTCAGAAAAAAAAACTACGCCAACATGGTAAGTATTAGACATTTGTACATAAAGGTGACGCATTATGAATATTCCAAATGTGCTTAAATTTTATTAACTCATCGAGATAGTGAATCAAAAGTTTTATAAAAATGTCGCCAAATTCTACAAATCGCCAAACTAACAGCCAAATTATACATGTTGACATAATTTGTATTTAAAATAACGAAAAACCAAATAATTAGTAGAATATTAATAAAAATACAAATAAAAAGTCGAAATAAAAATCACTTAATGACATTTTAAACACGTGAATCGTATTTAATGTTATTGAATGTGACAGTAACGATCATCCATTATTGGTATTTAATCTTATAGTTTGGCGATAATTTTTTGGTCGACGGGATAACCTAATAGTGCCATAAAAATATTAACTTAAAGTATAAAAAACAGCTATTTTTCAACAGAAACTCTGCGATATTTTAAAAATTAAATCGTGTAGTGTTTTATCATATTAAAATTATCGGAATAATGAATTTAATACAAGTTAATTCGGTACTTGGTTATCCCTTCAACCAATTCCGCCAAATTATATAAGTCGCCAAACTAATAGCCAAATTATACATATTGGCATTTTTTTACAACAAAAGTACGAATAAATGGATAAAACACTAGTAAAAAATGGAAATGAAATCATTTGATGACATCTCTAAATACGTATAGGTATTTAATGTCATTGAATGTGACATTCACGATCATCCATTACTGGCATTTTATCTTATAGTTTGACGATAGTTTTTTCGTCGACGGATAACCAAGTAGTACCGTTGATTTAAAATTAATTTTATCCAATGATTAATTATTTGTAACATTACAAATTTAGGCACGATTTAAAAAAAATCACCAAATCGGGAATTAAAAAAATATATTTGTTAACATTGTTTATACTTGTTTACATTGGATTTGAATAGGTTGATAGAATTGGAGAATTTATTGCAGTGCCGAAAAGTCTTATACCAAGTAGTTCGCGATTCTGCGGTTTAGTCTTAAAAAATTGCTATGTTTGAAGACCCAGTTCCAGTAGCGTAGCTATGTTTTTTGGCGCCCGGGGCTAGCAAGAAATTTTGCGCCCCCACCCCAATATAGATATATAACAATTTCTCTCAATTTGGCGCCCCTAGGCCTCGGCGCCCGGGGCGGACGCCCCTCTTGCCCCTCCTTAGCTACGCCACTGCCCAGTTCTGCAGATTTACTAGTTTCATTACATACCAAAAGGATGAAATAGTATTATTCTCAAACATTTTTGAAAAATTTTATTCACCTAAATTTATTTTGATTTTCTTCGAACGTATAAGACGAAGAAATTTTTAAAAATGTGGTGTAAGTACGAAATCCCGGAGCAAATGTCATATATGCACTGGGTTTGGTGCAATTATTTTTTTCTTTTTTTTTTATGCCAATGTGTCAAAAAACTCGCTTTCAAATACCAGTTACATATATATACTTAAGTTATTTTCTATTATTTTGCAGAGACAATAGATAGAAAAAAGTTTAATTTACTTATTTTCTATATTTCTTCTGTTAGAAGCTTCTTGATCAATGTTTGAAAATGTCCTTTTATTTTAAAAATCATGCTTCATTTTGCTTTCTGTTGACGATTCTTGTATTTGTACGAAATGTCTGCAAATCTCAGTTTCATTTCTAATATGACGTCGTAAATATACCATTTTTAATACTTACAAAGGAAAAAAAATCAATTTTATTTTTTATCTATCACGTAAAAATTATTAATTGCTACAGGAAATATGTCCATTGACCTCTGTATATTTTTTTTGATTGGAGGGAATTATTTTTTAAACAATTAGATTCTTTGAAGAAAATTTGTGGAAGCGCGTACAAAATGTGGGAAAATGTCTAGTAAATAACTCGTTCAATGTTAAATTCCGTATTAAAATAACATTACGGAGTCACACTGGAAATAAATAAAGCATAGCACTGCCGTGCTATGCTTTAATATTACATGCCTCACATGCTAACCTGGCTATCGTTGTTTATTTTACTAATAAATTGTTTATTTTCTATTACTTTTCTTTAAAAAAAAAATATGTAGATCGTTTGTTCTATAGTTATTAATAAACTTTTTTTTATTAACCATTTGAAAAATGGTTGTTGTTTTCGGGAGAATGGACCCGATGATGTTACCACTTTTGAATGATGTTACCACTTTTGAATGATGTGGTCACTTTTGAATTTAAATTAATTTCTTTACTTTTAGAAGAGTTTTTATTTGAATTTAAATTAAATTCTTTACTTTTAGAAGAATTTTTATTTGAATAGTAAATTAAAATGGTTAAAATCATTGTAATAAAGGAGAAAACTAACAAATTTAAAAATGGGTAGACGGAAATTAACAGATACGGAAAAAGCCGAAGCCAAAGAAATGAATGAACGTGAATATCGCATTCAATGATATTAAACACAATACGCGTACTTAAACAATCATAAAGTGATTTTTATTTCTTCTTTTGATATTTAAAATAAAAATTTAGTCAACATGTATAAGTTGCTTATTAGTTTGGCGATTCGTATCATTTGGCGAAATTGGTCGACGGGATAACTGAGTAATACTGTATTTGGTTTGGCGCAAAAACGTCTTTCAATGCAGAAAATGATAAAATCAAAAGATTATTGAGCCGCTGAAAACCAATTACGTGTTGAAAGGCGATCACGAAAAAGGAAGCAATTTAATGCCGAACCGATTAATTGTAAAACATCATGTCGCCAGGGCGACCAATCCACTAGCCATGGCGTTTTACTATCGGTCGGTTCTAACCAGGAAAATTTGAGTGCCAATAGTGATTCTAACAAGCCGGAAAATGTTATAGCTATTACTCTTGATTTTCCACCACCTAAAAAGAAAACTAAAAAGCAATCGGCTTGGGAAAAACTGGGAAAAAACTTTTTTGATTCGATGTCTGATGGACCCATTCACAGATGCATGTGCTGCGATCGATTTTGGTTTAAAACCTCCATCACCAAAATTCTGCTCTGTAAAATCAAACAATATATGCCAAAGTCTTACAAGTATAACAGTATATGCCAAAGCTGTATTTTAATAATGATTACTTTTGCACCAACAATGTTAAATAGTTTGAAATGTTTCTTTCGTCGCCAACTTTTATGCTTGGCGACAATAGAGTGATATAACTTAAACGAACCGTACCTTCAAATTGCAGCATGTATAAAGTCATTTATAGCAGTGGCACGGATAATACACAATAAAACAACTGGTATTTAGCTTAAAATGATAGATGAATGTATCGAGTGAAACATTTTTCAAATGGTTGGGGTAATTTCTTAAATTACAATTTTTTTTTTATCTTTATTTTCCTTTTTAAATATTAGAAAATAATTAAAAAATAGATATGTGATATGTATTTGAAAACGAACTTTTCGCCAAATTGGCGTCAGAAAAAAACTGCGCCAACATAATAAGTATTAGACATCTGTGCATAAAGGTGACGCATTATGAATATTCCAAATGTGCTTAAATTTTATTAACTCATAGAGATAGTGAATCAAAAGTTTTATAAAAATGGTACTACTCTATTATCTCGTCGACCAATTTCGCCAAATTCTACAAATCGCCAAACTAATAGCCAAATTATACATGTTGACATAATTTGTATTTTAAATAACAAAAAACCAAATAATTAGTAGAATATTAATAAAAATACAAATAAAAAGTCGAAATAAAAATCACTTAATGACATTTTAAACACGTGAATCGTATTTAATGTTATTGAATGTGACATTAACGATCATCCATTATTGGCATTTAATCTTATAGTTTGGCGATAATTTTTTGGTCGACTTGATAACCTAGTAGTACCATAAAAATATTAACTTAAAGTATAAAACACAGCTATTTTTCAACAGAAACTCTTTGCGATATTTTAAAAATTAAATCGTGTAGTGTTTTATCATATTAAAATCATCGGAATAATGAATTTAATACAAGTTAATATGGTACTTGGTTATCCCTTCAACCAATTCCGCCAAATTATATAAGTCGCCAAACTAATAGTCAAATTATACATATTGGCATTTTTTTTATAACAAAAGTACAAATAAATGGGTAAAAAGTGGAAATAAAATCATTTGATGACATCTCTAAATATGTATAGGTATTTAATGTCATTGAATGTGACATTCACGATCATCCATTAGTGGCATTTTATCTTATAGTTTGGCGATAGTTTTTTGGTCGACGGGATAACCAAGTAGTACCGTTGATTTAAAATTGATTTTATCCAATGATTAATTATTTGTAACATTACAAATTTAGGCACGATTTAAAAAAATCACCAAATCGGGAATTAAAAAAATATATTTGTAAACATTGTTTATACTTGCTTACATTGGATTTGAATATTTAGGTTGATAGAATTGGCGAATTTATTGCAGTGCCGAAAGGTCTTATACCAAGTAGTTGACGATTCTGCGGTTTAGCCTTAAAAAATTGCTATGTTTGAAGACCCAGTTCTGCAGATTTACTAGTTTCATTACATACCAAGGATGACATACTATTATTCTCAAATACTATTATTTTTGAAAAATTTTATTCACCTAAATTTATTTTGATTTTCTTCGAACATATAAGACGAAGAAATTTTTAAAAATGTGGTGTAAGTACGAAATCCCGGCGCAAATGTCATTATATGCACTGGGTTTGGTGCATTTTTTTTTTTTTTTTTTTAATGCCAATGTGTCAAAAAATTCGCTTTCAAATACCAGTTACATACAAATACTTAAGTTATTTTCTATTATTTTGCAGAGATAATAGGCAGTAAAAAGTTTAATTTACTTATTTTCTGTATTTCTTCTGTTAGAAGCTTCTTAATCAATGTTTGAAAATGTCCTTTTATTTTAAAAATCATGCTTCATTTTGCTTTCTGTTGACGATTCTTGTATTTGTACGAAATGTTTGCAAATCTCCATTTCATTTCTAATATGACGTTGTAAATATACCATTTTTAATTCTTACAAAAGAAAAAAATAAATTTTATTTTTTATTTATCACGTAAAAATGATTAATTGCTACAGGAAATATGTCTGTAAGAGAGCCCGGTATTGAGCTTATTTCTATTTACACGTATCAAATAATTAATTGATTAAAATCATTATATTTTACTTAATATAAAAAAAACTAATTAAAATAATTTTACTATATTAAATTACTTGTAAAATAATAATAAATAGAACGCCTTCAGCATATCAACAACAAACAACATTTTTATTCTTTTTTTAATAACAACAATATCGTCTGCCTTTTTGTTGCCAATAAATGAACGGAATCTTTACAAGTTCATGGAGGCTACATTACTCCCTTTCCAGTAACATAGTTACGATACAAATATAATATATACAGAAATATAAAATAGAAATATAATATATTAAATAAAATATAAAAAAGTACATAATTAGTCTCTGTAACGTTTCGGAAACCTTACTTGTCTACCAGAGCGTGTAGTTTTCTCACGAACATTTTTATCAGGCAAATCTGAATGTTCATTTTTGATTATTGATGGCACAGGCAGGGGTAGTTGCTTATCTGGTATCTCGTGATGAGGAATGTTCTCATGATTCGTTAATAAATAAGCAGGTTTCAATCTATCTATGGATATATTTATATCTTTTTCCTTGATTTTTACTGTGTAATACTTTTCATGTCTTTTGACAACTGGAAAGGGTCCATCATAAGCAGGTTCGAGTGGTTTTTTAGCTCGATCAATGCGTATGAAAACATGGCTAGAATTGTGCAAGTCCTTATGAACAAAAATTTTTTGAGAAGGCTGTCTGCGATTTTTAAAAGGTTTTAATTTTTCCATTTGTTTCTGCAATTCCTTAGCAAAGGTTTCTGTGTTCATAATAGTTTTCGGTTGTTCAAAAAATTCTCCTGGTAACCTGAGAGGTTTTCCGTAGACCATTTGTGCAATGGTAAAATTTGTATCACCACGTAAAGCTGATCTCAATCCCAATAGTACTGTAGGTAATCATTGAGTCCACTTAATTGAATTTTGCGCTCTAATTGCCGCTTTTAAAGTACGATGGATTCGTTCTATCTTCCCATTACACTGTGGATGATAGGCTGTTGTTGGGCTCAATTTAAAACCACAAATAATACTTAAATTGTGGAATAATTCTGATCTAAATTGTTTTCCTCTATCCGTGATCAGACGATGTGGAATGCCAAAGCGAGAAATCCATTGCTCATAAAATGCTCGAGCAACTGTTGGAGCCGTCACATTTTCTAGAGGAACTACTTCTATCCAACATGTGAAGCGGTCAGTACAGGTTAGGCAGTATAATTTTCCTTCAGACGGTGTTAGTAAACCTATGATGTCAATATGAACGACACTAAATCGTTCATCTGTTTCTTCAAAAGTAGCAAATGGAGAATGCGTATGCCTGCTAATTTTGTTTTTCTGACAATCAATGCAGGATTTTGCCCACTGATTAACATCTTTCCTAATATTTGTCCAAATAAACCTTGAAGCTACTTGTTTTACTGTATTTTTCACTCCAGGATGAGCTAAATTGTGGATTTTCTTAAAAATTTGTTCTCTAAAAGCTTCAGGAATAAATGGTCGTATTTTGGAAGTTGAAATATCACACCAAAGAAGTTTACCTGAATCCAAAGGATATTGTTTGAAATTTAAAGATGGATTTAAACGTAATTTTGTAAGTTCTTCATTATTAATCTGCCCATCAGAAATTTTGTCATAATCTATTGTAGAAATCGATTGTATTCTGGATAATGTGTCTGCAACTGTATTTTCTACTCCACTAATATGTCGAATATCTGTTGAAAATTGTGATATATATTGTAAATGACGCAACTGTCTAGGCGAAGCTTTTTCATTTTTTTGCTGAAAGGCGAATGTTAAGGGTTTATGGTCTGTATAAATTATAAATTGTCTTCCTTCTAACATATGTTTAAATTGCTTTACAGAAAGATATATTCCCAGTAATTCTCGATCATAGGTACTATAACTTTTCTGAGCATTACTTAATTTTTTTGAGAAAAAGGCTAATGGTTTCCAGCAGCCTGCTTCAAATTGTTGTAAAACTGCACCAATGGCAAAATCAGAAGCATCACAAAAGAGAGATAATGGAAGATCAGGATTAGGATAGGTCAATAAAGCAGCATTTGCTAGGTCTTCTTTACATTTTTAAAATTTTTCTTTTGTTTCATCTGTCCACGGAATTTTTCTTTTGTCTTTCTTTTTCGCCCCTTTTAAATACTCATGAAGTGATGCTTGATTTTCAGCAGCATTTTTTATGTATCTTCTATAAAAATTCACCAGACCAAGGAAAGTTCGTAATTCGTGGATTGTTTGCGGTAATTTATAATTTTTAATTACTTCTACTTTTTCTGGAAGGGGTTTTGAACCTTCAGGAGTAATCATGTATCCTAAAAATTGTAACTGGTTTACTCCAAAAACTGATTTTGCAATATTTAAACGAAGACCATATTGATCCAATCTTGAAAAAACTAATTTTAGATGTTCTGCGTGTTCATCTTCCGTTGAAGAAGCTATTAAAATATCATCTAAATATGGGAAAACGAAGTCCAATCCGAAAAATACTTCATTAATGAAACGCTGAAACGTAGATGGAGCATTCCGTAATCCAAAATTCATCACATTATATTCAAATAATCCAAACGGCGTTATTATCGCTGTTTTTTGTTTATCTTCTTCTGCAATTGGTATCTGAAAATAGGCCTTAAATAAATCAATTTTTGAAAATATTTTCTTTCCTTTTAATATATGCTGAAAATCTTCTATTCTAGGAATAGGGTAACGGTCGGGAATGGTTCGAGCATTAAGCCGTCTGTAATCCCCGCACGGTCTTAAACTTCCATTTTTTTTGTTAACTAAATGAAGTGGACTAGCCCATGGTGATTTGGATGGTCTAATTATATCATTATCCAACATAAACTTGAATTCTTGTTTTGCTAAATTTAATTTTTTTTAGTCTAATGGGCGAGGTTTTGAATAGACAGGAGAACCTTTAGTATCAATATAATGCTTTACATTGCGTTTGGAATTGCATATTAAAAGATTTGGCTTCGTTAAATTAGGATATTGTAATAACAGATGTGCATATTGAGAATTTTTGTCAGTTGTACTTATGCTACCAGCACTTGATACACACATAACATCGCTTTTAACAAAAAGGTTAGTAACACCATCGATTAATTTTTTATTATGTATGTTACAGGCCAAACCCGATTTTAGGCCAAACTAGATTGGCCTAGTCCAAACTAGTCTATCCTAATGCTCATCGGATAGACTAGTTTTTCCTAGGCCAAACTAGTCTATCCTAATGCTCATAGGATAAACTAGTTTTTCCTAGGCCAAACTAGTCTATCCGAACGCCCATCGGATAAACTAGTTTTTCCTAGGCCAAACTAGTCTATCCGAACGCCCATCGGATAAACTAGATTTTCCTAGGCCAAACTAATTTGGCCGAATGGTCATTAGGATGAACTAGTTTAGACTGCTATTCATTGGTTTGAACTAGTTTATCCTAGGCCGAACTAGATTGTACTAGGCCAATTCAATTTGGCGTGATTTTATTGAATCTAAATATCGCCACGGCGCCAACTTTCTAGTTTTGATCTAATTTATCCTAGGACGATGCAATTTGACTCGCTTTTAGCTCACATACTATCAAAGTCTGAGAGCTAATGTGCTTGTAGATTCTGTGTGTGTGTATGTAACCATGTACGTATGTATGTATGTATGTACGTACTTACGTATGCACATACTTATGTACGTACGTCGGACTAATATATAGCGAATAATATAACGGACTAATGTGGAATTAATATAACACAAGCACCCAAGTGTTGGAATTTGGATGCGATTTAGTTCAAATCAGCCGGCTTCGCCCGCTATCGGGCTCCTTGTTTTATATAAAATCTCGAAACGGGCGTATGTTGAAGCGAATGAACCTCGAAGAGAAAAAAACATGATGATAAATATTTAAGAAAAAAGATTCTGCATCGAAATACCACTATTTCCTAATAGTAATTTTTGTAAAAATGTTATATTCTTGTTGGAACATTTTGAAACTTACAGTTTTGAAACTGACAATTTATGGCATTTGATATAAATTTATAAAAAAAAGTCACATTTCGGCGTGAAAGAGGGTGTAGATGCGAACAAAATCGCGAAATATAACGGAAATTCTGGCTTTTAAAGCACCGCGATCTCAAGTTGTTTAACGGAGTTTCATTCAGATACAGTTTTGTTAATAATAGAGTGCATTCCTTGGTGTTGGAATGAGAAACTAATATAACGTGGCTTAGTTAAAACTTGCTGGCTTCGCCCGCTATCTGACTGGCCTAGGCAGCGGGGTTATGGTTGGAAATTCGTTCGCTTCGAGGCTCTTTTGAAAAGGAGGGTTACATTCGGCGGTGCGTACTCAGGACGCTTGCTACGATTTGAATTCGTTTGAATACGATTTGTTCGTTCGAAAAGAAAGAGGACATTCGGCAGTACGTGTGCAGCACACCCTCTATACGCTGTCGCAAGCTGTAGGGATGCGGCTGAAGAACTAATGCACGAAATTTAATAAAAATTTACATTCAGGTAGTCTCTGATCTAAATTGATGCTGATTAGTTTTTGTTGTAAATCGCTTATCAATTGGAGCTGCTGTTTTGCATTTTTTATGATTTACGCATTAGCTTTATCTTAACTAATACACGAATTTCCATCAAACATCAGATTCAGTTCGTCCATGAGATGAGTTGGTGTTGTTTCTGTTTTGAAGTAAATCACTCAACATGGCTATGCTATGCTGCATTTTTAACAATTTTTACAATAGCTGTATCTCAAGAACTAATGAACTAATGAACTGATTACATTTTCATGTAAATCGTTCAAAAATCACTATTCGTCAATAGTGTCATTAAACGCGGAACATATTTTTATAAATTTATATCATGTGTCATAAACTATCTTAAAGTTTCAACTAGATCAACCTAGAATTTCCGTTATATTTCCTGATTTTCTTCGCCCCCCTCTTTCCCTTTCGTAATGGCACTTTTTTTTACAATTTTTATCATGTGTTATAAACTATCACAAAGTTTCAAACAGTTCCAACAAGAATTTAACATTTTTACAAAATTACTAATAGAAAATAGTGGTATTTGACGCGCCATCTTTTTTCTTAAATATTTAACATCATGTTTTATTATGTTTCTAAAAGTTTCAAATAATGGTAATATTTAATTATAAGCTAAAACCTTAAAAAGTGCTGAGATTTAAAAAAAATCTAGCGTCCTCTTACTGTACCCCCCCCCCCCCATCCTAAATTTCAAGTGTCATGCTTTTATTTAAGCTTTTTCTTATTTTTAAAAGGATTCGGACATTTAGTTTCTTAATATGAACAATTTCGCCTGAAGTAATGTGTGCAAAAACCAATATCTGTTATGAATTAAAAATCTTTTCATAAAACCGAAAGTCTCTATCCGATTGAAAAAAAAAAAAAAATCCGTTTTACGTTTATATCTCAGAACCCCCCCCCAAATTAATCAGGTAAACGCCTTATCAGAAGGAACATACTTCCAAAATTTGAAACAAATCGGTAAATACTCTGTGAAAAACTTATTTGCATAAATTAAGTGTGTTACTTCCCATTGCTCCTTTCTTTATACGTAAACAATGAACACCCACAGCTGATGATGGATGTACCTTATCAAAACGATATTATACCTAAAATTTTAATAAAATCTGATCATTTTGCATGGAAAAGTGACTTAACTAAATTAAGGAGGTGTGTGTGTGTGTGTGGGGGGGGGGGGGTGCGGATTAGCCTTTTGTTCTCCTCCCCTTATTCTTATTCAATGAACCGCTGAAACTAATCAGGAAAGTTCATTATCAGGATACATCTATGTCCAAAATTTGAAGCAAATTGGATATTTCTATCAGGAGTTATCGCATTACGTACACACGTACGTACATACGTACGTACATACGGCCATACGTATGTAAATTGTTACATACACATACACGTGATCTGCGAGCACATTAGCTCTCAGGCTTTGATAGTCTGTGTGCTAAAATCGCGTCAAACTGCATCGGCCTAGGATAAAATAGATCAAAATTAGAAAGTTGGCGCCTTGGCGGTCTTTAGATTAAAAAATATCACGCCAAATTGAATTGGCCTAGGACAATCTAGTTCGGCCTAGGATAAACTAGTTCAAATCAATGAATACCAGGCTAAATTAGTTTATCCTAATGACCGTTCGGCCAAACTAGTTTGGCCTAGGAAAATCTAGTTTATCCGATGGGCGTTCGGATAGACTAGTTTGGCCTAGGAAAAACTAGTTTATCCGATGGGCTTTCGGATAGACTAGTTTGGCCTAGGAAAAACTAGTTTATCCGATGGGCGTTAGGATAGACTAGTTTGGCCTAGGAAAAACTAGTTTATCCGATGGGCTTTCGGATAGACTAGTTTGGCCTAGGAAAAACTAGTTTATCCGATGGGCGTTAGGATAGACTAGTTTGGCCTAGGAAAAACTAGTTTATCCGATGGGCGTTAGGATAGACTAGTTTGGCCTAGGCTAATCTAGTTTGGCCTAAAATCGGGTTTGGCCTGTAACATGTATATCAATAAGCAATTTAAATTTATTAAGGAAATCTGCACCTAAAATTGCTTTGTCTACTTTCGCTATTACAAAAGGAAATTGATATTGTCTACGTAAGCCCAAATCTAGTGTTAAAATTTTGAAACCAAATGTAGGAATTATTGAATCATTTGCTGCATATAGTTTGAAAGAGTTACATATTTTATGTTTGGATGAAGCAGGAATAATTGATAAATCAGCTCCACTATCAACAAGAAAGCGTAAACCGGTTGTTTTGTCTTTAACAAATAAACGGTAATTACGGCAATCTTTAATTTCTTCAGCAGCAGAATTTGCCGCTAAAACTACTGCTGATCGGAGTTTTCCGATTTTTTTCCAGCTGCACGGACTTTTACATTTATTAGGATAACACTGATTACCAAATTTAAAATGTAAGTAACAATATTTCCCATTTGGATTAAATCGTTTTCTCGATTGACTTCTACTTTTATTTCGTTTAGTACCAGATTTCCGAATTTTACTTCTGGATTGCCTCTCAATTTATGCCGAAATCTGGTTTTCCAACATAGAAATTTTCTCAAGTATTTTACTCATAACAGAAGAATCTGAACTCGCAGAATAAATTTCTGTTGAAGAGCTCATTTCAAAAATTTTATCTGCCATTAGTGATAAATTATCTAAATTTTCACTGCTTACAATTAGAATATTTTTTATTGACTCTGGTAATTTATCAAGAAATAAAGTTTTCAAAACCTTTTCTGGTATGTTATTTCCGCTGAGCGATTTCATTTTAAGCAGTAGTTGGCTTGGCTTCATATCACCCAATGAAATTCCCGTAAGCAATTTCTTTAGTGATTTTTCCTCACTCTCTTTAAATGTATTTAAAAATCTTTCTTTAGCGGCGGTATATTTATCATCCCGATTACTTTGGATAATATCCCATATATTTTCAATGTATTTAGGGTCTAACTGAGCCACTAAATGATTGAATTTTGTTTCTTCATTTATAATATTTACAAGGGAAAACTGAGTATCAATTTGGTAAAACCATATTTCAGGATTATCTTCCCAGAATGGAGGAAATTTGACGCTTACCTTGTTTTCTTCAGGAACCTTGTTTGCTTCAAGAATCGAATTTGTAGACGTTTTCGTCGATTCTTGAGTCATTTTTCAATGCGTTAATGTCCAAAGCAGGGTCACCAGAATTTGTAAGAGAGCCCGGTATTGCGCTTATTTCTATTTACACGTATCAAATAATTAATTGATTAAAATCATTATATTTTACTTAATATCAAAAAAACTAATTAAAAAATTTTTACTATATTAAATTACTTGTAAAATAATAATAAATAGAACGCCTTCAGCATATCAACAACAAACAACATTTTTATTCTTTTTTTTAATAACAACAATATCGTCTGCCTTTTTGTTGCCAACAAATGAACGGAATCTTTACAAGTTCATGGAGGCTACATGTCCATTGACCTCTGTACATTTTTTTAATTGGAGGGAATTATTTTTTAAACAACTAGGGGGGCCCCGCCCCCCTGCTCGCTATGCTCGCCAACCCCCCGCGTAATCGCTTCGCAATTCCAAATTATTGGCTACCCCCTGCTTGCTGCGCTCGCCAATACCCCATGGTATGAATAAGCAGTTGCAGACCTTTCAAATGATGTGTTACACGACTGGTGTTGTAAAGAAATTAAAAATGTGCACCCCTGGGGGGGAGAGTGGGAGGCGACACAAAAGACATCCATAATATGAATAATCAGCTGCAGAGCTCTCAAATGATATGTCACACGACTGGTGTTGTAAAGAAATTAAAAATGTACCCCCTGGGGGGCAGAGTGGGGGCGACACACAAGACATCCATAAAATGAATAAACAGTTGCAGACCTTTCAAATGATGTGTCACACAACTGGTGTTGTAAAGAAATTAAAAATGTACCCCCTGGGGGGCAGAGTGGGGGCGACACACAAGACATCCATAAAATGAATAAACAGTTGCAGACCTTTCAAATGATGTGTCACACAACTGGTGTTGTAAAGAAATTAAAAATGTGACCACCCCTGGGCAGAACAGAGTGTGGGGGTGACACACAAGACATCCATAATATGAATAAGCAGTTGCAGACCTTTCAAATGATGTGTCACACAACTGGTGTTGTAAAGAAATTAAAAATGTGACCACCCCTGGGCAGAATAGAGTGTGGGGGTGACACACAAGACATCCATAATATGAATAAGCAGTTGCAGACCTTTCAAATCTTGTGCAACACGACTGGTGTTGTAAAGAAATTAAAAATGTGTCCCCCCTGGGGAGCAGAATGGGGGATAACACACAAGACATCCATTATATGAATAAGCAGTTGCAAACCTCTCAAATGATGTATCAAACGACTGGTGTTGTAAAGAAATTAAAAATTTGGCGAAATATTACAGTTATCGCCAAGTTGGCGTCAATTTTAACACTAATTTTGGTCGCCAAATTTGGCGATATATCGCCAAGTTGGCGACAAACTTGGCGATTGTTGGCGATGGCAACCTCTCCTCTCTTTATGTTAACCCATACGGCGATGCATAGACGGAGCCCTTTCCTGATTGGTCTATTCGACTCATGGAAGGAGTGGACAACCCGGATTCGTTAGTTCCGGAAATCTTCCACATCAGCATCATTCCAGGAGTCATTCCTTTTAAGGCTAGTTTTTTTTTTACTATAGAAGGATTAGATCCTTTGAAGAAAATTTGTGGAAGCGCGTACAAAATGTGGGAAAATATCTAATAAATAACTCGTTCAATGTTAAATTCCGTATTAAAATAACATTACGGAGTCACACTGGAAATAAATAAAGCATAGCACTACCGTGCTATGCTTTAATATGTTTTTAAGTATGAAAAAGAGTTTGACAAGTGCTTCTGTTAATTACTGAGCATGAGGAAGGACAAGGGATCCCTTCTTGTCTACAACTCACTGCAATGCCAACTTTGAAAAAATCATTATTGCGCTTTTTCGTGAAAACAAATCAGTCGCAGTTACTATAAAAATGTATAGTGTAAAGACGTAACCAGTAAAGATGCAGCTTAAATAGACATAAATGTAAGGGAAGGCGACATAATGCCAGATAACCTAGTTCCTGCAGGTATCACATTCATGCACTGCCACCAAGCATGCCCTAAGTGTATAATTGCACAGAAAATTGATTTGTAATATAGTGCAGAGTGAACAGTGCAGTTAACATCAGGGTTGTAGTGCATGCTATACGCCGTATACCTTCTGGACTTTTTAATAGAACACCATATACCCTTTGTTTTTCAAGAAAGCTTATAGTATACACATTCTAGAATATCCCTCTGCTTAGAGCATATATCTTATGTTATTTTTACAACTACACCCCTGGTTAACATTTAAAGCACGGTGGAAAATTCTATTAAAGAACCGCAAATTTCTTTTATATGGAAAAAGCGCAAATATGATTTTTTCAAAGTTGGCATTGAAGTGAATTGTAGACAAGAAGGGATCCCTTGTCCTTCCTCATGCTCAGTAATTAACAGAAGCACTTGGCAAACTCTTTTTCATACTTAAAAACATATTAACCTTTTTTGTTACTCGTCAGAGCATTTTTTAATACTAGTCATTTAATTTTTTGATAAAAAACTTAAGATTTTCTAATATCTTAAAAAGAAAAATAATTGCTGCTGTCAAAATTTATAAAATGATACCAGCATAAAATTTTGATGTATCAAAATAATTAAAAAAGTCATTGCATTGCTATATAAAATGCATGATATGGAAAATAAACCATGGATTCGAACGAAAAAAGTACAGAACTTTATTAAAAGAATTAAAAGCTATACCAATTAAATACATTCAAGGTAATTTCTCGAATAAAACATTCACAACAAGAAAAATTCTAGAAATTGAATAACAATTAACATAAGAATATTCCCGAAAGACTAATAGTTTAACACAAAAGCATTTCTAAACAAAACGAATTTACACCCAACGGGATTTGAACTCTCTACCCGCTGCTGAGCAGCCAAATGCCTTATTTCGAGAGTCCTAGTTTAACACCAGAGATGCTGCAAATTTTGCTATAGTACCTATATAAATACCAGTATAAGTCTTGTGACTGTCATCAACAGCTCCGGTCTGATTGTTTTGTTTTTTATATGCCCGGCGGCTATTTTCCTACTTTTATTTTAGCTACCCGAAACAATCGCCAAATAGGTTTCCTTCGCGATAATTTCATTTTAAATATAAAGCTGTCACTAGCTTTATTTAAAATACATGACTTTCATTAAAAAACACATAAATTAAAAATACATATATGAGATGTATTTAACTTGCACGTTTTTCTTTCATTTTATTAAAAATACTATAAGTAAATAAATAAAGGAGCGTTTTCAGTAGTTGTACATAACGAAAAGTTCTTGGCGGGAAAAGAAGTTTGGCAACGTATATTCTGGCAACCTATTTACTATTTCATATACACAAGCATTTTTTTCTCATGCGATAACAATGTATTTTTGGTACTACTTAATTATCCCGTCGACCAAAGAACGATAGACAAACTGTAAGATTATATGCCAATAATGGATGAACATAAATGTTACACTTTCTTGACATTAAACCCGCTACACTTGTTTGTTAAATGATCAAATGATTTTAAATTCGATGATTTATTTATATTTTTATGAATGTTTTACTAATTTATTTGTTCTTTTGTTATTTAATATAAATTTTATGCCAATAAGCGAATAGCTCGTAATATTGAGAAAAATATAATATATTTTATTAAAGTTATTTTATGGTTATATCCGCCGACATTATTTAGCTAAATAAAAAGCATCCCGTAAGACATGGTGACGTCACTGCAACGTCGTTGTGAAGTCACATTGTGACTTTGTGAACATCGATTGTCGATGTGAAGTCACAGTGACTAAAATGTGAAGTCGTTATGGCCGTTTTAGAGCTTTTTTGTGACGTCACATTGTGACCACTTTGCGACGTCACAATGTGACCAATTTGTGAAAAGTGTGTCATTTGTGACTACTTTGACATTAACAGCCCACAATAGTCACAGAAAAAGTACACAAAAAGACCCGGATGACCATGTAAAGTCTATGGGAACGTTCTTTTCGAATATCTCGCTCCAATTTTAATATTTTTGCATGATTTTTTTGCACAAGATAGCTGAGGGCAATCCACAACCGGGCTAGTTTTTACTTTTTCAATTTTTGTTTCAGATTTTCTTTAAAAAATTACTTTAACTTTCGAAACCGGTTTAAACCGGTTCTGAAACTGAAACTATCGTAATATTAAAAATATATAATCAAAATCGAAAAAGTAAAAACTAGCCCGTTTGTGGATTGCCCTCAGTTATCTTGTGCAAAAAAATCATGCAAAAATATTAAAATTTGAGCGAGATATTAGAAAAGAACGCTCCCATAGACTTTACATGGTCATCCGGGTATTTTTGAGTAATTTTTCTGTGACTATTGTGGGCTCTTAACATTGTGACGAACTGTGAAAATTTTTTTAGAAAGTCACATCTTAGTCACATTGTGACGTCACTGAGTGGTGGCATTTTCGTCCCAGATGTGATGTGACCAAAGTGACTCACAGTGACGTCATTGTGACGTCACTGTGAACATGCATGCTATGAGGGATTTAACTCCTTACAAATTTCCGCTAACATTGATATTTTTAGTACTTACGTATTAATGCCACCGCAGTAGAAGTTGAGCTAATGCGCCAATAAAGAGCGATCTTGTTGTTCGTGCCTTCTTAGTGTTTCTTTTTTTGCTCATTTTGACGTCATTTTTAGTACTTTAGTACTTTTTTAGCCTATTTTTGACACCATTTTTTGCACGCGTGCGAACAAGATTGCTCTTTATTGGCACATTAGCGCAACTTCTGCTGCGGTGGCGTTAATACGTAAGTACCATATTTTTTTTATGCTCCTTAATAAATTCTAATATTACATTTAAAATACTTCAATGTTATTCACATATGCGATATCTTACAAGTATCTCTTTATGGTTTGATTTAATAAATTCTGCATTAAAATATGAAAATTTTATTAACTTTTATAAACTTTTATTTATTCTTTTGTCCGAAATCACCTGAATAAATCAAATTTTATATTTGGTACGTCTCGACGTCAGAAGTAAACGTCATCATTAAAGTAATCCTTTTCGTTAATGACTTTTTTTTTTAAACCTAAATTCATTAACTTTCTAAACTTCAATTTTTTTAATGGCAACATTTTTCCTTTTGAATAATTTGGCGAATAATTTGGCGATTTCTATAAATGGGTGAATTTGGTCGACCTGATAATCAACTAGCACCGTACGTAATGTAAATAAAATAGATATGCATTCTTGGCACAGATGTCATTCACGCACCACGTTGGCGATTTTTTTTTTCTGACGCCAATGTCATATGCGCATCGGAGTATTTAACTGAATCCAGAGTGTCGTTATTTTGCTTGATATGGCAACCCGGATGTTGTCCTTTACTTATTAATAAATATTTTTTCTTTTTTTTAAATATATAAATTGTTTTACTCTATAGTTATTAAACAAATCTTTTTTCATTTATTGTTATTACCTTTTAAAAAATATATATGTAACTGGTATTCCAAAACGAGATTTTCGCCAAATTGGCTTTAGAAAAAATTAACGCAATGTGATTCGTATATGATATTTGAGCCGCATTTTAATATAGAAACAGAAATAATTCGTACGAAAACAAAAATTAAAGTTCACCAGGTTTGTTTTCAGAGCTATATATTTTACATACCCTCCCTTTTTGAAGCCAAAATAGCACCAAGCTTTGACAAACAGATGTATATTAATCAGACATTCATAAAATAAGTAATAATCTAATTGACCTAGAATCATTCAACGTACCTTCAAAAAAAGCTGACACATTCTTACGTCCGAATCATCATGCAGCGCCCGGCTCACCGCTCTTGTGTTGTGCCAAACTGGATTTCTTACCGGTACGCCCTTACCTTACGTCTCAAAAGGTTCAAATAAATGTTTATAAAAATTTAAAACCATATTTTTACGCTTATCTTTTAAATGTCCTGTACATTTTTTCATTCATGTCTAATTATTCATAAAATAATAATTGTGAAAAGTATTGGTATGAACGTTTGTCTATACTAATATTATAAAGAGGAAAGATTTGATTGTTTGTTTGTTTGAATTGAATAGGCTCCGAAACTACTTGACGGTTTTGAAAAATTCTTTCACCGTTGGAAAGCTACACTATTTCCGGTGAACATAGGCTAATTTTTAATTGATTTATTCAAATATTTTCCTTAATAATTCAAAATTTCATTATTTTTCATACAGAATCAATTAAAATTTTTCCGATAAAAAAAAAAAACCATTTTCTTTCCCGTTGCCAAAAAAATCAAAATATGGAAAATAATTTCTCCTCGGCAATTAATTTTTAGTTGAACAGTATCCACGTGAAAAATTAAAATAAAAAAAATTCAAAGGAAAATAAATATGACGTCATTTATTATATTATCGGAAGTTTTGTTTGCACAGATATCATATACACACGGAGGTAACTAATGGACACTAAATTGGTGTTATTTTGCCTGGCATGGCAATCCGACTATTGTTATTAATCCTTCTATAGTAAAAAAAAACTAGCCTTAAAAGGAATGACTCCTAGAATGATGCTGATGTGTAAGATTTCCGGAAATAACGAAGCCGGGCGGACCATTCCTTCCATGAGTCGAATAGACCAATCAGGAAAGGGCTCCGTCTATGCATCGCCGTATGGGTTACCATAAAGAGGGAAAGGTTACCATCGCCAATAATCGCCAAGTTTGTCGCCAACTTGGCGATATATCGCCAAATTTGGCGACCAAAATTAGTCGTCAAAAGTGACGCCAACTTGGCGATAACTGTAATATTTCGCCAAATTTTTTATTTCTTTACAACACCAGTCGTGTGACACATCATTTGAGAGGTCTGCAATTGCTTATTCATATTATGGATGTTTTGTGTGTCACCCTCACTCTGCCGCCCCAGGGAGGGACATTTTTAATTTCTTTACAACACCAGTTGTGTGACACATCATTTTAGAGGTCTGCAACTGCTTATTCATACCATGGGGTAATGGCGAGCGCCGCAAGCAAGGATAGCCTACAACTTTGAATCGCGAAGCGATTACGCGGGGGTTGGCGAGCGTAGCGAGCAGGGGGGCGGAGCCCCCCTAGTCTATATATATAAAAGAAAGTCTGGATTTCGTATTAATCACAGCACAAAAAAATCTACCGAACCAACAATCTTGAAAATTGGGGTAAAAATATTTCTTTCAACGTCGAGTGCCGCTAAGAAGGGATTTTCGAAGATTCCACCCCTAAGGGGAATAAAAAAAAGAACGAACTTTTAAAAAAATCCTTAAATATCGAATTTTGTAGTTATTTTTCAACTAATAACATATTTTAGTGTAATTTTTCATGCTGAATCGAATGCTACCAAGCAAATTCTTTTAAATCCATTAGTTCGTGAGATACTTTAAATTTTCCTAATTTGGCTATGTCTTCGGCGCAAAAACCTGAAATTTTTCAATCCTTATCTATATATATAAAAGAAAGTCTGGATTTCGTATTAATCACAGAAAAAAAAAATCTACCGAACCAACAATCTTGAAAATTGGGGTAAAAATATTTCTTATAACGTCGAGTGCCACTAAGAAGGGATTTTTGAAAATTCCACCCCTAAAGGGAATAAAAAAAAAAAGAACGAACTTTAAAAAAATTCCTTAAAAATCGGATTTTGTAGTTATTTTTCAACTAATAACATATTTTAGTGTATTTTTTCATGCTGAATCGAATGGTACTAAGCAAATTATTTTAAACCCAGTTGTTCGTGAGATACTTTAAATTTTCCTAATTTGGCGATTTCATCGGCGCAAAAATCTGAAATTTTCAATCCTTATCTATATATATAAAAGAAAGTCTGGATTTCGTATTAATCACTGTATAAAAAAATCTGCCGAACCTATAATCTTGAAAATTGGGGTAAAAATACTTCTGATAACATAGAGTGCCGCTAAGAAGGCATTTTCGAAAATTCCACCCCTGAGGGGGTTAAAAAAAAGAACGAACTTTTAAGAAATTCCTTAAAAATTGGCTTTTGTAGTTATTTTTCAACTGATAACATATTTCAGTGTATTTTTTCATGCTGAATCGAATGGTACCAAGCAAATTCTTTTAAGTTCAGTAGTTCGCCAGATACTTCACATTTTCCTGATTTAGCGGTGTCTTCGGCGCAAAAACCTAAAATTTTCAATCCTTATCTATATATATAAAAGAAAGTCTGTATTTCATATTAATCACAGCATAAAAAAAATCTGCCGAACCTATAATCTTGAAAATTGGGGTAAAAATACTTCTGATAACATCGAGTGCCGCTAAGAAGGGATTTTCGAAAATTCCACCCCTAAGGGGGTTAAATAAAGGAACGAACTTTAAAAAAATTCCTTAAATATCGGCTTTTGTAGTTATTTTTCAACTGTTAACATATTTTAGTGTATTTTTTCATGCTGAATCGAATGGTACCAAGCAAATTCCTTTAAGTTCAGTAGTTCGCGAGATACTTCACATTTTCCTGATTTGGCGGTGTCTTCGGCGCAAAAACCTAAAATTTTCAATCCTTATCTATATATATAAAAGAAAGTCTGTATTTCGTATTAATCACAGCATAAAAAAATCTGCCGAAGCTATAATCTTGAAAATTGGGGTAAAAATACTTCTGATAACATCGAGTGCCGCTAAGAAGGGATTTTCGAAAATTCCACCCCTAAGGGGGTTAAAAAAAAGAACGAACTTTTAAGAAATTCCTAAAAAATTGGCTTTTGTAGTTATTTTTCAACTGATAACACATTTCAGTGTATTTTTTCATGCTGAATCGAATGGTACCAAGCAAATTCTTTTAAGTTCAGTACTTCACGAGATACTTCACAATTTCCTGATTTGGCGGTGTCTTTGGCGCAAAAACCTGAAATATTCAATCCTTATCCATATATATGTTACAGGCCAAACCCGATTTTAGACCAAACTAGATTGGCCTAGGCCAAACTAGTTTATCCTAACGCCCATCGGATAGACTAGTTTTTCCTAGGCCAAACCGGTCTATCCTAACGCCCATCGGATAAACTAGTTTTTCCTAGCCCAAACCGGTCTATCCTAACGCCCATCGGATAAACTAGTTTGTCCTAGGCCAAACCGGTCTATCCTAACGTCCATCGGACAAACTAGTTTTTCCTAGGCCAAACTAGTTTGGCCTAACTCTTATAGGATAAACTAGTTTAGCCTGCTGTTTATTGGTCTGAACTAGTTTCTCCTAGGCCAATCTAGTTCATCCTAGGCCAATTCCATTTGGCGTGGAGCTATTCCATCTCAATTCAGGCAGACAGTACTGATATGCGTCAAGTCACCATCACAGATTTTTTTCAAAAAAATTCAGTAGTTAGAACTAAGTGATTTATAAAATTTCCTAAAAGGATTTTTCCCTAAAAATTTTTTTATCTCTGATTACAGCACTTTAAAATTTATGATAAAATTGGCAGTTTTCAGAAAAACTGAAAAACGCTTCATTTTGAAATGTACACAATACCAAACATATTCAACATATTCAGTCAATTTATTTTTTATAAACAGTTATTAAACTGAATTTTACTTTGGCATAGTTTTAAAGAATATAGTGACATTTTTACTTAATTAAAAAAATTAGATTTTAAGTATAAAAAATATAATTATTAGTGAATTTAAGATTTTTTTTCAGAATGAAAAAAAATATTTTAAAGCTAAACATTGATGGTAATCTAAAGACCTTTAATGGGAGTTTTACAGCAAATTTTATTTTAACCCTAAGGTGCTTACAACTTCTGTAATTCAATTTTAAATTTTGCAAAATTTTGTAAAATCACTACTTTTGAAATGCATTTTCTCAAAAACACCATTTTTTAAAAATCTGATAATATGCTCAATTCATACCTTATTAGTCTCTAATAAATACCTTACAAGCAAATCGTGTGTTTTTGCTTAGAAAATTTTATATGATTTTTTGAAAATAACATGTTGTGTGTATTTTTCAACAGACCACAAAGGCAAGTTCTTCCTTATTTAACCGAACTTGTAATGTAATTAATATTTCAAACTAAAAAATACATCACTAGTACATAATTATTACTGTTAAATTATAGCTAATCATTTGCTTAAATTTAAAATTGCGTAAAATACAGCCAATAATAAAATTAGTATTGATGATATGTTATTTCATTCCATACTCATGAATGTGTTAAATCCATCTACAGTGTGTAAAATTTTTTTTATATAGTATGGATATAATATATTAATGTGCAAATACATACATAACAGAAGAATTAGGTAGTGAAGGTTTCTTAAATTAACTTCAACTCCTTATCGTTGAAGGTATGAAGTCGCTCAGATTGTCCTATTGTAACTGATTTTTCTGTTTCTAGAAGCACATTTTCCAATGGTTGCACATTCATATTTTTTCTTTCCAGATTCTTTTGGCCACTGGAATGCTTTATCTATGGACCATGTTGGGTACATGAATGATACTTTAATGTCATTTAGTTCTTGTGATTGATATACCATTGATTTGTCCTGTCCACCAATTATTTTCATAAATGCATCCAATGACATCACCGATTTGGAAACTATGTATTGAATATTGTCTTTTCATTTGGCTGAAGGTTTCAACTTTTGTCAATTCATTTTTACTTGCTCGTTCCATATAATTTTCATTATTTACAATCACCCTATAATGTTTATATCTAATACCAACAATAGATTTTGCATTAGCATATTCTTTCTCATTATTAGTTCTATAGGATTGAGTAATATTTTTGTCTGGATGGACTAGAATGTTATTTTTTAGCAGAGAAGATAGTTCAGCAACAAATGAGACAGAATTTTGGATAGCTTTTATTGGATCCTTTTGGAGATTAAATTTTGTTGCATAGTGCTTGTCTCAGCATCACATGCACTTTTAACATGGCCAGTACCTGAAAATATCCTCTACTTTAGTACAATTTTATTTTTGTGCAATTCATAAAACTGATACTTGTTTTTAAAATGTGCTCCAGCTCCATCTGATATATACACAGGTGATTCCAGTGTTTGTAATTGGTACAACTTAAATAATTCTTTTTTTTACTTTTTCTATGTCACAAACAGCATGAGCTGTATCATGAGTCAATCATCAGAAACTATGATAAAACTCTTTATTTCTTCTCTAAAGTATGCTGTGCAGGTAACTAACGATATCTGAGTATTCTGCCAGTGGTAGCTTTGTACTTCATTTGGCAGTATTAGTGAGTAATTTTCAGCAAAGTCAAAATGCATCACAAGCGCAGATTTTTTTTAAGGGGTTTGGCTTATTTAATTTTATGAATAGGAATTTTTGAAGATTAGCTTATATTTATCTGCCATAATAATGTGCATATTATTATTTTTTTATTAAAAAATATTATTATAAATACAGAGAAATAAGAAAAAGCTTGATCTTCTGGTTTTCTGAGAAAAAAAAACTAATTGGGAAAAAAACTAAACTTGAAAAAAAATCTAATTCAGTTGTAATGTATGTATTTGCATTTTAATATATTATATCCATACTATATAACAAAATATTTAACACACTGTAGATGAATTTAGCACATTTATGAGTATGGAATGAAATGACATATGATCAATACTAATTTTATTATTGGCTGTATTTTACGCAATTTTAAATTTAAGCAAATGATTAGCTATAATTTAACAGTAATAATTATGTACTAGTGATGTATTTTTTAGTTTGAAATATTAATTACATTACAAGTTCGGTTAAATAAGGAAGAACTTGCCTTTGTGGTCTGTTGAAAAATACACACAACATGTTATTTTCAAAAAATCATATAAAATATTCTAAGCAAAAACACACGATTTGCTTGTAAGGTATTTATTAGAGACTAATAAGGTATGAATTGAGCATATTATCAGATTTTTAAAAAATGGTGTTTTTGAGAAATTGCATTTCAAAAGTAGTGATTTTACAAAATTTTGCATAATTTAAAATTGAATTACAAAAGTTGTAAGCACCTTAGAGTTAAAATAAAATTTGCTGTAAAACTCCCATTAAAGGTCTTTGGATTGCCATCAATGTTTAGCTTTAAAATATTTTTTTTCATTCTGAAAAAAAATCTTAAATTCACTAATAATTATATATTTTGTACTTAAAATCTAATTTTTTTAATTAAGTAAAAATGCCACTATATTTTTTAAAACTATGCCAAAGTAAAATTCAGTTTAATAACTGTTTATAAAAAATAAATTGACTGAATATGTTGAATATGTTTGGTATTGTGTTCATTTCAAAATGAAGCGTTTTTCAGTTTTTCTGAAAACTGCCAATTTTATCATGAACTTTAAAGTGCTGTAATCAGAGAAATAAATTTTTTAGGGAAAAATCCTTTTAGGAAATTTTATAAATCACTTAGTTCTAACTACTGAATTTTTTTGAAAAAAATCTGTGATGGTGATTTGACATGCCCTGCCTGAGCTGAGATGGATTTGCTCCGTGATTTTATTGAATTCAATGACCGCCACAGCGCCAACATTCTAGTTTGTCCTAGGCTGATCTAGTTTATCCTAGGCCAATTTAATTTTACGTGTTTTTAGCTCACAGGCGTCAAAGCCTGAGAAATAATGGGCTCGCAAGTTCTGTATGTATGAAGTACGTATGTATGTACGAATGTACGTACGTATGTACGTGCATATGTACGTAACGCGATAACTCGTGATAGAAATATCCGATTTGCTTCAAAATTTGGATGCACGTTCATTGATATAAGGTACTTTTCTGATTAATTTTGGGAATTCATTGGATAAGAATAAAGGGGAGCGAACGGGATGCTAGTCTCCCACCGTTAATTTAGAGAAATGGATTTTTGATGCAGAATTATCAGTTTTCATTTAAAATTTTAGATATAGGATCAAACATACAAGGCGCCTCCATGATTAGTTGTAGATATTTATTGTTTAAGTGTAAAAAAAGGGCAATGTATGTTACCCCCCCCCCCATAATTTAGATAAATGGTTTTTGACGCAGAATTTACGGATATGCTTCACATTTGTATATAGGTTCTTTCTGATAAGGCGATTCCCTGAATAGTTTTGGGGGTTTAATGGTTAAGTATGAAGGGAAAAATGAACGATTATCCTCATACATAGAAGAAACTTGTTTATCCTGTGGGCATTTAGATAAACAAGTTTGGTATAGAAAAAACTAGTTTATCCAATTGGCATAAGGATAAAATAGTTTGGCCGAGGCTAATCTAATTTAGCTCGAAAACGGGTTTGGCAGTAAAAAACATATCTTTCACTAGAAAAAATATAAATGTGTGTCAAGAGTCATTGCTTATGACACTAATACAGAAATTTAACATGCTCACCTTAGAAACATGATGCATTGGACATGGTGTTTGCTTATTCAAGCAAAATATTATTATCTTCTTTAATATTATTTACTTTTGTACAAGCAGAGCTCTGTCTGTACAAAAATCTGTGAAAAAAGACTCAGTCCGGCTCGATCTGGCCCTACTCAATTTCTGCAAAAAATTCAAGTTTTACTTTACATACAAATAAGATAATATTTTCCTTTAAAAGATAATATTTTCCTTTAAAAAATACTGCTTATATACTTATTGGATAAATTTACAATGTATTTTTAAATTATGATGTGTTCACAGAATGGAAAATACACAATGTATTAATGATTATCTAGATTCTTAGAGTTTCAATATTCAAATATGGATTCATTAAATAATCAATGTAGTTGAGAACAAAAGAAAAAAATATGAGAGTTATAAACATCATAACTTTTGAATCCGTTCAGTAAAAAGTAGACTTGTGAATATATTTCTCTGTCATTCCTTAAGGCTTTTCTCAAATCCTAAAGAGCTACATCCTAACACATTTATGAACTACTTCCTTTTCGAAAATGCATAGGGTTAACAGATTCAGATAATATGTAATCGAATGGCGTAAACCATTTTCTCATAAAAGCGATGTATCTTTGAGAAAATAATAAAGCTACGTTTTGAATCGAATTTCCGGTTACGACTTCACGAAAAAAAAAATTGACGCCGTGACAAGAATAGCTTATATGTCGACAGATAATTAATTTCTCAAAAATGGAAAACGCTGTTCGATTCCAAATTATGTTCAGCTTCAATCTGGCTCGAATATGCAATCATAATAATAATAATAATAAATGAAAGTCAGATCTCAGTTGGCACGAGCGTGCAAAAAAAAAAAAAAAAAAAAAAAAAAAAAAAAAAGCAAACACCATGTCCAATGCATCATGTCTCTAAGCTGAACATGTTAAATTTCTGTATTGGTGTTATAAGCAATGACTCTTGACATACATTTATACTTTTTCTAGTGAAAGATATGTTTTTTACTGGCCAAACCCGTTTTCGAGCTAAATTAGATTAGCCTCGGCCAAACTATTTTATCCTTATGCCAATTGGATAAAATAGTTTTTTCTACACCAAACTTGTTTATCTAAATGCCCATAGGATAAACTAGTTTTTTCTATGTAAGAGACGTAATCGTTCATTTTTCCCTTCGTACTTAACCATTAAACCCCCAAAACTATTCAGGGAATCGCCTTATCAGAAAAAACCTATATACAAATAATATGAAGCAAATCCGTAAATTCTGCGTCAAAAACCATTTATCTAAATTATGGAGGGGGGGGTTAACCTACATTGTCCTTTTTTACACTTAAACAATAAACATCCACAACTAATCATGGAGGCGCCTTGTCTGAATGATCCTATATCTAAAATTTTAAATGAAAACTGATAATTCTGCATCAAAAATCCATTTCTCTAAATTAACGGTGGGAGACTAGCCTCCCGTTCGCTCCCCTTTATTCTTATCCAATGAATTCCCAAAATTAATCAGAAAAGTACCTTATATCAATGAACGTGCATCCAAATTTTGAAGCAAATCGGATATTTCTATCACGAGTTATCGCGTTACGTACATATGCACGTACATACGTACGTACATTCGTACATACATACGTACTTCTTACATACAGAACTTGCGAGCCCATTATTTCGCAGGCTTTGACGCCTGTGAGCTAAAAACACGTAAAATTAAATTGGCCTAGGATAAACTAGATCAGCCTAGGACAAACTAGAATGTTGGCGCTGTGGCGGTCATTGAATTCAATAAAATCACGCCAAATGGAATTGGCCTAGGATGAACTAGATCGGCCTAGGAGAAACTAGTTCAGACCAATAAACAGCAGGCTAAACTAGTTTATCCTATAAGAGTTAGGCCAAACTAGTTTGGCCTAGGAAAGTCTAGTTTGTCCGATGGACGTTAGGATAGACCGGTTTGGCCTAGGACAAACTAGTTTATCCGATGGGCGTTAGGATAGACCGGTTTGGCCTAGGAAAAACTAGTTTATCCGATGGGCGTTAGGATAGACCGGTTTGGCCTAGGTAAAACAAGTCTATCCGATGGGCGTTAGGATAAACTAGTTTGGCCTAGGCCAATCTAGTTTGGCCTAAAATCGGTTTTGGCCTGTAACATATATAAAAGAAAGTCTGGATTTCGTATTAATCACTGTATAAAAAAATCTGCCGAACCTATAATCTTGAAAATTGGGGTAAAAATACTTCTGATAACATCGAGTGCCGCTAAGAAGGGATTTTCGAAAATTCCATCCCAAAGGGGGTTAAATAAAGGAACGAACTTTTAAAAAATTCCTTAAAAATCGGCTTTCGTAGTTATTTTTCAACTGATAACATATTTTAGTGTACTTTTTCATGCTGAATCGAATGGTACCAAGCAAATTCCTTTAAGTTCAGTAGTTCGCGAGATACTTCACATTTTCCTGATTTGGCGGTGTCTTCGGCGCAAAAACCTGAAATATTAAATCCTTATCTATATATATAAAAGAAAGTCTGGATTTCGTATTAATCACAGCATAAAAAAATCTACCGAACCTATAATCTTGAAAATTGGGGTAAAAATACTTCTGATAACATCGAGTGCCGCTAAGAAGGCATTTTCGAAAATTCCACCCCTGAGGGGGTTAAAAAAAAGAACGAACTTTTAAGAAATTCCTTAAAAATTGGCTTTTGTAGTTATTTTTCAACTGATAACATATTTCAGTGTATTTTTTCATGCTGAATCGAATGGTACCAAGCAAATTCTTTTAAGTTCAGTAGTTCGCCAGATACTTCACATTTTCCTGATTTAGCGGTGTCTTCGGCGCAAAAACCTAAAATTTTCAATCCTTATCTATATATATAAAAGAAAGTCTGTATTTCGTATTAATCACAGCATAAAAAAAATCTGCCGAACCTATAATCTTGAAAATTGGGGTAAAAATACTTCTGATAACATCGAGTGCCGCTAAGAAGGGATTTTCGAAAATTCCACCCCTAAGGGGGTTAAATAAAGGAACGAACTTTTAAAAAATTCCTTAAAAATCGGCTTTCGTAGTTATTTTTCAACTGATAACATATTTCAGTGTATTTTTTCATGCTGAATCGAATGGTACCAAGCAAATTATTTTAAGTTCAGTAGTTCGCGAGATACTTCACATTTTCCTGATTTGGAGGTGTCTTCGGCGCAAAAACCTAAAATTTTCAATCCTTATCTATATATATAAAAGAAAGTCTGTATTTCGTATTAATCACAGCATAAAAAAATCTACCGAACCTATAATCTTGAAAATTGGGGTAAAAATACTTCTGATAACATCGAGTGCCGCTAAGAAGGCATTTTCGAAAATTCCACCCCTGAGGGGGTTAAAAAAAAGAACGAACTTTTAAGAAATTCCTTAAAAATTGGCTTTTGTAGTTATTTTTCAACTGATAACATATTTCAGTGTATTTTTTCATGCTGAATCGAATGGTACCAAGCAAATTCTTTTAAGTTCAGTAGTTCGCCAGATACTTCACATTTTCCTGATTTAGCGGTGTCTTCGGCGCAAAAACCTAAAATTTTCAATCCTTATCTATATATATAAAAGAAAGTCTGTATTTCGTATTAATCACAGCATAAAAAAAATCTGCCGAACCTATAATCTTGAAAATTGGGGTAAAAATACTTCTGATAACATCGAGTGCCGCTAAGAAGGGATTTTCGAAAATTCCACCCCTAAGGGGGTTAAATAAAGGAACGAACTTTTAAAAAATTCCTTAAAAATCGGCTTTCGTAGTTATTTTTCAACTGATAACATATTTTAGTGTATTTTTTCATGCTGAATCGAATGGTACCAAGCAAATTATTTTAAGTTCAGTAGTTCGCGAGATACTTCACATTTTCCTGATTTGGCGGTGTCTTCGGCGCAAAAACCTAAAATTTTCAATCCTTATCTATATATATAAAAGAAAGTCTGTATTTCGTATTAATCACAGCATAAAAAAAATCTGCCGAAACTATAATCTTGAAAATTGGGGTAAAAATACTTCTGATAACATCGAGTGCCGCTAAGAAAGGATTTTCGAAAATTCCACCCCTAAGGGGGTTAAATAAAGGAACGAACTTTAAAAAAATTCCTTAAAAATCGGCTTTTGTAGTTATTTTTCAACTGTTAACATATTTTAGTGTATTTTTTCATGCTGAATCGAATGGTACCAAGCAAATTCCTTTAAGTTCAGTAGTTCGCGAGATACTTCACATTTTCCTGATTTGGCGGTGTCTTCGGCGCAAAAACCTAAAATTTTCAATCCTTATCTATATATATAAAAGAAAGTCTGTATTTCGTATTAATCACAGCATAAAAAAATCTGCCGAAGCTATAATCTTGAAAATTGGGGTAAAAATACTTCTGATAACATCGAGTGCCGCTAAGAAGGGATTTTCGAAAATTCCACCCCTAAGGGGGTTAAAAAAAAGAACGAACTTTTAAGAAATTCCTAAAAAATTGGCTTTTGTAGTTATTTTTCAACTGATAACACATTTCAGTGTATTTTTTCATGCTGAATCGAATGGTACCAAGCAAATTCTTTTAAGTTCAGTACTTCACGAGATACTTCACAATTTCCTGATTTGGCGGTGTCTTTGGCGCAAAAACCTGAAATATTCAATCCTTATCCATATATATAAAAGAAAGTCTGGATTTCGTATTAATCACTGTATAAAAAAATCTGCCGAACCTATAATCTTGAAAATTGGGGTAAAAATACTTCTGATAACATCGAGTGCCGCTAAGAAGGGATTTTCGAAAATTCCACCCCAAAGGGGGTTAAATAAAGGAACGAACTTTTAAAAAATTCCTTAAAAATCGGCTTTCGTAGTTATTTTTCAACTGATAACATATTTTAGTGTACTTTTTCATGCTGAATCGAATGGTACCAAGCAAATTCCTTTAAGTTCAGTAGTTCGCGAGATACTTCACATTTTCCTGATTTGGCAGTGTCTTCGGCGCAAAAACCTGAAATATTCAATCCTTATTTATATATATAAAAGAAAGTCTGGATTTCGTATTAATCACAGCATAAAAAAATCTACCGAACCTATAATCTTGAAAATTGGGGTAAAAATACTTCTGATAACATCGAGTGCCGCTAAGAAGGCATTTTCGAAAATTCCACCCCTGAGGGGGTTAAAAAAAAGAACGAACTTTTAAGAAATTCCTTAAAAATTGGCTTTTGTAGTTATTTTTCAACTGATAACATATTTCAGTGTATTTTTTCATGCTGAATCGAATGGTACCAAGCAAATTCTTTTAAGTTCAGTAGTTCGCCAGATACTTCACATTTTCCTGATTTAGCGGTGTCTTCGGCGCAAAAACCTAAAATTTTCAATCCTTATCTATGTATATAAAAGAAAGTCTGTATTTCGTATTAATCACAGCATAAAAAAAATCTGCCGAACCTATAATCTTGAAAATTGGGGTAAAAATACTTCTAATAACATCGAGTGCCGCTAAGAAGGGATTTTCGAAAATTCCACCCCTAAGGGGGTTAAATAAAGGAACGAACTTTTAAAAAATTCCTTAAAAATCGGCTTTCGTAGTTATTTTTCAACTGATAACATATTTTAGTGTATTTCTTCATGCTGAATCGAATGGTACCAAGCAAATTATTTTAAGTTCAGTAGTTCGCGAGATACTTCACATTTTCCTGATTTGGCGGTGTCTTCGGCGCAAAAACCTAAAATTTTCAATCCTTATCTATATATATAAAAGAAAGTCTGTATTTCGTATTAATCACAGCATAAAAAAAATCTGCCGAAACTATAATCTTGAAAATTGGGGTAAAAATACTTCTGATAACATCGAGTGCCGCTAAGAAGGGATTTTCGAAAATTCCACCCCTAAGGGGGTTAAATAAAGGAACGAACTTTAAAAAAATTCCTTAAAAATCGGCTTTTGTAGTTATTTTTCAACTGTTAACATATTTTAGTGTATTTTTTCATGCTGAATCGAATGGTACCAAGCAAATTCCTTTAAGTTCAGTAGTTCGCGAGATACTTCACATTTTCCTGATTTGGCGGTGTCTTCGGCGCAAAAACCTAAAATTTTCAATCCTTATCTATATATATAAAAGAAAGTCTGTATTTCGTATTAATCACAGCATAAAAAAATCTGCCGAAGCTATAATCTTGAAAATTGGGGTAAAAATACTTCTGATAACATCGAGTGCCGCTAAGAAGGGATTTTCGAAAATTCCACCCCTAAGGGGGTTAAAAAAAGAACGAACTTTTAAGAAATTCCTAAAAAATTGGCTTTTGTAGTTATTTTTCAACTGATAACACATTTCAGTGTATTTTTTCATGCTGAATCGAATGGTACCAAGCAAATTCTTTTAAGTTCAGTACTTCACGAGATACTTCACAATTTCCTGATTTGGCAGTGTCTTCGGCGCAAAAACCTGAAATATTCAATCCTTATCTATATATATAAAAGAAAGTCTGGATTTCGTATTAATCACAGCATAAAAAAATCTACCGAACCTATAATCTTGAAAATTGGGGTAAAAATACTTCTGATAACATCGAGTGCCGCTAAGAGGGCATTTTCGAAAATTCCACCCCTGAGGGGGTTAAAAAAAAGAACGAACTTTTAAGAAATTCCTTAAAAATTGGCTTTTGTAGTTATTTTTCAACTGATAACATATTTCAGTGTATTTTTTCATGCTGAATCGAATGGTACCAAGCAAATTCTTTTAAGTTCAGTAGTTCGCCAGATACTTCACATTTTCCTGATTTAGCGGTGTCTTCGGCGCAAAAACCTAAAATTTTCAATCCTTATCTATATATATAAAAGAAAGTCTGTATTTCGTATTAATCACAGCATAAAAAAAATCTGCCAAACCTATAATCTTGAAAATTGGGGTAAAAATACTTCTGATAACATCGAGTGCCGCTAAGAAGGGATTTTCGAAAATTCCACCCCTAAGGGGGTTAAATAAAGGAACGAACTTTTAAAAAATTCCTTAAAAATCGGCTTTTGTAGTTATTTTTCAACTGATAACATATTTTAGTTTATTTTTTCATGCTGAATCGAATGGTACCAAGCAAATTCCTTTAAGTTCAGTATTTTGCCAGATACTTCACATTTTCCTGATTTGGCGGTGTCTTTGGCGCAAAAACCTGAAATATTCAACCCTTATCTATATATATAAAAGAAAGTCTGGATTTCGTATTAATTACAGCATAAAAAAAAATCTGCCGAACCTATAATCTTGAAAATTGGGGTAAAAATACTTCTGATAACATCGAGTGCCGCTAAGAAGGGATTTTCGAAAATTCCACCCCTAAGGGGTTTAAAAAAAAGAACAAACTTTTAAGAAATTCCTTAAAAATTCGCTTTTGTAGTTATTTTTCAACTTATAACATATTTTAGTGTACTTTTTCATGCTGAATCGAATGGTACCAAGCAAATTCCTTTAAGTTCAGTAGTTCGCGAGATACTTCACAATTTCCTGATTTGGCGGTGTCTTTGGCGCAAAAACCTGAAATATTCAATCCTTATCCATATATATAAAAGAAAGTCTGGATTTCGTATTAATCACTGTATAAAAAAATCTGCCGAACCTATAATCTTGAAAATTGGGGTAAAAATTCTTCTGATAACATCGAGTGCCGCTAAGAAGGGATTTTCGAAAATTCCACCCCAAAGGGGGTTAAATAAAGGAACGAACTTTTAAAAAATTCCTTAAAAATCGGCTTTCGTAGTTATTTTTCAACTGATAACATATTTTAGTGTACTTTTTCATGCTGAATCGAATGGTACCAAGCAAATTCCTTTAAGTTCAGTAGTTCGCGAGATACTTCACATTTTCCTTATTTGGCGGTGTCTTTGGCGCAAAAACCTGAAATATTCAACCCTTATCTATATATATAAAAGAAAGTCTGGATTTCGTATTAATCACAGCATAAAAAAAAATCTGCCGAACCTATAATCTTGAAAATTGGGGTAAAAATACTTCTGATAACATCGAGTGCCGCTAAGAAGGGATTTTCGAAAATTCCACCCCTAAGGGGTTTAAAAAAAAGAACAAACTTTTAAGAAATTCCTTAAAAATTCGCTTTTGTAGTTATTTTTCAACTGATAACATATTTTAGTGTACTTTTTCATGCTGAATCGAATGGTACCAAACAAATTCCTTTAAGTTCAGTAGTTCGCGAGATACTACACAATTTCCTGATTTGGCGGTGTCTTTGGCGCAAAAACCTGAAATATTCAATCCTTATCCATATATATAAAAGAAAGTCTGGATTTCGTATTAATCACTGTATAAAAAAATCTGCCGAACCTATAATCTTGAAAATTGGGGTAAAAATTTTTCTGATAACATCGAGTGCCGCTAAGAAGGGATTTTCGAAAATTTCACCCCAAAGGGGGTTAAATAAAGGAACGAACTTTTAAAAAATTCCTTAAAAATCGGCTTTCGTAGTTATTTTTCAACTGATAACATATTTCAGTGTATTTTTTCATGCTGAATCGAATGGTACCAAGCAAATTCTTTTAAGTTCAGTAGTTCGCCAGATACTTCACATTTTCCTGATTTAGCGGTGTCTTCGGCGCAAAAACCTAAAATTTTCAATCCTTATCTATATATATAAAAGAAAGTCTGTATTTCGTATTAATCACAGCATAAAAAAAATCTGCCGAACCTATAATCTTGAAAATTGGGGTAAAAATACTTCTAATAACATCGAGTGCCGCTAAGAAGGGATTTTCGAAAATTCCACTCCTAAGGGGGTTAAATAAAGGAACGAACTTTTAAAAAATTCCTTAAAAATCGGCTTTCGTAGTTATTTTTCAACTGATAACATATTTTAGTGTATTTTTTCATGCTGAATCGAATGGTACCAAGCAAATTATTTTAAGTTCAGTAGTTCGCGAGATACTTCACATTTTCCTGATTTGGCGGTGTCTTCGGCGCAAAAACCTAAAATTTTCAATCCTTATCTATATATATAAAAGAAAGTCTGTATTTCGTATTAATCACAGCATAAAAAAAATCTGCCAAACCTATAATCTTGAAAATTGGGGTAAAAATACTTCTGATAACATCGAGTGCCGCTAAGAAGGGATTTTCGAAAATTCCACCCCTAAGGGGGTTAAATAAAGGAACGAACTTTTAAAAAATTCCTTAAAAATCGGCTTTTGTAGTTATTTTTCAACTGATAACATATTTTAGTTTATTTTTTCATGCTGAATCGAATGGTACCAAGCAAATTCCTTTAAGTTCAGTATTTTGCCAGATACTTCACATTTTCCTGATTTGGCGGTGTCTTTGGCGCAAAAACCTGAAATATTCAACCCTTATCTATATAAATAAAAGAAAGTCTGGATTTCGTATTAATCACAGCATTAAAAAAAATTTGCCGAACCTATAATCTTGAAAATTGGGGTAAAAATACTTCTGATAACATCGAGTGCCGCTAAGAAGGGATTTTCGAAAATTCCACCCCTAAGGGGTTTTAAAAAAAGAACAAACTTTTAAGAAATTCCTTAAAAATTCGCTTTTGTAGTTATTTTTCAACTGATAACATATTTTAGTGTACTTTTTCATGCTGAATCGAATGGTACCAAGCAAATTCCTTTAAGTTCAGTAGTTCGCGAGATACTTCACAATTTCCTGATTTGGCGGTGTCTTTGGCGCAAAAACCTGAAATATTCAATCCTTATCCATATATATAAAAGAAAGTCTGGATTTCGTATTAATCACTGTATAAAAAAATCTGCCGAACCTATAATCTTGAAAATTGGGGTAAAAATTCTTCAGATAACATCGAGTGCCGCTAAGAAGGGATTTTCGAAAATTCCACCCCAAAGGGGGTTAAATAAAGGAACGAACTTTTAAAAAATTCCTTAAAAATCGGCTTTCGTAGTTATTTTTCATCTGATAACATATTTTAGTGTACTTTTTCATGCTGAATCGAATGGTACCAAGCAAATTCCTTTAAGTTCAGTAGTTCGCGAGATACTTCACATTTTCCTGATTTGGCGGTGTCTTCGGCGCAAAAACCTGAAATATTCAATCCTTATCTATATATATAAAAGAAAGTCTGGATTTAGTATTAATCACAGCATAAAAAAATCTACCGAACCTATAATCTTGAAAATTGGGGTAAAAATACTTCTAATAACATCGAGTGCCGCTAAGAAGGGATTTTCGAAAATTCCACTCCTAAGGGGGTTAAATAAAGGAACGAACTTTTAAAAAATTCCTTAAAAATCGGCTTTCGTAGTTATTTTTCAACTGATAACATATTTTAGTGTATTTTTTCATGCTGAATCGAATGGTACCAAGCAAATTATTTTAAGTTCAGTAGTTCGCGAGATACTTCACATTTTCCTGATTTGGCGGTGTCTTCGGCGCAAAAACCTAAAATTTTCAATCCTTATCTATATATATAAAAGAAAGTCTGTATTTCGTATTAATCACAGCATAAAAAAAATCTGCCAAACCTATAATCTTGAAAATTGGGGTAAAAATACTTCTGATAACATCGAGTGCCGCTAAGAAGGGATTTTCGAAAATTCCACCCCTAAGGGGGTTAAATAAAGGAACGAACTTTTAAAAAATTCCTTAAAAATCGGCTTTTGTAGTTATTTTTCAACTGATAACATATTTTAGTTTATTTTTTCATGCTGAATCGAATGGTACCAAGCAAATTCCTTTAAGTTCAGTATTTTGCCAGATACTTCACATTTTCCTGATTTGGCGGTGTCTTTGGCGCAAAAACCTGAAATATTCAACCCTTATCTATATAAATAAAAGAAAGTCTGGATTTCGTATTAATCACAGCATTAAAAAAAATTTGCCGAACCTATAATCTTGAAAATTGGGGTAAAAATACTTCTGATAACATCGAGTGCCGCTAAGAAGGGATTTTCGAAAATTCCACCCCTAAGGGGTTTTAAAAAAAGAACAAACTTTTAAGAAATTCCTTAAAAATTCGCTTTTGTAGTTATTTTTCAACTGATAACATATTTTAGTGTACTTTTTCATGCTGAATCGAATGGTACCAAGCAAATTCCTTTAAGTTCAGTAGTTCGCGAGATACTTCACAATTTCCTGATTTGGCGGTGTCTTTGGCGCAAAAACCTGAAATATTCAATCCTTATCCATATATATAAAAGAAAGTCTGGATTTCGTATTAATCACTGTATAAAAAAATCTGCCGAACCTATAATCTTGAAAATTGGGGTAAAAATTCTTCAGATAACATCGAGTGCCGCTAAGAAGGGATTTTCGAAAATTCCACCCCAAAGGGGGTTAAATAAAGGAACGAACTTTTAAAAAATTCCTTAAAAATCGGCTTTCGTAGTTATTTTTCATCTGATAACATATTTTAGTGTACTTTTTCATGCTGAATCGAATGGTACCAAGCAAATTCCTTTAAGTTCAGTAGTTCGCGAGATACTTTACATTTTCCTGATTTGGCGGTGTCTTCGGCGCAAAAACCTGAAATATTCAATCCTTATCTATATATATAAAAGAAAGTCTGGATTTAGTATTAATCACAGCATAAAAAAATCTACCGAACCTATAATCTTGAAAATTGGGGTAAAAATACTTCTGATAACATCGAGTGCCGCTAAGAAGGCATTTTCGAAAATTCCACCCCTGAGGGGGTTAAAAAAAAGAACGAACTTTTAAGAAATTCCTTAAAAATTGGCTTTTGTAGTTATTTTTCAACTGATAACACATTTCAGTGTATTTTTTCATGCTGAATCGAATGGTACCAAGCAAATTCTTTTAAGTTCAGTAGTTCGCCAGATACTTCACATTTTCCTGATTTAGCGGTGTCTTCGGCGCAAAAACCTAAAATTTTCAATCCTTATCTATATATATAAAAGAAAGTCTGTATTTCGTATTAATCACAGCATAAAAAAAATCTGCCGAACCTATAATCTTGAAAATTGGGGTAAAAATACTTCTAATAACATCGAGTGCCGCTAAGAAGGGATTTTCGAAAATTCCACCCCTAAGGGGGTTAAATAAAGGAACGAACTTTTAAAAAATTCCTTAAAAATCGGCTTTCGTAGTTATTTTTCAACTGATAACATATTTTAGTGTATTTTTTCATGCTGAATCGAATGGTACCAAGCAAATTATTTTAAGTTCAGTAGTTCGCGAGATACTTCACATTTTCCTGATTTGGCGGTGTCTTCGGCGCAAAAACCTAAAATTTTCAATCCTTATCTATATATATAAAAGAAAGTCTGTATTTCGTATTAATCACAGCATAAAAAAAATCTGCCAAACCTATAATCTTGAAAATTGGGGTAAAAATACTTCTGATAACATCGAGTGCCGCTAAGAAGGGATTTTCGAAAATTCCACCCCTAAGGGGGTTAAATAAAGGAACGAACTTTTAAAAAATTCCTTAAAAATCGGCTTTTGTAGTTATTTTTCAACTGATAACATATTTTAGTTTATTTTTTCATGCTGAATCGAATGGTACCAAGCAAATTCCTTTAAGTTCAGTATTTTGCCAGATACTTCACATTTTCCTGATTTGGCGGTGTCTTTGGCGCAAAAACCTGAAATATTCAACCCTTATCTATATATATAAAAGAAAGTCTGGATTTCGTATTAATCACAGCATAAAAAAAAATCTGCCGAACCTATAATCTTGAAAATTGGGGTAAAAATACTTCTGATAACATCGAGTGCCGCTAAGAAGGGATTTTCGAAAATTCCACCCCTAAGGGGTTTAAAAAAAAGAACAAACTTTTAAGAAATTCCTTAAAAATTCGCTTTTGTAGTTATTTTTCAACTGATAACATATTTTAGTGTACTTTTTCATGCTGAATCGAATGGTACCAAGCAAATTCCTTTAAGTTCAGTAGTTCGCGAGATACTTCACAATTTCCTGATTTGGCGGTGTCTTTGGCGCAAAAACCTGAAATATTCAATCCTTATCCATATATATAAAAGAAAGTCCGGATTTCGTATTAATCACTGTATAAAAAAATCTGCCGAACCTATAATCTTGAAAATTGGGGTAAAAATTCTTCTGATAACATCGAGTGCCGCTAAGAAGGGATTTTCGAAAATTCCACCCCAAAGGGGGTTAAATAAAGGAACGAACTTTTAAAAAATTCCTTAAAAATCGGCTTTCGTAGTTATTTTTCAACTGATAACATATTTTAGTGTACTTTTTCATGCTGAATCGAATGGTACCAAGCAAATTCCTTTAAGTTCAGTAGTTCGCGAGATACTTCACATTTTCCTGATTTGGCGGTGTCTTCGGCGCAAAAACCTGAAATATTCAATCCTTATCTATATATATAAAAGAAAGTCTGGATTTCGTATTAATCACAGCATAAAAAAATCTACCGAACCTATAATCTTGAAAATTGGGGTAAAAATACTTCTGATAACATCGAGTGCCGCTAAGAAGGCATTTTCGAAAATTCCACCCCTGAGGGGGTTAAAAAAAAGAACGAACTTTTAAGAAATTCCTTAAAAATTGGCTTTTGTAGTTATTTTTCAACTGATAACATATTTCAGTGTATTTGTTCATGCTGAATCGAATGGTACCAAGCAAATTCTTTTAAGTTCAGTAGTTCGCCAGATACTTCACATTTTCCTGATTTAGCGGTGTCTTCGGCGCAAAAACCTGAAATATTCAATCCTTATCTATATATATAAAAGAAAGTCTGGATTTAGTATTAATCACAGCATAAAAAAATCTACCGAACCTATAATCTTGAAAATTGGGGTAAAAATACTTCTGATAACATCGAGTGCCGCTAAGAAGGCATTTTCGAAAATTCCACCCCTGAGGGGGTTAAAAAAAAGAACGAACTTTTAAGAAATTCGTTAAAAGTTGGCTTTTGTAGTTATTTTTCAACTGATAACATATTTCAGTGTATTTTTTCATGCTGAATCGAATGGTACCAAGCAAATTCTTTTAAGTTCAGTAGTTCGCCAGATACTTCACATTTTCCTGATTTAGCGGTGTCTTCGGCGCAAAAACCTAAAATTTTCAATCCTTATCTATATATATAAAAGAAAGTCTGTATTTCGTATTAATCACAGCATAAAAAAAATCTGCCGAACCTATAATCTTGAAAATTGGGGTAAAAATACTTCTGATAACATCGAGTGCCGCTAAGAAGGGATTTTCGAAAATTCCACCCCTAAGGGGTTTAAAAAAAAGAACAAACTTTTAAGAAATTCCTTAAAAATTCGCTTTTGTAGTTATTTTTCAACTGATAACATATTTTAGTGTACTTTTTCATGCTGAATCGAATGGTACCAAGCAAATTCCTTTAAGTTCAGTAGTTCGCGAGATACTTCACAATTTCCTGATTTGGCGGTGTCTTTGGAGCAAAAACCTGAAATATTCAATCCTTATCCATATATATAAAAGAAAGTCCGGATTTCGTATTAATCACTGTATAAAAAAATCTGCCGAACCTATAATCTTGAAAATTGGGGTAAAAATTCTTCTGATAACATCGAGTGCCGCTAAGAAGGGATTTTCGAAAATTCCACCCCAAAGGGGGTTAAATAAAGGAACGAACTTTTAAAAAATTCCTTAAAAATCGGCTTTCGTAGTTATTTTTCAACTGATAACATATTTTAGTGTACTTTTTCATGCTGAATCGAATGGTACCAAGCAAATTCCTTTAAGTTCAGTAGTTCGCGAGATACTTCACATTTTCCTGATTTGGCGGTGTCTTCGGCGCAAAAACCTGAAATATTCAATCCTTATCTATATATATAAAAGAAAGTCTGGATTTCGTATTAATCACAGCATAAAAAAATCTACCGAACCTATAATCTTGAAAATTGGGGTAAAAATACTTCTGATAACATCGAGTGCCGCTAAGAAGGCATTTTCGAAAATTCCACCCCTGAGGGGGTTAAAAAAAAGAACGAACTTTTAAGAAATTCCTTAAAAATTGGCTTTTGTAGTTATTTTTCAACTGATAACATATTTCAGTGTATTTTTTCATGCTGAATCGAATGGTACCAAGCAAATTCTTTTAAGTTCAGTAGTTCGCCAGATACTTCACATTTTCCTGATTTAGCGGTGTCTTCGGCGCAAAAACCTGAAATATTCAATCCTTATCTATATATATAAAAGAAAGTCTGGATTTAGTATTAATCACAGCATAAAAAAATCTACCGAACCTATAATCTTGAAAATTGGGGTAAAAATACTTCTGATAACATCGAGTGCCGCTAAGAAGGCATTTTCGAAAATTCCACCCCTGAGGGGGTTAAAAAAAAGAACGAACTTTTAAGAAATACGTTAAAAGTTGGCTTTTGTAGTTATTTTTCAACTGATAACATATTTCAGTGTATTTTTTCATGCTGAATCGAATGGTACCAAGCAAATTCTTTTAAGTTCAGTAGTTCGCCAGATACTTCACATTTTCCTGATTTAGCGGTGTCTTCGGCGCAAAAACCTAAAATTTTCAATCCTTATCTATATATATAAAAGAAAGTCTGGATTTCGTATTAATCACAGCATAAAAAAAATCTGCCGAAACTATAATCTTGAAAATTGGGGTAAAAATACTTCTGATAACATCGAGTGCCGCTAAGAAGGGATTTTCGAAAATTCCACCCCTAAGGGGTTTAAAAAAAAGAACGAACTTTTAAGAAATTCCTTAAAAATTGGCTTTTGTAGTTATTTTTCAACTGATAACACATTTCAGTGTATTTTTTCATGCTGAATCGAATGGTACCAAGCAAATTCTTTTAAGTTCAGTAGTTCGCGAGATACTTCACAATTTCCTGATTTGGCGGTGTCTTTGGCGCAAAAACCTGAAATATTCAATCCTTATCCATATATATAAAAGAAAGTCTGGATTTCGTATTAATCACTGTATAAAAAAATCTGCCGAACCTATAATCTTGAAAATTGGGGTAAAAATACTTCTGATAACATCGAGTGCCGCTAAGAAGGGATTTTCGAAAATTCCACCCCAAAGGGGGTTAAATAAAGGAACGAACTTTTAAAAAATTCCTTAAAAATCGGCTTTCGTAGTTATTTTTCAACTGATAACTTTTTTTAGTGTACTTTTTCATGCTGAATCGAATGGTACCAAGCAAATTCCTTTAAGTTCAGTAGTTCGCGAGATACTTCACATTTTCCTGATTTGGCGGTGTCTTCGGCGCAAAAACCTGAAATATTCAATCCTTATCTATATATATAAAAGAAAGTCTGGATTTCGTATTAATCACAGCATAAAAAAATCTACCGAACCTATAATCTTGAAAATTGGGGTAAAAATACTTCTGATAACATCGAGTGCCGCTAAGAAGGCATTTTCGAAAATTCCACCCCTGAGGGGGTTAAAAAAAAGAACGAACTTTTAAGAAATTCCTTAAAAATTGGCTTTTGTAGTTATTTTTCAACTGATAACATATTTCAGTGTATTTTTTCATGCTGAATCGAATGGTACCAAGCAAATTCTTTTAAGTTCAGTAGTTCGCCAGATACTTCACATTTTCCTGATTTAGCGGTGTCTTCGGCGCAAAAACCTAAAATTTTCAATCCTTATCTATATATATAAAAGAAAGTCTGTATTTCGTATTAATCACAGCATAAAAAAAATCTGCCGAACCTATAATCTTGAAAATTGGGGTAAAAATACTTCTAATAACATCGAGTGCCGCTAAGAAGGGATTTTCGAAAATTCCACCCCTAAGGGGGTTAAATAAAGGAACGAACTTTTAAAAAATTCCTTAAAAATCGGCTTTCGTAGTTATTTTTCAACTGATAACATATTTTAGTGTATTTTTTCATGCTGAATCGAATGGTACCAAGCAAATTCTTTTAAGTTCAGTAGTTCGCCAGATACTTCACATTTTCCTGATTTAGCGGTGTCTTCGGCGCAAAAACCTAAAATTTTCAATCCTTATCTATATATATAAAAGAAAGTCTGTATTTCGTATTAATCACAGCATAAAAAAAATCTGCCGAACCTATAATCTTGAAAATTGGGGTAAAAATACTTCTGATAACATCGAGTGCCGCTAAGAAGGGATTTTCGAAAATTCCACCCCTAAGGGGTTTAAAAAAAAGAACAAACTTTTAAGAAATTCCTTAAAAATTCGCTTTTGTAGTTATTTTTCAACTGATAACATATTTTAGTGTACTTTTTCATGCTGAATCGAATGGTACCAAGCAAATTCCTTTAAGTTCAGTAGTTCGCGAGATACTTCACAATTTCCTGATTTGGCGGTGTCTTTGGAGCAAAAACCTGAAATATTCAATCCTTATCCATATATATAAAAGAAAGTCCGGATTTCGTATTAATCACTGTATAAAAAAATCTGCCGAACCTATAATCTTGAAAATTGGGGTAAAAATTCTTCTGATAACATCGAGTGCCGCTAAGAAGGGATTTTCGAAAATTCCACCCCAAAGGGGGTTAAATAAAGGAACGAACTTTTAAAAAATTCCTTAAAAATCGGCTTTCGTAGTTATTTTTCAACTGATAACATATTTTAGTGTACTTTTTCATGCTGAATCGAATGGTACCAAGCAAATTCCTTTAAGTTCAGTAGTTCGCGAGATACTTCACATTTTCCTGATTTGGCGGTGTCTTCGGCGCAAAAACCTGAAATATTCAATCCTTATCTATATATATAAAAGAAAGTCTGGATTTCGTATTAATCACAGCATAAAAAAATCTACCGAACCTATAATCTTGAAAATTGGGGTAAAAATACTTCTGATAACATCGAGTGCCGCTAAGAAGGCATTTTCGAAAATTCCACCCCTGAGGGGGTTAAAAAAAAGAACGAACTTTTAAGAAATTCCTTAAAAATTGGCTTTTGTAGTTATTTTTCAACTGATAACATATTTCAGTGTATTTTTTCATGCTGAATCGAATGGTACCAAGCAAATTCTTTTAAGTTCAGTAGTTCGCCAGATACTTCACATTTTCCTGATTTAGCGGTGTCTTCGGCGCAAAAACCTGAAATATTCAATCCTTATCTATATATATAAAAGAAAGTCTGGATTTAGTATTAATCACAGCATAAAAAAATCTACCGAACCTATAATCTTGAAAATTGGGGTAAAAATACTTCTGATAACATCGAGTGCCGCTAAGAAGGCATTTTCGAAAATTCCACCCCTGAGGGGGTTAAAAAAAAGAACGAACTTTTAAGAAATACGTTAAAAGTTGGCTTTTGTAGTTATTTTTCAACTGATAACATATTTCAGTGTATTTTTTCATGCTGAATCGAATGGTACCAAGCAAATTCTTTTAAGTTCAGTAGTTCGCCAGATACTTCACATTTTCCTGATTTAGCGGTGTCTTCGGCGCAAAAACCTAAAATTTTCAATCCTTATCTATATATATAAAAGAAAGTCTGGATTTCGTATTAATCACAGCATAAAAAAAATCTGCCGAAACTATAATCTTGAAAATTGGGGTAAAAATACTTCTGATAACATCGAGTGCCGCTAAGAAGGGATTTTCGAAAATTCCACCCCTAAGGGGTTTAAAAAAAAGAACGAACTTTTAAGAAATTCCTTAAAAATTGGCTTTTGTAGTTATTTTTCAACTGATAACACATTTCAGTGTATTTTTTCATGCTGAATCGAATGGTACCAAGCAAATTCTTTTAAGTTCAGTAGTTCGCGAGATACTTCACAATTTCCTGATTTGGCGGTGTCTTTGGCGCAAAAACCTGAAATATTCAATCCTTATCCATATATATAAAAGAAAGTCTGGATTTCGTATTAATCACTGTATAAAAAAATCTGCCGAACCTATAATCTTGAAAATTGGGGTAAAAATACTTCTGATAACATCGAGTGCCGCTAAGAAGGGATTTTCGAAAATTCCACCCCAAAGGGGGTTAAATAAAGGAACGAACTTTTAAAAAATTCCTTAAAAATCGGCTTTCGTAGTTATTTTTCAACTGATAACTTTTTTTAGTGTACTTTTTCATGCTGAATCGAATGGTACCAAGCAAATTCCTTTAAGTTCAGTAGTTCGCGAGATACTTCACATTTTCCTGATTTGGCGGTGTCTTCGGCGCAAAAACCTGAAATATTCAATCCTTATCTATATATATAAAAGAAAGTCTGGATTTCGTATTAATCACAGCATAAAAAAATCTACCGAACCTATAATCTTGAAAATTGGGGTAAAAATACTTCTGATAACATCGAGTGCCGCTAAGAAGGCATTTTCGAAAATTCCACCCCTGAGGGGGTTAAAAAAAAGAACGAACTTTTAAGAAATTCCTTAAAAATTGGCTTTTGTAGTTATTTTTCAACTGATAACATATTTCAGTGTATTTTTTCATGCTGAATCGAATGGTACCAAGCAAATTCTTTTAAGTTCAGTAGTTCGCCAGATACTTCACATTTTCCTGATTTAGCGGTGTCTTCGGCGCAAAAACCTAAAATTTTCAATCCTTATCTATATATATAAAAGAAAGTCTGTATTTCGTATTAATCACAGCATAAAAAAAATCTGCCGAACCTATAATCTTGAAAATTGGGGTAAAAATACTTCTAATAACATCGAGTGCCGCTAAGAAGGGATTTTCGAAAATTCCACCCCTAAGGGGGTTAAATAAAGGAACGAACTTTTAAAAAATTCCTTAAAAATCGGCTTTCGTAGTTATTTTTCAACTGATAACATATTTTAGTGTATTTTTTCATGCTGAATCGAATGGTACCAAGCAAATTATTTTAAGTTCAGTAGTTCGCGAGATACTTCACATTTTCCTGATTTGGCGGTGTCTTCGCCGCAAAAACCTAAAATTTTCAATCCTTATCTATATATATAAAAGAAAGTCTGTATTTCGTATTAATCACAGCATAAAAAAAATCTGCCAAACCTATAATCTTGAAAATTGGGGTAAAAATACTTCTGATAACATCGAGTGCCGCTAAGAAGGGATTTTCGAAAATTCCTCCCCTAAGGGGGTTAAATAAAGGAACGAACTTTTAAAAAATTCCTTAAAAATCGGCTTTTGTAGTTATTTTTCAACTGATAACATATTTTAGTTTATTTTTTCATGCTGAATCGAATGGTACCAAGCAAATTCCTTTAAGTTCAGTATTTTGCCAGATACTTCACATTTTCCTGATTTGGCGGTGTCTTTGGCGCAAAAACCTGAAATATTCAACCCTTATCTATATATATAAAAGAAAGTCTGGATTTCGTATTAATCACAGCATAAAAAAAAATCTGCCGAACCTATAATCTTGAAAATTGGGGTAAAAATACTTCTGATAACATCGAGTGCCGCTAAGAAGGGATTTTCGAAAATTCCACCCCTAAGGGGATTAAAAAAAAGAACAAACTTTTAAGAAATTCCTTAAAAATTCGCTTTTGTAGTTATTTTTCAACTGATAACATATTTTAGTGTACTTTTTCATGCTGAATCGAATGGTACCAAGCAAATTCCTTTAAGTTCAGTAGTTCGCGAGATACTTCACAATTTCCTGATTTGGCGGTGTCTTTGGCGCAAAAACCTGAAATATTCAATCCTTATCCATATATATAAAAGAAAGTCTGGATTTCGTATTAATCACTGTATAAAAAAATCTGCCGAACCTATAATCTTGAAAATTGGGGTAAAAATACTTCTGATAACATCGAGTGCCGCTAAAAAGGGATTTTCGAAAATTCCACCCCAAAGGGGGTTAAATAAAGGAACGAACTTTTAAAAAATTCCTTAAAAATCGGCTTTCGTAGTTATTTTTCAACTGATAACTTTTTTTAGTGTACTTTTTCATGCTGAATCGAATGGTACCAAGCAAATTCCTTTAAGTTCAGTAGTTCGCGAGATACTTCACATTTTCCTGATTTGGCGGTGTCTTCGGCGCAAAAACCTGAAATATTCAATCCTTATCTATATATATAAAAGAAAGTCTGGATTTCGTATTAATCACAGCATAAAAAAAATCTGCCAAACCTATAATCTTGAAAATTGGGGTAAAAATACTTCTGATAACATCGAGTGCCGCTAAGAAGGGATTTTCGAAAATTCCACCCCTAAGGGGGTTAAATAAAGGAACGAACTTTTAAAAAATTCCTTAAAAATCGGCTTTTGTAGTTATTTTTCAACTGATAACATATTTTAGTTTATTTTTTCATGCTGAATCGAATGGTACCAAGCAAATTCCTTTAAGTTCAGTATTTTGCCAGATACTTCACATTTTCCTGATTTGGCGGTGTCTTTGGCGCAAAAACCTGAAATATTCAACCCTTATCTATATATATAAAAGAAAGTCTGGATTTCGTATTAATCACAGCATAAAAAAAAATCTGCCGAACCTATAATCTTGAAAATTGGGGTAAAAATACTTCTGATAACATCGAGTGCCGCTAAGAAGGGATTTTCGAAAATTCCACCCCTAAGGGGATTAAAAAAAAGAACAAACTTTTAAGAAATTCCTTAAAAATTTGCTTTTGTAGTTATTTTTCAACTGATAACATATTTTAGTGTACTTTTTCATGCTGAATCGAATGGTACCAAGCAAATTCCTTTAAGTTCGGTAGTTCGCGAGATACTTCACATTTTCCTGATTTGGCGGTGTCTTCGGCGCAAAAACCTGAAATATTCAATCCTTATCTATATATATAAAAGAAAGTCTGGATTTCGTATTAATCACAGCATAAAAAAATCTACCGAACCTATAATCTTGAAAATTGGGGTAAAAATACTTCTGATAACATCGAGTGCCGCTAAGAAGGCATTTTCGAAAATTCCACCCCTGAGGGGGTTAAAAAAAAGAACGAACTTTTAAGAAATTCCTTAAAAATTGGCTTTTGTAGTTATTTTTCAACTGATAACATATTTCAGTGTATTTTTTCATGCTGAATCGAATGGTACCAAGCAAATTCTTTTAAGTTCAGTAGTTCGCGAGATACTTCACAATTTCCTGATTTGGCGGTGTCTTTGGCGCAAAAACCTAAAATTTTCAATCCTTATCTATATATATAAAAGAAAGTCTGTATTTCGTATTAATCACAGCATAAAAAAAATCTGCTGAACCTATAATCTTGAAAATTGGGGTAAAAATTCTTCTGATAACATCGAGTGCCGCTAAGAAGGGATTTTCGAAAATTCCACCCCTAAGGGGTTTAAAAAAAAGAACGAACTTTTAAGAAATTCCTTAAAAATTGGCTTTTGTAGTTATTTTTCAACTGATAACACATTTCAGTGTATTTTTTCATGCTGAATCGAATGGTACCAAGCAAATTCTTTTAAGTTCAGTAGTTCGCGAGATACTTCACAATTTCCTGATTTGGCGGTGTCTTTGGCGCAAAAACCTGAAATATTCAATCCTTATCCATATATATAAAAGAAAGTCTGGATTTCGTATTAATCACTGTATAAAAAAATCTGCCGAACCTATAATCTTGAAAATTGGGGTAAAAATACTTCTGATAACATCGAGTGCCGCTAAGAAGGGATTTTCGAAAATTGCACCCCAAAGGGGGTTAAATAAAGGAACGAACTTTTAAAAAATTCCTTAAAAATCGGCTTTCGTAGTTATTTTTCAACTGATAACTTTTTTTAGTGTACTTTTTTATGCTGAATCGAATGGTACCAAGCAAATTCCTTTAAGTTCAGTAGTTCGCGAGATACTTCACATTTTCCTGATTTGGCGGTGTTTTCGGCGCAAAAACCTGAAATATTCAATCCTTATCTATATATATAAAAGAAAGTCTGGATTTCGTATTAATCACAGCATAAAAAAATCTACCGAACCTATAATCTTGAAAATTGGGGTAAAAATACTTCCGATATTACGAGTGCCGCTAAGAAGGCATTTTCGAAAATTCCACCCCTGAGGGGGTTAAAAAAAAGAACGAACTTTTAAGAAATTCCTTAAAAATTGGCTTTTGTAGTTATTTTTCAACTGATAACATATTTCAGTGTATTTTTTCATGCTGAATCGAATGGTACCAAGCAAATTCTTTTAAGTTCAGTAGTTCGCCAGATACTTCACATTTTCCTGATTTAGCGGTGTCTTCGGCGCAAAAACCTAAAATTTTCAATCCTTATCTATATATATAAAAGAAAGTCTGTATTTCGTATTAATCACAGCATAAAAAAAATCTGCCGAACCTATAATCTTGAAAATTGGGGTAAAAATACTTCTGATAACATCGAGTGCCGCTAAGAAGGGATTTTCGAAAATTCCACCCCTAAGGGGGTTAAATAAAGGAACGAACTTTTAAAAAATTCCTTAAAAATCGGCTTTCGTAGTTATTTTTCAACTGATAACATATTTTAGTGTATTTTTCATGCTGAATCGAATGGTACCAAGCAAATTCTTTTAAGTTCAGTAGTTCGCGAGATACTTCACATTTTCCTGATTTGGCGGTGTCTTCGGCGCAAAAACCTAAAATTTTCAATCCTTATCTATATATATAAAAGAAAGTCTGTATTTCGTATTAATCACAGCATAAAAAAAATCTGCCGAACCTATAATCTTGAAAATTGGGGTAAAAATACTTCTGATAACATCGAGTGCCGCTAAGAAGGGATTTTCGAAAATTCCACCCCTAAGGGGTTTAAAAAAAAGAACAAACTTTTAAGAAATTCCTTAAAAATTCGCTTTTGTAGTTATTTTTCAACTGATAACATATTTTAGTGTACTTTTTCATGCTGAATCGAATGGTACCAAGCAAATTCCTTTAAGTTCAGTAGTTCGCGAGATACTTCACAATTTCCTGATTTGGCGGTGTCTTCGGCGCAAAAACCTAAAATTTTCAATCCTTATCTATATATATAAAAGAAAGTCTGTATTTCGTATTAATCACAGCATAAAAAAAATCTGCCGAACCTATAATCTTGAAAATTGGGGTAAAAATACTTCTGATAACATCGAGTGCCGCTAAGAAGGGATTTTCGAAAATTCCACCCCTAAGGGGATTAAAAAAAAGAACAAACTTTTAAGAAATTCCTTAAAAATTCGCTTTTGTAGTTATTTTTCAACTGATAACATATTTTAGTGTACTTTTTCATGCTGAATCGAATGGTACCAAGCAAATTCCTTTAAGTTCAGTAGTTCGCGAGATACTTCACAATTTCCTGATTTGGCGGTGTCTTTGGCGCAAAAACCTGAAATATTCAATCCTTATCCATATATATAAAAGAAAGTCTGGATTTCGTATTAATCACTGTATAAAAAAATCTGCCGAACCTATAATCTTGAAAATTGGGGTAAAAATACTTCTGATAACATCGAGTGCCGCTAAGAAGGGATTTTCGAAAATTCCACCCCAAAGGGGGTTAAATAAAGGAACGAACTTTTAAAAAATTCCTTAAAAATCGGCTTTCGTAGTTATTTTTCAACTGATAACTTTTTTTAGTGTACTTATTCATGCTGAATCGAATGGTACCAAGCAAATTCCTTTAAGTTCAGTAGTTCGCGAGATACTTCACATTTTCCTGATTTGGCGGTGTCTTCGGCGCAAAAACCTGAAATATTCAATCCTTATCTATATATATAAAAGAAAGTCTGGATTTCGTATTAATCACAGCATAAAAAAATCTACCGAACCTATAATCTTGAAAATTGGGGTAAAAATACTTCTGATAACATCGAGTGCCGCTAAGAAGGCATTTTCGAAAATTCCACCCCTGAGGGGGTTAAAAAAAAGAACGAACTTTTAAGAAATTCCTTAAAAATTGGCTTTTGTAGTTATTTTTCAACTGATAACATATTTCAGTGTATTTTTTCATGCTGAATCGAATGGTACCAAGCAAATTCTTTTAAGTTCAGTAGTTCGCCAGATACTTCACATTTTCCTGATTTAGCGGTGTCTTCGGCGCAAAAACCTAAAATTTTCAATCCTTATCTATATATATAAAAGAAAGTCTGTATTTCGTATTAATCACAGCATAAAAAAAATCTGCCAAACCTATAATCTTGAAAATTGGGGTAAAAATACTTCTGATAACATCGAGTGCCGCTAAGAAGGGATTTTCGAAAATTCCACCCCTAAGGGGGTTAAATAAAGGAACGAACTTTTAAAAAATTCCTTAAAAATCGGCTTTTGTAGTTATTTTTCAACTGATAACATATTTTAGTTTATTTTTTCATGCTGAATCGAATGGTACCAAGCAAATTCCTTTAAGTTCAGTATTTTGCCAGATACTTCACATTTTCCTGATTTGGCGGTGTCTTTGGCGCAAAAACCTGAAATATTCAACCCTTATCTATATATATAAAAGAAAGTCTGGATTTCGTATTAATCACAGCATAAAAAAAAATCTGCCGAACCTATAATCTTGAAAATTGGGGTAAAAATACTTCTGATAACATCGAGTGCCGCTAAGAAGGGATTTTCGAAAATTCCACCCCTAAGGGGATTAAAAAAAAGAACAAACTTTTAAGAAATTCCTTAAAAATTCGCTTTTGTAGTTATTTTTCAACTGATAACATATTTTAGTGTACTTTTTCATGCTGAATCGAATGGTACCAAGCAAATTCCTTTAAGTTCGGTAGTTCGCGAGATACTTCACAATTTCCTGATTTGGCGGTGTCTTTGGCGCAAAAACCTGAAATATTCAATCCTTATCCATATATATAAAAGAAAGTCTGGATTTCGTATTAATCACTGTATAAAAAAATCTGCCGAACCTATAATCTTGAAAATTGGGGTAAAAATTCTTCTGATAACATCGAGTGCCGCTAAGAAGGGATTTTCGAAAATTCCACCCCAAAGGGGGTTAAATAAAAGAACGAACTTTTAAAAAATTCCTTAAAAATCGGCTTTCGTAGTTATTTTTCAACTGATAACATATTTTAGTGTACTTTTTCATGCTGAATCGAATGGTACCAAGCAAATTCCTTTAAGTTCAGTAGTTCGCGAGATACTTCACATTTTCCTGATTTGGCGGTGTCTTCGGCGCAAAAACCTGAAATATTCAATCCTTATCTATATATATAAAAGAAAGTCTGGATTTCGTATTAATCACAGCATAAAAAAATCTGCCGAACCTATAATCTTGAAAATTGGGGTAAAAATACTTCTGATAACATCGAGTGCCGCTAAGAAGGGATTTTCGAAAATTCCACCCCTAAGGGGGTTAAATAAAGGAACGAACTTTTAAAAAATTCCTTAAAAATCGGCTTTCGTAGTTATTTTTCAACTGATAACATATTTTAGTGTATTTTTTCATGCTGAATCGAATGGTACCAAGCAAATTCTTTTAAGTTCAGTAGTTCGCGAGATACTTCACAATTTCCTGATTTGGCGGTGTCTTTGGCGCAAAAACCTAAAATTTTCAATCCTTATCTATATATATAAAAGAAAGTCTGTATTTCGTATTAATCACAGCATAAAAAAAATCTGCTGAACCTATAATCTTGAAAATTGGGGTAAAAATTCTTCTGATAACATCGAGTGCCGCTAAGAAGGGATTTTCGAAAATTCCACCCCTAAGGGGTTTAAAAAAAAGAACGAACTTTTAAGAAATTCCTTAAAAATTGGCTTTTGTAGTTATTTTTCAACTGATAACACATTTCAGTGTATTTTTTCATGCTGAATCGAATGGTACCAAGCAAATTCTTTTAAGTTCAGTAGTTCGCGAGATACTTCACAATTTCCTGATTTGGCGGTGTCTTTGGCGCAAAAACCTGAAATATTCAATCCTTATCCATATATATAAAAGAAAGTCTGGATTTCGTATTAATCACTGTATAAAAAAATCTGCCGAACCTATAATCTTGAAAATTGGGGTAAAAATACTTCTGATAACATCGAGTGCCGCTAAGAAGGGATTTTCGAAAATTGCACCCCAAAGGGGGTTAAATAAAGGAACGAACTTTTAAAAAATTCCTTAAAAATCGGCTTTCGTAGTTATTTTTCAACTGATAACTTTTTTTAGTGTACTTTTTTATGCTGAATCGAATGGTACCAAGCAAATTCCTTTAAGTTCAGTAGTTCGCGAGATACTTCACATTTTCCTGATTTGGCGGTGTTTTCGGCGCAAAAACCTGAAATATTCAATCCTTATCTATATATATAAAAGAAAGTCTGGATTTCGTATTAATCACAGCATAAAAAAATCTACCGAACCTATAATCTTGAAAATTGGGGTAAAAATACTTCCGATAACATCGAGTGCCGCTAAGAAGGCATTTTCGAAAATTCCACCCCTGAGGGGGTTAAAAAAAAGAACGAACTTTTAAGAAATTCCTTAAAAATTGGCTTTTGTAGTTATTTTTCAACTGATAACATATTTCAGTGTATTTTTTCATGCTGAATCGAATGGTACCAAGCAAATTCTTTTAAGTTCAGTAGTTCGCCAGATACTTCACATTTTCCTGATTTAGCGGTGTCTTCGGCGCAAAAACCTAAAATTTTCAATCCTTATCTATATATATAAAAGAAAGTCTGTATTTCGTATTAATCACAGCATAAAAAAAATCTGCCGAACCTATAATCTTGAAAATTGGGGTAAAAATACTTCTGATAACATCGAGTGCCGCTAAGAAGGGATTTTCGAAAATTCCACCCCTAAGGGGGTTAAATAAAGGAACGAACTTTTAAAAAATTCCTTAAAAATCGGCTTTCGTAGTTATTTTTCAACTGATAACATATTTTAGTGTATTTTTCATGCTGAATCGAATGGTACCAAGCAAATTCTTTTAAGTTCAGTAGTTCGCGAGATACTTCACATTTTCCTGATTTGGCGGTGTCTTCGGCGCAAAAACCTAAAATTTTCAATCCTTATCTATATATATAAAAGAAAGTCTGTATTTCGTATTAATCACAGCATAAAAAAAATCTGCCGAACCTATAATCTTGAAAATTGGGGTAAAAATACTTCTGATAACATCGAGTGCCGCTAAGAAGGGATTTTCGAAAATTCCACCCCTAAGGGGTTTAAAAAAAAGAACAAACTTTTAAGAAATTCCTTAAAAATTCGCTTTTGTAGTTATTTTTCAACTGATAACATATTTTAGTGTACTTTTTCATGCTGAATCGAATGGTACCAAGCAAATTCCTTTAAGTTCAGTAGTTCGCGAGATACTTCACAATTTCCTGATTTGGCGGTGTCTTTGGCGCAAAAACCTGAAATATTCAATCCTTATCCATATATATAAAAGAAAGTCTGGATTTCGTATTAATCACTGTATAAAAAAATCTTCCGAACCTATAATCTTGAAAATTGGGGTAAAAATTCTTCTGATAACATCGAGTGCCGCTAAGAAGGGATTTTCGAAAATTCCACCCCAAAGGGGGTTAAATAAAGGAACGAACTTTTAAAAAATTCCTTAAAAATCGGCTTTCGTAGTTATTTTTCAACTGATAACATATTTTAGTGTACTTTTTCATGCTGAATCGAATGGTACCAAGCAAATTCCTTTAAGTTCAGTAGTTCGCGAGATACTTCACATTTTCCTGATTTGGCGGTGTCTTCGGCGCAAAAACCTGAAATATTCAATCCTTATCTATATATATAAAAGAAAGTCTGGATTTCGTATTAATCACAGCATAAAAAAATCTGCCGAACCTATAATCTTGAAAATTGGGGTAAAAATACTTCTGATAACATCGAGTGCCGCTAAGAAGGGATTTTCGAAAATTCCACCCCTAAGGGGGTTAAATAAAGGAACGAACTTTTAAAAAATTCCTTAAAAATCGGCTTTCGTAGTTATTTTTCAACTGATAACATATTTTAGTGTATTTTTTCATGCTGAATCGAATGGTACCAAGCAAATTCTTTTAAGTTCAGTAGTTCGCGAGATACTTCACAATTTCCTGATTTGGCGGTGTCTTTGGCGCAAAAACCTAAAATTTTCAATCCTTATCTATATATATAAAAGAAAGTCTGTATTTCGTATTAATCACAGCATAAAAAAAATCTGCTGAACCTATAATCTTGAAAATTGGGGTAAAAATTCTTCTGATAACATCGAGTGCCGCTAAGAAGGGATTTTCGAAAATTCCACCCCTAAGGGGTTTAAAAAAAAGAACGAACTTTTAAGAAATTCCTTAAAAATTGGCTTTTGTAGTTATTTTTCAACTGATAACACATTTCAGTGTATTTTTTCATGCTGAATCGAATGGTACCAAGCAAATTCTTTTAAGTTCAGTAGTTCGCGAGATACTTCACAATTTCCTGATTTGGCGGTGTCTTTGGCGCAAAAACCTGAAATATTCAATCCTTATCCATATATATAAAAGAAAGTCTGGATTTCGTATTAATCACTGTATAAAAAAATCTGCCGAACCTATAATCTTGAAAATTGGGGTAAAAATACTTCTGATAACATCGAGTGCCGCTAAGAAGGGATTTTCGAAAATTGCACCCCAAAGGGGGTTAAATAAAGGAACGAACTTTTAAAAAATTCCTTAAAAATCGGCTTTCGTAGTTATTTTTCAACTGATAACTTTTTTTAGTGTACTTTTTTATGCTGAATCGAATGGTACCAAGCAAATTCCTTTAAGTTCAGTAGTTCGCGAGATACTTCACATTTTCCTGATTTGGCGGTGTTTTCGGCGCAAAAACCTGAAATATTCAATCCTTATCTATATATATAAAAGAAAGTCTGGATTTCGTATTAATCACAGCATAAAAAAATCTACCGAACCTATAATCTTGAAAATTGGGGTAAAAATACTTCCGATAACATCGAGTGCCGCTAAGAAGGCATTTTCGAAAATTCCACCCCTGAGGGGGTTAAAAAAAAGAACGAACTTTTAAGAAATTCCTTAAAAATTGGCTTTTGTAGTTATTTTTCAACTGATAACATATTTCAGTGTATTTTTTCATGCTGAATCGAATGGTACCAAGCAAATTCTTTTAAGTTCAGTAGTTCGCCAGATACTTCACATTTTCCTGATTTAGCGGTGTCTTCGGCGCAAAAACCTAAAATTTTCAATCCTTATCTATATATATAAAAGAAAGTCTGTATTTCGTATTAATCACAGCATAAAAAAAATCTGCCGAACCTATAATCTTGAAAATTGGGGTAAAAATACTTCTGATAACATCGAGTGCCGCTAAGAAGGGATTTTCGAAAATTCCACCCCTAAGGGGGTTAAATAAAGGAACGAACTTTTAAAAAATTCCTTAAAAATCGGCTTTCGTAGTTATTTTTCAACTGATAACATATTTTAGTGTATTTTTCATGCTGAATCGAATGGTACCAAGCAAATTCTTTTAAGTTCAGTAGTTCGCGAGATACTTCACATTTTCCTGATTTGGCGGTGTCTTCGGCGCAAAAACCTAAAATTTTCAATCCTTATCTATATATATAAAAGAAAGTCTGTATTTCGTATTAATCACAGCATAAAAAAAATCTGCCGAACCTATAATCTTGAAAATTGGGGTAAAAATACTTCTGATAACATCGAGTGCCGCTAAGAAGGGATTTTCGAAAATTCCACCCCTAAGGGGTTTAAAAAAAAGAACAAACTTTTAAGAAATTCCTTAAAAATTCGCTTTTGTAGTTATTTTTCAACTGATAACATATTTTAGTGTACTTTTTCATGCTGAATCGAATGGTACCAAGCAAATTCCTTTAAGTTCAGTAGTTCGCGAGATACTTCACAATTTCCTGATTTGGCGGTGTCTTTGGCGCAAAAACCTGAAATATTCAATCCTTATCCATATATATAAAAGAAAGTCTGGATTTCGTATTAATCACTGTATAAAAAAATCTTCCGAACCTATAATCTTGAAAATTGGGGTAAAAATTCTTCTGATAACATCGAGTGCCGCTAAGAAGGGATTTTCGAAAATTCCACCCCAAAGGGGGTTAAATAAAGGAACGAACTTTTAAAAAATTCCTTAAAAATCGGCTTTCGTAGTTATTTTTCAACTGATAACATATTTTAGTGTACTTTTTCATGCTGAATCGAATGGTACCAAGCAAATTCCTTTAAGTTCAGTAGTTCGCGAGATACTTCACATTTTCCTGATTTGGCGGTGTCTTCGGCGCAAAAACCTGAAATATTCAATCCTTATCTATATATATAAAAGAAAGTCTGGATTTAGTATTAATCACAGCATAAAAAAATCTACCGAACCTATAATCTTGAAAATTGGGGTAAAAATACTTCTGATAACATCGAGTGCCGCTAAGAAGGCATTTTCGAAAATTCCACCCCTGAGGGGGTTAAAAAAAAGAACGAACTTTTAAGAAATTCCTTAAAAATTGGCTTTTGTAGTTATTTTTCAACTGATAACATATTTCAGTGTATTTTTTCATGCTGAATCGAATGGTACCAAGCAAATTCTTTTAAGTTCAGTAGTTCGCCAGATACTTCACATTTTCCTGATTTAGCGGTGTCTTCGGCGCAAAAACCTAAAATTTTCAATCCTTATCTATATATATAAAAGAAAGTCTGTATTTCGTATTAATCACAGCATAAAAAAAATCTGCCGAACCTATAATCTTGAAAATTGGGGTAAAAATACTTCTGATAACATCGAGTGCCGCTAAGAAGGGATTTTCGAAAATTCCACCCCTAAGGGGTTTAAAAAAAAGAACGAACTTTAAGAAATTCCTTAAAAATTGGCTTTTGTAGTTATTTTTCAACTGATAACACATTTCAGTGTATTTTTTCATGCTGAATCGAATGGTACCAAGCAAATTCTTTTAAGTTCAGTAGTTCGCGAGATACTTCACAATTTTCTGATTTGGCGGTGTCTTTGGCGCAAAAACCTGAAATATTCAATCCTTATCCATATATATAAAAGAAAGTCTGGATTTCGTATTAATCACTGTATAAAAAAATCTGCCGAACCTATAATCTTGAAAATTGGGGTAAAAATTCTTCTGATAACATCGAGTGCCGCTAAGAAGGGATTTTCGAAAATTCCACCCCAAAGGGGGTTAAATAAAGGAACGAACTTTTAAAAAATTCCTTAAAAATCGGCTTTCGTAGTTATTTTTCAACTGATAACATATTTTAGTGTACTTTTTCATGCTGAATCGAATGGTACCAAGCAAATTCCTTTAAGTTCAGTAGTTCGCGAGATACTTCACATTTTCCTGATTTGGCGGTGTCTTCGGCGCAAAAATCTGAAATATTCAATCCTTATCTATATATATAAAAGAAAGTCTGGATTTAGTATTAATCACAGCATAAAAAAATCTACCGAACCTATAATCTTGAAAATTGGGGTAAAAATACTTCTGATAACATCGAGTGCCGCTAAGAAGGCATTTTCGAAAATTCCACCCCTGAGGGGGTTAAAAAAAAGAACGAACTTTTAAGAAATTCCTTAAAAATTGGCTTTTGTAGTTATTTTTCAACTGATAACATATTTCAGTGTATTTTTTCATGCTGAATCGAATGGTACCAAGCAAATTCTTTTAAGTTCAGTAGTTCGCCAGATACTTCACATTTTCCTGATTTAGCGGTGTCTTCGGCGCAAAAACCTAAAATTTTCAATCCTTATCTATATATATAAAAGAAAGTCTGTATTTCGTATTAATCACAGCATAAAAAAAATCTGCCGAACCTATAATCTTGAAAATTGGGGTAAAAATACTTCTGATAACATCGAGTGCCGCTAAGAAGGGATTTTCGAAAATTCCACCCCTAAGGGGTTTAAAAAAAAGAACGAACTTTTAAGAAATTCCTTAAAAATTGGCTTTTGTAGTTATTTTTCAACTGATAACACATTTCAGTGTATTTTTTCATGCTGAATCGAATGGTACCAAGCAAATTCTTTTAAGTTCAGTAGTTCGCGAGATACTTCACAATTTCCTGATTTGGCGGTGTCTTTGGCGCAAAAACCTGAAATATTCAATCCTTATCCATATATATAAAAGAAAGTCTGGATTTCGTATTAATCACTGTATAAAAAAATCTGCTGAACCTATAATCTTGAAAATTGGGGTAAAAATACTTCTGATAACATCGAGTGCCGCTAAGAAGGGATTTTCGAAAATTCCACCCCAAAGGGGGTTAAATAAAGGAACGAACTTTTAAAAAATTCCTTAAAAATCGGCTTTCGTAGTTATTTTTCAACTGATAACTTTTTTTAGTGTACTTTTTCATGCTGAATCGAATGGTACCAAGCAAATTCCTTTAAGTTCAGTAGTTCGCGAGATACTTCACATTTTCCTGATTTGGCGGTGTCTTCGGCGCAAAAACCTGAAATATTCAATCCTTATCTATATATATAAAAGAAAGTCTGGATTTCGTATTAATCACAGCATAAAAAAATCTACCGAACCTATAATCTTGAAAATTGGGGTAAAAATACTTCTGATAACATCGAGTGCCGCTAAGAAGGCATTTTCGAAAATTCCACCCCTGAGGGGGTTAAAAAAAAGAACGAACTTTTAAGAAATTCCTTAAAAATTGGCTTTTGTAGTTATTTTTCAACTGATAACATATTTCAGTGTATTTTTTCATGCTGAATCGAAAGGTACCAAGCAAATTCTTTTAAGTTCAGTAGTTCGCCAGATACTTCACATTTTCCTGATTTAGCGGTGTCTTCGGCGCAAAAACCTAAAATTTTCAATCCTTATCTATATATATAAAAGAAAGTCTGTATTTCGTATTAATCACAGCATAAAAAAAATCTGCCGAACCTATAATCTTGAAAATTGGGGTAAAAATACTTCTAATAACATCGAGTGCCGCTAAGAAGGGATTTTCGAAAATTCCACCCCTAAGGGGGTTAAATAAAGGAACGAACTTTTAAAAAATTCCTTAAAAATCGGCTTTCGTAGTTATTTTTCAACTGATAACATATTTTAGTGTATTTTTTCATGCTGAATCGAATGGTACCAAGCAAATTATTTTAAGTTCAGTAGTTCGCGAGATACTTCACATTTTCCTGATTTGGCGGTGTCTTCGGCGCAAAAACCTAAAATTTTCAATCCTTATCTATATATATAAAAGAAAGTCTGTATTTCGTATTAATCACAGCATAAAAAAAATCTGCCAAACCTATAATCTTGAAAATTGGGGTAAAAATACTTCTGATAACATCGAGTGCCGCTAAGAAGGGATTTTCGAAAATTCCACCCCTAAGGGGGTTAAATAAAGGAACGAACTTTTAAAAAATTCCTTAAAAATCGGCTTTTGTAGTTATTTTTCAACTGATAACATATTTTAGTTTATTTTTTCATGCTGAATCGAATGGTACCAAGCAAATTCCTTTAAGTTCAGTATTTTGCCAGATACTTCACATTTTCCTGATTTGGCGGTGTCTTTGGCGCAAAAACCTGAAATATTCAACCCTTATCTATATATATAAAAGAAAGTCTGGATTTCGTATTAATCACAGCATAAAAAAAAATCTGCCGAACCTATAATCTTGAAAATTGGGGTAAAAATACTTCTGATAACATCGAGTGCCGCTAAGAAGGGATTTTCGAAAATTCCACCCCTAAGGGGTTTAAAAAAAAGAACAAACTTTTAAGAAATTCCTTAAAAATTCGCTTTTGTAGTTATTTTTCAACTGATAACATATTTTAGTGTACTTTTTCATGCTGAATCGAATGGTACCAAGCAAATTCTTTTAAGTTCAGTAGTTCGCCAGATACTTCACATTTTCCTGATTTAGCGGTGTCTTCGGCGCAAAAACCTAAAATTTTCAATCCTTATCTATATATATAAAAGAAAGTCTGTATTTCGTATTAATCACAGCATAAAAAAAATCTGCCGAACCTATAATCTTGAAAATTGGGGTAAAAATACTTCTGATAACATCGAGTGCCGCTAAGAAGGGATTTTCGAAAATTCCACCCCTAAGGGGTTTAAAAAAAAGAACGAACTTTTAAGAAATTCCTTAAAAATTGGCTTTTGTAGTTATTTTTTCACTGATAACACATTTCAGTGTATTTTTTCATGCTGAATCGAATGGTACCAAGCAAATTCTTTTAAGTTCAGTGGTTCGCGAGATACTTCACAATTTCCTGATTTGGCGGTGTCTTTGGCGCAAAAACCTGAAATATTCAATCCTTATCCATATATATAAAAGAAAGTCTGGATTTCGTATTAATCACTGTATAAAAAAATCTGCTGAACCTATAATCTTGAAAATTGGGGTAAAAATACTTCTGATAACATCGAGTGCCGCTAAGAAGGGATTTTCGAAAATTCCACCCCAAAGGGGGTTAAATAAAGGAACGAACTTTTAAAAAATTCCTTAAAAATCGGCTTTCGTAGTTATTTTTCAACTGATAACATATTTTAGTGTACTTTTTCATGCTGAATCGAATGGTACCAAGCAAATTATTTTAAGTTCAGTAGTTCGCGAGATACTTCACATTTTCCTGATTTGGCGGTGTCTTCGGCGCAAAAACCTAAAATTTTCAATCCTTATCTATATATATATAAGAAAGTCTGTATTTCGTATTAATCACAGCATAAAAAAAATCTGCCAAACCTATAATCTTGAAAATTGGGGTAAAAATACTTCTGATAACATCGAGTGCCGCTAAGAAGGGATTTTCGAAAATTCCACCCCTAAGGGGGTTAAATAAAGGAACGAACTTTTAAAAAATTCCTTAAAAATCGGCTTTTGTAGTTATTTTTCAACTGATAACATATTTTAGTTTATTTTTTCATGCTGAATCGAATGGTACCAAGCAAATTCCTTTAAGTTCAGTATTTTGCCAGATACTTCACATTTTCCTGATTTGGCGGTGTCTTTGGCGCAAAAACCTGAAATATTCAACCCTTATCTATATATATAAAAGAAAGTCTGGATTTCGTATTAATCACAGCATAAAAAAAAATCTGCCGAACCTATAATCTTGAAAATTGGGGTAAAAATACTTCTGATAACATCGAGTGCCGCTAAGAAGGGATTTTCGAAAATTCCACCCCTAAGGGGTTTAAAAAAAAGAACAAACTTTTAAGAAATTCCTTAAAAATTCGCTTTTGTAGTTATTTTTCAACTGATAACATATTTTAGTGTACTTTTTCATGCTGAATCGAATGGTACCAAGCAAATTCTTTTAAGTTCAGTAGTTCGCCAGATACTTCACATTTTCCTGATTTAGCGGTGTCTTCGGCGCAAAAACCTAAAATTTTCAATCCTTATCTATATATATAAAAGAAAGTCTGTATTTCGTATTAATCACAGCATAAAAAAAATCTGCCGAACCTATAATCTTGAAAATTGGGGTAAAAATACTTCTGATAACATCGAGTGCCGCTAAGAAGGGATTTTCGAAAATTCCACCCCTAAGGGGTTTAAAAAAAAGAACGAACTTTTAAGAAATTCCTTAAAAATTGGCTTTTGTAGTTATTTTTTCACTGATAACACATTTCAGTGTATTTTTTCATGCTGAATCGAATGGTACCAAGCAAATTCTTTTAAGTTCAGTAGTTCGCGAGATACTTCACAATTTCCTGATTTGGCGGTGTCTTTGGCGCAAAAACCTGAAATATTCAATCCTTATCCATATATATAAAAGAAAGTCTGGATTTCGTATTAATCACTGTATAAAAAAATCTGCTGAACCTATAATCTTGAAAATTGGGGTAAAAATACTTCTGATAACATCGAGTGCCGCTAAGAAGGGATTTTCGAAAATTCCACCCCAAAGGGGGTTAAATAAAGGAACGAACTTTTAAAAAATTCCTTAAAAATCGGCTTTCGTAGTTATTTTTCAACTGATAACATATTTTAGTGTACTTTTTCATGCTGAATCGAATGGTACCAAGCAAATTCCTTTAAGTTCAGTAGTTCGCGAGATACTTCACATTTTCCTGATTTGGCGGTGTCTTCGGCGCAAAAATCTGAAATATTCAATCCTTATCTATATATATAAAAGAAAGTCTGGATTTAGTATTAATCACAGCATAAAAAAATCTACCGAACCTATAATCTTGAAAATTGGGGTAAAAATACTTCTGATAACATCGAGTGCCGCTAAGAAGGCATTTTCGAAAATTCTACCCCTGAGGGGGTTAAAAAAAAGAACGAACTTTTAAGAAATTCCTTAAAAATTGGCTTTTGTAGTTATTTTTCAACTGATAACATATTTCAGTGTATTTTTTCATGCTGAATCGAATGGTACCAAGCAAATTCTTTTAAGTTCAGTAGTTCGCCAGATACTTCACATTTTCCTGATTTAGCGGTGTCTTCGGCGCAAAAACCTAAAATTTTCAATCCTTATCTATATATATAAAAGAAAGTCTGTATTTCGTATTAATCACAGCATAAAAAAAATCTGCCGAACCTATAATCTTGAAAATTGGGGTAAAAATACTTCTGATAACATCGAGTGCCGCTAAGAAGGCATTTTCGAAAATTCCACCACTGAGGGGGTTAAAAAAAAGAACGAACTTTTAAGAAATTCCTTAAAAATTGGCTTTTGTAGTTATTTTTCAACTGATAACACATTTCAGTGTATTTTTTCATGCTGAATCGAATGGTACCAAGCAAATTCTTTTAAGTTCAGTAGTTCGCGAGATACTTCACAATTTCCTGATTTGGCGGTGTCTTTGGCGCAAAAACCTGAAATATTCAATCCTTATCCATATATATAAAAGAAAGTCTGGATTTCGTATTAATCACTGTATAAAAAAATCTGCTGAACCTATAATCTTGAAAATTGGGGTAAAAATACTTCTGATAACATCGAGTGCCGCTAAGAAGGGATTTTCGAAAATTCCACCCCTAAGGGGGTTAAATAAAGGAACGAACTTTTAAAAAATTCCTTAAAAATCGGCTTTTGTAGTTATTTTTCAACTGATAACATATTTTAGTTTATTTTTTCATGCTGAATCGAATGGTACCAAGCAAATTCCTTTAAGTTCAGTATTTTGCCAGATACTTCACATTTTCCTGATTTGGCGGAGTCTTTGGCGCAAAAACCTGAAATATTCAACCCTTATCTATATATATAAAAGAAAGTCTGGATTTCGTATTAATCACAGCATAAAAAAAAATCTGCCGAACCTATAATCTTGAAAATTGGGGTAAAAATACTTCTGATAACATCGAGTGCCGCTAAGAAGGGATTTTCGAAAATTCCACCCCTAAGGGGTTTAAAATAAAGAACAAACTTTTAAGAAATTCCTTAAAAATTCGCTTTTGTAGTTATTTTTCAACTGATAACATATTTTAGTGTACTTTTTCATGCTGAATCGAATGGTACCAAGCAAATTCCTTTAAGTTCAGTAGTTCGCGAGATACTTCACAATTTCCTGATTTGGCGGTGTCTTTGGCGCAAAAACCTGAAATATTCAATCCTTATCCATATATATAAAAGAAAGTCTGGATTTCGTATTAATCACTGTATAAAAAAATCTGCCGAACCTATAATCTTGAAAATTGGGGTAAAAATTCTTCTGATAACATCGAGTGCCGCTAAGAAGGGATTTTCGAAAATTCCACCCCAAAGGGGGTTAAATAAAGGAACGAACTTATAAAAAATTCCTTAAAAATCGGCTTTCGTAGTTATTTTTCAACTGATAACATATTTTAGTGTACTTTTTCATGCTGAATCGAATGGTACCAAGCAAATTCCTTTAAGTTCAGTAGTTCGCCAGATACTTCACATTTTCCTGATTTAGCGGTGTCTTCGGCGCAAAAACCTAAAATTTTCAATCCTTATCTATATATATAAAAGAAAGTCTGCATTTCGTATTAATCACAGCATAAAAAAAATCTACCGAACCTATAATCTTGAAAATTGGGGTAAAAATACTTCTGATAACATCGAGTGCCGCTAAGAAGGCATTTTCGAAAATTCCACCCCTGAGGGGGTTAAAAAAAAGAACGAACTTTTAAGAAATTCCTTAAAAATTGGCTTTTGTAGTTATTTTTCAACTGATAACATATTTCAGTGTATTTTTTCATGCTGAATCGAATGGTACCAAGCAAATTCTTTTAAGTTCAGTAGTTCGCCAGATACTTCACATTTTCCTGATTTAGCGGTGTCTTCGGCGCAAAAACCTAAAATTTTCAATCCTTATCTATATATATAAAAGAAAGTCTGTATTTCGTATTAATTACAGCATAAAAAAAAATCTGCCGAACCTATAATCTTGAAAATTGGGGTAAAAATACTTCTGATAACATCGAGTGCCGCTAAGAAGGGATTTTCGAAAATTCCACCCCTAAGGGTATTAAATAAAGGAACGAACTTTTAAAAAATTCCTTAAAAATCGGCTTTCGTAGTTATTTTTCAACTGATAACATATTTTAGTGTATTTTTTCATGCTGAATCGAATGGTACCAAGCAAATTCTTTTAAGTTCAGTAGTTCGCGAGATACTTCACATTTTCCTGATTTGGCGGTGTCTTCGGCGCAAAAACCTAAAATTTTCAATCCTTATCTATATATATAAAAGAAAGTCTGTATTTCGTATTAATCACAGCATAAAAAAAATCTGCCGAACCTATAATCTTGAAAATTGGGGTAAAAATACTTCTGATAACATCGAGTGCCGCTAAGAAGGGATTTTCGAAAATTCCACCCCTAAGGGGTTTAAAAAAAAGAACAAACTTTTAAGAAATTCCTTAAAAATTCGCTTTTGTAGTTATTTTTCAACTGATAACATATTTTAGTGTACTTTTTCATGCTGAATCGAATGGTACCAAGCAAATTCCTTTAAGTTCAGTAGTTCGCGAGATACTTCACAATTTCCTGATTTGGCGGTGTCTTTGGCGCAAAAACCTGAAATATTCAATCCTTATCCATATATATAAAAGAAAGTCTGGATTTCGTATTAATCACTGTATAAAAAAATCTGCCGAACCTATAATCTTGAAAATTGGGGTAAAAATTCTTCTGATAACATCGAGTGCCGCTAAGAAGGGATTTTCGAAAATTCCACCCCAAAGGGGGTTAAATAAAGGAACGAACTTTTAAAAAATTCCTTAAAAATCGGCTTTCGTAGTTATTTTTCAACTGATAACATATTTTAGTGTACTTTTTCATGCTGAATCGAATGGTACCAAGCAAATTCCTTTAAGTTCAGTAGTTCGCGAGATACTTCCTATTTTCCTGATTTGGCGGTGTCTTCGGCGCAAAAACCTGAAATATTCAATCCTTATCTATATATATAAAAGAAAGTCTGGATTTAGTATTAATCACAGCATAAAAAAATCTACCGAACCTATAATCTTGAAAATTGGGGTAAAAATACTTCTGATAACATCGAGTGCCGCTAAGAAGGCATTTTCGAAAATTCCACCCCTGAGGGGGTTAAAAAAAAGAACGAACTTTTAAGAAATTCCTTAAAAATTGGCTTTTGTAGTTATTTTTCAACTGATAACATATTTCAGTGTATTTTTTCATGCTGAATCGAATGGTACCAAGCAAATTCTTTTAAGTTCAGTAGTTCGCCAGATACTTCACATTTTCCTGATTTAGCGGTGTCTTCGGCGCAAAAACCTGAAATTTTCAATCCTTATCTATATATATAAAAGAAAGTCTGTATTTCGTATTAATCACAGCATAAAAAAAATCTGCCGAACCTATAATCTTGAAAATTGGGGTAAAAATACTTCTGATAACATCGAGTGCCGCTAAGAAGGGATTTTCGAAAATTCCACCCCTAAGGGGTTTAAAAAAAAGAACGAACTTTTAAGAAATTCCTTAAAAATTGGCTTTTGTAGTTATTTTTCAACTGATAACACATTTCAGTGTATTTTTTCATGCTGAATCGAATGGTACCAAGCAAATTATTTTAAGTTCAGTAGTTCGCGAGATACTTCACATTTTCCTGATTTGGCGGTGTCTTCGGCGCAAAAACCTAAAATTTTCAATCCTTATCTATATATATATAAGAAAGTCTGTATTTCGTATTAATCACAGCATAAAAAAAATCTGCCAAACCTATAATCTTGAAAATTGGGGTAAAAATACTTCTGATAACATCGAGTGCCGCTAAGAAGGGATTTTCGAAAATTCCACCCCTAAGGGGGTTAAATAAAGGAACGAACTTTTAAAAAATTCCTTAAAAATCGGCTTTTGTAGTTATTTTTCAACTGATAACATATTTTAGTTTATTTTTTCATGCTGAATCGAATGGTACCAAGCAAATTCCTTTAAGTTCAGTATTTTGCCAGATACTTCACATTTTCCTGATTTGGCGGTGTCTTTGGCGCAAAAACCTGAAATATTCAACCCTTATCTATATATATAAAAGAAAGTCTGGATTTCGTATTAATCACAGCATAAAAAAAAATCTGCCGAACCTATAATCTTGAAAATTGGGGTAAAAATACTTCTGATAACATCGAGTGCCGCTAAGAAGGGATTTTCGAAAATTCCACCCCTAAGGGGTTTAAAAAAAAGAACAAACTTTTAAGAAATTCCTTAAAAATTCGCTTTTGTAGTTATTTTTCAACTGATAACATATTTTAGTGTACTTTTTCATGCTGAATCGAATGGTACCAAGCAAATTCTTTTAAGTTCAGTAGTTCGCCAGATACTTCACATTTTCCTGATTTAGCGGTGTCTTCGGCGCAAAAACCTAAAATTTTCAATCCTTATCTATATATATAAAAGAAAGTCTGTATTTCGTATTAATCACAGCATAAAAAAAATCTGCCGAACCTATAATCTTGAAAATTGGGGTAAAAATATTTCTGATAACATCGAGTGCCGCTAAGAAGGGATTTTCGAAAATTCCACCCCTAAGGGGTTTAAAAAAAAGAACGAACTTTTAAGAAATTCCTTAAAAATTGGCTTTTGTAGTTATTTTTTCACTGATAACACATTTCAGTGTATTTTTTCATGCTGAATCGAATGGTACCAAGCAAATTCTTTTAAGTTCAGTAGTTCGCGAGATACTTCACAATTTCCTGATTTGGCGGTGTCTTTGGCGCAAAAACCTGAAATATTCAATCCTTATCCATATATATAAAAGAAAGTCTGGATTTCGTATTAATCACTGTATAAAAAAATCTGCTGAACCTATAATCTTGAAAATTGGGGTAAAAATACTTCTGATAACATCGAGTGCCGCTAAGAAGGGATTTTCGAAAATTCCACCCCAAAGGGGGTTAAATAAAGGAACGAACTTTTAAAAAATTCCTTAAAAATCGGCTTTCGTAGTTATTTTTCAACTGATAACATATTTTAGTGTACTTTTTCATGCTGAATCGAATGGTACCAAGCAAATTCCTTTAAGTTCAGTAGTTCGCGAGATACTTCACATTTTCCTGATTTGGCGGTGTCTTCGGCGCAAAAATCTGAAATATTCAATCCTTATCTATATATATAAAAGAAAGTCTGGATTTAGTATTAATCACAGCATAAAAAAATCTACCGAACCTATAATCTTGAAAATTGGGGTAAAAATACTTCTGATAACATCGAGTGCCGCTAAGAAGGCATTTTCGAAAATTCCACCCCTGAGGGGGTTAAAAAAAAGAACGAACTTTTAAGAAATTCCTTAAAAATTGGCTTTTGTAGTTATTTTTCAACTGATAACATATTTCAGTGTATTTTTTCATGCTGAATCGAATGGTACCAAGCAAATTCTTTTAAGTTCAGTAGTTCGCCAGATACTTCACATTTTCCTGATTTAGCGGTGTCTTCGGCGCAAAAACCTAAAATTTTCAATCCTTATCTATATATATAAAAGAAAGTCTGTATTTCGTATTAATCACAGCATAAAAAAAATCTGCCGAACCTATAATCTTGAAAATTGGGGTAAAAATACTTCTGATAACATCGAGTGCCGCTAAGAAGGCATTTTCGAAAATTCCACCCCTGAGGGGGTTAAAAAAAAGAACGAACTTTTAAGAAATTCCTTAAAAATTGGCTTTTGTAGTTATTTTTCAACTGATAACACATTTCAGTGTATTTTTTCATGCTGAATCGAATGGTACCAAGCAAATTCTTTTAAGTTCAGTAGTTCGCGAGATACTTCACAATTTCCTGATTTGGCGGTGTCTTTGGCGCAAAAACCTGAAATATTCAATCCTTATCCATATATATAAAAGAAAGTCTGGATTTCGTATTAATCACTGTATAAAAAAATCTGCTGAACCTATAATCTTGAAAATTGGGGTAAAAATACTTCTGATAACATCGAGTGCCGCTAAGAAGGGATTTTCGAAAATTCCACCCCAAAGGGGGTTAAATAAAGGAACGAACTTTTAAAAAATTCCTTAAAAATCGGCTTTCGTAGTTATTTTTCAACTGATAACATATTTTAGTGTACTTTTTCATGCTGAATCGAATGGTACCAAGCAAATTCCTTTAAGTTCAGTAGTTCGCGAGATACTTCACATTTTCCTGATTTGGCGGTGTCTTCGGCGCAAAAATCTGAAATATTCAATCCTTATCTATATATATAAAAGAAAGTCTGGATTTAGTATTAATCACAGCATAAAAAAATCTACCGAACCTATAATCTTGAAAATTGGGGTAAAAATACTTCTGATAACATCGAGTGCCGCTAAGAAGGCATTTTCGAAAATTCCACCCCTGAGGGGGTTAAAAAAAAGAACGAACTTTTAAGAAATTCCTTAAAAATTGGCTTTTGTAGTTATTTTTCAACTGATAACATATTTCAGTGTATTTTTTCATGCTGAATCGAATGGTACCAAGCAAATTCTTTTAAGTTCAGTAGTTCGCGAGATACTTCACAATTTCCTGATTTGGCGGTGTCTTTGGCGCAAAAACCTGAAATATTCAATCCTTATCCATATATATAAAAGAAAGTCTGGATTTCGTATTAATCACTGTATAAAAAAATCTGCTGAACCTATAATCTTGAAAATTGGGGTAAAAATACTTCTGATAACATCGAGTGCCGCTAAGAAGGGATTTTCGAAAATTCCACCCCAAAGGGGGTTAAATAAAGGAACGAACTTTTAAAAAATTCCTTAAAAATCGGCTTTCGTAGTTATTTTTCAACTGATAACTTTTTTTAGTGTACTTTTTCATGCTGAATCGAATGGTACCAAGCAAATTCCTTTAAGTTCAGTAGTTCGCGAGATACTTCACATTTTCCTGATTTGGCGGTGTCTTCGGCGCAAAAACCTAAAATTTTCAATCCTTATCTATATATATAAAAGAAAGTCTGTATTTCGTATTAATCACAGCATAAAAAAAATCTGCCAAACCTATAATCTTGAAAATTGGGGTAAAAATACTTCTGATAACATCGAGTGCCGCTAAGAAGGGATTTTCGAAAATTCCACCCCTAAGGGGGTTAAATAAAGGAACGAACTTTTAAAAAATTCCTTAAAAATCGGCTTTTGTAGTTATTTTTCAACTGATAACATATTTTAGTTTATTTTTTCATGCTGAATCGAATGGTACCAAGCAAATTCCTTTAAGTTCAGTATTTTGCCAGATACTTCACATTTTCCTGATTTGGCGGAGTCTTTGGCGCAAAAACCTGAAATATTCAACCCTTATCTATATATATAAAAGAAAGTCTGGATTTCGTATTAATCACAGCATAAAAAAAAATCTGCCGAACCTATAATCTTGAAAATTGGGGTAAAAATACTTCTGATAACATCGAGTGCCGCTAAGAAGGGATTTTCGAAAATTCCACCCCTAAGGGGTTTAAAAAAAAGAACAAACTTTTAAGAAATTCCTTAAAAATTCGCTTTTGTAGTTATTTTTCAACTGATAACATATTTTAGTGTACTTTTTCATGCTGAATCGAATGGTACCAAGCAAATTCCTTTAAGTTCAGTAGTTCGCGAGATACTTCACAATTTCCTGATTTGGCGGTGTCTTTGGCGCAAAAACCTGAAATATTCAATCCTTATCCATATATATAAAAGAAAGTCTGGATTTCGTATTAATCACTGTATAAAAAAATCTGCCGAACCTATAATCTTGAAAATTGGGGTAAAAATTCTTCTGATAACATCGAGTGCCGCTAAGAAGGGATTTTCGAAAATTCCACCCCAAAGGGGGTTAAATAAAGGAACGAACTTATAAAAAATTCCTTAAAAATCGGCTTTCGTAGTTATTTTTCAACTGATAACATATTTTAGTGTACTTTTTCATGCTGAATCGAATGGTACCAAGCAAATTCCTTTAAGTTCAGTAGTTCGCGAGATACTTCACATTTTCCTGATTTGGCGGTGTCTTCGGCGCAAAAACCTGAAATATTCAATCCTTATCTATATATATAAAAGAAAGTCTGGATTTCGTATTAATCACAGCATAAAAAAATCTACCGAACCTATAATCTTGAAAATTGGGGTAAAAATACTTCTGATAACATCGAGTGCCGCTAAGAAGGCATTTTCGAAAATTCCACCCCTGAGGGGGTTAAAAAAAAGAACGAACTTTTAAGAAATTCCTTAAAAATTGGCTTTTGTAGTTATTTTTCAACTGATAACATATTTCAGTGTATTTTTTCATGCTGAATCGAATGGTACCAAGCAAAATCTTTTAAGTTCAGTAGTTCGCCAGATACTTCACATTTTCCTGATTTAGCGGTGTCTTCGGCGCAAAAACCTAAAATTTTCAATCCTTATCTATATATATAAAAGAAAGTCTGTATTTCGTATTAATCACAGCATAAAAAAATCTGCCGAACCTATAATCTTGAAAATTGGGGTAAAAATACTTCTGATAACATCGAGTGCCGCTAAGAAGGGATTTTCGAAAATTAAACCCCTAAGGGGGTTAAATAAAGGAACGAACTTTTAAAAAATTCCTTAAAAATCGGCTTTCGTAGTTATTTTTCAACTGATAACATATTTTAGTGTATTTTTTCATGCTGAATCGAATGGTACCAAGCAAATTCCTTTAAGTTCAGTAGTTCGCGAGATACTTCACATTTTCCTGATTTGGCGGTGTCTTCGGCGCAAAAATCTGAAATATTCAATCCTTATCTATATATATAAAAGAAAGTCTGGATTTCGTATTAATCACAGCATAAAAAAATCTACCGAACCTATAATCTTGAAAATTGGGGTAAAAATACTTCTGATAACATCGAGTGCCGCTAAGAAGGCATTTTCGAAAATTCCACCCCTGAGGGGGTTAAAAAAAAGAACGAACTTTTAAGAAATTCCTTAAAAATTGGCTTTTGTAGTTATTTTTCAACTGATAACATATTTCAGTGTATTTTTTCATGCTGAATCGAATGGTACCAAGCAAATTCTTTTAAGTTCAGTAGTTCGCCAGATACTTCACATTTTCCTGATTTAGCGGTGTCTTCGGCGCAAAAACCTAAAATTTTCAATCCTTATCTATATATATAAAAGAAAGTCTGTATTTCGTATTAATCACAGCATAAAAAAAAATCTGCCAAACCTATAATCTTGAAAATTGGGGTAAAAATACTTCTGATAACATCGAGTGCCGCTAAGAAGGGATTTTCGAAAATTCCACCCCTAAGGGTGTTAAATAAAGGAACGAACTTTTAAAAAATTCCTTAAAAATCGGCTTTCGTAGTTATTTTTCAACTGATAACATATTTTAGTGTATTTTTTCATGCTGAATCGAATGGTACCAAGCAAATTCTTTTAAGTTCAGTAGTTCGCGAGATACTTCACATTTTCCTGATTTGGCGGTGTCTTCGGCGCAAAAACCTAAAATTTTCAATCCTTATCTATATATATAAAAGAAAGTCTGTATTTCGTATTAATCACAGCATAAAAAAAATCTGCCGAACCTATAATCTTGAAAATTGGGGTAAAAATACTTCTGATAACATCGAGTGCCGCTAAGAAGGGATTTTCGAAAATTCCACCCCTAAGGGGTTTAAAAAAAAGAACAAACTTTTAAGAAATTCCTTAAAAATTCGCTTTTGTAGTTATTTTTCAACTGATAACATATTTTAGTGTACTTTTTCATGCTGAATCGAATGGTACCAAGCAAATTCCTTTAAGTTCAGTAGTTCGCGAGATACTTCACAATTTCCTGATTTGGCGGTGTCTTTGGCGCAAAAACCTGAAATATTCAATCCTTATCCATATATATAAAAGAAAGTCTGGATTTCGTATTAATCACTGTATAAAAAAATCTGCCGAACCTATAATCTTGAAAATTGGGGTAAAAATTCTTCTGATAACATCGAGTGCCGCTAAGAAGGGATTTTCGAAAATTCCACCCCAAAGGGGGTTAAATAAAGGAACGAACTTTTAAAAAATTCCTTAAAAATCGGCTTTCGTAGTTATTTTTCAACTGATAACATATTTTAGTGTACTTTTTCATGCTGAATCGAATGGTACCAAGCAAATTCCTTTAAGTTCAGTAGTTCGCGAGATACTTCCTATTTTCCTGATTTGGCGGTGTCTTCGGCGCAAAAACCTGAAATATTCAATCCTTATCTATATATATAAAAGAAAGTCTGGATTTAGTATTAATCACAGCATAAAAAAATCTACCGAACCTATAATCTTGAAAATTGGGGTAAAAATACTTCTGATAACATCGAGTGCCGCTAAGAAGGCATTTTCGAAAATTCCACCCCTGAGGGGGTTAAAAAAAAGAACGAACTTTTAAGAAATTCCTTAAAAATTGGCTTTTGTAGTTATTTTTCAACTGATAACATATTTCAGTGTATTTTTTCATGCTGAATCGAATGGTACCAAGCAAATTCTTTTAAGTTCAGTAGTTCGCCAGATACTTCACATTTTCCTGATTTAGCGGTGTCTTCGGCGCAAAAACCTGAAATTTTCAATCCTTATCTATATATATAAAAGAAAGTCTGTATTTCGTATTAATCACAGCATAAAAAAAATCTGCCGAACCTATAATCTTGAAAATTGGGGTAAAAATACTTCTGATAACATCGAGTGCCGCTAAGAAGGGATTTTCGAAAATTCCACCCCTAAGGGGTTTAAAAAAAAGAACGAACTTTTAAGAAATTCCTTAAAAATTGGCTTTTGTAGTTATTTTTCAACTGATAACACATTTCAGTGTATTTTTTCATGCTGAATCGAATGGTACCAAGCAAATTATTTTAAGTTCAGTAGTTCGCGAGATACTTCACATTTTCCTGATTTGGCGGTGTCTTCGGCGCAAAAACCTAAAATTTTCAATCCTTATCTATATATATATAAGAAAGTCTGTATTTCGTATTAATCACAGCATAAAAAAAATCTGCCAAACCTATAATCTTGAAAATTGGGGTAAAAATACTTCTGATAACATCGAGTGCCGCTAAGAAGGGATTTTCGAAAATTCCACCCCTAAGGGGGTTAAATAAAGGAACGAACTTTTAAAAAATTCCTTAAAAATCGGCTTTTGTAGTTATTTTTCAACTGATAACATATTTTAGTTTATTTTTTCATGCTGAATCGAATGGTACCAAGCAAATTCCTTTAAGTTCAGTATTTTGCCAGATACTTCACATTTTCCTGATTTGGCGGTGTCTTTGGCGCAAAAACCTGAAATATTCAACCCTTATCTATATATATAAAAGAAAGTCTGGATTTCGTATTAATCACAGCATAAAAAAAAATCTGCCGAACCTATAATCTTGAAAATTGGGGTAAAAATACTTCTGATAACATCGAGTGCCGCTAAGAAGGGATTTTCGAAAATTCCACCCCTAAGGGGTTTAAAAAAAAGAACAAACTTTTAAGAAATTCCTTAAAAATTCGCTTTTGTAGTTATTTTTCAACTGATAACATATTTTAGTGTACTTTTTCATGCTGAATCGAATGGTACCAAGCAAATTCTTTTAAGTTCAGTAGTTCGCCAGATACTTCACATTTTCCTGATTTAGCGGTGTCTTCGGCGCAAAAACCTAAAATTTTCAATCCTTATCTATATATATAAAAGAAAGTCTGTATTTCGTATTAATCACAGCATAAAAAAAATCTGCCGAACCTATAATCTTGAAAATTGGGGTAAAAATATTTCTGATAACATCGAGTGCCGCTAAGAAGGGATTTTCGAAAATTCCACCCCTAAGGGGTTTAAAAAAAAGAACGAACTTTTAAGAAATTCCTTAAAAATTGGCTTTTGTAGTTATTTTTTCACTGATAACACATTTCAGTGTATTTTTTCATGCTGAATCGAATGGTACCAAGCAAATTCTTTTAAGTTCAGTAGTTCGCGAGATACTTCACAATTTCCTGATTTGGCGGTGTCTTTGGCGCAAAAACCTGAAATATTCAATCCTTATCCATATATATAAAAGAAAGTCTGGATTTCGTATTAATCACTGTATAAAAAAATCTGCTGAACCTATAATCTTGAAAATTGGGGTAAAAATACTTCTGATAACATCGAGTGCCGCTAAGAAGGGATTTTCGAAAATTCCACCCCAAAGGGGGTTAAATAAAGGAACGAACTTTTAAAAAATTCCTTAAAAATCGGCTTTCGTAGTTATTTTTCAACTGATAACATATTTTAGTGTACTTTTTCATGCTGAATCGAATGGTACCAAGCAAATTCCTTTAAGTTCAGTAGTTCGCGAGATACTTCACATTTTCCTGATTTGGCGGTGTCTTCGGCGCAAAAATCTGAAATATTCAATCCTTATCTATATATATAAAAGAAAGTCTGGATTTAGTATTAATCACAGCATAAAAAAATCTACCGAACCTATAATCTTGAAAATTGGGGTAAAAATACTTCTGATAACATCGAGTGCCGCTAAGAAGGCATTTTCGAAAATTCCACCCCTGAGGGGGTTAAAAAAAAGAACGAACTTTTAAGAAATTCCTTAAAAATTGGCTTTTGTAGTTATTTTTCAACTGATAACATATTTCAGTGTATTTTTTCATGCTGAATCGAATGGTACCAAGCAAATTCTTTTAAGTTCAGTAGTTCGCCAGATACTTCACATTTTCCTGATTTAGCGGTGTCTTCGGCGCAAAAACCTAAAATTTTCAATCCTTATCTATATATATAAAAGAAAGTCTGTATTTCGTATTAATCACAGCATAAAAAAAATCTGCCGAACCTATAATCTTGAAAATTGGGGTAAAAATACTTCTGATAACATCGAGTGCCGCTAAGAAGGCATTTTCGAAAATTCCACCCCTGAGGGGGTTAAAAAAAAGAACGAACTTTTAAGAAATTCCTTAAAAATTGGCTTTTGTAGTTATTTTTCAACTGATAACACATTTCAGTGTATTTTTTCATGCTGAATCGAATGGTACCAAGCAAATTCTTTTAAGTTCAGTAGTTCGCGAGATACTTCACAATTTCCTGATTTGGCGGTGTCTTTGGCGCAAAAACCTGAAATATTCAATCCTTATCCATATATATAAAAGAAAGTCTGGATTTCGTATTAATCACTGTATAAAAAAATCTGCTGAACCTATAATCTTGAAAATTGGGGTAAAAATACTTCTGATAACATCGAGTGCCGCTAAGAAGGGATTTTCGAAAATTCCACCCCAAAGGGGGTTAAATAAAGGAACGAACTTTTAAAAAATTCCTTAAAAATCGGCTTTCGTAGTTATTTTTCAACTGATAACATATTTTAGTGTACTTTTTCATGCTGAATCGAATGGTACCAAGCAAATTCCTTTAAGTTCAGTAGTTCGCGAGATACTTCACATTTTCCTGATTTGGCGGTGTCTTCGGCGCAAAAATCTGAAATATTCAATCCTTATCTATATATATAAAAGAAAGTCTGGATTTAGTATTAATCACAGCATAAAAAAATCTACCGAACCTATAATCTTGAAAATTGGGGTAAAAATACTTCTGATAACATCGAGTGCCGCTAAGAAGGCATTTTCGAAAATTCCACCCCTGAGGGGGTTAAAAAAAAGAACGAACTTTTAAGAAATTCCTTAAAAATTGGCTTTTGTAGTTATTTTTCAACTGATAACATATTTCAGTGTATTTTTTCATGCTGAATCGAATGGTACCAAGCAAATTCTTTTAAGTTCAGTAGTTCGCGAGATACTTCACAATTTCCTGATTTGGCGGTGTCTTTGGCGCAAAAACCTGAAATATTCAATCCTTATCCATATATATAAAAGAAAGTCTGGATTTCGTATTAATCACTGTATAAAAAAATCTGCTGAACCTATAATCTTGAAAATTGGGGTAAAAATACTTCTGATAACATCGAGTGCCGCTAAGAAGGGATTTTCGAAAATTCCACCCCAAAGGGGGTTAAATAAAGGAACGAACTTTTAAAAAATTCCTTAAAAATCGGCTTTCGTAGTTATTTTTCAACTGATAACTTTTTTTAGTGTACTTTTTCATGCTGAATCGAATGGTACCAAGCAAATTCCTTTAAGTTCAGTAGTTCGCGAGATACTTCACATTTTCCTGATTTGGCGGTGTCTTCGGCGCAAAAACCTAAAATTTTCAATCCTTATCTATATATATAAAAGAAAGTCTGTATTTCGTATTAATCACAGCATAAAAAAAATCTGCCAAACCTATAATCTTGAAAATTGGGGTAAAAATACTTCTGATAACATCGAGTGCCGCTAAGAAGGGATTTTCGAAAATTCCACCCCTAAGGGGGTTAAATAAAGGAACGAACTTTTAAAAAATTCCTTAAAAATCGGCTTTTGTAGTTATTTTTCAACTGATAACATATTTTAGTTTATTTTTTCATGCTGAATCGAATGGTACCAAGCAAATTCCTTTAAGTTCAGTATTTTGCCAGATACTTCACATTTTCCTGATTTGGCGGAGTCTTTGGCGCAAAAACCTGAAATATTCAACCCTTATCTATATATATAAAAGAAAGTCTGGATTTCGTATTAATCACAGCATAAAAAAAAATCTGCCGAACCTATAATCTTGAAAATTGGGGTAAAAATACTTCTGATAACATCGAGTGCCGCTAAGAAGGGATTTTCGAAAATTCCACCCCTAAGGGGTTTAAAAAAAAGAACAAACTTTTAAGAAATTCCTTAAAAATTCGCTTTTGTAGTTATTTTTCAACTGATAACATATTTTAGTGTACTTTTTCATGCTGAATCGAATGGTACCAAGCAAATTCCTTTAAGTTCAGTAGTTCGCGAGATACTTCACAATTTCCTGATTTGGCGGTGTCTTTGGCGCAAAAACCTGAAATATTCAATCCTTATCCATATATATAAAAGAAAGTCTGGATTTCGTATTAATCACTGTATAAAAAAATCTGCCGAACCTATAATCTTGAAAATTGGGGTAAAAATTCTTCTGATAACATCGAGTGCCGCTAAGAAGGGATTTTCGAAAATTCCACCCCAAAGGGGGTTAAATAAAGGAACGAACTTATAAAAAATTCCTTAAAAATCGGCTTTCGTAGTTATTTTTCAACTGATAACATATTTTAGTGTACTTTTTCATGCTGAATCGAATGGTACCAAGCAAATTCCTTTAAGTTCAGTAGTTCGCGAGATACTTCACATTTTCCTGATTTGGCGGTGTCTTCGGCGCAAAAACCTGAAATATTCAATCCTTATCTATATATATAAAAGAAAGTCTGGATTTCGTATTAATCACAGCATAAAAAAATCTACCGAACCTATAATCTTGAAAATTGGGGTAAAAATACTTCTGATAACATCGAGTGCCGCTAAGAAGGCATTTTCGAAAATTCCACCCCTGAGGGGGTTAAAAAAAAGAACGAACTTTTAAGAAATTCCTTAAAAATTGGCTTTTGTAGTTATTTTTCAACTGATAACATATTTCAGTGTATTTTTTCATGCTGAATCGAATGGTACCAAGCAAAATCTTTTAAGTTCAGTAGTTCGCCAGATACTTCACATTTTCCTGATTTAGCGGTGTCTTCGGCGCAAAAACCTAAAATTTTCAATCCTTATCTATATATATAAAAGAAAGTCTGTATTTCGTATTAATCACAGCATAAAAAAATCTGCCGAACCTATAATCTTGAAAATTGGGGTAAAAATACTTCTGATAACATCGAGTGCCGCTAAGAAGGGATTTTCGAAAATTAAACCCCTAAGGGGGTTAAATAAAGGAACGAACTTTTAAAAAATTCCTTAAAAATCGGCTTTCGTAGTTATTTTTCAACTGATAACATATTTTAGTGTATTTTTTCATGCTGAATCGAATGGTACCAAGCAAATTCCTTTAAGTTCAGTAGTTCGCGAGATACTTCACATTTTCCTGATTTGGCGGTGTCTTCGGCGCAAAAATCTGAAATATTCAATCCTTATCTATATATATAAAAGAAAGTCTGGATTTCGTATTAATCACAGCATAAAAAAATCTACCGAACCTATAATCTTGAAAATTGGGGTAAAAATACTTCTGATAACATCGAGTGCCGCTAAGAAGGCATTTTCGAAAATTCCACCCCTGAGGGGGTTAAAAAAAAGAACGAACTTTTAAGAAATTCCTTAAAAATTGGCTTTTGTAGTTATTTTTCAACTGATAACATATTTCAGTGTATTTTTTCATGCTGAATCGAATGGTACCAAGCAAATTCTTTTAAGTTCAGTAGTTCGCCAGATACTTCACATTTTCCTGATTTAGCGGTGTCTTCGGCGCAAAAACCTAAAATTTTCAATCCTTATCTATATATATAAAAGAAAGTCTGTATTTCGTATTAATCACAGCATAAAAAAAAATCTGCCAAACCTATAATCTTGAAAATTGGGGTAAAAATACTTCTGATAACATCGAGTGCCGCTAAGAAGGGATTTTCGAAAATTCCACCCCTAAGGGTGTTAAATAAAGGAACGAACTTTTAAAAAATTCCTTAAAAATCGGCTTTCGTAGTTATTTTTCAACTGATAACATATTTTAGTGTACTTTTTCATGCTGAATCGAATGGTACCAAGCAAATTCTTTTAAGTTCAGTAGTTCGCGAGATACTTCACATTTTCCTGATTTGGCGGTGTCTTCGGCGCAAAAACCTAAAATTTTCAATCCTTATCTATATATATAAAAGAAAGTCTGTATTTCGTATTAATCACAGCATAAAAAAAATCTGCCGAACCTATAATCTTGAAAATTGGGGTAAAAATACTTCTGATAACATCGAGTGCCGCTAAGAAGGGATTTTCGAAAATTCCACCCCTAAGGGGTTTAAAAAAAAGAACAAACTTTTAAGAAATTCCTTAAAAATTCGCTTTTGTAGTTATTTTTCAACTGATAACATATTTTAGTGTACTTTTTCATGCTGAATCGAATGGTACCAAGCAAATTCCTTTAAGTTCAGTAGTTCGCGAGATACTTCACAATTTCCTGATTTGGCGGTGTCTTTGGCGCAAAAACCTGAAATATTCAATCCTTATCCATATATATAAAAGAAAGTCTGGATTTCGTATTAATCACTGTATAAAAAAATCTGCCGAACCTATAATCTTGAAAATTGGGGTAAAAATTCTTCTGATAACATCGAGTGCCGCTAAGAAGGGATTTTCGAAAATTCCACCCCAAAGGGGGTTAAATAAAGGAACGAACTTTTAAAAAATTCCTTAAAAATCGGCTTTCGTAGTTATTTTTCAACTGATAACATATTTTAGTGTACTTTTTCATGCTGAATCGAATGGTACCAAGCAAATTCCTTTAAGTTCAGTAGTTCGCGAGATACTTCCTATTTTCCTGATTTGGCGGTGTCTTCGGCGCAAAAACCTGAAATATTCAATCCTTATCTATATATATAAAAGAAAGTCTGGATTTAGTATTAATCACAGCATAAAAAAATCTACCGAACCTATAATCTTGAAAATTGGGGTAAAAATACTTCTGATAACATCGAGTGCCGCTAAGAAGGCATTTTCGAAAATTCCACCCCTGAGGGGGTTAAAAAAAAGAACGAACTTTTAAGAAATTCCTTAAAAATTGGCTTTTGTAGTTATTTTTCAACTGATAACATATTTCAGTGTATTTTTTCATGCTGAATCGAATGGTACCAAGCAAATTCTTTTAAGTTCAGTAGTTCGCCAGATACTTCACATTTTCCTGATTTAGCGGTGTCTTCGGCGCAAAAACCTGAAATTTTCAATCCTTATCTATATATATAAAAGAAAGTCTGTATTTCGTATTAATCACAGCATAAAAAAAATCTGCCGAACCTATAATCTTGAAAATTGGGGTAAAAATACTTCTGATAACATCGAGTGCCGCTAAGAAGGGATTTTCGAAAATTCCACCCCTAAGGGGTTTAAAAAAAAGAACGAACTTTTAAGAAATTCCTTAAAAATTGGCTTTTGTAGTTATTTTTCAACTGATAACACATTTCAGTGTATTTTTTCATGCTGAATCGAATGGTACCAAGCAAATTCTTTTAAGTTCAGTAGTTCGCGAGATACTTCACAATTTCCTGATTTGGCGGTGTCTTTGGCGCAAAAACCTAAAATTTTCAATCCTTATCTATATATATAAAAGAAAGTCTGTATTTCGTATTAATCACAGCATAAAAAAAAATCTGCCGAACCTATAATCTTGAAAATTGGGGTAAAAATACTTCTGATAACATCGAGTGCCGCTAAGAAGGGATTTTCGAAAATTCCACCCCTAAGGGGTTTAAAAAAAAGAACAAACTTTTAAGAAATTCCTTAAAAATTCGCTTTTGTAGTTATTTTTCAACTGATAACATATTTTAGTGTACTTTTTCATGCTGAATCGAATGGTACCAAGCAAATTCCTTTAAGTTCAGTAGTTCGCGAGATACTTCACAATTTCCTGATTTGGCGGTGTCTTTGGCGCAAAAACCTGAAATATTCAATCCTTATCCATATATATAAAAGAAAGTCTGGATTTCGTATTAATCACTGTATAAAAAAATCTGCCGAACCTATAATCTTGAAAATTGGGGTAAAAATTCTTCTGATAACATCGAGTGCCGCTAAGAAGGGATTTTCGAAAATTCCACCCCAAAGGGGGTTAAATAAAGGAACGAACTTTTAAAAAATTCCTTAAAAATCGGCTTTCGTAGTTATTTTTCAACTGATAACATATTTTAGTGTACTTTTTCATGCTGAATCGAATGGTACCAAGCAAATTCCTTTAAGTTCAGTAGTTCGCGAGATACTTCACATTTTCCTGATTTGGCGGTGTCTTCGGCGCAAAAATCTGAAATATTCAATCCTTATCTATATATATAAAAGAAAGTCTGGATTTAGTATTAATCACAGCATAAAAAAATCTACCGAACCTATAATCTTGAAAATTGGGGTAAAAATACTTCTGATAACATCGAGTGCCGCTAAGAAGGCATTTTCGAAAATTCCACCCCTGAGGGGGTTAAAAAAAAGAACGAACTTTTAAGAAATTCCTTAAAAATTGGCTTTTGTAGTTATTTTTCAACTGATAACATATTTCAGTGTATTTTTTCATGCTGAATCGAAAGGTACCAAGCAAATTCTTTTAAGTTCAGTAGTTCGCCAGATACTTCACATTTTCCTGATTTAGCGGTGTCTTCGGCGCAAAAACCTAAAATTTTCAATCCTTATCTATATATATAAAAGAAAGTCTGTATTTCGTATTAATCACAGCATAAAAAAAATCTGCCGAACCTATAATCTTGAAAATTGGGGTAAAAATACTTCTAATAACATCGAGTGCCGCTAAGAAGGGATTTTCGAAAATTCCACCCCTAAGGGGGTTAAATAAAGGAACGAACTTTTAAAAAATTCCTTAAAAATCGGCTTTCGTAGTTATTTTTCAACTGATAACATATTTTAGTGTATTTTTTCATGCTGAATCGAATGGTACCAAGCAAATTATTTTAAGTTCAGTAGTTCGCGAGATACTTCACATTTTCCTGATTTGGCGGTGTCTTCGGCGCAAAAACCTAAAATTTTCAATCCTTATCTATATATATAAAAGAAAGTCTGTATTTCGTATTAATCACAGCATAAAAAAAATCTGCCAAACCTATAATCTTGAAAATTGGGGTAAAAATACTTCTGATAACATCGAGTGCCGCTAAGAAGGGATTTTCGAAAATTCCACCCCTAAGGGGGTTAAATAAAGGAACGAACTTTTAAAAAATTCCTTAAAAATCGGCTTTTGTAGTTATTTTTCAACTGATAACATATTTTAGTTTATTTTTTCATGCTGAATCGAATGGTACCAAGCAAATTCCTTTAAGTTCAGTATTTTGCCAGATACTTCACATTTTCCTGATTTGGCGGTGTCTTTGGCGCAAAAACCTGAAATATTCAACCCTTATCTATATATATAAAAGAAAGTCTGGATTTCGTATTAATCACAGCATAAAAAAAAATCTGCCGAACCTATAATCTTGAAAATTGGGGTAAAAATACTTCTGATAACATCGAGTGCCGCTAAGAAGGGATTTTCGAAAATTCCACCCCTAAGGGGTTTAAAAAAAAGAACAAACTTTTAAGAAATTCCTTAAAAATTCGCTTTTGTAGTTATTTTTCAACTGATAACATATTTTAGTGTACTTTTTCATGCTGAATCGAATGGTACCAAGCAAATTCTTTTAAGTTCAGTAGTTCGCCAGATACTTCACATTTTCCTGATTTAGCGGTGTCTTCGGCGCAAAAACCTAAAATTTTCAATCCTTATCTATATATATAAAAGAAAGTCTGTATTTCGTATTAATCACAGCATAAAAAAAATCTGCCGAACCTATAATCTTGAAAATTGGGGTAAAAATACTTCTGATAACATCGAGTGCCGCTAAGAAGGGATTTTCGAAAATTCCACCCCTAAGGGGTTTAAAAAAAAGAACGAACTTTTAAGAAATTCCTTAAAAATTGGCTTTTGTAGTTATTTTTTCACTGATAACACATTTCAGTGTATTTTTTCATGCTGAATCGAATGGTACCAAGCAAATTCTTTTAAGTTCAGTAGTTCGCGAGATACTTCACAATTTCCTGATTTGGCGGTGTCTTTGGCGCAAAAACCTGAAATATTCAATCCTTATCCATATATATAAAAGAAAGTCTGGATTTCGTATTAATCACTGTATAAAAAAATCTGCTGAACCTATAATCTTGAAAATTGGGGTAAAAATACTTCTGATAACATCGAGTGCCGCTAAGAAGGGATTTTCGAAAATTCCAACCCAAAGGGGGTTAAATAAAGGAACGAACTTTTAAAAAATTCCTTAAAAATCGGCTTTCGTAGTTATTTTTCAACTGATAACATATTTTAGTGTACTTTTTCATGCTGAATCGAATGGTACCAAGCAAATTCCTTTAAGTTCAGTAGTTCGCGAGATACTTCACATTTTCCTGATTTGGCGGTGTCTTCGGCGCAAAAATCTGAAATATTCAATCCTTATCTATATATATAAAAGAAAGTCTGGATTTAGTATTAATCACAGCATAAAAAAATCTACCGAACCTATAATCTTGAAAATTGGGGTAAAAATACTTCTGATAACATCGAGTGCCGCTAAGAAGGCATTTTCGAAAATTCCACCCCTGAGGGGGTTAAAAAAAAGAACGAACTTTTAAGAAATTCCTTAAAAATTGGCTTTTGTAGTTATTTTTCAACTGATAACATATTTCAGTGTATTTTTTCATGCTGAATCGAATGGTACCAAGCAAATTCTTTTAAGTTCAGTAGTTCGCCAGATACTTCACATTTTCCTGATTTAGCGGTGTCTTCGGCGCAAAAACCTAAAATTTTCAATCCTTATCTATATATATAAAAGAAAGTCTGTATTTCGTATTAATCACAGCATAAAAAAAATCTGCCGAACCTATAATCTTGAAAATTGGGGTAAAAATACTTCTGATAACATCGAGTGCCGCTAAGAAGGGATTTTCGAAAATTCCACCCCTAAGGGGTTTAAAAAAAAGAACGAACTTTTAAGAAATTCCTTAAAAATTGGCTTTTGTAGTTATTTTTCAACTGATAACACATTTCAGTGTATTTTTTCATGCTGAATCGAATGGTACCAAGCAAATTCTTTTAAGTTCAGTAGTTCGCGAGATACTTCACAATTTCCTGATTTGGCGGTGTCTTTGGCGCAAAAACCTGAAATATTCAATCCTTATCCATATATATAAAAGAAAGTCTGGATTTCGTATTAATCACTGTATAAAAAAATCTGCTGAACCTATAATCTTGAAAATTGGGGTAAAAATACTTCTGATAACATCGAGTGCCGCTAAGAAGGGATTTTCGAAAATTCCACCCCAAAGGGGGTTAAATAAAGGAACGAACTTTTAAAAAATTCCTTAAAAATCGGCTTTCGTAGTTATTTTTCAACTGATAACATATTTTAGTGTACTTTTTCATGCTGAATCGAATGGTACCAAGCAAATTCCTTTAAGTTCAGTAGTTCGCGAGATACTTCACATTTTCCTGATTTGGCGGTGTCTTCGGCGCAAAAATCTGAAATATTCAATCCTTATCTATATATATAAAAGAAAGTCTGGATTTAGTATTAATCACAGCATAAAAAAATCTACCGAACCTATAATCTTGAAAATTGGGGTAAAAATACTTCTGATAACATCGAGTGCCGCTAAGAAGGCATTTTCGAAAATTCCACCCCTGAGGGGGTTAAAAAAAAGAACGAACTTTTAAGAAATTCCTTAAAAATTGGCTTTTGTAGTTATTTTTCAACTGATAACATATTTCAGTGTATTTTTTCATGCTGAATCGAATGGTACCAAGCAAATTCTTTTAAGTTCAGTAGTTCGCCAGATACTTCACATTTTCCTGATTTAGCGGTGTCTTCGGCGCAAAAACCTAAAATTTTCAATCCTTATCTATATATATAAAAGAAAGTCTGTATTTCGTATTAATCACAGCATAAAAAAAATCTGCCGAACCTATAATCTTGAAAATTGGGGTAAAAATACTTCTGATAACATCGAGTGCCGCTAAGAAGGGATTTTCGAAAATTCCACCCCTAAGGGGTTTAAAAAAAAGAACGAACTTTTAAGAAATTCCTTAAAAATTGGCTTTTGTAGTTATTTTTCAACTGATAACACATTTCAGTGTATTTTTTCATGCTGAATCGAATGGTACCAAGCAAATTCTTTTAAGTTCAGTAGTTCGCGAGATACTTCACAATTTCCTGATTTGGCGGTGTCTTTGGCGCAAAAACCTGAAATATTCAATCCTTATCCATATATATAAAAGAAAGTCTGGATTTCGTATTAATCACTGTATAAAAAAATCTGCTGAACCTATAATCTTGAAAATTGGGGTAAAAATACTTCTGATAACATCGAGTGCCGCTAAGAAGGGATTTTCGAAAATTCCACCCCAAAGGGGGTTAAATAAAGGAACGAACTTTTAAAAAATTCCTTAAAAATCGGCTTTCGTAGTTATTTTTCAACTGATAACTTTTTTTAGTGTACTTTTTCATGCTGAATCGAATGGTACCAAGCAAATTCCTTTAAGTTCAGTAGTTCGCGAGATACTTCACATTTTCCTGATTTGGCGGTGTCTTCGGCGCAAAAACCTAAAATTTTCAATCCTTATCTATATATATAAAAGAAAGTCTGTATTTCGTATTAATCACAGCATAAAAAAAATCTGCCAAACCTATAATCTTGAAAATTGGGGTAAAAATACTTCTGATAACATCGAGTGCCGCTAAGAAGGGATTTTCGAAAATTCCACCCCTAAGGGGGTTAAATAAAGGAACGAACTTTTAAAAAATTCCTTAAAAATCGGCTTTTGTAGTTATTTTTAACTGATAACATATTTTAGTTTATTTTTTCATGCTGAATCGAATGGTACCAAGCAAATTCCTTTAAGTTCAGTATTTTGCCAGATACTTCACATTTTCCTGATTTGGCGGTGTCTTTGGCGCAAAAACCTGCAATATTCAACCCTTATCTATATATATAAAAGAAAGTCTGGATTTCGTATTAATCACAGCATAAAAAAAAATCTGCCGAACCTATAATCTTGAAAATTGGGGTAAAAATACTTCTGATAACATCGAGTGCCGCTAAGAAGGGATTTTCGAAAATTCCACCCCTAAGGGGTTTAAAAAAAAGAACAAACTTTTAAGAAATTCCTTAAAAATTCGCTTTTGTAGTTATTTTTCAACTGATAACATATTTTAGTGTACTTATTCATGCTGAATCGAATGGTACCAAGCAAATTCCTTTAAGTTCAGTAGTTCGCGAGATACTTCACAATTTCCTGATTTGGCGGTGTCTTTGGCGCAAAAACCTGAAATATTCAATCCTTATCCATATATATAAAAGAAAGTCTGGATTTCGTATTAATCACTGTATAAAAAAATCTGCCGAACCTATAATCTTGAAAATTGGGGTAAAAATTCTTCTGATAACATCGAGTGCCGCTAAGAAGGGATTTTCGAAAATTCCACCCCAAAGGGGGTTAAATAAAGGAACGAACTTATAAAAAATTCCTTAAAAATCGGCTTTCGTAGTTATTTTTCAACTGATAACATATTTTAGTGTACTTTTTCATGCTGAATCGAATGGTACCAAGCAAATTCCTTTAAGTTCAGTAGTTCGCGAGATACTTCACATTTTCCTGATTTGGCGGTGTCTTCGGCGCAAAAACCTGAAATATTCAATCCTTATCTATATATATAAAAGAAAGTCTGGATTTCGTATTAATCACAGCATAAAAAAATCTACCGAACCTATAATCTTGAAAATTGGGGTAAAAATACTTCTGATAACATCGAGTGCCGCTAAGAAGGCATTTTCGAAAATTCCACCCCTGAGGGGGTTAAAAAAAAGAACGAACTTTTAAGAAATTCCTTAAAAATTGGCTTTTGTAGTTATTTTTCAACTGATAACATATTTCAGTGTATTTTTTCATGCTGAATCGAATGGTACCAAGCAAATTCTTTTAAGTTCAGTAGTTCGCCAGATACTTCACATTTTCCTGATTTAGCGGTGTCTTCGGCGCAAAAACCTAAAATTTTCAATCCTTATCTATATATATAAAAGAAAGTCTGTATTTCGTATTAATCACAGCATAAAAAAAATCTGCCGAACCTATAATCTTGAAAATTGGGGTAAAAATACTTCTGATAACATCGAGTGCCGCTAAGAAGGGATTTTCGAAAATTAAACCCCTAAGGGGGTTAAATAAAGGAACGAACTTTTAAAAAATTCCTTAAAAATCGGCTTTCGTAGTTATTTTTCAACTGATAACATATTTTAGTGTATTTTTTCATGCTGAATCGAATGGTACCAAGCAAATTCCTTTAAGTTCAGTAGTTCGCGAGATACTTCACATTTTCCTGATTTGGCGGTGTCTTCGGCGCAAAAATCTGAAATATTCAATCCTTATCTATATATATAAAAGAAAGTCTGGATTTCGTATTAATCACAGCATAAAAAAATCTACCGAACCTATAATCTTGAAAATTGGGGTAAAAATACTTCTGATAACATCGAGTGCCGCTAAGAAGGCATTTTCGAAAATTCCACCCCTGAGGGGGTTAAAAAAAAGAACGAACTTTTAAGAAATTCCTTAAAAATTGGCTTTTGTAGTTATTTTTCAACTGATAACATATTTCAGTGTATTTTTTCATGCTGAATCGAATGGTACCAAGCAAATTCTTTTAAGTTCAGTAGTTCGCCAGATACTTCACATTTTCCTGATTTAGCGGTGTCTTCGGCGCAAAAACCTAAAATTTTCAATCCTTATCTATATATATAAAAGAAAGTCTGTATTTCGTATTAATCACAGCATAAAAAAAATCTGCCGAACCTATAATCTTGAAAATTGGGGTAAAAATACTTCTGATAACATCGAGTGCCGCTAAGAAGGGATTTTCGAAAATTCCACCCCTAAGGGGGTTAAATAAAGGAACGAACTTTTAAAAAATTCCTTAAAAATCGGCTTTCGTAGTTATTTTTCAACTGATAACATATTTTAGTGTATTTTTTCATGCTGAATCGAATGGTACCAAGCAAATTCTTTTAAGTTCAGTAGTTCGCGAGATACTTCACATTTTCCTGATTTGGCGGTGTCTTCGGCGCAAAAACCTAAAATTTTCAATCCTTATCTATATATATAAAAGAAAGTCTGTATTTCGTATTAATCACAGCATAAAAAAAATCTGCCGAAACTATAATCTTGAAAATTGGGGTAAAAATACTTCTGATAACATCGAGTGCCGCTAAGAAGGGATTTTCGAAAATTCCACCCCTAAGGGGTTTAAAAAAAAGAACAAACTTTTAAGAAATTCCTTAAAAATTCGCTTTTGTAGTTATTTTTCAACTGATAACATATTTTAGTGTACTTTTTCATGCTGAATCGAATGGTACCAAGCAAATTCCTTTAAGTTCAGTAGTTCGCGAGATACTTCACAATTTCCTGATTTGGCGGTGTCTTTGGCGCAAAAACCTGAAATATTCAATCCTTATCCATATATATAAAAGAAAGTCTGGATTTCGTATTAATCACTGTATAAAAAAATCTGCCGAACCTATAATCTTGAAAATTGGGGTAAAAATTCTTCTGATAACATCGAGTGCCGCTAAGAAGGGATTTTCGAAAATTCCACCCCAAAGGGGGTTAAATAAAGGAACGAACTTTTAAAAAATTCCTTAAAAATCGGCTTTCGTAGTTATTTTTCAACTGATAACATATTTTAGTGTACTTTTTCATGCTGAATCGAATGGTACCAAGCAAATTCCTTTAAGTTCAGTAGTTCGCGAGATACTTCCTATTTTCCTGATTTGGCGGTGTCTTCGGCGCAAAAACCTGAAATATTCAATCCTTATCTATATATATAAAAGAAAGTCTGGATTTAGTATTAATCACAGCATAAAAAAATCTACCGAACCTATAATCTTGAAAATTGGGGTAAAAATACTTCTGATAACATCGAGTGCCGCTAAGAAGGCATTTTCGAAAATTCCACCCCTGAGGGGGTTAAAAAAAAGAACGAACTTTTAAGAAATTCCTTAAAAATTGGCTTTTGTAGTTATTTTTCAACTGATAACATATTTCAGTGTATTTTTTCATGCTGAATCGAATGGTACCAAGCAAATTCTTTTAAGTTCAGTAGTTCGCCAGATACTTCACATTTTCCTGATTTAGCGGTGTCTTCGGCGCAAAAACCTGAAATTTTCAATCCTTATCTATATATATAAAAGAAAGTCTGTATTTCGTATTAATCACAGCATAAAAAAAATCTGCCGAACCTATAATCTTGAAAATTGGGGTAAAAATACTTCTGATAACATCGAGTGCCGCTAAGAAGGGATTTTCGAAAATTCCACCCCTAAGGGGTTTAAAAAAAAGAACGAACTTTTAAGAAATTCCTTAAAAATTGGCTTTTGTAGTTATTTTTCAACTGATAACACATTTCAGTGTATTTTTTCATGCTGAATCGAATGGTACCAAGCAAATTCTTTTAAGTTCAGTAGTTCGCGAGATACTTCACAATTTCCTGATTTGGCGGTGTCTTTGGCGCAAAAACCTAAAATTTTCAATCCTTATCTATATATATAAAAGAAAGTCTGTATTTCGTATTAATCACAGCATAAAAAAAATCTGCCGAACCTATAATCTTGAAAATTGGGGTAAAAATACTTCTGATAACATCGAGTGCCGCTAAGAAGGGATTTTCGAAAATTCCACCCCTAAGGGGTTTAAAAAAAAGAACAAACTTTTAAGAAATTCCTTAAAAATTCGCTTTTGTAGTTATTTTTCAACTGATAACATATTTTAGTGTACTTTTTCATGCTGAATCGAATGGTACCAAGCAAATTCCTTTAAGTTCAGTAGTTCGCGAGATACTTCACAATTTCCTGATTTGGCGGTGTCTTTGGCGCAAAAACCTGAAATATTCAATCCTTATCCATATATATAAAAGAAAGTCTGGATTTCGTATTAATCACTGTATAAAAAAATCTGCCGAACCTATAATCTTGAAAATTGGGGTAAAAATTCTTCTGATAACATCGAGTGCCGCTAAGAAGGGATTTTCGAAAATTCCACCCCAAAGGGGGTTAAATAAAGGAACGAACTTTTAAAAAATTCCTTAAAAATCGGCTTTCGTAGTTATTTTTCAACTGATAACATATTTTAGTGTACTTTTTCATGCTGAATCGAATGGTACCAAGCAAATTCCTTTAAGTTCAGTAGTTCGCGAGATACTTCACATTTTCCTGATTTGGCGGTGTCTTCGGCGCTAAAACCTGAAATATTCAATCCTTATCTATATATATAAAAGAAAGTCTGGATTTAGTATTAATCACAGCATAAAAAAATCTACCGAACCTATAATCTTGAAAATTGGGGTAAAAATACTTCTGATAACATCGAGTGCCGCTAAGAAGGCATTTTCGAAAATTCCACCCCTGAGGGGGTTAAAAAAAAGAACGAACTTTTAAGAAATTCCTTAAAAATTGGCTTTTGTAGTTATTTTTCAACTGATAACATATTTCAGTGTATTTTTTCATGCTGAATCGAATGGTACCAAGCAAATTCTTTTAAGTTCAGTAGTTCGCCAGATACTTCACATTTTCCTGATTTAGCGGTGTCTTCGGCGCAAAAACCTAAAATTTTCAATCCTTATCTATATATATAAAAGAAAGTCTGTATTTCGTATTAATCACAGCATAAAAAAAATCTGCCGAACCTATAATCTTGAAAATTGGGGTAAAAATACTTCTGATAACATCGAGTGCCGCTAAGAAGGGATTTTCGAAAATTCCACCCCTAAGGGGTTTAAAAAAAAGAACGAACTTTTAAGAAATTCCTTAAAAATTGGCTTTTGTAGTTATTTTTCAACTGATAACACATTTCAGTGTATTTTTTCATGCTGAATCGAATGGTACCAAGCAAATTCTTTTAAGTTCAGTAGTTCGCGAGATACTTCACAATTTCCTGATTTGGCGGTGTCTTTGGCGCAAAAACCTGAAATATTCAATCCTTATCCATATATATAAAAGAAAGTCTGGATTTCGTATTAATCACTGTATAAAAAAATCTGCCGAACCTATAATCTTGAAAATTGGGGTAAAAATACTTCTGATAACATCGAGTGCCGCTAAGAAGGGATTTTCGAAAATTCCACCCCAAAGGGGGTTAAATAAAGGAACGAACTTTTAAAAAATTCCTTAAAAATCGGCTTTCGTAGTTATTTTTCAACTGATAACTTTTTTTAGTGTACTTTTTCATGCTGAATCGGATGGTACCAAGCAAATTCTTTTAAGTTCAGTAGTTCGCCAGATACTTCACATTTTCCTGATTTAGCGATGTCTTCGGCGCAAAAACCTAAAATTTTCAATCCTTATCTATATATATAAAAGAAAGTCTGTATTTCGTATTAATCACAGCATAAAAAAAATCTGCCGAACCTATAATCTTGAAAATTGGGGTAAAAATACTTCTAATAACATCGAGTGCCGCTAAGAAGGGATTTTCGAAAATTCCACCCCTAAGGGGGTTAAATAAAGGAACGAACTTTTAAAAAATTCCTTAAAAATCGGCTTTTGTAGTTATTTTTCAACTGATAACATATTTTAGTTTATTTTTTCATGCTGAATCGAATGGTACCAAGCAAATTCCTTTAAGTTCAGTATTTTACCAGATACTTCACATTTTCCTGATTTGGCGGTGTCTTTGGCGCAAAAACCTGAAATATTCAACCCTTATCTATATATATAAAAGAAAGTCTGGATTTCGTATTAATCACAGCATAAAAAAAAATCTGCCGAACCTATAATCTTGAAAATTGGGGTAAAAATACTTCTGATAACATCGAGTGCCGCTAAGAAGGGATTTTCGAAAATTCCACCCCTAAGGGGTTTAAAAAAAAGAACAAACTTTTAAGAAATTCCTTAAAAATTCGCTTTTGTAGTTATTTTTCAACTGATAACATATTTTAGTGTACTTTTTCATGCTGAATCGAATGGTACCAAGCAAATTCCTTTAAGTTCAGTAGTTCGCGAGATACTACACAATTTCCTGATTTGGCGGTGTCTTTGGCGCAAAAACCTGAAATATTCAATCCTTATCCATATATATAAAAGAAAGTCTGGATTTCGTATTAATCACTGTATAAAAAAATCTGCCGAACCTATAATCTTGAAAATTGGGGTAAAAATTCTTCTGATAACATCGAGTGCCGCTAAGAAGGGATTTTCGAAAATTTTACCCCAAAGGGGGTTAAATAAAGGAACGAACTTTTAAAAAATTTCTTAAAAATCGGCTTTCGTAGTTATTTTTCAACTGATAACATATTTTAGTGTACTTTTTCATGCTGAATCGAATGGTACCAAGCAAATTCCTTTAAGTTCAGTAGTTCGCGAGATACTTCACATTTTCCTGATTTGGCGGTGTCTTCGGCGCAAAAACCTGAAATATTCAATCCTTATCTATATATATAAAAGAAAGTCTGGATTTCGTATTAATCACAGCATAAAAAAATCTACCGAACCTATAATCTTGAAAATTGGGGTAAAAATACTTCTGATAACATCGAGTGCCGCTAAGAAGGCATTTTCGAAAATTCCACCCCTGAGGGGGTTAAAAAAAAGAACGAACTATTAAGAAATTCCTTAAAAATTGGCTTTTGTAGTTATTTTTCAACTGATAACATATTTCAGTGTATTTTTTCATGCTGAATCGAATGGTACCAAGCAAATTCTTTTAAGTTCAGTAGTTCGCCAGATACTTCACATTTTCCTGATTTAGCGGTGTCTTCGGCGCAAAAACCTAAAATTTTCAATCCTTATCTATATATATAAAAGAAAGTCTGTATTTCGTATTAATCACAGCATAAAAAAAATCTGCCGAACCTATAATCTTGAAAATTGGGGTAAAAATACTTCTAATAACATCGAGTGCCGCTTAGAAGGGATTTTCGAAAATTCCACCCCTAAGGGGGTTAAATAAAGGAACGAACTTTTAAGAAATTCCTTAAAAATTGGCTTTTGTAGTTATTTTTCAACTGATAACATATTTCAGTGTATTTTTTCATGCTGAATCGAATGGTACCAAGCAAATTCTTTTAAGTTCAGTAGTTCGCCAGATACTTCACATTTTCCTGATTTAGCGGTGTCTTCGGCGCAAAAACCTAAAATTTTCAATCCTTATCTATATATATAAAAGAAAGTCTGTATTTCGTATTAATCACAGCATAAAAAAAATCTGCCGAACCTATAATCTTGAAAATTGGGGTAAAAATACTTCTGATAACATCGAGTGCCGCTAAGAAGGGATTTTCGAAAATTCCACCCCTAAGGGGTTTAAAAAAAAGAACGAACTTTTAAGAAATTCCTTAAAAATTGGCTTTTGTAGTTATTTTTCAACTGATAACACATTTCAGTGTATTTTTTCATGCTGAATCGAATGGTACCAAGCAAATTCTTTTAAGTTCAGTAGTTCGCGAGATACTTCACAATTTCCTGATTTGGCGGTGTCTTTGGCGCAAAAACCTGAAATATTCAATCCTTATCCATATATATAAAAGAAAGTCTGGATTTCGTATTAATCACTGTATAAAAAAATCTGCCGAACCTATAATCTTGAAAATTGGGGTCAAAATACTTCTGATAACATCGAGTGCCGTTAAGAAGGGATTTTCGAAAATTCCACCCCAAAGGGGGTTAAATAAAGGAACGAACTTTTAAAAAATTCCTTAAAAATCGGCTTTCGTAGTTATTTTTCAACTGATAACTTTTTTTAGTGTACTTTTTCATGCTGAATCGAATGGTACCAAGCAAATTCCTTTAAGTTCAGTAGTTCGCGAGATACTTCACATTTTCCTGATTTGGCGGTGTCTTCGGCGCAAAAACCTGAAATATTCAATCCTTATCTATATATATATAAAAGAAAGTCTGGATTTCGTATTAATCACAGCATAAAAAAATCTACCGAACCTATAATCTTGAAAATTGGGGTAAAAATACTTCTGATAACATCGAGTGCCGCTAAGAAGGCATTTTCGAAAATTCCACCCCTGAGGGGGTTAAAAAAAAAGAACGAACTTTTAAGAAATTCCTTAAAAATTGGCTTTTGTAGTTATTTTTCAACTGATAACATATTTCAGTGTATTTTTTCATGCTGAATCGAATGGTACCAAGCAAATTCTTTTAAGTTCAGTAGTTCGCCAGATACTTCACATTTTCCTGATTTAGCGGTGTCTTCGGCGCAAAAACCTAAAATTTTCAATCCTTATCTATATATATAAAAGAAAGTCTGTATTTCGTATTAATCACAGCATAAAAAAAATCTGCCGAACCTATAATCTTGAAAATTGGGGTAAAAATACTTCTAATAACATCGAGTGCCGCTAAGAAGGGATTTTCGAAAATTCCACCCCTAAGGGGGTTAAATAAAGGAACGAACTTTTAAAAAATTCCTTAAAAATCGGCTTTCGTAGTTATTTTTCAACTGATAACATATTTTAGTGTATTTTTTCATGCTGAATCGAATGGTACCAAGCAAATTATTTTAAGTTCAGTAGTTCGCGAGATACTTCACATTTTCCTGATTTGGCGGTGTCTTCGGCGCAAAAACCTAAAATTTTCAATCCTTATCTATATATATAAAAGAAAGTCTGTATTTCGTATTAATCACAGCATAAAAAAAATCTGCCAAACCTATAATCTTGAAAATTGGGGTAAAAATACTTCTGATAACATCGAGTGCCGCTAAGAAGGGATTTTCGAAAATTCCACCCCTAAGGGGGTTAAATAAAGGAACGAACTTTTAAAAAATTCCTTAAAAATCGGCTTTTGTAGTTATTTTTCAACTGATAACATATTTTAGTTTATTTTTTCATGCTGAATCGAATGGTACCAAGCAAATTCCTTTAAGTTCAGTATTTTACCAGATACTTCACATTTTCCTGATTTGGCGGTGTCTTTGGCGCAAAAACCTGAAATATTCAACCCTTATCTATATATATAAAAGAAAGTCTGGATTTCGTATTAATCACAGCATAAAAAAAAATCTGCCGAACCTATAATCTTGAAAATTGGGGTAAAAATACTTCTGATAACATCGAGTGCCGCTAAGAAGGGATTTTCGAAAATTCCACCCCTAAGGGGTTTAAAAAAAAGAACAAACTTTTAAGAAATTCCTCAAAAATTCGCTTTTGTAGTTATTTTTCAACTGATAACATATTTTAGTGTACTTTTTCATGCTGAATCGAATGGTACCAAGCAAATTCCTTTAAGTTCAGTAGTTCGCGAGATACTACACAATTTCCTGATTTGGCGGTGTCTTTGGCGCAAAAACCTGAAATATTCAATCCTTATCCATATATATAAAAGAAAGTCTGGATTTCGTATTAATCACTGTATAAAAAAATCTGCCGAACCTATAATCTTGAAAATTGGGGTAAAAATTCTTCTGATAACATCGAGTGCCGCTAAGAAGGGATTTTCGAAAATTCCACCCCAAAGGGGGTTAAATAAAGGAACGAACTTTTAAAAAATTCCTTAAAAATCGGCTTTCGTAGTTATTTTTCAACTGATAACATATTTTAGTGTACTTTTTCATGCTGAATCGAATGGTACCAAGCAAATTCCTTTAAGTTCAGTAGTTCGCGAGATACTTCACATTTTCCTGATTTGGCGGTGTCTTCGGCGCAAAAACCTGAAATATTCAATCCTTATCTATATATATAAAAGAAAGTCTGGATTTCGTATTAATCACAGCATAAAAAAATCTACCGAACCTATAATCTTGAAAATTGGGGTAAAAATACTTCTGATAACATCGAGTGCCGCTAAGAAGGCATTTTCGAAAATTCCACCCCTGAGGGGGTTAAAAAAAAGAACGAACTTTTAAGAAATTCCTTAAAAATTGGCTTTTGTAGTTATTTTTCAACTGATAACATATTTCAGTGTATTTTTTCATGCTGAATCGAATGGTACCAAGCAAATTCTTTTAAGTTCAGTAGTTCGCCAGATACTTCACATTTTCCTGATTTAGCGGTGTCTTCGGCGCAAAAACCTAAAATTTTCAATCCTTATCTATATATATAAAAGAAAGTCTGTATTTCGTATTAATCACAGCATAAAAAAAATCTGCCGAACCTATAATCTTGAAAATTGGGGTAAAAATACTTCTAATAACATCGAGTGCCGCTAAGAAGGGATTTTCGAAAATTCCACGCCTAAGGGGGTTAAATAAAGGAACGAACTTTTAAGAAATTCCTTAAAAATTGGCTTTTGTAGTTATTTTTCAACTGATAACATATTTCAGTGTATTTTTTCATGCTGAATCGAATGGTACCAAGCAAATTCTTTTAAGTTCAGTAGTTCGCCAGATACTTCACATTTTCCTGATTTAGCGGTGTCTTCGGCGCAAAAACCTAAAATTTTCAATCCTTATCTATATATATAAAAGAAAGTCTGTATTTCGTATTAATCACAGCATAAAAAAAATCTGCCGAACCTATAATCTTGAAAATTGGGGTAAAAATACTTCTGATAACATCGAGTGCCGCTAAGAAGGGATTTTCGAAAATTCCACCCCTAAGGGGTTTAAAAAAAAGAACGAACTTTTAAGAAATTCCTTAAAAATTGGCTTTTGTAGTTATTTTTCAACTGATAACATATTTCAGTGTATTTTTTCATGCTGAATCGAATGGTACCAAGCAAATTCTTTTAAGTTCAGTAGTTCGCGAGATACTTCACATTTTCCTGATTTGGCGGTGTCTTCGGCGCAAAAACCTAAAATTTTCAATCCTTATCCATATATATAAAAGAAAGTCTGGATTTCGTATTAATCACTGTATAAAAAAATCTGCCGAACCTATAATCTTGAAAATTGGGGTAAAAATACTTCTAATAACATCGAGTGCCGCTAAGAAGGGATTTTCGAAAATTCCACCCCTAAGGGGGTTAAATAAAGGAACGAACTTTTAAAAAATTCCTTAAAAATCGGCTTTTGTAGTTATTTTTCAACTGATAACATATTTTAGTTTATTTTTTCATGCTGAATCGAATGGTACCAAGCAAATTCCTTTAAGTTCAGTATTTTACCAGATACTTCACATTTTCCTGATTTGGCGGTGTCTTTGGCGCAAAAACCTGAAATATTCAACCCTTATCTATATATATAAAAGAAAGTCTGGATTTCGTATTAATCACAGCATAAAAAAAAATCTGCCGAACCTATAATCTTGAAAATTGGGGTAAAAATACTTCTGATAACATCGAGTGCCGCTAAGAAGGGATTTTCGAAAATTCCACCCCTAAGGGGTTTAAAAAAAAGAACAAACTTTTAAGAAATTCCTCAAAAATTCGCTTTTGTAGTTATTTTTCAACTGATAACATATTTTAGTGTACTTTTTCATGCTGAATCGAATGGTACCAAGCAAATTCCTTTAAGTTCAGTAGTTCGCGAGATACTACACAATTTCCTGATTTGGCGGTGTCTTTGGCGCAAAAACCTGAAATATTCAATCCTTATCCATATATATAAAAGAAAGTCTGGATTTCGTATTAATCACTGTATAAAAAAATCTGCCGAACCTATAATCTTGAAAATTGGGGTAAAAATTCTTCTGATAACATCGAGTGCCGCTAAGAAGGGATTTTCGAAAATTCCACCCCAAAGGGGGTTAAATAAAGGAACGAACTTTTAAAAAATTCCTTAAAAATCGGCTTTCGTAGTTATTTTTCAACTGATAACATATTTTAGTGTACTTTTTCATGCTGAATCGAATGGTACCAAGCAAATTCCTTTAAGTTCAGTAGTTCGCGAGATACTTCACATTTTCCTGATTTGGCGGTGTCTTCGGCGCAAAAACCTGAAATATTCAATCCTTATCTATATATATAAAAGAAAGTCTGGATTTCGTATTAATCACAGCATAAAAAAATCTACCGAACCTATAATCTTGAAAATTGGGGTAAAAATACTTCTGATAACATCGAGTGCCGCTAAGAAGGCATTTTCGAAAATTCCACCCCTGAGGGGGTTAAAAAAAAGAACGAACTTTTAAGAAATTCCTTAAAAATTGGCTTTTGTAGTTATTTTTCAACTGATAACATATTTCAGTGTATTTTTTCATGCTGAATCGAATGGTACCAAGCAAATTCTTTTAAGTTCAGTAGTTCGCCAGATACTTCACATTTTCCTGATTTAGCGGTGTCTTCGGCGCAAAAACCTAAAATTTTCAATCCTTATCTATATATATAAAAGAAAGTCTGTATTTCGTATTAATCACAGCATAAAAAAAATCTGCCGAACCTATAATCTTGAAAATTGGGGTAAAAATACTTCTAATAACATCGAGTGCCGCTAAGAAGGGATTTTCGAAAATTCCACGCCTAAGGGGGTTAAATAAAGGAACGAACTTTTAAGAAATTCCTTAAAAATTGGCTTTTGTAGTTATTTTTCAACTGATAACATATTTCAGTGTATTTTTTCATGCTGAATCGAATGGTACCAAGCAAATTCTTTTAAGTTCAGTAGTTCGCCAGATACTTCACATTTTCCTGATTTAGCGGTGTCTTCGGCGCAAAAACCTAAAATTTTCAATCCTTATCTATATATATAAAAGAAAGTCTGTATTTCGTATTAATCACAGCATAAAAAAAATCTGCCGAACCTATAATCTTGAAAATTGGGGTAAAAATACTTCTGATAACATCGAGTGCCGCTAAGAAGGGATTTTCGAAAATTCCACCCCTAAGGGGTTTAAAAAAAAGAACGAACTTTTAAGAAATTCCTTAAAAATTGGCTTTTGTAGTTATTTTTCAACTGATAACATATTTCAGTGTATTTTTTCATGCTGAATCGAATGGTACCAAGCAAATTCTTTTAAGTTCAGTAGTTCGCGAGATACTTCACATTTTCCTGATTTGGCGGTGTCTTCGGCGCAAAAACCTAAAATTTTCAATCCTTATCCATATATATAAAAGAAAGTCTGGATTTCGTATTAATCACTGTATAAAAAAATCTGCCGAACCTATAATCTTGAAAATTGGGGTAAAAATACTTCTAATAACATCGAGTGCCGCTAAGAAGGGATTTTCGAAAATTCCACCCCTAAGGGGGTTAAATAAAGGAACGAACTTTTAAAAAATTCCTTAAAAATCGGCTTTTGTAGTTATTTTTCAACTGATAACATATTTTAGTGTATTTTTTCATGCTGAATCGAATGGTACCAAGCAAATTATTTTAAGTTCAGTAGTTCGCGAGATACTTCACATTTTCCTGATTTGGCGGTGTCTTCGGCGCAAAAACCTAAAATTTTCAATCCTTATCTATATATATAAAAGAAAGTCTGTATTTCGTATTAATCACAGCATAAAAAAAATCTGCCAAACCTATAATCTTGAAAATTGGGGTAAAAATACTTCTGATAACATCGAGTGCCGCTAAGAAGGGATTTTCGAAAATTCCACCCCTAAGGGGGTTAAATAAAGGAACGAACTTTTAAAAAATTCCTTAAAAATCGGCTTTTGTAGTTATTTTTCAACTGATAACATATTTTAGTTTATTTTTTCATGCTGAATCGAATGGTACCAAGCAAATTCCTTTAAGTTCAGTATTTTACCAGATACTTCACATTTTCCTGATTTGGCGGTGTCTTTGGCGCAAAAACCTGAAATATTCAACCCTTATCTATATATATAAAAGAAAGTCTGGATTTCGTATTAATCACAGCATAAAAAAAAATCTGCCGAACCTATAATCTTGAAAATTGGGGTAAAAATACTTCTGATAACATCGAGTGCCGCTAAGAAGGGATTTTCGAAAATTCCACCCCTAAGGGGTTTAAAAAAAAGAACAAACTTTTAAGAAATTCCTTAAAAATTCGCTTTTGTAGTTATTTTTCAACTGATAACATATTTCAGTGTATTTTTTCATGCTGAATCGAATGGTACCAAGCAAATTCTTTTAAGTTCAGTAGTTCGCCAGATACTTCACATTTTCCTGATTTAGCGGTGTCTTCGGCGCAAAAACCTAAAATTTTCAATCCTTATCTATATATATAAAAGAAAGTCTGTATTTCGTATTAATCACAGCATAAAAAAAATCTGCCGAACCTATAATCTTGAAAATTGGGGTAAAAATACTTCTGATAACATCGAGTGCCGCTAAGAAGGGATTTTCGAAAATTCCACCCCTAAGGGGTAAAAAAAAAAGAACGAACTTTTAAGAAATTCCTTAAAAATTGGCTTTTGTAGTTATTTTTCAACTGATAACACATTTCAGTGTATTTTTTCATGCTGAATCGAATGGTACCAAGCAAATTCTTTTAAGTTCAGTAGTTCGCGAGATACTTCACAATTTCCTGATTTGGCGGTGTCTTTGGCGCAAAAACCTGAAATATTCAATCCTTATCCATATATATAAAAGAAAGTCTGGATTTCGTATTAATCACTGTATAAAAAAATCTGCCGAACCTATAATCTTGAAAATTGGGGTAAAAATACTTCTGATAACATCGAGTGCCGCTAAGAAGGGATTTTCGAAAATTCCACCCCAAAGGGGGTTAAATAAAGGAACGAACTTTTAAAAAATTCCTTAAAAATCGGCTTTCGTAGTTATTTTTCAACTGATAACTTTTTTTAGTGTACTTTTTCATGCTGAATCGAATGGTACCAAGCAAATTCTTTTAAGTTCAGTAGTTCGCCAGATACTTCACATTTTCCTGATTTAGCGGTGTCTTCGGCGCAAAAACCTAAAATTTTCAATCCTTATCTATATATATAAAAGAAAGTCTGTATTTCGTATTAATCACAGCATAAAAAAAATCTGCCAAACCTATAATCTTGAAAATTGGGGTAAAAATACTTCTGATAACATCGAGTGCCGCTAAGAAGGGATTTTCGAAAATTCCACCCCTAAGGGGGTTAAATAAAGGAACGAACTTTTAAAAAATTCCTTAAAAATCGGCTTTTGTAGTTATTTTTCAACTGATAACATATTTTAGTTTATTTTTTCATGCTGAATCGAATGGTACCAAGCAAATTCCTTTAAGTTCAGTATTTTACCAGATACTTCACATTTTCCTGATTTGGCGGTGTCTTTGGCGCAAAAACCTGAAATATTCAACCCTTATCTATATATATAAAAGAAAGTCTGGATTTCGTATTAATCACAGCATAAAAAAAAATCTGCCGAACCTATAATCTTGAAAATTGGGGTAAAAATACTTCTGATAACATCGAGTGCCGCTAAGAAGGGATTTTCGAAAATTCCACCCCTAAGGGGTTTAAAAAAAAGAACAAACTTTTAAGAAATTCCTTAAAAATTCGCTTTTGTAGTTATTTTTCAACTGATAACATATTTTAGTGTACTTTTTCATGCTGAATCGAATGGTACCAAGCAAATTCCTTTAAGTTCAGTAGTTCGCGAGATACTACACAATTTCCTGATTTGGCGGTGTCTTTGGCGCAAAAACCTGAAATATTCAATCCTTATCCATATATATAAAAGAAAGTCTGGATTTCGTATTAATCACTGTATAAAAAAATCTGCCGAACCTATAATCTTGAAAATTGGGGTAAAAATTCTTCTGATAACATCGAGTGCCGCTAAGAAGGGATTTTCGAAAATTCCACCCCAAAGGGGGTTAAATAAAGGAACGAACTTTTAAAAAATTCCTTAAAAATCGGCTTTCGTAGTTATTTTTCAACTGATAACATATTTTAGTGTACTTTTTCATGCTGAATCGAATGGTACCAAGCAAATTCCTTTAAGTTCAGTAGTTCGCGAGATACTTCACATTTTCCTGATTTGGCGGTGTCTTCGGCGCAAAAACCTGAAATATTCAATCCTTATCTATATATATAAAAGAAAGTCTGGATTTCGTATTAATCACAGCATAAAAAAATCTACCGAACCTATAATCTTGAAAATTGGGGTAAAAATACTTCTGATAACATCGAGTGCCGCTAAGAAGGCATTTTCGAAAATTCCACCCCTGAGGGGGTTAAAAAAAAGAACGAACTTTTAAGAAATTCCTTAAAAATTGGCTTTTGTAGTTATTTTTCAACTGATAACATATTTCAGTGTATTTTTTCATGCTGAATCGAATGGTACCAAGCAAATTCTTTTAAGTTCAGTAGTTCGCCAGATACTTCACATTTTCCTGATTTAGCGGTGTCTTCGGCGCAAAAACCTAAAATTTTCAATCCTTATCTATATATATAAAAGAAAGTCTGTATTTCGTATTAATCACAGCATAAAAAAAATCTGCCGAACCTATAATCTTGAAAATTGGGGTAAAAATACTTCTAATAACATCGAGTGCCGCTAAGAAGGGATTTTCGAAAATTCCACCCCTAAGGGGGTTAAATAAAGGAACGAACTTTTAAAAAATTCCTTAAAAATCGGCTTTCGTAGTTATTTTTCAACTGATAACATATTTTAGTGTATTTTTTCATGCTGAATCGAATGGTACCAAGCAAATTATTTTAAGTTCAGTAGTTCGCGAGATACTTCACATTTTCCTGATTTGGCGGTGTCTTCGGCGCAAAAACCTAAAATTTTCAATCCTTATCTATATATATAAAAGAAAGTCTGTATTTCGTATTAATCACAGCATAAAAAAAATCTGCCAAACCTATAATCTTGAAAATTGGGGTAAAAATACTTCTGATAACATCGAGTGCCGCTAAGAAGGGATTTTCGAAAATTCCACCCCTAAGGGGGTTAAATAAAGGAACGAACTTTTAAGAAATTCCTTAAAAATTGGCTTTTGTAGTTATTTTTCAACTGATAACATATTTCAGTGTATTTTTTCATGCTGAATCGAATGGTACCAAGCAAATTCTTTTAAGTTCAGTAGTTCGCCAGATACTTCACATTTTCCTGATTTAGCGGTGTCTTCGGCGCAAAAACCTAAAATTTTCAATCCTTATCTATATATATAAAAGAAAGTCTGTATTTCGTATTAATCACAGCATAAAAAAAATCTGCCGAACCTATAATCTTGAAAATTGGGGTAAAAATACTTCTGATAACATCGAGTGCCGCTAAGAAGGCATTTTCGAAAATTCCACCCCTGAGGGGGTTAAAAAAAAGAACGAACTTTTAAGAAATTCCTTAAAAATTGGCTTTTGTAGTTATTTTTCAACTGATAACATATTTCAGTGTATTTTTTCATGCTGAATCGAATGGTACCAAGCAAATTCTTTTAAGTTCAGTAGTTCGCCAGATACTTCACATTTTCCTGATTTAGCGGTGTCTTCGGCGCAAAAACCTAAAATTTTCAATCCTTATCTATATATATAAAAGAAAGTCTGTATTTCGTATTAATCACAGCATAAAAAAAATCTGCCGAACCTATAATCTTGAAAATTGGGGTAAAAATACTTCTAATAACATCGAGTGCCGCTAAGAAGGGATTTTCGAAAATTCCACCCCTAAGGGGGTTAAATAAAGGAACGAACTTTTAAAAAATTCCTTAAAAATCGGCTTTTGTAGTTATTTTTCAACTGATAACATATTTTAGTTTATTTTTTCATGCTGAATCGAATGGTACCAAGCAAATTCCTTTAAGTTCAGTATTTTACCAGATACTTCACATTTTCCTGATTTGGCGGTGTCTTTGGCGCAAAAACCTGAAATATTCAACCCTTATCTATATATATAAAAGAAAGTCTGGATTTCGTATTAATCACAGCATAAAAAAAAATCTGCCGAACCTATAATCTTGAAAATTGGGGTAAAAATACTTCTGATAACATCGAGTGCCGCTAAGAAGGGATTTTCGAAAATTCCACCCCTAAGGGGTTTAAAAAAAAGAACAAACTTTTAAGAAATTCCTTAAAAATTCGCTTTTGTAGTTATTTTTCAACTGATAACATATTTCAGTGTATTTTTTCATGCTGAATCGAATGGTACCAAGCAAATTCTTTTAAGTTCAGTAGTTCGCCAGATACTTCACATTTTCCTGATTTAGCGGTGTCTTCGGCGCAAAAACCTAAAATTTTCAATCCTTATCTATATATATAAAAGAAAGTCTGTATTTCGTATTAATCACAGCATAAAAAAAATCTGCCGAACCTATAATCTTGAAAATTGGGGTAAAAATACTTCTGATAACATCGAGTGCCGCTAAGAAGGGATTTTCGAAAATTCCACCCCTAAGGGGTTTAAAAAAAAGAACGAACTTTTAAGAAATTCCTTAAAAATTGGCTTTTGTAGTTATTTTTCAACTGATAACACATTTCAGTGAATTTTTTCATGCTGAATCGAATGGTACCAAGCAAATTCTTTTAAGTTCAGTAGTTCGCGAGATACTTCACAATTTCCTGATTTGGCGGTGTCTTTGGCGCAAAAACCTGAAATATTCAATCCTTATCCATATATATAAAAGAAAGTCTGGATTTCGTATTAATCACTGTATAAAAAAATCTGCCGAACCTATAATCTTGAAAATTGGGGTAAAAATACTTCTGATAACATCGAGTGCCGTTAAGAAGGGATTTTCGAAAATTCCACCCCAAAGGGGGTTAAATAAAGGAACGAACTTTTAAAAAATTCCTTAAAAATCGGCTTTCGTAGTTATTTTTCAACTGATAACTTTTTTTAGTGTACTTTTTCATGCTGAATCGAATGGTACCAAGCAAATTCCTTTAAGTTCAGTAGTTCGCGAGATACTTCACATTTTCCTGATTTGGCGGTGTCTTCGGCGCAAAAACCTGAAATATTCAATCCTTATCTATATATATATAAAAGAAAGTCTGGATTTCGTATTAATCACAGCATAAAAAAATCTACCGAACCTATAATCTTGAAAATTGGGGTAAAAATACTTCTGATAACATCGAGTGCCGCTAAGAAGGCATTTTCGAAAATTCCACCCCTGAGGGGGTTAAAAAAAAGAACGAACTTTTAAGAAATTCCTTAAAAATTGGCTTTTGTAGTTATTTTTCAACTGATAACATATTTCAGTGTATTTTTTCATGCTGAATCGAATGGTACCAAGCAAATTCTTTTAAGTTCAGTAGTTCGCCAGATACTTCACATTTTCCTGATTTAGCGGTGTCTTCGGCGCAAAAACCTAAAATTTTCAATCCTTATCTATATATATAAAAGAAAGTCTGTATTTCGTATTAATCACAGCATAAAAAAAATCTGCCGAACCTATAATCTTGAAAATTGGGGTAAAAATACTTCTAATAACATCGAGTGCCGCTAAGAAGGGATTTTCGAAAATTCCACCCCTAAGGGGGTTAAATAAAGGAACGAACTTTTAAGAAATTCCTTAAAAATTGGCTTTTGTAGTTATTTTTCAACTGATAACATATTTTAGTGTATTTTTTCATGCTGAATCGAATGGTACCAAGCAAATTATTTTAAGTTCAGTAGTTCGCGAGATACTTCACATTTTCCTGATTTGGCGGTGTCTTCGGCGCAAAAACCTAAAATTTTCAATCCTTATCTATATATATAAAAGAAAGTCTGTATTTCGTATTAATCACAGCATAAAAAAAATCTGCCAAACCTATAATCTTGAAAATTGGGGTAAAAATACTTCTGATAACATCGAGTGCCGCTAAGAAGGGATTTTCGAAAATTCCACCCCTAAGGGGGTTAAATAAAGGAACGAACTTTTAAAAAATTCCTTAAAAATCGGCTTTTGTAGTTATTTTTCAACTGATAACATATTTTAGTTTATTTTTTCATGCTGAATCGAATGGTACCAAGCAAATTCCTTTAAGTTCAGTATTTTACCAGATACTTCACATTTTCCTGATTTGGCGGTGTCTTTGGCGCAAAAACCTGAAATATTCAACCCTTATCTATATATATAAAAGAAAGTCTGGATTTCGTATTAATCACAGCATAAAAAAAAATCTGCCGAACCTATAATCTTGAAAATTGGGGTAAAAATACTTCTGATAACATCGAGTGCCGCTAAGAAGGGATTTTCGAAAATTCCACCCCTAAGGGGTTTAAAAAAAAGAACAAACTTTTAAGAAATTCCTTAAAAATTCGCTTTTGTAGTTATTTTTCAACTGATAACATATTTTAGTGTACTTTTTCATGCTGAATCGAATGGTACCAAGCAAATTCCTTTAAGTTCAGTAGTTCGCGAGATACTTCACATTTTCCTGATTTGGCGGTGTCTTCAGCGCAAAAACCTGAAATATTCAATCCTTATCTATATATATAAAAGAAAGTCTGGATTTAGTATTAATCACAGCATAAAAAAATCTACCGAACCTATAATCTTGAAAATTGGGGTAAAAATACTTCTGATAACATCGAGTGCCGCTAAGAAGGCATTTTCGAAAATTCCACCCCTGAGGGGGTTAAAAAAAAGAACGAACTTTTAAGAAATTCCTTAAAAATTGGCTTTTGTAGTTATTTTTCAACTGATAACATATTTCAGTGTATTTTTTCATGCTGAATCGAATGGTACCAAGCAAATTCTTTTAAGTTCAGTAGTTCGCCAGATACTTCACATTTTCCTGATTTAGCGGTGTCTTCGGCGCAAAAACCTAAAATTTTCAATCCTTATCTATATATATAAAAGAAAGTCTGTATTTCGTATTAATCACAGCATAAAAAAATCTGCCGAACCTATAATCTTGAAAATTGGGGTAAAAATACTTCTGATAACATCGAGTGCCGCTAAGAAGGGATTTTCGAAAATTCCACCCCTAAGGGGTTTAAAAAAAAGAACGAACTTTTAAGAAATTCCTTAAAAATTGGCTTTTGTAGTTATTTTTCAACTGATAACACATTTCAGTGTATTTTTTCATGCTGAATCGAATGGTACCAAGCAAATTCTTTTAAGTTCAGTAGTTCGCGAGATACTTCACATTTTCCTGATTTGGCGGTATCTTCGGCGCAAAAACCTAAAATTTTCAATCCTTATCTATATATATAAAAGAAAGTCTGTATTTCGTATTAATCACAGCATAAAAAAAATCTGCCGAACCTATAATCTTGAAAATTGGGGTAAAAATACTTCTAATAACATCGAGTGCCGCTAAGAAGGGATTTTCGAAAATTCCACCCCTAAGGGGGTTAAATAAAGGAACGAACTTTTAAAAAATTCCTTAAAAATCGGCTTTTGTAGTTATTTTTCAACTGATAACATATTTTAGTGTATTTTTTCATGCTGAATCGAATGGTACCAAGCAAATTATTTTAAGTTCAGTAGTTCGCGAGATACTTCACATTTTCCTGATTTGGCGGAGCCTTCGGCGCAAAAACCTAAAATTTTCAATCCTTATCTATATATATAAAAGAAAGTCTGTATTTCGTATTAATCACAGCATAAAAAAAATCTGCCAAACCTATAATCTTGAAAATTGGGGTAAAAATACTTCTGATAACATCGAGTGCCGCTAAGAAGGGATTTTCGAAAATTCCACCCCTAAGGGGGTTAAATAAAGGAACGAACTTTTAAAAAATTCCTTAAAAATCGGCTTTTGTAGTTATTTTTCAACTGATAACATATTTTAGTTTATTTTTTCATGCTGAATCGAATGGTACCAAGCAAATTCCTTTAAGTTCAGTATTTTACCAGATACTTCACATTTTCCTGATTTGGCGGTGTCTTTGGCGCAAAAACCTGAAATATTCAACCCTTATCTATATATATAAAAGAAAGTCTGGATTTCGTATTAATCACAGCATAAAAAAAAATCTGCCGAACCTATAATCTTGAAAATTGGGGTAAAAATACTTCTGATAACATCGAGTGCCGCTAAGAAGGGATTTTCGAAAATTCCACCCCTAAGGGGTTTAAAAAAAGAACAAACTTTTAAGAAATTCCTTAAAAATTCGCTTTTGTAGTTATTTTTCAACTGATAACATATTTTAGTGTACTTTTTCATGCTGAATCGAATGGTACCAAGCAAATTCCTTTAAGTTCAGTAGTTCGCGAGATACTACACAATTTCCTGATTTGGCGGTGTCTTTGGCGCAAAAACCTGAAATATTCAATCCTTATCCATATATATAAAAGAAAGTCTGGATTTCGTATTAATCACTGTATAAAAAAATCTGCCTAACCTATAATCTTGAAAATTGGGGTAAAAATTCTTCTGATAACATCGAGTGCCGCTAAGAAGGGATTTTCGAAAATTCCACCCCAAAGGGGGTTAAATAAAGGAACGAACTTTTAAAAAATTCCTTAAAAATCGGCTTTCGTAGTTATTTTTCAACTGATAACATATTTTAGTGTACTTTTTCATGCTGAATCGAATGGTACCAAGCAAATTCCTTTAAGTTCAGTAGTTCGCGAGATACTTCACATTTTCCTGATTTGGCGGTGTCTTCGGCGCAAAAACCTGAAATATTCAATCCTTATCTATATATATAAAAGAAAGTCTGGATTTCGTATTAATCACAGCATAAAAAAATCTACCGAACCTATAATCTTGAAAATTGGGGTAAAAATACTTCTGATAACATCGAGTGCCGCTAAGAAGGCATTTTCGAAAATTCCACCCCTAAGGGGGTTAAATAAAGGAACGAACTTTTAAAAAATTCCTTAAAAATCGGCTTTTGTAGTTATTTTTCAACTGATAACATATTTTAGTTTATTTTTTCATGCTGAATCGAATGGTACCAAGCAAATTCCTTTAAGTTCAGTATTTTACCAGATACTTCACATTTTCCTGATTTGGCGGTGTCTTTGGCGCAAAAACCTGAAATATTCAACCCTTATCTATATATATAAAAGAAAGTCTGGATTTCGTATTAATCACAGCATAAAAAAAAATCTGCCGAACCTATAATCTTGAAAATTGGGGTAAAAATACTTCTGATAACATCGAGTGCCGCTAAGAAGGGATTTTCGAAAATTCCACCCCTAAGGGGTTTAAAAAAAAGAACAAACTTTTAAGAAATTCCTTAAAAATTCGCTTTTGTAGTTATTTTTCAACTGATAACATATTTTAGTGTACTTTTTCATGCTGAATCGAATGGTACCAAGCAAATTCCTTTAAGTTCAGTAGTTCGCGAGATACTTCACATTTTCCTGATTTGGCGGTGTCTTCAGCGCAAAAACCTGAAATATTCAATCCTTATCTATATATATAAAAGAAAGTCTGGATTTAGTATTAATCACAGCATAAAAAAATCTACCGAACCTATAATCTTGAAAATTGGGGTAAAAATACTTCTGATAACATCGAGTGCCGCTAAGAAGGCATTTTCGAAAATTCCACCCCTGAGGGGGTTAAAAAAAAGAACGAACTTTTAAGAAATTCCTTAAAAATTGGCTTTTGTAGTTATTTTTCAACTGATAACATATTTCAGTGTATTTTTTCATGCTGAATCGAATGGTACCAAGCAAATTCTTTTAAGTTCAGTAGTTCGCCAGATACTTCACATTTTCCTGATTTAGCGGTGTCTTCGGCGCAAAAACCTAAAATTTTCAATCCTTATCTATATATATAAAAGAAAGTCTGTATTTCGTATTAATCACAGCATAAAAAAATCTGCCGAACCTATAATCTTGAAAATTGGGGTAAAAATACTTCTGATAACATCGAGTGCCGCTAAGAAGGGATTTTCGAAAATTCCACCCCTAAGGGGTTTAAAAAAAAGAACGAACTTTTAAGAAATTCCTTAAAAATTGGCTTTTGTAGTTATTTTTCAACTGATAACACATTTCAGTGTATTTTTTCATGCTGAATCGAATGGTACCAAGCAAATTCTTTTAAGTTCAGTAGTTCGCGAGATACTTCACATTTTCCTGATTTGGCGGTATCTTCGGCGCAAAAACCTAAAATTTTCAATCCTTATCTATATATATAAAAGAAAGTCTGTATTTCGTATTAATCACAGCATAAAAAAAATCTGCCGAACCTATAATCTTGAAAATTGGGGTAAAAATACTTCTAATAACATCGAGTGCCGCTAAGAAGGGATTTTCGAAAATTCCACCCCTAAGGGGGTTAAATAAAGGAACGAACTTTTAAAAAATTCCTTAAAAATCGGCTTTTGTAGTTATTTTTCAACTGATAACATATTTTAGTGTATTTTTTCATGCTGAATCGAATGGTACCAAGCAAATTATTTTAAGTTCAGTAGTTCGCGAGATACTTCACATTTTCCTGATTTGGCGGAGCCTTCGGCGCAAAAACCTAAAATTTTCAATCCTTATCTATATATATAAAAGAAAGTCTGTATTTCGTATTAATCACAGCATAAAAAAAATCTGCCAAACCTATAATCTTGAAAATTGGGGTAAAAATACTTCTGATAACATCGAGTGCCGCTAAGAAGGGATTTTCGAAAATTCCACCCCTAAGGGGGTTAAATAAAGGAACGAACTTTTAAAAAATTCCTTAAAAATCGGCTTTTGTAGTTATTTTTCAACTGATAACATATTTTAGTTTATTTTTTCATGCTGAATCGAATGGTACCAAGCAAATTCCTTTAAGTTCAGTATTTTACCAGATACTTCACATTTTCCTGATTTGGCGGTGTCTTTGGCGCAAAAACCTGAAATATTCAACCCTTATCTATATATATAAAAGAAAGTCTGGATTTCGTATTAATCACAGCATAAAAAAAAATCTGCCGAACCTATAATCTTGAAAATTGGGGTAAAAATACTTCTGATAACATCGAGTGCCGCTAAGAAGGGATTTTCGAAAATTCCACCCCTAAGGGGTTTAAAAAAAGAACAAACTTTTAAGAAATTCCTTAAAAATTCGCTTTTGTAGTTATTTTTCAACTGATAACATATTTTAGTGTACTTTTTCATGCTGAATCGAATGGTACCAAGCAAATTCCTTTAAGTTCAGTAGTTCGCGAGATACTACACAATTTCCTGATTTGGCGGTGTCTTTGGCGCAAAAACCTGAAATATTCAATCCTTATCCATATATATAAAAGAAAGTCTGGATTTCGTATTAATCACTGTATAAAAAAATCTGCCTAACCTATAATCTTGAAAATTGGGGTAAAAATTCTTCTGATAACATCGAGTGCCGCTAAGAAGGGATTTTCGAAAATTCCACCCCAAAGGGGGTTAAATAAAGGAACGAACTTTTAAAAAATTCCTTAAAAATCGGCTTTCGTAGTTATTTTTCAACTGATAACATATTTTAGTGTACTTTTTCATGCTGAATCGAATGGTACCAAGCAAATTCCTTTAAGTTCAGTAGTTCGCGAGATACTTCACATTTTCCTGATTTGGCGGTGTCTTCGGCGCAAAAACCTGAAATATTCAATCCTTATCTATATATATAAAAGAAAGTCTGGATTTCGTATTAATCACAGCATAAAAAAATCTACCGAACCTATAATCTTGAAAATTGGGGTAAAAATACTTCTGATAACATCGAGTGCCGCTAAGAAGGCATTTTCGAAAATTCCACCCCTGAGGGGGTTAAAAAAAAGAACGAACTTTTAAGAAATTCCTTAAAAATTGGCTTTTGTAGTTATTTTTCAACTGATAACATATTTCAGTGTATTTTTTCATGCTGAATCGAATGGTACCAAGCAAATTCTTTTAAGTTCAGTAGTTCGCCAGATACTTCACATTTTCCTGATTTAGCGGTGTCTTCGGCGCAAAAACCTAAAATTTTCAATCCTTATCTATATATATATAAGAAAGTCTGTATTTCGTATTAATCACAGCATAAAAAAAATCTGCCAAACCTATAATCTTGAAAATTGGGGTAAAAATACTTCTGATAACATCGAGTGCCGCTAAGAAGGGATTTTCGAAAATTCCACCCCTAAAGGGGTTAAATAAAGGAACGAACTTTTAAAAAATTCCTTAAAAATCGGCTTTTGTAGTTATTTTTCAACTGATAACATATTTTAGTTTATTTTTTCATGCTGAATCGAATGGTACCAAGCAAATTCCTTTAAGTTCAGTATTTTGCCAGATACTTCACATTTTCCTGATTTGGCGGTGTCTTTGGCGCAAAAACCTGAAATATTCAACCCTTATCTATATATATAAAAGAAAGTCTGGATTTCGTATTAATCACAGCATTAAAAAAAATCTGCCGAACCTATAATCTTGAAAATTGGGGTAAAAATACTTCTGGTAACATCGAGTGCCGCTAAGAAGGGATTTTCGAAAATTCCACCCCTAAGGGGTTTAAAAAAAAGAACAAACTTTTAAGAAATTCCTTAAAAATTCGCTTTTGTAGTTATTTTTCAACTGATAACATATTTTAGTGTACTTTTTCATGCTGAATCGAATGGTACCAAGCAAATTCCTTTAAGTTCAGTAGTTCGCGAGATACTTCACAATTTCCTGATTTGGCGGTGTCTTCGGCGCAAAAACCTGAAATATTCAATCCTTATCTATATATATAAAAGAAAGTCTGGATTTAGTATTAATCACAGCATAAAAAAATCTACCGAACCTATAATCTTGAAAATTGGGGTAAAAATACTTCTGATAACATCGAGTGCCGCTAAGAAGGCATTTTCGAAAATTCCACCCCTGAGGGGGTTAAAAAAAAGAACGAACTTTTAAGAAATTCCTTAAAAATTGGCTTTTGTAGTTATTTTTCAACTGATAACATATTTCAGTGTATTTTTTCATGCTGAATCGAATGGTACCAAGCAAATTCTTTTAAGTTCAGTAGTTCGCCAGATACTTTACATTTTCCTGATTTAGCGGTGTCTTCGGCGCAAAAACCTAAAATTTTCAATCCTTATCTATATATATAAAAGAAAGTCTGTATTTCGTATTAATCACAGCATAAAAAAAATCTGCCGAACCTATAATCTTGAAAATTGGGGTAAAAATACTTCTAATAACATCGAGTGCCGCTAAGAAGGGATTTTCGAAAATTCCACCCCTAAGGGGGTTAAATAAAGGAACGAACTTTTAAAAAATTCCTTAAAAATCGGCTTTCGTAGTTATTTTTCAACTGATAACATATTTTAGTGTATTTTTTCATGCTGAATCGAATGGTACCAAGCAAATTATTTTAAGTTCAGTAGTTCGCGAGATACTTCACAATTTCCTGATTTGGCGGTGTCTTTGGCGCAAAAACCTGAAATATTCAATCCTTATCCATATATATAAAAGAAAGTCTGGATTTCGTATTAATCACTGTATAAAAAAATCTGCCGAACCTATAATCTTGAAAATTGGGGTAAAAATACTTCTGATAACATCGAGTGCCGCTAAGAAGGGATTTTCGAAAATTCCACCCCAAAGGGGGTTAAATAAAGGAACGTACTTTTAAAAAATTCCTTAAAAATCGGCTTTCGTAGTTATTTTTCAACTGATAACATATTTTAGTGTACTTTTTCATGCTGAATCGAATGGTACCAAGCAAATTCCTTTAAGTTCAGTAGTTCGCGAGATACTTCACATTTTCCTGATTTGGCGGTGTCTTCGGCGCAAAAACCTGAAATATTCAATCCTTATCTATATATATAAAAGAAAGTCTGGATTTCGTATTAATCACAGCATAAAAAAATCTACCGAACCTATAATCTTGAAAATTGGGGTAAAAATACTTCTGATAACATCGAGTGCCGCTAAGAAGGGATTTTCGAAAATTCCACCCCTAAGGGGGTTAAATAAAGGAACGAACTTTTAAAAAATTCCTTAAAAATCGGCTTTTGTAGTTATTTTTCAACTGATAACATATTTTAGTTTATTTTTTCATGCTGAATCGGATGGTACCAAGCAAATTCCTTTAAGTTCAGTATTTTGCCAGATACTTCACATTTTCCTGATTTGGCGGTGTCTTTGGCGCAAAAACCTGAAATATTCAACCCTTATCTATATATATAAAAGAAAGTCTGGATTTCGTATTAATCACAGCATAAAAAAAAATCTGCCGAACCTATAATCTTGAAAATTGGGGTAAAAATACTTCTGATAACATCGAGTGCCGCTAAGAAGGGATTTTCGAAAATTCCACCCCTAAGGGGGTTAAATAAAGGAACGAACTTTAAAAAAATTCCTTAAAAATTGGCTTTTGTAGTTATTTTTCAACTGTTAACATATTTTAGTGTATTTTTTCATGCTGAATCGAATGGTACCAAGCAAATTCCTTTAAGTTCAGTAGTTCGCGAGATACTTCACATTTTCCTGATTTGGCGGTGTCTTCGGCGCAAAAACCTGAAATTTTCAATCCTTATCTATATATATAAAAGAAAGTCTGGATTTCGTATTAATCACAGCACAAAAATATCTGTTGAACCTGCAACTTTGAAAGAGAGTTCTATAATCAGGCTAACATGATTATGTAAGCTATATTTAATTATCTCAATATATATATAACGCAAAGCGAAATTTCATTGCGGCCGCTTATAACTTAAGTTCTACAAGATAGATTTTAATGGATTTTACATTGTTAGTTGTACAATTTTTCAGAAATTTTGTAACAAATGAAATATAGCATTCTACGTTGTTTAATTGAATACTTAGGAAATGTTTTTATCAGAGTAATCCAATTACAAAAGTTTGGCTTTATTTTAAAAGTTCCGCTGAATGAATTTTTATGTGGTTAAAATTGCTAACATGTGGTGCGCTACGTCATTCATTGGTGACTAACATTGAACTTTCCGTTTAGATGACTGATTTTTCACCGATGACAGGCAGTCTAAAGTACGATATAAAACTAAAAATCACTATGATATAAAAATTTCGTCTGATTCAAAGTTTCTTAAAAAAAAAAAAAAAAAAAAAAAAAAAAAAAAAAAAAAAAAAAAAAAAAAACTGTCCAGCGTAGCGGGCGAAGGCTGCTAGTCTATATATATAAAAGAAAGTCTGGATTTCGTATTAATCACAGCACAAAAAATCTACCCAACCAACAATACTGAAAAATGGGTTAAAAATACTTCTTATAACGTCGAGTGCAACTAAGAAGGGATTTTCGAAAATTTCACCCCTAAGGAAAAAAAGAACGAACTTTAAGAAAAAATCCTTAAAAATCGGATTTTTTAGTTATTTTTCAACTCATAACGTATTTTAGTTATGGTGATGTTTGAAATCAGATATATCCAATCATAAAAGGTGGCTTTATTTTAAAGGTTCCGCTGAAGGAATTTTTATGTGATTAAAAGTGCTAACACGTTGACCGTTACTTCATTCATCGGTGACTAACGTTGAACTTCCCGTTTAGATGACTGACTTTTCATCGATGACAGACAGTCTAAAATATGATATAAAACTATAAATGAATATGATATGAAAATTTCGTTTGATTCAATGTTTCTTTATTATAACTGACCAGCGTAGCGGGCGAAGTCTGCTAGTACTTAATAACTTTACATATCTTTTTGTCTTGAACAATTAAAAAAAATAATATTAATGTCAATCTTGTGTTAAATCAGTCTTTGAAATAAAACATTACGTGATGGAAAAATACGGTTACGCCGCTTAAGCGGTTAAAAAAATTTGCTATTCGGTCTTTCGGTGCCATTTTTGATTTATTCGCCAAACACACCAACTAGAACAGGATAATGAACTTTTCCGCAAAATCTTGCCCTGATCGTCTAAATTTGTTGATTTCATCATATGAACCTTCAGATAAGCAAGTAAATAAAATTATGAATAAAAGTATCATATTACAATGGCTAGCATAAATTTAAGAGAGACTAAACTTTTTGCCAGAGGCGGCTTGTATCACTACACAGTATAAAACAAAGTCGCTTTTTCTGTCCCTATATCCCTATGTACGCTTAAATCTTTAAAACTACGCAACGGATTTTGATGCGGTTTTTTTAATAGATATAGTGATTCAAGAGGAAGGTTTATATGTATAATAACATCCATTAAATAGTGGAGAAATACTGTTATTTTTGAGGTTTTCAATGTGATGTCGTAAATAATTTCATTTTTTCCGCTTATACAATGCAAACGCAGGCTGAACCCTACAAGATTTATCAAAATAATGTACTAATTATTGTACACATTAAAAAGGTCTACAGAAAACCCCGCGATGGTATATGTTTATCTCTTATGGAGATCCCACAATAACATTTTTTTGTCATTTACATTTTACGACTCGTAACTTTTTATTTCAGAAATGCGAAAGAACAACTTTCTCGGCCAATCGCGAGACTGCACACGTCATTCCGGCATCGAACCGTTCGCTTCGATTGGCCCGATCGCCTGTCACGAACGGACGCCTAATCTCTCTAGCAGGCGACGTTCCACTCAACTCCACTCTGCGCTCCGTAATTCGCTTCGCGGATTTGTTGTTTTCTCAACATAATTTTAACTTCCATTTTTTGTGTGTTCAGAAATGCTAACTGTACTTAAAACTACACAGCTAAAGAAGTGCAGTGCTACACAAAGCTGCAGTGCTAATAATATTATCATTGGTATTGTATTTCTGAAACCAACGGCACCTTATGTGGCAAGTTTGTTTTGAGTTAATGTTGTTTTTTTCTGTCCGGGAAAAATTATGGTTCCTGCGAAGTTTAAAGGAGCTTACTTAATAAAAACGTGCTTTTCAGCGCGACAACTTATCAGTAGGTAATTATAAGTAAGTTACGATAAATAATTGTGTGATAGTAGTTTTAAAATATAAATGATATTCTATTGTTGATAATCATTTGCCTCTAAATGGTAAGTATTTAGATATTTTTTACTGGGGCACATACTAATAATATGGCAATTTGTTCATAGGCAATCATACATAAGTCTAGAGCTGAGTAAATTTTGTACAGAAATTATAAAGTCATGTCTGGAAGACGTCGTCGTTCGAACATAGGTCGTAGTACAGTGAATGCCAGAAGAGTACGTTCACAAAGAGATGAACAATCGTCAACAGAGCGTGAGGCTCGACTCAGTCAGCTTAGGGATAGATATAGAGCTGAGAGAAAGAGAGAATCTTCAGTAGAGCGTGAGGTTCGCCGCAGTCGAGATAGGGATAGACATCGAATACAGAGAGCCAGAGAATCATCAGTAGAGCGTGAGGTTCGACTCAGTCAGCTTAGGGATAGATATAGAGCTGAGAGAGAGAGAGAATCTTCAGTAGACCGTGAGGTTCGCCGCAGTCGAGATAGGGATAGACATTGAATACAGAGAGCCAGAGAATCATCAGCACAAGTTACTAATTCATGGGTAAATAAAGAAAATTCTGCCATGAATTACGATCCTTCGATTTCTTACAAGGACGATCCTATAGTATCAATAGGTACTATGTCAGTAGTGTGTGAACATTGCTTGGCATTGAAATTCAAGGACGAATCGAAAGGTATGTGTTGCTTACAAGGAAAGTCAAATTAGAAGAAATTCTCCCTCCACCTGAACCACTTCACTCTCTTCTTACGGGTGATCATCAGAAATCCAAACAATTCATGCGCAATATACGCCGTTATAATAACGCATTTCAAATGACCTCTTTTAAGAGTAAGCAAGTCGTTGAGCGTGGGTTCAAGCCTACATTTAAAATTCAAGGGCAAGTGTACCACTTAGCTGGGAGCTTGCTACCACTTCGACCCGATGATCACAAATTTCTTCAAATATATTTTATTGCAGATCCAGATAAACAAGCATCTACGTGGTGTTCAAGTGTTGCACAGCCAATTGATAGAGATTTAATTAGATCTCTCCAAGATATGTTACATTCTCATAATTGCTATATACAGTTTTTCAAAACTGCGAATGAGAGTATTCCAGCAGATACTCCTGACTTTAATGTCGTAATCCATGCAAATAAAGTTCCTATTGGAGAACACAGAGGACGATATAATGCGCCGTCCACGAGTGAAGTAGCAGTGGTGATAGCTGGACAGCAATTTGACAAAAGAGATATTGTATTGCATAATCGTGATGATAATTTGCAAAAAATTTCAGAGTTACACAGATCTTATGACAGCTTACAATATCCTTTGATGCTATGTCGTGGAGAAAATGGTTATGCCATAAATATTTCTCAAGTTGACCCAATCGATGGTACACCTCTGCGTAAAACAGTGTCATGTATGAACTACTATTGCTACCGTATAATGACAAGATGTAACAATTTCAACACTTTGCTTAGATATGGAATGTTAACAAACCAATACTTGGTAGATCAATATGTGAAAATTGAATCTGAGAGATTGGCCTACATCCGTAATAATCAAACTAAATTGAGAGCCGAAAATTACGTTCATCCTCAGGATGCTTTACAGACGAATGAACACGTCAACGGCATTGGGCAGTTGGTTATACTACCTTCATCATTCACAGGTGGACCTCGATATTTACACGAAAAATCGCAAGACGCCATGACTTACGTCAGAAATTACGGCAAACCTGATTTATTTATAACTGCAACATGTAACCCAAATTGGCCGGAAATCAAAGAAAATATTAACACCAATTTAACTCCACAAGACAGATACGATATAGTTAACAGAGTCTTCCATTTAAAAGTACAGAAACTCCTGCACCTCATTAACAAGTCTCATATATTCGGTCCCCCGCGCTGTTATATGTACACAATAGAATGGCAGAAACGTGGCTTGCCACATGTACGCCTGCTGGTGTGGTTAGTGAACAAAATTAGGACAAACCAAATTGACAGGGTCATTTCAGCTGAATTACCGGATAAAGATGAAGATCCTATCCTGTACGAAATCGTAAAGAAACATATGGTACACGGCACTTGCGGAACTTTAAACCCGAAATCTCCATGTATGCGAGATTCTAAATGCAGCAAAAAATTTCCGAAGTCGTTCCAAACTCAAACAATTACTAGCGATGACGGATATCCCAAATATCGTCGACGATCGCCAGAACAGGGTGGGCAAAATGCTACCGTCCGAAACCATGATATTGATAACCGATTGATCGTTCCCTATAATCCGCTCCTATTGAAAATTTTTGATGCCCACATCAACGTAGAGTTGTGCAATTCGATAAAGTCAATCCAATATGTTACTAAGTACATCAATAAAGGTAAGTGATCAAGCCACTTTTAGCATACAATCACCAAATGAAGTGGAAAAATATCAGTCTGGACATTACATCTGCAGCTCTGAAACTGTATGGAGGATTTTATCATTCGAAATGCACGACCGGGCTCCCACAATTGTCCACCTTGCAGTTCATTTAGAAAATGGACAAAGAGTATATTTCATGGAGAACAATATACAAGAAGTTGTTAATAACCCGCGGGATACAACATTGGCAGCATTCTTCAAGTTATGTGCTCAAAAATGATTTCACGAAAACACTGACATATGACAGAGTTCCAAGTTACTATACATGGAATCAGAGTTTTAAAACTTTTCAACGGCGAAAACAAGGTACTGCGGTTGATGGTTTCCCCGGAGTAAAAAAAACGGATGCTCTTGGCAGAGTCTACGTGATTCATCCCAGCAACAGCGAATGCTTTTATCTGAGAATGTTACTGCATATTGTAAAAGGCCCGACATCCTTTGCACACCTAAGAACTGTACAAGGTGTTGTTTACAATACTTATCAAGCAGCATGCAAAAGTATGTAGCTCTTGGAAGACGATTCTCACTGGGAAAACACATTATCAGAAGCAGCTGTTTGTAGTTCAGCTACATCATTAAGATATTTATTTGCCGTCATAGTAGCATTTTGTCAAGTAACTGATTCTCTTAATCTATGGAATAAATTTCAAGAAAACATGGCCAGTGATATTCTGAATCGGCGACGGCGAGAGTTAAACTCAGATGATATACAAGATGATCAAAACATATTTGACGAAGCATTACTTGAATTGAATAAAGTACTGCAATTACTTTCGGGTAAATCGATCAAGGATTTTGGGCTGCCGATGCCATTTAATACTACTAACTCAGATTTAACTAACAGTGCCGAATACACAAGAGAAATATCATATGATCAAATGAGACTTTTACAAAATATAGCTCAAGATGAGTCACGATTAAACATCGATCAGAAAAAAGGATTCACTGCATTACTATCAACAATTGATAACAATGAAGGGAAATTGTTTTTTCTTGATGCTCCAGGAGGTACAGGAAAAACATTTTTAATCAATTTGCTTTTTAAAAAAGTGAGATCTACCGGAAAAATTGCATTAGCTGTTGCGTCATCCGGCATTGCCGCTATGCTTTTAGAAGGAGGTCGAACCGAACACTCTACATTCAAGCTCCCGCTGAAAATCGCCACCGATAACAATAACAGCGTCTGTAGTGTTTCTAAACAGAGCAATACAGGAAAATTGATGCGTGACTGCTCATTAATAGTTTGGGACGAAGCTACCATGTGACACAAGACGTCTGTGGAAGCACTGGATAGGACAATGCGCGATATGCGCGACAAAAATTCACCTATGGGTGGATGTACAATTCTGTTCTCTGGAGATTTTCGTCAAATCCTACCAGTTGTGACTCGAGGAACACGTGCTGACGAAATAAATGCTTCCCTAAAAAGATCCAACCTTTGGCCACATGTCAATAAATTAGAGCTTAAAACTAATATGAGGGTTTCGTCATCTTCACGTGAGAACATGCTATTTTCAGAGATGCTGCTAAAAGTTGGCAATGGAGAGTTAACACAAAGTGAGGGAAGGATTAATCTTGAAAACCTTTGTGTTTTGATAGACAACATCCAAGAGTTAGTCAACAATGTCTATCCTGACATTGATATATAAGTTATAAGACAATATCTTGGTTTAAAGAAAGAGTGATTCTGTCACCAACTAACGAACAAGTAGATAAGGTAAGTAACTTGATTCTTTCAAAGATTGATGCGCCGACGAAAATATACTACTCGGTCGATACTGTTCTCGATTTGGAAGAAGCTGTTCATTTTCCTACAGAATTTCTAAACTCTTTGAACCCGTCTGGACTCCCTCCTTACAAAATGGTGTTGAAAGTAGGTTGTCCTGTTATTTTATTAAGAAACCTGAATCCACCTAAACTTTGCAATAGCACGCGTTTGCTAGTAAAATCACTGAAAACTTTCATAATAGAGTGCACAATACTCACAGGATGTGGTACCGAAGAAGATGTATTGATTTCCTGAATCCCTCTGATACCATCGGATTTACCCTTCCAATTTAAACGTTTACAGTTTCCGGTAAAAACATCTTTTGCAATGACCATTAATAAATCGCAGGGTCAAACCTTCAACGTTGCAGGCTTAGATTTGAGCGTTGACTGTTTTTCACATGGACAACTGTATGTCGCTCTTTCAAGAGTAACCTCTAGAGAAAACATGTTTGTATTGTCTAATGACAAGAAAGCTGTGAACGTTGTGTATAAAGACATCCTGTAATTGTTGTAAAAATAAAATAAATAGGTAAAAACGTAAAAAGTAAATAAGTAAAAATGTAGTGTATGAATTACAAATAAATAAAAAATAATACTAATATCCGAATTTTCTTTTATAAGTTACTTTTTTAATAACTCCACCCACAAAGAAGAGAGTATGAGTATGTGTGTAAAAATTTATAACATGAATTTTTTTTTAATACCCGTACAAAGCCTGGGCGGGCTGCTATAATCTACATCCATAAAACAAAGTCGTGTTAGTTACACCATCTATAACTTAAGAACAGATGGATCGATTTTTATGAAACTTTGTATGGAGTTATCTGCCACCTTAGATTAACATACAGGCTACTTTTTACCCGACTACTTAAAAGGAGAGTAATGGTTTTAGTAGCTGAATTTAATGGGATGAAGTGGTAGTAACAATTTGCCCCCGTGTCAGTAGTGACACGGGACTACCCGAAGCAAAGCGAGGGCGGGCCGCTAGTAAATAAATAGATTAGATAAATCACGTGAAAAAAAAATACTTATTTGTTGTTATTTTCATGTATCATATTCACTATCTATTTTGACGAGCGAAGTGAAATATTTTTTATTTATTAAATTCTTCTTTATTTAAGACTAGCGGCCCGCCCTCGCTTTGCTTCATGTAGTCCCGTGTCCCTACTGACACCGCAAATTGTTACTACCACTTCATCCCATTAAATTCAGCTACTAAAACCATTACTCTCCTTTTAAGTAGTCGGGTAAAAAGTAGCCTGTATGTTAATCTAAGGTGCCAGATAACTCCATACAAAGTTTCATAAAAATCGATCCATCCGTTCTTAAGTTATAGATGGTGTAACTAACACGACTTTGTTTTATGGATGTAGATTATAGCAGCCCGCCCAGGCTTTGTACGGGTATTAAAAAAAAATTCAAGTTATAAATTTTTACACACATACTCTTACTCTTGAAAGAGCGACATACAGTTGTCCATGTGAAAAACAGTCAACGCTCAAATCTAAGCCTGCAACGTTGAAGGTTTGACCCTGCGATTTATTAATGGTCATAGCAAAAAATGTTTTTACCGGAAACTGTAAACGTTTAAATTGGAAGGGTAAATCCGATGGTATCAGAGGGATTCGGGAAATCAATACATCTTCTTCGGTACCACATCCTGTGAGTATTGTGCACTCTATTATGAAAGTTTTCAGTGATTTTACCAGCAAACGCGTGCTATTGCAAAGTTTAAGTGGATTCAGGTTTCTTAATAAAATAACAGGACAACCTACTTTCAACACCATTTTGTGAGGAGGGAGTCCAGACGGGTTCAAAGAGTTTAGAAATTCTGTAGGAAAATGAACAGCTTCTTCCAAATCGAGAACAGTATCGACCGAGTAGTATATTTTCGTCGGCGCATCAATCTTTGAAAGAATCAAGTTACTTACCTTATCTACTTGTTCGTTAGTTGGTGACAGAATCGCTCTTTCTTTAAACCAAGATATTGTCTTATAACTTATGTTATCAATGTCAGGATAGACATTGTTGACTAACTCTTGGATGTTGTCTATCAAAACACAAAGGTTTTCAAGGTTAATCCTTCCCTCACTTTGTGTTAACTCTCCATTGCCAACTTTTAGCAGCATCTCTGAAAATAGCCTGTTCTCACTTGAAGATGACGAAACCCTCATATTAGTTTTAAGCTCTAATTTATTGACATGTGGCCAAAGGTTGGATCTTTTTAGGGAAGCATTTATTTCGTCAGCACGTGTTCCTCGAGTCACAACTGGTAGGATTTGACGAAAATCTCCAGAGAACAGAATTGTACATCCACCCATAGGTGAATTTTTGTCGCGCATATCGCGCATTGTCCTATCCAGTGCTTCCACAGACGTCTTGTGTCACATGGTAGCTTCGTCGCAGACTATTAATGAGCAGTCACGCATCAATTTTCCTGTATTGCTCTGTTTAGAAACACTACAGACGCTGTTATTGTCATCGGTGGCGATTTTCAGCGGGAGCTTGAATGTAGAGTGTGCGGTTCGACCTCCTTCTAAAAGCGTAGCGGCAATGCCGGATGACGCAACAGCTAACGCAATTTTTCCGGTAGATCTCACTTTTTTTAAAAGCAAATTGATTAAAAATGTTTTTCCTGTACCTCCTGGGGCATCAAGGAAAAACAATTTCCCTTCATTGTTATCAATTGTTGATAGTAATGCAGTGAATACTTTTTTCTGATCGATGTTTAATCGTGACTCATCTTGAGCTATATTTTGTAAAAGTCTCATTTGATCATATGATGTTTCTCTTGTGTATTCGGCACTGTTAGTTAAATCTGAGTTAGTAGTATTAAATGGCATCGGCAGCCCAAAATCCTTTATCGATTTACTCGAAAGTAATTGCAGTACTTTATTCAATTCAAATAATGCTTCGTCAAATATGTTTTGATCATCTTGTATATCATCTGAGTTTAACTCTCGCCGTCGCCGATTCAGAATATCACTGGCCATGTTTTCTTGAAATTTATTCCATAGATTAATAGAATCAGTTATTTGACAAAACGCTACTATGACGGCAAAAGAATATCTTAATGATGTAGCTGAACTACAAACAGCTGCTTCTGATAATGTGTTTCCCCAGTGAGAATCGTCTTCCAAGAGCTCCATACTTTTGCATGCTGCTTGATAAGTATTGTAAACAACACCTTGTACAGTTCTTAGGTGTGCAAAGGATGTCGGGCCTTTTACAATATGCAGTAACATTCTCAGATAAAAGCATTCGCTGTTGCTGGGATGAATCACGTAGACTCTGCCAAGAGCATCCGTTTTTTTTTACTCCGGGGAAACCATCAACCGCAGTACCTTGTTTTCGCCGTTGAAAAGTTTTAAAACTCTGGTTCCATGTATAGTAACTTGGAACTCTGTCATATGTCAGTGTTTTCGTGAAATCATCTTGAGCACATAACTTGAAGAATGCTGTCAATGTTGTATCCCGCGGGTTATTAACAACTTCTTGTATATTGTTCTCCATGAAATATACTCTTTGTCCATTTTCTAAATGAACTGCAAGGTGGACAATTGTTGGAGCCCGGTCGTGCATTTCGAATGATAAAATCCTCCATACAGTTTCAGAGCTGCAGATGTAACGTCCAGACTGATATTTTTCCACTTCATTTGGTGATTGTATGCTGAAAGTGGCTTGATCACTACCTTTATTGATGTACTTAGTAACATATTGGATTGACTTTATCGAATTGCACAACTCTACGTTGATGTGGGCATCAAAAATTTTCAATAGGAGCGGATTATAGGGAACGATCCATCGGTTATCAATATCATGGTTTCGGACGGTAGCATTTTGCCCACCCTGTTCTGTTCTGGCGATCGTCGACGATATTTGGGATATCCGTCATCGATAGTAATTGTTTGAGTTTGGAACGACTTCGGAAATTTTTTGCTGCATTTAGAATCTCGCATACATGGAGAATTCGGGTTTGAAGTTCCGCAAGGGCCGTGTATCATATATTTCTTTACGATTTCGTACAGGATAGGATCTTCATCTTTATCCGGTAATTCAGCTGAAATGACCCTGTCAATTTGGTTTGTCCTAATTTTGTTCACTAACCACACCAGCAGGCGTACATGTGGCAAGCCACGTTTCTGCCATTCTATTGTGTACATATGACAGCACGGGGGACCGAATATACACTATCTACCAAAAAGTAGGGATGGGACGAATAGTGATTTGGCCGAATAGCCGAATACCGAATATTCGGCCAAATTTTAGGCCTAATACCGAATATTCGGCGGCCGAATACTAACTTTTTTTCCCAATAAAGAAAAAATTTTTGATTATATATAATTTAAAAAATAGGCACTCATTAATAATTATTACTCTTAAATGAGCTTTTAAATGTATTCTTAAATTTGAAACACTTATTTTAACAGAAAAGAATTATGAAATTGCATTATATTCTTTTATCTTAATCTACATCAAATTGATTTTCAGTAAGTCAGGATGGTAAAATATTTCCATTAAAATATGAACAATGTATTTCACTTTTACTATCAAATGATACTTTTATCTTTTCTTGCATCCAAAATTAAAAATATTTTTAATCTCTCTCCCAGAATTCACAAGGAAATATTTTTTGAAGTAACCTTTAATGAAGTAAATTTGATCATTAAGAGTTTGTGTCCCTAATAATAAGTCAATTCGTACGAATGAGACTGTTTGGAAATCAGTTGTCAATCTTTAAATTACAAATTATGTTAAAGCAAAAGGTAAATGCTTAAAGTAGAATGCATATGTTAACAAAATCTTTGACATTTGAATCGGCGCATACAATATTCCACTTATTCAACAAGCATTAAAAGGATAAACAGAAATTGATAACAACATGAATGAAGGTAGATGTAAATTAAAAATATATACATAATAATGTTACATATTTAAGCCAGTAATTATGCAAATAATTATTTAAAAGTGAAAACTATAGAATAAAAAAATTATTTTGTTCAGCATTTGGAATTTATGTTTAAATATTTATAAAACCATCTTCATAAAGCAAGTTGTGTCATCTAATGTGTATCTAGTTTGACACCAGTTCTGTTTTCAGATGTATCGTTGTATTTGGAATAATAATATTTGATATTTAATTTTGAAAATGAATCTTCGTTAATACACCTAGTGAATGAATTTTTTCATTTGTCACTTCATAGGAAATAAGTTATGAATTTCATAAGAGCCTTTTTTACATGTACATGGAATTTGCAGACATTAATAAATATTCGAGTGTTTTAAAATAAGGTAGTGTTTCTTTTTTTTTTCTTTTTTTTTTTTTTTTCGATAAGTGTTTTTATATCTTGAATTGTAACATATCATTCTCTAATGAAGACATTTCCTGTACAATTAAATCTCCAACTTTTGCAGCATTTTCTAAAATATCACCAATCTTTTTAGGCAATACAGAAAGGCTGTATATTTTTTAGTATCTGAAAAACTGTATGTTTTGCAAGTAAGAATGAGAATGACTTCATAAATGAAGTAACCAATTTGGATTAAAGGAAAAAAAAATTGCAAGGAATGAAATTCTTCAAATTCTAAATTTATTTGGCAAGATATCTTTCACTATTCGGCGAGATTTCAGCAATATTCGGCAAGATATCTCTAAATATTCGGCTATAGGTATTCGGCCGAAGTATTCGGTCAACAAGCCTTCAATATTCGGCCAACCGAATATTCGGCAAAAGGGCCGAATAGGCCGAATACCGAATAGTGGCCGAATATTCGTCCCATCCCTACCAAAAAGTATTTGTACACTTTCAGTTTTTGACATTTTGTCAAATATTTAAAAATATACTGGTCGGATTCTTCTGGAACTTCAGAAATATAAAGATTATGTTTCACTTTATATTTATTTACATTCATTTGTTAATCGGGTAATTAGGGGGCCTTCAAAAAAACAAAGAATAATAGAAATATTTGGGATCGCCCTGTACATGAAAATGCACGAAACGACTTATCGCTTTAGAATACAAATATATGAATACAGTAGAATAGGTACACTAATTTTTGTGAGAATAGCATGCATATTTATGGCGATAGAGCGATTTTTTTGAAAAATTCAAAAAATTCTGGTATGTTTTTTGTTTATATCATGCTGGGTTTTTGACCAAATTTAACGCAAATTTCAGAAAAATTGGCAAAATGCAGTAGAAAAAATGTAGCGCAATTGGAATATAAATATATTAAATATTTTATGAAATATGAGTAGTTGTATAAAATAATTTTTATCTGCGCATGCGCGAACTAGAAAAACATTTTTTTTACATCATTTAATAGTCAATTATATGGAGTGACTTATAAAAAAAATCCAATCAAATATCGTGAAAATTCAAAAAGATATCATTATTTTAGTGAGATGTTTTTACTCTGCTCTCTAAAAACGGCTGAATCTTAAGGGATTCTCCACAAATTGACATTTTTTAATAACTGACTTTAAAAAAAACTAGTATTGAATTAATACAATATCTAATACAATATTGCTGCTAATAAGTACTTGACAATTGTGATAGAAAAGAAAAAGAGCTTTATTCACATTCAGGGCCAAAACTAAGAGAGGGTTGGGGGAAAAGGGCATGTGCCCCGGGCGCTAGGATGAAAGTGTCCCAAATGTACATTTTGTTTGGCGATTTTTTCCATGTCTATGTTTAGCATGATATTGTCAAAATTGTCCCATTCAAAGCATTTCTCCTATACCAAAGCATAGAAGAATCTAATGATGATGGCATAAAGATCCCGCATAAAGCAGATTTTTTTTTTCGTTTTGATTCGGTTTCACGATTTTAAGGTATCATTTTTTTTAAACAAAGCAGACTACTTTAATCAATATTACATATTTTAAGTTTTAAAATAAGTCGGCTATTAATAAATTAGAAAATTTTTCTTTGCAAATACTTTTGCAGATGCTTTGCAAAGAAGAAAAGGGAGGTGGGGGGGGGGGAGTTCACCAAAATTCATTGAAATATAAATATATTAAATATTTTCTAAAATGTTCTATGTCATGCAATATTTTCAACCAAATATAAAGCCACATTCAGAAAAATTCGCAAAATGTAGTAGAAAGAATAAGGTGCTATTGAAATATAAATATATTAAAAGTTTTCTAAAATATAAGTATTTGTATGAAATATTTTTTAATCAGCGTATGCGTGAACGATAAAATTTATCATTTTACATATTTTAATATTCAACTCTATGGAGCTACCCATAAAAAAATCCGATCGAATTTCGTGGAAATTCAGAAAGTTATTGTGGATAGGAGTGAACTGATTTTCAATTGGTCTCTGAAAGCAGTTGAATGACGTCAGATTTTACGCAAATTGCCAAATCTCCATTTACGTTTTTTACTGGTGATTTACTTCTTTTCTTAGATAATTATCAGAACGAACCTATTTCAGGATAAAAATAATTATAAAAAATCGAAGCATTTGTGTCAAATCTACCCATTGATACATAATTGATAATGGCTCTTATGCAAATGCCGATATCTGCGATCCGGAAATACGTCAAGTTCTCCACTGTTAAATGTGGTGTCGAAAACAACACTGACATCAATCGCATGCATGATGCCAAGAAGAACAGAGCTGTCTGATTTTGAGAAAGGTGGGATCATCGGGTACCACCGAAATGGCCGATCTTTAATCGACATATCTAGCGAGCTTAATTACCCCAAAACGACTGTGGCTTATGTGATTAGAAAATGGAAGCTGAATGGTGATTGTCAGAATGTGGCAGAGTAGGGAGATTGTCAGAGTAGGCAGACCGACGAAACTGGGAGATAGAGACCGACGGGTTCTGTCTAGAGAAATTCGGAAGAACCGCAACCAACCAATGTTACACATACGCCAAGAATTTCAACAAGCTTCAGGATGTGTTGTTTCCATGAATACCATCCGTAAGGAAGCTCATCTGCTTAATTTTTATGGCCGTGCTGCCGCCCATAAGCCTTTAATCACCAACTCCAACCGCGCAACTCGGTTAAGTTGGTGCAAAACACGCCAGCAATGGACTGTACAGCAATGGAAACAGGTTCTCTGGAGTGATGAATCAAGGTTCACCCTCTACCGTTCTGATGGTAGGGTCTGGGTCTGGCGTCTGCCTGGAGAACGCCTCCTACCAGAATGTATTGTGCCCACAGTTAAATTTGGCGGAGGGGGAATTATGTTCTGGGGTTGTTTTTCCTGGTTCGGACTAGGACCCTTGGTCCCAATTCATGGTAAGCTCAATGCCGATGCCTACTGTAATATACTGGACAACAGTGTACTTCCTACGTTGTGGCAATACTATGGATTGGACCCATGTTATTTCCAGGATGACAACGCAAGCTGCCATGTAGCGAGGTCCAGCATGGATTGGTATGCTGATAATGGAGTGCATCGACTCGAGTGGCCTGCCCAGAGCCCAGACCTGAACCCAATAGAGAACCTCTGGGACGAGTTGGATCGTCGGATTAAGGCGGGTGACACACGCCCAAAATCAGTAAAAGAGCTTACCTGCCTTGTGCAAACAGAGTGGAATAAAATACCATTAAATGTAATACAAGGACTAGTTGAGAGCATGCCCAGGAGAGTCGCAGCTGTAATTGCCTCTCGAGGAGGATCTACAAATTATTAAATGTGAACAGGGCCAAAACCAGTCTTTTTTTCCCGAGGCAAACGTGGATTTTGAAGGTACCCCTTTCCCCCTCCTTCGCAAAGCATATTTACAAAGAAAATTTCTCCAGTTTATTAATAGCCGACTTATTTTAAAACTTAAAATATGTAATATAAAATAACGTATTCTGCTTTATTAAAATACTCCAATTTGATACTTTAAACCGAATCAAAAAAATTCTACTTTCAACAGGATCTTTAAGGCCCTTGTCCCTGCCCGCGAAGACACTGCTGAGCTAATGCTATTCCTGTGGGGAGGCATTTTTCTAATAACTCTTTCGCATTTTATATATATATATTTTTTTTTTTTTTTTTTTTTTTTTTTTTTTTGCATTGTATAGCGGAAGTCCCTCTCAAAATCGCTCCTTGACTACTTTTTCGATTTGAGTCATAGGTATTTTTTATAAAGTTAGTTTCACTTTCAGAACCGCTTTTGGAAGTAAAGAAACATTATAAAAATATCTACGCCAAAATTGAAAAAGTAATCACGGAGCGATCTTGAAAAGGACTTCCGCTATCCAATGCAAAACATATTATTTAAAAATGTCCAAATGCAAAAGAGTTAGAAAAATGCATCCCCATAGGAATAGCATTAGCTCGTGAGCATCTTCGCGGGTAGGGGCAGGGACCTTAAGCCATCATCATTAGATTTTTTTATGCTTTAGCATAGCCCAGATATAATAATTTTAACAAAATTATGCTAAACATAGCCACGAAAAAAATCGTCAAACGAAAGATACATTTGGAACACTTTCATCCTAGCGCCCGGAGCACATGCCCTTCTCCCCCCCCCCCCTCTCTTAGTTTTGGCCCTGAATGCGAATAAAGCTCTTTTTCTTTTCTATCACAATTGTCAAGAACTTATTAGCAACAATATTGTATTAGATATTGTATTAATTCAATACTAGTTTTTTTTAAAGTTAGTTATTAAAAAATGTCAATTTGTGGAGAATCCCTTAAGATTCAGCCGTTTTTAGAGAGCAGAGTAAAAACATCTCACTAAAATAATGATATCTTTTTGAATTTTCACGATATTTGATTGGATTTTTTTTATAAGTCACTCCATAGAATTGACTATTAAATGATGTAAAAAAAATGTTTTTCTAGTTCGCGCATGCGCAGATAAAAATTATTTTATACAACTACTCATATTTCATAAAATATTTAATATATTTATATTCCAATTGCGCTACATTTTTTCTACTGCATTTTGCCAATTTTTCTAAAATTTGCGTTAAATTTGGTCAAAAACCCAGCATGATATAAACAAAAAACATACAAGAATTTTTTGAATTTTTCAAAAAAAATCGCTCTATCGCCATAAATATACATGCTATTCTCACAAAAATTAGTGTACATATTCTACTGTATTCATATATTTGTATTCTAAAGCGATAAGTCGTTTCGTGCATTTTCATGTACAGGGCGATCCCAAATATTTCTATTATTCTTTGTTTTTTTGCCGGCCCCCTAATTATCCGCTTAACAAATGAATGTAAATAAATATAAAGTGAAACATAATCTTTATATTTCTGAAGTTCCAGAAGAATCCGACCAGTATATTTTTAAATATTTGACAAAATGTCAAAAACTGAAAGTGTACAAATACTTTTTGGTAGATAGTGTATGAGACTTGTTAATGAGGTGCAGGAGTTTCTGTACTTTTAAATGGAAGACTCTATTAACTATATCGTATCTGTCTTGTGGAGTTAAATTGGTGTTAATATTTTCTTTGATTTCCGGCCAATTTGGGTTACATGTTGCAGTTATAAATAAATCAGGTTTGCCGTAATTTATGACGTAAGTCATGGCGTCTTGCGATTTTTCGTTGAAATATTGAGGTCCACCTGTGAATGATGAAGGTAGTATAACCAACTGCCCAATGCCGTTGACGTGTTCATTCGTCTGTAAAGCATCCTGAAGATGAACGTAATTTTCGGCTCTCAATTTAGTTTGATTATTACGGATGTAGGCCAATCTCTCAGCTTCAATTTTCGCATATTGATCTACCAAGTATTGGTTTGTTAACATTCCATATCTAAGCAAAGTGTTGAAATTGTTACGTCTTGTCATTATACGGTAGCAATAGTAGTTCATACATGACACTGTTTTACGCAGAGGTGTACCATCGATTGGGTCAACTTGAGAAATATTTATGGCATAACCATTTTCTCCACGACATAGCATCAAAGGATATTGTAAGCTGTCATAAGATCTGTGTAACTCTGAAATTTTTTGCGAATTATCATCACGATTATGCAATACAATATCTCTTTTGTCAAATTGCTGTCCAGCTATCACCACTGCTACTTCACTCGTGGACGGCGCATTATATCGTCCTCTGTGTTCTCCAACAGGAACTTTATTTGCATGGATCACGACATTAAAAGTCAGGAGTATCTGCTGGAATACTCTCAATCGCAGTTTTGAAAAACTGTATATAGCAATTATGAGAATGTAACATATCTTGGAGAGATCTAATTAAATCTCTATCAATTGGCTGTGCAACACTTGAACACCACGTAGATGCTTGTTTATCTGGATCTGCAATAAAATATATTTGAAGAAATTTGTGATCATCGGGTCGAAGTGGTAGCAAGCTCCCAGCTAAGTGGTACACTTGCCCTTGAATTTTAAATGTAGGCATGAACCAACGCTCAACGAATTGCTTACTCTTAAAAGAGGTCATTTGAAATGCGTTATTATAACGGCGTATATTGCGCATGAATTGTTTGGATTTCTGATGATCACCCGTAAGAAGAGAGTGAAGTGGTTCAGGTGGAGGGAGAATTTCTTCTAATTTGACTTTTCCTTGTAAGCAACACATACCTTTCGATTCGTCCTTGAATTTCAATGCCAAGCAATGTTCACACACTACTGACATAGTACCTATTGATACTATAGGATCGTCCTTGTAAGAAATCGAAGGATCGTAATTCATGGCAGAATTTTCTTTATTTACCCATGAATTAGTAACTTGTGCTGATGATTCTCTGGCTCTCTGTATTCAATGTCTATCCCTATCTCGACTGCGGCGAACCTCACGGTCTACTGAAGATTCTCTCTCTCTCTCAGCTCTATATCTATCCCTAAGCTGACTGAGTCGAACCTCACGCTCTACTGATGATTATCTGGCTCTCTGTATTCGATGTTTATCCCTATCTCGACTGCGGCGAACCTCACGCTCTACTGAAGATTCTCTCTTTCTCTCAGCTCTATATCTATCCCTAAGCTGACTGAATCGAGCCTCACGCTCTGTTGACGATTCTTCATCTCTTTGTGAACGTACTCTTCTGGCATTCACTGTACTACGACCTATGTTCGAACGACGACGTCTTCCAGACATGACTTTATAATTTCTGTACAAAATTTACTCAGTTTTAGACTTATGTATGATTGCCTATGAACAAATTGCCATATTATAAGTATGTGCCCCAGTAAAAAATATCTAAATACTTACCATTTAGAGGCAAATGATTATCAACAATAGAATATCATTTATATTTTAAAACTACTATCACACAATTATTTATCGTAACTTACTTATAATTACCTACTGATAAGTTGTCGCGCTGAAAAGCACGTTTTTATTAAGTAAGCTCCTTTAAACTGCGCAGGAACCATAATTTTTCCCGGACAGAAAAAACAACATTAACTCAAAACAAACTTGCCACATAAGGTGCCGTTGGTTTCAGAAATACAATACCAATGATAATATTATTAGCACTGCAGGTTTGTGTAGCATTGCACTTCTTTAGCTGTATAGTTTTAAGTACAGTTAGCATTTCTGAACACACAAAAAATGGAAGTTAAAATTATGTTGAGAAAACAACAAATCCGCGAAGCGAATTACGGAGCGCAGAGTGGAGTTGAGTGGAACGTCGCCTGCTAGAGAGATTAGGCGTCCGTTCGTGACAGGCGATCGGGCCAATCGAAGCGAACGGTTCGATGCCGGAATGACGTGTGCAGTCTCGCGATTGGCCGAGAAAGTTGTTCTTTCGCATTTCTGAAATAAAAAGTTAGGAGTCGTAAAATGTAAATGACAAAAAAATTTTATTGTGGGATCTCCATAAGAGATAAACATATACCATCGCGGGGTTTTCTGTAGACCTTTTTAATGTGTACAATAATTAGTACATTATTTTGATAAATCTTGTAGGGTTCAGCCTGCGTTTGCAATGTATAAGCGGAAAAAATGAAATTAGTTACGACATCACATTGAAAACCTAAAAAATAACAGTATTTCTCCACTATTTAATGGATATTATTATACATATAAACCTTCCTCTTGAATCACTCTATCTATTAAAAAAACCGCATCAAAATCCGTTGCGCAGTTTTAAAGATATAAGCGTACATAGGGATATAGGGACAGAAAAAGCGACTTTGTTTTATACTGTGTAGTGATGTTACATACACAGCAATTTTTATGTTCATTTAAACTTACGTGCAACATTTACAAGAAGAAACAAATATATAAGAAAAAGACGATGTTCAGCTGGAAATTTCAGACAAAAATTCGATTTTCTCAGCGACCGTCAAACATACAAAGATGAAAAAAAAAACTGTTTTAAGTTTTACCGTGAGGATTAAAATAAACCAAAAACGAAGTTAATCCATCCACGGAAACGTTAGCTAGACTTAGTTGAATTTTTTGCCTTAATTTTTTCATTTAAAATTAAATAAAAAACTATTGTAAGCTGTAGTAATTTTTTGAATGCTATCATTTTATTCGTCTCGTCGAGTTCTATCTTTAAAAAAAAAAATTCACTGCCGTATCTCAACTGGTTCGCAGAAATTTTAGAAAGTTGTTTGCACTTTCTATTTCTTAAACATATTATACCAAACGCTACCGCGTTTGTTATGATAATTTTTTTTTAAATTCCAGAAATGGTAAATTTAACAGTTTTTCATGCTTACGGTTAAAATATAAGTAAAGAGAAAAAAGCGTTTTCATTAAATATCAGGTTACAATGTTTGAAATAAAAATTATTTGCACGTTTGAGTTGAAAGTAATAGCGATTAAGGGTGTATTTCAATCCAAACTGCTTACTTTCTAATTTATTTATAAACTAGCTGACCCGCTCGGCGTTTCATGGTTCCGAGATAATAATATTAAAGGAACATGAAATTTGTGATTTTATCTCTAACTCGAAACATGTGAAATTACGTTGTCTGAAATGCACGGCCACTGACTGTGTGACAAATGGGTTTAAAAAATAAACAAATAATATTTAGCGGTAAAAATGTTCAAAAGGACTGCAATGGGAAACGGGAGAGAAACTACTCAAGTAATAATTAGAATTTTGAAAATCTCAATGTCAGATACATCAGGAGAGACTTTGGGGTACTTTCAAGAAAGTTTTGAGCCTCGTAAGTGCCGTAGATTTTGTTAGCCATCACACAAAAACATACATGCACACAGACAGTGCGTTTAGTTATTTTATTGGTGAAGGTTTGTATGCAATTTAAAAATAGATAAGAACATGATGCGTACAAAAATCTCTAATATTGACAAAATTGACAAAAAGCCGATGCTAAACGAACAAAAAAAGTTAAAAACCACATCGAAAATCGTACTGAAAATCGCAATGAAAAAAATCACTGAAGTTGAAAAATCATACCAGACAAAATTTAGTTAATTTGGCTTTGAAACAATTTTATTTTTATGACTCTCAAAAAATAGCCCTAAATGTGAAGAAATATTAAAAATCGCAATAAAAAAATTCGTTAAAAGTTCCAAAAATCGCCGCGCAAATTTCGAATAAACTTTATTGAAAAGAGAAAAAAATTACTATATTGAGTGAAAAAAAATAACACCATATTCCTTTCACTAATATGGAAAAATCGCCTCGAAACATAAAAAGAGCGCTTAAAATCGCGTAAAAAATTAAATAAAAAAATTCTAATCAAAAAATCAAAAATCGGACTTCGAGGTGCAAAACTACATGTATGGAGGTACCTTCCCTCCAAATTTTGTAACTCTACATGCAGCTGTCTTTTCAGAACAGAGCTGACATACGCACATACTTGTCTCTTTATTATTATAAATTACTGTGAATATCCTAATTTATAACTTTATTGCTCATTCGTTAATTTTATGTTTTTTGCTTTTCATACATGCAATTCAAGAATAGATAAGATCATGATGCATACAAAAAAAACTATAATTTTGACAAAAATGACAAAAAATCGATGCTAAACGCACAAAAAATTTAAAAATCGCTAAAAATCATATCGAAAATCGTATGGAAAAACGCATTAAAAATCACTGAAATTGAAAAATCATAGCAGATAAAATTTAGTTCATTAGTCTGAAAGTTTGAAGCAATTTTGTTTTTATCATTGTCAAAAATAGCCGCAAAATGCGAAAAAGTACTAAAAACAGCATTAAAGAAATTCGCTAAAAATTCAAAAATCACAGCACGAATTCCGGATAAATTTTATTGAAAAGAGAAAAAAAAATACTATATTGAATGAAAAGAATGAAACCGCATTCATTTCACTAATATGGAAAAATCGCCTCGAAACATTAAAAAGCGCTAAAAATCACCTAAAAAATTAAATTAAAAAAATCCAATCAAAAAATCAAAAATCGGGCTTCGAAGTGCAAAACTACATGCATAGAGGTAATCATCTTCCCTCCAAATTTTGTAACTCTACATGGAGCGGTGTCTTCAGAACTGCGCTGACAGACAAAAATACTTGTCTCTTTATTATTATAGAAGATTACTGTGAATATCCTAATTTATAACTTTTTTGCTCATTCGTTAATTTTATGATTTTTGCTTTTCTTACATGCAATTCAAGAATAGATAAGATCTTGATGCATACAAAAAACTATAATTTTCTCAAAAAGGACAAAAAATCGATTCTAAATGCACAAAAAAATTAAAAGTTGCTAAAAATCACATAGAAAATCGCATTAAAAACACTGAAATTGAAAAATCATAGCAGACAAAATTTATTTCATTAGGCTGAAAGTTTGAATCAATTTTGCTTTTATCATTGTCAAAAAATAGCTGCAAAATGCGAAAAAGTACTAAAAATCGCCTTAAAAAATTCGCTAAAAATTCAAAAATCACCGCACGAATTCCGTATAAACTTTATTGAAAAGAGAAAAAAAAGTACTATATCGAGTGAAATGTATGAAACCGTACTCCTTTCACTAATATTGGAAAATTGCCTCGAAACATAAAAAGAGCGCTAAAAATCGCCTAAAAAAATAAAAAATAAATTCTAATCAAAAAATAAATAATCGGGCTTCGAGGTCCAAAATTACATGTATAGAGGTACCTTCCCTCCAAATTTTGTAACTCTACATGCAGCTGTCTTTTCAGAACAGAGCTGACATACGCACATACTTGTCTCTTTATTATTATAGATTACTGTGAATATCCTAATTTATAACTTTATTGCTCATTCGTTAATTTTATGTTTTTTGCTTTTCATACATGCAATTCAAGAATAGATAAGATCATGATGCATACAAAAAAACTATAATTTTGACAAAAATGACAAAAAATCGATGCTAAACGCACAAAAAAATTAAAAATCGCTAAAAATCACATCGAAAATCGTATGGAAAATCGCATTAAAAATCACTGAAATTGAAAAATCATAGCAGATAAAATTTAGTTCATTAGGCTGAAAGTTTGAAGCAATTTTGTTTTTATCATTGTCAAAAAATAGCCGCAAAATGCGAAAAAGTACTAAAAACAGCATTAAAGAAATTCGCTAAAAATTCAAAAATCACAGCACGAATTCCGGATAAATTTTATTGAAAAGAGAAAAAAAATACTATATTGAATGAAAAGAATGAAACCACATTCATTTCACTAATATGGAAAAATCGCCTCGAAACATTAAAAAGCGCTAAAAATCACCTAAAAAATTAAATTAAAAAAATCCAATCAAAAAATCAAAAATCGGGCTTCGAAGTGCAAAACTACATGCATAGAGGTAATCATCTTCCCTCCAAATTTTGTAACTCTACATGGAGCGGTGTCTTCAGAACTGCGCTGACAGACAAAAATACTTGTCTCTTTATTATTATAGAAGATTACTGTGAATATCCTAATTTATAACTTTTTTGCTCATTCGTTAATTTTATGATTTTTGCTTTTCTTACATGCAATTCAAGAATAGATAAGATCTTGATGCATACAAAAAACTATAATTTTCTCAAAAAGGACAAAAAATCGATTCTAAATGCACAAAAAATTTAAAAGTTGCTAAAAATCACATAGAAAATCGCATTAAAAACACTGAAATTGAAAAATCATAGCAGACAAAATTTATTTCATTAGGCTGAAAGTTTGAATCAATTTTGCTTTTATCATTGTCAAAAAATAGCTGCAAAATGCGAAAAAGTACTAAAAATCGCCCTAAAAAATTCGCTAAAAATTCAAAAATCACCGCACGAATTCCGTATAAACTTTATTGAAAAGAGAAAAAAAAGTACTATATCGAGTGAAATGTATGAAACCGTACTCCTTTCACTAATATTGGAAAATTGCCTCGAAACATAAAAAGAGCGCTAAAAATCGCCTAAAAAAATAAAAAATAAATTCTAATCAAAAAATAAAAAATCGGGCTTCGAGGTGCAAAATTACATGTATAGAGGTACCTTCCCTCCAAATTTTGTAACTCTACATGCAGCTGTCTTTTCAGAACAGAGCTGACAGGCAAACATACTTGTCTCTTCATTATTATAGATTCCATTTTGATCTCACACGCATCAAATTGTGAAATTCACTTATTCGAAAACAGCATTATGTGCCGTGTTTGTCAATTTTTTTAATAAAAGCAGAAACTATTGCTAAAAAGGCTGTCAAAATTGGCGTTTTGAACCGAATTTGCCAAAGCGAGATATCTGGGAACGAAAAAAAGGGTCATACTTATAAATAAAATTCTAATTAATTGAGCGAAAAATGAAATCAGATGGCCTCTATACATGGCCTTGATAACTATTTTAATATCTTCTCAAATTTTTCAAAGTATCGGTAAAATTTTCTTTTTTAATTTTTATAAACATATTGTTACGAATTTTGTAAATAGTTAGTGTTTGTACTGTAAAATAATGTAAATAATCTTATTAAGCTCCATTCCTTTACTAATATTAGTTTTTGTTACATTGTCTCTGTTATCAAGCAAACTTGTCTATTATTTTCAGTGAATGTCTACGGCAGCTTGGTAAAATAATAGAGATATCGCCAAGTTGGCGTCACTTTTTACGACTAATTTTGGTCGCCAAATTTGGCGATATATCACCAAGTTGGCGACAAACTTGGCGATTGTTGGCGATGGTAACCCTTCCCTCTCTATGGTAACCCCCCTATAGATATACTGATACATTGAATGTTGTTCCGTGGATTTTTCGAGAAGGTTGTAGAAATTTCCAGCACATGCTGCGAGCCTATATAAGGAGAGCAATACGAGCTGTTGTGGTTATTATTTACCAGTCAGTCATTCAGCGAACAAGGCGTTTGTTAAGCAAGTTTGCTTGAGTTTCATTTATGTTGTTTTGAATGTTATTAAGTGTTGAGACGTTGTATAAAGAGTCTCTGGGATCTAAAGCTGTACTTGTACGATAGATTTGAGCAGTTATTTTTGAATATCTAGTAATATTTGTGAGTTTCGAAGACTCTGTTGTTCTGAAGATCTGTAAATAAATTATTTTTTACTTTTCTAAGCGACAAGAGTTTGAAGTTGTCTAACCATAAGATCAAAAGAACCCTATATACGCAACAATTTTTATATTTCTATATTATAAATATAATATTTGTTTCCTATCAAAATAAATATATAAATAAATAAAAATAGATAAACAATTTAAAATATATTAACAACAATATCCAGTTTTCCATGTCAGACGAAATAACGCCATTTTGGCGATAATTAGGTATCCCGATGCGTACACTGTAAAAAATGTCAGATTTTTCTGAATATACAAAAATGTACTGTAATCAAAAACAAAAATATACAGTAACCTCTTCTAACTCACGTAAGGTTTCGAAAACCGTTCCTTTACCTTTAAAAATGCCAGAAAACTATTTGTTTCGAAATTTAAAGAAGAATTTCTAAAAATTAATTTTTATTAGCTGCCCGTCCTTTTCGGAAACATTTCTAAGTAGCTTTTACAGTACAATAATTACTTTTCTCAAATCAAAATATCACTTTTTCGGATGCTACTAATTTATACGAAAATATTTTGATATTCAGAGAACATGTTTAATAGTTAAACATACAATATTAACAGTATTAACATTAATATGAAAATTAACATTATTTCGCTACAATTGCATGCACCAAATCAGGTTTGAAGCTGAAAATGTGTACTTGAGAAGTAAAAGAGTCCGAAAAAGTGATATTTTGATTTGAGAAAAGTGATTATTGTACTGAAAAAGCTACTTAGAAACGTTTCCGAAAAGGACGGGCAGCGAATAAAAATTAATGTTTATAAATTATTCTTTAAATTTTGAAAACAATTCGTTTTCTGGGATTTTTAAAGGTAAAGGAACGGTTTTTGAAATCTTAGGTGAGTTAGAAGAGGTTACTGTATTTTTTCGTTTTTGATTACAGTACATTTTTGTATATTCAGAAATATCTGACATTTTTTACAGTGTATATCCAATAAATATCCATATGAATAATCGTATAAGTTCTCTTATTTTTTTAATTGTATATTTATTTAAATAAAATTACTAACAGTTTTTTTCTCTTTGTTCATGTGTTTCCCAATTAATATAGCAGTTATATTTATTTAATCAACAACATCATAATATATCGTTTGTGCAGCTGAAAAACATCAAGAAATAGCAAAAAAAATCTTAATTTGTTAAAAAGAAAAAAAATAGTAGTATCGTTATATTATGAATATGTCGCCAACCTGTTCAATAATGTATGTAATTTTTAAAAATGCATCCAGCAGTTCCTGAAATTAACCCTGACATACTTAAAAAATTCTGTTTAAAAAAAGGCGTCATTTATATTTTATTTAATTTTAATTTCAGATAATATTTTGTTATTCCGTAGCCAAATATGTAGGCAAAAAAGGGATAAATTGCCGGATATTGATTCAATCAATCGACTTTGACAACGCATATTTCATTTAAAAATTGCCTCCATATTTAAATAAAATAATTTTATTTTATATTATTTCTAATTGACTTTTTTCTTATTTGTATATTAAATAAAATCAGTAATAATTATTTTATTTTATTTTTAGAAATGTTCGCGTTTTTTTCTTTATTAGGTAGATTTCGTAAGAAATACTACCTATTGCAATCGCACCAGTTTATCTATCTATCTATCTATCTATCTATCTATATATATATATATATATATATATATATATATCTCACTTTTTTATGGACAAGATAACTTCTATAATTCTTCACCAATCTCCACCAAACTGGTACATAAAATCAAGGAGGATAAAATCTTGGCTAAGTTCGTTAATGGGCAAAATCGGATAAAGGGGGTCGGAATAGGGGGCGTTTTTGTGAAAACCGAAACAACGCCATAACTTCTTAATTAAAGTAGATATCGAATCAGTTTGAAGCTTATATTACTTCTTAAAAGTGGGCCAAAAGAATATGCATGACAGATTTTTGATAAATTTAGAAGCGGGCTCAAGGGGCGAAAAAAACAGGGTTTTTGAGAGAAAAAAATTCATAACTTCTTCAATTTTCAAGATATCAAGTCCAACTAAATTTTTTGTAAATGTTCTTAAAATTATCTAAAACTTTTGTATTTACAAGTTTTTGATAGGATCAACTTTTACCGATGAAAAAAATTAAAAACGAAAAGAAAAAATCCCTGTCGGCTGGGCCTATAGGCGGAGGTAGATTTCGAAGAGTGCTCAATTCAGCAAAAAAATATATAATTAGAGATAAACCCAGTTTAATAACTTCATTTGGCCGTTTATGAAAAATTTTTAATTTCATTTTTCTTCAAAAACTGCTTTTATCAGAATCATCTTAAGAAAAATTCAGCTCAAATGCCCGTTTTGACAACATATTTTGAAATAGATTCTGAATTTATTAAAAAAATCGACCAAAACAGTACATTATACAGCTCCTAAATAACAAAAAACTGTCAGTTGAATGCATTTGAGAAAAAAATTGAATTTAAAAATGAGTCATAAAATAACCTATTTGTTGTTTGAATACATACTTAATTCTTTATTCATGATTGCTCGGAAAATTTTGTGCGAAATACTCACTTTGACAGCATTTTAAAAAATATATTCTATCTTTATCAAAAAACTGGCCAATGCGTCACAGTATATAGTTCCTAAATAAGAGGATCTGTAAATTGGATGCGTTAGAGAGCGAAAATGGATTTTAAAACGAGTCATAAAAAACGCAATTTGCTATGTGAAAACTTCCTTAAATTTTCAAATCACAAAGACTTCGGGAAATTCTGTTCAAAATAACCTTTTTGGTAGCCTTTTTTAAAATATATTCTGTCTTTATCAAAAAACCGATCAATGCATCACATTATATAGTTCCTAAATAAGAGGATCTGTAAATTGGATGCATTTGAGAGCAAAAATGGATTTAAAAACGAGTCAGAAAAAAACGCAATTTCTTATTTGAACACTACTTTAAATTAGGTAGATTTCGTAAGAAATACTACCTATTGCAATCGCACCAGTTTATATATCTATCTATCTATCTATCTATATATCTCACTTTTTTATGGACACGATAACTTCTATAATTTTTCACCAATTTCCACTAAACTTGTACATAAAATCAAAGGGGATAAAATCTTGGCTAAGTTCGTTAATGGGCAAAATCGGACCAAGGGGGTCGGAATAGGGGGCGTTTTTGTGAAAACCGAAAAAACGCCATAACTTTTTAATTAAAGTAGATATCGAATCTGTTTAAAGTTTATATTACTTCTTAAAAATGGGCCAAAAGTATATGCATGACAGATTTTTGATAAAATTAGAAGTGGGCTCAAGGGGCGAAAAAAACAGAAAAAAAAAGAAGAGAGAAAAAAATTCATAAGAGAGAGAGAGAAAAAAGAGAGAAAAAAATGAGATAAAAGAGAGAAAAAAAATTGAGAGAAAAAAAGAGAGAAAAAAAATTGAGAGAAAAAAAGAGAGAAAAAAGAGAGAAAAAAATTCATAACTTCGTCAATTTTCAAGATATCAAGTCCAACTAAATTTTTTGTAAATATTCTTAAAATTATCTAAACCTTTTGTATTACAAGTTTTTGATAGGACCAACTTTTACCGACGAAAAAAATTAAAAACGAAAAGAAAAAGGGAGCTGAAAAAAGAGAAAAATCCATAACTCCGTCAATTTTTAAGATATCAAATCTGATTAAATTTATTTTACATCTTCTCAAAAATATCTACAACTTTTATATTGACAAGTTTTTCATAGGATCAATTCGTATAGCAAAAAGAAATTAAACAAAAATAGGAGTTGGAGAAAAAACCTCAAATCCAAACTGCTTATATTCTGACTCATTTTTAAATTCATTTTTGATTCTAAACGCATCCAAATGGTAGATCCTCTTATTTAGAAACTGTATAAAGTGACGCATTGGTCAATTTTCTGATAAAGACAGAATATATTTCAAAAAAGGCTACCAAAAAGGGTATTTTGAACAGAATTTCCGAAAGTCATCCGGACTGAAAATCGAAGGAAGTGTTCAAATAAGAAAATGCGTTTTTTTCTGACTCGTTTTTAAATCCATTTTTGCTCTCAAATGCATCCAATTTACAGATCCTCTTATTTAGGAACTATATAATGTGATGCATTGATCGGTTTTTTGATAAAGACGGAATATATTTCAAAAAAGGCTACCAAAAAGGGTATTTTGAACAGAATTTCCGAAAGTCATCCGGACTGAAAATTGAAGGAAGTATTCAAATAAGAAATTGCGTTTTTTTCTGACTCGTTTTTAAATCCATTTTTGTTCTCAAATGCATCCAATTTACAGATCCTCTTATTTAGGAACTATATAATGTGATGCATTGGTCAGTTTTTTGATACAGACGGAATATATTTTAAAAAAGGCTACCAAAAAGGGTATTTTGAACAGAATTTTCCGAAATCATTGTGACTGAAAATTTAAGGAAGTGTTCAAATACGAAATTGCGTTTTTTTCTGACTCGTTTTTAAATCCATTTTTGCTCTCAAATGCATCCAATTTACAGATCCTCTTATTTAGGAACTATATAATGTGATGCATTGATCGGTTTTTTGATAAAGACAGAATATATTTTAAAAAAGGCTACCAAAAAGGGTATTTTGAACAGAATTTCCCGAAGTCTTTGTGATTTGAAAATTTAAGGAAGTTTTCACATAGCAAATTGCGTTTTTTATTACTCGTTTTAAAATCCATTTTCGCTCTCTAACGCATCCAATTTACAGATCCTCTTATTTAGGAACTATATACTGTGACGCATTGGCCAGTTTTTTGATAAAGATAGAATATATTTTTTAAAATGCTGTCAAAGTGAGTATTTCGCACAAAATTTTCCGAGCAATCATGAATAAAGAATTAAGTATGTATTCAAACAACAAATAGGTTATTTTATGACTCATTTTTAAATTCAATTTTTTTTCTCAAATGCATTCAACTGACATTTTTTTGTTATTTAGGAGCTGTATAATGTACTGTTTTGGTCGATTTTTTTAATAAATTCAGAATCTATTTCAAAATATGTTGTCAAAACGGGCATTTGAGCTGAATTTTTCTTAAGATGATTCTGATAAAAGCAGTTTTTGAAGAAAAATGAAATTAAAAATTTTTCATAAACGGCCAAATGAAGTTATTAAACTGGGTTTATCTCTAATCATATATTTTTTTGTTGAATTGAGCACTCTTCGAAATCTACCTCCGCCTATAGGCCCAGCCGACAGGGATTTTTTCAGTCACAATGATTTCGGAAAATTCTGTTCAAAATACCCTTTTTGGTAGCCTTTTTTGAAATATATTCCGTCTGTATCAAAAAACTGACCAATGCATCACATTATATAGTTCCTAAATAAGAGGATCTGTAAATTGAATGTATTTGAGAGCAAAAATGGATTTAAAAACGAGTCAGAAAAAAACGCAATTTCTTATTTGAACACTTCCTTCGATTTTCAGTCCGGATGACTTTCGGAAATTCTGTTCAAAATACCCTTTTTGATAGCCTTTTTTGAAATATATTCTGTCTTTATCAGAAAATTGACCAATGCGTCACTTTATACAGTTTCTAAATAAGAGGATCTACCATTTGGATGCTTTTAGAATCAAAAATGAATTTAAAAATGAGTCAGAATATAAGCAGTTTGGATTTGAGGTTTTTTCTCCAACTCCTATTTTTGTTTAATTTCTTTTTGCTATACGAATTGATCCTATGAAAAACTTGTCAATATAAAAGTTGTAGATATTATTGAGAAGATGTAAAATAAATTTAATCAGATTTGATATCTTTAAAATTGACGGAGTTATGGATTTTTCTCTTTTTTTCAGCGCCCTTTTTCTTTTCGTTTTTAATTTTTTTCGTCGGTAAAAGTTGGTCCTATCAAAAACTTGTAAATACAAAAGTTTTAGATAATTTTAAGAACATTTACAAAAAATTTAGTTGGACTTGATATCTTGAAAATTGACGAAGTTATGAATTTTTTTCTCTCAAAATCCCTGTTTTTTCCGCCCCTTGAGCCCATTTCTAAATTTATCAAAAATCAGTCATGCATATACTTTTGGCCCATTTTTAAGAAGTAATATAAACTTTAAACCGATTCGATATCTACTTTAATTAAGAATTTATGGCGTTTTTTCGGTTTTCACAAAAACGGCCCCTATTCCGACCCCCTTGGTCCGATTTTGCCCATTAACGAACTTAGCCAAGATTTTATCCCCTTTGATTTTATGTACAAGTTTGGTGGAGATTGGTGAAAAATTATAGAAGTTATCGTGTCCATAAAAAAGTGAGATATATAGATAGATAGATAGATAGACAGATATATATAAACTGGTGCGATTGCAATAGGTAGTATTTCTTTCGAAATCTACCTAAAAGGGCGCTGAAAAAAGAGAAAAATCCATAACTCCGTCAATTTTTAAGATATCAAATCTGATTAAATTTATTTTACATCTTCTCAAAAATATCTACAACTTTTATATTGACAAGTTTTTCATGGGACTAATTCGTATAGCAAAAAGAAATTAAACAAAAATAGGAGTTGGAGAAAAAATCTCAAATCCAAACTGCTTATATTCTGACTCATTTTTAAATTCATTTTTGATTTTAAACGCATCCAAATCGTAGATCCTTTTACTTAGAAACTGTATAAAGTGACGCATTGGTCAATTTTCTGATAAAGACAGAATATATTTCAAAAAAGGCTACCAAAAAGGGTATTTTGAACAGAATTTCCGAAAGTCATCGGGACTGAAAATTGAAGGAAGTATTCAAATAAGAAATTGCGTTTTTTTCTGACTCGTTTTTAAATCCATTTTTGCTCTCAAATGCATCCAATTTACAGATCCTCTTATTTAGGAACTATATAATGTGATGCATTGATCGGTTTTTTGATAAAGACAGAATATATTTTGAAAAAGGCTACCAAAAAGGGTATTTTGAACAGAATTTCCCGAAGTCTTCGTGATTTGAAAATTTAAGGAAGTTTTCACATAGCAAATTGCGTTTTTTATGACTCGTTTTAAAATCCATTATCGCTCTCAAACCCATCCAATTTACAGATCCTCTTATTTAGGAACTATATACTGTGACGCATTGGCCAGTTTTTTGATAAAGATAAAATATATTTTTAAAAATGCTGTCAAAGTGAGTATTTCGCACAAAATTTTCCGAAATAATCATGATTAAAGAATTAAGGAAACTTTAATCATGAAAATTAAGTTTCAAACAACAAATCGGTTATTTTATGATTCATTTTTAAATTCAATTTTTTTCTCAAATGCATTCAACTGACAGTTTTTTGTTATTTAGGAACTGTATAATGTACTGTTTTGGTCGATTTGTTAATAAATTCAGAATCTATTTCAAAATATGTTGTCAAAATGGGCATTTGAGCTGAATTTTTCTTAAGATGATTCTGATAAAACCAGTTTTTGCAGAAAAATGAAATTAAAAAATTTTCATAAACGGCCAAATGAAGTTATTAAACTGGGTTTATCTCTAATCATATATTTTTTTGTTGTTGAAATGAGCACTCTTCGAAATCTACCTCCGCCTATAGGCCCAGCCGACAGGGTTTTTTTAAATTAATATAAACATTTCAATTCTTTAACAAAGATAGCTTAATATGCCGCGCCAAATTAAAAAAAATATGCCAAATGGTAACCCTTTTGTCCAAAATAAAAGAACTTTCCGTCATAACTTTATAACTTATATACATAGAACAATGTACTATATACGAAAACCTTCCTTGAAATAATACCTATCTAACAATATAAGTTACTTCAAAATCCCTTCAGTAGAATTCGAGGAGTAGATGGAAAACACGAAATTTTCGTTTGTATTTTATATATATAAGTAGATTATACGATCGCAATAAATAGAACCGGTATTGCTATGATCACAGCAGATCTGTGGTCATATCTGTGTTTTGCTGTCCGCTTTTCCATGCCAAATTTTCAACACTTTGTCTAATTTATAATGATTTTAATTTCAGATGTTGATTCAGGCATAATTTGGGGTCTTTTTAGAGCCATTACACAAAAATCCATTTAATAAAACAGGCCCCTTCTCAAAAATCCAATTATTAAAACAGGCTCTTTCACAAAATTCTATTACATAAAAAAATACCATTCATTAATTGTATATTGTTAGGTATAAAAATCTGTAATTTGCAAAGAAAACTAGTTCCCCATCTTTCGAAGTTCAGCAACTATATTTCATATTTCCTTACAAAATGTTATTTTTCACAAACATAAAATGCGATTCACAAAAATTATTTTTTACTTTTCGCTAGGTGGAACCCCCCACCCCCACCCCCTCTGAAAAAAGCGCCTGCAAGGACCCCTGAATTTTATTTAAATCTCAGGCAAAAAACTAAGACAAATATTATTATTATTATTATTTGATAAAGATTACATTCAGTTTTTCCCTATTACAATACTTTATTGTTTTAATACTTTTCATGTAAAACGTAATTTGTAATATTACAAAAAAAAAAAATTAAATGATTTTTTAAATTATGAAACAAAATTAATTAAAATAGTTTTCCGATATTTTCCTAATCTTTATTTATTTATTTTTTTTTTAATTCAAGGTGCAACATACCCCTGACAACTTATTGTTTTATATTTTTATTTTTATATCATTCTGGAGATATATCCCACAATATTGGACGCTCTTCTACTTCAAAAATTAATTATTCCACGTCCCAAATCCATTTGAAATTCTAGCGAGAAAATTCGATACGCAATGACAACAGAAATTCATTAAAAAACTGACTAAGAAAGTCAAAATCAGCGTCGAAATACAGTTTTGAGTTGCTTTAAAATCGTTTGCTTTTGGCGAGGAAAAGTGCTGCTCGCCAAATCGCGTGATGCTTTCGTCTTTTCACGCCAAATATTCAAAAGTATTTTATTTTTTATATATTTCCTACTGTTATTCTGCCGCTAATTTTGACTGATCCTTTATTACATGCATAAATAGTTTAATTAGCATTTTTTTTCATAAAATTTTGAGTATGCCCAGTATAAAGACCTTCCTTGTGAGTTGTTGTCCTTTTATCTTGTTTCATGAAGAAAACAGTGACAAAACAGGGGTTCTGGATCTAAATAACTAATCGGTGGATCTGGATGAATTCTGTTAAACTTTCAGGATTAGAGTTGGACATTTTGCCTTTTCAATTTCGTCAGTATCCGATGATTGTGTCCAAAGTTATAGGAGGCAAACTTTGGATTTTAACATTAGAGAAGCATCTGAGCAGCTCTATTGTACAGCAATATGATCTAAACATGCCTAACGTGACAGCAATAAGTTGCTTTGCTCGAAGATGAGCGAGTAAGTTCGGAACCGTCACATTAGCGTATTATATAAATAGATAAACCTAAAAGATACAAAAAATTAGGATATTTTTAATTACCCTTGATCTACTGATAAAATGGAGGTTAAACCACATTTTGCAATCTGTCAGCGCTATATGACCAAAGGTGATCGGTAGCTTGCGATTTTTGACGTTTTGTTAAATATGTTGGAAAATACACGAGGAATTATTCTGAAACTGTGTAAACATAATAGTACAGTTCCTACATTTCCGCGAAGTTTTTTTTTTTTCGTGAAACCCCATATGGGATACTAAACAAACTGAAAAACAATATCTTTTGGATAACCCTGTCAAAACTAATGTAGCAAATATGTTCAAACTGTAGATAATGATTAAGGGGTTTGCTGTAATAAAACGTGTTCATTTTTTATGAGGACAGCATGCATATACGTAGAGAAATTAAGAGTTTCATAAAAACAGTCCCAAATTTTAAAAAAGTTTTTATTTTCTTCTATTTTTACAAGAAGAAAATATTCATACAAGAAGAAATTTTTGACATCCGGATTTCGACGCATTTACATGTTTTAGTGGTCAGAAATACCAAAAAACACATTTTTACAAAATGTTTCTGTGACTCTGTCTGTTTGTGTGTGACAAAAATTTCGTGGACGGTATATCTCAAGAACTAAGGCACAGAATTTAATAAAAATTTATATTTAGTTAATCCCTGATGTACATTATCGCTGATTAGTTTCGTGCAAATCGCTCCACAGATTTCGCTACTATGCAGCATTTTCATGATTTCTGCAATAACTCAATCTTCAGAACTAATGCACGGATTTTCATAAAATCGAACTTCAGATCAGGGACGTAGCTAGAGGGGGACGAGTAGGGGTTGCGACAGCCCCCCACACACATTCGGTATACTCATTATATTCGGTAAATTCACTTTCGTTCAAAAATTATTACAAAATTCCTACAAAACATAAAACAATATCAAAACATATTTAAAACTATAGAATATATTCGGAATATTCATTCCCCACATTCGGTAATTTCATTTTTGTTCCAAAATTGCATCCTTTCATGCTTATTTTATACTTCTAAAAATTTTTAAAAATATATAAAAAAAAAATATTACAAAACATAAAAATATGTCAAAACTGATGTATAAAATTCATCAATATTTATAACTATAAATTATTTTCGGAATAATCATACCCCACATTCGGAATACTCATTACATTACATCATACTTATTTCATTTTCGTTAAAAAATTGCATCATTTTACTTGCATTTTTTCTTTCTAAGAGTTTTTAAGAATATATTTAAAAATTATTACAAAATATAAAACAATGTCAAAACACATTTAAAACTATAAATAATAATAATAAAAAAAAAATCAGAATACTCATACCCCACATTCTAAAGACTCATTACATTCGGAAATTTCCCTTTCGTACAAAAATTGCATCATATTGCTTATATTTTTCCTTTCTAAGAATTTTTAAAAATTTATTAAAAAATATATTATGAAACATAAAACAATGTCAAAACTGATGGACAGAAATCGTCAATATTTAAAACTATTAATATTTTTGACATATTCATACCCCAAATTTGGAATACTCTCGGTAATTTCACTTTCGTCGAAAAATTGCATCATTTCGCCTGTATTTTTTCCTTCTAAGAATTTTTAAAAATTTATTTAAAAACGTATTACAAAACATAAAACAATGTCTAAACATATTTAAAACTACTACGCATCTTCTGAATTATTAACTCTTTACTATTTACATTATGTTATTATTATTATTAATATTCACTCCGAGTCGATTACCCTTTTCCGCCATTCTCTCGTAAAAATGCAACAAGACGGAAACAAATATTTGTCTTACTTTCAGAGCCGTGACGACCAATCCCACAACCCAGAATCTTCTTTTCCGATCTTTTAATTGAAATTTGTAAAATTAAAGATGCTTGTAAATTAAGGATGCACTACCTGTGGCCTGAGATTTGTTAAAGTGCAACCTGCAAATTTTGTCTATTTATAACTGGAAAAAATTGAATTTTTGTGTATGGGTCGCAGGAAAAAATGGTAAATTTCGTTAATTTGCGATAGGAAAATTGAAAATTTCTTCAGTCACTTAAGAATCGCAAATTTCGTTGATCGGGCACGGAAAAATCGCGAATTTTGTCGATAAGGACGCGAAAAATCAGATTTCGTAATCGGTTAAGAAAAAGATCTAAATTCTTTTATGATGGTTGAAAAAATTGTAAATTTTGTTCATAGGTTGCGGAAAAGTCGCCTGTTTTATTTGTTTACCGTGGGAAAAAATCACGAATTTCGTTGACCGGGCGCGGAAAATTGAAAACATCATCAATCGGACATGGAAAAATCGCGAAATTTGTCGATCGAGCACGAAAATATCGCCAATTTCGTCATTCAGGTACGGAAAAATCACTAATTTTTCGATCGGGAACGAAAAAATTGCGAATATGGTCGAACGGCTTCGTAAAAAGCGCGAATATAGTCAATCAGGAACTGAAAGATTGCGAATTTTGTCAATCGGGAGCGAAAAAATTGCCAATTTCAACGATCGGAACAAAAATTATCTCGAATATGGTCGATCAGCTTCGTAAAAAGTGCGAATTCGGGTGATCGGATATGAAAAATTCGCGAATTTTGTCGATTCGATCGGAACGACAAAATTGCTAATGTCGTTGATAGGGAAAAATTGCAGAATTCGTTGACGATGCACGAAAAAATGGAAAATTTCTTTGAGCGGCTGCAAAAAAATTCTGAGTTTCGCTAGTTTATCCGGAAAAAAAAATCACGGATTTCGCCAATTTACAGCGGAAAAAAATATAAAGATTTCGTCAGTCAGTTAAGAATCCCACATTTCATTGCTCGTGCGCGGAAAAATGCGCATTTATTTGGTCACGAACAGAAAAAAGCGCTAATTTTGTCGATTAGGCTCGAAAAAAAATTGCGAATATGGTTAATCGGCTTCGTAAACAGCGCAAATTTAGTTGATCGTGAAAGAAAAAACCGCGAATTTTGACGATCGAGAACGAAAAAAATCGCGAATATGGTCAATCGGCTTCGTAAAAAGTATGAATTCAGGCGATCAAGTACGAAACTCTCGCGAATTTGTCGATTCGGAACGAAAAAAACGCTAATTTTATTGATAGGGCACGAAAAAACCGCAGATTGTTGCACGAATAACCGAAACTTTCTTTGAACGGCTGCTGAACAATCGTGAGAAAAAATCGCGGATTTCATCAATTTGCGGTGGAAAATATTTGCAGATTTTGTCAGTCAGTTAAGAATTGCGATTTTCATTTTTTGTGCGCTGAAAAATGCGTATTTCATCGATCAAGGATGGAAAAAAGCGCCTATTTCGGCGTTTGGGCACGAAAAAATTGCAAATCTTGTCGGTCACGCATAGAAAAATCACAAATTTTGCCGATCATTCGGGGAAAAATCTCAAATTTCGTCGATCACAACCAGAAAAATCGTGAATTTCATCGATCAGTTTCGGAAAAATCGTGAATTTCGTCAATCAGGCTACGAAATATCGTGAATTTTGTCGATTAGACGTGGAGAAATGTCGAATTTTGCGGATTGGCTTCGCAAAAATCGCGAATTTGACCTATCGGGTTTGGAAAAACTGAATTATGTCGATCAAGCGCGGAAAAATTGCGAATTTTCTCGATAGGCTTCCAAAAAAGCATAACTTCTATCAAATAGGCGGGGGGAAAATGCAAATTTCATTGATCGGGCGCGGAAATTTGGAAATTTCGTTGATCAGAAAAATCTTGTTGATCAACTCGTTCATTAAGCTCACATTTTTAATTTAGCATTAGCCACTTATGATTGTTTTTTAGCACTTTTAACGAAACAAAATTTAGTCTCCCGAAAAATCAAGGATTATTTTACACTTTGAAAATAATCCTTGCTATATCTGTTATATATACAAACATAAAAACTACTGATATATCCTTACCAACTAAATTGGATATTTTGGCCTGGTAAGTGAACCTAGAGGAGTATTCTCTCTCCCCTTTGAGACCAAATTTTTCATCTCATTATAGGCCACAGATCACCTCCTTAAAATAGAATTCTCTTCGTGTTATTGATATGGCCCTCGATTACCCAGACATATTTGTTAAGTGACCCTTCTCTTGAAAAGGTAGTGCATCGCTATTGTAGATGCATTTATTTTCACAGTGCTCATTCTAAAATATAATAAGGCATAAATACAAAAGAACAGAAAATTAAAAAGACAAATCACAATCATTCGGTAAATTCGATCTTCACCCCCCCCCCCCCCAAACAAAATGCTCGAGCTATGCCACTGCTTCAGAACAGTTAGTCTTTAATGTGATTTTGTGTTGTTTAAAGTTTTGTGTCAATCGCCCTACAAGTGGTTCTGTTATGTCCCATTTTTCACGATTTCCGCAATAGCTCTATCTAAAGAACTAATGCACTTATTTTCATCAAACTTCAAGATCAATTAGATGTTGACATAAGTTGTTGCAAATTAGGATTCGGTATAAATCACCCAACAAGTGGCACCTCTAATGTTGCATTTTGCATGGTTTACGTGATTTTAGTGGTAGTTAAATCTCAGGAACTAATGCATGGAATTTAATAATAGTAGAATCCCTGTGATCGACATAGATTGCCATTTAATTTTGGCATTATGATAGCGAATTTTTAGAAGAAAGTTTTGGGATTGCCATATCTGACTAATTTGCGGAGTTCTTAATATAAAAGAAATGTTCTTTTTTGAAAATATGACAAACAATATTGTACACAATATTCTGTAATCAGAATTAAAAAATAATAAAAATTTCATCAAAAATGAGCAGGTTTACGAAATCATAAATATCACTACACTGACGTAAATGCAATCAAAATATGTGTTAGCTGAACAACTTTTGTCAAAGTCTCAAAAGCATAGCTTGAAAATTCTGAAAATTATCATCGATAGAAAAAGCTCAAAATCCATTGTTCCGAGAAGGAAGCAAAAACGATGACGAGTTGTATCCAAATATAGGTATATGCAATATTGTGTATGTTACATTAACACTAATAACTGGATGTAATGGGTACAGTCCCTCATCTTTATCTTCATTTGGAAACAACAGATTTTGACCATATTCTATCGACGATTATTTTTAGAATTTTCAAGCTATGTTTTTGAGACATTCAGAAAAATTGCTCTATACATTTAGCTAACACATTATTACATTATATTTTGACCAGCCGCCCTTGGCAACCAGTTTGGCCTTCTTTAAATGCATACTAAGCATTAAATCATATTGCTTTTATTCATAATTTATTTTAATTGCTCATTTTTTTCCAAATTAGAAGATTCTGCAAAAGAATTAGGCGCAGATGTCATATATGCACCACATTGGCGCAATTGCAACAAAAAGACATATATATGCTTCACATGATAACCCATCAATTGTTATTTATTCTTTAATAAACTGTTTATTTACTTTTATTGTCTTTTTTAAAATGGTATAAATTGTTTTGTTCTATAATCATTAATTAAACTTTTTTTTATTTATTATTATTTCTTTTTTTTTTAAATAATAGAAAAGAGTTAAAATATATAAATGTAACTGGCATTGAAAACGAAGTTTTCGCCAAATTGGTATAAGAAAAAAAATCGCACCAATGTGGTGCGTATATGACATCTGTGCCAATAAATCAAGCACTCGCTATTTTTATGGTAATTTGACGCAACGACAAATATTGTATCCGTGCTATCTTTTTGCATTTCATTAATTTAATTTAATATATATTTAATAACTAGCGGCCCGCCCTCGCTTTGCTTCGGGTAGAGCAAGTTGCCCAGTCCCGTGTCACTACTGACGCTGCAAACTTTTACTGCCACTTCATCCCATTAAATTCAACTACTAAAACATTACCTTCCTTTTAGGTAATCGGGTAAAAAGTAGCCTATGTGTTAATCTAAGGTGTCAGATACCCCCATACAAAATTTCATAAAAATAGATCCATCCGTTCTTGAGTTATAAATGGTGTAACTAACACAACTTTGTTTTATGGATATAGATTATAGCAGCCCGCCCCGGCTTCGCACGGGTATTAAAGAAAAATTTCAAGTTATAAATTTTTACACACATAATCATACTCTCTTCTTTGTGTGTGGAGTTACTAAAAAAGTGTAAAATTATAAAAGAAAATTCGGATATTAGAATTATTTTTTATTTATTTGTAATAAGTTTTACACTTAAGGGAGACCCGTACCCCATTTTCGACCAAAAATCATCAAAAGTTCAAAAAAAAAATTTTTTCTCAGAAAACGATAAAATACATGTTTGCGAATATACATGCAAAATTTCAGAACTCGGGGACACTTGGAACAGGTAGAAAATAAGCTTTTTAAATTGTACTCCCTATAGAGTTTAAAGGACTAGCGGCCATTTAAAACGTGTTTTCCTGAAGATGACTTTTTTCATATTTTGCCTAAGTTCAAAGTACTAAGGCTCAGTGGTAAAATGATTTAGAAACAAAGTGTTTATGTTTTTAGAATCTTTAAAAAAAATGCAACAAAAGTAAGGAGAGGTATTTTTTTTACCTATTTCTGAAAATTTTACATAAATTGGTAAACATGAAAATTGTAACGAATTTAAGGAAATTTACCATGCGTATTTTTATTTATTTTTTTTAGCCGTTTAAAATAGAAAATTAAAAATATCTCTCCTTAGTTCTTTCCTATATACTATAACACTAAGAAATTTTAGTAATATCAAAATATTGAAAATTGAATGAGGAGTAGTAATTTCAAAAAGTGTATTTTTCGACAAAAAAAAAAAAAAAAAAAAAAAATCACAAAAATCCCCATAAAAATATACTTTTCAATAAAAAGTGAATTTTTTTGCTAATTATTCCTTACAAGAAGATTCTTAAATAGTACACCAAAATTCATTACTTTAAAATCAATAATAAAAATTTTGGGTTTTTTTCTTACGGGTCTCCCTTAAAAACAAAAGCCATTAAATTTATTGGATCAGAGCTTCTCTGTAAACGATATTAGATGTTGTTTTATTTTGTGACAGCAAAATAAATTGATTTTCATTAGCTCCGACCCGCGAGTAAAACATTCTTTTCATAGGTCAATCTCTACTAATTCGTAGGTTTGATCTTGGGACTTATTAATATTTAACGCGAAAGATGTTTTTACAGGAAATTGAAGCCGTTTAATAGGGATTGGTAGATCAGTTGGGATCATCGGTATATGAGCTAGTTGACCAACTGCTGGGCCGGTGATAATGGTTGTTACAATTAAATTGTCTTTCAATTTCTTCATAAGTAGCCTCCTCCCATTGCACATGTTCGGAGGGCTTAAAATTCTCAAAAGCATGATTGGAATTTCAATTTTTAACGTCAATTCATGTGGTGGCAGTCCAGGAGGGCTTAGTGAATTTAAAAATTCCTGTAGGTAATGGACTGCGTCTTCCATATTAGTCACGATGTCGATTGATTTGAAAATTTTTACTTGGCCGGGAACTTTTTGAATAATCAGATTGTTTATTTCGTTGACACTATCATTCCTAGGTGACACTATTGCCCTAGAACACAACCAATGAAAGTCTTTTTCGTGTAAATTCTCGATGTCAAGTGCATCTATTAAAAATTCTAAACTATGGACTATTTGGCCTATAGACTTATCTAGAAGGATGTTGCAATTTTTTCTTAACTTTGGAGTGGGGAAAATTCCTTCCCCAAGTTTAAGCAGTTGCTGTTTAAAATCACTATCTGTGATTCCATGAAGATGAGCTCTCATATTTGTCCGTAATGTTATATTTTCAATCAAAGTCCATAAGAGTGAAGATTTTAAGCATGCTTTGATGATATCTGTTCGCGTACCTCTGTTAATAACAGGAACAGTCTGTCGGAAATCTCCAGAAAATACAAAAGTAATCCCGCCCATGAGAGCAGAGGAGTTTCTAAGATCTTTTAAGGTTCTGTCCACCGCCTCTATATATGCTCTATGGTTTATGGTACATTCAACCCACATAATCAATGAGGCTTCTTGTAATAGTTTACCAAGAGGCCCATTTTTGCGAATAAAACATATCGATTTTTGTTCAAGATTTACGGTTAGCGGAAGTTTAAAAGTTGAATGAGCAGTTTTTCCATCCTTTTGAAGGGTTGCAGCGATTCCTGATGAAGCAACTGCCATCGCTATCTTCCCTGATTGTCTTATCTTAGCAAGTATTAAATTTGCAATAAAAGTCTTTCCAGTTCTACCTGCGCATCCAAAAAAAAAAAAAAAAAAATTTGTTTTTGTTGTAATGTCAAAAGCATATCTTTGATCTAAGACTAATTTTGGCAGATTTTCATTAACAAAAGCGGTCAAATTATTTGTGTTATAGTGCTGTGCCATTGTTTTTGTCACATTGTTTTCTGTACGAACTGAAGAGGGCAATCCAAAATCACTTAGGTTTTAATCATTTAGTTCCAACGGAGAAAGAATTTTTCAAATTCGTCAAGTACTTTCTGAGCCTATTCAATTCAAACAAACAAACAATCAAATCTTCCCTCTTTATAATATTGGTATAGATGTGGCGTCATTATTTATCAGATTTTAATAGTTACATGTATCCATGCCTCTTGTTCTTTTAACAGATACTTCAAAATTCCTACGCTTTTTAAACTATGACGTCATATTTTCCAAATCAAATGTTTTATTAATAATTTAATTCTTTCTCGTTCACTTTACTTCTATATGTCGCCATTTTTCAAAGAGAACCTCTTATTCACGTAACCGATATTCGTGCGTCTTATATAATAAAATACTTTTTTTCCAAGTATGACGTCATATTTATTTTCCTTTCAATTATTTTTATTTTAATTTTTCACGTGGATACTGTTCAACTGAAAATTAATTACCAAGAAGAAATTATTATTACAAATTTTGATTTTCTTGGCAACGGGAAAGAAAAATGATTATTTTTTATCGAAAAAATTTTAATTGATTCTGTATGAAAAACAATGAAATTTTGAATTATTAAGGAAAACATTTGAATAAATCAATTAAAAATTAGCCTATGTTCACCGGAAATAGTGTAGCTTTCCAACAGTGAAAGAATTTTTCAAATCCATCAAGTAGGTTCGGAGCCTATTCAATTCAAACAAACAAACAATCAAATCTTTCCTCTTTATAATATTAGCATAGATAAAATCCTTTCACTCATTTCATTTATAATAACTTAACTTTAATTTGAAACTGAAACGTTTAAAATTCATGATTTTTATTTATTCTTTAAGCCAATAGAATAAAAAAAAATAAAACAAAAATAACGATATTTTGAAGCGACATAATTGCAGCGAAAGAGCAAAACGCAAATAAACTCAATTTACAACGGCCTAGATGCGTTTCATTTGGGCGTTGCCATTAAACAATTAACAAATAACCGCGATTTTTGTGCAGCATACGTTAGCGTAATATAGTATATATTGGGTTGGGGAAAAAGTAAGTTCGCTTTTTTTTGTGTTTTTCAAAGTGAATTTATTTATATAAATAAAACAAAACTAATCAAAATTTATGTGCTATTTTGTTCGATGACCTTTTGCCATTTTTCTGGTAAAACAATAATTCCGTGACTGTAGAATTTCTGAGAGTTCTGGGCAAAAAACTGAATAAGTTGATTTTCACAAGCCTTTTTTGAAACCAGCTTAACACCTTCAAGAGAGTTCCGCATAGGGCGGAACAAATGGTAATCCGTCGGATCCAGGTCCGGACTATATGATGGGTTCATCAAAACTTCCCAACAAAGCTCTTTCAGTTTTTGCCGAGTGACTAAAGATGCGTGTGGTTTAGCGTTGTCGTGGTGGAAGACAGCGTCTTTCCTTTCGATCAATTTTGACTGGTTTTTTTAATTGCCTGCTTCAATCGCATTAGTTGTTTACAGAAGATAGTTGAATTGATGGTTTGGCCAGGTTTGAGCAGCTCATGAGGGAAAATTCCTTTCCAATCCCACCAAACACTCAGAATCACTTTCGTAGGCATCAATCCGGGCTTTGCCACCATTTGTGAAGCTTCGATCACGATCTTTTTAGAACATTGTTGTTATACGTGATTCCCTTTTCATCACCCGTAATGATTTGTTTCAAAAATGGCTCGATTTCATACCGTTTCAGTAGCAATTCACAAATGAAAACTCTGTCCATTAAAATTTTCACTGTAAGTTTATGGGGAACCTAAGTATCGAGTTTCTTTTGGTATCCAATTTTATGTAAATGGTTCAAAAAGTGGTTTATGGTTAATGTTTAATTCCGTAGCAATGTCGTGGGAATAAATATGTCAGTCTACCTGGATTGTTTTTAAAATTTCTTCGAATTTTTGCCGGCCAGGAAAAGGTTCATCTTTAACATCGAAATTTTCGGAAGGAAAAAGAGGAAACCGATTCTGACTTTGGCGTTTACTTAAGCACTGATCACCATAAATGCCACACAAGTTTCGATGAGCCTGGGCCAATTTTTCCCTTTTTGGAAGTAAAAAACTAAAATGTGACGAAAATGATCTTCTGAAATCTCTATTTTTAAAACGCAATAACTTTTGACTGGTTAAACAGACTGGTTAAACTACCTTTATATCTAGAATTTTCTAGAAACTGTTACCTTTCAAACGCTGTATAGTATGACTTAATTGAGTAAGTATTACTCGAGATATGGGACTTTAAAGCTATCTATTGGGAAAAAACGAATTTACTTATATATATATCTATATATATAGATATATAGATATAGATATATAGATATAGATATAGATAGATAGATTGCATTCGCTCGTGCATAGTGAAACATTACTTAGTAAACTAGCTCACTTTTAATAGAATTTTTATTATTTTTTTAATTTCGATGGCAGGATAGTGTGTACAATGTTGTTTATTTTCTGAAAAGAGCAATTTTTATTAAGAACTCTGCTAACTATAAACAAAAAAATTGGGACTGTTTTTATGAAAACCTTAATTTATCTACGAGTATAAATGTTATCTTCATAAAAATGAACACAGTTTATTACAACAAAACCTCATAATCATGTTTTACAGTTTGAACGCTTTTACTACATTAGTTTTGACACGGTTATCCAAAAGTTCTTTTTCAATTTGTTGATGGTTTCCTAAAGGGTTTCGAGATTTAAATCTTCACAATGATATATGATCTGTACTATTCTGTTTACACAGCTGAAGTTTCAGGATGACGCTATGTACTTGCTGACTTCCTTACTACTTTCGTGTATTTTTCTAGATATTTAACGAAAAGTCTAAAATCGCAAGTGAGCGGTCACCTTTGGTATTATAGTATAGTTAAAATTGTGCATAACGATGCATAACAGAATACATGCAAAAAGTAATTAAAAAAGTCCCTCCTTTTTCTGACACACACCTTTGTTATCCAAAAACAAACCTAAGACTGCATTAGGAGTTTACAGATAAAATTTTGCATGATGATGAATTCTAAATCCAGAAAGTCACTCATGCAACACTAGATGAGTCTGCTTGTCGAAAATTAATTTTTTAATTAGATAACAAGAAGTTTATTATTTTCATTCAATAACATACAAAATTTCATTTTGAATGTGTATTAATATTATCATTGCCACAGTATTATATTTAAGATCTAGTTGCATATACATTGAAGAATCTATTTGAATTTTTTTTAATATTCTTTGTTTATTTATTCAATTTATGAAGACTCTTGATCAGTAGAGGTTTGGTCTGTTGTTACAGATTCTCCATCAGAAGTATTTTCTTCGTCTATCGAACTCTCATCCTCAGAAATAGTTTCTTCATTACTTTTTTCCCCATCAGACATTTCTTTTGATAGAATCCTTTGTCTGGGAGGAGTTGGCTGTGCTATTGGAGTTTCTCCAACAGAACTCATTTGTTCTTCTGTCAAACTTGCACGACCAGAAATTGATTCTTTGACTGTATTATTTTTCTGTTGCGAAGTAATCTGGTCTGTTATCAGAGATTCTTCACCTGAAGAAATTTCTTCAGCTATAGAACTTTCATTATCAGAATTAGTTTGTTCACTGATTGATGTTTCTTCGTCAGGTATGACTTTTGTCAGAACTTCTTGACTAGGCTCACTTTGTTCTTTTTTTGGAGTTTCCTCAACATAACCAATGTGTTCCTCTTTCAAACTTGCGCGGTCAGAAACAGTTTCTTTGGTTATAAGATCTTTGTGCTGAGAAGAACTCTGGTCTGCCGTCAGAGATTCTTCACCAGAAGGAATTTGTTCGGTTATCGAACTTTCATCATCAGAACTAATTTGTTCACTAGTTGATGCCTCTCTATCAGGTATGACTTTTGACTGAACATCTTGTCTAGGAGTACTTTCTTCTGTTTTTAGAGTTTCCTCAATATAATCTATGTGCTCCTTTGTCAAACTTGCAGGGTCAGAAACAGATTCTTCGATTTTAGGATCTTTGTGTTGAGAAATAGTCTGGTTTGTTGGTAAAAATTCAGATTTTTCACCAGAAGGATTTTCTTCAGGTATAAAACTTTCATCATCAGGACTAGTTTGTGCACTAGTTGATGCTTCCTCATCAGGTATGACTTTTGTCAGAAGATTTTGGCTAGGTTTATTTTGTTCTGTTGTTGGAATTTTCTCACCATAATTCATGCTTTCCTCTGTCAAACTTGCCTGAGCAGAAATAGCTTCATCGGCTGTAGAATCTTTCTTTTCAGGAGTAGTTTGCTGGGTTATCTTATGCTCTTCATCGAAACTACTTTCACCTGTTTTCTTAATTCCTTCGTCCGACATAATTTTCTCTGTCTCTTCACCCTCTGATGCAAGTTCATCAGGAAGTGTTTCTTTTGCTGGTGAAGTTTCACCCTCCTTTCTATAGCTCCTTTTTTCTTCTTTTATTTTTTTCTTTGTTAATTTGTCATTTGCTTTCTTTTCTTTTTCCAGTTGTTCTTTTTTCTTCTTTTTCTCCTTTTCTCTTTTCCACTTTTCAATTTTTTCTTTTTGCTTTTGCCTCCATTTCATTTCTCTTTCCTGAATTTTTCGTTCCTTTTGTTTTGTCTCTTCTACTTTGCTTTGCTTTTCTTCTTTTTCTGTTTTCCACTTTTTAATTTCTTCTTTTTGCTTTTGTCTCTTTTGCAGTTCTCTGTCCTGAGTTTCTCGTTCCTTTTGTTTTGCCTCTTTTAATTTCGTTTGTTCACTTTTTTCTTTTAGTTCTAACCTCTTATCTCTTTCAGATCTCCATTTTTCTGAGGATTTTAACCATTTTTCAAAAGCCTTTTTTCGTTCCTTTGAAGCTTTTCTTCGTCGTTCTTTGGCAATTTGTTCTTGCTCTTGTGCTTCCATAATCTCTTGTGCAATTTTTTCAGATTTTGCTGCTGCATGTTTTTCTGTTTCAATCGCCCATTTTCGTAAAGCTCGTTTTTGGGATTTACGAAATGCTTCCTAAAACGATAAAAGACAATTCTAAAAAAAAAATGCTTTATTTTCCATTTAAAATAGCATTATTCTCTCTTATTTTGTGAAAATTCTCTTCTAATGTCAATTATTAAAAAAATTTTCCTCTTAAATTCAAATTTTTAACATTTCACAAATAAGGAACCTTTCCCAGTTGCGAAATTAACATACTTAACATTAAAAAAGATTTTCTCTAAGTTTCCTTATTTCCTTTTCTCTTAATTTTCATTTAAAAAGATTGAGGCTCTGCTATTATAGCTTACTTTATGTGAAATGCAATATGTAATTCTAATTGTTTATGATGAAAAATAAATTTGCTTTGAATATCACTACGAGAAAAATACTTGACAATGACGGCTAATCAAATTTAGCATGATATAATGGAATTTATTAAACAAGTCTATTATAAAAATAATTAAACATATGTTTCAGCGAATTTAAAATTTCCACCCCTGAGGGAGGGGCTAAAGTGGGGGTCGAAAATTTTGAAACTTTTTTTTGGACCCGTCATGTGATATATCGTCTCAAAGCATTCGGACCACTCTTTCAATTTATGGACCTTTCATTCCCCCCCCCCACCAATTCGGACCTCCTGGTGGAGGCAATTTTCGAATTTCTTTTAATTTTGCATTGTTTTTATCATTTTAAGTCTGATTTTTTTTGTTTTTCTTTCTTTTTTCTTTTTGCGGAGCCGTTTGATAAATATTGTTTATAATACATGAAAATTTTAAAGAAAAAGAGGAGGATGTTTTTCCGGGGCGGTGGCGATAATTGGAGCCCGGTTTTTTTTTTTTTTTTCTTCAACTTTTGCCAACACTAATCATGTGACATTTCATTGTAAAGCTTTGTGACTAACATTTTATGTTATACGCCTCCCAAGTCCCTTCCCACACTTTACCCCCAAGGGCAGCATTTTTCTAAATTTAGCCGACACCCTTCATGTGATATTCGTTGTTTAGCCCTGTGATCACTTATTCATATTATGCACTTCCCTTGCCCCTCCTGGAGAGTACGTTTAACGTATTTAAGCAAAATGTCTTCTAATAACAGTTAAACTATGGAACTGAACTTAAATAACGGAGAAAAAAATATATTTATCCCATTCATCATCCTTTTAGTTCCTGTTTTTCACAAGAGGAGTTTTTTAGTCTTATTTCTTTGGCTATTTTGGTACTAACTGCCAAAAAATTCTAATTTTTGTTACTTAAATTCCTTTATCTTTTTACACTTACTTGCGACTTTTCTACTTTCTACAGCGAGGGAACACCGTCTCATGACTTTTCCACTAATATGGCTTCCTTATAGCTTCCCTTTGGTTTGTTGTTTTTTAATTCCTTCAGTTTTTAGTTTCCATGTATTTACTAAAATCACCATGTATTTTATCTCTATTAGAATTTCCCCTCTAAGAGGGTTTAATGGAAGGTCGTACGTTTAGGACATTTCGATACATATTTGCAGCGGTTGTAGGTAGAAGTGCGAAATTCCAGATAGCAAATCTGCTAAAAAATAGTTAAACATTTGTATATTATGTCGTCAATATATATTTTGAACCGGATAATATGAGATTATACGATTAAGACAACGATTATGGCTATTTGATTAGGTGTTAAGTTTTTAGCCGTTACTAGATGCATTTTGTTTGTTACAAGATTATTTTAAAGTAACCGACCAGCGTAGTGGGCGAAGGCTGCTAGTATAATAATAATTTAAAAAATACACACGTAACTGTTCAAGTTTTCACTTCTGTAGCACTCTCGGAGTGCCACTTTCTTTTTTTTCCTCTAAAATTTTGTTCATTTTTTAGAATTTTCATTCATGCCCACTTTTTTCTCCCAAAAAAGAATCTAGCTATTTTAATCTAAAGAGATTGCAGCTTCATTTAAAAATTGGAGGTCACTTGCAACGGAAAGAAATATAGTCACCGCTTTAAAACAGCTAGGAAGATTTGATGAGTTTTCACCGATTGCACGAGGTTTTGATCTAATTTTAAGACTTTCGGATAATTTTTCATCCTTTTTCTTTTTTTTTTTTTCGGGGGGAGGAGTTAACTATTTGGGTTAACTATTTGCTGTCAAGAAAAAAGCATTGTGTTAGCAAATGTTAATACAAGTTGAATGTAAATTCTGCCATTGGAGAATTCAGTTTCGCCTCCGATTTAAAAAAAAAAAAAAAAAAAAAAAAAAAAAAAAAATCGATAGAGGTTGTTTAGAAGGGCGACCACGTTTAGAATGCAATGAACTAATTTCATTTTTCTTGTGTTTATCAATATAATAGCAAACAGAACGGCGGGAAATACCCAATTGATTAGCAATTTCTCTCTGAGACATTGGAATTGCGAAATAATAAAGAGATAAAATTTGACGTGCTACTTCTTCATTGACTAGATTCATCAAAAACGGATTTTTTCTTTAGTTTAAACGCTTTTTTATAGACTCTGAGAAAAAGGAAATGCATTTTAACAATAAAATTGTATGAATGTCTAGTTTTAACGGCCAGATTACGAAACTAGTCGTTGGGGGCCACCGTATTACTTACCCATCACGGATATGCATTATATAATATGTGAAAATAAAATATGTGAAAACTATTTATAACATGCATTGCAATTCCAAAACAAAATTTAAACGTATATTTAAATATTCTTAATATACATAGTAATGCTCCATTAATGAATTGCTGATGAACTCATTTCGACAAATTATCTAAATCACCAAACGACACAAGTAGTACCGGATTGCGTAAAAGAAACATCCTTATAACTCCAAAAACAATAATCATATTAACTAACAGTTTACTGCGTCAGATTAAGCGTCTCATTTCCAATTAAAAAATATCTTTGAATTGAAATTTGAAGAAAATACAGGGTCATGAAAAATCGAAGAATGTGGAAAACAGGATTACAAATATCTCGCCAACTATTAATCCGACCGACTTCGTTCTTGATGCAAAATTTGTGTTATTTTATTGCCTTTTACGTCCTCTCCTTAAAATAAAAAAAAAAAAATCGAAAATTTTTATATACATTTCATCAGAACGAATTTTTCGAGACTCCGAAAAAAATAGTTCCGGATAATCGAGGTTACTGATATTAAATAGGCTTCGTCCTAGCCTTACTTACTAAGTACATACAAAATTTTAAGTCTCTATCTCCATTTGTTCGTGAGATAGAGCGTTTACAGAGAGACAGACAGACAGACGGACGGCATTTTTTTTTCTAAAAATATGTTTTTCGGAATCTCCAGTATCTGAAACGTGTAAATCCGTCAAAAATTTTTTTTCGATTTTCAAAACGATTGCAAGACTTACCCTATACTACGTATGATAGGTAAGTAAAAGTGGGCCACAATTTTTGACACGACACTTTTTAGCTTGTCTGAAAGAAATAGCATCGGAGGCTAAAAAGAAACAAACAGATAAAAAAAAAATATCATTTAAAGCACATATATTATTTTAGGTCCTCTCAAGGTTTGGAGTTCGCCAAAAAAGGGGGAAGCAAGAAAGAAGAGAAGATACTATTTTGTCGACTCTACAAAGGAATTTATGGATTAAAGCAATAAGATAGAACCTGGTACACTAAACATAGACAACAACCTCAAAGACTTAGATTAACATGTGCTGACTTTGATTGTTGTGTTTATTATAAAATTACAGGTAAGAAAATTTTACTTATAGCAATTTATGTGGATGATCTCTTGATATTCTCAAATTGTCCTAAAGATAAAAGCTGCATTAAAGACCAATTATTTAAGAGATTTGAAATGAAAGATCTTGGTGAACTAAAGTATTGCCTAGGAATTGAAATTGACACCCGTATTCACCAACGCGGCTCAACTCTTGAGTCCGTGTTAAATGCTGGGCATGAAGAATTTCTCAGGAAATAGCCGTTCGAAGAAGAAAACCGTTCAGTGAAATAAATTTGAAATAGGTGGCGCCTATGTAGAACGATTTTTTAGTTCGCGTGTTGTTTACACTTATCCTGTTCATGTTCGCTACTTTCTAGAGGGAAATATAATGAAATCAAATAATAATTTTATTAACACAAGACTTCTAGTTAATATGAAATAATTTTTTTCTTAATTCTGATATTCGTGACCTACACCTGCTGCCATTTTGTCATTTAGTTCAAAAATCATGATTCAGCATTAATACATTGCGTGAGAAGTCCTCCTCTGTATCTATGTGGGTTGGCGTCAGCGTCTAGGGATAATGAATAGTCACTCTCAGTTTTTTGTTAAGACGAACACATTTAAAAAAAAAAAAAAAAAAAAAAAAAACGCACACACACAATTTAAAAAAGATACAGTAACTACAAGATTGTATATTCATGACACGCGCCTTCTGCATGTCGTTGAGAACAGCAAACATTTTAAAGAACATAAAAAGGGTTGCATCCTCACATAACACAGCCGAAAAACCAACTGCCCGCTTTTTTCTGTTACGTCACATGACGTCTTCCCTCTTCGACCGTTGCCAGATACATAAGAGTGTAAATTGAAGCAATGAAAATAAGTTACAGTTATAGTTAAATTACGTACAACAATGATAAAGAAATGAATGATAATAAAGAAATAATAATGACAATAATGAAAGAAATGAATGATAATAAAGTGACGAATGACATTTCCCACATCTATATTCATGCTCAGAATTTAACAGGGACTCAAGAGTTAACCCGCGTTGGTGAATACGGGTGTGAAAAGCTATAGAGAGAGTGGAATTATCACTATAAATCTGTCAACATACCTCGAATTAATTCTTTAAAAAGTTTTCCATGCATGATACTAACCCTGTTTCTACACCACCAGACATCAATCGAAAACAGTCTAAATCTCCTAACAATGATGAAAGTTTAACATGTGTATACCAGTCAGCTATTGGTAGTTTATCATTCATTGTACGATTATTACGTCAATGAACAACATACATCTGACTTGTGTGCTCGACATGAAGCTTGTACGTCGCTTGTACGTCATCGTCGATATACGGGAACGAGATAGCCCAAGGAAATTTTACAACACAAGAGACATACAACCATGGAGCCAGTGGGATTCGAACCCCCAACCTCCTACGCTCGAAGGATTATGTCAATATTATCAATGTGCATCAAAAATGCATTGGGTTGCTGCCAAACGTGTAATGAGATACTGATGGACCACGTTTGATAGGAACCTGGACAGAACTGCGCATGGGCGAAAAGAGCGAGTCCATGTCGAAAATGGGTAGATTCGTACAATCTCGAGATGAGTTTGTTTATTAAACACCCTGGATATGTCGAATTTTTTTGGCGAATATCTTTTTGTTGCTGTAATTGAATTATCTGTTTTTAAATATTATATTGTAATTATGTTGCATTAAAATAAGTTATAAAAAGTCAAATATAATAAAAAAGATGATTTAAAGGTGTGATTATTAAACTTAGCTTAATAACTTTTCCCTCGCAACATAGCGTAACTTAATCTTTTTAGAGATAGCGGCTGCATGGCGTGATTTTAAAACTTGCCAGATTGGCGGTTTTTAAAAATTATTTCTTTATATTATAGTGTATATTTTTTACTTATATTATTTGCATGTGTTGGATATGAATATGGCGCAGATATCATATACGCACAGGGTTTAATACAATTTTTTACCGACGTCAATTCGGCGAAAACCTCATTTTCGTATACGAGTTACATATACATTTTTAAATTATTTTTCTATTATTTAAAAAAATAACGATAAATAAAACATTTTTTAAATATATTAAAATTTAAAAAACTAATAACTATAGAACAAAAAGCATTTATATAATTTGAAAAAAGATAATTTAATGTAAATAAACAGTTTATCAAAATATAAACAAGAATAACAGGGTTACCATATTAGGCAAAATAACGCCATTTTGGCACTAACAAGGAAGGTCTCCATACGGGCATACTCAGAAAAATCTGAAAAAATTACAGAATGTTCTTCTCATATAGTTATATATGTTTATAAAAAAAATTTCGGCGGAACCTTCTTATAACGTCCGTAAAAAAATAATAAAAATTTCGTTTATTTGGCGATTTATCTCCGGTTGGCGAAAAAACAAAATTTTGAAAAATACGCTTTTACGCTTCGAATACTTTTTAAAGAAAAAACTTTCTATGTTCAATTTATTTAAATAAGTTTAGTTTAAGCAGGGGCGTGCCAGCAGTATTCGGCGCCTGTGTGCAGAACTGCATTTGGCGCCCTACCCCACCCCCCCCCCAAAAAAAACTATGAATATTTATAAATGTATAGTTGTCATTCTTTTGGTGTGTTTTGAACCAGAAAATTTATTTAATAAAATATGTCTTGTTTCTTTACAATTCGTACTTTATTTCATTAAAAAATTAAATGTCTGTTTCCAAACATGCTTAAATTACTTGAAAAATAAAAAATGATGGCAGCTATGTAAATAAAATTCGTAACACAGTAAAACCTGTGTAAATGAAAGCACTCTCTATCAGAATCCTGCGTTACAGTAAAATTTCATTATCCCGGAGAAAATAATTTAATGCAATAACAATAGATTGCATCTAAAAGAAAGAAGTATTGGCGACGGCTACGAAAATCTACTGCTCATAGAGACCTGAAAATTTGGATAAGGATAGATGATGGTCGATGCACCGTGCACCTGACACTCAATTTTTTTATTTTTTGTTAATTACCCGAAATATTAATTAAAAAACATGTGTGGCACTCGGAGACTGCCGCGGTAAAGCTATCGCATAGCATTTTTTATCAACTTATGCAAAAATACCGCGTCAATGTCTGCTGAAGTCTATCGAAGGATACCGCGCCGAAGTCTGCCAAACTCAAACGTCGTTAGCCGGAGTGTTAGGATTTTTTCTCGTTACGGAATTCCTAGATTCGATCGCCGCGCTCAAAGCCCGCGATAATAGCTATGCAATAGCTTAATAAATTACCAAACAAAATTTGGTCGCGCTACGAAAATTAGATCGCGAGTTATAAGCATTTTAAATTTTTCGACCCTAACGGTGGGGGGTCTCCTGTCATCAAAAATTAACACTGTATCATAACAAATTACCAAACAAAATTTGGCCGCGCTACGAAAATTAGATCGCGAGTTATAAGCATTTTAAATTTTTCGATCCTCACAGTGGGGGTCTCCTGTCACCAAAAATTAACAATATCTCATAATAAATTACCAAACAAAATTTGGCCGCGCTACGAAAATTAGATCGCGAGTTATAAGCATTTTAAATTTTTCGACCCTCCCCGTGGGGGTCTCCTGTCACCAAAAATTAACACTGACTCATAATAAATTACCAAACAAAATTTGGCCGCGCTACGAAAATTAGATCGCGAGTTATATGCATTTTAAGTTTTTCTACCCTCACCGTGGGGGTCTCCTGTCACCAAAAATTAACGCAGTCTCATAATAAATTACCAAACAAAATTTGGCCGAGCTACGAAAATTAGATCGCGAGTTATAAACCTTTTAAATTTTTCGACCCTCACTGTGGGGGGGTCTCCTGTCACCAAAAATCAACAGTCTCATATTAAATTACCAAACAAAATTTGGCCGCGGTACGAAAATTAGATCGTGAGTTATAAGCATTTTAAATTTTTTGACCCTCACCGTGGGGCGCCTAATGTCCCCAAAATTAACACTGTCTCATAATAAATTACCAAACAAAATTTGGCCGTGCTACGGAAATTAGATAGCGAGTTATAAGCATTTTAAAATTTTCGACCCTCACCGTGGGGGGGGGGGGTCTAATGTCCCCAAAAATGAACACTGCCTCATAATAAATTACCAAACAAAATTTGGCCGCGCTACGAAAATTAGATCGCGAGTTATAAGCATTTTAAATTTTTCGACCCTCACCGTGGGGGGTCTCCTGTCACCAAAAATTAACACTGTCTTATAATAAATTACCAAACAATATTTTGCCAAACTACCAAAATTAGATCGCGAGTTATAAGCATTTTTAATTTTTCGACCCTCACCGTTGGCATTCTAATGTCCCCAAAAATTAACACTGCCTCATAATAAATTAATAAACAAAATTTGGCCGCGCTAAAAAAATTAGTCTTCTGTCTTCTGAAAATTAGATAGCGAGTTATAAGCATTTTAAATTTTTCGACCCTCACCGTGGGGGGGGGGGTCTCCTGTCACCAAAAATTAACAGTCTCATATTAAATTACCAAACAAAATTTGGCCGCGCTACGAAAATTAGATCGTGAGTTATAAGCATTTTAAATTTTTCGACCCTCACCGTTGGGGTTCTAATGTCCCCAAAAATTAACACTGCCTCATAATAAATTACTAAACAAAATTTGGCCGCGCTAAAAAAAAAATTAGATCGCGAGTATTAAGCATTTTAAATTTTTCGACCCTCCCGTGGGGGGTCTCCTGTCACCAAAAATTAACAGTCTCATATTAAATTACCGAACAAAATTTGGCCGCGCTACGAAAATTAGATCGTGAGTTATAAGCATTTTAAATTTTTCGACCCTCACCGTTGGGGTTCTAATGTCCCCAAAAATTAACACTGCCTCATAATAAATTACTAAACAAAATTTGGCCGCGCTAAAAAAAAATTAGATCGCGAGTATTAAGCATTTTAAATTTTTCGACCCTCACCGTGGGGGGTCTCCTGTCACCAAAAATTAACAGTCTCATATTAAATTACCAAACAAAATTTGGCCGCGCTAAAAAAAATTAGATCGCGAGTATTAAGCATTTTAAATTTTTCGACCCTCACTGTGGGGGGTCTCCTGTCACCAAAATAAATAAGACCACCAAAATAAACACTGTCTCATAATAAATTACCAAACAAAATTTGGCCGTGCTATGAAAATTAGATCATAAGAAACATAAGTTTGAGACTTGATATTCTAATATCTGAAAAATACCACGTCAATGTCTGCCGAAGTCTACCGAAGGATACCGTCCCGAAGTTTTCCGAACGGAAACGACTTTAGCCGAGTGTTAGGTTTTTTCGTTACGGATGTGTTAGGATTTTCCGCGTTACGGAATTTTTGGATTCGGTCACCGCGCTCAAAGCCCGCGATAAAAGCTATGCAATAGCTTAAAACCCTTAATGATCATCGTAAAATGGCGAACTTTTATTCCTCAACGAGATTATGCTTGTGTGCTTCCTCAAGCAAAGCAGTCCTTCCCACTGAAGAAAAACGTAACGTTTGATTTCTTCTGCATTTTCAAATTGGGATATCCCGGTAGAATTACAAATAAATAATAATAAAGAAAGAAAGAAATAGTATTTTTAATTACTATTTCAAAAAATCTTTTTATTTGGCAGCGATTTGCATCAGTTTTCAAGTTTTCCATACCTCTGAAGTTTCAAACGCAAAGAAAACAAACAATTAGGAGGGCCAGGCAATCTAAGATGAAGGGGTACTTCATAGCTTTAGATATTAAAGGTGCCTACTACAATGTGTGGTGGGATGGATTGCTGTTTAAATTGAAAAAATTAGGTTTGGGGGCTGATCTTTGTATAATAATTCGGAAACTGATACAGGAATTGAGGATTCGGGTTAAATGGAGGGGAAGTTTTTCTAGGTTTTTTAACTATCATAGGAGTCTTCTGCAGGGTAGCCCGTTGTCACCGTTTCTTTTTGCTATTTATTTAGCTGATATTTTCGAAATTTTCGATTCTGTGATTCAGTGCGTAATTTACGCAGATGATATTTTCTTATACGGGTTTCATGACGATATTAATTGGTTAAAAAGGATTTTACAGGACAATATATTAAGAGTTATTACTTGGCTTCGGGCGTGGAATCTTGAAGTCAACCCTAGCAAATGCCAAATTATGAAAATTGGAAAGTGGAACGAAATTGAAGAAGAAAAGTTTATGATAAGGGGGCAAGAAGTTGGGTTTTTGGAAAAAATTAAAATATTAGGAGTGTATTTTAATAAACAAGGTAATTTAAAAGATCATATAGTAATGTTAAAAGAAAAAACAAGTAAAAGACTGAACACGTTCAAAGCGATAGCTGGCATTAGTTGGGGGACCGAAACAAAATACTTAATACAAATATCTAAGAGTATCAATGGCTCTGTTTTAGACGGTAACCCGAGAATATTGATGCACTGCACAAAAAAAGAAAGTAGTCAGGTTCAAGTTATTCAAAATATGGGACTCAGGTGGGCTACTGGATTATCCAAATGGTGCCCTATTTCAATTTTATTAAAAGAGAGCAGGGTATGGAGGAATGATTTACGTAGGGAGTTTCTAGCGATTAAACGGACGATATCGGAATACAAACATAAAGAGTACACTGATATCTTGTCAAAAGACTTATTGTACAAAGAAATTAATAGGCTTAAAAGTTATAATACTAATGTCAATGAAATGGTGATATATAAGTGGGGAAATAAACTGGACAAAGGTGTTCAAATTTTCATCAATACATGGGCTTTTCAAAATAAAGACTTCTCTGACGAGGTCATTAAGAATTCTTTTCATCACTTTTTTCAAACTTATAAGAACAAGGCTATTTTTATTGGGACTGATGCTTCGAAGGATAATCATTTCACGTCTATAAGTATGGTGAACCAACACTCTGGTAGTCGTTTGGCTTTTCGCATTCCTACTATAAATTCGATTTTTACTGCCGAAGCCATGGCTTTACTGGTGGCTATAAAATATTATACCAGGGAAAGGGGTAATTATTTTTATTTCACCGATGCTAAAAGTGTTCTAGTGGCTTTTAAAAATATACATCGTAAATCGGCTGCTATAATTACCTGCTTGAGGGATGAAATTAATAAAAAAAGTTAGAAAACTATGATATAACCTTTATTTGGGTTCCGGGACATAAAGGGATTGAAATTAATGAAATCGCGGATAACCTTGCTAGGAATGGGCCTTACAGTAATATTTGGATCCATAATAAAGTAAAAGAGATGGATTGGGAGTGGGAGCAATATCAAAAGAACAATAGTAGGCGTTGTTGGAATTATGTTGATATAGGTTATCCTCACCACAACTTAATCAGGAAGTATGGCGTAGTGTTTATCAGGTTTTTAACCAAAACTGTGTTTACTCTGGATCGAAAAAAAAAATTTCTCAAAGGTGGTGATGCGAATTGCAATCTATGTAGAGATGAAGATCAAACAGAGGAACACTTAGTATTACGATGTAAAAAATTCACTGATGCTCGTTTAAATTTGTATAAAAAATTTCATATTTCGGGAAATGCGTCATATACAGATATTTTTGAGATAGCTGGTAGAAAAGGGGGAGAATATCTAATGTGGCTTTCTAAATTCCTGGATGAAATATACATGCATTGCCCTAGATGGGTCGGTAATGTTTAGGCTGGTGCTCGTTTAAGGATGGAGATGATCGTTTTGGTGGGGGTTTTCTTTGGAGAGCAGAAGTGTTGTATTGTGAGTTAGTCTGTGTTTTCGTTTTTGTGTAATTTTCGGTGTAAGGAGATTGGTGTAATATAGTAGGTTGGTTTTGGGATTTTCTGTGTTTTTCTGTTTGTGGTGTTGGATGGAGTTAATTTTGCGAATTTCTGTATAGGCATCTGTATGGCAATTAATTGATTTTAGGGACTTTGGTATTTTAAGCAGCTTAGCGGAGTAAGACAGCTATATAGAAATATAAAGCTGCTCACTGGGCCAATATTTTGGTCAATACAACAACAACAACAACAAAACAAACAAACAACAACAATAAAAACTGTTGATACATTCACGGTATTTTTCAGGTTCTAATAATATATCTGGCGTGAAAATATTAATATTTACTGTTCAAAAATTTTTTTGAAGTCATTTTATGGATTCGCCAAACATATTTTTTCTCTCGGTGCAAATTATCTCAAGATATCGTTTCCCAATTAAGAAATATGTTATTACTTACCCATCATACGTAGTATAGGGTAAGTATTGCAATCGTTTTGAAAATCGAAAAATTTTTTATGACGGATTTACATGTTTCAGATACTGGAGATACCGAAAAACATATTTTTAGAAAAAAAAAATTTGCCGTCCGTCCGTCTGTGTGTTTGTCTGTCTGTCTGTCTGTAACCACTCTATCTCCCGAACAAATTGAGATAGAGACTTGAAACTTTGTATGTGCTTAATATGCAAGAATGGGACGAAGCCTATTTAATATCAATAACCTCGATTATCCGGAACTATTTTTTTCGGACTCTCGAAAAGTTCGTTCTGATGAAACGTATACAAAAATTTTCGAAATGTTTTATTTTAAGGAGGGGACGAAAAAGGCAATACAATAACACAAATTTTGCATAAAGAACGAAATCGATCGGATTATTAGTTGTCGAGATATTTGTAATCCTGTTTTCCACATTCTTCGATTTTTCATAACCCTGTATTTCATTCAAATTTCAATTCATAGATATATTTTAATTGGAAATGAGACGCTTCATACGACGCAGTAAATTGTTAGTTAATATGTTTATTATTTTTGGATCTATAAGGATGCTTCTTTTACGCAATCCGGTACTACTGGCGTATTTTGGAGTTTTATATATGTCGAAATCGGCTCGTCAGAAATTCATTTATAGAACATTACTATGTATATTAAAACTATTTAAATATGCGTTTAAATTTTATTTTGGAATTGCGAAGCATTTTATAAATAGTTTACATGCGTTTTATTTTCATATTTTATATTATGCGTATCCATGATGGGTAAGTATTACGGTGGTTCCCCAACGACTAGTTTTAATATCATTTCGCGTTTATAAATAAAAAAATATGTATGAGGGGTTGAGCACATTTCCATTATTTATTTTATCAAGATTTTTTTTTTTTTTTTTGGTCAAAATTGAAAGTTTTATATCTAAATGTCAGAAAATAAATACAAATTAACGGTTAGCTTGAAAAATCAGACCGGAACATGAATAGCACCGCCGGTATATTCTACTGAAGGTAGTGGGAAATCAACTCGAGCTTCGATTGGATGGATTTTCATATAAAAAGTAAAAATCATACAAATTCAAGATTATACACTGCTAACAATATATTCTTCGTTCGAAAATATTGTTATTCAAAATTAGAAAGTCAAATCAACATGCTGCTGAAGACATTGCCGTCCCCACAGCCCATCTCTACATTCGTTTGGAAAAAAATAACATTCAATATTTGACTTTAGAATATTTAAGGTTATTGTAATTGACCTAGGTGATCCAAAGTGGTTGGTTAGTAGAACATAAAGTGCACGGGATTTTAAAACACCTTTTACATAAATCTATATTTTTCTATTCATATTAACAACCATCATTGTAATTTCTAATTTATTTATGTCTAAATTGATTTTTTTTTTTTTTTTTTTTTTTTTTTTTTTTTTTTTTTGGCCATTTTAGTCTCTAGAACGTCTACGGTTATGTGTAATGCTAAAAAGTGCTCTTATTTCAAAAATTCAATTTTATGTTCGGAAATGAAATGTACTAATCTTACAATTATTACAATAATTTATGCAGTATTTGAATAGACATGTGTGTACGCAGAGAGTGCAGGGAAAGACTCCCCCTTCAACCTTCGAAAAAATTAGAAAATTTGGACATCTGTGGCCAAATTTAGTCTATCTTCATCAACTCTCCCCCTTTTTCGCTATCATGATAATTCCAGAGTACTAGATAGGTAAAAGATAGATAAAAGGTATTTACTATTTCGCTCAGAAATCTCTGGTGTGGAAAAAAAAAAAAAAAAAGAACACTTTTGTTCAATACATAATATTTTCCACCAGAAATGATCATTAGTAGAAGTGCTGAACAAAATTATTGCTTTGGCCGCTTAAAGTAAGCTTTACTCTTTAAGTACGAAAACCAGTGTTAAAGCTACGGCACGGAATGCCAACAACTTCACAAACGGCTGATGCTCCATTTTTACCAGTTAAAATTTGTTACATAGCTGACGCCATTATCTCCAATCAAAAATCTGTACACTGAACAGATGACACTAACATAACACTGTACAGAGAACACTAACATACAAAAGGCTATACAAATGTAATGAACATTATCAACTTTTTGGCAATTTCTGGACCCCCGCTACCTCTTACGATATCATACATTATCATTCCTCAATAACATTCTCTTTTCTTTATTGGTAAACACAAGTATTATTTTAAACATACTTTACACCTGTTTTCTTAAACGCAGATTATATATATGCACGGAAGAATAGGGGGAAAAAAAATATATATATATATATTAATGGAAACAGAAAGAGAAAATTTTGGTCGGATCATTCAAAAAAGACACCCCATCCCTCACTAGAGATATCTTCCGATATCATATGCTAGATTCCCCCCCCCCTTCCCCCTATAGTAATAACGTTATGTATGCATAGCCAGTGCCGTAGATAGAAGTGCATAATGGGAAAGGGGTGGGGGTCATATTTTCTCTCTTTCTGTGACGCAGAAAGATAAATTAGTACATGTTCACTCTGTAGTTACTATGTTTCTCGTTAAACTGTTGTAATAGTTTCATTTTACTCTAAGAAAAGAATAGGATGATGAAAAATTTGAGTGTAAAACGAGTGAAATCTTAAACAACTTGTTAGCTCCATATGTGTAAATAGGATGATGAGCAAGTGTTGAAACACTTATTTTAGTTACAATTTAGTATTTTTGCAAAAGCTGTGAAAGGTCCTCAAAACTTAATTAGATTTTTAAACAGAATTTCATTTGAATTTTTGGAATAGAAATAAATTCAGTGATTTTGGAATCTTTTCCAGGGAGGCTCAAAATGTTTGAGGGGAAGCTGAGCCGCCCATAGCACCCCCTTCGCTACGGCCCTGTGCATAACCCCCAAGTTCTGGTTTTACATTGTTTCTCTATTCAGGATTCTCCAAAGTGTCTCCCGCGTACGCCTCGATTGCGCCCTTAGGTTTTCTTGGCACCCATTCGAATGTATCCTCTTATACTAGTTATTTTTAAGATTAAAAATCCATTTTAAGGGATGCATTTTTAAAAGTAAAAAATATTTAAATAGTTTTCTTGTAATACTTATCGATGAACTTGAATAAGTTTTAATTATTTAATGCTATTGAGTCGTTATTCAGTGATTAAGGTTTATATAGCTTCTTCATCTACAAAACTTTTGAAGATAGACTGTCCTCTGAAAATCTAATTTTAAATTTATTCTGAATTAAATTATTGTTGCAAATTATTTTAAAGTAGTTTCTGAATCATAGGGGACTTATAGCTATCAGAGTGAGATGTTGGCGCATCAAGACGTTTTTAACATATAAGTCTACCTCTATTCATGGACTGATAGTTTAAAAGAAATGTTTACCAGTATTTCCGAATAGCAATTTTCTTCTTATTTATGATAAATTCTGAAGTAAAGTGACAATTGTTTCTTATAAATAATAATAAAAAAACAAGTAAAATTTAGTTCATATGGTAATAAAACTGTATATTATGCTTTTCCACCGCAGTGAGATTATAGTGTTGCATATTTTTTGCTATGTGGCACCTTTTATTATTCATAACTATATGAGGTGCGCCTCTGCTTATAAAGTTTGGGCAGGTCTTGCCTAAGTGATTTATTAGAGGAACTCATAAGTAGAATAAAATAAAATTTTAAAGAAAGAAATGAATATTTATAAATAATTTCTATAAGGTAAATCTACAAAAGATAATTCAGATACCAAGAAAATATAATACATTTTAGTATAAATAAATTAAAGATTTTTTTTAAATATTTGCTTTTTAACTGAAATTTTTTGGCGCCTTTACTGCTTCGGCGCCTGTGTACGCCGCACACTTTGCACACTGGGTCGGAACGCCCCTGAGTTTAAGTAATTTTAGTTTTGCATTTTTACTTTACTTTGTTTTACTTTATTTTGTCATATACGTTTATATGTACTTATAACAAAGTGAAATTAATATATTTTATCATTTAAAACACAATTTAAATTGATTAAAATTGTTCCAAATTGAAAAATACACTGTTAAAAATCTGCTGCATTTTGTTGCAACGCACTCCCTTGCTTGTATAGAAAACGGTTACTTGGCCGTGAAATAGAGCTTTCTCATTGGTTGGAATAGAGATATTATATACAAGCGCTGGAGTGCGTTGCAACAAAATGCAGCAGATTTTTAACAGTGTACGACACGGTCAATTCACCGTGCTATGGAGCATTCTCATTGGTCAGAAGAGAGATATTCTATAAAACTAGTGGAGTGACGTTGCAGTAAATGCTGCAGATTTTTAACAGTGATGTCAATTAAAATCAATTTTCAGATTCGTTAAAATCGTCTGCTTTTGGCGAGGAAATGCACTGCTCGCCAAATCCCGCGTCGCTTTCAGCTTTTCACGCCAATTATTCCAAACTATTTTATTTTTTTACATATCTAATAATGTAATTCCGCCGCTAATTTTCACTGATCCTTTATTACCAACATGAGTAGTTTAATTCGTATTTTTTTCAAAAAATTCTGAGTATGCCCCCAATGGAGACCTTCCTTGTAAGTAAATCCCAGTGAGTATATGACATACCTGTGTGCCCTGAATATTTAAGAATTAGCGAATTTCTCGAATAGCCGCCAAGTCAGATGTCAAGCAATTGTTAAATCTGCGTTTTAGCCATAAATATAAATGTAAAAAAAAAAAAAAAAAAAAAAAAAAAAAAAAAAAAACAGACATGTTTTTATTAAACTTACCAAAAATGTAGGGGAAAATATGTACTTTGGAAAGGCTTATTCCGAGAACTGATAGAAGGAGAACAATCTATTTAATTTAAAATAAAATTTTACTCAGAACAAAAATGAAAACTACGTAAAAGTAATCTCCGCCTCATAGGCTATTCCCCCTAAAGTCTGAATGGAATCGGCTGGGCATTCTGCCAAGTGAGGACCTTGCATCAATGGTATATCAGTATCTCCATGCTACAACTAAAACTAAATTAAAATATGACCGTTCATCTAATAGTAAATTTTTAGGATATTGTGATTCAGATTTTGCTGGATGTCCTGATGACAGAAAATCAATAACGTGTTTTGTTTTCAAACTTTCTGAAAGTGCAGTAACATGGCAAAGTAAAAAGCAGTCAACTGTAGCTAGTTCCACTGTTGAAACTGAATATACAGCTTCGCCATCTGCCAATAAAGAAGCAATATGGATTAAAAAGTTCTTGAATGAAATGAACTTAGTGTCTAAAGACAAACCAATCAAAATATTCTGCGATAACAAAGGTGCTATTGATCTAAGCAAAAACAGCCTATTTCAATCTCGCACAAAGCACATAGATGTGTTTCACCGTGTCACTCGAGATTCTGTTAAAAAGGAGCTCATAAGTGTCGAAAAGATTTCAACTGATGATATGGTTGCTGGCTCTTTAACTAAAGCTGTTACAAAACAAAAGTACGAATGGTGCATAAAAAATATGGGACTATATGACCTTTAAAAATTTTATTTTTTGAACTTTAAATTTCACTGTTTTGTCTATTCTTTAAAATATAAAATCAGGGGAAGTTTTAGAGTTAGTGATTTTATATTTATTTTGTTTGGCAACATCATGTAATAAGTTTTTACCTTTCTGTACTGGTAACACCGTTTCGTATGTATTTCTCTTACCGCCTCATGTTGGTGGTTAGCTATATATCACATGCTTAACGCGATGCTATCTTTAATAAACCTTTTTTAGTTTAATAACCTGCTATCTCTGACAGATTTTAATCATGCTTCAAAATTATTTTATAATCAATAAAATATGAACAAATTGAAATACCGTTTTCAAGAAAAGTTCATTTGAAAATGCATTTTTCCCTTATTGGATGATATATAATTGAAATTAAGCAATGTTTAGAAATTAGTTAGTTAAAAAAAAAAAAAAAAAAAAAAAAAAAAACAGAAATTTATTTGTCGGGTTGCAATATTAATAAAATATCAGTGTTACTCTTGGACATGCATTTTAATGCATATAGGAATTGTTAATGAACAGTTTCTTCGGGTGACAATGAGAAGAAGAAAAAATGGATTTGGAAATTAAAAGATAGGAGTTTCTCTGGAACTTTTGTTCTATAGTTATCTTTTCCTCTAAAAATGTTTTATGTCAGATTTTTTTTTTCTTTTTACGGCAACGAAGACGGCCATCACGATCACTGTGCTGAAATAGACGATCATCGGTCGAACAGTTTTGGAGTTTTTAGAGAAACAAAAAAAGAATAGATTCACCACATAAGAAATAAACTAAATAAGAATAAAGACAAATGAAAAAACATGCAAGCTTAGATTATGAAACAATAGGTGAAAAATGATTTCTAAGTAAATAATTTGAAATTGCATAATACATGTGAGAACCCAATTTCACCTATTACTATCAATAGTTGAAAAAATATTCGAATTATTTTGTGCAGCCCTGTGTATAATTTTATAGATTTGTATATGTACTACACTATATGCTACAATTTAGTTCTGTTAGGGAACGCGTAGCACAGTTAAAAGTTCCCCCTTCACCAACGTGTATTTTCATCAATAAACGGAAATGTATTCGATATCGTTTGTACAGTATTTTATATATGATCTATATAATTTATGTAGGAAATATCATTCATCCCTTTATTATTATTCATTTCTTTCTATCGTATGTAATTTAACCGTAACTGTAATCAAGTATTCATTTATTCTCATTGTTTCAATTTATAATGTATCTGTCAACAATCAAAGAGATAAGAACGCCGCGTGATGTAATAGGTAAAAAAAAGTTTCGGCTCTGTTATGTGACGTGACGATGCAACCCTTTTTATGTTCTTTTAAATGTTTGCTGTTCTGGACGACATGCAGAAGGCGCGTGTCATGAGTGTACAATCTTGTAGTTACTGTATCTTTTTTTTTAATTGTGTGTGTGCGTTTTTTATTAAATGTGAAGTCTTAACAAAATACAAATACAAAATACAAAATACAGTCTTAACAAAAGACTGAGAGTGACTATTCATTATCCCTAGACGCTGACGCCAACCCACAGTGAAAATGGGGTCTCGGCACGGGATTATTATTATTATTATGATGAAATAACGAAACATTTTTGCTCCCGCTCAAATCGTTAGAATCACCCTGATTCATCCTGCGAAATGTTCTTTATCGATCAACTGTGGTTTAGAATCACCATAATTCATCCTGCGAAATGCTCTTCACCGATCAACTGTTGTTTAGAATCACCCTGATTCATCCTGCGAAATGTTCTTCACCGATTAACTGTGGTTCCGAATCGCCCTATTTTTTTTTTCTCGTCGTGGATTCAGCATCTGTTTGTGAAATCTTCAAAATCCTGCATCACCAGTTGTTTGTGAAAACGTTTTCTTCATTGTGAAAAAGTAAGGGATTTGATTCGTTTGTGAAATTGGAAAAAAATTGCGTCATTTGTCACAAAAGAAATTGTGTTTATCTCTTTTCTTCGACAGAAGAAAGAAAATTAATTGTGAAGAGACAAATTGCTTTTTTTTTTGTTGATAATATCATTTATTTAGGAGTGAAAGAAAAGTTGCTGTTTTTTATTTTAGTTAAGTGATTCATCCACTGTGGTATTTGAAAGACAAATCTATTTTTATTTATTTTTTCTTTCTTATGCGTATATAAGTTAAATGTTTATTAGTGTCATTTTTATTTTTGTTTTGCTTTGATTTAAATGTGGTAAGTTCTGTTCTTTTCAGCAGTTTTAGGAGTTAAAAAGGATGCAGTCTGCAGACTAAAGTTATTGTTCTTATCATTATTTCTTACTTAATTGTGGTATTAAAATTGAGTGCACTCAAGAAAAAAAATGGTTATTCTATTTATTTATTTGAATGTATATTGAATTTATATTTTTGAATTTATTTGCTTTATTTCACTTTGATAATTATTAAAAGGTATTTGAATTTATTTTACTTATTAGCATATTTTTGTAAATTTATACTAACATACTAACAACTAATAATTCACGTATGTGTTTTTAAAGATTAGTATCGTGCTTTTCGTAATATTTTTATCAGAACTATTCTTTTTCCTAGTTTGAAAAAAAAATAATCTTTTGGCGGTGATTTTATAAAAAAACGAATTCTTTAATGGCGATTTAATAAGAATTGAATTTTTATTTGGGATAATTCTATGGGAATAATTTTGAATTTTTATTGAATTAATTTTTTTTATTGAATTAATTTTGATTTTTGATTTGACTAATTTTGATTTTTGGGGCCTGAAAGTTGGTAGCATAAAACTGAGTAAAATGTCCTTCCTCAGTAAAGGTACCAAAAAAGATTTGCAGCACATTGCAACCGAATTAGGAATAGAAAATGTGGAAAATTTAAAAATCGTTGAGGTAAAAAATGCCATCATAGATGCCGAGGAGTATGAAGAAGAATTTTTCAAGGGATATTTAGGTACCGTTATTGATGAGAGAAAGCGTAGAGATGAAGCACTTAAAGAAGAGGAAACGAGAAAACAACAATTAGAATTCGAGTTAGAAAAAATTCGACTCGAGAATGCAAGAGTTGCCGAAACCGGCAGTAACGAGGGTCAATCCGAATGTGGGAAGGTGCGTATAAAGTTGCAGGACATCATTCAAAAATTTGATCCGCTAACATGTGACATCAGTATTTATTTAGTTCTTTTTGAGCGCCAGGCCAGAAGAGCAGAAATCAAAAAAGATTTGTGGGTGACTCACCTTTTGGGCTTCTACCCCAAGAAATTAGAGAAATAATTGCCAGGGAAAGTGAAGATATAACCAATAGTTACAACAATGTTAAAGATGTATTATTAAAAAGATATAAATTTACCCCCGAAAAATTTAGACAGTTGTTTGTTAAACATGTGAAAAAAGCTGATATAACATGGCGAGATTGCATATGACTTAAAAAATTATTTTACCGAGTGGGTCCGTGATTTAGAAATTTCAACTTTTAAAGATTTGTGCGACTTAATGGTTACTGACCAGATTAAAAAGAAGGTACCTCCCGAAGTAAAAGAACACTTTTTTGATGAATGGGCGATGTTCAAATCAACGAGCGTTATTTCAGAAAAATTAGATGATTATGAAAACATTAAACTGACGTTTAATAGAAAGCCAAAAGAACCCTCTTACCGAGAAAATAGAAATTTGTTTGAAAAGCCAAATTTTGGGAAAAATGGCAAAGAAGATAGGAAGACGTTTGTGAGGTCGTCCCTGAACAGAGGGATTTTAGCCGAAGAATAACTTCAAATCGACAACCTGAAAAGTTTGACAGACAAAAACTTTCCAATGCTACGAATGTAGGGATACAGGCTACATAAGATTATATTGTCCCGAACTTTTGAGAAAAAAACGGAAGTACGAGGAATAAGACCAATGAAGAGTTTTTTGATGCACATGTCGCAAGAGGTTGTAACGTTGTCCCACTTAAAAAAGTTCAAACAAAAGAAGTTTCGTTTAACAATCGAACTATTCCTGCACTCGTCGACACTGGTTGTTCAGCGTGCAATCGACAAATTCCTAACCTTCCCAAACTGTCCAACGACTCTTTAATATTATCAGGAATAGGATCATCTAAAGTGTATTCAAAGGGATCGATGGAGCAAGAAGTAGAAATAGACGGAAGCAAATACGCCCTAACATGGCATGTAGTGCCGAAATCGCAGTTGGATTACCAAGCAGTCATCGGAATGGACATTTTAGACCAAGCTAGTTTAAACTTTGGTAAAGATGGTGTTGAATTTTACAAGTACGAGAAGACAAATGAATTATTTATGAAAGTATATGAGTTAAGCGATGAAGCTGGAATGAAACACGTTCACGATACGCAAGAAAGTACAAGAAAACCAGAAAAGACCGAATCGGTCGAAGTTTCTGTGAAAGTCGCTCCGACTGACCTTACTCCCAGAGAATGTGAAAAAACTTATTTAAGCATATCCTTGCTGAATAGAAAGCCAAATGTAAAGGATGAAAATTCAGCTACGAAGCAAAATGTTTTACGAAGATTGCCATTTAGAAGGAATGATATTGCTTCAGATGCATCCCTTTTTAAACCTAGAGTGTTCCGGTGGAATGATGTTCAAAAAGGCCAAGGTTGTAAACTTGGGAATATACCAGAAATAAGAGAACGAATTCAAAAAATCCCTGTCGGCTGGGCCTATAGGCGGAGGTAGATTTCGAAGAGTGCTCAATTCAACAAAAAAATATATGATTAGAGATAAACCCAGTTTAATAACTTCATTTGGCCGTTTATGAAAAATTTTTAATTTCATTTTTCTTCAAAAACTGCTTTTATCAGAATCATCTTAAGAAAAATTCAGCTCAAATGCCCGTTTTGACAACATATTTTGAAATAGATTCTGAATTTATTAAAAAAGTCGACCAAAACAGTACATTATACAGCTCCTAAATAACAAAAAACTGTCAGTTGAATGCATTTGAGAAAAAAATTGAATTTAAAAATGAATAAAATAACCAATTTGTTGTTTGAATACATACTTAATTCTTTATTCATGATTGCTCGGAAAATTTTGTGCGAAATACTCACTTTGACAGCATTTTAAAAAATATATTCTATCTTTATCAAAAAACTGGCCAATGCGTCACAGTATATAGTTCCTAAATAAGAGGATCTGTAAATTGGATGCGTTAGAGAGCGAAAATGGATTTTAAAACGAGTCATAAAAAACGCAATTTGCTATGTGAAAACTTCCTTAAATTTTCAAATCACAAAGACTTCGGGAAATTCTGTTCAAAATATCCTTTTTGGTAGCCTTTTTAAAAATATATTCTGTCTTTATCAAAAAACCGATCAATGCATCACATTATATAGTTCCTAAATAAGAGGATCTGTAAACTGGATGCATTCGAGAACAAAAATGGATTTAAAAACGAGTCAGAAAAATCGCAATTTCTTATTTGAATACTTCCTTCAATTTTCAGTCCGGATGACTTTCGGAAATTCTGTTCAAAATACCCTTTTTGGTAGCCTTTTTTGAAATATATTCTGTCTTTATCAGAAAATTGACCAATGCGTCACGTTATACAGTTTCTAAATAAGAGGATCTGTAAATTGGATGCATTTGAGAGCAAAAATGGATTTAAAAACGAGTCAGAAAAAAACGCAATTTCTTATTTGAACACTACCTTAAATTTTCAGTCACAATGATTTCGGAAAATTCTGTTCAAAATACCCTTTTTGGTAGCCTTTTTTGAAATATATTCCGTCTGTATCAAAAAACTGACCAATGCATCACATTATATAGTTCCTAAATAAGAGGATCTGTAAATTGGATGCATTTGAGAGCAAAAATGGATTTAAAAACGAGTCAGAAAAAAACGGAATTTCTTATTTGAACACTTCCTTCGATTTTCAGTCCGGATGACTTTCGGAAATTCTGTTCAAAATACCCTTTTTGGTAGCCTTTTTTGAAATATATTCTGTCTTTATCAGAAAATTGACCAATGCGTCACTTTATACAGTTTCTAAATAAGAGGATCTACCATTTGGATGCGTTTAGAATCAAAAATGAATTTAAAAATGAGTCAGAATATAAGCAGTTTGGATTTGAGGTTTTTTCTCCAACTCCTATTTTTGTTTAATTTCTTTTTGCTATACGAATTGATCTTATGAAAAACTTGTCAATATAAAAGTTGTAGATATTTTTGAGAAGATGTAAAATAAATTTAATCAGATTTGATATCTTAAAAATTGACGGAGTTATGGATTTTTCTCTTTTTTCAGCGCCCTTTTTGTTTTCGTTTTTAATTTTTTTCGTCGGTAAAAGTTGGTCCTATCAAAAACTTGTAAATACAAAAGTTTTAGATAATTTTAAGAACATTTACAAAAAATTTAGTTAGACTTGATATCTTGAAAATTGACGAAGTTATGAATTTTTTTTCTCTCAAAATCCCTGTTTTTTTCGCCCCTTGAGCCCACTTCTAAATTTATCAAAAATCTGTCATGCATGTACTTTTGGCCCATTTTTTAAGAAGTAATATAAACTTTAAACCGATTCGCTATCTACTTTAATTAAGAATTTATGACGTTTTTTCGGTTTTCACAAAAACGCCCCCTATTCCGACCCCCTTGGTCCGATTTTTCCCATTAAGGGGACAAGGGATCTTGAAATCCTTAAAAATAATTTTTTTTATTTTTTGTAAATTTCACCTAAATATTATTCAAGGGTACATTATATGCATTATAACATGCATTTATCACAAAAAAAATAAAAATAAAAAATTATTTTTGACAAAAAAATGGCATTTTACGCAGCGTCTTCGAAATCTTCGAAATGCGCCCTGCGCATTCCATATCAATGGAAATCCCCAATATTTTTTATGAAAGTTTGTTTTATATATATAAACAAAATTGTGCATCGAATTTTGAATATTTGAATTCAAAAGGTTAAAAAAAAAAAAAATTGAAATTTTGGAAATTTTTTCGATTTTTTTTTCAAAATTTTCAAATTTTTTCAATTTTTTTTTTATTTTTTGTAAATTTCATCTTAAATATTATTCAAGGGTGCATTATATGCATTATGGCATGCATTTATCACAAAAATATTTTTAAAAAAATATTATTTTTGAGAAAAAAAAGGAATTTTACGCAGCGTCTTCGAAATCTTCGAAATGCCCCCTGGCGCTTTCCATATCTATGAAAATCCCCAATATTTTTTTGGAAAGTATGTTTTATATATATAAACAAAATAGAGCATCGATTTTTACATATTTGAATTTTAAGATGTAAAAAAAAAAAAAAAATTGAAAATTTTGAAAAAATTTTCGAAAAAATTTCAAAATTTCAATTTTTTTTTTTTTAACCTTTAAATTCAAAAATAAAAAATTCGATGCACACTTTTGTTTATATATATAAAACAAACTTTCATAAAAAATATTGGGGATTTTCATTGATATGGAATGCGCAAGGCGCATTTCGAAGATTTCGAAGACGCTGCGTAAAATGCCATTTTTTTGTCAAAAATAATTTTTTTTTTTGCATTTTTTTTGTGATAAATGCATGTTATAATGCATATAATGTACCCTTGAATAATATTTAGGTAAAATTTACAAAAAATAAAAACAAATATTTTTAAGGATTTCAAGGTACCTTGTCCCCTTAACGAACTTAGCCAAGATTTTATCCCCTTTGATTTTATGTACAAGTTTGGTGGAGATTGGTGAAAAATTATAGAAGTTATCGTGTCCATAAAAAAGTGAGATATATAGATAGATAGATATATATATATATAAACTGGTGCGATTGCAATAGGTAGTATTTCTTACGAAATCTACCTAAAAGCAAAGAGTGTCCGGCCTTTGTACAGAATTTTATTTTTCCAGTGGCCAACAAACGGTCAAGATGTAGTTGGAGACATTCTGAATTTTAATGGTTTCCGATTTAATAAATATTCTTATGAATATAGTAAATATGAGAACTTTATGAAAAAAATGCTTGACAAAACCATTTTCAACATATGTGAACTTCTGGATATTAGAAAAGGTGACAAACTTTCGTGTATCAAGAATATTCTTGACTTTTTATTAAAACCTTTTGCAAAAACTGATTCATGTAGATGTCCTAAATGTCAACTAGCTGTACGTCTGGAAAGAATAAGAACCGATAATGCATCATTTCATCAGTCATCAAGTAGTGATAAATTAAGAAAAAGTAAATATTTTAGTGCCTCGAGAAACCTTTATGGACAAAATTGGTGATCAAATTGGTTGCCCATTGAACAAACTCAGTTTTCAATAGGGTTAAAATTAAGACTTTAATATTTTGGCCCCTATAAAATAAATTTCAGATTTAGTTATGAAGTTGGAAAAAATTGGCGACCATCCGTGTGCCAATAAAAATACTATATTTCCTAATATTATAAAGTATTTATTAAAAAAAATAAGTAATAAACTTGTAAAATATTTTTGTAATTTTACGTTTAAATTTTTCGTTGCTATATCAACTGTATTATTGTTCTTATCTGTATTCTTAAATGTATTATTATCAACAATATTATTATTTTTATAACTTTATATTGAAATGTCTTATTGATATTGGTAATTTTTGTAATTTTGTGTATTATAATATATGTATATATTAAGGTTTTGCATTATAAAGTGTCGCTGAGGCCAAGGCCAGTGACCCGCAGGATGGCCGATCTCTGTAGGAAATATCATTCATCACTTTATTATTAATTATTTATTTCTGTCGTATGTAATTTAACCGTAACTGTAATCATGTATTCATTTATTCTCATTGTTTCAATTTATAATGTATCTGGCAACAATCAAAGAGATAAGAACGTCACGTGACGTAACAGGTAAAAAAAAAGAGGGCAGTTGGTTTTTCGGCTGTGTTATGTGAGGATGCAACCCTTTTTATCTTCTTTAAAATGTTTGCTGTTCTGAACGACATGCAGAAGGCGAGTGTCATGAGTATACAATCTTGTAGTTACTGTATCTTTTTTTAAATTGTGTGTGTGCGTTTTTTTATTAAATGTGTTCGTCTTAACAAAAGACTGAGAGTGACTATTCATTATCCCTAGACGCTGACTCCAACCCACATTTATACACAATAAGTTATGTGCTAAAAGTTATACTTAAAAAAACAACCACTTACAATAACACATCCCCAGCAATTATAGTTAACAAACAGTACTGTAACCGGATTATTTTTGGAAAAACGAACGATGAATGCTATGCACACTGTCAGGTTTCTGGCGCTAGTGTACCTAGTCAAGATTACTGTTATCTGATATCATTTTTTCACTTACTAATTATGTTGCACATGTATAGCTTTCTGTGTACACAGCATAAAATAATATCTTTCCTTATCTTGAAGTTAAATTATAATTTAGATCCTATTATATGAACAAGCTATATTGTATCAATGAGTTACAGTTTCTCTCCAGCTCACATATAAGGGAAGTAAGGAAATTATCTATCTAGTGAGATAGTGAATGCTACCTGAAGGGAAAAAAAATAGGTAATAGATGGGGTCCTCGTTGACAGAAGAAACAATGCGTTGGCTGTCTTTTAGAGGAATCGTAGAAAAAAAAAGTACAGTTCTGGCTTAGACCCAAGGTGAGTCGTCGTTTTTTCCTGAGAAGAATTTTCAGACGGATAGTGCATTGAGTTGCGGGCAAGAGCGTGAGGTTTTGGCGGATATAGGCCGACGACACGGGGAGATCAAGGATGATTCTCAGATAACCTATTTAGATACCGTGGCGTAAGATGGATATAGAGTATTTTAATAAGTGGACCTAATTTAGTATCCAGCCGGTTTTTCTATATCCGAGCTCTTAAATGTAAATAATGTATTGTTTAAATGTAAGTAATTTGTAAATAAATTGTTCGTTAATTTTAATTGAATAAATTTAACATTCATTTTGATAATTCTTTTCACAACTTGCCCGATATCACGTATTTATATCGGTGGTGCCTGCATATTAAAATAAAAGAACATTTTTCGATATCAGAGAGTGGTGATCGTATGAGGAATCGTAAAGGATTATGAGCTTTTCTACTAATTGCTTAGAATACTATTCACCTTAAAAAAAAATATTACACAAATTCAAATAATAAGCTAATTTTCTAGAAAAAAAAATCTCTCACTGTTTGATATTTAGAATTGAAAACTTTCTTGAAAATGTCTGCCTTAACATCTTTTAAATGTTGTTGAAGTTCTCTCCAGTTAGGTGGCCATTTTTGGACGTTTGCCTTATATTTCTGATTTATCTAGAAAGAAAAACATGTAATTTTCAGTATTAAAAAAAGTGAAGAAAAAAACTGCGTTTCATTTGTTTTATAATGCACTTGAGCACTACAATATAATGAAATAAAGTTATCGATTCATGTTGTTACAAGCATATCGAAATATTTAAGAAGAGACAGTATTCAGAAATAAATGAAAATGAGATGCCTGCGGAAATTACTTTCCAGTGGCGTAGCTACATATTCAGCGCCCTGGAGCAAGTAAAGTTTGTGCTCCCTCTTGTCACTCCATAAAATTCTGCTCAATATCATTTTTTACGAAGAATTGGGAGCGGGAAAACATAATGGGTCAACCACAAATATCGAGTTTTTATGTGGTTTCCACCAAGATATGTCTTGGCAGATCAATTACGTTTAATATGCGAATCGAGATTTAACTAATCCTAGATTTTCACCCATGAACTTGATCTGTGTTGCCGCCTCTCGCTTTAACAGCTAATGGTTTCGAAAATTAGTCAATGGACAACGATAAAAGTTGATGAGGTTCTCTTTGGCTTTTGACTTATATGAGCAATTTGGATTATCTCTAAAGGTAAACTAACCAAATTCAAATAGTGGTCACAATATATTCGCCGTGAAACACTAAGAATATCAAAACACAAATAATGAGTTACACAGAAAAAGCTTTAATCGTACAATAACATAATTGAGAATGGAAAAAAAAATCTCTTGCAATTTGTCGATTTCAATCTTTAGCAGTGGCGATCATCAGCGATATACACTTATATACAACTCAATATAGAAACTTTTATTTTCCATACGCATACAATGTAAGCAAGGAAAAGGTAAAAAGTAAATGGAAATCAAAATATTTTTTTGCTTTTTCAAATACTTTGAATCCGTTCTTACAATTTTTACAATGATTCAGTATTCAATATGTAGGCATGCTGTGTGTATATGTAATGCGTGCATTTTAGAATTTCCTCACGTTTTCATATTCCTAGAGCACGATTTGGTGTGTTTTTGATGATGTCACAAATATGTTATAAATGTGTCTTAAGATTGTATTAACCCTTTTCGAATACTAGCTTATATACGGTTATATTTTTATGTTCTATTCGCACCACTATAATTTTATAATACATTTTGTAGCATATTTCTCTTTCTCTCATGTGTTGATAAAGTACAAGTATTTCTTTAAAAAAATTGTGCAAATCGAATAAAATTTCTTGTAAGAGATGCTAGTCCCGATGTCATGTGGAAAATGATATAGGACCGACAGGCGTTAATTCTTGAAAAAATCGCCGACGGGTTTTGTACCTAAATTGTTTTTCAAATATTCTGTAACGTTAACTGAAGATCATTTTATCTTATTGTATAGAAATATATATATATATATATATATTTTAACTTACGATCATCTTACATGAGGAATGGAACCTCTGTATCACAAATGGCAGATTGCTACCAATAAAGTTTTGCAGTATTCCTCACATTATTTAATGACAGAATTTCTGAGGATTAATAATGCGAAGAAAACTATTAAAATTTAGTGGTGAAAATCAGCCATTTGTGGCGCAGCATTTGCATCTCTGTCTTATATCTATACCATGCAGGGAGTGGTGGCTCGACCACTTTACCACCAGTAATTTCATTTAAAAAAATTTCTTTGTATAATCTTTAAAAAATCGCACTATTGAAATAGATCCAATTTTATGTACTAATATTCTGGAACAAAGGTGATTGTGAATCTTTGAAGAGCTGCTATTGCATGGTACACAGTGTTGGACTCTGTCACAGTCGAATAAACAAACCTTAGATTTCTGGAGGGTGCAATATTTTAGAAAATCATAATTTTAACCCTTTGCTTGTAGAAACCAATAATATCCACTGCCATTCCAATTTTTCTTTCGGTGTTCTTTCATTTTTTTTAAATGAATCCGAAATAAAATATAACCGTTTAAATATCAAATATCAATGTTATGAGAATGAAAATACATAAATAAAAATATTATAAGTAATTAAACCTCTGTTTTTTCCCAATGGGGAGGAGATTTAAAAAATCTTAATGCTGCGAATAACATTAAGAAACGTCTAAATAGTATGAATTTGATTTTAAAGCAAAGTATTTTTTTAAATAGTTTTTTATACAATAAACTCCGTCTAAAGCCCTATATAAGATAGATTTTTGTCTTATGCAGAATGTGTTGTATTTAAAAAAAAAGCCTAGCAACAGAGTATAATCGCATAATTATTTTAAAATGAATTTTTAAATAAAAAAAATGCTTATAAATATATTAATAAAACTATTATATCTATTAAATATTTTGTAACTTTTAGATTCGGTCGGCCGGCGAACAGTCTCACTCTGCCAGAATCTGATTTAATTCAGTAAAATCCTGTTCTGCAAAAATTAGGATTTAAGTTTTTATGCATTGTTTATTGCTTTGAAGACACAATACTTCTCTAAGCTGTCCGGAAAGTTGCTAGGAATAACTCCAGATTTTATTATTATTATTTTTTTAAATAATTAAAAAATCCATTAACTTCTAGTATTTAGTAACGGTAGGTAATGGTATTTAGGGAGGAGGGATAGGCTGCAAAGACTGATTATGATCTGACTGAACTCATATTACTATTAAAAAACTGCTTTACCTTATTTAATCCTAAATTTCGTCGATTAAATAAAATTCAAAGCAAAAAAAAAAATTCGAAAAAAATGCTGTAAATTTTTACTAGTGATAATCAGGTCATAAGAAACACCGATTTTGATATTTAACTTTTTCTCTCATTATGAAGGGAAATACTAATCAATTCTGCATTTGAGATTTGCCATGTTTTCAAAATCTCAAAAACAATGCGCACAAAATGTATTTTGCCACTTCGCCCTCACCTTCCCCCCTCCCCGAAACCTCTAAAGGCTGCGGGCACACACACAGTTTTTCGCACTAACTTCTTGCGCTATCTTTGATCTTTCGTTTCGGCGCTTTGATGTATAAATTGCACTTCTAGTGTACTGAATCTGAACTTCAAGAGAGGAATATCAGTTGACAGGTTTACGACCGAAGATGGAGTCGATAAAAGTTCCCCTTCCTTTGTCAAATAGGTAGGGTCAGTCCCACAAAAACCATTTAACGAGGTTTCACCCTTGTTCAGTTCGAAAACAATGATTGATTGATTGCTCTTTTAGTGTAATAAAAACTAGTGCCGTTCGTCTAGACCTTAAATTTTGTCACCATGGACTGATAGGTAATATGTCTAAATCGGTTTTTATTATTGTTTTGTTATCTGTATGGATGCGTGTTTATTTTCCGCATAAAAAAAGAAAATCCCAAAATTTTCGTTGTCTGGGTTTTTTGTTTGTAGAATAGAAAGTATTTTTTTTTTTACTTGTCAAACTTTTTTTTCCAAACCTCAAATTAATTAAATAGTTAAAGCAATTCCTGTGACATCGTAAATATAGGTTTTTCAGCGGTGACTTTTTTGGCCACCATTATTTCCGCACATCAATCAATCATCATGATAATTTTTTTAAGCATTTGCAATAGAGATGTCAGATGTACCAGGAAGATTGTTGTTTAAAAACAGTGATAGCCAATAAACTGAGAACCGTGAAATTTATCGAAGAGGGAGTTATGGACGAGGAAACTGCAACCACCGAACAAAAACAAAACGATGGGAAAACGCCCGTGGAAAATGTAGAAATTGAATTAGAAAACGACGATGATAATCCAATTCACACCCCAGCGGAAAAACCATCCAAGCCTAGAAAGTCGGAAAGACAAAATCGCGGAGTAGGGGGAACTGGGGCGCATTAATACATGGGGCACATTGATACACCCCCTCAACTGTTCACAGGGTCATTATAGGAAGCTTCACAACAGCTCCAAAAGGTGAAGCTAGTGTACACAACTACATACAGAAAGTCTTGGCTTGGTTCAGTAGTTTGTTGAAATGGGAGGGTAATTTATTGTTTTTGTAGGTCAAAAGTAAATTTGAGTTATACAATTGAAATGGTGTTATACAACTGTTCCAGCATTTTTAACCGAAAAGATTACTTTCCCTGGCAAGTAAAGCTACTCTTTATCAGTTCCTCATTCTTTTATTGCTAAGTAAATTATAAAGTGTTGGATTTGAGACTCATTTCATTCAAAATGGCTGTTTGGGGCACATTAATACAGTCTATGTCGGGGCACATTGCTACAACATACATACTTTTTTAGTTCATTTTTTCATTGGCTTTTATTATTTTTTTACCATACACTCCTTAATCCAACCATTTTTCGTCAAAAATTTCTAATATTAATTTTTATCGAAGTGAAATAGGTCTAATTTTTTATATTAGAACATTTTATAGTATTTTTGCAACGAGAAGACGTACAAATTTATCAAATAATATCTAGTGCTAGTCGAATTAACAAAAGAAAAAGACGGCAGCTTAGAAAGTCTCGAATTTATATCGATTTTCCAGAGTAAAAAGTATTTTTGAGATGAGAAATGTTAAGTAAGAGATACAAGTTGCAGAACAGCAAAGGATATTATATTATAAACAGAATTTTTAATATAATTATTCTTTATTTTCTGTTATTAAACTGATTTATAAACAGAAAACCTGGTAATTTTTCATATATCCTAAGAAAGAAGATAATACTGAGGTTGAAGTACCAGGTATGACAAAGTTACCACAGCCAACAATAAGACAATGAACAGCCAGAACATCAAGTCATTATTCGTTTAATTTGATTGCTTTAATATTACTTAAAATAAATTGCGCATGATTTGAATTTCTATAGATAAATATTGAATGGTTTGCTAATTTTCTATGAAAAATTTGCATTGGTGTTATTTTCTCTCCATTTTTCTCAAACGTAGAAAAGTGCCCACGAGGTTATCAATCTGCCCCGGGGATGGGGTACATTGATACAAATGACTTTTTTTTATTTTTTTAAATTGCATGAAAAATATTATATAAAACAACGATTGAACATTTTTATAATACACTACACAAGTTTTGCTGGCACAACATGGAAAAATAACTTGAAATTTCTACTTTCTGGACACCAAAAAAAATTCTTAGAAAAAACTGTATCAATGTGCTCCAGTTCCCCCTACCCCAGAACCGATTTGGCATAAGCGCAAACCTATGCCAAATACAGGAACCGAAAACATGAACAGATATACAAAACATTAAAGATGCAGAAATTAGGGATAAATGGTTAGAAGCAACGAATGAGGGGATAAGTTCGCTAAGACAAAATAATACATGGAAATTAATAAAACCGATTCCGGGAAAGCGAGTTATGTTATAGGATGCAAATGGACGTTCAAAGCGAAAAGGGGAGCGAACGGATCCGTAGAACGGTATAAGGCAAGACTAGTTGCCAAAGGATACGCTGAATAATACGGTTGTGATTTCGACGAAACATATGCGCCCGTTGTGTCTCGCACCACTCTGCGAGCATTTCTGAACGCAGCAGTGTACAAAAATCTAAGTTTTACTCACCTAGACGTAGAAACCGCTTTCTTACATGGCGACCTTGAGGAGGAAGTCTGTATGCATCAACCGGAAGGATACATAAAGAAAGGGAAAGAATATAAAGTGTATAGTCTCAACATAGCAATTTATGTGCTTAAGCAAGCAGATAGGGCATGGAACCTGAAAATTAGCAAATCCCTTAGATATTTAAATTTTGAACAATGCGCATCGGACAAATGTCTGTACAAAAGAGTTAAAAGGAAAGGTTGCATCCATAATCGTTTACGTAGATGACATTCTAGTTTGCAGTGACAAACAGGACACACACGAAATATACACACAGCTGTCAAAACAATACGAAATTAAAAATCTAGGAAAAGTAACACAATATATCTAGGAATAAACATAAGACAGTCGGAGAACGGAAAACTAGAATTTGATAAGGAACACAAAATAATACAGATCGCGGAGAAATTTGATTTACTGAGCGCAAAACCAACTTACACTTCGATGAACACTAATTATTTCAACCTAAACCGAAACGCAAAATTAATGGAAGACAACACGAAATATAGGCAGGCTGGGGGGGGGGAGACTTTTATACATCGCGACGTTAACGAGACCTGATGTGGCATCAATCGTAAATATCCTGGGAAGGAGCAATGAGTCGCCAAGAGAGGTTGATTGTGAGGCAATAGAAAAATTAATTAGATACCTCCTAACCACGAAGGACTTAAAATTTGCAATAGATAAAACAGAACCCCCACTATTAACTATATATAGTGATGTAGATTGGGGGAATGACAGAGTAGACAGAAAGTCAACCATCGGCAACCTATTCAAACTAGAAAACAAAACTGTGTGGCACTATTTTCAACTGAGGCGGAATACGTGGCTGCTTCAATCGCCAGTCAAGAGATAATATGGCTACTGAACTATTAAACGACCTAGAATTGCGTCAGCAAACCCCCATCACGCTTTATGAAGATAACTTATCCGCCATAAAACTAACGGAAAATGACAAAGCACAAGTCGAAACAAAACATATCAACGAGAAATATCACCACATACGCCACTTAGTGAAAAAGGCACAATAAAATTAGTTTATTGTCCCACGAAAAGAATGCTAGCTGATATCCTGACCAAAGCCTTACCAATGGTCTCCATGTTTGTGGAATATGCATCTCTTGTTTGTGAGGTATGCATAAAGTATATTATAACTTCATTATAACATACTGCGTGTTTCTACTGTAATTCAGAAAAAAAGAAAGAAAATAACTTGGCTACTTCTTGAGAGATGGCAGCACTGCACAGGGAGAAAATAGGACATTGCACTACGCAAATGAACAATAAAAGAAAAATTGTTCTTTCAGCATTCTTTCTTTCAGGGCCGTAACTAAATAGTCATTAATATTATTTTTCTGTATTCAGGAATTTCGAACATACTAAATTGAAAATAAATTATATGCATAAATATTCACGTAAATTCATGTTTGATGAATTATTTTAATTGCAGGATGCAGACGGGCACGAGTCGAATTTTTAGCTTTCATACTGAACCGGGCCAATCATTTGTTTGGGAGAGTTCGATCTAAAAATTATAGTTTTGGGTAAATCTGTAACCTACATATCGAAACCAGCTTTCATTTTTTTTTAATGCTATTTTCAACCATTATTGCATAGCTACTAAATATACCGAGTGTTCTAAAATGAACTTAATCCAGTAATTTGCAAAAAAATTACACATATTTAAAAAAAAAAACACTTGGAAGAGGGTTATACAACAGGAGGTGGCTGCACAAACCATCAAAGCTCATTGACTTCACGGATGAAATTATAGGATTAGTTAAAACTATATTCGCATATTAAAATACAACTGGTCTGCCAATCACATCTTGATGGAAAGCACCTGAAAACCCAATTTTAGTGATTAACTGTTAGGTTTATCATTGTGTTTTCTGCTCCCGGAGGACTATTAGCCGTGATTCAAGAGCAGTGGTGATTCTGTTCCGAAATTTCCGAAAATTTGTCATTTTGAAAATTCGAACATAAAAAAAATCTTAAATTTTGACAAATGATCGCCATTAAAAATCAGTTTCGTCAATCGTTCTCAGGAAATATCTTCAATTTCGCCAAAATAAAGCGGAAAAAATACGAAATTAGCCAAATGGCCGCGGAAAAACACGAAGTTGGTCAAATTGCCAAAGAAAAGAACGCGAAATTTTTCAAAGGACAACGCGAATTTCGTCAAAGGTCAGCGGAAAAAAAATCGAGTTTCGTCAAAGGATTGCAGAGAAAACATGATTTTCATCAAATAGTTGCAAATAAGAGCAAGTTTCATTAAAGAAATGCGAATTTCGTCAGAGGGTTGCGAAAAAAACACGAATTTCATCAAAATGTCGCAAAACCCCATCAAATTTTGTGAAAGGATCACGGGAAAAACGTGAATTTCTTCAAAGGATCACGGATAAAAGCGAATTTCCTTAAAGGATGGTGATCAAAACTGGGTCAACTATTCTCGCAAAAGTAAAAACCAAATCTGTAACTGACCCAAATCCGAAATTTATGACAATCTGCCCCGATAGTAAAAGTCGACGCGACCAATAGTAAAATATAGTTGTTAACCGAACCCAGGCCCGATCTGAAGCAAAAAATCAGAAATTAACTCTACCTGCAGAAAACAGTAGAAGTTAACCGGACCAAACGTGACTCACAACAAAAAGTAGAAATTAACCCGAGCAGCAGCAAAAAATAGAAGCCATTCGGACATTAAAATTTGTGAAATGATTGCAGAGAAAACACGAATTTCTTCAAAGGATCGTGAACAGACGCACTTTTCGCCAAAAGATTGCGAAAAAGAACGAAAATGTTATCAAAGGACGCAATCCAATCAAAATCGGGTCTTCCCGAACGCTTCTTGCAAAAGTAAAAACATAAACCTTTACTGCTCCAAATCTGAATTGCATGTCAAACAGCCCCAAATGCGTTAATCGCATCTAAAGAGTAAAAGTTAACCCGATCAACAACAAAATGTAATAAACGACCGGACCCAAACCCGACCCAAAAGCAAAAAAATCAAAAATTAACTCGAACCGCAGCAAAGAGTAGAAGTCAACCGGAACCAAACACGACCCAAATAGAAATTGACCTGACTAGGAGCAAAAAATGGAAGACAACCGGACAAAAACCTGACCCACAGCAAAAAAAGTAGAGGAAACACGACCCGCATTAAAAAAAATGAGCTCCGACTCGTGCATCAGATTAGAATTTCCAAAAAATTTTCCAATTCTTAAAATCGCCCACCCCACCCCCTTGAAGACTCTCCAGATCCGCCCTTGGCCATAATAAAACTGAAATAGAAAAAACTTCTGTTACATCACGTTTGTGAAAAGAAGTTCCAAAGGAACTTTTTAATCGTTCTAGAATCAAGTGAAAGTAGAAAAATCAAAGGTTTATTTTAATTTTATGTAAGAAATAAAGTTTTAAAAATGTCTTTTTGAAAGATAGTGGAGATATTACAAAACTGCCGAGTAACATCTCTAGACATCGAACAAGAATTTTCTGCCTTTATAATTATTTTGAACTAGCGGCCCGCCCTCGCTTTGCTTCGGGTAGAGCAAGTCGCCCAGTCCCGTTCCACTACTGACACCGCAAATTGTTACTACCACTTTATCCCATTAAATTCAATTACTAAAAAACATTATCCTCCTTTTAGGTAGTCGGATAAAAAGTAGCCTATATGTTAATCTAAGGTGTCAGATACTTCCTTACAAAATTTCATAAAAATCGATCCATCCGTTCTTGAGTTATAAATGGTGTAACTAAGACGAATTTGTTTTATGTATATAGATTATAGCAGCCCGCCCCGGCTTCTCACAGGTATAAAGAAAAATTTCAAGTTATAAATTTGTACACACGCACTCATAACCTAATAATTAAAATGCCGTCTCTGACATTGACTCTCCTCCCGTGCCCCAGTGACGCCTACATCACATATTATGTTGTAGCCTAGCCGAGCGGGGTGAACGGCGACTACGCGACTTTTTTCTAATACTTACATTTTTAAATTCGTGATATCTTTCAAATGGAATGTCCGAATCAAATAATTCAAAAAGTTATATAAAGTTATTTAATCAGTCTTGATTATGAAGTAATTTATTTTGATATTTATTTTAATTATTTTTTTAAATAAAAAAAAACACTTATTGTGACGTAATTATAACAGTTAGACATACACTGTCGCGAAATTTTTGGTAGCTAATTATATGTTAACAAAGTCGTAGTACATTATTTTGTTCTATAATCAATAGTATTCGCAGCGAACGCGATGTAAGGATTTTTTAAGGTCATTTTTCTACACCTTGAGTTACATTATTGGCATTTTAGTAAGGATCCCTATTTTTTTTTTTTTTTTTTTTTTTTTTTTTTTTTAAATATAGTCTATGTTCACCAGAAATAGTGTAGCTTTCCAACGGTGAAAGAACTTTTCAAATCTGTCTAGCAGTTTCGGAGCATATTCAAATCAAACAAACAAATAAGCCTCATTTAGAATGTCCAGAGGGATGAAACCGGATTCACACGAAGTGGAGCTGCTCCGCTATCATTCCTGCTTTAATTTTGTACCCATTTACAAACCCAAGCATAAAGCAGCATTAAAATTCCTTCGCGCAAGTTTTCGTGCGCAGGTCTCTGTTAAAGAATATCGTCTGCTTGTTTACTTTTGGCCTCGTAGGGTGCAGTTTCGCTATGACCAACACATAATGTGCAGGAATTGGTACGCGGCCACTTGTTTTAATACCTGTACGATACATTAATATGAAACTGTTTTGGCATGCGGCGATTTGTTTTAATATCTGAATATATGAAACAGTTCTTCGAATTTAAAGTTATACAATCTTCAGTTTTAAAATTAATTTTGCAATGATAATTATGTCGCTAATTATGTCATGAAAAATATAACACTGTTTTTAAAATGTAACCCATTTAAATTGATTATCGATACTATGAGGTTTATATATTTTTATGCTACCTTCGAAAATTTTTTGCAATTGACTTTAAAATATAAGGATAGCTAAAATAATTAAAAGAGTGGACATGTATACTTTTTTAACTTGTATTACAACCATACGCACTTTATGTCTGAAAATGTTAACTTGTACTTTATTTGCAATATTTAATATTTTATTAGTTTTCCGTAATAATTAATTTGTCTTAGATTTGTGTAATAGTTTTTTTTTTTTTTTTTTTTTTTTTTTTTTTTTTTTTTCCGAAGACTTTTTTTTTTTTCTTTTCATTGATTAAAATACAAACTTGTATTTTTTGAGCTTTGCTTACTACTAATAACATATCGCTATTCTATTTAAATTATAGTGGTATTTTATTTTCATTGAACTATGCTTTATTTCATTCTCTTATAAAATTAGCATAAATTATCGTAATCTTTTATTAGTAGTTTTACAAGCTTTTATATAGCTAATAGTTATATGTTTTTTTTTTTTGACATTAGATGTGATTTTTTGCTAATTTATAAGGAGAGAATAATATACACATTTATTATGTTATTCATCTTAAAATAATAATAAATAAATAAAGAGAAGGATATATTTTTAAATAAATATATTTTTTATAGAATCTCATGATTTGTGTTGCAGCCTCAAGATTGGACTTTCATAAATATTGTTGTAGTTCATTCATTAATGATAAAAATATATTAATTCAAAATTGATGCGATTTTTTGCTGGTATTTTTTTTAAATTATTAATTTATCTCTCATTTTCTTGCAGCTGTTTTTTTTTTTTTTTTTTTTTTTTTTTTTTTTTTTTTTTTACGGACAAAAGGTCAAAATATATTTTCAAGCAAGGTTAATTTGAGTATGACTTATTATTCTATATGAATGGGTTTGTGGTGACGTGAATTTATAAATTCATCTCTAAACCAATTCTCCTTTCGATTAAAACAAAGATGAAACTCTAATAAGATATCTAAAAATCTTTCGATATTACTGAAAACTTTTCAAAGCAACTGCAAAACTTTTAATGTAACATTGAAGCGAAGTAAACAATTTTTATTGACACCAGAAGCCAGTCTACCTACAGGACCCTACTGAAAAATGAAAGTAATTTAATACTTTCTAATACATTTGAAAAGAGTGTTTATAAAATCAATTTGTCAGTCTGTGCTGCAATTAATATAAACTCAAATTTCCATTTATGTTATTGAAATTAACTAAAGCATGTTTCTTAGCGAAAATGAAGTGTGCAGAATTATTGCGACAATGGGAGAAAAACCTTTTGTGGTAAATTTAAATGATGTTACACTATTTCAAATATGAAATTTATATCCATTTAAAAAATGCACTAACCATGGTTTCTGCATAGTACGGTGTATAATAAAAATGAGATGGTCTCTGTCTGTGCTCAGTTTTTATTCAAGTCCTCTAATAGGTATACTATTACAAATTTATAAATTTTTTTAAAGGAATTTTCATGGACATGAAAATCGCGAAACATTGTCTTGAAAGAGTATTTAGAATTAATACTTATTTCTATGTAAGAAGAAATATTTTAGCAATAATATATTCATAAAACACCAGTATTCAGTTAAATATAATAAAAACTTTAAAATTCCGAAAGTTTCAAAAAGTGTTAGAAAGATGATTTTTATTGTATTTAAAAGAAATATTTTAACGAAAAACTTTTTGAAATGTTACTAACACTTTTATGTAATGTACTTTTATCATCAGGTTCTGGTGACACAAAATTTTTTGGTCTTTCAAATCATCAGACTTCGATTAAAAAAAAAAAAAAAAAAAAAAAAAAAAAAAAAAAAAAAAAAAAGCGCTGAATACTGATGTCAAAACATGTATCATTAATTTACACAATCACTACTATAAAAATTCAATTAATGGCTATGTGAAAAAAAAATGATTTGAAGCATATTTTATAATGCTACACTATTTCAAACATAATGACATAGATATATATTATTGAGATTTATTACAAGATGCTTACTGTAGAATATGATATGCATAATGGTTATCATTCATTTACAGAGCGACAAAAAATTTTGATTGTAGTATAATGGATGTACTGTACAATATAAATTAGTTTAATATAAATTATACATATTTATTTAATATATTAATTAATTTAAATTATGTACATTTAAAAAAATATTAATTAATATTAATTATAGATATTTAAATAATAATATTACTTAATATGGATCATTCACATTTAAATATGAATATTATCTATGTATATTTAAATATTAATATTAATTAATTATGTATATTTAAAATCCTTATCAATTATATATTTAAATACTAATAATAATATAGGGAAAGGGAAAAATAATTATGCTAACCTTCCACTACTTTATAATTACAAATGAATGGGTAATTAGTAAAAAGAATAGTAAATTAATTGCAATTTTTATATATGAAGATAAGATTTTTAAAAAATGATAATTTAAGTATGAAATTTGTAAAATTTACTAATATTTTTCAACAGTAATATAAAATTGTATTTAGTGTAAGTTTAGGATACATTGTATTTTAATAAATGTTCATGTAATTATTTTTTAAAAGCTTGAGTAACTTTTAAAAGTATCTTAATTATTGAAAATTTATTTGAGATAAAATTTTATGCAATAAAAATTATTACATTTTATTCATGTTAATTTTAATTTTGTTTATTTAATTGTAAGTATAATTTAGTTTAATTATCTAATTATCAATTGTATGAAAATACAAAGCAACTGATTTTTACATGTTTATAACTGTTCTTTATTAACTAATTCAAAAAAGATGATTAAGAAACTCCACAAGAGAGAAAATAGCAAAAAAATGCACAATTTAAAACCTAACAATTAAAAAATTTGGTTTTAACCAACATACTATACAAGGTTTATCTTTCAACAAAGCCCATTGGAAAAAATTTGCCAGTTCTCCTAAACAGATTAGCGCGCGAGAAATGGGCGGAGAAATTTGAACGGACACTTGCTTTGTACACCCGAAAGGAATCATGGGTACATGCTGGATTAGTGCCCTAGGAGACAGCAGGGGTGAAAAATGCCCTAGGTTGAAACCGGATCTGCACATTCTAAACAGGTCAGAAATACAATATGATGGAATCGATGTGAATTGAATGTGGATTCGAGGGGATATTCTAAATGACCAATCAAATCTTTCATTTTTATAATTTTATATTAAATTAAATAAGTAATATTTATCCCTGGACTTTGTGAAAAGTCCGCATTTGAAATGGTAGAAAACGTTACAATTTTAAATATTTGACCGCTCCCCCCCCCCCCCCACACAAAAAAAAAATCCTCCCGCCCCATATTTGATGCACACTACTCTTTAAAATATTTACTATCTATTATAACTTTTTGAAAACTCCAAAACAATCGTTTTGTGATTTTTTTTTTATTTTAATTAATTCACGTTTCAGCATTTCTTTTCCTTTTTTTAATAATTGCTAAATAGTTTTAAAAATTAAAACATGCGCTTTTATATCACGTCAAACTATTTTTTTTTCTTTTTTTGGCATAGTTACAATTTTCATATTTGTTTCAGTGATTGTCATGTTGTCTAAGGTGTCAGGTAACTTTTAATTTCTCAAATTGCTTTTGATCCGTTTATCCGGCGTTTTATTTTGATACTTTTAAGCTGCGACTATAACCTATGTTCACCAGAAATAGTGTAGCTTTCCAACGGTGAAAGAATTTTTCAAATCCGTCAAGTAGTTTCGGAGCCTATTCAATTCAAACAGTCAAACAATCAAATCTTTCCTCTTTATAATATTGGTATAGATGTGACGTCATTTTTTACCGATTTTTATTAATTACATATATCCATGCCTCTTGTTCTTTTAATAAATACTTCAAAATTTCTATGTTATTTAAAATATGACGTCAAATTATTCCAAATCAAATATTTTATTAATAATTTAATTCTTTCTCGTTCATTTTACTTTTAATTATGTCGCCATTTTTCACAGAGAACTTCTTATTAACGTAATCGATATTTGTGCGTTTTATATAATAAAAAACTTTTTTTTCCAAGCATGACGTCATATTTATTTTCCTTTAAATTAATTTTATTTTAATTTTGCACGTGGATACTGTTTAACTGAAAATTAATTGCCGAGGAGAAATTATTTTTCAAGATTTTCATTTGCTTGGCAACAGGAAAGAAAAATGATTATTTTTTATCGGAAAATTTTTAATTGATTCTGTATGAAAAATAATTAAATTTTGAATTATTAAGGAAAATATTTGAATAAATCAATTAAAAATTAGCCTATGTTCACCGGAAATAGTGTAGCTTTCCAACGGTGAAAGAATTTTTCGAATCCGTCAAGTAGTTTCGGAGCCTATTCAATTCAAACAAACAAATAAACAATCAAATCTTTCCTCTTTATAATATTAGTATAGATAATGTTTGTAAAAAGTTTTACATCTGCAAAACAAAAGCCATTAAATTTATTCGGTCAGAGTTTCCCTGTAAACGATATTAGATGTTTAATTTTGTGGCAGTAAATTAAATTGATTTTCAGGAAATCCTACCCGCGATAGGCCAACATATATTTGGCCATGAGTAAAACATTCTTTCCGTAGGTCGATCCCTACTAATTCGAAGGTTTGACCTTACCTTGGGACTTATTAATAGTTAACGCGAAAGATGTTTTTACAGGAAATTGAAGCGGTTTAAATGGGATTGGTAGATCAGTTGGGATCATCGGTATCCTCCTCGGTATATGAGCTAGTTGACCAGCTCTGGGCCGATGATAATGATTGCTAGTGAATGGTTTAGTGAATTTTAAATTGCTGTGGATAATGGACTGCGTATTCTATATTAGTCACGGTGTCGATTGATTTCCAATTTTTTACTTGGTCGGGAACTTTTTGAATAATCATATTGTTTATATCGTTGACACTATCATTCCTGGGTGACACTATTGCTCTAGAACACAACCAACGAAAGTCTTTTTCGTGTAAATTTTCGATGTCAGGGTATACTGCATCCATTAAAAATTGTAAACTATGGATTCTTTGGCCTAGAGGCTCATCCAGAAGAATGTTACAATTTCTGCTTAAATTTGGAGTGTGGAAAATTCCTTCCCCAAGTTTAATCAGTTGCTGTGGAAAATCACTATCTGTGATTCCATGAAGATGAGCTCTCATATTTCTCCGTTATTTTATATTTTCAATCGAAGTCCATAAGGGCGACGATTTTAAGCATGCTTTCACGATATCTGCTCGCGTAATTCTGTTAATAACAGTAAGAGTCAGTCGGAAATCTCCAGCAAATACAAAAGTAATCTCGCCCATGAGAGCAGAGGAGTTTAAGATCTTTTAAGGTTCTGTCCACGGCCTCTATATGTGCTTTATGGCTCATGGTGCATTCATCTCACATAACCAATGAGGCTTCTTGTAGTAGTTTACCAAGAGGCCCATTTTAGCGAATAAAACATATCGATTGTTGCTCAAGATTTACTCTCAATCCTTTACGCTCAATCTTTCCTCTTTAAAGTGCTATTGCACGTAAAAATTGCAAGCGACAAAAATCGCCTGCGTTTTTTCGTTTTCTTAGCATTTCATTGGCTGTTAGAGAAGAGTCTTTACCATCATTTGTATTTCCAAGCATTTGATTGGCTCTTATTGGCGACTCGCTTCGTTCCAGGCGTCAAAGAAGTTCCGACACAAGGGAGTCGCGCGCTAACCAAGCGACTCTTCTGGTCCCATAGGATAACATGGAGACGCCTGCAGCACGACACGTGTAATAGTACTTTTATAATATTGGTATAGATGTGACGTCATTATTTACCTATTTTTATTAATTGCATATATCCATGCCTCTTGTCCTTTTAACAAATACTTCAAAATTCCTATGTCATTTAAAGTATGACATCATATTTTTCCAAATCAAATATTTTATTAATAATTGAATTCTTTCTCGTTCACTTTACTTCTAATTATGTCGCCATTTTTCGCAGAGAACATCTATTAACGTAAGTGATATTCGTGCGTCTTATATAATAAAATACTTTTTCCTCCCAAGTATGACATCATATTGATTTTCCTTTGAATTCTTTTTATTTTAATTTTTCACGTGGATAGTGTTCAACTGAAAATTAATTGCCGAGGAGAAATTATTGTTAAAGCTTTTGATTTTATTGGCAACGGGAAAGAAAAATGGTTATTTTTTATCGGAAAAATTTTAATTGATTATGTATGAAAAATAATGAAATTTTGAATTATTAAGGAAAATATTTGAATAAATCAATTAAAAATTAGCGTATGTTCACCGGATACAGTGTAGCTTTCCAACGGTGAAAGAATTTTCGAAATCCGTCGAATAGTTTCGGAGCCTATTCAATTCAAACAAACAAACAAACAATCAAATCTTTCCTCTTTATAATATTAGTATAGATGATAATGGAGAAAATGAAAATGCTGAAAATTGTTATGTGCAATAAAAACTTTTCTACCGAAAATTGAACCGACTTCAAAAACTACTGCAAAGTGAAAAATATTTTTTTTTAGAGAATAGTAATAAGAAATTAAATTAAGAGCGTAGTATTTACGATGCGTATTATATTTATGTACATTAATTTGATTTTTTTGGAGTCGGTGCTAGCCAAGCCAAGTTACATGTAATTTTCAATAGCCACACATCCAAGTATCTAGAAGTTTTTTTACGATTTAATATTTAGTTATGAAATTTAACTTTATTCTTTTACGATTTGCATTGGATATTTAATTTTAGCTTTGAAATTGGCTTGGCTGGCACCGACTCCAAAAAATCAAATTAATGTACATAAACATAATAATACGCATCGTAAATACTACGCTCTTAATTTAATTTCTTATTACTACTATCTAAAAAATTATTTTTCACTTTGCAGTAGTTTTTGAAGTCGGTTCAATTTTTGCTAAGAAAACTTTATTTTTCTCTTTTTAGTTATAAGTAAACGATTTTTTGAAGTCGGTTAATAAAAATTATAATACGAAAAAAATACATTGTAAATTGTACACGTATGTCAGGAGGGGGTTCGAACCCACGCTCTCTTTCGAGAACCAGAGCTTAAATCTTGCGCCGTAGACCGCACGCCATCTGACAGCACGTATACCATCCTGATTGCACTCCACTCGGCAAGCTTATTCAACGTCCATGTTACTTTTAATTTGCAAGAAATTTCTAATTTTATTAGTTTTTGCCTAATTACTAGAAAAGTACTGAACCAATTTCGATGAAATGGAAGTAGTACCAATTCGAGTAACCTCTTTAATTTAACACAAAAACCAAATTCATCGGTTGGATAGTTTCAGACTTATCAGTGAACATATATATATATATATATATATATATATATATATATATATATATATGCGTCGAATTGATAATCTCCTCCTTCTTTTTTGAAGTTGGTTAATAAAAGTTATTATACGGAAAAAATTATTGTAAATTGTACATGTATGTAAATTATGTCAGGAGTGGGGTTCGAACCCACGCCCCCTTTTGAGATCCAAAGCTTAAATCTGGCACCTTAGACCGCTCGGCTTTCCTGACTGCACTCCATTCGGCGAGCTTATTCAACACCCGTGTTACTTTTCATTTGCGAGAAATCACTAATTTTATTAGTTTCTGCCTAGTTACTGAAAAAGTACTGAATCAATTTCGATGAAATGGAAGTGGTACCTTCTTTCATTTAACACAAAAACCAAATTAATCGGTTAGATAGTTTTGCAGTAATCGGTGAACATAAATAGAAAAAAAAAATACATACGAGTCGAATTGATAACCTACTCCTCCTTTTTTGAAGTCGGTTAATAAAAATGATAATACGGAAAAAATATTGCAAATCATACCCTTATGTCAGGAGTGGGGCTTCAACTCACGATCTCTTTCGAGAACCAGAGCATAAACTGGCTCGTTAGACTGCTCGGCCATCCTGACTACACTCCATTCTGCGAGCTTATTCAACGTGCATGTTACTTTTAATTTGCGAGAAATCACTAATTTTATTAGTTTTTGCCTAATTACTAAAAAAGTATATTGAACCAATTTCGACGAAATGGAAGTGGTACCAATTCGAGAGTAAATTCTTTCATTTAATGCAAAGACCAATTTATTCGTTTGGATAGTTTCGGAGTAATCAGTGAACACATATAGGAAAAAAATTACATACGCGTCGGATTGATAACCTCCTCCTCCTTTTTTTGACGTCGCAAGATTATTGTACACCCGTATGTCAGGAGTGGGGTTCGAACCCATGCTTTCATTCGCGAACCACAGTTTATATCAGGCGCCTTAGACCGCTCGGCCATCCTGATCGTATTCCGTTCTGCGAACTTATTCAACGTCCATGTTACTTTTAATTTGCGAGAAATCCCTAATTTTATTAGTTTTTGCCTAATTACTAAAAAAGTATTGAACCAATTTCGACGAAATGGAAGTGGTACCAATTCGAGAATAAACTCTTTCATTTAACACAAATAATAGTTTAATCGGTTGGATAGTTTCGGTGTAATCGGTGAACATGCATAAAAAAATACATACGCGTCCAATTGATAATAACTTCCTCTCCCTTTTTTAATTCAGTTAAAAAATTATAATACGGACAGAAACACTGTATATTACACACGTATATCAGGAGTGGGGTTCGAACCCACGCTTTCTTTTGACAATCAAAGCTTAAATCAGGCGGCTTAGACCGATAGGCTATCCCGACTGCAATCTATTCGGTGAGCTTATTCAAGGTGATGTTACTTTTCCAAGTCTATTATTTTAGTACCCTTTCACTGATAAAGTATTGAATCGATAAAAGATCTCTGATACTCTGTGCTAACAGTTAAATACAAAATATTTTTAATAGCAAAATTAGTATTTAATTTGTAAAATATATATGTAAAAATTATAATACGGAAAATGTTATTGTATACATGTATGTCAGGAGTGGGGTTCGAACCCACTCTCATGCTTCCGAGAACCAGAGCTTAAATCCTGAGCCTTAGACCGCTCAGCCATTATGTCTGCACGCCATTCAGCGAACTTATTCAACACTTTTAATTAGCGAAAAATCACTAATTATATTAGTTTTTGGCTAATTACTAAAAAAGTACTGAACCAATTTCTATGAAACGGAAGTGGTACCAATTCGAGAGCAAGCTCTTTCATTTAACACCAAAACCAATTTAATCGGTTGAATAGTATCGGTAAACATACATAAAAAAAATATATATATATACATACGCGTCGAATTTATAACCTCTCTCCTTTTTGGAAGTCGGTTAAAAATAACTCGCAATGCGATGAAAATGTGTCGCGATGTGCATATGTCCTTTAATAAAATTATCATAAATAATACATTTGCATTCGAATAATTTTTATTTCCTATTAATTAACTGAAATATAATAAAATTTAAAGAAATCAGCAAATTATTTACCGCCAAATTGCATTTTGACTAAAAAGATATGTGTATACCTTGGGCCTTAACAGCATATTTCGAAGCTTTTTAATGCACATTTTGTATGCATACCTTGTATGCCTCTTTAACTTCTTCGTGTCGAGAGTCCCCTCCCCCTTTTTTTAAAATCTATTATCAGGGTTTTTCAAAACAGAATATTTTTGTACTTGAATCAAGAAAATGCTCTGATTAAATAGGGTAAACTTTACAATAAAAAAAAATAATTGGTGAGGATAAATGAAGGATTCTGAGGTCGTTTAATCGCATGTTTACCGGTCATTCGTTTTCAAGGTGTTAAAGAGGTGCTATTTAATTATTTCGATAAAAAAAATAAAATAAAGTGATTGTTACCAAATATTCATCCTCTAGTCTGGTCTTGTTAAGCTGAGCATGCACATCTTTCAATCGACCTATCATAATTTGATTGTTGTGAGCTAACTGGATCATTTCTTGTTGGCGTTTCCACGTGTTTAAGCTAAAAGACAATTATGAAAGTGAGAAATAAGCAAACTACTGTGGCTTTCATAAAACTTTCAATTATATTATTTTACCACTAAGGAGCTCTGCTCAATACCCCTTTGTGCCTCGACTTTTCCGCAGATTTGCGTGTTGCAAACTTGTTCTTAATTTAGTCATTGGTAAAAACGTACAAAACCTCAATTTGTTGTTTTCATTCAACATTTCAGTTTTATGAAATGGTCTATCACTTACATATTATTAAAAATCGTCTTCATTGAATACATTCTCATTGATTAAATAAATGCTTATTACTTCTTTAATGATATTCGATAGTGTGAAAGTTTTCTAAAATACATTTCCAACAATTTCTACTACAACATGTATGGTGATGACTGTCCAGGATGTGATATAATCAAGTCATTACCCATTAGCACAAGATTTGTAGTACGTTTTCTATGTCTCAAAGGCAGTTCAGTCAAGTGGCTGTAGTTTAAGGGACGAATAGGGTGGAATTGTTAACTAAATAATTCCAACTTCTCCGCATTTCTTTATTGTAAGAATTGAAATATGGCTGTTTGTTATATTATCTATGATTAACAACATAATAAAATACATAAATATACCTTTAAAATTGATTCAAAACCCAGAAAAATACATCAGAACATGTGCTCTTTAGAATGTTGCATCGCATGGAAAAAAAAGGTTTATCGGGTTTTACCATATGCATATTTGCAAATTTGAGTCATTATAAAACAAGTATAAAAAAATGCTCTGGTGAGCAACAAAAAAGGGTAATATGTTTTTATGTATTAAAAAGTGTTTGACAAGTGCTTCTAATTGAACATGAGATAGGGACAAGTAAAGGGTTCCCTTCTTGACTGCAACTTACTGTCAATGCCAAATTTGGAAAAAATCCTATTTGAGCTTTTTCCGTGTAAAAGAAATCAATCACAATCACGATAAAAATGTGTAACGCAAAGACACAGTCAGAAAAAACGCAGCGTAATTAAACATAAATATAAGGTGAAATATTACCAGAAACCTTAGTTCCTGTAAAAGGGTACCATACTCATGCAGTGCCACCAAGCATGTCCGCAGCGTAGAACTGCACAGAAAACTGATTTGTAATGCAGTTGCAACGCAGAGTCAACAGCTCAGTTCACATGTAAAGCAGGATTGAAAATTTTGCTAAAAAGAAAGACGGAAATTTTTACGCAAATTTCTTGCATTTGGAAAAAGCGCAAATATGATTTTTTTTTTTTTCAAATTTGGCATTGACAGTGAGTTGCAACCAAGAAGGGACCACTTGTCCTCTCTCATGCTCAATTAGAAGCACTTGTCAAGCATTTTTTCATACTTAAAAACATACTACCTTTTTTTGTTGCTCACCAGAGCATTTTTTTATACTTGTCATTCAATTTTTTTGATAAAAACTGAAGATTTTTTTCTTGATCTTGAAAAGCAAAGTATTTGCTGCCAAAATTTTATTGTTGTATTAGAATAATTAGGAAAGTTATTGCATTGTAATATAAAATGGGTGATGAGAAATAAACTAAAGAGTCGAACGAAAATAACTGCAGTACGCTCACAACTTTATTCAAAGAATTTAGAGTAAATGCTTCGCAATAAAAAACAAATAATTATGTTTTTCTCGTGATTTATTTAATTTGAATGAATTATGTTACATGCATACAAAATTTATACTTATTTAAGCTTGGTGGCAATGAATAAAGAAAATTACAACAGCAACAATAAGAAAGAATGTTCAACTGCAGCTACAACTGTTCAAGACACAAATTCGATTTTCTCAGCGATCGTCAAACATACAAAGATAAAAAAAAAATCGTTTTTAGATTTTACCAAAAGGATTAAAATAAACCAAAAATGAAGTTAATTTATCCATAAGATCGTTAGCTATCGCTTGTTGAATTTTACTTCTTCATTTTTTCTATAAAAGTTAAATAAAAAACTACAGTAAACTTCGATAATTTTTTAATGCTATCATTTTATTCATCTCTTCGAGTTCTATCTTTTGAAAAAAAATCACTGTCGTACGTCAACTGGTTCACCAGAAATTTCAAAAAGACGTTTGCATTTTCTATTTCTTAAACATATATTATACCAAACGCTACCGCGTTTGCTAAGATATATCCAAAATAAAGTTGGGTTGTTTTCTTTACTGTATGTCACGTGTTTTGTGAAGTTTTCTATAAAGTAAGTTATAAAAATACTTTTATTTATGTAAGTTATTGCAAACCATGTATTTGCTGTACCATCGGATATGTCCCAAGGTACAATGGTTTTAGTAAAATCAAACTGATGATAAATCTAGAAGCACCATTATTATTTTCTCATATCCAAAACATTTAAAAGTCTTCTCTTTTATTTAAAAAAAAAGTTTCAATTGACTTCTTTTAAAAGTAAATAATTAAAAAACGAAATTTGAACGGGGGAAAATATTTACTTTGGACTAAAGAAATTTTCTTTTTCTCACCAAGTTGTTAATTTAATTCTTCTGATGTTGTCTGTCACTATGATATGATCAGTTGATTATATATAAGTCACTATTAGACATAAACAAAAGATCATTATTGTCACAGTTTATTAGAAATTGTCAATGTTCCGAGGTACATTGCTAAGGTACTGGTGCCCAAGGTACAACTATCCCCTATAGCTCAAACAGTAATTATCATAGAACACTCAAAATATTTTATATATAGTAAACGTATTTTTATTTGTTTACCTTTGTTTGTTTCGAAACGTTTGAAGAGCTGTAAAAAATGCTACAACTAGTGTTGTCAGATGTTCGATTTACGCGAAATGTCCAGATTTTCAAGAACTCCAAGACCTGACCCGCGAAACCTCTACGTGGGATGCAAAAATTTCTGATTTTTCATGATACACAAATTCTTTAAAATCTACACAAATTCTCTAAAAGAGAAATTTAACTTTTAATATGATGCTGTTCGTTAATCCGCATCAAGTGAAATTTTAAGCAGTAAAACCTGTGAAGATACATTCTAACAGAAACTTGTTATAGTCCTTTCCAAAGAAACACTTTATAAATTCTACCTGCTTAGATGGAAACCTGTCTAAAACTGATTTGTTTGCGGCTTTTAGCGAAATTTTTATTACGAGTTTCAGTGAAACCTTGTGTTAACGGAACTCGTTTATAATGGAATTCTGTTTTTAACTGACTTCAAGGAGTAGGTTATGATTTCGAGCTGTATGTATTTATTGTTCATTCACAACTTCCGTAAATATAAACCGATTTTGATAATTCTTTTTTTGTTTGAAAGTATAAGATACCCATGTGGTCCCATTTTAATTTCAGAGAATTCTGATGATTAGAACTTTTATAAAATAAAAACTTTAAAAATTCAAATTCTTTTTGAAGCAATCGTCCAATTAATAGTGTTCATTCTTTTCAATAAATTATATTCGAACATTAAAAAGTACAATTTCGTTTCACGTTACATCATATACAAAACATGTCACGAGAATTAAAGATAAGAGGATTAAAATAAAATAAATAAACATGGATAATAGACTTAACAATAACCAAAAAATACGAAAAATGTGATGCTACCAGAAGAAACTATTACACATATGCGAATTTTTTTTTCTTCAAAGTGCGAAATCTAGACTAAATAAAGGTCGGGGTCTAGATAGATTTTGCTAAGTTAGCGAAAGCAGATTGACGATAGTTTGTTCTAGCAGTTTGTCGTTAGCGCATATGAATGCATAGTTTTAAATACGCTTATGATTTGATAAAAAAAATAATGATTTATTGCAATTTATCTTTCATTGTTGCAATCGTTTTCAAATAATACGCATATTAAAACTATGCATTCATATGAGTTAGTGAATGCCAAGTTGTCGCCAAGCTTGATTTTTTTTTTAAATCGGTTAGTTTTTTTTTTTTTTTTTTTTTTTTTTTTTTTTTTTTTTTAAGCAAGTCGTGGTTTTTTTCTTCTTTTTACATATACTAGCAAAAGCCATGCTTTGTTTGGATTCGCGAAGCATTATTTTATAAAACAGATATTTGAAAGTAAAAATATTTTTTAATATTATTTTTGCATCTTTATTAAACAGAAACGTTATTTTATGTTTTGGCGCATTTTAATTTTTTATTTATGATGTAAGACTGACATAATAAAAATTTTTCGAAGCAAACTTTTACAAAATATTTTTAAATTTTCAACTAAAAGCTCTTTTAAAGATGTTTTTACAATTTCCAGCAACCACTGGTGTTTTTAAAAGTGTTTGAAATATGCATGTTTCCAATCTTTGTAATTAACATCAAATAATCTTTGATAGCTATTTTAGAATAATATATTTGAAGAGAGCTTGAAGAAAGTTACTTCGTCAAAATCCTATTTTCTGGAAAAACATTTGAAATCTGCTCTCGTTGATACTATGAATTTTTAACTGTAAAACTTTTTTTTTTTTAATTTCTTCGTTTTTATACATGTTAGCGTATCAGAATTTTTGATATTGTAGAATTTCTCGTAAGGATAATTTCCTATTGAATGCTTGATTTTGAAGGATTTTCACTCTCGACAATGTTACGCAAGTTTTTAAGCCAACTGGTGTCTATATATCCTCAATATCTATAACTGCTTCATCTAATGTTAAACCTTGGGATTTATGAATTGTAACAGCAAAAGCTAACTGCAGAAGAAATTCTTTCCTTGAGCACTTTATGCTTCAATTTTTCCAGAATTTAATTTTTGGGGGAATTGGCACGCACCAATTCTTATAAGTTAAATTATTGTAGTATTCAAATTTATCCATGATTATTCGCGATATCTGGTCTGGTGGCTCGTGATTTTCTTTATTACGTGCAACAAAGTCTAAAGTCCCGTTCACTAAACCTTTTTCGGTCCACAAATAAGAACAAAATAATAACATTACTTTAGATCCAAATGATAAAGTAAGAAATGGTTAAAGTCAATTTGTCGTTTCTGAATCGGCCAACTTTGCTTTAGTATATTTATAAAGAGCTTGAATCGAGGCAACAACTTCACGCTTCAATTCTTTTAATTTTTCCTTTGTATAACAAATTTAACAATTAATTTTATTTCTTTACAATTCTTTTGTTGCCACTTTACCAAAAAAATAAAATCCACAATACAATTTTTTTAAATGTTTAAGTGTCATCTGTGCAAATGATTTTGCTGAATAATGAAAACATATTTTATTTATTAAATTAATCATGATTCTATCTACAATTACTTACTCCATGATTTATATTTTTTTCTGAAAATATACGCGTTTCATTTTTTATTTATTTGCTAAAATGCGTCCGTATTGGAAATGCATGTAAAATAAATTAATTAAAATAATAATTTTTTTTAACGTTTTACTGTAAAAAAAAAAATTATATTGTGCAAATCTAAAGATCATAATTTATTTTTGTGTTTAATTTGAAGTTAAAATATTGAATAGTTTTTTTGTAAAGTGTACGACAAAATGTAATTTGAGTGGCCTAGTAGAGGATTCGCTTCGCTCATCCTAATAATAATATTTGCTAAAGCAGAATCCCAAGGAGCAATAGAAAAAATCGTTTAAGACAGGTATTTTTCTTAGTAGGTATAGTTGAATAATAACCCTGCTGTACAATGAAACTTTTATATTAAAGACAAGATTCTATTATAGAATGGAATTCCGTTTTCACAGGATTTATTGTATTTTAGCGTTCCAATTCAAAAACTGTAGTCTCTCTTTTTTTTTTTTTTTTTTTTTTTTTTTTTTTTTTTTTTTTTTTTGCCCCGATTTTTGTGACACGCCGTCTTGTAACACTAGTCGCAACTGACTATAGAACATTTAACAAGTAAGAAAAATCATGCGTTAAGCATAGATTATGAAGCACTTTCCAACACATCATGAAATCTTTAACAAAACTTCGTTAATTAGGGAAATAAGGGTATATAGCCAAATATGTATTCCAATACTTTTGAACAGTCCTGTTTTTGATCTGTCAGTTGATATACATATTATAAAATGGGAAAATTTAGCTTAGCAAGAAAAAAGCTTAAAATTTCTTTTTGAGCAATTTGTATACTAAAAAATGAGAAACATACTTGAAAACTTTTGTTCAGCCCTGTAGTTTACCTTGTACCTTTATTACACGTCAGTAAGAAGCTAAAATTCATTTTAAACTAAAACACTCTTAAAACAACTGAAATCACATTGTTATAAATTATCATTCATAGATGTCCATGTTACACAATTCTTTGCGTGGCTCTGTGTATCATTTATCTGTATTCTGCAAACATTTCTTTGTAAAATAATTTTTTTGAATGCAGTTCAGCGTAAAAATGTATACCTTATTTAAGAACCATTTTTAAGTAATTTATGCTCATACTCAGTAACGTTGGCGAGCTCTTTTAGAAAGCCCTGCATAATCAACTATAAAATTTATAACACCCTTATAATGTACAAAGATTTAGTGAAATTTTAATGCGTATATTAAAATGTATTACATCCATCCATCAGCCCTCATTGGGAACATATATAGTCCGTCGGAAGGAATATACTATTTGAAATCTTTTGTGTGTCCCTGTAAATGCAATGTACTTCATATTATTGCAAGACAGTATCGTATAATTTATATTAAGCCTCAGTGACATACATGAGTTTTGTTATACATGAAACAGTTTAATATATTTTTAAAATGTCGGACACTATTCTCCCCCTTTAACATTATCCAATGGAATTCTTTTGTGTAGCCCTCTAAAGGAATAATAGCTATATTTTCACCGCATATTTAATAGAATGCATATTTTAGTCAGGGTTGGCAAGTTTTTGATAGTGTGCGGTTTTATCCGGTTTAAACCGTGGTTTAAACCGTCATGTCAAAAACCTCTTCTCAAAAACCCCGTCAGAAACCTCAAATACTACACTAATCTGTAAAATTTCAATTTCAATATCTGTCATACATATACAACATTAGATGTAATATTAAAAATTCGCTATTACTGTATTGTATATTATCATTTCCGGAAGAAAAAAAAATCTATTATAAATCAGAAAATTTGGCCTTCCTCCAAAATTTGCTCAACTAACAATGCTTCTGCTATAAAGACCTTCTAGCTCAGCACCAATTGAGAGAGTATTTTCTAACTTTGGCTTCGTACACTCAAAACTCAGAAATCGTTTGAGTGTAAATTAATGTGCCAAATTGGTTATAGTAAATAAGTGTGTTTAAAAGGATACTGCGGGGTAAAATTGATCCAGATTAATTGTACAAGATCATTTTCTTCTGTTTGAACATTCGAAAAAACAAAAATATTTTATTGCAATTAATGTAATTTAATTTTTTTGTAATTATTAAATTACAGTAATTAATTTTAAATAAAAAATTACTTAAATCGTTAAGACTTATTCAATGTTTCCCTCTTGTTCTTAAAATGTTTTAAAGCACTTCACATGTTTTTCACGGTTTAAGCCAGTTTTTGACGGTTTTTAAACCAGTTTTTGACGGTTTAAACCAGTTTTTGACGCTTGTCATGTCAAAAACCAGTTTCTGACGTCAGAAACCCAACCCTGATTTTAGTGCATCTCTTAAATGCATGTAAATTTTAATATGTTTGACAGAGTGTAACATATTTAAAACGCCTTTGAAACGATTTTTCCCCATAGGCCATAATGTAATAAAAAAAATTTGACTTTCCGTGTAAATAAACTAATTATGGTATTAACTTCATTTTCAATAGCGTTCGTGCTAGGGTAAACGTCAATAACATACAAAAATTTCAGGGCAATTCGAGTATTTACAGGTGTTAGAGCGCAGACAGACGGACAGACAAACCGAATGCATAAGCACTTTTCAAACTTTTGGAAAGTGTTATAAACGTTAAAATTCATTCGAAACGATTTTTCTCCATAGGTCGTAATGGAATGGAAAACTTTTGACTGTCCCTGTAAATAAATTAATCACGGTAGAAACTTCATTTTTAATAGGGTTCGTGCTAGGGTAAACCTAAATAACGTACAAAAACTTCATGGCAATCCGAGTATATTTACGAGAGTTAGAGCACGGACAGACGACCATACGGCCAGACGGCCAGATGGCCAGACAAACCGAATGCATAAGCACTTTTCAACTTTGTTGGAAAGTGCTGATAAAAAAATAACCCCATATTCCTCTGGCAATTTTTAAACTATGATTTCAACAAACTTTTAGCATTTTTTATGTAATTACATCCTTTTCATTCTTCTTTTGGTAAGATTTCTTTTAAAACTTATCAAATTTAAAACTTCTCTGCAAATTACCTTTCTTGTCTAAATAGTAAATTAGTTTGTATTAAATTTGATCTATGTACCTTAAAGTAAAAACAAACAAACGAAGAAATCAACCTGCTGTTTTGAGTGAGTCAAAAAGACGTATAGTAGTAGTAAAAAAAAAGGCGTCTTCGTACATAGTATTTTATTTTTCTGTAATTTAGCAGTAGGGGGAACTGGGGGACATTGATACAGCTTTTTTCAAAAAAAAATTTTAGTGTCTAGAAAGCAGAAATTTCAAGTTATTTTTCTATGTGATGTCAGCAAAACCTGTGTAGTGTGTTATAAAAATATACAATCGTTGTTTTATATATTATTTTTGCATGTAATTTAAAAAAAAAATAAAAAAACGTAATTTATATCAATGTGCCCCATCCCCGGGGCATATTGATACACTTAGACACGTCTGGGAAAAATGGAGACAAAATAACACCAATGCATATTTTTCATAGAAAAATAGTTAGTAAATCATTTTATATATATTTATAGACATTAAAATCGCACACAGTATTTTTGTAAGCGATATTAAAGCAGTCAAAATGAAATGTATAATGACCTGATGTTCTGGCTGTTCCTTGTCTGTTTGTTGGCTGTGGTAACTTTGTCATATCTGGCAATTTAACCCCAGAATTATCTTCTTTCTTAGGAAAGGTCAAAGAATTACCAGGTTTTCTGTTTATAAATCGGTTTACAAACAGAAAATAAAAGATAATTATATTAAAAATTATGTTTATAATTTAATTATCCTGTACTGTTCTGCAGCTTGTTTCTCTTACTTAACATTTCTCATGTCGATAATATTTTTTTCGCTGGAGAATCTATATAAATTTGATATTTACCAGGCTGCCGTCCAATTCTTTAGTTAATTCTACTAGCACTAGATATTGTGTAAGTTTGTACGTCTTCTGTTTGCAAAAATACTATAAAATGTTCTAATATAAAGAAATTAGAGCTATTTCACTTCAATAAAAACTAATAGTAGAAATTTTTGACGAAAAATGGTTGAATTAAGGAGTGTATGATAAAAAAAATAATAAAAAGTTATGAAAAAATGAACTGGAAAAGGATTTAGGTTGTATCAATGTGCCCCGACAAAGACTGTATCAATGTGCCACATACAGCCATTTTGAATAAAATGAGTCGCAAATCCAACACTTCATAATTTTTCTAACAATAAAGAATGAGGAACTGATAAAGAGTAGCTTTACTTGCCAGGGAGGGTATTCTTTTCGGTTGAAAATACTGGAACAGTTGTATAATACCATTTCAATTGTGCAACTCAAATTTACTTTTGACCTACAAAAACAATTAATCACCCATCCCATTCCATCAAACTACTGAATCATTCCAAAACTTTCTGTATGTAGTTAATTTCACTAGTATCACCTTTTGAAGCCGTTGGGAAATTTCCTGTAATGACCCTGTGTGCTGTACAGGGGGTGCATCAATGTGCCCCAGTTCCATCTATGCAATTTATAAGTTCATAGAGCAGTAGAATGATTTTTTTTTACGATAAGTTCGCAGGATTTCCATTTATTTTTGCATTATCAATCTTCTTGCAATGTTTTCTTTTAAAATCCTTTCCGGCACATTGTGCCCAGTCCGGGATACCTTATAGAGCAAGAGCCCGTGACTGGCAGACCTTCGTTATTTTATAAAAGCTGAAACTTTCTCAGCGCAGTCTTCCAACACAGATAGGAACGATGGGTAATTATGAAATTTGGATCATGGTGGCTTTGGCAGTGGTCAGGGAGCAAAGGTGTAAAAAATACCAACTTACTTTCGTCATTTTATAAAGCGTAATTTTTTTATATTTCCTTTGGAATGATGTTAGAAATCACGTCCTCCATTGGCAGATACTTCCTGCGGTTCCAACTCCCGGCCGACAATCACTAAACTTCAATAATAGGAAATTCTACTTTCGTCATTTTATAAAAGCTGAATTTTATATATGATACTTGGGTAACTACCAGAAGATATTTCCTCAGTTGGCAGACAGTTTTGGTGGTTCCAACCCCCGGCCGACAGACATATACGGCGGCTTCTCAATACACTAGAGTCTCTGTATAGCCCGGCCCGAAACAGACATTTCCCCCCTTTTCCCCCTGGCTCTGAAATTGGCACACAGTTATTTGAGGTTGTTGCATGTAATTCTACGGTTGTTGACATTTTGAAAAAAGACCACAATGAAAGAAAAAAAATGTAATTTAACAAATTAGAACGACTATTTGGAAAATGATATTTTCAAAGCCTAAAATTTTAAAGACTTAAAAAGGAATTCTATACTTAATAATAGTATTAAACATCATATTTAGGATGACCATAACGAGTCATATATTACGTACACCATTAATTTAACATTAATATTCCTAGACCATAAATAATTTAAAAAAACAGTAGTTTATTGTTATATAACTTTAACTGTTTAAAATGTGCATTTTTATTTGATGGAGTTAATCAGGCTGACTGCCTCCTATTACGTACGACATGGATTAAACATTAATATTCCTGGACCCATCTTATAAAAATTTTAAATGAAATTTCAGTTTTATAATTTTTTGAACTGCAAATTTTTAAACTTCTAAACATTGCACATTTTAAATTTTTATACCGTTGCATTGAGAAAAAAATGCATTTTTAAATGAAATTCGTTTGAAATTTTTATGACAATTTGTTTTCAAATTAATATTATTATTTAAAGTTTTTATTACTTTTTTGTCATTGTGGCAACAGAAGTAAACTATTTTTGGACATTAAACAATATTTTTTTAAACATCTTGCATCATTTAAAATCCCTCCTTAGATTCATTTGTGGGTAATATGTGTATATATTTCTTTTTATTTTGATATATTTGATTTTTTTAAAAATCTGTTCATGTTATTTTTATTAATTTTTAATTATTTAATTTTTTTATATTGTTTTTCATAGTAAATTAATGTTTGTCGCTAAAAACATGCTATTTATTGCATCTTCAATCATTTAAAGCCTCTCATTAGATTCATATTACATTTGTGTACATTGTGTATATATATTTCTTATATATATATATATATATATATATACACTGTCCTTCATTGTACAACAATATTTCTCGATTAAAACGCCTTTATTTTTTTTTTTTTTTTATTTATTTTTTTCTTTTGTAATATTTTTTATTATTTAATAAACCCCTCATTAGATTCATTTAATATTTATATATATATTGTGTATATAGTTTTTTTTTTTTTTTCACTTTTCGTAACTTTTAACTTTTGTATTTATTTTATTTTTTAATATCTAATTCATTTAAATTTTCTATGCTGTTCTACATAATTGTACTTAATTTTAAAAGCAATGTATATTGCTGAAATGGGATTTTTTTAGCTTCTTGTATCTTTTTACGACCCTTCTTTAAAATTTTCTTTTAATTGGTCTCTGCCAGATTTCCAATCAAAAATAAGTCTGTAGCAATTTAAAATATATATGTTGGTTCTTTACATTTGTCATCACATTACGAATTTAAAATTTTCCTCAGCTCCAAACATTACTTAGACTTTTTGTCAATGAGTACCCGCTCTGACATAAATTCAATCTCACCCATGTATCCCATTGTATTAGAAACATTTCCCTACTAGTTGCAGTTCGTTAAACGCCTTGAAAGGCGGTAGGATGCATTTTATCCTACCTGATTTAAACGAGATCTCACCAGAAGCTTTTAACGAAATGTTATATTTTTAACTTTGGTGGCAAATTGTTAAAAAAAATCCCCCCCCCCTTTTTTTTTTTTTTTTAACAAAATTATACGATTTTTCCGGTGAGAATACAATATGACATAGACATTATTGCTTGGCCCTCAAGAGGTTAACGTGTGTAGTTTTTAACTTCATGTGTGTTTTGAGGAAAAAACAATTACGAAAGAAAGTTTTTTTAAAGCTGTAATTAATAGCCTAAAACTTTAAATAAAATGTCCCAAAAAGTGAACAATGCTGCACCAAACAATACAGTTTATAGAGTTTGCCCCGCCTTCTTAAACACTAAAACGATGACTTAATTCTAAATGTATTTTTAAAATTTGCTCAAAAAAAAAAAAAAAAAAAAAAAGTAGAAGAAGGTGAGAGACGATTCATTTTCGTTGCATGTTTAGAAGTACTAGAAACTTAAGGATGAACGAAATAATTATTCCATAATCGCTTGATTCTATTACGGAAAGGCGGGACTAGCGAAAACGTGTTAATAATTACTCATAAATAATTAAAACTAGGCCTTTATTTTATTTTTATTTTTTTGCGAATAGGGGGGGGAGTAAGTCCCCTATGGGACTTATATAAAAGTACCTCTCTGCTACGAACATGGTACAACTTACTTTTTTTTCTGTGTTTGTGTGGTTTTCGCCATAAATAATATGCCCTCTGTCACAAATTAGATGTGACATTTGAATACTTTTGTACTCATATTTGATATTTATGACTTTAAGATTTTGTTTGAACATTTTTCAGAAAGCTATTCAGTCAACAATATTTACATACCTAACATTCCCTCCATCATTCTTAATAAGGAATTAATTAGTTAAAAAAATCTCGATTCACACACTCTTAAGCCACGCCTCAAATTTTAAAGATTTTTTAAACAGTAATCACTTAAAACTATCTTCAAGCTAATCAATCGTGAATTCATTTACGAAAATTTTATGCCAACATTTCTAAAAAGTATCTTTTAGCATGAACAAGCTGCAAACAAAACAGAATTCTGTCGAGCTTATTTTTTTCTATTATACTTTGCATGGTTAGGCATAAAATACGCTCCAAATTTTTTCTGGCGTGAGAATCCTGTATAACTTTTATTTACGAATTATAACAGCATATGATAATCCTCGCAGTGATTGTCTTCGTTTTATTGGGACATTTTTGATTTTACTCAGAGGCATTTTTTTCGTCCGCATTTACAATTTGCTGTAAACTTACATCGTAAATTTCCTCATCTTTTATTTTTGATGTCTTTGCCTGCTTCTGCAAACGGGATAGGATGATAAACATTATGATGCACATTGAGTTTAATAGCTGCAGAATTTATGACATTAGAGCTTAGTTTAAAATTTTTCAAATATCGTTTCAAACATTCCAGTACAGTGTTGCGCTCAATATTATTGATTTCTTTCTCCAGAGAATTTTCTAAATAATTGTGCCTTTTCAATTTACTTTAAATTCGAGTTAACATTAATTGTGAGACCTAGCATAAATAGTTATAATAATTCTAGTATAATTTTACTGGTGTTGATCTACTAAACTGCATCAGAAGTTATTTATGATTCTACCTACTTGAAATGTAGCAACTAATTTGGGACAAAATTTTCAACCTAAATATTGCAACTAATTTAGGACAGAGAGTAATAGTTTTACGTAAGCCCCAGTGTAATATATACCGTATTTTCGGGTGTATAGCCCGCACCCCTAAATCGCACAGTGCAGTAAAAAAAGTTCATCTATAACCCGCGGGGATGCATCAGTGCATAGTCCGCGGGCTATACATCATTTACGAACGTATATTTCGACCAGGGTTCGAAATTAGAAGCCATTAGTCATCATTTTTAACACAAATTTACCAACTTTTTTCGTGATGCATAATATTTACAATAATTGGGCTAAAAAATTATCAGTACCGTAATTTTCGGCAGAAACGCCGCGGCGTTTACGGGTTTTAAGATAAAATTTAAGCTATGCGGCGTGTACGCGCATTTTTTTTTAAACAAGCGTGATATTTTTTTAAAAAAATTCCGAAAATTAAAAAAAAAAATCGGTGATAAATTCAAAATTTCGGACATAAAATGTATACGTATCTTAGGTCATTGGCTCCCAAAAGGATCGAATCCTCGGAATCGATCCGAAATGCACCAACTCCGAAAAGGAACGATTCCTCGGACTCTAACTGAAATGAAACGACTCTGGAAAAGTTCGATTCCTAGAACTCGTCCTGAAATGAAACGACTCTGTAAAGGAACGATTCCTTGTAATCGTTTTGAAAAAGACTGACTGCTCTGAATCCTTCCGAAATGACATAAATCACGCACTTTTTTTTTAATTCTTTGCAACAGGGTAAGGTACCAACTCCGAAAAGGAACGATTCCTCGGACTCTATCTGAAATGAAACTACTCCGGAAAAGTTGGATTTCTTGAACTCCTTCCGAAATGAAATGATTCTATAAAGGAACGATTCCTCGGAATCGTTTCGAAAAAGACCGACTACTCTGAATCGTCCCGAAATGATATAAATCACGCACCTTTTTTTTTTTTTTTTTTTTTTTTTGTTCTTTGCAACAGGGTCGGTAGATTATTTTTTTTTTAAATAAACTAAAAATGATCTTAAATTCAGATTTGTCGAGATTGGAAGGGTTCCGGATTTTGGATTTTGTACTCTACAAACACAATGGCTATCAGTACAATACTTGGCGATAGTTGCGACTGCGACAGTTCTTTCAAATCCAGAAATAACTGTATTTAAGCAGTAAAAAAAAAGCCTTTACAAACATGGGAGAACTCTCTAAATTTCGCGGCATAGCAAAAAAAAAAAAAAAAAAAAATTCGATGTTTTTTTTCAAATTTTTTAAGGTTTAAAAATTGTAGAAAAAATATCACAATTTCCAATTAAAAAAAATCTTTGTATAACCCGCACCGTGTATAAGCCTCAGCGGCTTTTTAGAAGGTTTTTTTCTTGTATAAGACGCGGACTATACACCCGAAAATACGGTAATACAAACATGGTTACCATTTCGATCTTTAATTCCGAGTTCATACTGGAAATTCATACTGAATTCAGAATTTCTGTATCAGCAAAAAAGCAAAATTGAGAACTTTGGTCCAAAGTTAAAAATTACTGGCTCGAATTTTTATTCAACATAAGCTTGATCCATATTTGCTCCATAGGCATAAAAAACATTAATTTGTAAACCACAGAGTTTAGTACGATTCAGGGGCTCCGCCTTAAAATTTTTTACCAAAAAGGGCTCCGCGAGCCCGAAAGTTTGGGAACCGCTGCTCTAGTGTATTGAGAAGCCGCCGTATATGTCTGTCGGTCGGGGGTTGGAACCACCAAAACTGTCTGCCAATTGAGGAAATATCTTCTGGTAGTTACCCAACTAACATACATAAAATTCAGCTTTTATAAAATGACGAAAGTAGAATTTCCTATTATTGAAGTTTAGTGGTTGTCGGCCGGGGGTTGGAACCATAGGAAGTGTCTGCCAATGGAGGACGTGATTTCTTAACATCATTCCAAAGGAAATATCAAAAAATTACGTTTTATAAAATGACGAAAGTAAGTTGGTATTTTTTACACCTTTGCTCCCTGGTCACTGCCAAAGCCACCATGATCCAAATTTCATAATTACCCATCGTTCCTATCTTTGTTGGAAGACTGCGCTGAGAAAGTTTCAGCTTTTATAAAATAACGAAGGTTTGCCAGTCACGGGCTCTTAGACTATTAAGTTTAATTTCAAACTTGCAAAAGGCACCAATAATATTTTAATAAAAATTTGCTTTTACAATGAAAGCTAAAATTAAGGGAGTCTTAATTTAAAAAAAACTATTTTCTATTGCTGTTTGTAAATTCTGGTTATAGTCGATAATTTTTCCTTTTACTAACAGAATTTGCCCGCGCCGAAAAGGACTAAAGGTAAAACAGATAATAATAGTTTTAATTCAAGCCACATACCTCCCAGACTTGCTATCATTTTTATTGTCAATCCATGCTCCTTCTCTTTGAACAGTTGCCAGTCTTTCCAAGAGAAATCTGTTATTGCGTTGAATATTGCTGTAACGTTCTAATTCAAGCTAGAAAAAAATACATTTTTGATTTTCTTAAAAAGTATTAATCTATTATATACATATGAAATTCTAATAGGAATTTCATTCTGAACACTTATATTTCACGTTCAGGCAAACCAATTTTATAGGATTTACATTTACAGCTAGCTTATAGGTAATAGTTGGTGGAACGTTTTCGTGCATAACGCATAGTTCTATGTTGCTTAGATATAGAACTATGGGAGAAAGTTCTGCAATTAAGCCAACCCGATTATAAATGTTAATTTCATCCCGAACTCTCATAAATCAGGTTCTGCGGCACGGTTTTTTTCATGTGGATGTGACAAACATTTCCAGTTAGGTAATTTTGGGGATAAGGCTGTGTCGAAAATTTGCAAAAGTCACAATTTTTATTATTTTAAAATATGGCAAAAAGGCATGAGTTCTGTCTTCCAGTAATCCTGAAAAAAAAATAGTCTTCCAACAGAAAGCATATAGGCAAACAATATTTCTCAGCTTTATGTTATTAATATCGACCGTGCCAATATGTCAGAATCAGATAGGCTATTTATCCATACACCCCATCCAAAACAATTCAACACCCTTTCACATTGTTTTTTAAATGATTGTAAGGATTTGAAATGATTGAGGATTGTAAAACACTCAAGAGATATTTATCTTTACAAGAAGAAAACATTGGATTCGTGAAAAGATTGGAATTTCGGTTTTTGACAGATTTCACGTTTTAGGTGTCAGATATTCCAAAAAAAAACATGTTTTGATAAAGTGTCTGTCTGTGAGTTTGTGACTCTGTCTGTAACATAAATTTTATTAACTCTTTATCTCAAAAATAAATGCACGAAATTTAATAAAAATTTATATATAGATAATCTCTAATATAAATTGATGCCGATTAGTTTTTGGAAAATCGTTCAATAGGTAGCGCTGCTATGCTGCTTTTTTCACGATTTCTGCAATTCTTGGAGATCTCAAGAATTAATGCACGGATTTTCCTGAAACTTCAGATTCAATTAATCCTTGATATGAAGTGATTCTATTACTGTTTTGATGCAAATCGTTCAAGAGTGTCGTTGCTATATTGAATATTTTCCGATTCCCGCAACAAAGCTACCTAAAGAACTAAGGAACGAATTTTCATCAAACTTCAGATTTAAGTGCAATATGATAAATATTATTGCTAATTATGTTTTGGTGTAAATCGCACATCAGGAGGAGCCTTTAATTAAATTGCACAACAAGTGGCGCTATAGCCTATATTCGCAATAGTCTTATTTCAAAAAGTAATGCATGGAATTTCATTCCTTTAGAATCCTCGCGATGGGCATAGATTGTCATTTAGTTTTGTCCCGTGATAACGAATTTTGAAGTTTTAACATGTATATGAAACAGAAGAAACTTTTGGAATTGCCACATCCGACTAGTTACTTTTTTCTATCTTCACAAGATAAAAGTATTGGATTCGTAAAAATTTTCGAATTTCGGTTTTCGACGGATTTACAAAATTTAGGGGTCAGAAATTCCAAAAAACATGTTTCTACAAGATATCTGTCTGTGAGTCTATTTGTCTGTATGTGACATAAATTTTGTAGCGCACTATCTCAAGAACTAATGCATGGAATTTCATAAAGCTTTAAATTCAATTAGACATTAATATAAACTGGATATGGTTAGTTTTTGATTGGTGGTGGTTGATTGGTGTGTATCGCCCACCAATTGACGATGCTATGCAGTCTTTTTCAGGATTTTCACAATAGCTATATCTCAAGAACTAATGGACAGATTTTCATAAAACTTCAAATTTTGCTAATGCTTGATAAAATATAGATTTGATCATGTTTTGGTGTAAATCGCTCAACAGGTGGCACTGCTATGCAACATTATTCATCATTATCGGAAAAGCTATATCTGAGTAAGTAAAGCACGAATTTTCATCAAACTTAAAATTTAGTTAGTTCCTGATATAAATTTGCATTAATTAGTTTTTAGAGTAAATCGCTTAACAAGTGGCGCTTCTATCCAGGTTTATATATATATATATATATATATACCTTTATTTTATCTTTATTAGTGATATAAATTAGGGAATTAAATGATATATATATTATTTTTATTCAATATATTTTGTCAGTTATCATTTTTTTAATCAAATAGCCAAGATTTCAATTGATATATATATTATGTCAATTTCTTTTTTTAGCTTAAATTTATATAGTATTATAAATTGTTCTTATACTAATTTTTATGTAATATATTTTGTCCTATTGGATATAAATAATCTTTCTTATGATGAATAGTTACAAAACAAATTTAGCGACTGGCAATTTAGGCTCTTCAAAATGTAAGATGTCTAATGCTCGGTACAAAGAAATAGATAGGGATTTCTTTGGATCGTCAAACAGTTACCTGTCATATTGTCCCTCGATTAAACTTAAATTTAAAAAGTGCTTATCTCCCAAATGCTTAACTTGCCCTCATGCAGATACACAACAAATTGATAATGATTCCAGTTCTAAAAACAATGTGCTATTTTGTAAGGCATACAACGTAATATACTCAATTAATTGCAACATCTGTAAGTTAGAATATATAGGTCAAACATGTAATCCTTTGCATAGAAGAATCAATCAACATAGACAGGATATTTTAAAAAACAACTCTATTAATGTTGAACATATACATTTCAGGCACCATAACTTTCAAAATATAATCATCAAAATCTTAAGTATGCATAAAAATCTAAATGATAGATTATTTTATGAATCAATTTATATTAAATCTCGTAATTCTTTATACCCTTATGGTCTAAATTCTAAATTATTCAATCGTACTAACATTGTCTTTACTAATACTAATAACTATGAACATTATAGTAGTATGTATGCAAAATTAAATCATTCTGCTATTAAAAAAACTACACGTACAACAAGAGGTAAAAATAAGGCTAATAATCTATATATTTCTAGAAATGAGATCAAACAACAAATAATTAAGTTGGAATCTGAATATAATAACTCGTTTCAATGGATGGATATTAGGAAACACATTTTTTCAATAAAAAAGAAACATCTAAATTTACATTATAAAGTATTTCTATCTATTGATTTAACTTCACATTTTAGTGATATTTACTTTGATTTATTGTACTATAGAATTAATCTTCTTAATGTTAAAATTTCTAAAAATACATATAAAAAAACTAATAATACTCAACTCATAATTACTTTTACCAATAATGTACTTAATAAAATTAATCTACACAACATTATTAATGATACAAATAATAATTTCCCTATAAAAAAATTTTCTATACATAAATCCTTCAAATATAATGTTACACTTGGACGTAAGATATTTAACTACAATAAATTTTCTAAATTTTTAACCAATAATACTAATTATCCATGTTATTGTAATGATCCCTGTTATAGTAACTTCGTAAATCAAGATCATGGTCACATTATTACTGGGGATATTAATATCGTTGAAAATGATTCTTTCCGCAATTTAATGGCTAATGGTACTAAATATCGTGTTCCTTCATGTACTAATATCAAATCAATCATAAAACAGTTTAATCTGGATTTAGATCTTTTTATTTATAAAATTTCGATAGACTACAATAAGCCTCTGGAATACTTCACTGAATGGAAACTTAATGTTTTAGATAAATTAAATATTGAACTTTATAGGAATATCGATACCTTCAATTTAAATTTTAAACAATTAAATGATGAAATAAAAATCTTACAAAATAAATTTATCATAACATATGTAGATAAATCTCCTAACAACTATGCTTTCATATGTAAACATTATTACTCTACATTATTAAATCAAGCAATAAATTCTAGTTCAAATTTTATTAAAACAGATATTGATACCATTATTAAAAATAGACATATAGCTCAATATTATAAATTACTAAAATTAAAAAATCATAATTATAACTATCCTTACATTGTGGTTATTCCAAAATTCCATAAAATTCCTATAAAGTTTCGTACTATAACTATTGGGTGTAATACTTATAACAATAATGCAGGTAAAGAATTATTAACAATACTTACAAAAATGCTAGATATTGCAAAAACTAATAATAAATTCTGTAGTATAAAAAATAGTTTACATCTTGTAAAAATATCAAAAATTTACAAAACATTAAGTACATCAAAACATATGACTTTAATGATTTATTTAATACAATTGATATTGCAGATATGTTCAGGATCATAAATTTATTATTCAAGGAATATAGGAATTCTCTTAACATACATGTATCTTTTTCTTACTTCAAATCTTTAACCAAATTTATTCTTTATCATAATTATATATTATTTAATAATACAATATTTAAACAAATAGTCGGTCTTCCACAAGGTGGGATTGTATCATCCATCTGTGCTGATCTCTACTTACATTATTATGAACGTAATACTTCTATTGTTAATTGTTTTCTATACAGGTATCTTGATGATATAATAATTTTATATTCTAAAAAGTCATCTAACTATTTGCTACCAATCAAATACCACAAAAATTTAAAATACAGTTATAATGATATGCATAATAATACAATTAACTTTCTTGATCTTAATATTACGCTTTCTGATAATAAAATTTGATATTTATGACAAACGTAATGACTTTCCTTTTAAAGTAAACCTCTTTACTCATTATAATTCTTGCCTACATAAATCTGTCTATGTCAATATATTACTTAATTTTGCCCATAGAATTAAAAATATTTGTTCACATAATTTTAAAATGCATAATTTAAAAACTGTACAAGAAACTGCTATAAGATATGGTTATCCTTTACATTTGGTTAAAAAAATATTATCTGTATAAACATTTATTTAGTATTAACTGTCTGTTTTCTCTTACACCAATATTGCAAAAATTAACAAGCTAATTTATGCAGCACCATATGATGTTATTGATAAGAACTCCTATAGTCTTTAATATATAATAAGTTATTACATGATCTTAAAAATAATTAACACATTGCGTAAAAAAATGTTTAAAAAAATTATAAAAAATAAAAATAATACAAAAAAATAAAAAATACAAAAAAAATATGAATAATAGGATGGTTGGGTGGGTTAGATGTTAGATTACGGACGGAGGGCGGTGTTGTCTGGATAATACGCAATGGTTAATTATTATATATTTAATATTTTAAAAAAAAATTAACTTTACACATAGTATTAAAGTTTATGTTTACATAAAAATTTATATGCATAACTTAACAAGTAAGAAAAATCATGCGTTAAGCATAGATTATGAAGCACTTTCCAACACTTAATGAAATCTTTAACAAAATTTTGTTATTTAGGGAAATAATAGTGTATAGTTAAATATACTAAAATATGTATTCCAGTACATTAGACCAGCCCTGTATTTCATATGTCAGTTCATATAATGGGAAAATTTAGCTCAGCAAGAAAATACCTAGTAGCTTGAAATTTCTTTTTCAGCAATTCATATTATTAGATGGAAACATATTTGATTACTTTTGTTCAGCCCTGTAGTTTAAATTCTACCTTTATTACACGTCAGCATAGGCTAAAATTTATTGTAAACTAAAACACTTTTAAAACAACTGAAATCACATTCTCATAAAGTATCATTCATAGGCGTCCATGTTCCGAATTATTTGCGTGGCCCTGTATATCCCTTTATCTATATTCTGCAAACATTTCTCAGTAAACTGAATGCAGCTCAGCGTAAAAATGCATAGCTTATTTAAGAACCACGTTTAAATAATTTACGCTCATATTCAGTAACGTTGGTGAGCTCTTTTGGGTAGCCCTGTATATCAACTATAACATTTATACACACCATATAATGTGCATATATTTAGCGAAATACAAACGCGAATATTATAATTAAAATGCATTTCATCCCTCCATCAGCCATCATCGGACACATATACGGTACTTCGGAAAGAATATACTATTTGAAATCTTTAGTATGGCCCTGTAAATGCTATGTACTTCATATTATGCAAGACAGTAGCGTATAATTTATATTAAACTTCAGTGTCATATATCAATTTTATTATACATGATACAGCTCAATATATTTAAAATATGTCACACACAATTCCGCCTTTTACCATTATCTAATGGAATTTTTTTGTGTGGCCCTGTAAATGAATAATAGCTACAATTTCACCTTATATTTTATAGAATGCATATTTTAATACGTTTGACAGGGTATAACATCGGTAAAATTCCTTTGAAACGATTTTCCCCATAGGCCGTAAGTAGTAGGAAAAGGACAGTACGGGGACAGCCGCAGGCGGGGCTGCGGGGCCGTCCCGCCTGCGGTGCCTCCTGCTCCTCCGGCTGCCCCGCCTGCGGTCCCTCCTGCGCCCACCGTGACACCGCCACTCTCCTGCCCCCACTATGCATGCCCCTCCACGAACGCCCCCTAGTGGAAAAAAGGAACATTCTATTATAACATGAGAGGTGAACAACCTTGCCTAATTAAAAATATTATCAATCACATCTCAACTTGGAATCATACTATATGATGAAGATTAAATTTATATTTGAATTTTGAACAACCGTAATTTTAATGAGTATTATTAATTAAGTGAAACAATTAAAATCTCAGTTTTTAACCATTTTATTTAGATTTCTTCAACTACAAGATGAGATTATCAATTTAACACAAGAAAGTTAAACATATATTTGAATTTTGCTTGATAGACATCTTAATGAGTAGTATTAATTAAGTAAAAACAATAGAAAATATCCAGTTTTATAGAAAAAGACTGATTTCTTACGATTTTTATCAACTATATGATCAATGTAACTACTTACAAGTTGAAAGTTAAACATGTATCCTAGTTTTTCAACAGCTATAGCCTTAATGAGTATCGTTAATTAAGTAAAAAAAAAAACAATGGAAAATATGAAGTTTTATGGAAAAAGACTGATCTCTTGCGATTTTTATCAACTTAAAAGAGAAAACTTAAACATACATTTCAGTTTTTCAACAGCTATAACCTTAATGAGCATTCATAATTAAGTAAAAAACAATGGAAAATATCGATTTTTATAGAAAAAGACTGATTTCTTACGATTTTTATCAACTGCAACATCAGTGTATCGACTTACAAGTTGAAAGTTAAACATGCATTCTAGTTTTTCAACAGCTATAATCTTAATGAGTATCGTTAATTAAGTAAAAAACAATGGAAAATATCAAGTTTTATAGAAAAAGACTGATTTCTTACTATTTTTATCAACTTAAGAGAGAAAACTTAAACGTACATTTCAGTTTTTCAACATCTATAATCTTAATGAGTATCGTTAATTAAGTAAAAAACAATAGAAAATATCAAGTTTTATAGAAAAAGACTGATTTCTTACATTTTTTTCAACTCAAACTTCATAATATCAATTTGAGATAAAGAAATTTAAACGTGTATTTCAGTTTTTAAGTGACTATCACTTTAATGTCGTCTTAATGAGTTTTGTTAATTAAGCAAAACAACGGAAAATACCGATTTTTAAAGAAAGAAAACCAATTTCATCGTACTTTTATACACCAACTAAGTAGAATTTTAATACATAAACGAATTATTTAAAGAAATATTCAACACATACGCACATTTGAACCTACGAAGCATTCTTCATTACGTCATATCCAAACTAAAACTTTTTTCTACAACCCCTCCACCCATGTACTCCAAGTAGGGGAAACACACAATAGAGTTCTGACGTCACAACTTACAAAGGTATGCAACAAAATGTTTACGTTCAAGTAAAAGTATCGCATAGAGAGAAAAAAGAAGACATTTAAACTATTTATCCATTCTAGTTTTATAACAGTTACCACAACATCACCAAATTAAAATTTGAAGTCATAATGAGTGTAATTAATTAAGCAAAATAATAGAAATATTAGTTTTTCAGTGAGGAAAAGACGAATTTAAACAAATTTTATTAGTTTTACACTAGTTTAATAATAATTTTAAGAGGAAAAAAACGAAAATAATAATTTTTTTTTTTTTTTTTTTTTTTTTTTTTTTTTTTTTTTGTTTTACACTATTTTTTCTCATCTCCAACACGGATATATCAATTTTAACAGAAGAATTAAACGTATATTTTAGTTTTTAACAACAAAATCTTAACAAGTATCATTAATTAAACAAAAATAAATATCAGTTTTAAAGAAAAGACGAATTTGAATAATTTTACACTAGTATTTTCAAAAGCAACATGGAAATATTAATACTTATTCACATATTTCACTTATTCACTGTATTCAATACTATATTTAATAAATTTGGATACACTTTAAGAATTTCCTAATCTATAATTATATATTAGCTGTATATTTAATGTTACCCATGTTTTCAACATTAGTTCATAATCGTGAATTTTGTATATTAAATACCATGTATTCAGGTTCAGATTATTTTCACTTGAAATCATACAGAATTTTTTAACAGAGTTTGTTTTTGAAATCATTGAAGCAACTGTATTTAATATTTTTAACACCAATTTTCTAAGATTTTTTAACATTTTCCGGTTATACATTCCTCAAAAGTATATATTCTAAACAATAGAAAGTATTAATTTTAAGAATAAAAAGACGAATTTAAACAAATTTTATTAGTTTTACAATATTTTTTCTCATCTCCAACACGGATATATCAATTTTAACAGAATTAAACGCATATTTTAGTTTTTAAGAACAAAAATGTAATAAGTATCATTAATTAAACAAAAAATAAATATCAATTTTCAAGAAAAGACAATTTTTTACGCAAATTTTCAACTTTGAAGTACATTTGTTTACATATATTGTTACAATATATTACTAAACTTAAACTTTTTAAAAAGTTTGAATGTCTTTACAAAGGGTTCATATTTATATTTTTCATGTCTTGACTGCATTCGAAATCTTACAACAAAAGTATACTTTTATTATTTTTATTATTATTATTATTCTAGAAAACCTAAAAAGGCATTTCTTGCTGCTTTAAACACTTGGCATATTAAAACTACTCTGAGATATTCTACCCATATAATTAATCAAATTAGGACATGATTCATCTTACACTTCAAAATTTCTGAATTTTTACAATACTTATTTTCATCAAACTTTATTCTTGATCCTATATATTTTAGGAGTACAGAATTTTAACATCTGTTTTTATCTACTTATCAGAAAATTATCAAAACACTCAACAACATTTTCCAAATATGAATATTATCTTTACAGTTTAATAATACAAAACATACACGAATACAAAGTTTAATTTTTACAAACATTTCATATTTCAAACCAAACTTTTCGGAATTTTCACATCATAAGAGCAAACATTAGACGAACTTTTTAACTTTTTAACTTTTTTTATTGCTTAGATCTTTTCATCATAACTTTTAATTATGATAATTATCCATTTTTAGGTTGATTGTCGAAAAACTGTAACTGAAATTACATAAACGTAATGTAAAAAACCATGTTCTCGCACAATTTCTTGAAATTAAACAAAGAATTGACTATTACTTATCTATTATTATTCTTATTAAATACTTATCTACATCAATATCGACTCTCGATAGTATATAGATATTTCATCATTACACACTTACAACTCTTTTCAAACGTTTATCAGAAAAATAAGTCAATCAAAGTCTAGTAGTTATCACACCTGTTCCTCAGAAATATTACTATCATATGAAACAGTAAAGAAAATTAATAGATATTTAATATTTAATAGCCTCATACGTGAAATTACTGTCGAATGAGAATACTAATAATCTATAAAATCAAATGTTGAACAAAAAAAATAGTACAGATTACCGAAAATTCAAATGTTTTTTCTGCAAAAGTTACAAAAATTAACAAATGAATGACAAGTTAGAGAAATAACTAAAAAAGTTAATGAACATATTTACAAATTTATTAAAATCACACCTTTTTCTGGATTACAAACCACAATTTTTTGAAAAATCTATCACCGAATTTGTAAGATTTTAGTCCTAGTATTAGATACACTCAATAAATATTCAAAATTAACAAAAATATAATTTTTTAGTCTCGTCAATAAGCAGAAATTCTATATTAAAAGAATATTTTCATAGTAGTACTTATAAAAATGAGAGTTTACAAACTGATTTTCATAATTTTATCACATTTAAACTTAATATTTTACATAAAACATTATTTAATAAAATTTTATGCTTTCTAATTCAGTAAAATTCAATACTTTTTTAGTTTTTAAACCAATACCACAATATTTATTTACATCAAACTTGATTCTTCACCTTTTATATTTCCACATTACACACGTGAGATAAATACTAACTTGGATCAGGAGTTGAAGTCAATTGATTCCATTCGATTTTCATCATGTACGCATTGCTCCTACACGAAATTTCTTACTGCTATAATCATCTAATGTATTAAAACTAATCTACTCATATTTTTAATCAATTCATCAGATGTTTCATCTCGCACTTCTGAATTATCGTGCATCAAGTTGCTTAAAATGTAAATACTATCTTTATAGTTTTAATGATATATAGTATACATGGTTTATCTTGAGTTAGCACTTCCATAGTATTAATCAAATTATATGTTTCATCTTGCACTTGATCTTAATGTTTTCATCTTGCATCTGAATTATCGTCCATCGAGTTTTTTAAATAATAATATATTTATAGTTTTTGATTATACATAGCATGTACAAATACAATCTTTAATTTTAACATTTCATATTTCAAATAACCTATTTCCGAAACCAAGCTATGTGAATTTTACCACAATGCTTATTATCATAGAATAATTTGTGTTTCACACTTTTCTAAAAATTATCAGATATGTACCCCTCAGAGAAATTACTATCATATGAATAAATGAAGAAAATTTAATTTATATTAAATGTACACGAAATTGATTGCAATATACATGTATTTAATAAAAATAAATAAATAAGCGATTATTTATACATTAAACCTTTACTAAATATATATTTCTTTCATTATACAGATGTTTCAACAAGATGAACCAAAACAGCAGCAAACTTCAGAAATTAATGACCCGAATGATTCATCCCTAGCACATGTAGCGTTAACGAATAACACCTATGTGAGTACTTATATGAGAAATACTAGAATTCGTATATGAAACGTAATTAGAGTAAATACAAAATGATTTGTCTTACTACCTACACTTTAACAAGTGCTTTTTATCTATATTATTGAAGAGAATCCTAACTGTGTCCATTTATTTCTACTATAGATGTGCTCTATTTGCTACAAACACTTCTTAAGTAAATGGAATTTAACAGAACATACAAAAATCTATACAGGTGAAAAACCTTACACTTGGAAAGATTACCATAAATGCTGTTTTCAAGGAGACGTGAATCAAAAATGCACACATCATCATATAAAGCATCATCAGATATATGTAAACTTAGCGAAGATATTCAAAAATTAGTCAGACTTTTGAAGAATTTAGAAATAAAGGAAGATATTTAGGCTATTTATCCATCATATTTTCACAATATCTCAAACTTAAAATTTGGAAGACATACACACTGCTGAAAAGTAATTTTGTGATTCTTCTAACCAGTATGAATGTATAGATGTTATTTTGTAGTGTATTCTTTAAATGCTCACATTAAATATTCTTTTATATGCATATATCGTTGTGTTTATTTTTCTAATACCTATTACATTAATGAAATACATATTATTTTAAGTGAAATAACACTCTCACAACTTAAAAAATGCATAAGAACATACAAAAATAAGCAGATGTATGAAAAAATATGCAAATTTACAAAATAATTTCATTGTTTTCTAGAAATATTAACAAAAAATATTTACAATATGAAAAAATTGCAAAAGTGAAAAGAAAAAACACAAATGTAAAACCAAAAACCACAAAGTGAAAAACTCATAACAAAGTTTTTGAAAAAAATATTTACAACAAAATTTTTTTTTTTACAAAAACCAAAACTTCCAAAAATATTTTTTTCAAAAATTTTTTTTTTCAAAAACATTTTTTACAAAAAAATTTTTTTTTCAAAATAAGTTTTTACAAAAGTAAAAAAAAAGAAAATCACAACGTTAAAAAAATGAAAAATTTTTGTTAAAAAAAGTGTAAAAAAATTGCAAAAAAAGTTGCAAAAATTTCAAAAAAAGTTATGAAAAAAGTCTCAAAAATTTTGTTGTTTTTAATAGCAAATGCAATGGTTTCTCCATTGCATACTGCATTAAAACCAACGAAATTTTTTAAGCTTTTTTCATAACTTTTTTGAAATTTTTGCAACATTTTTTTTGCAATTTTTTTACACTTTTTTTAACAAAAATTTTTCATTTTTTTAACGTTGTGATTTTCTTTTTTTTTTACTTTTGTAAAAACTTATTTTGAAAAAAAATTTTTTTGTAAAAAATGTTTTTGAAAAAAAATTTTTTTTGAAAAAAATATTTTTGGAAGTTTTGGTTTTTGTAAAAAAAAAAATTTTGTTGTAAATATTTTTTTCAAAAACTTTGTTATGAGTTTTTCACTTTGTGGTTTTTGGTTTTACATTTGTGTTTTTTCTTTTCACTTTTGCAATTTTTTCATATTGTAAATATTTTTTGTTAATATTTCTAGAAAACAATGAAATTATTTTGTAAATTTGCATATTTTTTCATACATCTGCTTATTTTTGTATGTTCTTATGCATTTTTTAAGTTGTGAGAGTGTTATTTCCCTTAAAATGTTATGTATTTCATTAATGTAATAGGTATTAGAAAAATAAACACAACGATATATGCATATAAAAGAATATTTAATGTGAGCATTTAAAGAATACACTACAAAATAACATCTATACATTCATACTGGTTAGAAGAATCACAAAATTACTTTTCAGCAGTGTGTATGTCTTCCAAATTTTAAGTTTGAGATATTGTGAAAATATGATGGATAAATAGCCTAAATATCTTCCTTTATTTCTAAATTCTTCAAAAGTCTGACTAATTTTTGAATATCTTCGCTAAGTTTACATATATCTGATGATGCTTTATATGATGATGTGTGCATTTTTGATTCACGTCTCCTTGAAAACAGCATTTATGGTAATCTTTCCAAGTGTAAGGTTTTTCACCTGTATAGATTTTTGTATGTTCTGTTAAATTCCATTTACTTAAGAAGTGTTTGTAGCAAATAGAGCACATCTATAGTAGAAATAAATGGACACAGTTAGGATTCTCTTCAATAATATAGATAAAAAGCACTTGTTAAAGTGTAGGTAGTAAGACAAATCATTTTGTATTTACTCTAATTACGTTTCATATACGAATTCTAGTATTTCTCATATAAGTACTCACATAGGTGTTATTCGTTAACGCTACATGTGCTAGGGATGAATCATTCGGGTCATTAATTTCTGAAGTTTGCTGCTGTTTTGGTTCATCTTGTTGAAACATCTGTATAATGAAAGAAATATATATTTAGTAAAGGTTTAATGTATAAATAATCGCTTATTTATTTATTTTTATTAAATACATGTATATTGCAATCAATTTCGTGTACATTTAATATAAATTAAATTTTCTTCATTTATTCATATGATAGTAATTTCTCTGAGGGGTACATATCTGATAATTTTTAGAAAAGTGTGAAACACAAATTATTCTATGATAATAAGCATTGTGGTAAAATTCACATAGCTTGGTTTCGGAAATAGGTTATTTGAAATATGAAATGTTAAAATTAAAGATTGTATTTGTACATGCTATGTATAATCAAAAACTATAAATATATTATTATTTAAAAAACTCGATGGACGATAATTCAGATGCAAGATGAAAACATTAAGATCAAGTGCAAGATGAAACATATAATTTGATTAATACTATGGAAGTGCTAACTCAAGATAAACCATGTATACTATATATCATTAAAACTATAAAGATAGTATTTACATTTTAAGCAACTTGATGCACGATAATTCAGAAGTGCGAGATGAAACATCTGATGAATTGATTAAAAATATGAGTAGATTAGTTTTAATACATTAGATGATTATAGCAGTAAGAAATTTCGTGTAGGAGCAATGCGTACATGATGAAAATCGAATGGAATCAATTGACTTCAACTCCTGATCCAAGTTAGTATTTATCTCACGTGTGTAATGTGGAAATATAAAAGGTGAAGAATCAAGTTTGATGTAAATAAATATTGTGGTATTGGTTTAAAAACTAAAAAAGTATTGAATTTTACTGAATTAGAAAGCATAAAATTTGATTAAATAATGTTTTATGTAAAATATTAAGTTTAAATGTGATAAAATTATGAAAATCAGTTTGTAAACTCTCATTTTTATAAGTACTACTATGAAAATATTCTTTTAATATAGAATTTCTGCTTATTGACGAGACTAAAAAATTATATTTTTGTTAATTTTGAATATTTATTGAGTGTATCTAATACTAGGACTAAAATCTTACAAATTCGGTGATAGATTTTTCAAGAAATTGTGGTTTGTAATCCAGAAAAAGGTGTGATTTTAATAAATTTGTAAATATGTTCATTAACTTTTTTAGTTATTTCTCTAACTTGTCATTCATTTGTTAATTTTTGTAACTTTTGCAGAAAAAACATTTGAATTTTCGGTAATCTGTACTATTTTTTTGTTCAACAGTTGATTTTATAGATTATTAGTATTCTCATTCGACAGTAATTTCACGTATGAGGCTATTAAATATTAAATATCTATTAATTTTCTTTACTGTTTCATATGATAGTAATATTTCTGAGGAACAGGTGTGATAACTACTAGACTTTGATTGACTTATTTTTCTGATAAACGTTTGAAAAGAGTTGTAAGTGTGTAATGATGAAATATCTATATACTATCGAGAGTCGATATTGATGTAGATAAGTATTTAATAAGAATAATAATAGATAAGTAATAGTCAATTCTTTGTTTAATTTCAAGAAATTGTGCGAGAACATGGTTTTTTACATTACGTTTATGTAATTTCAGTTACAGTTTTTCGACAATCAACCTAAAAATGGATAATTATCATAATTAAAAGTTATGATGAAAAGATCTAAGCAATAAAAAAAGTTAAAAAGTTAAAAAGTTCGTCTAATGTTTGCTCTTATGATGTGAAAATTCCGAAAAGTTTGGTTTGAAATATGAAATGTTTGTAAAAATTAAACTTTGTATTCGTGTATGTTTTGTATTATTAAACTGTAAAGATAATATTCATATTTGGAAAATGTTGTTGAGTGTTTTGATAATTTTCTGATAAGTAGATAAAAACAGATGTTAAAATTCTGTACTCCTAAAATATATAGGATCAAGAATAAAGTTTGATGAAAATAAGTATTGTAAAAATTCAGAAATTTTGAAGTGTAAGATGAATCATGTCCTAATTTGATTAATTATATGGGTAGAATATCTCAGAGTAGTTTTAATATGCCAAGTGTTTAAAGCAGCAAGAAATGCCTTTTTAGGTTTTCTAGAATAATAATAATAATAAAAATAATAAAAGTATACTTTTGTTGTAAGATTTCGAATGCAGTCAAGACATGAAAAATATAAATATGAACCCTTTGTAAAGACATTCAAACTTTTTAAAAAGTTTAAGTTTAGTAATATATTGTAACAATATATGTAAACAAATGTACTTCAAAGTTGAAAATTTGCGTAAAAAATTGTCTTTTCTTGAAAATTGATATTTATTTTTTGTTTAATTAATGATACTTATTACATTTTTGTTCTTAAAAACTAAAATATGCGTTTAATTCTGTTAAAATTGATATATCCGTGTTGGAGATGAGAAAAAATATTGTAAAACTAATAAAATTTGTTTAAATTCGTCTTTTTATTCTTAAAATTAATACTTTCTATTGTTTAGAATATATACTTTTGAGGAATGTATAACCGGAAAATGTTAAAAAATCTTAGAAAATTGGTGTTAAAAATATTAAATACAGTTGCTTCAATGATTTCAAAAACAAACTCTGTTAAAAAATTCTGTATGATTTCAAGTGAAAATAATCTGAACCTGAATACATGGTATTTAAAATACAAAATTCACGATTATGAACTAATGTTGAAAACATGGGTAACATTAAATATACAGCTAATATATAATTATAGATTAGGAAATTCTTAAAGTGTATCCAAATTTATTAAATATAGTATTGAATACAGTGAATAAGTGAAATATGTGAATAAGTATTAATATTTCCATGTTGCTTTTGAAAATACTAGTGTAAAATTATTCAAATTCGTCTTTTCTTTAAAACTGATATTTATTTTTGTTTAATTAATGATACTTGTTAAGATTTTGTTGTTAAAAACTAAAATATACGTTTAATTCTTCTGTTAAAATTGATATATCCGTGTTGGAGATGAGAAAAAATAGTGTAAAAAAAAAAAAAAAAAAAAAAAAAAAAATTATTAAATTCGTCTTTTTCCTCTTAAAATTATTATTAAACTAGTGTAAAACTAATAAAATTTGTTTAAATTCGTCTTTTCCTCACTGAAAAACTAATATTTCTATTATTTTGCTTAATTAATTACACTCATTATGACTTCAAATTTTAATTTGGTGATGTTGTGGTAACTGTTATAAAACTAGAATGGATAAATAGTTTAAATGTCTTCTTTTTTCTCTCTATGCGATACTTTTACTTGAACGTAAACATTTTGTTGCATACCTTTGTAAGTTGTGACGTCAGAACTCTATTGTGTGTTTCCCCTACTTGGAGTACATGGGTGGAGGGGTTGTAGAAAAAAGTTTTAGTTTGGATATGACGTAATGAAGAATGCTTAGTAGGTTCAAATGTGCGTATGTGTTGAATATTTCTTTAAATAATTCGTTTATGTATTAAAATTCTACTTAGTTGGTGTATAAAAGTACGATGAAATTGGTTTTCTTTCTTTAAAAATCGGTATTTTCCGTTGTTTTGCTTAATTAACAAAACTCATTAAGACGATATTAAAGTGATAGTCACTTAAAAACTGAAATACACGTTTAAATTTCTTTATCTCAAATTGATATTATGAAGTTTGAGTTGAAAAAAATGTAAGAAATCAGTCTTTTTCTATAAAACTTGATATTTTCTATTGTTTTTTACTTAATTAACGATACTCATTAAGATTATAGATGTTGAAAAACTGAAATGTACGTTTAAGTTTTCTCTCTTAAGTTGATAAAAATAGTAAGAAATCAGTCTTTTTCTATAAAACTTGATATTTTCCATTGTTTTTTACTTAATTAACGATACTCATTAAGATTATAGCTGTTGAAAAACTAGAATGCATGTTTAACTTTCAACTTGTAAGTCGATACACTGATGTTGCAGTTGATAAAAATCGTAAGAAATCAGTCTTTTTCTATAAAAATCGATATTTTCCATTGTTTTTTACTTAATTATGAATGCTCATTAAGGTTATAGCTGTTGAAAAACTGAAATGTATGTTTAAGTTTTCTCTTTTAAGTTGATAAAAATCGCAAGAGATCAGTCTTTTTCCATAAAACTTCATATTTTCCATTGTTTTTTTTTTTTACTTAATTAACGATACTCATTAAGGCTATAGCTGTTGAAAAACTAGGATACATGTTTAACTTTCAACTTGTAAGTAGTTACATTGATCATATAGTTGATAAAAATCGTAAGAAATCAGTCTTTTTCTATAAAACTGGATATTTTCTATTGTTTTTACTTAATTAATACTACTCATTAAGATGTCTATCAAGCAAAATTCAAATATATGTTTAACTTTCTTGTGTTAAATTGATAATCTCATCTTGTAGTTGAAGAAATCTAAATAAAATGGTTAAAAACTGAGATTTTAATTGTTTCACTTAATTAATAATACTCATTAAAATTACGGTTGTTCAAAATTCAAATATAAATTTAATCTTCATCATATAGTATGATTCCAAGTTGAGATGTGATTGATAATATTTTTAATTAGGGAAGGTTGTTCACCTCTCATGTTATAATAGAATGTTCCTTTTTTCCACTAGGGGGCGTTCGTGGAGGGGGATGCATAGTGGGGGCAGGAGAGTGGCGGTGTCACGGTGGGCGCAGGAGGGACCGCAGGCGGGGCAGCCGGAGGAGCAGGAGGCACCGCAGGCGGGACGGCCCCGCAGCCCCGCCTGCGGCTGTCCCCGTACTGTCCTTTTCCTACTACTGCCGTAATGTAATAGGAAACTTTTGATTCGCCCTGTAGATAAACTAATCATGGTAGAAACTTCATTTTCGATAGGACTTGTGCTAGGGTAAACGTCAATAACGTCCTAAAATTTCCTGGCAAACCGAGTATATTAACGATTTTTCCCCATGGGCCGTAATATAATGGAAAACTTTTGATTCGCCCTGTAGATAAACTAATCATGATAGAAACCTCATTTTCAATAGGGAATCGTGCTAGGGTAAATCTCAATAACGTCCTAAAATTTCATGGCAATCCGAGTATATTAACGATTTTCCCCCATAGGCCATAATGTAATGGGAAACTTTTGATTCTCTCTGTAGATAAACTATTCATGGTAGATACTTCATTTTGAGTAGAGTTTGTGCTAAGGTAAACGTCAATAACGTCCTAAAATTTCATGGCAATCCGAGTATATTAGCGATTTTTCCCCATAGGCCGTAATGTAATGGGAAACTTTTGATTCTCTCTGTAGATAAACTAATCATGGTAGATACTTCATTTTCAATAGGGTTCGTGCTAGGGTAAACCTCAATAACGTATAAAAATTTCATAGCAATCCGAGTATATTTACGGGAGTTAGAGCGCGGACAGACGGACAGACGGACAGACGGTCATCCGGCCAGACGGACAGACGGCCATCCGGCCAGACGGACAGACGGCCTGACAAACCGAATGCATAAGCACTTTTCAACTTTGTTGGAAAGTGCTAAAAATGATCAAGTTATTGAGATAAGATATGGTTGTCTATTGTATTTGTCTTAAAGAAATTATTTGTAAAATATTAGAATAGAAATTATTCTTGGAAATTCTTAGCTAATAAATAATTTATTGTTTTTCCTATAATAGAGGGCAGCACCATAAGCATATAATTTAATTAATATATTAATCCTTTAGATGGCAGCACTAAAATAATTTTCTGCTAGAAGTTGTAGTAATATATTCTAGTTAATTAATTAATATAGTAATATTAATAATTGATTAAAAATAAAAATATAATATTTCTAATAGTAGCATCTATTTTTTTCTAAATATATTATGAATTATATAGTATAATATATGTTTTACTAATTTTTATAATTATTGTTACAACTTTATTTTAGTATCTATGTGATTTATACTATGACCATAACCTTGACTCTTAGTAAGTCACATGTAGTTTGTATCTGATTGCACTACAAATCTTGCTAGGATATGGGTAATGGTAAATATTTTAGTATATATATATCCTTTTTTTTTAATGGAATATTGTATTATTGTTATTTTGTCATATTGATTTTATTTTCTTCTATGTGTATCTTTCTACTAATTTGTCATCTGAATAGCTTCCAGCCAGTCGGGTGTATTGTGAGTCGAATTCTTAGCTTTCAGCACGACTCATAACAGAAACTGGTTGGATGTTTTTGCTTTTTTGTTAAACTATACACCCCTGAAGAAGTAGTTTAATAGAAAAGCCTTCTACTGCCTTTTTATCCATTTATCTTTCATTATTTTGGTAATCTGCCTTCTATTTCACTTCAAACTTATCCATATATTTCTTAGTAATTTGGTAATCTGCCTTCTATTTCTCTTCAAACTTCAACTGTTTTTAATAATATGATTGTAAAAATACTGGTTTCATTGGTTCTTTTATTGGTATTGTCTGAATAACTTTGGATGTATTTATAAAAGTATTATATATATATATATATATATATATATATATATATATATATATATACTAGAGGACCCGACAGACGTTGTCCTGTCACCGACAGACGTTGTCCTTCTTGGCACCGACTCCAGAAAATCAAATAAATGTACGTAAATATGGTAATACGCACGATAAACACTACGCTCCTAATTTAATTTCTTATTACAATTATGTAAGGAAATTATTTTTTACTCTTCAGTATTTTTTGAAGTCGGTTCAATTTTTGATAGAAAAGTTTACCTTTCTCTTTTTAGTTAAAAGTTAACGATTTTCTGAAGTCGTTTTATCAAAAACTAGCAGCCTTCGCCCGCTAACGCTGGTCAGTTTTTTTTAAAAGAAACTTTGAATCAAACGAAATTTTTATATCATAGTAATTTTTAGTTTTATATCGTATTTTAGACTCTCTGTCATCGGTGAAAAGTCAGTCATCTAAACGGAAAGTTCAGTGTTAGTCACCAATGAATGACGTAGCGCTCAACATGTTAACAATTTTAATCACATAAAAATTCATTCAGCGGAACTTTTAAATTAAAGCCAACCTTTTATAATTGTGTTCATCTGATTTAAAACATCTCCATAAGTATTCAATTAAACAACGTAGAATGATATATTTCACTTGTTACAAAATTTCTGAAAAAATATCCAACTAACAATGTAAGTTCCATTAAAAACTATCTAGTAGAATTTAAGTTATTAGCGTCCGGAGTGAAATTTAACTTTGCGTTTTATATATATTCCATCTGTTCTTCTTTCTGTTCTTCCATCTGTTCTTCCAATTGTTCTTCCATTTGTTCTTCCATTTGTTCTTCAATTATAATTCGACGATTCACTGTTTGAGAGCCTATCTGTCCTTTTATTTATAGAAGTTCAAAATGAAAAAAGATTTTCTTAGCAGACGATTTTTTGTGATAAATACATTATCTGTTTTATATTTCTTCTGCTTTATTCCTTTTATTTATAGAGTTCAAAATGAAAAAAGATTTTCTTAGCAGACGATTTTTTGTGATAAATACATTATCTGTTTTATATTTCTTCTGCGTTTACCTAAGCTGTGTAAAATATAAAGAAAAAAAATATGACACTCAAATGCAATGCATTCACTGTTTGAGAGCCTATCTGTGCCTCAATTAATTAATTATCCTCTTTATTCCTTTTATTTATAGAGATGAATCAAAATCAAAAATCAAGAATTTTCGAAAATCCCTTTTTAGCGGCACTCGATGTTATAAGAAGTATTTTTAGCCCAATTTTCAAGATTTTTGGATCGGTAGATTTTTTTGTGCTATGATTAATACGAAATCCTGACTTTCTTTAATATATATAGCACTTTTAATTAGCTAAAAATCACTAACTATTAGTTTTTGCCTAGTTACTAAAAAAGTCCTGAATCAATTTCGACGAAATGTGAATCTAAAACATTCTCGAATCCACTGGAACGCACACAAAATTTCATCAAAATCTGTCCAGTTGTTTAGGAGGAGTTCAATTACATACACACGCACAGAAGATTTTTATATATGTTACAGGCCAAACCCGATTTTAGGCCAAACTAGATTGGCCTAGTCCAAACTAGTCTATCCTAACGCCCATCGGATAAACTAGTTTTTCCTAGGCCAAACCGGTCTATCCTAACGCCCATCGGATAAACTAGTTTTTCCTAGGCCAAACCGGTTTATCCTAACGCTCATCCGATAGACTAGTTTTTCCTAGACCAAACTAGTCTATCCTAAGGCCCATAGGACAAACTAGTTTTTCCTAGGCCAAACTAGTTTGGCCTAACTCTTATAGGATAAACTAGTTCAGCCTGTTGTTTATTGGTCTGAACTAGTTTATCCTAGGCCGATCTAGTTTATCCTAGGCCAATTCAATTTGGCGTGATTTTATTGAATTCAATGACTGCCTCAGCGCCAACATATTCTAGTTTATCCTAGGCTGATCTAGATTGTCCTAGGCCAATGTAATTATTCGTGTTTTTAGCTCACGGGCGTTAAAGCCAGCGAAATAAAGGGCTCTCAGTTTCTGTAAGTATGTACGTACGCATGTATGTACGTATGTACGTTCGAATGTACGTAACGCTATAACTCTTGATATAAATATCCGATTAGCTTCAAATTTTGGATGTAGGTTCCTTCTGATAAGATACTTTTCTGATTAGTTTTGGAAAATCACTGAATAAGAATAAAGGGAGCGAACGGAAGTCTAATCCCCCACCGTTAATTTAGAGAAATGCATTTATCATGCAGAATTATCAGTTTTCATTTAAAATGTTAGTTATAGAATTATTCTGACAAGGCGCCTCCGGGGTTAGTTGTGGATGTTTATTGTTTAAGTTTTAAAGAAAGGGCAATATAGGTACCCCCCCCCCATAATTTAGATAAATGGTTTTTAACGCAGAAATTACGGATTTGCTTCAAATTTTGCTTATAGGTTCTTTCTGATAAGGCAATTCCCTGAATAGTTTTGAGGGTTTAATGGTAAAGTATGAAGGGAAAATGACGGATTTCCCTCTTACCTAGTAAAAACTAGTTTTTCCTACGGGCATATAGATAAACAAGTTTGGCGTAGGAAATCTAGTTTATATAATTGGCGTTAGGATAAAATAGTTTGGCCTAGGCTAATTTAATTTGGCTCGAAATCGGGTTTGGCCGGTAAAAAACATGTGTTTTACTAGAATAAGTATAAATGTGTGTCAAGAGTAATTGCTTATAACATCAATACAGGAATTTCACATGTCCACCCAAAAGACATAATGCATTTTACATGGATTTTTTTTCCTGCAGACTCGTGCCAACTCAGATCAGGCTTGCATTTATTATTATTATTATTATTGCATATTCGAGCCAGATTGGAGATGAACATAATTTGGAATCGAACAGCGTTTTCCATTTTTTTAGAAATTAATTTCTTGTCGACATATAAGCTATTCTTGTCACGGCGTCAAGTTTTTCTTTTCCGTGAAGTTGTAATCGAAAATTCGATTCAAAACGTAGCTTTAATAATATGTTCTCAAAGGTACATCGCTTTTATGGAAAAAAATGGTTAACGCCATTCTATTACATATTTTCTGAGTGAGAATGCCTGTTAATCTTACGCCTTTCCGAAAATGAATTAAGTCTTAAATGTGTTAGGATGTAGCTCTTTTGGATTTGAGAAAAGTCTTAAGGAATGACAGAGAAACATATTCACAAATTTACTTTTTACTGAACAGTTTAGTTATGATGTTTATAACTCTCCTTTTTTTCTTTTGTTCTAAACTACATTAATTATTTAATGAATCATCATTTCAATATTGAAAGATCTATGAAATTAAATAATCAATAATATATTGTGTATTTTTCATTCTGTGAACACCTCGTAATTTAAAAATACATTGTAAATTTATCCAATATGTATGTATGCAGTATTTTTAAAAGGAATCCTAATTGTATGTTAAGTAAAATCTGATTTTTTGGCAGAAATTGAGTAGGGCCGGATTGAGTGGGACTGAGTCTTTTGTCACATATTTTTGTAGATGCAGGGCTCGGGCTGAACTTTTAATTTTTACACAGGGTCACGGCAAAATACCTTTCCTTCGGGAAAGGCGGGGCCCGGAACTCGAAATTCTGGCCCGTGCAAACCTCTAACCTCTACAACGCATCGAATAAAATACATTATAATGGTGATGACAAAACCACTTTGCACAAGGTTAGCAATGGAGCAGTAGTCGGGATCAATATTAAAAAGAATATTGCCCAATTAAACTGGTGGCTTTGCATTCACAGGCTGTTTACAGTCATTGTGTATTTCAGCCTTATTTTTTTATAGAATAACACCCTCGGAAAATAAAGTAAGTTGGATTACTTTTTCCCATTTCCCCCACTTATATTTAACCATTGAACCCCCAAAACTAATCACAGATACGCTTTATAAAATTAAACAATTATCCAAAATTTGAAAGAAATCAGATAATTCTGCTTAAAAAACCATTCATCTGATTTAGAGAGTGTAATCCCACATTCCTCCCTTTATACTTAATCATTAAACCCTCAAAACAATTCAGGGATTCGCCTATTAAAGAAAAAACTATAAGCTATATTCAAAATTTACGGCAAATCGGATAATACTGCATAAAAACCCATTTATCTAATTTAAGGAAGGCGATAAATCGTCCACTAACCCATTATACATAACCATAAGAAAATACCCAAATTAATTAAAGAAGCACCTGATCAAATGAATTCATATCCAAAATTTTAAGCAAATTTGATGATTCTGTATTATAACAAATTTATATATTTTAAGGAAGGAAATAAATTGCAGGTTCAGACCAAAAACCAAAGAACCACCAAAATTAATCAGTGAAACGCTTTATTAGAATGAATAAAGCTAAGATTTGCAGGAAATCGGATAATTCTGCATGAAAAACCCATTTAACAAAATTAGGCGGGATTCCCCCGTTCTTCCCTTTGTTCTTATTTAATTAATCCCCAAAACCAATTAGGGAAACGTCTTACCAGAATGAATCTATTTCTAAAATTTGAAGTAAATCAGTAAATTCTGCGTGAGAAAAGCATTTACATAAATTATGGAGCGTTACCCCTATTCTCCCCTCCTTTTATACTTAAACAATTGACACCCACAACTAATGAAGGCGCTTCAACAGAATACTCCCATATCTAAAATTTGAATAAAATATGGTAATAATCCATAGAAATCCATTTATTTGAATTAAGGGAAGGGGCGAATCAGCCTCTCGTCCGCTCTCCCCTTATTCTTTTCCAATGATCTCCCAAAATTAATCAGAAAAGCTCCTCATAAGAATAAACCTATATTGAAAGTTTGATGCAAATCGAGTATTTCTATCAAAAATTATTGCGTTACGTACTTACGTACATACATAGATACAGAACCCACGGGCACATTAGTGGGTAGCTCACGAGATAAAAACATGTCAAATTACATTATTTCTATCAAGAGTTATCGCGGTACGTACATACGTACGTACATACGTACATACATGCGTACATACATACATACAGAACCTGTGAGCCCATTTTTTCTTTGGCTTTGACGCCCATGAGCTAAAAACACGTAAAATTACACTGGCCTAGGGTAAACTAGATCAGCCTAGGACAAACTAGAATTTTGGCGCTGAGGCGGTCATTGAATCAAATAAAATCACGCCAAATTGAATTGGCATAGGATAAATAAGATCGGCCTAGGATAAACTAGTTCAGACCAATAAACAGCAGGCTAAACTAGTTTATCCTATAAGAGTTAGGCCAAACTAGTTTGGCCTAGGAAGAACTAGTTTGTCCTATCGGCCTTAGGATAGACTAGTTTGGCCTAGGAAAAACTAGTTTATCCGATGGGCGTTAGAATAAACCGGTTTGGCCTAGGAAAAACTAGTTTATCCGATGGGCGTTAGGATAGACCGGTTTGGCCTAGGAAAAACTAGTTTATCTGATGGGCGTTAGGATAGACTAGTTTGGCCTAGGCCAATCTAGTTTGGCCTAAAATCGGGTTTGGCCTGTAACATATATAAAGATGAGCATTGAAAATTTCAGGTTTTTGCGCCGAAAACACCGCCAAATTAGAAAAATGTAAATTATCTCACGAACTACTGGATTTAGATGAATTTGCTTAGTACCATTCGATTCAGAATGAAAAAATGAACTAAAATATTTTATCGGTTGAAAAATAACTACAAAAGCCGATTTTTATGGAATTTTTTAAAAGTTCGTTTTTTCTACTCATCTTAGGGGTGGAATTTTCGAAAATCCATTTTTAGCGGCACTCGATGTTATAAGAAGTATTTTTACCCCATTTTCAAGATTATTGGTTCGGTAGATTTTATTTTGTGCTATGATTAATACGAAATCCTGACTTTCTTTAATATACAGTGGAGCATCGTTTATACGACGCCGAAGGGACTACCGAAAAACGTCGTATAAACGATAACGACGTATAATCGATTTTCACTTCCAAAATTAGAATAAATTTTGTTTTCACTTAATTTTAATGTTTAACGTGATGATTTGCATGAATTTTTAAATTAAACAAACCAAAATAAACAAATAATCTTAAAAATGGGAGGGGGAATTAGTAAGCAATTTAAATATGCGTACCTTTATTTATGTTTCACCGAAAGGTTCCTCATTTGCAGTACATCATTTCCTTTCCATTTAAAGTTAAAGATCAAAGACCCCGCGTGGCCAACTAAAAGTCGCCAAAACTGATAACAGTTAGAAAGATAGTCTATTTGCAACTTAAAACAGGTCGGGAAAGATGACCATCTCCGAAAAAAGAATGACCCCTCCCAGTCAGGGCCTGATTATCAACGGGGCACTCTCCCACCAGAAAAAATAAATAGAAATTTTTTCCTTATTCATGATAGCAATTTTGACTGAAAAGCGCGTTTAAACAAGGCGAAAATTTCTATGTAATTTTACTGGGGAGAGAGTGCCCCATTAGTAATCAGGCTCTGCTCCCAGTGTAATCTGTTACACGTAAGCTGATTTTTCAGACTAATCGAACACCAGCCCACATTTTTATAACGTGGAGTGCATTTAAACACGCTCTTTGGGGTCATTCATAGCTGCCAACTTCCGCTCGTTCGTAAAATACACAAGAAAAACAAACAAAAATAAACCTATACAAAATCGAAAAATCGACGTATAAACGATTTTCAGCGTCGTATAAATGATATATTTTTACATTAAAATGAATAGGAATGAATCGGGACCACGTTAAAACGTCGTATAAATGTAAACGTCGTATAAGTGATCGTCGTATAAACGATGCTTTACTGTATATAGCACTTTTAATTAGCGAAAAATCGCTAACTATTAGTTTTTGCCTAATTACTAAAAAAGTACTGAATCAATTTCGACGAAATATGAATCTAAACCGTTCTCAAGTCTACTGGAACGCACACACAAAATTTCATCAAAATCGGTCCAGTCGTTTAGGAGGAGTTCAATTACATACACACGAACAAAAGATTTTTATATATAAAGATGAGCATTGAAAATTTCAGGTTTTTGCGAAGAAGACATCGCCAAATTAGGAAAATGTGAATTGTCTCACGAACTACTGGATTTAAACGAATTTGCTTAGTACCATTCGATTCAGAAGGAAAAAATGGACTAAAATATGTTATCAGTTGAAAAATAACTACAAAAGCCGATTTTTATGGAATTTTTTAAAAGTTCGTTCTTTTTTCTACTCATCTTAGGGGTGGAATTTTCGAAAATCCTTTTTTAGCGGCACTCGATGTTATAAGGAGTATTTTTACCCCATTTTCAACATTTTTGGTTCGGTAGATTTTTTTTGTACTATGATTAATACGAAATCCTGATTTTCTTTAATATATATAGCAGTTTTAATTAGCGAAAAATCACTAACTATTAGTTTTTGCCTAATTACTAAAAAAGTACGGAATCAATTTCGACGAAATGTGAATCTAAACCATTCTCGAATCTACTGGAACGCACACACAAAATTTCATCAAAATCGGTCCAGTCGTTTAGGAGGAGTTCAATTACATACACACGCACAGAAGATTTTTATATATAAAGATATATATATATATGTATATAAATTGTTGCAGATTAAATTTTGGTGTAAATTACCTAACCAGTGACGCGGCTATGTTTAATTTTTCTGAAAGTATTAACTTTTGGTATTACCACACCCGACCAAATACTTAATGTTTTCATTTAATTGTTCACTTCTAATTTTTCAAATCCTTTTTTCGGTGCGTTCGTAATTATGTAAATACGTAGCATCTATTGTTGTCGTTCAGTGGTTCAGTCCGTCCGTCCGTCTGTCTGTCTGTCCGCATATAACAACGCAAAAATTACTCAACTGAATCGTTTGAAATTTAAAATACATAATTATTACATAATTTTGTCGAGTCATTTCAAATTTTAAGAAAATCGGATGCATAGATCAATTACAGGGACAATCAAAAGATTCAGTTACATTACGGTCAATGGGGAAAAATGTTTCAAATGCATTTTAATCGTATGAAATTTTAAATACATAATCTATACTAATATTATAAAGAGGAAAGATTTGATTGTTTGTTTGTTTGTTTGTTTGAATTGAATAGGTTCCGAAACTACTTGATGGATTTGAAAAATTCTTTCACCGTTGGAAAGCTACGCTATTTCCGGTGAACATAGGCTAATTTTTAATTGATTTATTCAAATATTTTTCTTAATAATTCAAAATTTCATTATTTTTCATACAGAATCAATTAAAATTTTTCCGATAAAAAATAACCATTTTTCTTTCCCGTTGCCAAGAAAATATAATTTGGAATAATAATAGTAATAAATAAATTAAGTCTTAGTAATTATGGAACAAAACAATTTGTATAATTTTAAAATAGAAAAGAAAAATAATGAAATAGTTTACTGATAAATAAACGACTATTACTGGATTACCACGTGAGGCATAAAATCGCAATTTTGTTGTAATCGTGCCAACGTGATCCGTAGATGACATCTGCACCTAAATATTATTGGCAATATTATTGTTTATATAATTTGTTTACATTATTTGGCAATATTGATCTCCCATCAACCAAAAAACTGTCGCCAAACTATAAGTTTAAATGTCAATAATGGATGATCGTAAATATTACATTCTTTTGACATTAAATATGTTTTGCATAATTGTTACGTCGTCAACTAATTTTAATCCGATGTTTTATCTCTATTTCTATTAATATTTTAGTAATTTATTAATTTTTTGGTTATTTAAAATAAAAATTATATCCATTTGTATAATTTGGCGAAATTGATCGACGGAATAATCAAATGGTACCAATTGTTTGTTTACACTCTATCTGGATATTTAGGTTGATAGAATTAGCGTACTTATCGAGCCTCCGCCAAGTCATATGCCAAGCAGTCATTAAATTTGAGTTTTAGCCTTACTATTATATCTTTTTCATCTGCAATTATTTTACCATCACTAAAAAAGAAATATTTTGAATGTGAAGGAAAAATCATTGTCATGAAAAAATATTTGCAATTAATTTATCATTCATTCTAATAAAAAAACGGTACTACTAGGTTATCCCGTCGACCAAAAAATTATCGCCAAACTAACAGATTAAATGCTAATAATGGATGGTCGTGAATGTCGCATTCAATGACATTAAATACGATTCACGTGTTTAAAATGTCATTAAATGGTTTTTATTTCGACTTTTTATTAATATTTTTCTTAATATTCTACTAATTATTATTATTATTTTTTTTTTACGTTATTTAAAATAAAAATTACGTCAATATGTATAATTGGGCTATTAGTTTGGCGATTTGTATAATTTGGCGAAATTGGTTGACGGAATAGCAAAATAGTATATTAATATCCTTCTATAGTAAAAAAAAACTAGCCTTAAAAGGAATGACTCCTGGAATGATGCTGATGTGGAAGATTTTCGGAACTAACGAATCCGGGTTGTCCACTCCTTCCATGAGTCGAATAGACCAATCAGGAAAGGGCTCAGTCTATGCGTCGCCGTATGGGTTACCATAAAGAGAGGAAAGGTTACCATCGCCAACAATCGCCAAGTTTGTCGCCAACTTGGCGATATATCGCCAAATTTGGCGACTAAAATTTTTTGTCAAAAGTGACGCCAACTTGGCGATAACTGTAATATTTCGCCAAATTTTTAATTTCTTTACAACACCAGTCGTTTGATACATCATTTGAGAGGTTTGCAACTGCTTATTCATATAATGGATGTCTTGTGTGTTATCCCTCATTCTGCTCCCCAGGGGGGACATATTTTTAATTTCTTTACAACACCAGTCGTGTTACACAAGATTTGAAGGATCTGCAACTGCTTATTCATATTATGGATGTCTTGTGTGTCACCCCCACACTCTGCTCTCATTAGGGGGGATCACATTTTTAATTTCTTTACACCACCAGTTGTGTGACACATCATTTGAAAGGTCTGCAACTGCTTATTCATATTATGGATGTGTTGTGTGTCATCCCCCACTCTGCCCCCCAGGTGGGCACATTTTTAATTTCTTTACAACACCAATTGTGTGACACATCATCTGAGAGGTCTGCAATTGCTTATTCATATTATGGATATCTTGTGTGTAACCCCCCCCCCTCTGCCCTCAGAGGGGGCGCATTTTGTAATTTCTTTACAACACCAATTGTGTGACACATCATTTGAAAGGTCTGCAACTGTTCATTCATTTTATGGGTGTCTTGTGTGTCACCCCCAGTCTGCATCCCTGGGGGGCACATTTTTAATTTCTTTACAACACCAGTCGTGTGACATATCATTTGAGAGGTCTGCAGCTGCTTATTCATATTATGGATGTCTTTTGTGTTGCCTCCCACTCTGCCTCCCAGGGGGGCACATTTTTAATTTCTTTACAACACCAGTCGTGTGACACATCATTTGGATGGTCTGCAACTGCTTATTCATACCATGGGGTATTGGCGAGCGCAGCAATCAGGGGTACCCAATAATTTGGAATCGCGAAGCGATTACGCGGGGGGTTGGCGAGCATAGCGAGCAGGGGGGCGAAGCCCCCCTAGTATATTAAAAAAAAAGTGGGTAAGTGTGATTGGCAATCGCACACAGGGATTCGTTTAATATCTTTTTCAAAACACTTTTTTTCATTAAATTAACAAATGAAAAATGGTTTTTCGGCGCTATTTTGGGATTTCTTCGCTAATCGCGCCAACCAGAACAAAATATTAACAGAATCTACCCCTAAATGTTGCCTTGATCGCATAGATTTGTTCATTTCTCTATCAGAATCTGCAGATTTACTAAAGCTACACAAGTAAATAAAATTATGAATAAAAGTAAAATATTTCAAAGCTTAGCATAAATTTAAGGGAGACCAAATTGGTCACCAGAGGCGGATCTTAATTTAAATAAATAATCTATATATATAAAAGAAAGTTTGGATTTCGTATTAATCACAGCACAAAAAAAAATCTACCGAACCAAAAATCTTGAAAATTGGGGTAAAAATACTTCTTATAACATCGAGTGCCGCTAAGAAGGAATTTTCGAAAATTCCACGCCTAAGGGGGGGGTAAAAAAAGAACGAACTTTTAAAAAATTCCTTAAAAATCGGTTTTTGAGGTTATTTTTCATCTGATAACATATTTTAGTGTATTTTCTCATGCTGAATCGAATGTTACTATGTAAATTCTTTTAAATCCAGTAGATCGTGAGCTACTTCACATTTTCCTAATTTGGCGATGACTTCGGCGCAAAAACCTGAAATTTTCAATCCTTATGTACATAAATCATATTTTGTAGTTATTTTTCAACTGATACCATATTTTAGTATATTTTTTCATGCTGCATCAAATGATATTAAGCAAATTCTTTTAAGTTCAGTAGTTCGTGAGATATCTTATATTTTTTTGATTTGGCGATGTCTTTGGCGCAAAAAAGCTGTAATTTTCAACTTATATATAAAAGAAAGTCTGAATTTCGTATTTATTATTGTACAAAAAAATCTATTGAACCTAAAATTTTGAAAGTGAGTTCTATAATCAGGTTAACGTGATTATGTAAGCTAGAGGTCTACACGGGCCGGGGCTCGGGCCGATTTTCAATAGTGGTATTCGGGCCGGGCCTTACTTCTGAAGACTCGGGCCGGGCCGGGCCGGGCCGGGCCGGGCCGGGCCTAGTCACTAATCCTTTCGGGCCGGGCCGGGCCGGGCCTAGTCACTAATCTTTTCGGGCCGGGCTGGGCTCGGGCCTTAATTTTTGTGCTGAAGTATCGGGCCGGGCCTAACTTTTTTTTTCGTACGAAGCTGATACTGATTCCATTCTTCCTAGTTTTCATGGACCAAAATAGTCAGTTCCTATTGAATCTTCCTATATGAAAATCCTTTTCTCGACTTTTTATAAATCAGTAATATTTGGCTTTGTCCAAAAATTTCTGCAAAAAAAGCATATACTTTTAAGCCGCCATTATTCTACAATTAAACATTAGAATTTATTCCTTTTAAAGAATCGTAGGTTACTAGGCTTTTTAAAATAGAATTAAACACACACACACACACACACACGCACACACATACACAAAAAAAAAAAAAAAAAAAAAAAAAAACATGATTATGACGGAATTTTCTTTTTAAACTGAAAACTGAAATTTTCTTTTAAAATGTTCATCCATGCAAAATGAATACAACAATACGGGAGAAAAAAATACAGTAAACATTTACATCTGTTAAGAAGGGAATGCATTTTTTTTCGTTCCAAAGCGATTTCGTCTTTGGAAATATTACCATATACCGCTTTTTCGATTTTTTGTCTCCATTACAGGGAATATGGATTAATAATACTAGTGATAACTAATACATTTACATACAACAAAGAAAGATTCATTTAAAAGCATAAATATCGCAGCCTACAGCACTTCTGCATAAATGGAGATTATAAACATGGAAAAAAAAAGACTAATATATTTTTTTTTGGTCAGAACTCTTCCATAAGATTAAAGATCAATGTTCTGTAGACATTCACTCGAGCCGGGCCGGGTTCGGGCCGAATTTTAAACTTTTTTCCGGACCGGGCCGAGCTCGGGCCGAAATTTTAACTTTCGGGCCGGGCCGGGTCGGGCCATTATTTTTTTCGTTCGGGCCGGGCCGGGCTCGGGCCGAATTTTTAACTTTCGGGCCGGGCCGGGTCGGGCCAATATGTCTTTCGTTCGGGCCGGGCCCGGGCCGAAATTTTAACTTTCGGGTCGGGCCCGGGCCTGGAAATTTCGGCCCGTGCAGACCTCTAATGTAAGCTACATTTAATTATCTCAATATACAGGGTGTATCTAAACTACTGGGCAAAACTTTAAGGGGTGATAGTATACATAAAGACAAATAATATTAAATGGGAAACTAAGGGTCCCAAACGTCTTCCGAAGGAGATAGGCGCCATCAAAGTTTAGGGTCCAAAATTTGAAATGATTATAAAAAACGGAAAAATTGGTCGATTCGTTTGCGGTTTTCACGAAAACTATTCTTTATGTCAGTATTGTCTTGAAAATAAATTATAAAGATAAATTCCAAAAAATGCCGATAGAGGGCGCTTTAGACTTTGGAGTAACGAACAACTATTTTATACAGTTATTTTTTGCATCTCATTAAATTTTTTTAGAAGTTTAGACATAAACTTAAATTTTTAGCTTAAAATCTGTGGTTAAGTAACGCTAACTAAACTATGTTCAATGGGAGTGGTTAGGTTCAAATTTCAAATGATTATAAAAAACAGAATAGTTGGTCAATTGATTTGCGGTTTTCACTAAAACTATTCTTTATGTCAGTATTGTCTTAAAAATAAATTATAAACATAAATTTCAAAAAATGTCGATAGAGGGCGCTTTTGACTTTGGAGTAACGTACAGCTATTTTTACCGTTATTTTTTGCATCTCATAAAATTTTTTTTGAAGCTTAGACATAAAATTAAATTTTGTGCTGAAAATCTGAATCGTTGAGAGTGGTTAAGTAGCGCAAACTGAATTGTATTCAATGGGGGTGGGAAAGTTCAAATTTCAAATGATTATACAAAACAGAAAAATTGATCGATTCCTTTGCGGTTTTTTCTAAAACCATTCTTTATGCCAATATTTCTTTGGAAATAAATTTTAAAGATAAATTTCGAAAAATTCCGTTAGAGGGCGCCTTAAACATTAGAGTAACCAACAACAATTTTTAAATTTTTTTTTTATATCAAATTAAATGCTTGCAAAAGCTTACACTTAAATTTTGAGCTCAATTTCTGAATCGTTGGGAGGGGTTAAGAAGCGCAAACCAAACTGTGTTCAGGAGTTGAAATGTTACCCTGCCCACCCTACAAACACAGTTCAATTTTCCGGTACTTAGTTACTCACAACAATTTAGATTTTAAGCTCAAAATTTAAGTATAAGCTTTTAAAGCATTTATTTAAATAAAAAATAATAACGGTTAAATATACTTGTTGGTTACTCTAAAGTTTAAGGTGCCCTCTAACGGAATTTTTTGAAATTTATCTTTAAATTTTATTTTCAAGGAATATTGACATAAAAAATGGTTTTAGAGAAAACCGCAAACGAATCGACCAATTTTTCCGTTTTTTATAATTATTTGAAATTTGAACCTCCCCACCCCCATTGAACACAGTTAAGTTTGCGCTATTTAACCACTCTCAACGATTCAGATTTTCAGCTCAAAATTTAAGTTTAAGTCTAAGCTTCTAAAAAAATTTAATGAGATGCAAAAAATAACAGTAAAAAATATTCGTACGTTACTCCAAAGTCTCAAGCGCCCTCTATCGGCATTTTTTGAAATTTATCTGCATAATTTATTTTTAAGACAATAATGACATAAAGAAAAATTTTAGTGAAAACCGCAAATCAATTGACCAATTTTTTCTGTTTTTTATAATCATTTGAAATTTGAACCTACCTACTCCCATTAAACACAGTTCAGTTTGCGCTACTTAACCACAGATTTTGAGCACAAAATTTAAGTTTATGTCTGAACTTCTAAAAAATTTAATGATATGCAAAAAATAACGGTATAAAATAATTTTTCGTTACTCCAAACTCTAAAGCGCCCTCTATCGGCATTTTTTGGAATTTATCTTTATAATTTATTTTCAAGACAATACTGACATAAAGAATAGTTTTCGTGAAAACCGCAAACGAATCGACCAATTTTTCCGTTTTTTATAATCATTTCAAATTTTGGACCCTAAACTTTGATGGCGCCTATCTCCTTCGGAACACGTTTGAGACCCTCAGTTTCCCATTTAATATTATTTGTCTTTATGTGTACTATCACCCCTTAAAGTTTTGCCCAGTAGTTTAGATACACCCTGTATATAAAACGCAAAGTGAAATTTCACTCCGGACGCTTATAACTTAAGTTCTACTAGATAGATTTTAATGGAACTTACATTGTTAGTTGGATAATTTTTCAGAAATTTTGTAACAAGTGAAATATTGCATTCTACGTTGTTTAATTGAATACTTATGGAGATGTTTTTAATCAGATGAACACAATTACAAAAGGTTGGCTTTAATTTAAAGGTTCCGCTGAATGAATTTTTATGTGATTAAAATTGTTAACATGTTGAACGCTACGTCATTCATTGGTGACTAACACTGAACTTTCCGTTTAGATGACTGACTTTTCACCGATGACAGACAGTCTAAAATACGATATAAAACTAAAAATTACTATGATATAAAAATTTCGTTTGATTCAAAGTTTCTTTAAAAAAACTGACCAGCGTAGCGGGCGAAGGCTGCTAGTTATTACATAATTTTGTCTAGTCATTTAAAATTTTATCAAAATCGGATGCATAGTTCAACTACAGGGACAATCAAAAGTGCTCCATTACATTACGTTTACCGGGGAAAAATTTTTCAAATGCATTTTAATGGTGTTACACTCATTCGAACGTAATAAAATTGATATGCATCTATAAAGTACATATTGTAATATACATTTTGCATAACCTGTGGTGCAAAGAATATTTGTTATTGATTTATAAGGCCACACAAAAATATTCCATTGCATAATAGTATAGGGAGCACATTGTTTGGTGCGCAATTTAATTGTAATTATTTACAATTTTATGATACTGATATATGAGAGTGATATTTTTAAAACTTCTTTATCGTACGAACGCACCTCATTTGCTACGCTTCACGTGTAATTTCCAACTTGTTTCATATGTTAACAAATAAAACTTTCATTTTGAGCCCGAGCCTATTTAGGGCCATGAAAACAGGCTCTATCTGAACCCATATCATCTATAGAGCACTGGTGTTGTTTAAGATTATACAGCAATTTTAAATCTATTAGTTATCCGTTTTTCATAAAAGTACGAGATATGTAATCTTTTCAAGTGCAAGTAATCGTGTTTCTGTAATGTTGAATTCACACGGAAATCTTTAAAAAAAGTTTGGTTTCAAAATACGGAGATAAAGTTTAATTAGCTTTCTTTCACCAGAATTATAAAAATAAGGCTTTATTAAAAAAAAAAAAAAAAAAAAAAAAAAAAAAAAAAAAAAAAAAAACCTGGTACAAATCTTGATTACAATTAAGTGGCATAAAATATATTCCACTGCCCTTCAAAAGGTTAAAGCTATTTCAATATATAGAAAGTTTTATAGGGATTTTTTTAACTAACCAATATGAATAGCAAGGCAATTGATTGCCATCCCCTAACCCGTCTGAAATTCAAAATTTATTTAATTGTTATTTACTTTAAAAAAAAAAACTTTTTTATTATTTTTATTTTTATTAACTATTTGGAAAAAATAATTGTTGTTCTCGGTTGGGAATTGGGAAATCTGAAGTATATCTGAATGATTTTATTGGTTGAATTCCGCAACTTACTTCATTTTATTCGTTTTCTGATTGGTCTATGTTTAATGTCCAAAAATGGAATACATCTGTTTTGTATTTCATTCGTTTTCTAATTGGTCCATGCTTAATGTCTAGAAATGGAATACGTCTGTTGCCACGATGACAAAAAAGTATTATAAACTACAAAAAAATAAATAACTTAATAACAAATTAGATACAGATTTCAAACAAGTTGCATTTAAAGTAATTTTTTTACTATTTATACCGGTGTCAAAATTAAAAACGTGCGATGTTTAAAAATTGAAAAATTGTTAAACTGAAATTTTATTTAATGTTTGTTTATGATTGGCCCAGGAACTTTAACGTGATTCTAAATGTCCAGGCATATTAATATAACTCTGTTATTACGTAAGTTATTTTTACTTTCTTCTATCTTCAATAGAAGAAAGTATTGTAATCGAAATTTTTTTCAACTTCCGGTTTTCGACGGATTTACACGTTTTAGGGGTCAGAGATTCCAAAAAACATGTTTTTACAAAATGTCTGTCTGTCCGTGTGTCTGTGTGTGTGTGTGTGTGTGTGTGTGTGTGTCTGTGTGTCTGTATGTCGCCATTCTACCATCAAAAAGTGTATGAAGTTATGCATCGAATTGAACCAAATTTTATTTGAATGTTTTTGGCTGTGGCAAGCAGGTCCTTCTTCAGTTTTGAAATATTCCGCCGGAAGGGGGCGCTGCAATCGCGATTTTTGTGCCATTTTCAATATTGTACCGACCAAAAGTATATGAAGTTATGCATCGAATTGAACCAAATTTTTTGTGTAAGTGTATGACTATGGCTAGTTGGTCCTCCCTGAATTTGAAAAAAATCCGCCGGAAGGGGGCGCTGCAATCGCGATTTTTGCGCCATTTCAATATTGTACCGACCAAAAGTATATGAAGTTATGGATCGAATTGAACCAAATTTTTTGTGTATGTGTATGACTATAGCTAGTTGGTCCTCCCTGAATTTGAAAAAAATCCGCCGGAAGGGGGCGCTGCAATCGCAATTTTTGTGCCATTTTCAATATTGTACCGACCAAAAGTATATGAAGTTATGCATCGAATTGAACCAAATTTTTTGTGTAAGTGTATGACTATGGTTAGTTGGTCCTCCCTGAATTTGAAAAAAATCCGCCGGAAGGGGGCGCTGCAATCGCACTTTTTGCACCATTTTCAATATTGTACCGACGAAAAGTATATGAAGTTATGGATCGAATTGAACCAAATTTTTTGTGTATGTTTATGACTATGGCTAGTTGGTCCTCCCTGAATTTGAAAAAAATCCGCCGGAAGGGGGTGCTGCAATCGCAATTTTTGTGCCATTTTCAATATTGTACCGACCAAAAGTATATGAAGTTATGTATCGAATTAAACCAAATTTTTTTTTGTATCTGTATGACTATGGCTAGTTGGTCCTCCCTGAGTTTCAAAAAAATCCGTCGGAAGGGGGCGCTGCAATCGCGATTTTTGTGCCATTTTCAATATTGTACCGACCAAAAGTACATGAAGTTATGCGTCGAATTGAACAAGTAACCATCCATCTACCATCAAAAAAATTTTTTTGTGTAAGTGTATGGCTATGGCTAGTTGGATCGCCCTGAACCTGAAAAAAATCCCCCGGAAGGGGGCGCTGCAATACCGAATTTTATGCCATTTTCAATATTGCACCATATAAAAGTATATGAAGTTAGTTCTAGAACTGAACTAAAATTTTGTATATGATTATTTTTTGGTAAGGCAAGTAGGTCCTCCCTGAATTTGAAAAAAAAAATCTGCTTATCATTCTATTGTCCATCGGCTCGTGCAGAGACGGAAATTCGTTTTTACTCCGATTAATTGATTGAAGCAGAAATTTGAGATGAAAATGAAAGTTGGTAAGGCATTGAATTAAAATTATTAAAGCATTAAAATGAGTAACTATTTTTTTTAATATTAAAATGTATGTATGAGATAGAAGAAAGTTTTGGGATTGGCACATCCAACTAGTTTTATCATTATGAAAATAATGTTATTATTGTTTTTCTAAATATAGAAATCATTTATAAGCCTAAAATTATAGTCTTTGAAAATATTATTTTCCAAATAGTCGTTGTAATTAGTTAAAATGCATTTTTTTTTAAATCTTCATACCAATAATTGCATTTGGGTAAATTATTTTTCTATTCTAAAGAAAATAGTAACTGACGCTGTCACCACTACCATAAAGAAATTGTTTGCGACCGGAGGTCATTCTACGCTGATATTAAGGAACTACTGCATACAAAAATATGAAAAATGGTAGTATTGCAAAGAAATAATCCATAGCAAATACTTTTTAAATCGGAGAATTATTTTAAAAGATATTTAACGTCAAAGTTGGTTAAAATCATACTATTAAAAAAAGTTTTATGGGAGCGAAAAGCATATGTTTTTTTTATACTAATTTTTTTAGATTTAAAAAAAAAAAAAAAGTTTTTTAATCTATTTTTATCATTTCAAGGCAAATTTTTTTTTTATATTTTAGAAAAGGTTATTATTTTGAATTGTTGTCAATTGTAAAAACAACGCAAATAATAATATTTTCTTTCAATTAAGAATTTATTTACATGTGGCTTTAAAAAGCAGAAAAAAAATTAAATTTAGAATTAGATCATTACGTGTCAAAACCAGAAAAAAATCGAAAATTAATTAATAAAAATGTAATTACACTTGAAAATTAAAAGGGAAATAAAACTTTATTAAAGAATTATTTAACTACAGTGGAGTCTCTATACAGGGTGTTTCGCTATCAGACCGACAAACTTTGAGGAGTGATAGTAGACATAAAGACAAACATTATTAAATAGGAAACCATGGGGCGCAAACGTCTTCTGTAGGAGCTAGGGGCCATTAAAGTTTAAGGTCCAACAATTCAAACGCTGATAAAAATTTAAAAAAAAGGGTCGATTTATTTGCGGTTTTCTCTAAAATCGTTCTTTATATCACGATTTTTTATTTTTTTTAATTTTAAAGATTAAGTTCAAAAATTGTCGATAGAGGGCGCTTTAGACTTTAGAGTAACGAACAAATACTTTTTGCCGTTCTTTCGTGCATGGGTTTGAAATTATTCTAAAGTTTAGACTTTAACTTAAATTTTAAGCCCAAAATCGGAAACATGGGGATCTCTTAACTAGCGAAAATTTAACTGTGAACCGAGGGGGAGATTTTAAACGCTCATAAAAATTGCACAAACTAATCCATTTTGTTGCGGTTTGCATGTAGGTTACTCCCTTGGTAATTATTTTATTCAAAATGACGTACAGCTTTCATGTCCTCATTTTTTGATAGAGGGCGCTTCCGACACATGTCCGACATTTCAATGGTATTACTCCTGGATGTTTTACAACCACACCACCATACTTCCAAGAAGTGTAAGGGATGCAAAGACGACTCGGAATCACACAGAAATGTAACGTTGAAAATTACTTTTTTGCATGTTACGTTTAAAAAAAAGCAGAGAAAAAACAACAGAAAAAAGCAGAGAAACAGCAACATGTTAAAGTGACAGAACAAGGTTTATTTAAAGGTTTTACTGCAAAAAGTGTTCGAAATTACGACCAGAAAAAGTCCGGCAAAATTGACAGCGACAGTAGATGGCGCTGCGATTTTCTTGCGGTAGATGGCGCTGAAAGGTAATGCGCGTGAAATATTTTCTCTCGTTGCGCAGCTCTATGTGGTTCCAGTACGATCGGGCTCTTCTACATTTTACCAATGATGTTCACCGATACCTCAACGTAACATATGGACAGCGGTGGATAGGTCGTGGTGGCCCGGTTTATTGGCCTGCCAGATCACAGGACCTATTAAGTATGAGCTTCTTCTACTCGGGTCACATGAAAAGTTAGGTTTATGAGAACCCCGTACCATCAATTAAAGACTTAGCAGCTTGTATTTCTGTAGCTTCCGGAAATCTATTAAAGATTCCAGGAATCTTTCAAAGCGTGAGAAATTACATGCGACGCCGTTGTCAAGCATGTCGAATTACTTCTGGTCGTAATTTCGAACATTTTTTCTAGTAAAACCTTTAAATAAACTGTTTTATGTCATATTAAAGTGTTGCTGTTTCTCTGCTTGTTTCTGCTTTTTTTTCTCTGCTTCCTTTAAGCTTAACTCGCAAAAAAGACATTTTCAACATTACATTCCTATATGGTTCCGAGTCGCTTTTGCATCCCTAATACTTCCTGGGAGTATGGTAGTCTGGTAGTAAAACACCCAGGAGTAATGCCATTGAAATGTCGGAGATTTGTCGGAAGCGCCCTCTATGAAAAAATTAGGACACAACAACTGTAAGTCATCTATACTAATATTATAAAGAGGAAAGATTTGATTGTTTGTTTGTTTGTTTGTTTGAATTGAATAGGCTCCGAAACTACTTGACGGATTTGAAAAATTCTTTCACCGTTGGAAAGCTACGCTATTTCCGGTGAACATAGGCTAATTTTTAATTGATTTATTCAAATATTTTTCTTAATAATTCAAAATTTCATTATTTTTCATACAGAATCAATTAAAATTTTTCCGATAAAAAATAACCATTTTCTTTTCCCGTTGCCAAGAAAATGTGATTTGGAATAATAATAGTAATAAATAAATTAAGTCTTAGTAATTATGGAACAAAACAATTTGTATAATTTTAAAATAGAAAAGAAAAATAATGAAATAGTTTACTGATAAATAAACGACTATTACTGGATTACCACGTGAGGCATAAAATCGCAATTTTGTTGTAATCGTGCCAACGTGATCCGTAGATGACATCTGCACCTAAATATTATTGGCAATATTATTGTTTATATAATTTGTTTACATTATTTGGCAATATTGATCTCCCATCAACCAAAAAACTGTCGCCAAACTATAAGTTTAAATGTCAATAATGGATGATCGTAAATATTACATTCTTTTGACATTAAATATGTTTTGCATAATTGTTACGTCGTCAACTAATTTTAATCCGATGTTTTATCGCTATTTCTATTAATATTTTAGTAATTTATTAATTTTTTGGTTATTTAAAATAAAAATTATATCCATTTGTATAATTTGACGAAATTGATCGACGGAATAATCAAATGGTACCAATTGTTTGTTTACACTCTATCTGGATATTTAGGTTGATAGAATTAGCGTACTTATCGAGCCTCCGCCAAGTCATATGCCAAGCAGTCATTAAATTTGAGTTTTAGCCTTACTATTATATCTTTTTCATCTGCAATTATTTTACCATCACTAAAAAAGAAATATTTTGAATGTGAAGGAAAAATCATTGTCATGAAAAAATATTTGCAATTAATTTATCATTCATTCTAATAAAAAAACGGTACTACTAGGTTATCTCGTCGACCAAAAAATTATCCCAAACTAACAGATTAAATGCTAATAATGGATGGTCGTGAATGTCGCATTCAATGACATTAAATACGATTCACGTGTTTAAAATGTCATTAAATGGTTTTTATTTCGACTTTTTATTAATATTTTTCTTAATATTCTACTAATTATTTTTTTTTTTTTACGTTATTTAAAATAAAAATTACGTCAATATGTATAATTGGGCTATTAGTTTGGCGATTTGTATAATTTGGCGAAATTGGTTGACGGAATAGCAAAATAGTATATTAATATATATATAAAAAAAAGTGGGTAAGTGTGATTGGCAATCGCACACAGGGATTCGTTTAATATCTTTTTCAAAACACTTTTTTTCATTAAATTAACAAATGAAAAATGGTTTTTCGGCGCTATTTTGGGATTTCTTCGCTAATCGCGCCAACCAGAACAAAATATTAACAGAATCTACCCCTAAATGTTGCCTTGATCGCATAGATTTGTTCATTTCTCTATCAGAATCTGCAGATTTACTAAAGCTACACAAGTAAGTAAAATTATGAATAAAAGTAAAATATTTCAAAGCTTAGCATAAATTTAAGGGAGACCAAATTGGTCACCAGAGGCGGATCTTAATTTAAATAAATAATCTATATATATAAAAGAAAGTTTGGATTTCGTATTAATCACAGCACAAAAAAAATCTACCGAACCAAAAATCTTGAAAATTGGGGTAAAAATACTTCTTATAACATCGAGTGCCGCTAAGAAGGAATTTTCGAAAATTCCACGCCTAAGGGGGGTAAAAAAAAGAACGAACAAAAAAGTTTTAAAAAATTCCTTAAAAATCGGTTTTTGAGGTTATTTTTCATCTGATAACATATTTTAGTGTATTTTCTCATGCTGAATCGAATGTTACTAAGTAAATTCTTTTAAATCCAGTAGATCGTGAGCTACTTCACATTTTCCTAATTTGGCGATGACTTCGGCGCAAAAACCTGAAATTTTCAATCCTTATGTATATAGATCAGATTTTGTAGTTATTTTTCAACTGATACCATATTTTAGTGTATTTTTTCATGCTGCATCAAATGATATTAAGCAAATTCTTTTAAGTTCAGTAGTTCGTGAGATATCTTATATTTTTTTGATTTGGCGATGTCTTTGGCGCAAAAAAGCTGTAATTTTTAACTTATATATAAAAGAAAGTCTGAATTTCGTATTTATTATCGTACAAAAAAATCTATTGAACCTAAAATTTTGAAAGTGAATTCTATAATCAGGTTAACGTGATTATGTAAGCTACATTTAATTATCTCAATATATATAAAACGCAAAGTGAAATTTCACTCCGGACGCTTATAACTTAAGTTCTACTAGATAGATTTTAATGGAACTTACATTGTTAGTTGGATAATTTTTCAGAAATTTTGTAACAAGTGAAATATTGCATTCTACGTTGTTTAATTGAATACTTATGGAGATGTTTTTAATCAGATGAACACAATTACAAAAGGTTGGCTTTAATTTAAAGGTTCCGCTGAATGAATTTTTATGTGATTAAAATTGTTAACATGTTGAACGCTACGTCATTCATTGGTGACTAACACTGAACTTTCCGTTTAGATGACTGACTTTTCACTGATGACAGACAGTCTAAAATACGATATAAAACTAAAAATTACTATGATATAAAAATTTCGTTTGATTTAAAGTTTCTTTAAAAAAAACTGACCAGAGTAGCGGGCGAAGGCTGCTAGTTTTTAATAAAATAATTACCAAAGGAATGACCTACACGCAAACCGCAACAAAGTCGATTAGTTTGTCTAATGTTTATGAGCGTTTAAAATCTCCCCCTCGATTTACAATTAAATTTTCGCTAGTTAACCGATCCCCATGTTTCCAATTTTGGGCTTAAAATTTAAGTTAAAGTCTAAACTTTAGAATAATTTCAACCCCCATGCACAAAAGAACGGCAAAAAGTATTTGTTCGTTACTCTAAAGTCTAAAGCGCCCTCTATCGACAATTTTCGAACTTAACCTTTAAAATAAAAGAAATAAAAAATCGTGATATGAAGGATGATTTTAGAGAAAACCGCAAACAAATCGACCCTTCTTTCTAATTTTTATCAGCGTTTGAATTTTTGGACTTTAAACTTTAATGGACCCTAGCTCCTACAGAAGACGTTTGCTCCCCAAGGTTTCCCATTTAATCAGTGGCGTAGCTACATTTTTTGGCGCACGGGGCAGGATTAATTCCCCTTCCCCCCCTAAAAGACATTAGTTTTTTTTTCGGAAGAAGAAACAAAATAGTTTTTCTGACTTGTACTGGGAGGAAAAGGCATCTTCACTTTATCTTGTTTTTAAGGATTCGGCTAATTTTATTCAAACACACTAAACTAAAATGCATAGAACCGGATTACTGAAGATATCCCATTTTCATCAATATTGAATTTGAATGGGAATTGCAAAAACTTAGTGGTACGTTCACGGATATATTTATGTTGTTTTAAGCATGTGGGATGCAGAGCGCGATTAGGATTGTGTGGGGCACATGGCCCAGCACCTGTTTGAGGGCATCTTGCAGTTCCTATACATTTTTTTTTGGGGGGGGGGGGTTGTAGAGGATAAGGAATGGGTTATTATTAGATATTAAGATAAGTTTTCAAAATTAATCAAAATATATTTTTGTTTTTGAGAAAATAATGCGGAAACTACAATTTTAAGACTTAAAAAAAATCATTTTACTAAATTTGAGCCCCCAGCAACAGTGAGTCCGAGGCTATGGCTTTATAGGCCTGTGTGGTAATCTGGCTGTGTAATGGGAATAGCGACAAAGAGAATAAATTTGCAAAAAAACACATTTACTAAAACTGCTAAGTTATGATAATTCCAATTATGGTAATAAAATCTTCTGATTGAAAACTGCAGTCACGATAGAATTTCAAATTGCTATACGCATCCATTTTTAAAGATGGATGGGAAAACAATAAAAGGTCTTGAATTCATATGGTAAATCAAGATATCCAACGAATTTGTTTGAGATCTTAATAAACCCTTAACATATTCTCAGTCGCATGACAATGATCAGATATCAATACAGAGAGAGATATGCTATAGATGAAAATGATAAAAACTAAAATCCTTTTGAAATTCAAAAATTTATATTAAAATCCATAAATTCTTTTTCTCAAAATCCTTTTTACTGCTTGAATTTTGTTTTTCAGCATGACATTTATTATGTTCACCAGTAAAATCAGAGAGTAACTTAAGATGGAAAATACTGACGTTTAGGCAATTCTTCTTTCGTTTGTGGCTTAATCTTTGTATGTTTCAGATTCTAGGAATTGTGCGGATCTTGACCATATGTCAATCAAGAACTAATTAACTAATTAAACTAAACGTTTCTCGCAAATTGACATCTTCGCGCTCTACTGGAAAACATCACAAGCCTCAACATATTTGCATGAACTGGAACAAAAAAAAGTTTACGTTAGGCAATTCTGATAAGTCTGCATAACCTACGACCATGTAGGTCCCGAAATTGGCGTAAATAAGTCGTAAGAACTCCGATCGAATTTACCCAGATGATTGTAAGATGCAATAACGAAAGAGCTCGGACCAAAGAGATTCCCGAGTCAAATTATTTTATTCCATTGATCTCTCAGTCATTCCCACAATTTACTTAGATAGATGTAGTTTTCTGTAATGCATATGCACTGAATTTAAATATATGTAAAATAAACTGAACTTTTAAAACGACGAAAACAGACGTTTGTAGTGATTGTATTAGGAAGACTGAAAAGACCTACTTTGTTTTTTATACGATTTAAGTAGGAAAAATTAGGGGTAGGTCGCTCACATTTCATTATTTGGTTTTCTCAATGACAATTCGACGGAAAAATGGAATTTCCAATAAAGAAAAAATAATACTTTTTCTTGTTGTTCTTTCAGCTAAATACTTTTTGCATTGGTTTAAGGAAGCTTTCATTTTAAATATTTATTTATATGGAATGCTAAGAACAGAAAAAATCAGCGTGAAAACCAATCTATGTGTGTTCGTGTATATGACGGAGAGGACTAAAAATATCTACTACACATACAACTCTGAAATTTTCGGTGAGGGTAGTACAAGGCAAATCCTATCCTAATGCATCTGAGACTCAAAATTTTTACTTTCTTTTTTCTTATAGGCTAGAATATCATTTAAAAATTCATAAAAATGCGATTTTTTCCCGTAAAATGGCAAAAATCGTACACTCATTTGAATTTGATTTCCCAGTCAAAAGAAATTAAAATTTCTTGCTTATCAGCGAAAAAAATAAACTAATTAAGATTTCAATTTGAAAATTTCAAAGCACATATATAAAAAAAATTATAATTTTTTTAAAAATCACTTGGTAACTTTTTTTCTTTTTAATTGACGGCGACAGTATACAAAAGAGAGAGACCCCATGTGCAAAAGCTGCCATAGTCGCTGTCATGTGGCCTTTGCCTGACTGCGTTGTGCCGCAAAATAATTTAAATAGATTAAATAAAAGTTTAATTTATTGATAGGTAAAATAATTATAATATAAAAAGTTATGTTTCTTAAAAATAATTATTGTTTGAAATTGCAGATCTGAAAAATAAAACATATAAATAACAGTAGAGTACTCACCCCAAACATGTAGAAAAACACACTAAGCGAAATTAAATTCTAACAAATATTTATTTGACTTAGACATGTCATGAAAATTTAGTTTCAGGATCCTGAAAATCGATGACAATAAAGCCAAATACTTTCATTATGTATAATATACAGTTGCATTCCAGACTTTATTAAGTGGGAGTATTATATAAAAAAAAAAAAAAAAAAAAAAAAAAAAAACTATTGTACTAACAAAAGTTTCAATGCTGCATCACACATTTGATAAAGATGATTTAAGAATGTTCTTTCGTCTATTGTTCATATTAGTCACTATGTGAGGTAGTCCTTAAAAATATATTGAAGATATTACTTTGAGTCCGCAGAGAGTTCTTGTAGATGGATGGAATTAGTCTCTATAGTAGGATTATTATTGATAATGACAAAGGATAATTGATGAGCGTCAAACACTGTTGATGTTGCAATGCAGATAACATCAGCAATTTCTCTTTGAGACAAAAATCGACGGGTGCAAAAAATAGCAATATCCTTTTAAATTGGACAAACCTGATGTGTTTTCTGACATTGCAGCAGATGCAAAACATATACCGGCAAGCGAAGATGGTTGAGAAGAAAATAAAAGCTAAAGATGCGGTTACGCAGGCACTACTCTTCCGAGACAACATCGTTAGGTTCAAAAGCACTGGATGTTGTTTAAATTTTATCAAAAATGATGTACTGCTGATTTTACTGTAGATCTCTTCTGCAGATTACGAGGCATAATTTTTAGAAGAACTGTTGTCTCCGAGAGATTTTCCGGAACTCAAGTCCCTACGCTACGGGAAAAAATTCCCGAGCGAGGAAGTCGAAAAGACTGCGTTCTACTTCCTCTAAGAGCCAGGCAAGAATGAGAGAGAATTGAATGAGACGCGAGCGGACGTTAGTACGATCGCTCCACGCTCATCCAATCAAAAAAAAGGAAAAGAGGTTGTTAGCTGAATTTAGAGAAATTCTTAAGGGGAGTTAGGTGAAAAGTATTCTTTAGTGGCAACAAGAAATACGCGGGATTTTAAGCGACGCTACAATTTCGTGGAAAAGGGTGAATCATGAGATTGGAATTTCCGTTTGTCCACAAGATTCACTGAAAATGTGCGCGGGTTGATAATGGCGATGTTGGAGATAAAAAAAAATGGCGCGCGTAATTTTAAAAAGAGAAAAAGCTAGAAAAGTATTAAGACACATATCTGGCTAAATAGTGGCTTAATCTTGCTGAAATTTAACCAGAGTATTAAGAAAAAAAATATTTATTGAATGAATATAGATTTTAAGATGAATATTAAAAATAAAGGTTTTAGAATTTATATATTTAGGACTTAGTAAATATTGCAAAGAGAAAACAACATCGCGAATCTTTAAAAATAAAAACAAGATAGCATATTGCTAAAAGTAAATATTATTAATTAAATTGATGACTATTAATGGGATTATTAAATAAAAATAAAATTTTAAAAGCAAATTAGATTAAATTTTAAATCGGAAATGTTATGGAAAGTTGTTATAACATAACAGTCGCCAATTTTTTATTATGTTCGCACAAGTATTTTCTTAATATAAATATTGACGTTTATTTCTATTGTAAATGTTATTAAAGTGTGTGTAAAGATTTCTGTTTTGGGAAAGTGGTACCAATTAGAATTAAAAAAATAATCGCCTGTGGCAGCCCTGCATAAGAGAGAAACATGCAGAAACGAACATCCATTAAAAACAGAATTAAAAATATTTTTTTTCCGTTCGAATACTCTGCTAGTTTTCGAAAATCGATTGATCAAAGATTATATAACATGCAGACAATCAACTTAATTATTAAACGCTATCGAATGCTAAAATCATAATTTAAAAGTATTTTATCAATTTGATCGAAAATTACTAGTGTGTTCTGTGGACAGAGTGAAGTGATAGGAGTTAACAGTCCGTCCACAACAGTCTCTTCCCTTTATTTACATTTTAAAGTAGGATGACTATCGAAATTTTAAGCCCCTTTTTTGTAGGATTCTACAAAATAGATTTCAACAGGTATTGATTCTTGGAAATTAGCTTACGATTTTCTTGTAATTTTTAGTTCCATCTTCATTTGAAGATGACGTATTCTTACTTCGGGTTCTATGAACCCAATTTCCACTGGGTTTTTCTCATTAAACTTGGTTTTCTATTATCTTACAAGTTTTAGTTCTATCTTCCACCGCCAGGGGCATTTTTATCTGAGATTTCATGGGACCTATTTCAAGGGATTGTCTTTCTTTCAATTCATTTTACGATTATCACCAGATGTTCTTGCACGTGCGCAGTACGCCTTCTACACGGTGACATAAGCAGCGCACATCCATTCCGGAGATTCATTTTTGGAGAAATATATTTGAATGCATGTTTTTAATGGTTGGTTCTTGGCTGCGTAGCACACCGTACTATGCTACCGAAGACACTTGAGACCCATCCCAGAAATTCATTTTGAAAGACTTTTTTTATTTATTTATTTAAATTTGAAAAGAGGTTTTAATCATTCGCAATTCATTTGGAAAAATCGACGGACGAATCAGCTAGCTACAAAGGAAAAAGGTTCTTGATATCTGAAATGTGATTTTAAGTCTCCAATCGGCTTTTTGATTTATTTACTTTAAGCTAGACAGTTAAAAGCCTCCACCAGCGATTGACAATTATGAATTTTGCCATTCCTTCCACCTTTACAGAATTTCTTCAAAACATTCACACACGCACAAAAGAAGTCAACAATTATTATTCATTTTCAAAATTTGTGAAATAATTTCGGTTTAAAGCTCCTCTGAATTTGGCGCCCCTATTTAATAGTTTTGCATCTCAATTCAGAAACATAATTATCTTCGTTACCGATTGTGTTGAGCCATCCCTAGAAATATTTACATAAATTTTTCCTTTCTTCATTAATTGGATGTAACAAAATATTTTACAAAAGAATAGATTAACACAGATAAAAAATATTAAAAGTCAACAATTTTTGTTTATTGTTAAAATATGTAAGATAATTTCGTTTTAAATCTCTCTCAATTTGGCGCCTCTTAGCCTCGGCGCCCGGGGCGGGCGCCCCCCTTGCCCCCCTGTAGCTACGCCACTGCATTTAATAATGATTGTCTTTATGTCTACTATCACCCCTCAAAGTTTATCGGTCTGGTAGCGAAACACTCTGTATAACAAAATCCATCGTTCATTCAAAAAATTCGTTGAATAGAGAACGGCAAAAAAATTTTCATTTGATGTTTAAATTTTGAAATAGAATTGTTTTTCAGGTGTTTAATTAAGTTTTTGAAATATTTAATTGAATTTTTCTAGAATCTGAAGCATTTTCACCACTTCCTTTTTTTTTCAGTGTCTCATTGTTTATTTTTAAAATTATTTACTTTATCAGAGAGAGTTATGCTTATCCTAAAAGCGATTTTGTGCAGATGCAGTAGAAGATAACACCAGCATAGATGACATTTAGTAACAATTCTCCGTTCAAATGATCTCTCACAACAAAAAATGCTTCGAGTTGCCACAAACAACAAACATCCACTCCAAACTTTAAAAGTAATAAAAGTTAGTTTACGTAGATGAAAACCTTTTGAAAAAACTACTTTTTTCTGCAATTGCCTTCTTATCCCTTCCTTATTCCTACCTTACTATCCAAACCAAGAAACAAACAACATTTTCAAGACGACAATGGAATAATTTTATCTTTTAGGATGCTTTGTAATTAATGCAAATCACTCCAGTAGCAAGCAAATGTTTCAATTTTTTTTCAAGAACGCATGCTCATCTTGGCTAAAACAAAGTTAAGTGTAACCATACAAAAAGTATGTTTTTTTTTGGGGGGGGGGAGAGGGGGGAGGTTGAATTCATTTTTTTGGACGTAAGGAATGAGTTAGAGCAGAGGTTCCCAAAGTGTGCTCCGCGGAGCCCTTGGGGCTTCGCCTGAACTTTCCAGAGGCTCCGTGGCGTTGCAGGGAAATAAACAAAACATAAAAGAAATTAGCATATTGCAAGCGAAAGATCTTCAAAAGTATGTACGAACTTTGTAAGGGAGTGACCTTTGTAATAAAGGCACTCTAGCATTTTTGAGATCGTGACGTCAATGATTTAACATGTGTAAGCGTGAAAGTGACATCTATCCTCTCTTTTACTTGATCTATCCTCTCTTTTACTCTTTAACTTTCTAGAGCGTGTGTGTCTTTCTCGGATTCTACAGTTATGTCGCGGTTAGAAGTAATATGTAAATTTGTAGTATCTCAGTTTGCAGCATATAAAAGCTTGGAGTTTGAGTGTGTGTAGGGTGAGTCTAGCGGCCTTGGCCGACTAGGTGTGACTAGTGGCGTCTAGCAGAGTGTGTCTAGCTGCGTTGATTGATCCAGAGCGAGTTGTATCAAGTAGTATCGAGTCTTCAGTGAGTTTACAAGGAGTTTTGGAAGGAGATTCGAGGAAGTGGCCGGTGGTAAGAGTTAACGTTGATTACAATTGAATATTTTCAAAGTTAATAAAGAATATATATACAGCCACGGGCTGTCTAATAAGATTTTATCTAGCAGCTTAGCCGGCGTATAGCTGAGAAGTAATCTGAAGTGCCCCGATTGAGTTAGTGCCGGAGCTGTGAGTATGAGTTTAACCTTTTAGTATTGTTATCAGTTGTTAAAATTACAGAACTGCTCCACGTCCCTTGAGCCCTAATCGTTTTAAATAAACTGTTTTTATCTTACGTTCTGAGTTATGTCTGCATTCAACACCCAGTACGAGCACCCAACCGTTACAACTTGTGTGCTTCAAAAATAAATATATATATAATTAAGTTGAAAAATACAATTGTACACTTCAGGGTTATTTAATCATTTGCATTATACATGTATCTACTGTCTGTATAATATTTTTGGTTTGAATTGCTTTATTTTATGTTTCTGCATTTAATGTGTTTTACTAAAAAATCGATTTAAAATAAGCTACAAGAAGTAGTATTCTGAATCGAATGCACAACGTGTATCGAAACAGAAAAGGCCCGCCAGTGCGTTAAATCTGCTTGTTGAACAAATCAGAGAGCAGTTTTGTTTTTTGGAGCATATGTTTATACTTATTTCTTTTTTGATAGCTCTTGAATTGATGACTGTATTGAATGATGCCAAAAAACAATGAACTTTATAAAATCAAGACCACTTAATAGTAGACTTTTCAAACTAATTTGCAAATATATGGGAAGCCTGCATCAGTCCCTGTCACTGCATACTGAAGTAAGACAGTTATCCCGAGGAAAAGCGATAACAAGTTTGCTGGATCTGCGTGCAGAGGTTGAAGACTTTTTATTTTTATTTTTATTTGACAGATCACAACCCTTAATTATCAACAATTTTCAATGATAAAGACTGGTAATGTAAATTGGCATATTTGGCAGACATTTTTAGTAAAATGAACGAAATGACTTTATCGTTGCAAGGAGAAAGTATGACTGTTTTTAATCAAACTCCAAAGTGTCGGCATTTAAGAGAAAACATACCTTCTGGTTTGAATGAGTAGAAAACGCTGATATAAGATGCTTTCTTCTGATTAAAATATCCTTAAATGACCATAACATCAAGTTTGAAAAAAAAATATTTAAGACCATGTCGATCTTCTGATAGATTCGTTTGAGCAATACTTTCCAGCTGCTCAAAATAAGATGCTGGACAATTTTAAATGGATACGAAATCAATTCAGTGTGTAAAAACAAAACCACACAGCTTAAGCTCTGAGGAATACGAAACTCTCATTGATTTAATATCTCAAGGCGATCTCGTAATCTCTTTTCATTGCAAGTGTATCTCTGAATTCGATGTTATTTGACAGATAAATACAAAATCTTGTCAGATAGAACAAAATTAATTTTATTTTCATATTCAACGACATATCTGTGTGAAGCTGGATTCTCCTCTTACACAAGTATAAAAACAAAATTCAGAAACCCGATTAAATTACGCAGAACCAGACATTCGCTTAAAACTGTTGAAAATTGTACCAGATAAAAAAAAAAAACGATGAAAATAATTTATGCACATTTTTCAAACAAAACTTGTATATATTATTGCTCGTCAAACTTTATGCAGTTAAAAAAAAAAAAAAAAAAAAACTATTAGCATTTCATATTTGTATATATTGCATATAGTGTTATTTTTATTTTTGGGATTTTTATTTCCTTAAACTGTTTATTTTATTTTTATTAAATTTTACTTACTTAAATCTTATATCCTAGTTTTAAAAATTGTATTTAATTTTTAAAACAATATTTGTTGCTTAATACGGCTTTTTTTAAAAGATCTTCTATCACTTAAAATCCCTCACTAGATTCATTTGTGTGTAATATGTGTATATATTTCTTTTTATTTTTATACCTTTGATTTTTTAATCTGTTTATGTTATTTGTATTAATTTTTAATTATTATTTTAATTGGTGTCTGCCACATTTCCCAAACAGAAATAAGTCTCTAGCAATTTAAAAAATATATATTGGTCCTTTACATTTGTCATCACACTAAGAATTTAAAATTTTGCTCAGTTCCTTCTCAAACTTAGACTTTTCGTCAATGAGTATCCGTCTTGATATAAATTTAATTCCACCCATATATCCCATTTTGCTAGTAAAATTTTTTTAATAGTTGCAGTTCATTTAACATGTATAGTTTTAACTGCATATCTGTTTTAAGAGAAAAATAATGACGAAAGAAAGTTTCTTTCAAAACTATAATTAATAGCCAAATAATTTAAACATCCAAAAAAATTAACAATGCTGCACCTAATAATAGAGCTTAGAGATTTTGCCCCGCCCACTTAAACAGTAAAACGGTGATCTGCTTCTTGATGTATTTTTTTATACGGTTAGAAAAAAGAAGCTGAGAGGCGATTCAATTTCGTTGAGAGTTTAGAAGTACTAGAAACTTAAAGAAGAACGAAACAATATTTCAAAATCGCATGATTCTATTACTGGTAGACGGAACTAGCTAAAATATGTTATATAATACTTATATGTAACTACGATTTTTTTTTTTTTCGAGTAGTCTATTGGAATTATACAGAAGTATCTCTCTGCAAACGAAAACTGTACAACTTGCGTTTTTTCTGTGTGTGTGTGGTTTTCTCTATAAATAATAATAGTTTTATATAAGTCCCAATGTAATGCATAATCCAAGCATACTTACCATTTTTATCTTTAATTCCATGTTCATACTGGACATATTAAAAGAATATTTTTTTTATTTTAAAAATGGATGTCATTAAATTCTTAACAGTATTGCTTGGACATAGCTACGATAAAAAAAGAGTTTGTTTTCCTTGTTACTAAAAGCTTTCAGAAATTACAAATTTTTAACTATAATTTTTGCTGTATTTGAAAGAAATATCTTGATTATACAAGGTAGATATTTTAATACAAAAGAGGGTTTTAATCCTTATCTTTATTTTATTTATTTATTTATTTATTTATTTATTTATTTTGTAACCAAGAATAGTAATATTAACTAAAACTGTAAAAAGGTTATCTGATAGAAAAATTGATTTTTAAAATTTCTAGTATGAATTCAGAATTTCTGTATCGCGAAAGGGCCAAACAGAGAACCATGATCCAATATTGGACACTACTGGCCCGGATTTTTATCCAGCAGATTCTTCTATGCTCCTTGGGCATAAAAAAGCATTAATATGTAAACCACAGAGTGTCGTTAGGTTCAGGGGCTCCGCCTTAGAAATTTTTCCCAAAAAGGGCTCCGTGAGCCCTAAAGTTTGGGAACCGCTGACGTAGAGGAATGTAGCTATGAAATATAAACCAGAAATCAACGAAAAAAATTTATTTTATAAATAATTTGAAGCGTTTTCTGAACATATAAAAGAACATTTTTGAAAAAATTCGTTAAATGGAGATACAGTCGAGTCTCTCTATAACGAAACTCTATGCATAGAATTTCTCTATATATAACGAATTTTTAGTAGAAACGGTCCCCTTTTCGCATGATTACTTTAAAAACAGTCTCTATATAGCGAAATAACTATCTCCATATAACGAATTTTTTCATAAATTGGTCTTAATTTATTCAGTTTTAAAAAAGATTCGAAATGATATGGAATCAATTTCCCATCACTTATTTTTGATTTATCGTTCAGTGCAGAGTTTTTTTTTAAGTATTACTTTTCTCCCTGTTCTTTAAATCCAACGAATTCAAACCACCTCCCATACACCTTTCCACATCCTTCTCAAAACAGAGTCAATTGGATTGTTACACATATAAGAGAGGAATCAATGAGAGGCACATAAGTAAGGCCTTCAAATGGAGGAAAATGTAAACTACAATTTTTCATTCCTTTCTAAAATTTGAGTCTTTTTTTTTTTTTTTTTTTTTTTTTTTTTTTTTTTTGAGAGCATGACAATTTTAAAATCAAAACAACAAAAAATCACAGATATCTTCATCTGAAATTAATGAAAGTCTTCCTTATTTGATTTTCATTAAGCTCAAATAAATGTCTGTTCTCTTTTTTGAAACAGCTTAAATAATTAAGAAATAAAATGTTAGGTTAATATTTACTTTCAAACATTTCAAATTCTTAATTAAAAAGATCAAAAATAATATTTATTCAAAATTTACACATTAAATACGATTTTTAACATAATTCTCTGTACATCGAATTTCTCTATATAACAATTTTTTTACTGGAACGGTGGATTTCGTTATTTAGAGACTCGACTGTATATATTTCGTTACACAGAGATTACTTTTAATGTAATCATGAAAAAAAATTGACCGTTCCTACCGTCAATTGACCGTCAAGTAGAGAAATTCGTTGGATAGAGTTTCGTTATAGAGAGACTCGACTGTATTTTGAAATGCCATTCCTGTTCAAACTAGTGAGAGATTTCTCATATTTGAACCAAACAATAAAAAAAAATATTTATTTGTTTATTTATTTACTAGCTGTCCTGCCCGGCGTTGCCCGGGTTCGACAAAAAACAGCAAGAATTGTGAAAAAAAAAAACTTTAAAAATCATAATAAAAACCTTGAAAGATTTTAAAAATGCTGCACAAATTTCGTCTAAACTTCGTTGAAAAGAGATGGGCTTGAAAATTGAAACTGGATTATTTTTGCTAACGTGGAAAAATCTTACAAAATCGCAAAAAACATTAAAAATCGCATAAAAATATAAAACAAAATTCAAACATTGTGTTTCAAAATTCGAATAAACTTTGAAGAAAAGAGATCAGAATTTACTACATTCGGCCAAAAATTGAACATCTAGAAAATCGAAGCGGGTCGCGAAAAAACGTAAACATCGCTTAAAAAATGGCAAAATTTTCAAAAATCATGAAACTCAAAATTTACTCTACTTGGATAAATGTTTTGAATCTAAATAATTTGATAATATAAAAAGCATTGAAATGCGAAAAAAAAACCCGTTAAAAAATCGCAATAAAAACCTTTAATAGCACAGGAGAAAATTTATCATATTAGCAAAGAAATTTAAAACCGAATTCCTTTTCCGTATCTGAAAAAACCGCCGTGAACTCAAACAAACAAAAAAAGCATACTGCATTAAAAATTGCTGTGGATCAAAATAGGAGAGTAAAACAATTACCGTAATGGATAAAAGTTTGAAACCAAACTCTTATTAGTCTAGAAGTTTAAAATCGAATTTGTTTGAAAATGTAAAAAAAAAAAATAATAATAATAATAATAATAATAAATAAGGTGGTCTGGGGTAATAACGCCAGGCGGGGTAATAACGCCAAGTATTATGCATAATTATGAAATAATCTGGTAAAAGACACCCATGTGCTCTGCGCAGAAGGGTTTTGAGTCATATAAATCGCAAAAAACAGCTTCAAATTAATTTGTTTAATTTTTAGGTTTTATTGTTTTTACAAGCAACTAAAATTAACGCTTGATCTAAAATTTGCGAGATACGTTTTGTGATCTGAAGACTATTTTTTTTATCCGGAAATACTTTGTTAATTACATAAATTTGTAGTACATTTCATGGACTTTCAAAATGTTGTTGAAGATTTTGAATATCTTCTCGAGATAATTTTTAATTTAAAATGTACAGCGCAATAACTATAACGGGGTAATAACGCTAATCCTTGGCATTAATACCCCGGTTGATTCCCTACAGTGCCCGAGCTACATCCTAAATACTGATTCAAATAAACACAGTTAAAACTGTTCAATGTTTCTAATAATTCTATTTAAGCGGTCCTTTTTAAGCAAAAAGAAGCTCACGGTCTGATATTCTTTTCCCTCATCCTCCCCCCCCCCCCTACACACACACACACCACAGCTTTATTTTTCTTACACTTTCACAAAAAATGAACATTTTCAATATCTTAGAATGCAATTTGTCAATTTCTAAGTTTGTAGAGTTTGTATTTTTAGAATTGGGCAATCTACATGCAATTATTCCATCTTATTTCATAGTTTTGTTTGCATGGCGTTATTACCCATATAGGTGGGTAATAACGCCAAATAGCATTGGTCAAGAAATCACGCCATTACATTTTATGAATACATATCTGTTAAATTATTTTTTTATATAGATAGTCAATGAGTTGCTGTATCAAATCATATATTTGTTTGAAAAATACAATCTGAAACTGAGCCGTGAAAATTGGTAAAACCTTAACGTGGCGTTATTACCCCAGGGTACCTTAAATAAAATAAAAAAAATGACTGAGAAAGCCCAAAAATTGCATTGAAAATTGTTATAAAAGTCGAAAAACATTAAAAAATCCCTAGGGAAAAAATTCACTGTATAATATAAAATATTGTAATCAAGAAATTAACCATATTAAACAAAAAGTTTGAAATCGAAATCGATTTCCGAATGTAAAAAAATCGCCAAGGAACTTGAAGAATGGCTAAAAATTACATTGAAAATTGCATTAAAAATAGCTAAATATTTGGAAGTCAATGCTTAAAAAAATAATATTAAGGCAGGGAGGGGGGGGGGGGGGTTATGATCGAAATCATTCATAAATTACAAAATGTAGGCATGGAATGCCAAAATCATATTTAGAGATAAAATATTGCATTCGAAACATAACTACATTAAACAAAATGTTTGATATCAAAATTGGTTTCTGAATGGCAGAAAATCGCCAAGGAACTTAAAAAAATGGCTAAAAATCGTATCGAAAACTATATTAAAAATAGCTGAATATTTAAAAATCATGGCTGTAAAAATTTAATATTCAGTCCAAAATATTGTAATCGGAAATCGTTCATGAATAAGGAAAAGTCAACACGGAACACCTAAAATCCCCCAAACTAACTAAAAATTACATTGAATATCGCATTAGAAATTGGCAAAATTCATAAAAGCGTGGAGAACAAATTGTACTATTTATGCTAAAAGTTAAAAACCGAAATTCTTTTACCGATGTCAACAACTGTCACAGAACTTGAAAAATCACTATAAAACAGATTAAAAATCAGTAAAATTAAAAAAATCCGGACAAAATTTCCCATAGTAAGATAAACATTTATAATAAATTCCTGCGGACATAATTTACCATAATGGGGCAAAACATTGAAATCTGAACTCTTTCATTACTTAAAAAATATCGACACAAAACTTGCTAAACATTTTATGAAAATACACAAAAAATCTGAATCATTGATGTCAAAATTTACTACATTAAGCTACAAATTATTTAAAAAGTTCTTTTCCAATTGTGAAAAAATCGCCGTGGACTCGAAAACATCAAAAAATTGCATTCAAAAATTCATTACAAATCGTTTCAAATTTAAAAATAGCGGGGGACAACATTTACATTAATAGAGTAAAATAGTGTTATTTCTTAAATACGAATGAAAAAATCGTCGCAAAGCGTGAGAAATAATGAAAACATTGCTAAAAATTGCATTAAAAAATCACTAAATTTCAAAATTCGTAAATGAAGTGTCAATGTTTGAAATTAATTTCCTTTTCGAAATTTCAAAAAATAGCCGTGCGATTCAAAAAACCAATACAAAACCATTGAAAAATTCAATAAAAATCGCTAAATGTAAATACATCCCGTGAATAAAAAAATATTCTAGTCGTGTAAAACGTAGCAACATTCTTTTTTACATGAATTACAAAAAAAATCGAAGCAGAACATAAAATATATCAAAAATCACATTGAAAATCGACAAAATTAAAAAAAAAGGTAAATGGTGAAATTTACTATATTAGGCTAAAAGTTTGAAACCAAAATAATTTTTTAATTGTTAAAACACCACTGTGGTGGGGATCGAAAAAAATAGTACTAAATCGCATTATAAAGTTCATTAAAAACGCATTGAAAAATGCACTAAATATCGCTAGTTATTTTTTAAATCGCAGTAATCAGAATTTCATCAAACGGATAAAATATCCTAGTCGGAAATCTGAACTATTTGATTATCCGGTTGACCAAGAAACTATCTGGGTCAAACCATAAGATTAAACTACAATAATGGCGGATCGTAAATTTCATATTCACTTGAGATTAAACATGTTGCATATGTTTGTTTCGTCATCAAGTGGTTTTTACTTCTTATTTTTATATGTATTTGTATTAATGTTTTTCTAAATTATTCAATCTTTCATTATTTAACATAAAAATTACATCAATTTGCATAATTTCGCTTGTTTCACGATTGATATAATTTGGCGAAATTGGTCGACAGGATAATCACGTAGTAAAAGGAAATCCTTTATAGATAATACAAAATAGACACGGAACACAACAATTCTTGAAAAATCGCGTTAAAAATCTCTTAAATTAGATTAGATTAAAAGTTTGAAATCAATTTTTAATTCCGAATATCAAAAAATCACCATAAAACTCGAAAAATTTCTAAAAATTGCATTGAAAAGTGCATCAAAAATCACTAATATTAAAAAATCACATGGGTCAAAATTTACTCTAATAGGGTAAAACGTTGTAATTGGAAATATCTCATGAATGACAAAAATCCGACATCAAACGCAAAAAATCTCGAAAAATCGCATTAAAATTAGCTGAAATTCATAAATCTTAACAGCTAAAATTTAATACATCAGCCTGAAAGTTTTAAGCAAAATTCCTTTTACTAATGTCGAATAATAGCGGCAAAATTTACATTAAATAATTCACTAAAAATCCAAACATCGTTGCACGAAATCCAAATAAATTATATTGAAAAGAGAACAAAATTCACTAATTTAGGTCGAAAAAATGAAACCGCTTTCTTTTCGCTAATGTGGAAAAATCGCCTCGAAACCCACTAAAATTCGCATATGAATTAAATTTAAAAAACTGAAAATCGGCCTTCAAGGTGTAAATTTTCACACATAACTTCGTGCAGAGGTCTCTCCAGAGCATCGCCAGTACTTTAAAAATTTTAACATGCGTTATAAACTACCTTAAAGAGTAAAACAGATCTTCTTATTACATTTCCTAATTTTGTTCGTGCCCTTCCTTTCACGCACCCTGAAATGTGTCACACCATTCTTTGTTTACATTTTTTATCATGTATTATAAACCATTTTAAAATTTAAAATAAATCACATTGTTATATTTCCAAATTTTAACAAAATCGCATTCTGTTAGTTCCATTTTTCACCACCAGCTAGCGCACTCTATTCTTCAAAAACTTTATCAAAACGATACTCTGTTAAACAACCTATCAGGTGAAATATTACTCGAGGGGGTAGCGGTCTTAAGCAAGAATTTAAGATATTTTATGAAATTGCTATTCGAAAATAGTGGTAACTAAATTTTTGACATTTTAGGTAAATTTAGAAAAAAATACTACTTATTGTATTCTCAACAGCTCAAGATTTCGATAGAACAACTATGAAAAAAATACATGCTAAACGCAAAAAATCTTGAAAAAGCGTTAAAAATCACATTGAAAATCGCATTAAAAATCGTTAAAATCTAAAACTCGTAACAAACACAAAATTTACGGCTAAAAGTTTGAAACGGTTTTCTTTTTATCAATCTCAAAAAAAAAAAAAACGCAAAATGAGAAAAAACACTAAAAATCGCATTAAAAATTCGTTAAAAATTCAAAAATTGCTGTACAAATTCCGAATAAACATTGCTGAAAAGAGAGAAAAAATTGCTATATTGGGTTAAAAGAATGAAACCGTATTTCTTTCACTAATGGGATAAAACTGCAAAAAGAACGCTAAAAATCGCCTAAAAAAATTATCAAACAAAATCTTATCAAAAAATTAAAAATCGGGCTTCGAGGTGCAAAACTACATGTATAAAAGTATCTTCCCTCCACATTTTATAACTGTACGTATAGCAGACTCTTTAGAACAGCGCTGACACACACACAAACTTGTCTCTTTATTATTATAGATTTTTAAAAATGGCGTTCTATTAGTTCCATTTTCCACCACCAGGTAGAGCACTTTTTTTTTCAAAAACTTCATCAAAACCATACTCTGTTAAATAACCTATCAGGTGATATATAACTCAAGGGAGTAGCGGTCTTAAGCAAGAATTTAAGATAGTTTATGAAATTGCTATTCGAAAATAGTGGTACCTAAATTTTTGACATTTTAGGTAGATTTCACAAAAAAATACTACTTATTGCATTCTCAACAGCTCAAGTTTTTGATAGAACAACTATGAAAAAAAAATAGATGCTAAACGCAAAAATCTTTAAAAAACGTTAAAAATCGCATTGAAAATCGCATTGAAAATCGCATTAAAAATCGTTAAAATCTAAAAATCGTAACAAACACAAAATTTAGGGCATTAGGCTAAAAGTTTAAAACGATTTTCTTTTTATCAATCTCAAAAAATAGCCGCAAAATGAGAAAAAACACTAAAAAACGCATTAAAAATTCGTTAAAAATTCAAAAAAATTTCTGTACAAATTCCGAATAAACTTTGTTGAAAAGAGAAAAAAAATTGCTATTTTGGGTTAAAAGAATGAAACCATATTCCTTTCACTAATGGGATAAAACCGCAAAAATAACGCTAAAAATCGCCTGAAAAAATTATTTAAAAAAATCGAAACAAAAAATCGAAAATCGGGCTTCGAGGTGCAAAACTACACGTAAAAAAGTACCTTCCCTCCAAATTTTGTAACTCTACGTGCAGCAGTCTCTTCAGAACAGCGCTCACAGACAAACATCCCTCTCTCTTTATTATTATAGATTTTGAATCGTGAGTGATGCTATCAAATACGAAACATTGTATTTTTTTTCTTTCTAAATCATATGCAAAATAATTGCTTTAAATTATATTTAATAAAATTAGAGGCATACCTGCAATTTTTTTGGCCTTATGAACATGTGAGTGAAAGTTGCTGGAGCACTAGTATCAATGCTGGGTTTTGCTAAATGAAAAAAAAGCACAATTTTAATACATTAAAAGAAAAATTCCAGTAAGAAAAAAAAAAAAAAAAAAAAAAAAAAAAAGAATAGATTGAAACTTAAAAACTCAAATCTTCTTTTCTGAATAATTAGACTATTCTGAAAACAGAATAATAAATTAATCTTCCTTAATCGGATCCACCACAGACCGGCATTTTTTATAGCGAGTTTAATTTGGCGGAAAATATCATTAAAAAAAAAAAAACTATTTCTAGATTTCTGGGGAAAAATCCTTCAATTTGTTTATACTTTTTTTTTTACTTTCTTCTTTCTTTACAAAAATATAGTACTATTTGATTTGTGAAAACTTTCGCATTCCGGTTTTCGACAGATTTATACGTTTTAGGGATCAGAGATTCCAAGAAACATGTTTTTGCAAAATGTCTGTCTATGAGTCTGTCAGTCAGTATGTCTGTCTGTTTGTGACATAGATTTTGTGGGCGCTCTATCTCAAGAACTAATGCACGGAGTTTTACAAAACTTTAGATTCAGTTAGACCTTTATATAAACAGGATCTGAATATCCTTTGGTTTATATCCCTAGTGCTCCTTTAGCTACGACCTTGCCGCGAAAGCAAGAAGGAACATAGGCTTTCAGAAATGTTACTCATTTGTAAAATTTTGAACACTTTGCCTCTACAATATCTGACAACGCCATCTGTTGGTCACCAACTGTTAACTCTTGAGAAAATGACACTGCAGATATTATTTCTAAAAAAAGATACGAGATGGCAGCGCTAAACATTTTGATACTGAAAACGAGACTATTTTTGACTTTAATTAATTATTATTTATTACTATTTCTAACTCATCTGTATTTTTAAATTCCTAATATGTTTTCATATACCGGGTGTCCTGAAAAGGACTGAACGATTTTAAAATTCAATAACTTGCAAACTTTTACAGATATTTAAAAAATTCTTGCACTAGAGTCATCTAAAAGGTCAAAAGTTTTTTCCCTGCGATTCTGGATTTTAGTTCGAATTACAAACAATAGATGGCGCTGAGAGCGCTAGGTGCTGTATTGAGACGGATATTGACGTCACTTGGCACTGAAGCAAAATAAGGAGGTTAAAGCTATGGAGTGGATCTTATTCAAAAATGAACTTTTGCTTTTACCATCCGATTTTGAATGCAATCCATATAATTTTGATTTTGCTGGCATTAGCGCAATAATAGAGAAAAATATTATTTTCATATGTACGACTCCTTTGAAATCGAAATACGTGAAACAACAACGTTCGAATTACCGATTTTTATTATTATTTTTTTTTTTTTTTACATTCCAAGAATGTAAGTATTTTGATAACAGGATATCTTATTTATCTGGTTATCTTTTAAACCTTTTTTGGGTCACCTAGTCATGTCCTGTATTGTATTTTAAGTATATGGGATTAACAGTTAATTTACAGGCACACCCAAAAGATTGCATCACATTATAGTCTATGGGGGAAAATCACTTGCAGTGTATATTAATGAAATACACTATTTCAGATGTATTGAAACTGATATAAATCACTGAATTTCAGTATAAGATGATTATGATAGAATAGAGTATTTGGTATTTATAGCATTTAACGTTCATTTACAGGGGCACGCAAAAAGAAACCGGTTACTGTACTGTCTTTAAGTAATAACTGCTGGAAATTCGTTTTCAATTTCGGCATGCGCTTTTAAATTTAGCTGTTTTTTAGATACATTAGTAATTATATAAATGCATTTCACCTATACTCGTCTCTGGTCCGTCCGTCCGTCTGTCTGTCCGCATATAACAGTGCAAAAATTACTCTGTCGAATCGTTTGAAATTTTAAATACATATTTATAAAAAAATTTTATCCAGTTATTTCAAATTTTATGAATATCGGATGTGTATTTCCAATACAGGGACAGTCAAAAGTATTCCATTACATTATGGCCGACGGGGGAAAAGTTTCAAGTGCTTTTTGATGATATTACACCCGTCCGAACATAATGAAATGAACATGCATTTATGAATTAAATTGAAATACAAATGATGTAAAATATGCTGCACAAAGAATAGTTATTATTCATTTACAGGGCCACACAAAATAATTATGTAACATAACGGTATAGAAGGAAACATACTTTGCGGCATATTTTAATTTTGTTACACATGTAATAAAATTGTTATAAGTTACTTAGGTTTACTCCGAATTTCTTACTATGTAATAGAAAATATGAAATATTTACAGGGACACACAAAAGATTTCGGAAACTATGCTGCATCAAAAATGTTGTACGCTAATGATAATTGCTTGAAGTTTTAAGTTTGGATATGATTTTTTTTTAAGTTTCAGTACATTTTTGCATGTTACGCTATGTATATAATTGGTGCAAATCATATACAGGGCTACACAAAAGAATTCGCACTCCTTACTAAGTGTGTAAGTAAATATATTAGGTGTTTTGTAAATGAGTTATGCATTTTTTTTACGTTGAACAGCTTTAAGTATATTACGATATGTTTAAAGAATAGAAATGAAATGATATACAGAGGCACTCAAAAATTGGATTAATAGCCGGCTCTGGATGGTAATCTCTGGAAGTGTGATTTCATTAGTTTAAAGCATGTTTCGGTTTTAAATAGATTTTAGCTAGATAAATGGCGTGTATTTAAAGAGTAGGAAATGTACAGGGCTATACAAAAGAGTTCAAATATGCTTCCGTCTATTTAAATAAATTGCTAAATGTCAAATTTCAACTTAACATATGTTTTTAACGCTTTCCAACATAGTTAAAACTCTAACTTGCGTTGAAATAATTGAAATGGTCTGTAAGTGATATATGTTAATAAGATTTATTATGCCGTGTTGGGTATTGTAAACAAACTATGCATAACTCATGATTCATTTACACATACACTCAGAACTATGCCATTACATTATGTTCTGTGAGAATAATTATATATGTAGTTCCTATATTCGTCATCTGGAGTGTTCTTTTATCTGTCCGCACATAATAGCGCAGAAACTACCCAACAGAATGCTTTGAATTATAATACATATACTCGTTGCAGAATTTTCGTTACTTATTTAAAGTTTTATGAAAAGCGAATCAAAGCTTAAAAGGACATTAATAAATGTTTTCTTCATTCTATTAAAACCTATTCTGCGTGACTAATTCAATGATATCCAGTGATAGGTGATGATTCTAGGTTGTCATTATGATTATAGCTCATTTAAAGTGGAGGTAGTATTATTTCCCTATTACCATGAATTTAATATACATAATCGTAATAAATTTTGTATTTGGGTATTTTTACAAAAGAGTGCAATAGCTATTGCACCAAATTTTCAATGTTTATACTATGAATATTCCTTGTTCTAAAGAATAAACCATTTCCGCAATTTTTTTTCAACATACATAAAACTCTACTAAAGAATTTCTTTAAAACAAACTGGCATTTCTTAGAATATAACAAATTTTTTAAAATAGCAAAATTGATTAATTTTGAACAACAACAACAAAAAAACTACTAAATCGTTTCACTTTATTTTAAAATATGATGCACAAAGTATTCTTTAAATCTATATATATAAAAGGAATTCTGAGGATAATTGAGGCACAGATAGGCTCTCATCCTCTATTCCTTTTATTTATAGAGATTTTACACAGCTTAGGTAAACGCAGAAGAAATATAAAACAGATAATGTATTTATCACAAAAAATCGTCTGCTAAGAAAATCTTTTTTCATTTTGAACTCTATAAATAAAAGGAATAAAGCAGAAGAAATATAAAACAGATAATGTATTTATCACAAAAAATCGTCTGCTAAGAAAATCTTTTTTCATTTTGAACTTCTATAAATAAAAGGACAGATAGGCTCTCAAACAGTGAATCGTCGAATATAATTGAAGAACAAATGGAAGAACAAATGGAAGAACAAATGGAAGAACAGATGGAAGAACAGATGGAAGAACAGAAAGAAGAACAGATGGAAGAACAAATGGAAGACCTCTTCATTAACAATAAAAAAAGATATGCAAACGAAACCCCAGAACACCGATCAAACATATCTGCCGGAAACTGACGAGACATGGCACAGAAACGTGAATGTGTGGGGTTGTAGAACTGGCATTCAGATAGTCTTCGGGCTACTGAGGGCGGGCAACCGTCTAGTTAGATGATAAAAAGTAATTTAATCCAAGAAAATACGGCTTTTTTAAATGTAAAATCGTCTGCAAAACTCCTATGCTGCTCGTTAAATTCATTTCCAGATTCCAATCGCTGCTATTATATAAAAGGATTTATTATTTCCATGACAACAACACATTTCATTGAAATTATACCGACTGAGTCCAAAATCGGGCTTTATGTCGAGTGTACAGGTCAAATGTATGTTGTTCAATAAAAACAAGTAAACAAAAGTTCAAAATCGGGCCCTAAGAGCAAGATTGCATTGTCAAACGAGACCCACTCCACAGCCTTAAACTTCTTATTTTGCTTCAGTACCAAGTGACGTCAATATCCATCTCAACACCGCACCTAGCGCTCTCAGCGCCATCTATTGTTTGTAATTCGAACTAAAATCCAGAATCGCAGGAAAAAAACTTTTGACCTTTGAGATGATTCTCGTGCAAGAATTTTTTAAATATCTGTAAAAGTTTGCAAGTTATTGATTTTTAAAATCGTTCAGTCCTTTTCAGGACACCCGGTATATATTTAGCATTTAATCATCTGTTCAATTCATCTCTTTAAATATATTGTATTTTTATCCTGCTATATTGTTGTTGACTGCGGGATGAGTGAGAACAAAAATATTTTGATTCTAAAGGATGTTTAAAAAAATCTCAATTCTATTGTTATGCTATTAAATCTCTCTTAAACCCCAACTAATCTTATACTATAATGCGAGCAAAAATTGTGTGTGTGTGTGTGTGGGTAAATTTTATCTCAAAAACGGCTCTAACGATTTTCGCAAAAATTTGGATTTTACCATTTTCGGGCACGAGACGACCATTGGGCTAGGTCCCATGTTCGAGAAAATTCGATTACTGGGTCATTTTGGGTCATAATGGGTCAAGATCAAGCTACTTATATCTAGAGAACGGCTGGATCGATTTTAAGGAAATTTTCTATCCAATCGTTTTTTGGCACAACAAAACTATTAAGCCGGGTCACATGTTCGAAAAATTTCGATTAGTGGGTCATTTTTGGGTCATTATGGGTCAAGCCATTTTTATCTAAAAAACCGCTCTAACGATTTTGACCAAATTTTATATTGTATCGTTTTGGATTACAAGAAGACCATTGGGTTAGGTAACATGTTCGAGAAAATTCGGTTAGTGGGTCATTTTTGGGGTAATTGTGGGTCATACTATTTTTATCTAGAGATTTTCTCATGCAATTTTGATTAAAAATTGCATTCTATGGTTTTCGGGCACGAGAAAAACATTGGGCTAGGTTACATGTTCGAGAAAAAATTTTAATGGGTCATATTGGGTCATTAAGAGTCTGGGTCAAGCTATTTATATTTAAAGAACCGCGTGATGGATTATAACGAAGTTTTGTATGTAACAGTTTTTTGACATGAGAAAACTAATGTGCTAAATCACATGTTTGAGAGATTTTGACTATGAGGGTCGTTTGTGGGTCATGATGGGTCATAATGGGTCATGGTCAAGCTATATCTAAAGAACAGATGGATCGATTTTAACGAAATTTTGTATACAACATTTTTTTGGCACGATAAAATTATTGGACTACGTTACATGTTCGAAAATTTCGATTAATGGGTCATTTTGGGTCATTAAGAGTCAAGCTATTTATATTTAAAGAACGGCGTGATACATTATAACGAAATTTTGTATGTAACAGTTTTTTGACATGAGAAAACTAATGGGCTAAATCACATGTTTGAGAGATTTCGACTATGAGGGTCATTTGTGGGTCATGATGGGTCATGATGGGTCATGGTCAAGCTATATCTAAAGAACAGGTGGATCGATTTTAATGAAATTTTGTATGCAACATTTTTTGGCACGATAAAATCATTGGACTAGGTTACATGTTCGAAAAATTTCGATGAATGGGTCATTTTGGATCATAAAGGGTCTGGGTCAAGCTATATATAATTAAAGAACGGCAGGATCAATTTTAACGAAATTCTGTATGTAACAATTTTTAGAAACGAGAAAACTAATGGACTAAGTCACATGTTCGAGAGATTTCGATTATAAGGGTCATTTGTGGGTCATAATGGGTCATGGTCAAGCTATAGCTAAAGAACAGGTGGATCAATTTTAACGAAATTTCGTATACAACATTTTTTTGGCACGAGAAAACTATTGGGCTAGGTCTCAGTTCGAGAAATTTCGATTACTGGGTCATTTTGGGTCATAAAATGTCTGGGTCAAGCTATTTATATATAAAGTACGACAGTATCGAATTTAATGAAATTTTGTATGTAAGTTTTTTGACACGAGAAAATTAATGGGCTATCTCACATGTTTGAGAGATTTTGATTATAAGAGTCATTTATGGGTCATGATGGGTCATAACGGGTCACGTCAAGCTGTATCTAAAGAACATGTGTGGATCAGTTTTAACGAAATTTTGTATACAACATTTTTTGGCACGAGAAAATCATTGGGCTAGGTCACAAGATCGAGAAATTTTGATTAATGGGTCATAAAGGGTCGTAAAGGGTCTGGGTCAAGTTATTTATATTTAAAGAACGGCAGGATCGAGTTTAACGAAATTTTGAGTGTAACAATATTTATACACGAGAAAACTAATGGGCTAAGTCACATGTTCAAGAGATTTCGATTATAAGGGTCATTTGTGGGTCATGATGGGTCATGGTCAAGCTATATCTAAAGAACGGGTGAATCGATTTTAACGAAATTTTGTATACAGCATATTTTTGGAACGAGAAAATCATTGGGCTATGTCACATGTTCGAGAAATTTCGATCAGTGGGTCACTTTTGGGTTATTCTAATTTTATCTAGACAATGTCTCGCGCAAATTTGACTAAATTTTATATTCTATCGTTTTCGGACACAAGAAAATCATTGGGGCAGATGTTTGAGAAAACTCGATTAATGAGTCATTTTGGGTCATAATGGGTCAAGATCAAACTATTTATACTTAAAAATTGGCTCAATCGATTTTATCTAAATTTTGTATTTAACGTTTTTCGGCACGCAAAAATTAATGAACTAAGTCACATTTTCGGGATATTTCGATATAAGGGTCATTTGTGGGTCATGCTAATTTTATCTAGAAAATTGTTCTCACCATTTTGAGTATATTTTCTATTATATCGTTTTCGGGCAAAAGAAAACCGTTGAGATAGAACACATGCACGTAACAATTCAATTAGTGGGTCATTTTAGGTCTTAATGGGTTCGGGTCATTCTAATTATATATAACAACGACTCAGTCAATTTTACCTAAATTTTGCAACGGAACGTCTTTTGTCACTAGAAGACTATTGAGCTGAGTTGCATAATAAACAAAATTATATTAGTGGGTCATATCGCTTCTTTGCTGAATGCTGTCAAACTAATTTTACTTAAGAAATGGCTTAAACGATTTTGATTCATTTTATACTCTACTGTTTTTGATTACCTGAAGACCATTGAGCTAAGTCACATGTTTGATCACATGTGATTTTTGGATCATTTGGGTAATAAGGGTCAGGATAACGAGACTATGGCAAAAGCCAATAAGTTGGCGATATTTGACAAAATACTGGCGAAATTTGGCCGAAAAATCGACTATTAAGGTTACGAAACCAAAACACATATTTGGCGCCAAATGAAAGAATGTGTCCAAATTTGGTTATATCTGGCAAAAAATATTGTCTTTCAGAATGTAAAGAAATTTCTTATACATTCTTAATAGTCTTCGAGATGCATAGTTAAACTAATCAGAGTCGAGGTAAAAAAGTGATTTGGATTGATGTCCTTTCGTTGTAAATTTTAAAATAAAGTAAAATTTATGAACATGTGCATACAAACATAGTTTTCTTATTGATTGTTTTTGTAAATAATACTATATCGAGTTGAACACAAAGTTAATTTTGACCGAGCTGAGCTCGGTCACCCCTGCTAGTCCTCTTTATTTGCGTGAATAACTCTTCATTAAAAGCTATGTAATCATCAAGCAAGTCTTAAAGTATTTTTCAAGAAATCAGTGATTCCAAAAACACCAGTCTGATACCAGAAAAGGTACAACATGATTATGCAAGTCGTCGAATAAAAGCAGAGGAAATCCTAAGGTACTCTTTTTATATTTTATGCAAATAAAATCTCTATTAATTCATTTTAAAAATCTCTACATAATAAAAAGTTTCTGGTCCGTCGGAGACCGCAGCGTCTAGTGTATATTTAAAGTTTAAATGTATATGTTCACTAACAGCCTTTGCCCGCTACGCTGGTCAGTTTTTTTTTTTTTTTTTTTTTTTTTTTTTTTTTAAAGAAACTTTGAATCAAAAGAAATTTTTATATCATAGTAATTTTTAGTTTTATATCATATTTTAGTCTATTTGTCATCGGTGAAAAGTCAGTCATCTAAACGGAAAGTTCAATGTTATTCACCAATGAATGACGTAGCGGTCAACATGTTAACAGTTTTAATCAAATAAAAATTCTTATACTATCATCTTTAATCTCTGAATCATTATACTAATTCTTATATTTATACTTATACTATCGCTAATAAATACATTCTTATTAGTTAAATTTTATGGTGCAACTGTCCTGTATATATTTATGAAATATACTAATGCTAGGTTAAATTATAGACTAATGCTAGGTTAAATTATAGCCTTTAATTTCATCTTTAAATGTTTCAAGGCAGAGAGATTGCGACTTGGCAGAGAGATTTATTAGAAATACTATCTCTCGATCAAGATTCAAACTTAGTCCTTCCGTTATCATATTTTCCTGCAGACGCCCACAGAAGACGGAGCGAAACGTTGATAGTTTTATTTTATTTTAATTGTACAAATGCATATTAAAATTCTTGTTTTGTGCACCATTGAGCAATGTGGTGTATTTTAATAAATACATTCTTATTAGTTAATAAATAAAAATTCCTTCAGCGGAACCTTTCAAATAAAGCCAACCTTTTGTAATTGGGTTCATCTGATTTAAAACAACTCCATAAGTAGTCAATTAAACAACGTAGAATGCTATATTTTATTTATTACAAAATTTCTGAAAAATTATACAACACAATGGAAGTTCCATTAAAATCTATCTAGTAGAACTTAAGTTATAAGCGGCCGGAAAGAAATTTCACTTTGCGTTTTATATATATTGAGATAACTAAATATAGCGTATATAATCATGTTAACCTGATTATAGATCTCTTTTTCAAAATTGTAGGTTCAATAGATTTTTTTGTATGATGATTAATACGAAATCCAGACTTTTGTTTTATATATATAGATTTAAATTTTCAGGTTTTAGCGACAAAGACATCACCAAATTTGGAAAATGTGAAGTATCTCACGAACTAATGGTTTTAAAAGAATTTGCTTAGTACCATTCGATTCAGCATGAAAATATACATTTAAATATAATATCAGTTGAAGAACAGCTACAAAAGCCGATTTTTAAGGAATTTTTTAAAAGTTCGTTCTTTTTTTTAACCTCCCTTAGGGGTGGAATTTTCGAAAATCCCTTCTTAGCGGCACTCGATGTTATAAGTAGTATTTTTACCCAAATTTTAAAGATTTTTGGTTCGGTAGATTTTTCTGTGTCGTGATTAATACGAAATCCAGACTTTCTTTTATATATATAGGTAAGGATGGAAATTTTCAGGTTTTTACGCCGAAGAAATCGCCAAATTTGGAAAATGTAAAGTATCTCACGAACTAATGGATTTAAAAGAATTTGCTTATAACCATTCGATTCAGCATGAAAAAATACACTAAAATATGATATCAGTTGAAGAACAACTACAAAAGCCGATTTTTAAGGAATTTTTTAAAAGTTCGCTCTTTTTTTTACCAACCTTAGAGGTGGAATTTCCGAAAATCCCTTCTTAGCGGCACTCGATGTTATAAGTAGTATTTTTACCCCAATTTTAAAGATTTTTGGTTCGGTAGATTTTTTTGTGTTGTGATTAATACGAAATCCAGACTTTCTTTTATATATATAGATAAGGATTGAAAATTTCAGGTTTTTGCGCAGAAAAAATCGCCAAATTTGGAAAATGTGAAGTATCTAACTAACTAATGGATTTAAAAGATTTTGCTTAGTACCATTCGATTCAGCATGAAAAAATACACTAAAATATGATATCATTTGAAGAACAACTACAAAAGCCGATTTTTAAGGAATTTTTTAAAAGTTCGTTCTTTTTTTTACTAACCTTAGGGGTGGAGTTTTCGAAAATCCCTTCATAGTGGCACTCGATGTTATAAGAAGTATTTTTACCCCAATTTTCAAGATTTTTGGTTCGGTAGATTTTTTTGTGCTGTGATTAATACGAAATCCAGACTTTCTTTTATATATATAAATACGGATAGAAAATTTCAAGTTTTAGCGCCGAAGACATCGACAAATTTGGAAAATGTGAAATATCTCACGAACTAATGGATTTAAAAGAATTTGCTCAGTACCATTCGATTCAGCATGAAAAAATACACAAAAATATGATATCAGTTGAAGAACAACTACAAAAGCGGATTTTTAAGGAATTTTTTAAAAGTTCGTTCTTTTTTTTACTCCCCCCCCCCCTTAGGGGTGGAATTTTCTAAAATCCCTTCTTAGCGGCACTCGATGTTATAAGTAGTATTTTTACCCCAATTTTAAAGCTTTTTGGTTCGGTACATTTTTTTGTGTCTCGATTAATACGAAATCCAGACATTCTTTTATATATATAGATTACGTAATTATGAAAACAAAGATTGAAATTGCCAGTGATAGTAAATTCAATTTCACTATTAAAGAAATAATTAGGTGTAACATTCAAGTTGTTGAAGCAATAGAAAATAAAAATGTACAATTAATCGAGAAGCTCAAATCAGAATTAATTAGTTTAGAAGCTGATTTAAAAAAATCTTATTTTGGCATTTCCGAAGAAAGCATAAATGACTTATATGATTCCTTTACCAAAGCAAAGGATATAGTCGTTGACGATTTAGTTAAAATTGAAGAATTTTTTGTTGTAAAAATACAAGCAAATAAAAATAAAACTAGTAATAATTCAAGAATGTCTGTCAAGGATAACACTTTAAGATTGCCTAAATTTGAACTACCCATATTTTATGGAGATATTGGTAATTGGATTATCTTTAAGGAAACATTTCTGACTGCAAGTCATAATAATGAAAATTTATCAGATCAGTTAAAATTTTCTTATCTAATAGCGTGTGTAAAGAATTATCCTGTTAAATTAATTTCGGGTTTTTCAATTTCCGGCGATAATTATAAGGAAACCTGGGAAACGCTTGTTAGTCGCTACGATAATCGCAAGAATTTGGCCTATTCATTACTGTCAAAATTTATTAATGCTAAATCATTAAAATCATCTACGCAAAAATCAATTTTAGAGCTATTGGACACTTGTAATGAAGTTATTCGAAATTTGAAATCTTTAAAATTTGAATTTAATGAATTTGTTGATTTGATTTTACTTTATTTAGTTCAAACGAAATTCGATGATAATTTACGAAAACAGTGGGAATTAAATAATGATTGTTTTCCAACTTATGAAATGATAATTAGTTTTCTTTAAAATCAAGCACGTACGTTTGCAGAATTGTAATAATGTTGAATTTATTAAAACTGAAGCTAAATCTAATCATAAATTTGATATAAAATTTCAACATTTTCCAAAAAGATCGGTATCGAATACTGTTGTAACGGATAATGTAAATAAATCACAAAAAATTAATTGTCCACAATGTAATGAACCCCACCAACTTCATAAATATCCAATTATGCAGAATTTATCTATTGAGCAACGCTGGCATTTATTAAAATCAAAAAAATTATGTACGAACTGTTTGCGTTCTAACCATTTTGTTGCTAATTGTTTGATAAGTACCACATGTAAATATTGAAATTCAAAGCATCATACACTCCTTCATCGTGATCAATCTGCCCCTGTACAACAGCAAATTGTTAGACAACTAGATCATGTAACAACCCCAAATGTTGTAGCTAATTTAAATGAATCTAATTGTTTTACTAATCAATCGTTTAGTGAAAATTCTCAAACATTGTTGGCTACTGCCATTACACGTATAAAATCCAAATCAGGCAAATTCATTCTTTGCAGGGCGATGATCGACACTGGTTCTCAAAAGAGCCTACTTTCAAAAGCTTGTTGTAAAAAATTAGGTTTTCTATCAAGGCCTACAAATCATAAAATCTCAGGAATAAATAATTTAGTTGCAGAAATAGCTCTTCAAGAAGTTTATTTGACCCCATTTTAATGATGAAATCTTTCAATTAGACGCGTTAGTTGTTAATCAGATAACAACAAACTTACCAAATTTTTTGATTACGACTAAGTTTTGGCCACATATTGAAGGCTTGAATCTTGCGGATCCAAAATTTCCATGTGTTCAGTCCTATTGATCTCCTTATAGGTGCAGATTTGTTTGCCAATATCATAATAGGAGAATTCATTTTAGGACCTAAAGGATCACCGAGTACTATTAATTCTAAATTGGGTTGGGTATTATCGGGAATTATTTATTCGAATGAATCAAACCAAAATTCATCTGTAAGTTGTCATGTTACTACACAGATTACTTCTCAGCTGCAAAAATTCTGGAAACTTGAGTCAGTTCCCAGTTTTGATCCAATTTCTCTTGTTGAAGATAATTATTCTAAAACCGTTTCACGCGCAGAATCAGGAAGATATGTTGTAAACTTGCCGTTTAAAGCTAAAACAATCCTCGGTGATTCAAAATCTCAAGCTCTAAAGCGGTTTTACTTCTTCCAGAAAAAACTCCACCAAAACCCTTTCTTAGAGAGCAATATTTAGCATTCATGCAAGAATATATCGGCTTGGGGCACGTGGAACTTGTACCAAATTCAGAAATTTTAAATCCGGATCATTTTTATCTTAAACATCACGGGGTATTAAAAGAAGATAGTTCAACTACACGACTTAGAGTAGTATTTGACGCACCTGCAGTTGTTTCATCAGGCAGCTCTTTAAATGATTATCTAGAGGTAGGTCCAAAATTGCAGCCGGAAATATTTCCTTTATTATTAAAGTTCAGAATGAATCCAATTGTCTTCGGTGCTGGGGGTGGGGCTTGTTTGGCTTAAGCCAATTGGTAGGCCTCCCCACCCTGCCTGAACCCCTTGTCTTCGGTGCTGATGCTGATATCGAAAAAATGTTTAGGTAAATTCTAGTTAATCAAAAGCACATTGATAATCAGCGCATTCTTTGGAGATTTAATTTAGAAGACATTATAAAATCATATAGGCTGTTGACCATTACATACTGTTTTTCCTGTGCACCTTTTTTGGCCATTAGGACATTACGCCAGCTGGACATTGATAATGAACAATATTTTAAAAAAGCCTGCCAAATTATTCAAGATGAAGTTTACGTTGATGATCTTCTTTCTGAATCCGATTCACGGGGAAACGCCCAGGTTTTAGTAACAGAACTAATAAGCATCATGCAAAGCGGAGGTTTTAATCTACGAAAGTGGACCTGTAACGATCCAGATGTAATAAGTCACTTACCTGATGAAATGAAGGCTTCCTCGAAAAAGATCATTCAGGAAGATGATACTGTTAAAGTTCTCGGTTTATTTTGGGATTCTTCCAGAGATGTATTACAAATTCGTTTTAATGATTTAAAGAATGTAAAAACAAAACGAGATTTGTTATCTGTAGTGGCTACAATATTTGACCCTCTGGGTTTCCTAGCTCCTACAACAATAAAGTTAAAAATTATGATGCAAGATCTTTGGAGGGATAAGATTTCTTGGGATGAAGAAATCCTAGATTCCATACAGAACAGGTTTGGAATGAATTTTCATCTGAAATGCATTTATTAAAATCGATTGAAATTCCTAGATACATGAATTTATTTAATCAAGCAGATGTTCAAATTCAACTGCGCGGGTTTTGTGACGGCTCAAATAAAGCGTATGCTGCTGTTACCTATTTACGTGTTGTTACACCTGAAAAGGTATTCGTCAATTTGATTGCTGCTAAAACTAAAGTAAATCCTATAAAACCTCAAACATTGCCAAAGACTGAACTTTGTTCAGCTCTTTCACTAGCAAAGTTATGTTCAGTTATTATCGACACATTACCAATAAACTTTGACAATATTTATATGTGGTCAGATTCACAGATTGTTCTCAGTTGGCTAAAAGCACCGCTTTTAAAGGGAAATCAGTTCGTACTCAATCGAGTATGTCAAATACAAGCATTAATGCCTTCCCATGAGTGGAATCATATTCCAGGTATTTTAAATCCTGCAGATGTAGCTTCTAGGAGAATTCCACCACGAAAACTTCTTAATCATTCTCTGTTGTAACATGGGCTTCCATGGCTGCTGTCAAATGAGCAAATCCCAATACCTAAGTTCACTGCTCCGATATCTGAGTTAAATCAAGTAATTGACTCAGTAATGTAATTCAAGTAAGTGCACCTCCAGACTTTCTTCTTAAGTTTTCTAAATTCTCTAAGCTGTCAAGAGTCACAGCCTATTGTCTTAGATTTATCCATAATGCTAGACATAGTACATCGAAAAAATTTAGAAATCTAAGTTCAGAAGAAATCTCTAATTCAATTCAACGTACCGTAAAATTAGTGCAAAGTTCTGAATTCAACACAGAGCTTAAGTTGTTAAAAGAAAGAAAGCCCTTACCGAGCAATAGTAAATTATTATCACTAAATGTAGTTTTAGATTCAAGTGATATAATTCGAGTAGCTGGTCGTTTGTCACAACATTAATCATTAAACTTTGATAGAAAATATCCAATGCTACTCCCAAAGAATCACTTTGTTACTAAGTTATTAATAAAGCATGTACATGAGAAACATATGCACGTAGGTAAACAGCTAGTACTTTCTATTATACGTTAACAGTATTGGTTTGTTAATGGTCGTTCTACTGTACGACAAGAACTCAATAAGTGTGTGCTTTGCAAACGCCTAAAAACACAAGCTTGTCAACAAATGATAGGGGATCTTCCCGTTGACAGAATCACCCCAATTCGTCCATTTTTCAAGGTTGGTTTAGATCTTGCTGGTCCCTGCTTAACTAAGTTAAATTTGCCTACAAGTAAGATCAAAATAAAATCTTACACAGCAGTATTCGTCTGCATGCGCACTAAGGCAGTGCATCTGGAAGTGGTATCAGACTTGTCTGTGCAAGCCTTGGTAGCAGCCTTAAAGAGGTTTATTGCACGTAGAGGCCTACCGTCTGACATTTATTCCGATAACGGAAAAAATTTCATAGGTCTAGCTAATCAATTGAAGCAGCTGTTCCAATATTTGAGGGAAAGTGAAATTCAAGATTTCCTTTCGAGCCAAAAAATCAATTGGCATTTAATTCCTCCATATGCGCCTCACTTTGGTGGGCTATGGGAGGCAGCTGTAAAGCTTACAAAAAATCATCTGTTAAAGGCATGTAAATCCAATATTTTAAATTTTGAAGAATCATCCACTTTGCTGTGTCAAATTGAAAGTTGTATAAATTCAAGACCTCTAACGCCGATGTCATCAGATCCATCAGATCCGCGTGCATTAACGCCGGGTCATTTTTTAATTGGAGCACCGCTCCTTGATATTCCAGAAGCTTCTAATTCACGAGCTCTATCATTAAATGCTCGTTGGTGCTTGATTGAAAAGGCTAAGAATCAGTTTTGGTATAGATGGTCACGAGAATATCTTCAGCATCTCCAACAACGTCCTAAATGGACTACTCCAGGTGTTAATCTGCGAGAAGGAGAAATGGTGATAGTTCATGACCGATTCTTGCCCATGAGGTGGAAAATGAGCCGTATTCTACAAACTTTCCCAGGACAGGTCAATCGTGTCCGTGTCATTTTGATAAAAACAGCCGACGGTGACATCAAACGTCCCATTAGAAAAGTGTCCCCTCTACTGCCGGGGACGGAGGATGTTAAGTCTTGAGAAAATGAAGTCTTGAAAATTTTAAACCCCCCGGTAACACCACGGTGGAAAATGGAAAATCATTACCAGTAATTGGAAAAGATACTGTAAAATTAATAATCACATGTGAATGGTAAGATCCAAATAAGATTTCTAAAAAATGTCTGGTATGTTCCATAAATTAGCAAGAATATTTTTCCTTTTCTTAGCAATTCAGTATAGAAATTAGAGCAGTATACACTCATGTCCAAAATTAAGGTCACAAATGTAAAATCTGTGAAAACTGATGAACTATTTATTCACTGCGTTGCTACAAAATTTGGCCCAAAGGTATGTTAAAAGAGAGAAAGAATATAGCAACATAACAATATGGAAAAGAATTTAATTTTTTATTAAGATACAGGGTATATCAAAATCATGAATAAGAGATAAAGCATTTATCTCGGGAAAAGTCTGTCGAACATGGAGTATGACCATCATGCAACTGCTATACAAACCTCTCCACAAGCTCTAATATTGTTTATGAGGGTGTCAATAAATATTTGTGGCAACAAAGCCTATTCTTTTAAAAAGCAGGGTTTTTAACTGCCTATGTGTCCTGGGAGGGGGGAGAGGGAGGGGGTTGCGCTACACAGTAGCTTTGCCTAGACCATCCTAAACATGTTCAATAGGACTGAAGTCCGGGGTTCTCGAAGACCAGTTCATACGGCCAATATTCTCATCTCCATGAAAATCATCAACAATGTGAATTCTGTGTGTGTTTGCATTATCGTCCATAAACATAAAGTCTGGACCGACAGCAACATAGAATAACCCCACATAGGCTTCAAGGATTTCATCCCTGTAACGATGTGCATTGACAGTACCCGCATCGAAGTCGTGCAGTGGTGTGCCCAACATTATGCCACTCCAGACAAGGATTACTTTGCCACTAAATCTATCGATTTCTCTTACGTAGCAGGGACTATAGCGATCTTCACGTTCTCTGCAGATGAAGATTCGACGAAAATCACTTTACATGAAGAATTTCGACTCATCACTGAAAAGAACATGCCCATTCTTGTCGTACCCAAGACTGATGACTTCCGCTCCACAACAACCAAGCTCTCATGTTGAATACAGTGAAAAAGACACACACGTCTGGACATCAAACTTTAGGGATGAGGTCTATGAAGCCTATGTGAGGTCGTTCCGGCGTGCTGTAGGCCTGGACTTCATGTTTATGGGCGATAATGCGAAGTCATACAGATCTCTCGTTGTTGATGATTTTCTTAAGAAATATTAGTCATATGAATTGGCCCTCGAAGACCCCGGACCACAGTTCTATTGAACAAGTTTGGCATGATCTAGAAAGATCCATTGTACATCGTAATTTCCCTCTCAGGACCCACCAGGAGTTAAAAGCCGCGCTTTTGAAAGAATGGATTTTGTTGCCACAAACATTTATTGACATCTACATAAACAGTATGAGAGCTTGTAGTGAGGCTTGTATAGCAGTGCACAGTGGCCACACTCCATATTGACAGGTTTTTACCGAGATAAATGCTTTATCTCTTATTCAGGATTTAACACTTTATGATATACCCTGTATCATAATTCGCAATTAAAATCTTTTCCATATTGTTATGTTGCTGTATTCTAACTCCCATTTTAATATACAGCTTAAATTTAATATATCTCATAATAATACATATTTAATATATAATTATATAATATACCCATTTTAATACACCTCGTTCTGTGCCAAATTTCTTGGTAACACAGAGAATTGTACATGAGTTTTCACAGATTTTACTATGTTTGTGACCTTAATTTTGAACATGAGTGTATTTGAATCAACATTCAAAGAAAGGCTCATCGTCTGAAATTCGCAACAAGAAGTCTTATCAAGGCAGGAGAGCTAATTTCTGCAGACATTTGTGGACAATTTGATAAGTCGTTTAGAAAATATAGATACATTGCCATAAAGAATTCTACACAAAGTTTCGAGACTGTTTCTTCTTGAAACATAAGTCTTGAAACATGAAGTGAAAGATATCCTTGAAAGTTTCATAGTTCATGCTAAAAATTTAGGGCATAATATTAAATAGATGCTCAGTGACAATGGTGGAGAATATGATAGCCAAGAAATAAAGAGGATACTGAAGAAGAATGGAATTTCTCAAAGATTAAGAGCTCCATACACTCCAGAGCAGAATAGCAGCTTAAAACGAGAACACAAAATATGAATTATTTAAAACTTCAAATAATCAAATGAAGAAGTAGTTTTCCCAAATTCAATACGGGCAGAGTTTATCAGTACTGTATTTTATATATTAAACGGACAGGCAAATCTCTAGTTCCAAACACAAGTCCTTATGAGATATGGATGGCCAAAAGAAATAAGAAACCCAGAATAATACATATACGCATCATTGGATCCACTCCACTTGTTATGCTCAAATCCCACTCCAGAAGAGAAAAAAAGGTGGATAAAAAGGCAATTAAAGGATATCTTGTCGGGTATGATGGAGATGAAAGATACAGTATCTATATCAAAGAAACATGGGCAGTCATTTGTTCCAGAAATGTCATATTCGAAGAGAAACCTTGCATGTCAGAGAATGTGATAACACTGTCTTTTAACAAGTTGCTTAAAGAAATCAATCTTACAAGGATAAAAATGAAGTCACAGTAGATGAAAATTTGCAAATGGAAGAAGAGAAAGTGATAAGTTGCAACCAAAAGAAATTCGACCAAGAAGACAGATATCTTCTCCTAAGTGGACAAAAAATTACGTCATGAAAGACTGAGATAAATCAAGAAAATTCTCCAGAAACAAATAAAGCCGCTACAAGTGAATGGGAGTTCAGTTGGCAATCAAAGAAACCAATGTGTGAATACTCAATGGCGCTGAAGAAGAATGATACTGAAACTTTGGAAAAAGCATTAACTAGTACAGATGCAGAGAAGTGGAAGGCAGCTATGGGAGAAGAGCTAGAAAATTTAGAAAAACTAGAACTTGGGATATAATACCTCGACCAAAGGGTAGAAAAATCGTGAAATGCAAGTGAATGTTCAAGAGAAAATATGTTAAAGATAAACAAATAGAAAGATATAAAGCAAGACCAGTGACCCGTGGTTATAACCAGATAGAAGGAATTGGCTACAAAGAGACTTTCTGCCCACTGATAACATCAAAATATATTAGAACTTTGCTTGCATTATCATTCGAGCATGATTTGCAAGTCCATCAGCTTGATATAACTGTAGCATATTTAAAAGAAAATTTAATGAAGACATTTTTTATGGAATTGCAACCTGTGAATCTACATGAGAAACTAAATGAAGAAGTTTGCTTATTAAAAAAGTCTTTATGACTTACATCAATATGGAATAGAGTGGAACATATGCCTTGATAAATTTCTCAAATAAGTTAAACTGACAATATCAAGAGCAGATCCGTGTGTTTATTTTGATAAAAAAAAAAAAAAGAAAATTGATTGTAGACGTGTATGTAGATGATCTCCTTATTATATTCAATAAAGTTTCCATTATTGAAGAATTTAAAAACAATATTGGAGCTGTTTTTGAAGGCAAAGCATCTAAGAGAAATAAATCACCTATTTTCAATTAGAATAAATAGATATAAAGATGGTATCGATATACTGATTCGACCAAAGTGCTTATGCAACTGAGCTGTTGCAAACAACTGGCATGTTAAATGCTAAAAGATTATGAATACCTCTAGATCAGACCCGATCTAGAGATACTGATGCTCTTGGATGCTATGGTACATATTTCATACCTGTATGAAATATGTACCAGCATCCAAGAGCAGTATGTTGAATGCCGAAGGAGCTCTGAAGCATAGACTAATTGTAGGAGGACTCTTGTATACCTAGCAGGAGGAACAAGACCTGGCTTAGCATTTGCTACTTCCTATATGAATCAATTCAATTATTATCCAAGTAAAGAACACTGGTCTGGCATACAACATATACTCCATTAGTTAGCTAAAACCAAGGAATAAAATTAACCTTTCAAAAGATTGGAAAGAAGTTAGAAATATTCCGCGACTCTGATTGGACTAGTGATAAAGTTGATCGTCGATCATTCATTGGTCATAGTATGTTGATTGCAGGTGGAGCTGTGTCATGGAGCAGCAAAAAGCAGTGGATAATTGCACTGTCTACAACAGCGGCAGAGTGTTTTTCAATGTGCCATGCTGCAAAAGAAACATTAAAGTACGAAAACTTCTTGTAAGGTATTTTAAACGAGCATTTCTGGAACATTCCCCGGAAAATACTTATATTATGTACAATCAAAGGGCCATTTCCTTAGAAAACAACCACATTACATCATAAAGAAATAAGCACATAAAACTTGGACATCTTTTTCTAATAGAAAAATTAGAAGCTTTCTTTCACATACATGCCACCGAAATTGAATGTTTCAGACATGCTGACGAAGAGTGTAACAAGGACACTATTATAAAATCATAAACTCAGTGCAAGACTAAAAAATGGAGATATAATTAAATAAAAGGGAAATGATATTAACTGTATGATTATACTCTCCATATTCATTTATGTAAATATTTACATCTATGTGGCAGCATTTCTTTTTATAAGTTTTATTGTCATCGGGTTACGTTTGTTGTACTTGCCGTGTCATAAGTATTTCGCTTGATAGCTCTTTTTTTATTATTATTTCATTAAACTTACCATTTTAATATCCTAAAAGTCATCAGCAATAAAACAACGATTTGTTTTTGTCGTCATTTTGGCGAAAACTGCTTTTTTGAATGTCAGTTACCTATATACTTTTTCAATTATTTTCTATTATTTTGAAAAGAAAATAGCAAGAAATGAAAATGCTTAGTTAATTACTATAGAACAAAACAATTTATGTAATTTTTAAAAAGAAAACTAAATAAACAATTTGTATATAAATAAACAACAAAAGCTGTGTTAGCATGTGAGGCATAAAATCGCTATTTTGTTGCAATCGTGCCAACATGTTGCGTATATGATATCTGTGCCGTGATTTTTTGTCTGGCATGGCAATCCGGCGATCTGGCATGTAGTCTTAATATTCCTGACAATATGCGTATTTTATTATAAATCAAACATTGTATGTGTTTGTAATTAAATTGCCAGTGCTTTATAATAAAATAAATATGAGGGAAGGCGTTTCCCATCCTGTTCTGGGTTTTTTTTGGGGGGGAGGGGGGGGATTAAATGAACCTATGTGGTTATGAGCTTTAGCCTTTAGGGTTGCATTTTTAATTGCTGGAATTAGCTTTATCCATATGCCTTTTGCATTTAGCATTTACAGTGGCTCACAAAAGTGTTTGTACACTTAGGAATTTCAATGAAATAGTACTCTATATATTAATTGAAATTAATAGATTAGAATGGGTATTTAAGAGTAAGATCTATGACTCATTCTTAACAAAACTACATAAAATGTTTTAAAAACATAGCAAAACTTTTTTTTGAAAAAATCATTAATCAAATAAAAAGAATACTGCCCAGTTAAACTGATGGCATTGAGCTCACAGGCTACAAATACTAATTGTACATTAAAGCCTTATATTTTCAAGGGTTAATTCCGTTCGAAAAAAAAATTAAGAAGGGGAAACAGCTCTCCCCTTTCCTCTTTTTTTTATACTTAATCATTGAATCTCCTATACTATCAAAGACATGCTTTATCATATAAAAAATCTATATCCAAAATTCAGAGCAAATTAGATAATTCTTAATAAAAACCCATTTAGCATTTATATAATTTAAAAGGAGTTATCCCCTTCTTTTATACTTAACCATTAAACTTCCAAAACTATTCAGAGATTTGAACGAAATCTGAAAATTCTGCTTGAAAAACCTATTTATATAAATTAAGAGGGCATTAGAACCCCTGTTGCCCCTATTTATACTTATTCAATGAACACTTAATAGCAGTCACGGAATCGCCTCATCAGAATGATCCTAATCTAAATTTTGAACGAAAACTTAATTCTGCATGAAAATCCCATTTATATCAACTAACGGGGGGGGGGGCATTAGAACCCCTGTTCCCCCTATTTATACTTATTCAATGAACACCTAATAACAGTCACGGAATCGCCTCATCAGAATGATCCTAATCTAAATTTTGAACGAAAACTTAATTCTGCATGAAAATCCCATTTATATCAACTAACGGGGGGGGGGGGCATTAGAACCCCTGTTCCCCCTATTTATACTTATTTAATGAACACCTAATAACAGTCACGGAATCGCCTCATCAGAATGATCCTAATCTAAATTTTGAACCAAAACTTAATTCTGCATGAAAATCCCATTTATATCAACTAACGGGGGGGATTAGAACCCCTGTTCCCCCTATTTATACTTATTCAATGAACACCTAATAACAGTCACGGAATCGCCTCATCAGAATGATCCTAATCTAAATTTTGAACGAAAACTTAATTCTGCATGAAAATCCCATTTATATCAACTAACGGGGGGGGGGATTAGAACCCCTGTTCCCCCTATTTATACTTATTCAATGAACACCTAATAACAGTCACGGAATCGCCTCATCAGAATGATCCTAATCTAAATTTTGAAAACTTAATTCTGCATGAAAATCCCATTTATATCAACTAACGGGGGGCATGAGCCCCCCGTTCCCCCTCTTATACATATCGAATGAACTCCAAAAACTAATCAGGGAAGCGCCTTGTCAGGATATACCTATATACAAAATTTCAAGTGGATCCGATATTTTTATCATGAGTTATCGCGTTACGCACATACGCACATACATACAGAACGGGCGGGCACATAAGCTCTCAGGCTATGATAGCCTGTGAGCTAAAAATAACAAAAAAATTACCTCACAAAAGTCTTCGTACACTTTAAAAAAATCGCTGTATATTTGTAAATATTGTAATATTTCGCTAAAGTTGTACTTAATAGGATATTATTTAGCACCCACAAAAGTTTTTTAAACATCTGGGAATAGATTTAATTAGTGTTATTGTAATTTCTGCATGAAAGTTGATGCCTTCATCCTTCGTCGAACATTGCTGTTTTTACTTCGCTTTTTTGTTCAATGCTGTGTTTTCGTGTTATAACTTCCAGTTATTTCCAAATATGTTTTACTGGGTTTTAATTCAGTAATTCAGGTGATGTTTTCAGAACTTGTGAACAATTATAAAGATGCCAGAGGCGAACGTTGAGAGCCATGTGCCTTGTATCATTATCCTGATAAAAAACAAAGTTGTTTCTGTTATCCATATTTTGGCCTGATAATTTTAAATTGCCTTTTAAAATATTTGAACAAAGATCGTGATTTATAATGCTATCAATATATACCAAATTACCTAATACTGATGCTGCTATGCACCCTTTCACAAGGACAACTCCACTGCCATCCTTAACTGTTCCTACTAAGATCTTTGAATTCTTATTTTTTTTTTCTCCATACTATTATGTACTCATTGGAGCCACGAATGTCATACTAAATTTCATCTGTAAATAAAACATTATTTTAATGCGATTCGGGTTTATTTATCATTGATTTTTCTAAAGAAAACCTAAGCTTGTTGTTTTTCGCCCTAACAAAAAATTTTCTACGGGCAGAATGCCTGTATAATGCAGCTGGGCTTACCATTCGTTGAACTGTTTCAGGTGAAAATGAAGTAGAAACTGTTTCATTAAATTCTGTAGCAACTTTTATAGCACTTAAAAGCGGATTTTTTACGACTTTTCTAATTGTAAGTATTTGATCTCATTGAGTTAACTTAGATTGACGACCTTTTCATACCTAGTTTTCAATCCATTTTTTTCTATAAAGCCTTTTATCGCATACTTCACCATAGAATAGAATAAATTAACTAATTTTGCAATATTTCGAATTTATTTACTACTATTATGAAGAAAAATAACTAATTTCGAACGCTATTAGTTGTGACATTACGATTACAAACCATTTTTAATTAATAAATAGAATATAACGGTCCAATTCTGCAAAATATAAAGCCAAACGATTTTTTAAATGTCAATACAATGCAAAAATAAGAATAAAGCAACAAACAATATGTTTAATAATGAATTTATCCGAAAATTTTTCTATGTACGAAGACTTTTGTGGCGTGTATTTTCTGTGGCATCTTCCGTTTGCATTTTTAGATAAAAAAAAATCACTTAATGTTAAACAAAAAGGTTGTGTGTTATTTAAAATAACTTGGAGATATTATAAAAAATTTCTCGACTTCATATACAAATCTAGACACACGGCAGTGTGTCAGCCAAGTTCACAAAGTAGAAAGGCGTAACACTGGACGTGGGTTATATTACCCGAACCATTTCGGGCTACATTTGACCCCTCAATAACTTAAATTCTATTTGACCTACACAATTGCAATTTTTCGTGTCGTGTAACACCATCTTCTCATTTCCGAATCCTATAAATTTTTTAAAAAATCTTTTACCGTTCACGAGAAATTGACGTCTGAAAATCACTGTTTTTACCACTGACTCACTGACTCACTCATAGAAATGTTTGACTACTTCCAGGTGACTTAGGAAGTTGAAATTTGGTGTGGAGGTAGGTTATTGGATCTATATATAAGAAAAAATCAGAAATCACCATTAATTAAACATTAATGGTTGGTTAGAAGATATATATTGGATTACAATAGGAATTTATGAGAATTTCACAAAATACCAGAATTAGTGCCATGTTGGCGTCACTTTTGGCGAGTATCGGGGCTAATCTCTGAAACTACCAAACCGATTTCAAAATTAATGGTACCAAAATGATGGTATTCGCCCCGGTTCAAACATAGACTATATCTTATGGCTGTGTCACTAACCAAAAGAGGGTTCAGAAGTAAAAAACATTATAAAAATGTAGTTTTTGTTATACTGAAGGGCCTAGAAGCACAAAATTTGGCATGTTAATTATTTATAAGATATAAATGTTCACTAATGACATTTGCTAAAAAATACTACATTTAAAAGAGATGGAAATCCGCGAAGAGCATTCTGAAAACGTTCTAAATAGCGATTTTAAAACAATCTCAGCAAACAACAGACCGATCTTAAAAGTAATGATATCAAAATAATATAACAGTCCTTGCTCCAACATAGGCTATATCTTATGTCGATGCCACTAATCCAAAGAAGGTGAAAGAGCAAAAAACTTCTAAAATTGCGATGTCTGTATGTTAAGGGACTAGAATTATAAAGTTTGGCATTTTAGAGTTTATGGGAATTTCGCGAAATATCAGAAATAGTGCCAAGTTGGCGTCTTTTTTGGTGAGTAATGGGGCTAATCTCTGAAACTATGAACCGATTTCAAAATTAATGGTACCAAAATGATGGTATTCGCCCCGGTTCAAACATAGGCTACATTTTGTGTGTATACCATTAACCGTAAGAGGGTGAAGAAACAAAAGACATCCTAAAAATGCAACTTTTGTATTTCTGAAGGACTTAGAAATATAAAATTTGGCATGTTAATTATTTATAAGATATAAATGATCTCTAAGGGCATTTGCTAAAAAATACAGAATTCAAAAAGGGTGAAAATGCGCGAAAAGCGTTCTAAAAATGTTCTAAATTGGGATTTTTAAGCAATCTCAGCAAACAACAAACCGATCTTAAAAGTAATGGTATCAAAATGATGGTGACAGTCCTAGCTCCAACATAGGCTATATCTTATGTCGATACCACTAGAGCAAAGGGGTACAGGAGCAAAAAACTTTCTAAAAATGCAATGTCTGTATGTTAAAAGCCTAGAAACATCAAATTTGGCATGTGCATTACTTATAAGATACTAGCGCACCCCACAGACGTTGTCCTGTCACTGACAGACGTTGTCCTTCTTGGCACCGACTCCAGAAAATCAAATAAATGTACGTAAACATGGTAATACGCAGAATAAACACTACGCTCTTAATTTAATTTCTTATTACAATTATATAAGGTTCGGTAGATTTTTTTGTGCTGTGATTAATACGAAATCCTGACTTTCTTTTATATATATAGCACTTTAAATTAGCAAAAAATCACTTGTTAGTTTTTCCCTAATTACTGAAAAAGTACTGACCCAATTTCGATGAAATGGGAATCTAAACCATTCTTGAATCCACTGGAACACACACACAAAATTTCATTAAAATCGGTCCAGTCGTTTAGGAGGAGTTCAATTACATACACATGCACAGAAGATTTTTATATATAAAGATGAGCATTGAAAATTTCAAGTTTTTGCGCCGAAGACATCGCCAAATTAGGAAAATGTGAATTATCTCACGAACTACTGGATTTAAAAGAATTTGCTCAGTACCATTCGATTCAGCATGAAAAAATGCACTAAAATATGTTATCAGTTGAAAAATAACTACAAAAGCCAATTTTTATGGAATTTTTTTAAAGTTCGTTCTTTTTTCTACTCATCTTAAGGGTGGAATTTTGGAAAATCCATTTTTAGCGGCACTCGATGATATAAGAAGTATTTTTACCCGAATTTTAAAGATTTTTGGTTCGGTAGATTTTTTTGTGCTATGATTAATACGAAATCCTGACTTTCTTTAATATATATAGCACTTTTAATTAGCGAAAAATCACTATTAGTTTTTGCCTAATTACTAAAAAAGTACTGAAACAATTTCGACGAAATGTGAATCTAAACCATTCTCGAATCTACTGGAACGCACACACAAAATTTCATCAAAATCGGTCCAGTCGTTTAGGAGGAGTTCAATTACATACACACGCACAGAAGATTTTTATATATAAAGATGAGCATTGAAAATTTCAGGTTTTTGCGCCGAAGACACCGCCAAATTAGGAAAATGTGAATTATCTCACGAACTACTGGACTTAAACAAATTTGCTTAGTACCATTCGATTCAGAATGAAAAAATGCACTAAAATATGTTATCAGTTGAAAAATAACTACAAAAGCCGATTTTCATGGAATTTTTTAAAAGTTCGTTCTTTTTTCTACTCATCTTAAGGGTGGAATTTTCGAAAATCCATTTTTAGCGGCACTCGATGATATAAGAAGTATTTTTATCCCAATTTTCAAGATTTTTGGTTCGGTAGATTTTTTTGTGCTATGATTAATACGAAATCCTGACTTTCTTTAATATATATAGCACTTTTAATTAGCAAAAAATCACTTATTAGTTTTTCCCTAATTACTGAAAAAGTACTGAACTAATTTCGATGAAATGGGAATCTAAACCATTCTCGAATCCACTGGAACACACACACAAAATTTCATTAAAATCGGTCCAGTCTTTTAGGAGGAGTTCAATTACATACACACGCACAGAAGATTTTTATATATAAAGAACTAAGATCTCATCACTAAGAATATTTGTTAACAAATACAAAATTAAAAAGGGGTAAAAATGCGCGAAAAGCGTTCTAAAAACTTTCTAAATAGCAATATTTAATCAATATTGGGAAGTTAGCGAACCGATTTAAAAAAACAAAAAAAAAAGATGTCAAAATAATGGCGATTGTCCTTGACCTAACAAAAGTATTGGATAAATTGCCAGAATACAATGGGAGTCTATGGGAATTTGATGAAAAAGTCCTTCCGGCAATGCCGGGAGGAAGAGGTAGCTTTCATATACTTACATATTTATTTATTTATTTTATGGTAAGTTACATTGTTCAAAAATACTAAGTTCAAATTAGTAGAAATAATCTTATAAAATTAGTGATTTTATAAGATTGAATACTAGTTTTTGTCAAGACTGAATATTAATAGGAATTTTTAGAAATTAGTTATCTTTTATTCAACCTGGTTTTATTTTAAGCGATTTAGAGAATCGCCAAATTCCACGATATCATAAAGTGTATGCCATTTTAAAGCAACATTGTGGATCGTTCAGATCAGACCGTTTCAAAATGTCAGCCATAAGCAAAATTCAAAGTGCTATAACTCAATCATTTTTTAAGATAAAAACAAAATAAAAAGTGTTCCGGAATTGTTGTTTTAAATTCTAACACGTAAAAGAAAAATATTTTTCAACTTTTAATTTTTTCGCATTTAATTTTAAATTTTAATTTTTTTTTTAATTTAAAATGGCCACCATTTTGAAACAAAATGGTTGATGATGCTGGCCAACGAACTCGGTCGAGACATTTGTATGTATTATGTACATACCAAGTTTCGTTGAAATCGGTTCATAAATACGCTTGTTATCACGTGACAAAAATCAGATCGTTTCAAAATGTCAGACATAAGAAAAATTCAAAGTGCTATAACTCAATCATTTTGTAAGATATAGACAAAATAAAAAGTGTTCTGGAATCGTTGTTTTAAGTTCTAACACGTAAAATAAAAATATTTTTCAAATTTTGATTTTTTTGCATTTAATTTTAAATTTTTAAATTTTTAAAAAATTTAAAATGGCCACCATTTTGAAACAAAATGGCGGATGATGCTGGCCAACGAACTCGGTCGAGACATTTGTATGTACTATGTACATACCAAGTTTCGTTGAAATCGGTTCATAAATACGTGTGTTATCACGTGACAAAAATTAGATCGTTTCAAAATGTCAGCCATAAGAAAAATTCAAAATGCTATAACTCAATCATTTTTTAAGATATAGAAAAAATATAAAGTGTTCTGGAATCTTTGTTTTAAGCTCTAACACTTAAAAGAAAAATATTTTTCAACTTTTAATTTTTTCGCATTTAATTTTAAATTTTAAATTTTTAAAAAAATTTAAAATGGCCGCCATTTTGAAACAAAATGGCGGATGATGCTGACCAACGAACTCGGTCGAGACATTTGTATGTACTATGTACATACCAAGTTTCATTCAAATCGGTTCATAAATACGTTAGTTATCGCATGACAAAAATCAGATATCATAGCAAACGCGGTAGCGTTTGGTATAATATGTTTAAGAAATAGAAAGTGCGAACGTCTTTTTGAAATTTCTGGCGAACCAGTTGACGTACGACAGTGATTTTTTTTTAAACAATAGAACTCGACGAGACGAAGAAAATGATAGCATTCAAAAAATTATTGCAGTTTACTGTAGTTTTTTATTTAACTTTTAACGAAAAAATTAAGGCGAAAAGTTCAACAAGCGATAGCTAGCGATCTTATGGATGGATTAACTTCGTTTTTGGCTTATTTTTATCGTCTTGATAAAACTTAGAACAGTTTTTTTTTTTTCATCTTTGTATTTTTGACGGTACCTGAGAAAATCGAATTTTTGTCTTAAACCTCCAGTTGAATATTACTTTTTGCTGTTGCGATTGTAGTTTTTTTTATTCATTGCCACTAAATTTAAGATAAAAATTGTAATGTATGTATCATAATTCATTGAAATTAAACAAATCACGTGAAAAACATGGTTATTTGTTTGTATTGCGAAGCCTTCAATTTCAGTTCTTTAAATAATAAAATTGTAAACACACTGTCTTTTTTTTTTTTTTTTTTTTTTTTTTTTTTTTTCGACTCCATGATTATTTTTCAAATAGCATCTAGACACACGGCAGTGTGTCAGCCAAGTTCAAAAAGTAAAAGTCGACACACCGGCCGTGGATTATATTACCCGAACCATTTCGGGCCACTTTTGACCCCTCAATAACTTAAATTCTATTTGACCTACACAATTGCAATTTTTTGTGTCGTGTAAGACCATCTTATAATTTCCTAATCCTATAAATTTTTAAAAAAATCTTTTACCGTTCACTAGAAATTGACGTATGAAAACCACTGTTTTTCCCACTGACTCACTGACTCACTCACTCGCTCATAGAAATGTTTGACTACTTCCAGGTGACTTAGGAAATTGAAATTTGGTGTGGAAGTAGGTTATTGGATCTATAAATAGGAAAAAATCAGAAATCACCATTAATTAAACATTAATGGTTGTTAGAAGATAAATTATTGGATTACAATGGCGGTTTATGAGAATTTCACAAAATACCAGAAATAGTGCCAAGTTGGCGTCACTTTTGGCGAGTATCGGGACTAATCTCTGAAACTACCGAACCGATTTCAAAAGTAATGGAACCAAAATGATGGTATTCGCCCCGGTTCAAACGCAGACTATATCTTATGTCTGTGCCACTATCCAAAAGAGGGTTCAGAAGCAAAAAACACTCTAAAAATGGGATTTTTGTTTTAGTGAAGGGCCTAGAAGCAAAAAATTTGTCATGTTAATTATTTATAAGATATGAATGATCACTAATGACATTTGCTAAAAAATACCAAATTTAAAAGGGGTGGAAATTCGCGAAGAGCATTCTGAAAACGTTCTGAATAGCGATTTTAAAACAATCTCAGCAAACAACAAACCGATTTTAAAAGTAATGATATCAAAATGATGATGATAGTCCTTGCTCCAACATAGGCTATATCTTATGTCGATGCCACTAACCCAAAGGGGGTAAAAGAACAAAAACGTTCTAAAGATGCGATGTCTGTATGTTAAGGGACTAGAATTATAAAGTTTGGCATTTTAGAGTTCACGGGAATTTCGCGAAATATCAGAAATAGTGCCAAGTTGGCGTTTTTTTTTTTGGCGAGTATCGGAGCTAATTTCTGAAACTATGAACCGATTCCAAAATTAATAGTACCAAAATGATGGTATTCACCCCTGTTCAAGTATATGCTATATTTTATGTATATACCATTAACCATAAGAGAGTGAAGAAGCAAAAAACATTCTAAAAATGAGATTTTTGTTTTACTAATAAGCATAGAAGCACAAAATTCGGCATGTTACTTATTTATAAGATAAAAATGATCTCTAAGGGCATTTGCTAAAAAATAAAGAATTCAAAAAGGGTGAAAATGCACGAAAAGCATTCTAAAACTGTTCTAAATTGGGATTTTTAAGCAATCTCAGCAAACAACCATCTGATCTTAAAAGTAATGATCTTAAAATGATGGTGACATTCCTTGCTCCAATATAGGCTATATCTTATGTCAATGCCACTAATCCAAAAGAATTAAAAGAGCAAAAAAAATTCTAAAAATGCGATGTCTGTATGTTAAGGGCTTAGAAACATCAAATTTGGCATGTTCATTACTTATAAGATATAAATGATCACTAAGAACATTTGTTAACAAATACAAAATTTAAAAGTGGTAAAAATGCGCGAAAAGCGTTCTATAAACGTTCTAAATAGCAATATCAGCAATATTGGAAAGTTAGCGAACCGATTAAAAAAAAAAAAAGAAAAAAAAAAGGGCAAAATGATGGTGGCAGTCCTTGCTCTAACAACAGTATTGGATAAATTGCCAGATTACAATGGGAGTCTATGGGAATTTGGCGAAATACCAGAAATAGCGCCAAGTTAGTATCACTTTTGGCGGGTAATTTTTGTCGTCAATTTGGCGATATATCGCCAAGTTGGAGACAAACTTTTTTGGTCGTCGAGATAATCAAGTAGTACCCAATCACATAAAAGAAACATCCTTATTAGTGGAATTTAATGGAACATAAGCAATCCTAATGTTAAAAGTTTTAAATTTGATTCAAAGAAACAGTGAATAAACGCAGGAAAAAGCTGTAAGATTAATTAATATTAAATAAAACTAATTTAATATTAAGCCAATTTATATCAAAAAGGAAACAAATACCTACTTATTTGACAAAAAATAATGATATCCTATCAAAAACATGAATGTGAAAAAATGCCAAGTTCGTTAAAGATTTCGCTAATAAAAGAAGTGATTTGACAAAAAATAATGATGTCCCATCAAAAACATGAATGTGAAAGAATGCCAAGTTTGTAAAAGATTTCGCTAATGAAAGAAGTGAGATCTAACTGCAAACCAAGTTCTTTCGAAGCTCCTTAAATCATAGCTCCTGTCATGCATAATATTCTTCAATTGCTTAAAATGATTTGGTATGTTACTTGTTATTCAATAGAGCGACTTGGCAAGTTTTCAGCCCCTAACTTTAATGTTTGAGTAAGTACTTAATGTTTGAGTACCTAACTTTAATGTTTGAGTAAAATTTAATCTAGAATCTGATTGGGAAAGATCTAGTCATTCAAATGTTCGAATAACTACATTGAAGTTAAGGTATCGATAAATTAAATAAGTGATCAACTTTAAGTTCTGATCAATTAAATAGAGAAATTTGAATAACAGAAAACTTGTAAGTCGCTCTATTGAATAACAAGGAACATACCAACTCATTTTAAGCAATTGAAGAATATTATGCATGACAGGAGCTATGATTTAAGGAGCTTCGAAAGAACTTGGTTTGCAGTTAGGTCTCACTTCTTTCATTAGCGAAACCTTTTACAAACTTGGCATTCTTTCACATTCATGTTTTTGATAGGATACATTTTACATGACAATGGAATGATTTTCTCGAGTACCCTAACAGTTTGAATTTTATTAGCAGGAAAAACACAAACACATCGGAAAAAACTACCTAGGAGAACCAAAATTTCTATTCAGGAACTAAATGTAAGGTTTTTGAATTAGTAAATCAAAAACTTCACATTCTGTCCATATCTTAAATACCATTCAATTGATTTTAAATAACGATGTGATGTCAAATACGCATCAGGGTACCTAACTGATATGATAGCCGGGCTATTGTTGTTTATTAAAAAATAACTTTTATTTACCTTTATTTAATAGTGTTAAATTTTATAAATTATTTCATTCTATAGTTATTACTTAAACTTTTCAGTACCACTTGATTATCCCGTAGACCAATTTCACCAAATTGTACAAATCATCCATTTAATCACCAAGTTATGTATATTGCCATAATTTTTATTTTAATTAACGAAAGAAGAAATAAATTAGTAAAACATCAATAAAAGTACAAATAAAAAGTCGAATTCAAAATCACATTGTGACATAACACACATGGGTAACCTATTTAATGTAAACTGAATGCAACATTTATGATAATCCGTTATTGGCATTTAATTTTATAATCTGGCGATAATTTTTTGGTCGACAGGATAATCAATTAGTACCCGCTTTTATTCATTATTATTTACTTTTTAAAATAATAGAAAATAGTTGATATATGTACTACTTGGTTATCCCGTCCACCAAAAAACCATCGCCAAACCATAAGATTAAATGCCGATAATGGACGCGCATCCAATGACATTAAATACGATGCACGTGTTTAAAACGCCATTAAGGGATTTTTATTTCGACTTTTTATTTGCATGTTTTATTAATATTCTACTAATTATTCGTTTTTATTTGCGTTCGTAATTATGTAAATACGTAGCACCTACAGTTGTCGTTCAGGCCGTCCGTCTGCCCGTCTGTCTGTCCGTCTATCCGCATATAACAACGCAAAAACTACCAAACCGAATCTTTTGAAATTTAAAAAATATATCTATTGCATAATTTTGTCGAGTCATTTCAAAGTTTATGAAAATCGGATTCATAGATCAATTACAGGGACAATCAAAAGTATTCTGTTACATTATGGTCAATGGGGAAAAAAGTTTCAAATAAATTTTAATCGTTTGAAATTTCAAATATATAATTTTTAGATAATTTTGTCGTGTCATTTCAAATTTTATGAAAATCGGATACATAGATCAATTACAGGGACAATCAAAAGTATTCCATTACATGACGGTTAATAGGAAAAAATAGTTTCAAGTACATTTTAATGCTGTTAAACTCTTTCGAAGATAATAGAATTGACATGAACCTATGAAGTATAATATATATCATAGCAAACGCGGTAGCGTTTGGTATAATATGTTTAAGAAATAGAAAATGCGGAAGTCTTTTTGAAATTTCTGGCAAACCAGTTGACGTACGACAGTGATTTTGTTTTCAAAAGATAGAACTCGACGAGACGAATAAAATGTTAGCATTAAAAAAAATATCGTAGTTTACTGTAGTTTTTTATTTAACTTTTAACGTAAAAATGAAGACGAAAAATTCAACAAGCAATAGATAACGTTATTATGGATGGATTAACTTCGTTTTTGGTTTATTTTTATCGTCTTGATAAAACTTAGAACAGTTTTTTTTTCATCTTTGTATGTTTGATGGTTTCTGAGAAAATCGAATTTATGTCTTTAACCTCCAGTTGGATATTGTCTTTTGCTGTTGCGATTGTAGTTTTTTTTTTTATTCATTGCCACCAAATTTAATGTAAAAAGTGTCATGTATGTATAACTAGCAAAAGCCATGCTTTGTGTGGATTCGCGAAGCATTATTTTATAAAAGAAATATTTGAAGGTAACAATATATTTTTTTATTATTATTTATGCATCTTTATTAAACAAAAACGTTATTTTATGTTTTGGCGCATTTTAATTTTTTATTTATGATGTAAAACTGGCATAATAAGATATTTTCGAAGCAAACTTTTACAATTTTTTTTTAAATTTTCAACTAAAAGCTCTTTTAAAGATGTTTTTACAATTTCAAGTAGCCACTGGTGTTTTTTAATTGTTTGAAATATGCATGTTTCCAATCTTTGTAATCAACATCCGATAATCTTTGATAGCTATTTTAGAATAATATATTTGAAGAAAGCTTGAAGAAAGTTACTTCTTCAAAATCCTATTTTCTGGAAAAAACATTTGAAATCTGCTTTCGTTGATACTATGAATTTTTAACTGTAAAACATTTTATTTTAATTTCTTCGTTTTTATACATGTTAGCGTATGAGAATTGCTGTAATTCTCTCCGCGTGGGGGAACTTTTTACTTTCTGCGAATGGCAACTGAATTAATGGAATTACCTTTTAACGAAGCGCTCTCTCATTCTCGCAGTGACGTTTTCACGAATAATTATTGTTGTGTTTGCGAACTTATTAAAGTCTTATTTTTCTATAAAATCCTTCTGATTAATGAGTCGATATTATTTAGCCACAATACGACCTTCGCAAAAATATTTATAAAGAGCTTGAACCAACAACTTCACGCAGATCTTTTAATTTTTCATTTATATAACAAATTTAAGAATTAATTTTATTTGTTTACAGTTATTTTGTTGCCAGTTTACAAAAAAAAAAAAAAAAAAAAAAATCCATAATACAATTCTTTTAAAATGTTTAAGTGTCATCTGTGCAAACGATTTTGCGGGATAATGAAAACATGTTTTATTTAATAAATTAATCATGATTCTATCTATAATTATTTACTCCATGATTTAAACTTTTTTTTCTGAAAATATACGCGTTTCATTTTTTATTTATTTGCTAAAATGCGTCCGTATTGGAAATGCATGTAAATTAAATTAATTAAAATAATAATTTTTTTAACGTTTTACTGTAAAAAAAAATTATATTCTGCAAATCTACAGATCATAATTTATTTTTGTGTTTAATTTGACGTTAAAATATTGAATAGTTTTTTTGTAAAGCGTACGACAAATTGTAATTTGAGTGGACTAGTAGAGGATTCGCTTCGCTCATCCTAATAATTCATTCAAATTAAACAAATCACCTGAAAAACATGGTTATTTGTTTTTATTGCGAAGCTTTTAGTTTCAGTTCTTTAAATAATAAAATTGTAAACGCAGTTTTTTTTTTTTTTTTTTTTTTTTTTTTTTTTGAATTCATGGTTAATTTTTCAAATAACATGCATTTTATATGACCATGGGGTAATTTTCTCGAGTGTCCTAACATTTTGAATTTTAGTAGTAGAAAAAAATTGGTTGCCTGTAAAGTCGGTATACGGGCGAAAGTTTTACGTGACAACGACTTTGAGTTGTAAAATAATTTTAATGTGAATATTCATTCGTATAGTAGGAAGAAGGATGAAGTAATAGTAACAATTTAAAACATTTATTTATACAAAGAATCTCGCACTGAATTTCATATTAACAAAATTTTATTTTTACCTTTACACATACATACGTATTTATATACAAATATACATACAATAACTTGCAATACACTGTGTTTGTTAAACACATTTTACTTCATTTTTATTGATGTCAAATGTTGAATTTTGTAAACAGCATATTAAAGAATTTTTCAATGAGCAGAATATAACTAAAGTAAAATGGCTTTCACTAATCACATATCATTAGTTTTCCATAATATACCACCGAATTACGAAATAAACTACACTTATTTTCTTTGTACTTTATACTAATAACTAATACATAACGTATTTCGTCTTAGTTTGATACTATCTAAAATTCCTATTAAGCACCGCCCCTTCCTTGCAGCGAATTCACATTCACGTTCAGAAAATGGTCCCACAAGTGACCGGAAAAAGTTAAGAGAAAAGTGAGCGCGTATCGTGAGCGGAGCGTAACGTAACGTAACGCAGTTTCTTGAAGTGTCTCCCGGCAAACCAATTTACAAGACGTTGTCACGTCAAAAATGGGAAAAAACAAGTACATCGGAAAAAAAGTATCTGGGAAAACCAAAATTTCTTTTCAGGAATTAAATGTAAGATTTTTTAATTATGATTATACTAGCAGGCTATGCCCGCTGCGCTGGTCAATATTTCAAAATCAACCGCGGATGAAACGAACTGGTGAATTTAAATTTGTATTTTGAATAATTTGGACCTCCAGCAACACCTTGCTCATTGCTGAAAACGATTTAGACACCATTGTGATATTAAATAATCTTAAACGTTGCGCAAAAACCAGCTACTTAGAAGTAGCTATTTTAGTTTATTACTAACAGTGCACATTTGGAAGCGAAATGAGACCATTATGGCAACAGGATTTAAAATTTTCCCTTATCTGAAGAAATATAAATTATTAACCATTTGAAAAATGGTTGTTGTTTTCGGGAGAATGGACCCGATGATGTTACCACTTTTGAATGATGTTACCACTTTTGAATGATGTGGTCACTTTTGAATTTAAATTAATTTCTTTACTTTTAGAAGAGTTTTTATTTGAATTTAAATTAAATTCTTTACTTTTAGAAGAATTTTTATTTGAATAGTAAATTAAAATGGTTAAAATCATTGTAATAAAGGAGAAAACTAACAAATTTAAAAATGGGTAGACGGAAATTAACAGATACGGAAAAAGCCAAAGCCAAAGAAATGAATGAACGTGAATATCGCATTCAATGATATTAAACACAATACGCGTACTTAAACAATCATAAAGTGATTTTTATTTCTTCTTTTGCTATTTAAAATAAAAATTTAGTCAACATGTATAAGTTGCTTATTAGTTTGGCGATTCGTATCATTTGGCGAAATTGGTCGACGGGATAACTGAGTAATACTGTATTTGGTTTGGCGCAAAAACGTCTTTCAATGCAGAAAATGATAAAATCAAAAGATTATTGAGCCGCTGAAAACCAATTACGTGTTGAAAGGCGATCACGAAAAAGGAAGCAATTTAATGCCGAACCGATTAATTGTAAAACATCATGTCGCCAGGGCGACCAATCCACTAGCCATGGCGTTTTACTATCGGTCGGTTCTAACCAGGAAAATTTGAGTGCCAATAGTGATTCTAACAAGCCGGAAAATGTTATAGCTATTACTCTTGATTTTCCACCACCTAAAAAGAAAACTAAAAAGCAATCGGCTTGGGAAAAACTGGGAAAAAACTTTTTTGATTCGATGTCTGATGGACCCATTCACAGATGCATGTGCTGCGATCGATTTTGGTTTAAAACCTCCATCACCAAAATTCTGCTCTGTAAAATCAAACAATATATGCCAAAGTCTTACAAGTATAACAGTATATGCCAAAGCTGTATTTTAATAATGATTACTTTTGCACCAACAATGTTAAATAGTTTGAAATGTTTCTTTCGTCGCCAACTTTTATGCTTGGCGACAATAGAGTGATATAACTTAAACGAACCGTACCTTCAAATTGCAGCATGTATAAAGTCATTTATAGCAGTGGCACGGATAATACACAATAAAACAACTGGTATTTAGCTTAAAATGATAGATGAATGTATCGAGTGAAACATTTTTCAAATGGTTGGGGTAATTTCTTAAATTACAATTTTTTTTTTTTTTTTACAGTTGTTACCATGGTACAACTTCTAAAAAATTTCTTCACAACTTTTCATTATGTGAAGCCAGGAACCCAAAGCTACTCCCACCTAAAAAGTTTATATATATATTAAATTTTGTCCGCGCGATAAAAGGCACAATTATGCAAGAATCATCTTCAAACTCGTCAAGTACATTGAGATGGTTAACCAGCTCTTACAAAACAATAGCAGGAAAAAAAAAATAAACATTTTTCGTTACAGCAAATTGCCAACGATAAAAAAAAAAAAAAAAAAAAAAAAAAAAAAAAAAAAAAAAAAAAAAAACCACACATTAAAATTATCACTACAACAATTACTTTACTATTGCAAATTTTCCTCCTGAAAAATGAAAACAAAATTATTTGCTCTTTCGTATTTAAGCATTTTCTCTTTAGTTGTTTAAGATAAAATTATGTAAATTTGTATAATTTGGCGAAATTAGTTGACGTGATAATCAAGTAGTAGCCGATTTACACTTTTCATATTTCACAAAAGATTCCTACACAGACATTATATACGCAATAGGTTTAGCACGATCATCTTGCAACTACAATGTGGCAAAATCCTCGTTTTAGAATACCAAAGAAATTTATGTATATTTTATTATTTTCTATCATTTTAAACAGCAATTAACAATAAATAAAAAGCAACTGTAGAACAAAACAACAAATATCATTTCAAAAAAGAAAAAAATGAAAGTAAATAAACAACTTATCATCAGATAAACAACTATAGCTGGGTTACCATATGAGGCAAATAATGCCATTTTGGCGCCAGTGAGATACCTCGATGAGTATATGACCAAATCCGTGACAAAATTTCCATTTGGAAAAAACTTTAATCGGTATTTATACTGCATTTTCCCTACTTATGTATAAGAAAAAACTTTGACACAGATATCATGTATGCACCACATTGGCGCAATTTTTTTTTCTGACGCCAATTTGGAAAACTTGTTTTTTAATTACCAATTTCATAAATATTTTTTAATTATTTTGTATTATTTGAAAAAAATAACAAATAAAAAAAGTTTAATTAATAGCTATAGAACAAAATGATTTATATTATTTTAAAAAACAAAATGAAAGCTAATAAATAGTTTATTAATAAATAAACAACCATAGTCGGTTTACCATGTGAGGCATAAAATCGCCATTTTGTTGCAATCGTGCGAATGTGGTGCGTATATGACATCTGCGACAAAACTTTAAAAAGTTGCAATTAAATTATTTTACAGTTTGGATGAGGAAGACATTTATACTAAAATTTAAACATTATACGCATTTTTTTTTTATTATTATTTTTGCTATAACTACTATTTATATATTTACAATTAAACATAAGAAAAATCCTAAAAATGCTCTCACACATTTAAAAGAGAGTGAGAGAATTTAGTAATTGTGAACATCGCTCCGGCTTATGCCTTCTTGGTATAAAATCGCATTGTTTGATGACAAAAGTAAATTCAAACACCCAAATAAACAAATAACATACAATTAACAGATAAAACCATTTTTAAAAGTAATTCTGCTATTTTGTCCTGTAAGACACATAATCGTAGAATTAGATTTTAAAAATAATTTTTAAAAAATAGAAAAATGTTATTTACGTTTTATCTAATAAAATATTTAAAATACATTTTTGTTAGCCTGCGCGAAAGAGAATAGCGAAAGTTTGATTGAAGAAATATTGAAGAGGAAATGGTCAATTAAAAAAGACTTGTAAATTTTATTTAGCGGGAATTTTTCATTTCAAAATGTTGAATTTATCTATAGTAATAACGCATAATTGCATAAATTTACTTTGAATTGCAAAATTTTTCCTTCAGTATTACTTGGTTATACCGTCGACCAATTTCGCCAAATTACACAAATCTCCAAACTAATAGTAGATTATATAGATTAGTATAAATTTTCATTTAAATAACGAAAAACAAATTAGCAGAACATATATAAAAGTAGAAATAAAATGTCGAATTAAAATCACTTGATGACATAATTAGTATTTATATTATGCTTAATGTCAATTGAATGTGACATTTACGATCATCCATTATTGACATTTAATCTTGGAATTTTGGGGGTAGATTTTTAATTGATGGGGTAATCTTTCCTTCTTCAGTTTTTAAATTCTAAAACTGAAATTTTTCCTGTAAGTGAAATTGACGAAATGGCGCAAGAAAAATTAACAATGAAAATATTTGCAAAAAGAAATAAAAGAGTTATACTTATATCTATATAATTTACGATTGAATATTAAAGTATACTCTAAAAATTATCTTCCCTTGAAAAAAAAAAAAAAAAAAAAAAAAAAAAACAAGATGAATGTAGATTCTACCATTGCAGAATTCAGTTTCGCCTCCGATTAGAAAAAAAAAATCGATAGAAGTTTTTTAGAAGGGCGACCCCGTTTAGATTGCAATGAACTAATTTCATTTTTCTTGTGTTTATCAATATAATAGCAAACAGAACGGCGTGAAATACCCAATTGAATAGCAATTTCTCTCTGAGACATTGGAATTGCGGAATAATAAAGAGATACAATTGACGTGCTACTTCTTCATTGACTAGATTCATCAAAAACGTATTTTTTCTTTTGTTTAAACGCTTTTTTATAGACTCTGATTAAAAGGAAATGCAACTTAACAATAAAACGAATGGAATCCCGTCGAATTCAACGAATGAAATGTTTAAAAGACCCGATCGATTTGGTTTTTAAAAAAAGCAAAAGTAATTACATTTATGAATCAATATATAATAAATATATTTACAAAGTAAATGTCAAATTTTCCATTTACAATTTTGCATACAAATATTCGCACATCTACAGTTAAAATTGTAATATGAGTGCCGGCGAAATCCAGAAATTTTATTTTATATGCACTCACAGAAAAATAACTTTATTAAAAAAAAGGTAATATTGGGTACTACTAGGTTATCCCATCGACCAAAAAATTATCGCCAAACTATAAGATTAAATGCCAATAATGGATGATCGTGAATGTCACATTCAATGACATTAAATACGATTCATGTGTTTAAAATGTCATTAAGTGATTTTTATTTCGACTTTTTATTAATATTTTTATTAATATTCTGCTAATTATTTATTTTTTCGTTATTTAAAATAAAAATTATGTCAATATGTATATTTGGCTATTAATTTAGCGATTTGTATAATTTGGCGAAATTGGTCGACGGGATAACAGAGTAGTACCTAATATCGTTATGAGTAAAAATACGATGTTTTAAATTGTGACGTCATTTTCTCTTCAAATGTTCTTTAAAAGTTACTGTTTATGAAAAAGGCATCCATAATAATATTGTAATTCCCATTTATCTGGTTGCTGAATGACATAATTTTCCTCATTTGAAATTTCTCTTATTTTGATTTAGACATTAATTTTTATCATAAACTATTTTCTGTCATTTTATTTACATTATTAATATTATTTCTCAGTAAATATATATTTTTTTAACTCAATTAGTGCATAATTATACGCAATCATTTTAGAAAATAAATTTTTATTATCGAGAGAAAAGCTGAACTGTGTTGCCACCATTTTGAAGAAATGTCATGAAAAACCTTTTAAAATTAAAAATAAAATATAAAAATGGAAATAAATTAAAAAAGAATTAAAATGGGCACAACTACAAATAAATAGCTTTCATTTAAAAAAATAATTATCAAAATCGGTTGACTAGAAAATTCAGAACTGATGACACGACATTTTTAGCTTGTCTGAAAGAAATAGCATCGGATGCTAAAAAAAAAAAAAAAAAAAAAAAAAAAACATTATTGCGACCATTAAGAACCTAAGACAAGCATGAAGTCAGTAGTGCATTTTCGGCTTAAAAACACATTCTTTGGCGACAAAAGCAAGATGAAAATGATATAGAAACGAATAGTAACTCACAACTTACAGTGTCTTTTACAATCAGATCTGCTTTTTTCTGCTGTAAGTTATATTATATGGAAATTCGATAAAAAAGAGAAAAAAAATAATAAAAAGGGAATCTATCATTCAAAATTCATTTAATCAATTTCTGAAATTCATGTTTTTGTTTTAACACCAGGGGTAAGTCGCCAAAAGTTGAACTAATTGTTATATTTCGCGTTAACTTATTTTTTAAGCATTACAAATATTTTTTTCATTTTCAAGATAAATATATTTTTATAATATTACGCCTCATTTAAGCGGTCTTTCTTTATTATTATTAATATTATCAGTAGTTATTTTCTGCTATTATTTGCAAGATATTTGTAATATTTCTAATAGATATAGCCATTTTAATTCTTTTAGCAATTATAACTTTCGCCAAAAACAGCTACTGGCAACCCTATTGTCAAAAATAACCGAAAAATACGAAATTTACTGCGAAATATCAGAGTTATTCCTGTAAATTTGAATCATAAACCTTCGGAAAAATATTTCCTATCGAATGATACAATCGGCAAAAAAATCCATCGGGTAGTTTTTGAAAACACTCGTTTGGAAGTTTCAGAACTTCTGCTTTATAATATACACTATATTGCCATTGATTATGGGACACTTGCGATTTTAGACATTTTACTAAATATCTAGAAAAATACATGAGGAATCATCTCGAAACTCTTAGTGTATTAATATAATAGTATACGTCATACATCTCCGTGAAGATTTTTTACCGAAACTCCATAGGGGACCGTCAACAAATTAAAAAAGAATGAATATCTTTTGAATAACCCTGTCAAAACTAATGTAGCAAAAGCGCTCAAACTCTAGATTATGATTGAATGCCTTATTGTAATACACTGTGTTCATGTTTATGCAAATAGCATGCATACTCGCAGAGTAATTAAGGTTTTTATAAAAATGGTCCCAAATTTTTCCAAGTTTTTTCCTTATAATTTTCAGAGTTCTTAATATAAAATAATATTTTCTTCAGAAAATATGACAAACAACATTGCACACAGTATCTTGTAATCAGAATTAAAAAATAATGAAAATTGTATACAAAATGAGTTGGTTTACTAAATAATTTTTTACTGCGCATGCGTCAACGATATCAAAATTTCATTTGCATATTATGTTAGCTAAATGTATAGAGCAACTTTTGTGAAAGTCACAAAATCATAACTTGAAAATTCTGAAAATAATCGTCAATTGAATAAGTTGAAAATCCGTTATTTTCAAAATGAAGCAAAAACAAGAGGGGTTGTATCCATATATTCATTGATTAGTGTCAATATAGAGTACACAATACGGGATGTTACGACTACTTTTGGATAAAATCCCTCATTTTTTTGCTTCATTTTGGAAACAACGGATTTTGTCCTTTTTCTATAGACGATTACTTTCAGAATTTTCAAGCTATAATTTTGAGACTTTTACAAAAGTTGCTCTATACATTTAGCTAACATAATATGCAAATGAAATTTTGATATCTTTGACGCATGCGCAGTAAAAAATTATTTAGTAAACCTACTCATTTTTCATACAATTTTTATTTTTTTTTTAATTCTGATTACAGGGTACTGTGTACAATATTGTTTGTCATATTTTCTGAAAAAAATATTATTTTATATTAAGATCTCTGAAAATTATAAGGGAAAAACTTGGAAAAATTTGGGGCCATTTTTATAAAAACCTTAATTACTCTGCGAGTATGCATGCTATTTGCATAAAAATGATCACAGTGTATTAAAATAAGGCATTCAATCATAATCCAGAGTTTGAGCGCTTTTGCGCCATTAGTTTTGACAGAGTTATTCAAAAGATATTCATTCTTTTTTAATTTTTTGACGGTCCCCTATGGAGTTTCGGTAAAAAATCTTCACGGAGATGTATGACGTATACTATTATATTTATACACTAAGAGTTTCGAGATGATTCCTCATGCATTTTTCTAGATATTTAGTAAAATGTCTAAAATCGCAAGTGTCCCATAATCAATGGCAATATAGTGTATATGATGATATGATATGATATGATAAGTAAAAAATATTTCTGATTCATTTTAAATATGACGTCATTATTTATCTCGCTCCATTAGCTACTGATATTCATACCCCTTGTATTTTTAACGACTGCTATAAAGTCCCTGTTTTATTTCAACTATGACGTCACATTTTCATGAGTGAACCATTTTATTAAAAATATAATTCTTTTTCATTCTTTTTACTTTTAATTTATGTCACCATATTTTACACAAAAATTCCCATTAACTAAACAAATATCCTTGTTAAATGTATTATAAAAAATACACCTTTTATTTTTATTTCAAACATGACGTCATATTTATTTTCTTTTAAATTATTTTATTATAGTTTTTCGCGTGGAAGTTTTCTATTAAAAATTCATTGCCGCTGAAAAATTATTATTCCAATTTTTTATTTTCTTGGCAACAGGAAAGGAAAATGGTTAAATTTTATCTGAAAAATGCCTATTGATTTTGTATGAAAAATAATTAAATTTTGAATTATTAAGGAAAATATTTGAATAAAATAAATAAAAACTACCCTATTATTTAATCCGGACTTCAAACTTTACGTCTGCAAAATTTCAAAACAATCGGTTCAGTAGTTACAGCGTGAAAGCGGAACAAACAAACAAACAAACAAACAAACAAACTCACTCACTTTCCGATTTATAATATTAGTAAGGATAACGTCCTAATTTACATAAGGAAAAGATATAGAGTAAAAAAAAACTTCACATTCTGTCCATATCTTAAATAGCATTCAATTGATTTTAAATTGGGATGTGATGTCAAATACGCATTAGGGTACCTAATTGGCAAGAAAATTTTGTTATTTTGTCTGATATGATAACCGGGCTAATGTTTATTAAAAATATATATTTATTTACCTTTATTTAATTTTGTTAAATTTTATAAATCATTTCATTCTGTTGTTATTAATTAAACTTTTCAATACTACTTGATTATCCTGTCAACCAATTTCGCCAAATTGTACAAATCATCAATTTATTCACCATGTAATTCATTTTGGCATAAGTTTTATTTTAAATAACGAAAGAAGAAATAAATTAGTAAAACATCAATAACAGTACAAATAAAAAGTTGAATTCAAAATCACATTATGGCATAACAAACATGGGTAACCTATTTAATGTAAACTGAATGTAACATTTATGATAATCCGTTATTGGCATTTAATTTTATAATTTGTCGAAAATTTTTTGGTCGAAGGGTAAACAATTATCACCGGTTTTTAGTCATTATTATTTTCTTTTGATAATAATAGAAAATAGTTAATAGAGGTACTACTTGGTTATCCCGTGGACCAAAAAACCATCGCCAAACTATATTATTATATGCCAATAATGGATGATCGTGAATGTCGCATCCAATGACATTAAATACGACGCACGTGTTTAAAACGCCATTAAGAGATTTTTATTTCGACTTTTTATTTGTATTTTTTATTAAGATTCTACAAATTATTTTTTTGTGTTATTTAAAATGAAAATTATGAGAAAGTTCAAAGAAATGACAAAATTTTTGGGTACAAATCGCATACGAACGACATCATTTCATCCTCAAGCAAATGGTTTAGTTGAGCGGTTTCACAGAGTATTAAAGAGCGCCTTAAAAGCTCACGAACATAATAAGTGGACCGAGAGTTTGCCTGCAGTTCTACTTGGGATAAGAGCTGCTGTAAAACCTGATATAAAAGTTTCAAGTGCTGAATTAGTTTATGGAATTCCACTCACACTACCGGCTGAAATGTGCTCAGAAATCCCATCTTTGGTATCCTGTGACAATAATTTCATTCAACAATTGAAAGAAAGAATGAATAGTTTAAAACCTACATTTACATCTACTCACGGGCATTCAAAAATTTTTGTTCATCCTAAATTGAAGGATTGCACGCATGTGTTTCTCCGATTAGATAAAATCCTTCCATCTTTATCTCAACTTTATTCTGGCCCTCATGAAGTTATATCAAGAAATGATAAGAACATAACCATCATTGTAAATGGAAAGAAAAGTTGTGTCTCACTTGACAGAGTTAAACCTGCATTTTTGTTCAATGATTTACCAAATAACGCAGATAATTTTGAAACTAAAAGTGTTCCAGCAGATAGCCAGCCAATAAAATCAGGACCACTAACTACCAGATCAGGTAGACAAGTAAGATTTCCTAAAAGACTAATAACCGAAATAAACTATATTTCATATAATTGACTTTCCTTCATAAATATATTGTATTATTTATATATGTATTATACTTCACATTGTTTTTTGTTGTATCGTTCCTTCGTCACTGGGGGGATACTCATGTAGTATTTCTCTAATTTATTCTCGCGCGCGTGTTTCGTTTCTAATTATCACTCCATTGATGAAGGAAACGCTATTTTGAAAGAAAAGAATTTATACCAGCCGCATGGCAACAACAACTGCATAGCAACAAACGATGTTATCTTTACCTTTTCATTATTCTTTTTCTTGATGCATTATTTTTTTGTGAGTGTTGTGAAATGTATTATTAAATGTTTATGTGGTTGTTTTAAACTTGTTAATTATTCAATAATACGCAAACATCCACTAAATAACATTTACGATCAGCAATTATTGGCATTTAAAAGTATTTTGCTTGAGATATTGTCGAAAAAGCATTGAAAAGATATACTTTCCCCCTCCCTTCCATTTCCAAATGTACTAAATTAAAAATTATGGAAAAAAAATCAGAGTTTACTTAAAACTGTGCATACAAATTATAGTACTTATCCAAATTTTTCTAATAGAAATTCTCAATTTTTCGATTTTAACAAACGCTATTTTAAAATTAAAATTTAATCGACTAAATCGCCAAGTTGCATAATGATCATCGCCACTGAATATATAAATAATGCTATATTTGCAAACTTATCGGTCAAAAAACAGTGGAACCTTGGTTTACGGCCGCCTCTGTTTTTGACAAGTTCGGTTTATGACCAACTTCAGTGTTCAAAATTTTACTCTTTCGGGGTAGGATAACTCGATTCGCGACCAAAGCTGTCGAATAGTTTAGTTGGCAACCCTCACATAACTCTTGTTATAAGTCAAGTTTGAAGTAAAGTGCGCGTATTAGAGTGCTTTGTGACCTTCAGTACAGAAAAAAATTTAACTTGTTGTTTTAATTTTAATCAGTTTTGCGAAATTTTTAGCCTTTATTATGACTTCTAAGAAGGAAAAAGCGTTTAGTGATAGCAGTAGTAAGAAGCTTAAGCGAATTACTGATCAATTATGAAAAGAAATAGTGACAAAACTTAAGAACGATGATAGTGTAATCAAAATAGATAAAGAATACGGTGCAGATGAACCAGCGATTACTCCGATTATAAAGAACTAGTCGGATGTGGCAACCCCAAAACTATTCTCTATCTCATGCATTAAATGAGTCAAAATTCATTATTACAGAGCCAAAATCAAATGACAATCATATGCTCACCGTGAGGATTCTAAAGGCATGAAATTCCAAACATTAGTTTTTGAAATTTGGAATAGGACTGTTGCGGATATCGGGAAAAATACAGCATATATGCGACACTTGTTGGAAGATTTACCCAAAACACGCAATCAGCAATAATATAAATCAAAGTGTGCCTAAATCTCAAGTTTGATGAAAATTTGTGCATTTATTCCTGCGATAGAGATATTGTGGTAATCGGAACAATTCAGCATAGTAGCGCCGTGTTTGGTTATTGAAACCAAAACGTAAACAAAGCCAATTCATATAAAGATTAGTAGCGGATAGCGACAGCTTAATGCAACAATGTTAAAACTGAGATTGCATAGAGAAACGGGGAAAACATCAAAAAATCCCTACCCGGTTTTGGCAAGTTGTTTTCTTGGTATTGATGTTCGTTTCGGTTACTTTTCCCTGTATTTTACATTGTATTGTGCATTTATATTTTCTCTTTCTCATAATTTTATTACTCTTAATATTATAACGTGAAATGTTAATACGATAGCGCATTCCTATATCAAAACCTTTTTTCTTATTTAAAAATTACCATAATATTTATGCCTTATGAATATTAGAAAAATATTTCAAAATTTTATCGCGTATTTTTGAACAAACTCATGCATATTTTAATAGTTTGATTCCGGCGTTAGTAACCTCGGCATTAACCAGTTTTGTCCATTTTAGAAATTTTTTCAATGCGACTTTCGTGCATCCAGAGGTGTTTCTTAGGGTTTTAGAGTTGTAGACAGCAGCTTTGACGAGTTTCGTTGTGGCACAACTAGTTGCGTGCACCCAGTAATGTTTTGTTGTTGTTGTTGTTTAAATGGTCGCTCAGAGCTCATAAGATCGTTGACCGCGGTACTGACGAGTTTCATGTACTTTAGAGCCTGCTGCACAGCGAGTTTCATGCATCCAGTGATTTTTTTTCTGGTTTAAACCGGCACGCAGCGCTCAATCGTACGTGAGTGACTGCAGCATTGACGAGTTTCGTGCACTTTAGAGATTGCTGCACAGCGAGTTTCGTGCACTTTAGAGATTGCTACACAGCGAGTTTCGTGCACTTTAGAGATTGCTACACAGCGAGTTTCGTGCATCCAGTGATTTTTATTTTGGTGTAAATGGGCGCGCAGCGCTCATACGTACGTTAGTGACTGCGGCATTGACGAGTTTCGTGCACTTTAGAGATTGCTGCACAGCGAGTTTCGTGCACTTTAGAGATTTCTACACAACGAGTTTCGTGCATCCAGTGATTTTTCGGGGGTTTAAATGGGCGCGAAGCGCTTATACGTACGTTAGTGACTGCGGCATTGAAGAGTTTCGTGCACTTTGGAGATTGCTACACAGCGAGTTTCGTGCATCCAGTGATTTTTTTTTTGGTGTAAATGGGCGCGCCGCGCTCATACGTACGTTAGTGACTGCGGCATTGACGAGTTTCGTGCACTTTAGAGATTGCTGCACAGCGAGTTTCGTGCACTTTAGAGATTGCTACACAGCAAGTTTTGTGTACTTTAGATTTCTACACAACGAGTTTCGTGCATCCAGTGATTTTTTGGGGGTTTAAATGGGCGCGAAGCGCTTATACGTACGTAAGTGACTGCGGCATTGACGAGTTTCGTGCACTTTAGAGATTGCTGCGCGGCGAGTTTCGTGCACTTTAGAAATTGCTACACAGCGAGTTTCGTGCACTTTAGAGATTGCTACACAGCGAGTTTCGTGCATCCAGTGATGTTTTTTTAGTTTAAATGGGCGCGCAGCGCTCATACGTACGTTAGAGACCGCGGCATTAACGAGTTTTGTGTACTTTAGAGATTGCTACACAGCGCATTTCGTACATCCAGTGGTGTTTTTTTTTGGTGTAAATGGGCGCGCAGCGCTCATACGTACGTTAGTGACTGCGGCATTGACGAGTTTCGTGCACTTTAGAGATTGCTGCACAGCGAGTTTCGTGCACTTTAGAGATTTCTACACAGCGAGTTTTGTGTACTTTAGATTTCTACACAACGAGTTTCGTGCATCCAGTGATTTTTCGGGGGTTTAAATGGGCGCGAAGCGCTTATACGTACGTTAGTGACTGCGGCATTGAAGAGTTTCGTGCACTTTGGAGATTGCTACACAGCGAGTTTCGTGCATCCAGTGATTTTTTTTTGGTGTAAATGGGCGCGCCGCGCTCATACGTACGTTAGTGACTGCGGCATTGACGAGTTTCGTGCACTTTAGAGATTGCTGCACAGCGAGTTTCGTGCACTTTAGAGATTGCTACACAGCAAGTTTTGTGTACTTTAGATTTCTACACAACGAGTTTCGTGCATCCAGTGATTTTTTGGGGGTTTAAATGGGCGCGAAGCGCTTATACGTACGTAAGTGACTGCGGCATTGACGAGTTTCGTGCACTTTAGAGATTGCTGCGCGGCGAGTTTCGTGCACTTTAGAAATTGCTACACAGCGAGTTTCGTGCACTTTAGAGATTGCTACACAGCGAGTTTCGTGCATCAAGTGATGTTTTTTTTAGTTTAAATGGGCGCGCAGCGCTCATACGTACGTTAGAGACCGCGGCATTAACGAGTTTTGTGTACTTTAGAGATTGCTACACAGCGCATTTCGTACATCCAGTGGTGCTTTTTTTTTGTTTAAATGGGCGCGCAGCGCTTATACGTACGTTAGTGACCGCGGCATTGACGAGTTTCGTCCATTTTAGAGCTTGCTGCACAGTCAGTTTCTTGTGCCCTATGATGTTGTTGTTTTTTGTTGTTGTTGTTGTTTCGTTTTAATAGGCGCGCAGCGTTTAAGAATCATCATTGGAACTGTTCACGTCGTTAATTGTCTGCCGAAAATTCCATGTTTTGATTCGTGAGAATTTTTATGTTTCTGAAATTCAGTTCGTTCGAGAGTGCTTGTCACTAAAATCGCCAAAATCTAGTGTCTGGTTTGGTTTAGGATTATGTCATTAATATTTGAAAAGAATGCGTTATAATTATTAATATACTAATATTAAAAAGATTATAATATGCTTTCATTGTACATTTCTATAAAATAGCAATTAAAATCATCATTAAAAAATAAAATTGAAGAAATAATACTTTTATTATAACCTTTGCCTAAGTTTATATGTATAATATCACTTTAACATAAATACCAAGAAAACAACTCGCCGAAACCATGTAGGGATTTTTTGATTTTTTCCCCATTTCATTACTCCGTCTAAGTTTTAACATTATTGCATTAAGCTGTCTCTATCCGCTACTATAAAGATTAACTGATTTGAAGTTTGATGAAAATCCGTGCGTTAATTCTCGAGATAGAACTATTGCGAAAATAATGAAAAATGCAACACGGTTAAGCCATCTGTTGAACGATTTGAATCAAAATGTAAACAGCAAACAGCATCAATTTATATCAGAGATTACCTGAATATAATTTTTTTAATCCCATGCATTAGTTCCTGGATAGAGCGCCCAAAAAATTTATATCACATACAGAAAATCAGGTACAAGAATGGATTATGATCGTGAACTGAGGTTCCACTGTATATTATATAAAAATTTAATTACAGCTGGTGATTTCAATGTCAGTTTTACAAATAATACTAAAAATGAATTTTCAGTATATTTTCATCCTTGGTTTGGCGCAAATCTATTAAGTCTGTATTTCGAGCGACTTTCTCCAAAGAAGATAATTTAACCAATAATTTTTCTGAAAATGTCCAAATAATGTCCTGAATAATGTTTTGAAAATGTTTTTCTACAAAATATGTATTATCTAAAATTAATTGAATCTGTCAATTTCTGTACGAACAAATTAAAATTAATTTCGTTTTTTCACCTTTTTTGTCCATTGATTAAATAGTTCAATATTGAGCGAAATAAGAAAAAGTACTGGGAATATTTAAAAGCAACTGAGGTTTTCTTATATTCAATATATATTTATCAAAAAATTTAAATGACTAGTATTAAAAAATGCTCTGACGAGCACCAAAAAAGGTTAATATGTTTTAAAGTAGGAAAAAGTGTTTGACAAGAGCTTCTAATTGAGAATGAGAAAGGACAAGGGGTCCCTTCTTGGCTGCAATTCACTGTCAATGCCAAATTTGAAAAAATCATATTTGCGCTTTTTCCATATAAAAGAAATCAGTCACTGTTACGATAAAATTGTGTAGTGTAAAGGCATAATTAGAAAAGACACCACGTGATTAAACATGAATGTAAAGCAAAATAGGGCCAAAAACCATAGTTACCGCAGCCAGTGTTGAATTCAGACACTTTTCTCCGGGAGGGTCTTCTGTGGATTCGGGGGAGGAGACACAATAGAGTTCTAAGGAAATTATACTTTTTTACCATTAAAAACACAAAATCTAAATTTTATTGGGGGGGGGGTGAGCATTTGATACCTTCGGGAGGGAATGCCCCCCCCCCCGGCCCACCTCCTGCATTCAACACTGCCTGCAGCGTATCACATTCACGCAGTCCCACCACAAACTGTCACAGTTTAAAACAGCACAGAAATCTGATTTGTAGTGCAGTTGCAGTGCAGAGTCAACAATGCAGTTAACATGTAAAGCACGATTGAAAGTTTTACTAAAAAGTAAAGATAGAAAGTTTTACGCAAATTTCTTTTATATGGAAAAAGCGCAAATATGATTTTTTCAAATTTGGCATTGACAGTGAATTGCAGCCAAGAAGGGACCCCTTGTCCTTTCTCATTCTCAATTAGAAGCTCTTGTCAAACACTTTTTCATACTTTAAAACATATTAACCTTTTTTGGTGCTCGTCAGAGCATTTTTTAATACTAGTATATATATATATATATGGTTATATATATATATATATATATATGGTTATATATATATATATATATATATATATATATGTCAACATTTGAACGGAGGGTGGTTTTGGGGTCTGGGGGTCATGATCGGTGAAAATATACCAAAATTTTCCGGAAGTGCTTTCCTCCGGACGGCTGCAATAGGTAGCTTTTTACTTTTTGTAATGAAAGCTACCTAATACCAGAAATAGCGCCAAGTTAGCATCACTTTTGGCGGGTAATTTTTGTCATCAATTTGGCGATATATCGCCAAGTTGGCGAAAAACTCTTTTGGTCGACGAGATAATCAAGTAGTACCCAATCACATAAAAGAAACATCCTTATTAGTGGAATTTAAAGGAACATAACCAGTCCTACTGTTAAAATTTTTAAATTTGACTGGAAAAAAATAGTGAATAAACGCAGGAAAAAGCTGTAAGATTGATTAATATTAAATAAAACTAATTTAATATTAAGGCTATTTATTTCAAAAAAGAAACAAATGCCTACTTATTTGACAAAATATAATGATATCCTATCAAAAACATGAATGTGAAAGAATGCCAAGTTTGTTAAAGGTTTTGCTAATAAAAGAAGTGAGATCTAACTGCAAACCAAGTTCTTTCGAAGCTCCTTAAATCATAGCTCCTGTCATGCATAATATTCTTCAAATGCTTAAAATGATTTAGTATGTTACTTGTTATTCAATAGAGCGACTTGGCAAGTTTTCAGCCACCAACTTTAATGTTTGAGTCACAGCACAATTTAATCTAGAATCTGATTGGCAAAGAACTAGTCAATCGACAGTTCGAATAAGAACATTGAAGTTAAGGTATTGATAAATTAATTAAGTGATCAACTTTAAGTTCTGATCAATTAAATAGAGAAATTTGAATAAGAGAAAACTTGCCAAGTCGCTCTATTGAATAATAAGTAACATACTAAATCATTTTAAGCATTTGAAGAATATTATGCATGACAGGAGCTATGATTTAAAGAGCTTCGAAAGAACTTGGTTTGCAGTTAGATCTCACTTCTTTTATTAGCAAAACCTTTAACAAACTTGGCATTCTTTCACATTCATGTTTTTGATAGGATTTAATTTCAGGGAAATTTCTTTTTAGTACAAAGTTTTAAACTGTACGAACACTTTTGTGAGCCACTGTAGCATATTTTCGGAAAAGTTCATGATTTATGTTTTATTTTGACATTAATAAATGTATGAAATGTTAAAATTATAAAAATATAAAAATGTAAGTGTATAATACATATTTATACGTGTATATAATGTGTATTTATGTATATTTGGAATATAATTACATATATAGACAGATATATGTAACAGACATACATATGAAAATAAAAATATTACTACTACTAGGTTATCCCGCCGACCAATTTCTCCAAATTATGCAAATCGCCAAACTCATTGCCAAACTATACATATTGGCATAATGTTTATTTTAAATAACGTAAGAAACAAATAATGATTAGAATATTAATAAAAATACAAATAAAACGTGGAAATAAAAATCACTTAATGGCATTTTAAAAACGTGTATCGTATTTAATGTCATTGAATGTGACATTCACAATCATCCATTATTGGCATTTAATCTTAGAGTTTGGCGATAGATTTTTGGTCGACGGGATAACAGAAAAGTACCAAAATATTTATATAAACAGTGTATTTTATTTTATTTTTTTACATGTGACTATATAATGTTTATTAAAAAAAATATATGTTTATAAATATTTAAAGACTATGTTTTTCCGTCATCTTATAAAATTTAATAAAATGCTAAAATGGTTTTTTAACGCAATTTTGGATTCCTTCGCCAATTGCGCCAACCAGGACAGGATATGGAATTCTTCGCAGTATGTTTGTTTTATAATAAATCGTGTGCATTTTATAGTAAAATTATGTATGGTTTATAATGAAATAAACTATTCCATTATAAAATGAAACTAGCATTCTATTTTAGCAGGTACTTTCTACCATGTATTAAAAAACGGAGGTTTCTCGCTGAAATGGCACAAAAACAAAAATCAGGCCAACCTCGGTGCATCTGAGATATTTGTTTCGTTGTCTGCAATTTTATAGAATAGAAGATTCAATTTTAAAATTGCCAGATCCATAAAAAAGGCAAATACGATGCATGACAGATTCATTCATAGAGCAACAAAAGGTACAGATGTCATGTACGAGTTGAGTACGGGTTTGGCGAGATTTTTGTTTTTTAAAACATTAATTTGGCGAAAAACTCTTTTTTTTTATAAGTTACATATATATTTTTAAATTATTTTCTATCATTAAAAAAAAATAATAATAACAATAAATGAACGATGGTTTAATTAACAGGGCATAGAACTCTTCCAAATAACTATAGAACAAAACAATTTACAAGATTTTAAAAAAAAATGAAAGTAAATAAGCAGTTTATTAAAAATGAGCAATAGCTCGGTTACCAAGTCAGGCAAAATAACGTCATTTTGACGTCAATTATGTACTCCGGTGCGCATATTACTCCTGTGCCCAATAAAATTACAGTAATGTTATGTCAAGAAACAAATTACCTGTCTTTACTTTATATCTGTGATTTGCAAAGTTTTCTGTATCCCACTTGTACTGCAGATACATATTGGTACTAGTACGACCATATTTCTTAGAACGAACGGATTCATAAAATGCATACATTGTTTTCTTCCGTCTTTTCGGACTTTAAAAATCAAATTGTATTTTTCTGTTTTTGTTTTATAAAGCGTTGTGTTAGAGATAAATGTAGCACTTTATGAACAGTAGTTTTTAAACTTTTCTCAGTTTTCTGGATTGATTTCGGGTTAAAATGAACTGAAATATATTTTTAAAGACATAATTTTCTGTTAAGCTTTCTAGAATTTCTGTAGGTCATATGCTACACACGTGATAATAAATCAGATTTTGCGATTAAATTTAATGCAATAACCACGGTGATCAATCTATCTATATTATAAAGACCAAAGGTATCTGTGGCGTAACGCATACGTCATTTCGCGAATGGTAACATTTTGAAATTTGAAATGAAATTTCAGTTATGAAATTTACGCTACGGTAAATTTTTAAACTTCTAAAAAACTTCACATTTTAAGTTTTTACATCGTCGTATAGAGAAAAAAATGTACACTTTTAAATCCAGTTTGTTTGAAAGCTGTATCTCAATTTGTTATTATTATTTTGTAGTTTTTAATACTGTTTTTGAAATGTGGCAACAGAAGTACTCCATTTCTATTAAAAGAAGATTATTGTATTTTTTTTGTTGTTGTTGCCATTTTCTCATAAAAAGAGGGGAGATTGAAATGAAAATACATGTTATGCCAAGATTATCATCTGTTATAAAACCCGGTGAATTTGGGTTTTATTTCGTTTTAATTTATCAACTAAATGATTTTTAATTTATTAAAAAATTACTTTTTGCTCTATACAACAGTTTCTCTCCACAAAAATATTTTATTTTATAATTATTTTAAAGCCCCGCTTTTATTTAATTCATATCAAATAGCTGAAAGAGAGCAAGTTTATTAAATCCATGTGTAAAATCATATTTCGAATTTTGAAGAAATACACATAGATGAATGATATCTGATAAAACATGAAGCTCTTATAAACAAACATATTAAGGCATATGGATCATATAATAAGCATATGATACCCAATTTGCTTCTTGAATGACTTGCTTTTTTGCTGGGTTTGTGTATCATTCCACGATAATGACGTCATACGTATACTTTTTTGTAGATGGTGTTTAAGAATGGATCGTAAAACAGGAATTCTTTAGCAGATGCAAATGACATCCTTTTATTAAGAAAAAGCGTGTATTTCAATTCTTAAAACTGAAATTATGTTATATAGAAGTACGTAATTTTGACGCCATCTGCTTTGTAATATTTCACAAGCGAAAATATTTCACTTTTGAAAATAACGTAATCGAAATCCCACATTGATAAAACATAATGTTTTACAAAAATTAGAGCGTCTTTATAGAAGAGCCGCGACAGGTAATATGCATGGTGTGATCGGAAATTTTGATCCAAAAAATAACAATTTATGTTACATGTTGATTATTCTCGAGTGGATGAATTCACTTCGCCGAGTAAAGCAAAAAAAGATGATCTTGGCAATAATTTGAGTTCGAGACTATAAAAATCACTGTTTTACTTTATGTGACGTCACAGGAATATTATCTATCGTATTTATTGCACGCTGTTCCGTTTTGGAATATCGAATCAGAAGTAATTAACTCAATGTTTGCGTAGTTATTATTTCAATGCAAAACCACTTCTCATATTTACACTTTTGGTTTTTTATTCTCAAATAGCTCAGAAATATATGTATGGAGTAATTATTAATATTTCAAAATACACAACGCAACTCCAAAGCCATCATTTTTCCATCCGAGACAAAATATAAAAAACATTAGAATATGAAAAAACTGTTGCCATTAGGAACTAACAAATACATAAAAAACAGAGATAATAAGATAGGTAGAGAGTTAATGTGACATCCTCCCACCTAAGTTAACTTTTATCTTAAAATTTAACTTACTTATATAATAACTATAACAATAATAAGATTATATAAAAAGTTCACAAGTCCAGTTTATGAGGCATTTTAATGATGCGACCACTTCTGGTTTTCCTCTCTTCCTCAGAAGGTTCACTATTGCAGTCAACTGATTGGCTGGTAGTTGGTTGCTCCTGTAGCTTTGCACTTGGTAACTTTTCTTTAATTAGAACTGACTCTGCTGCGGACACTTCTAAAGGATACAGGCGTTGTATCGGTCGAAGCAATTCACCTTTTGCAGTTTTCAGTCTTACAAGCCTGGTAACACCATCTTTCCCTGGTATTAACTTGATTATTTTACCAAGTGGCCAATCGATACGCTTCATGTCGTCGCTTCCAATTAAGACAACATCACCAACTGCTACTTCAGCTGCTCTTTTACGTTCTGGTCTCTGAAGCAGAGCTCCCAAATATTCCGACCGAAATCTGTCTCTTAAGGCTTTTTGTAAATTTTGTCGATATTTGACACGCTGATTAAGACTCTGATGATCAACTCTATCACAGTCAGGAACACCACTCATTTTGATATCTTGCAGAAACATTGAGGGAGTCAATGGAACCAGCTCTGCATAATTATCGGCGACATACGTTATTGGTTGTTGTAAAATGAAATGAAGTGAAACTAATTGAACGCGTAAATTAAGAAAATGAAAATATCGTCTGATTTTATTTATTATCTTTCGAAGAACTTTGACAAGTGTGTGAGAACGATTGAGTTCTCTGAATGTAATGAAGGAATGTGCCTTTTAGATGGAATTAAACTACATTTTTTATAATATATGGACTTTTAGATGAATTTGAACTTAGAATAAGTTTATCTCAACAGATGATTTTCGATTTTAATTCAAAGCTCCGCGCATCGCATAGATGCAACCCGCAAATGAAGACTTGCATGGTTAGTAAGTAATTTTTAAACTAACCCTATTTTCGAATTCTAACATACTGGTACCCTCGGTTTAGGACAGGAGTTTTGAATTTCAATTAATTTTAAATGAAAAAATGGATCTGAGTAGTTTGAAAACTCAGAGAAAAGGACTGAGAGCTGCTTTTACTCTCACGTTTAAGAAAATTGAAACTGAATTAACTAAAGAAATATGTGAAATTAAAGAACTTTCTATTCTGAAAACTCAACTGTTTGATAAATTTCAACGGATGGACACTTGTCAAAGTAAAATTTCGGAAATATTGTTACAAGATAAGGACGAAAAATTGTTTACCGAAGATTTTGAAAGTGCAGAAGAATATCGAGAAAAATATATAGAAATATGTGCACGTATTGATGAAAAGATACAGGTTTCTTCATCTCCTGGCGAAGAAGTAAAACGCAAATTTAAATTACCGGAGATCGAGCTGAAAAAGTTTAACGGCGAACCAAAGGAATTTTTATCGTTTTGGAGCCAGTTCAAGAAAATACACGAAGACGATTCTATTGCCGCTGAAGACAAGATGCAGTACCTATTCCAATGTATGGAACCGAAATCAAAAGCGGAGCGTTTAATATCAAGTTATCCAGCTACCGCGGAAAATTATCCGAAGGCTATCGATCAATTAAAACAGAGGTTTGGACGAGATGATCTTCTTGTGCAAATTTACGTTAGGGAATTATTAACCCTCGTAATGAAAAATGCCACTGCGCCTAAAATGAAAGTTGACTTAGTCTCTTTATACGATGAATTAGAAAGCAAACTTCGTGCCTTAGAAAGTTTGGGAAGAACTCAAGAGAAGTATGGAGACTTTCTCATGCCCTTGGTTGAGAGCTGCCTGCCTGAAGAAGTTCTTTTGACCTGGGAAAGAAGTCGAAATCACGATACATATTCCAGTGAAAATTCCAGGACTTTAAAAAATCTGATGGACTTTCTACGCCAAGAAGTTCAAGGAGATGAAATGGTGTTTTTAGCAAGAAAAGGTTTTGATTCTATTGTTAGAAAAAAGAACATTTTATCTGAAATTATTAGCAAACCTGATCCAGCCACCGCCTCTGCATTGGTGAGTATAGAAAATAAAGGTAAGAAAAACAATTGCATATTCTGTGATAGGTTTCACCCCTCTAATAAATGTTTTGGGGCTCAAAAAATGTCTTTAACTGATAAACAAAAGATTTTGTTAAAAAAGGGGATTTGTTTCACTTGTTTGCAAAAGGCTGGTCATCTGAGTAAGAATTGTAATATTAAAAATAAATTAAAATGTAATTATTGCCATAAACCACATTTTGAAATAATGTGTCCAGAACAAAATATAAATAATAATCAAGATGATTCTTTAAAATCTGAAAATTCTCTTTCTAATTGTAGTAGAAATAAAGTTGTGTACATGCAAACGCTTGGCGTGCGCATTCGATCGCAAGGTCGCCAAAAAGTCGTACGCGCACTGCTGGATTCAGCGAGCCAAAGTAGTTACGTAAGCGAGAGAATAACGAAATCACTGAAAATGCATCCTATAAGAAAAGAAATAATTATTCACGCGCTGTTCGGGGGGGATGAAACGGAACCTAAAAAACATGATGTGTTTTCGGTAGAAATCAGTGAATTAGATGGAAATAATGCGTTTTGTTTTGAAGCATTTTCCGAAAAAAGGATTTGCGGATTTGTACCTAAAATTAAAGATTATAGAATATTAAATGAATTAAAAAGAAATAAAATAAATCTATCTGATGATTTTTGTAAGGAATCTGAAATTGATCTTTTGGTGGGGGCTGATATGATAGGAAAATTATTGACAGGAAATTTAATTCAATTAAATTGCGATTTGACTGCCATAGAAACCAAGCTCGGTTGGACAGTGATGGGGAAACAAACGTGTGGCAAGAAACATAACGTTTTGACAACATTGTCTATGCACGTTAGAAATATTCCTTTGAATGAATTATGGGAACTTGAAACCATAGGAATTTCTGACCCCATTCAGAGTTTTGAAAAGCGGGAAAACTTTGATTTAAACGATTTTAAAGAAAAAATGAAAATTCTTCCCGATGGCAGATATGAAGTAGGGCTTCCATGGAAGTGTAATTTTAAGAATTTGCCCGACAATAAAGTTTTAGCTCGGAAGAGATATGAAAAAATGATCAATAAATTGAAATGTGGGGGATTTTTCGATGAATATCAGGAAGTATTTAAGAATTGGGAAAAAATGAATATTATTGAACGTGTTCCAGAAAATGAATTAAGTAATAAATGTCATTATTTACCGCATAGGCCCGTTATCAGGTTAGATAAGGAAACCACAAAAATACGCCCTGTATTTGATGCATCTGCTTCTGAGAAAGGGAAACCCTCGTTAAATGAATGTTTGTATAAAGGCATCAATCTTATAGAATTAATACCTGATATTCTTGATCGTTTTAGAATGTATCCTATCGGTATAACTGCAGATATAGAAAAGGCTTATTTAATGTTATCTGTTATGCCTAAAGATAGAGATTTTCTTAGATTCTATTTCCCATGTAATGAAGGACAATTGATTTATAGACATTGTAGAGTTGTATTTGGTGTCTCTTCTAGCTCTTATTTACTAAGTGCATCTATAATGCATCTTTTAGAAAATAGTCCTCCTGAATATAAGGAAACTGCTGAAAAATTAAAGTGTTCATTTTATGTAGATAATTGTGTATCAGGTGTTTCTAACATTAATGAAGCTGAAATGTTTATTGAAAATGCAAAGTTATTAATGTCTAAAGGGTGTTTCAATTTGCGTTGTTTTGAAAGCAATGTAGCTTGCAAGAATGTTGATAAATATTCTGGGGATACTTCAGTTTTGGGGATTATTTGGAATTTAGATAATGATTCTTTGAAATGTTGTTTAGATTTAGAAACATTAACGTGTGAAAGGAAAATTACTAAGAGATTAATTTTGAGCATTGTGCAAAAGATTTTTGATCCTATCGGTTTATTCTCTCCTGCTACATTGCTTCCAAAATTATTGCTACAAGACTCATGGAAACAGAAAATTCCATGGGATCGAGAATTACCTTGTAACATTGTGAGTGCTTTTTTGAAATGGTTGAAGAATATTGATGTTTTAAAAGAAGTAGCTATACCTCGATACTTAGAAATTAATGCTTCATCTGAACTTCATGTTTTTGTTGATGCGAGTAAAGGGGCATATGCAGCATGTGTCTTCGCTAGATCAATAATTGATTCCGAAGTCAAGGTTACGCTTGTTAGAGCGAAGTCTAGGGTTGCTCCTCTCAAAACTTTGAGCATGCCGCGTTTAGAGTTAATGGCTTGTTGTATAGGTACTCGACTTGCGAGTTCTATCATCAAGGCAATAAATATGCCAGGTCTGAAAATCACATTCTGGTCAGATTCTACTACCGCAATTTGGTGGATAAAGGAACATGGGAATTGGTCGGTTTTCGTGAGCAACAGAGTCAAGGAAATTCGACAGATGTCCAATATAGAGTCATGGAAGCACGTTCCAGGAAATTTGAATATAGCTGATATACTTTCACGTGGATGTTCTCCGCAGAAAATGCTTGATTCGCGATTGTGGGAAGGTCCTAAGTGGTTAAAAGAAAATCCTGAATGTTGGCCAATTGGCGCGATTGACTGTCAGCCAAAAGATGTTGATTTAGAAAGAAAAAAGATCGAAATTACGAATATTGATCTAGCTAAAGACACACCCCTTTGGCTCTTAGATAATATATCTAATTATGATAAGATGATAAGAATATTTGCTTGGATTCTGAGATTTGTAAATAATTGCCGAAATGTTTCTAATAAGTGTAAATATTCTAATCTTACTCAAAATGAAATTGAAAATTCTGAAAAATATCTAATCCGTTTAGTTCAGAGCTGTTATTTCTATAATAAAAGGTCATTAAATGATATTGTAACATTCACAGATGATAATGGAATTTTAAGAGTTAAAACTAAAATAACTGAAAGAAATGACCGAGAATCATTTTTGTATCCAATATTGTTACCAGGCAAATGTGAATTTACTAAATTATTGATTAGATCAGTACACCAAAAGAATTGTCATGCAGGTATAAGAACAATGCAATCTTTAATAAGAGAAAGATTTTGGATAATTAGAGCTAGAAGAACTATTAAAAATGTATTGTACGACTGTATTGCATGTAAACGTTTTAAGGTAAAGTCTTTGTCAAGCGAACCAACACCTTTGCCACCAGATCGCGTTACAGATTGTGCTGTCTTTGAAATTATTGGAGTAGACTTAGCCGGGCCGTTATTTCTAAAAAATGGCGAGAAAGTTTGGATAGCATTGTTTACTTGCGCCGTTTATCGCGCGATTCACCTTGAACTAGTCAATTCGCTATCTTCTGATGCTTTCCTGCTAGCACTTAGACGTTTTATAGCTAGACGCGGTAGGCCCAGCACTATTTATTGTGATAATGGAACAAACTTTAGGGGGGCTTCCAATGAACTTTCAAAATTAAATTGGGATAAAATTTTAAAAGAAACCATGACGCATAAAATTGTTTGGAAATTTATACCTCCCACCGCAGCTTGGTGGGGAGGCTGGTGGGAAAGGTTAGTTCGCATTGTAAAAGAATTGTTAGTACGTACTTTAGGTAGATCTGTATTGACTTATGAAGAATTGAATACACTTATATGTGATTGTGAATCTGTGATTAACTGCAGACCTCTAACCTATATCTCAGAGGACCCACTGGAGCTAGTACCTCTCACACCCGCTATGTTTCTTACTGAAAACCGAAGTTTCAGCAATTCGGATATTATCGAATTAGATTCTCAAAGTTTAAGGAGAAAGTTGAATTACAGAGCTAAACTTCTTACCGATTTTAGGCAACGTTTTAGAAAAGAATACCTCAGCGAATTAGTTCAAAAACATACTGAAAAATATACACGTGAACCGCGAGTGGGAGAAATAGTCTTAGTTGGGGATGATAACAAAAAACGTTTATTTTGGCCTTTAGCAAAGGTGATTCATTTAATTCCAGGACGGGATGGTAAAGTTCGTGGTGTTAAGTTGAAAACTCAGCACGGCACGGTTTTACGTCCGGTGCAGCGCATCTTTCCTTTGGAAATATATTCGAATGAAATAATTGAAATTGCATCCAAACCGTCGGGTGAAGAGAAAACTAGTTCCAGTGAGCATGATGATCATGAAAATGTGTCTTCTCCTGATAGTGTCATACTTAAGAAATATACCTCTTCTGGAAGATGTGTAAAAGCTCCAAAGAGGTTGGATCTTTTTAATAATAATTGTTATGTATTTGAAACTCTCCCCAAGTTTCAAAGGGGGGAGGATGTTGTAAAATGAAATGAAGTGAAACTAATTGAACGCGTAAATTAAGAAAATGAAAATATCGTCTGATTTTATTTATTATCTTTCGAAGAACTTTGACAAGTGTGTGAGAACGATTGAGTTCTCTGAATGTAATGAAGGAATGTGCCTTTTAGATGGAATTAAACTACATTTTTTATAATATATGGACTTTTAGATGAATTTGAACTTAGAATAAGTTTATCTCAACAGATGATTTTCGATTTTAATTCAAAGCTCCGCGCATCGCATAGATGCAACCCGCAAATGAAGACTTGCAGGGTTAGTAAGTAATTTTTAAACTAACCCTATTTTCGAATTCTAACATTGGTCGTGAGTTGATTATGGCTTCACAATCACATAGCACCGTCGTCATCTGTTCATATGTTAATGAGGATCGGCCCAGTACTCTTCTTAATAGCCTTTTAAGAATACCGATCAACCGCTCCCACCATCCACCCCACCAAGAGGCAGTCGGTGGGTTAAACTTCCACCTAATGGGATGAAGGGTGGTGTCACTTACAATAAGGTTCCAATCCAGTGTACTCAACAAGTTATGAGCACCGACAAAATTGGAGCCATTGTCACAATAGATAATGCTGCATCGTCCTCTACGGGCTATGAACCTGCGCAATGCCAGCAAAAATGATTGCGTAGATAAAGAATCCACTAATTCAATGTGTACTGCTCTATAGACAGCACAAGTGAAGAGACATACCCAATTTTTCTTATTATCTCTGAGAAACAGTGGTCCCGCCAAGTCAACACCACAGATCTCAAATACAGCAGCTTCTCGAATACGGTCTTCTGGAAGAGATGCAGTGATAGCCTGAAGCTTCTTTGCAGAATGTCTCTTACAGATAACACATTTGGATAAGATGGATCTCACTGTCTTTCTACCATGTAGAATCCAGAATCTCTCTCTCAAAATGTTAAGCAACATTTGAGTGCGAGCATGAGCGTTTTTTGTGTGATAGTGTATCACTAAACGTTTTACAAGTTCATGTTCAGATGGTAAAATTGCAGGCATTTTAAAGTCCTCACTATCTGGTAGATATGAAAGCTTGGTTTTCAGGCGAATGATGTCGTTTTTATCTTTGAATGCTCCCAGAGTTTTTAACTTTTCATCTCGTTCATTCACAAAGCTTTCCTTCTGTATTATTCTAATAACTGCACATTCAGCTAAAAAAATTTCTTCAGAATCAAGGACACCATATTTTCTATCATTTCTTGAAATACGACCGTTATTGATAAATCTAAGTATCCAGGCGACGACTCTTACAATTTTGATATAATTAGAAAACTTGTAGAGGAAGGAATAGTCCACTTTTTGAAGATTAACCATTGACGATACTATTTCCTTCCGCTTTTCTTTCATTACTTCTTCTGAGTTTACAGAGAATTCAGATTTGGGCCATGTATTAGATGGATAATAGAGCCAAGGAGGACCATTCCACCACTCTGTCTCCATAAGTTGACGCACTGAACAACCTCTGGAGGGTAAATCTGCTGGATTAATCGATCCAGGTACATAGTTCCAATTTTCAGGCTTACTCAACGATCTGATTTCTCGTACCCTATTATATACAAAAGGTGTCCAGTTTTCATTACCTTTTATCCAACACAAGGCGGTACTGGAGTCAGTCCAAAAGAAGATTGGAACGCTTTCTAGTTTCAAATCTGCTACAATTCTTTGTGCCAATCTGGCACCAATAGAGCATGCTAGCAACTCTAGCCTAGGAATCGTGATGGACTTCAGTGGAGCTACCTTACTCCTTGCTTGAATCAATTGACATGATGTCAAGTTCTCCTTCTCCTTTCTTAAATATGCACAGGTAGCGTAAGCCGTTTTGCTGGCATCACAAAAAACGTGTATACTTAAATCGCCGGTACTATCAGGATCTTGTAGTAAACACCTAGGGATGGTAATCTCTTTAAGTTGATTCAACTGATTTCTCCACTTTTTGAACTTTTTACAAATTGCTGGTGGTAATTCCGAATCCCAAGTTGTCTTCATTTTCCACAGTTCTTGTAATATTAATTTCGGATATAAGGTCACTGGACAGGTATACCCAATAGGATCGAAAATTTTGTGAACTTCTGACAATATTTTTCTTTTAGTAACAGGTCCATGATCTTCACAAACTTCTTTTAAATTTAAAGAAAGTGTATCTGAGTTTAAATCCCATTGCAGGCCCAATACCGGCACAATTTTATTTGTTTCACAAGAAATACCCTCTGTTGAGGAGTTGGAATAATTGTGCTCCCACCCTCTTAAGTCAAACTTTCTTTCCTGCATAATATCTTTAGCTACTTGAATGAACTCATGTAACGCAGTCTCAGTTTTTACACTAGTTAGGCAATTGTCCACATAAAAACTGTTTTTAAGCTTCTGCACAACATCAAGTGGATATTTTGATCTTTCCATCTGTGCTTCTTCCAAAATCGTTTCTAGATGATACTGGATTACTGCATTAAGTAAGAAAGGACTACTGCAAATACCGAAAACGACACGACAATGTCTAAAGCATTTCAATTCATTGTTTTCATTGTACCAAGGAAATCTCAAAAAATCTTTGTCCTTTTCTTGTAGGCAAATTTGTAAAAATGCTTTCCGGATGTCTGCTGTGACGCCAAACTTGTTCATCCGAAACCGTGTTAATACAGTAGGAATTAATTCCACAAAGTTTATTCCTTTCTCCAGGCAATCATTCAAACTTGGGGAATTTTTTACTTTCGCTGAAGCATCGAACACAGGTCTGATTCTAGTCGTGCTATTTTCTTTTATGACATGCCTGTGAGGTAAATAATGAGCAGGTAATTGAATCTCATGTTTAGGAACTTCTTCAATTATTCCTTCTCTTATCCATTCTTCAAATACTTCATTATAATCTTCATACAATTTTTCTTCTTTCAATTTCCGTACCGTACTGTCCAGCCTCTTCAAAGCCAACTTAAAATTGTCAGACAGTGGAGGATGATCGATAAGCCAAGGTAAATGTACCACAAAACGATTGTCGTTGTCGACCTGAACTGTTTTAATAAAATGCTCTCTAGCGGATTCATGTAGGTCTTCTTTCGTTTTCTTCTCAGATGGATCAGTAATCCCTAAGGAGTCAAGAGTCCACAATTCTGAAATTGTTCTAGTCGTAGAAAGCATAGAATTAGCAACTGAGATTTCGTTTCCTTCAGAAGAAATCTGTGGTATTCGTCCCATAATGGTCCACCCTAAACGTGTTTCCATAGCTGTTAAACCACAAGGTAAAGATTTGCAGCCACCCATAATGAGTTTTCCAGCTACATCGGCTCCTATTAAAATTTCGATAGGATCATTATAATCATCGTTCACATGAATACGATAGTCAGTAAGCTTCTTTAAATAAATTGCAGGTATTGTCGGTGGAACACTTTCACAGATAACAGGCTGACTCAGTACTTTGAAATGACAGTTATAAGATCCATCACAACTTGTCAAATACAATGTAAACACATCGTGCTTGCATACTCCTGTATTTTCTCCACCAAATAGAGAATGTTGAAGATATTCCCAGCTTTCTATTTTGTATTTCATCTCCTTAGCAGTTTCTTTTAAAATGTAGGAGCGCTGTGAAGCAGTGTCTATGATGGCTCTTGCTTTCCTTTTTCTACCATTACCTCGTATTAAAACAGTTAATGTTAATAACATAACACTAGGACTTTTGGACACATTGGCAAGTGCTTGATCCCCATTCGAAGAATTCTCTATTTCTGCTGTTTCTTTTCCGGCAGATGAAATTCCTTGTTGTTTTATATTATGGCAGAGTAAAATATGATGTCTTTTCCCACAACCTAAACAAGATGCTTTTGAATAACATTTACGAACTTGATGGCCCGGTTTCAGGCACAGAAAACAGCACCCTGATTTCTCTATGAGATTCTGCCTATCTTTCATCGACATTTTCCGTACTTTCAAACAGTCAGTGGAACTATGTAAATTGTGGCAAAATATACATTGCCTCTGTTCCTTCGATGAAGTTAAAAGATCAGCTGCACTAGCTATTTGAAAAGTGTCCCCATATTTGTGTTTAATATTTCCAGGCTTCTTCTCCTTGAACAATTTATAATTAGGCTTGATTTCAACTCCAAAGTTTTGTGAGGCCAAAATTATGCGTTCCTCTGCCTGTACTTCATCTTGAAGAAAATCAAGTATTGAATCGAGATCTGTTTTTATTTTACCATTTTGATTATCTTCATCATGTGATCTACGACTTGTGGATCTATACCGTTCCCATGCTAGAAGCGTTTCCGCAGGCAAAGCAGACTCAACAAGTGGAAAAAGCATCGCCCCATATTTATCCCTAGTTACTCCTAATATCTCAAGCGCACGGAGTTTTGTTTCTAATAAATCATAAAGATTTCTCAAAGATTTTTTCGGCATGTTCTGCTTTTGGAGAACTAATGATAGAAGATCCCTAACATACACTTGTATAAGTAATTCATCTCGGCCAAAACGCAGTTTCAATTGTTCAACAGCTTTCTCATAGCTATTTCCTCCGGGTGGAAAACTTTTTATTAATTCCTCAGCAACACTGCCCTTTTCCATACATTGGGATAGGTATGTAAACTTATCATGTGTATCTAAATTATGATCTTTATCGATTTTCTTAAACTGACCCCAAAATCTAACCCAGTTTCTTAAATCTCCATTAAATGTAGGTAATTGTATTTTAGGATAACGTAATAAAGTATTCGGCTGAGAAACATCACAATTTGAAGAAACATCAACTCTTTCCGAAAGCAAAAGTTGTTGCAATTTAAGCTGTAAAAACCGCCAACGGTCTACATAACTTTCAGATTCATCAATCTCTTTCTCCATTACAGCATCTGCAACATTTTCTGAAAAAAGAAACTGTTTAACATTTTCTTCAGAATTTATCATTAACGTAGCTTTTTCCTCAATAATTTTTAATTTAGTTATTTTATCAGACGTTTCTAAGCTTGCTTCTTCAGCATCGAATTCATTACATGCTTTCGAAAACAATCTCCTCTGCTGAGCTCTATTTTTCTTTGCTACTTCCATTGCAACTCAGAAAATAAGAATAATAAAATATAACTCACTCAACTATCAGCAGCCGAGTCCTGTCGCGGACGCCAGATGTTCCGTTTTGGAATATCGAATCAGAAGTAATTAACTCAATGTTTGCGTAGTTATTATTTCAATGCAAAACCACTTCTCATATTTACACTTTTGGTTTTTTATTCTCAAATAGCTCAGAAATATATGTATGGCGTAATTATTAATATTTCAAAATACACAACGCAACTCCAAAGCCATCATTTTTCCATCCGAGACAAAATATAAAAAACATTAGAATATGAAAAAACTGTTGCCATTAGGAACTAACAAATACATAAAAAACAGAGATAATAAGATAGGTAGAGAGTTAATGTGACACACGCAGATTATCTCAGAAATTTCATTTGCACTTAAAAAATATATAAACAAGTTGAATGTAGATTCTGCCATTGCAGAATTCAGTTTCGCCTCCGATTAGAAAAAAAAATCGATAGAGGTTTTTTAGAAGGGTGACTCCGTTTAGAATGCAATGAACTAACTTCATTTTTCTTCTGTTTATCAATATAATAGCAAACAGAACAGTGTGAAATACCCAATTGATTAGCAATACGCATTTTTTCTTTAGTTTAAACGCTCTTTTATAGACTTTGAGAAAAAGGAAATGCATTTTAACAATAAAACGAGTGGAATCCCGTCGAATTCGACGAATGAAATATTTAAAAGACCCGATCGATTTGGTTTTTAAAAAAAGCAAAAGTAATTACATTATTGAATCAATATATAATAAATATATTTCCAAACTTAATGTCAAGTTTGCCAGTTACAATTTTGCATGCAAATATTCGTACATCTTCAGTTAAAATTGTAATCTGAGTGCCGGCGAAATCCAGAAATTTTATTTTATATGCACTCACAGAAAAATAATTTTATTTAAAAAAAAATTTTCATTTTTACTGTGACATTATTTTCACTAACTGAAGTCATCTGGAAATAAAATCACAATCTCAGTGTCCTTAATGAAAAGAAATATTGAAATGTAATATCGTTATGAGTAAAAATGCGATGTTTTAAATAGTGACGTCATTTTCTTTTCAAATGATTTTTAAAAGTTACTGTTATTAGTAATATTAAAAAGGCATCCGTAATAATATTGTAATCCCCATTTATCTGGTTGTTGAATGACATCATTTTCCTCATTTGAAATTTTTCTTATTTTGCTTTAGACATTAATTTTTATTGTAGTGTCTTTACTATACATAATTAAGTAATTCATACGAATCCATTAAGATAAATAAAATAGACACAAAAGTCGCGTATTCACAGCATCTTTATTACAATTTTAACAACCGTGGAATTTGCCAGATTCACATAAGTAAGTTACATAAATAAATATTATATCAAGTTGAGTTGAACAATAAATATAAAACATATGGAGGTTGATATATGGAGTGAGAATACATTACAATACCCTCCTCTACAAGTTAAGACGTACAACTGGTTTTATATGACGCTTAGGGCGTTCATGTATATTTAATTTTACTGGTTGTGAATCACTATTGTCTCTATTACATTTTAATTCATTTGGATGAGAGATTGTTGGTTTTAATGATATATTTTGATCAGTAATTGCAGTATCATTTTGAGGTTCGTCTGATGGTACATCAACATCTGTATTTGGATATGGAAGTTCATTATCTCTAAACTGGTTATCAACATTATCCATAACTCTCCTGTTAGTAAAATTAGTAGTATCAAAATTTGAACTGAAGTTGTTACTGTCCTTTTTATTTATATAACTTCCAGAATCATAAGTACTTTTATCTGCAATAATTTGATCCAAATGTCTTTTCCAAATTAAATCCTCATTAATTAGTTTACACATATATATTCTATCACCCAAAACTTCATCTATTATGCAATGAACCCAATCCTTCTTGTTTGGATTTCGGTAATCTCTACACAATACTCTATCCCCTTCTTTGAATACTTCCTCTCTGGTACCCTTAGTAACCACCATACCCGATTTATTTGTATCTTTCAACAAATCTAATCTAGTTCTAACTTTATTTTTTAAAATTAAACTAGTGGGTGTAACCCCTGTTGTCACGTGAACTGAATTTCTATAGTGGAAAAGGTACCTATTCATTAAAGTTTCAAAGCTTACATTGCTATTAGTTGGTGATTTTAATAATTTACCTAAGCTAAGTTTAAAGTTTTTCACAGCATTCTCAGCAAGCCCATTAGTAGCCGAATGAAATGGTGGAGATGTTAGAAATTTTACAACATTCATTTGCAAGAAATCAATCAATTCTCCTGATTCAAACTGTCTTCCATTATCAGTTTCCACAATCTTAGGTAAACCGAAACGAGCAAAACACTCCCTAAACTTTTCAACGCATGTTTTAGCCTCCATATTCTTCATAACAAATGCTTCGACCCATTTAGAATAGGCATCTACAATTATTAAAATCATTTTTCCCTTTATAGGACCTAAAAAATCTGCATGAACTCTTTCAAACGGGTAATTAGCTTTGTTCCCTGAAATGATTTTGCATTTTTTAGGCTCTGGTCTAGATTCAGAACAAACGCTACAACTTTTGACAAAGTCCTCAATTTCCGAATCTAACCCAGGCCACCAAAAATAAGCCCTAGCATTACATTTCATTTTAACTATACCTTCATGAGTACTATGAAGTTCATTAAGTAGCTGTTTTCTATACTTTGTTGGGATCACAACACGATAGCCCCACATTATTACACCCTTATCCACATTTAATTCATCTTTAAGACTAAAATACTTTATAATCTCACAATCAGTAACATTTTTAGGGAATCCATACGTTATATAATTAAACAATTTTCCTAAAATTGGGTCTCTTCTAGTTTCAGATCGAACTTTAAACAAATCAATCGGAACATCATTTTCGATAAAATGGACATAATCATATCCTTCGGGTTCTACCAACTTGTTATCAAATACTGGGTATCTGGATAAAGCATATGTCTGTGTGTTAGGTTACCTTTTATATGTCGAAAAATATAGTTAAACCCTGATAAAAATAGTGACCACCTTTGGAGCCGTCCTGCCACCATAGGTGGTAAAGTACGGTTTTCTCCAAATAAAGCTAATAGTGGTTTATGATCACTTACCAATTCAAATTTAGTCCCTACCAGATACTGATAAAGCTTTTGACATGCCCAATAAATGGCTAAAGCTTCTTTATGTATCATTGAAAAATTTTTCTCCGCTGGACTAAAAACTCTGGATATAAAACAAATTGGTCTGTCAGATTTGTCGTCCAATACATGTGATAATACAGCCCCTATCCCATTTTGACTAGCATCACATGATAATCTTAAAGATTTAGACTTATCAAAATGAATCAAAACTCGGTCTGATGTTAATTCCCTCTTAGCATTTTCAAAGGCTTGTTGACATTTGGTAGGCCATTTGAAATCTACATCTTTTTGTAACAAATCATACAAAGGTTTAATTTTTGGTGATAAATCTGGAATAAATTTTGAATAATAATTAATCATCCCACAAAATATTCGAACATCATTAACATTACGTGGTTTAGGAAAATCCAAAATTGCTTTAACTTTAGTATTATCTTTTTGCAAACCATTTTTACTGATAGTGTGTCCTAGATATTTAATGCTGTCTTTGAAAAATTCACACTTCTTTAAATTAACACGAAACCCAGCAGTCTGTAATCTCTCCAAAACTGCTTTTAAATTCTTTAAATGCTCTTGTTCATTACTACCAGTGACCAAAATATCATCTAACAAATTAACCGTTCCCCCAATTCCTTGTAAAGTTTTCTCAATTATTCTTTGGAAAATAGCACAAGCTGGCTTAGTTCCGAAAGGTAAACGGTTTACTAAATAAATACTATAAGGTGTGCTCCATGCTAATAATTCTCTAGTTGAATCATCTAAGACTAACTGATTATATGCATTAGATAAATCTAATTTACTAAAACTTTGTCCTCCCTGTAACGCTGAGAAAAGTTCCTCAATCCTAGGCAGAGGATGGTTATCATCCTTCAAATATTTATTCACAGTGATTTTATAATTTGCACAAACCCTAATGACTTTACCATTAGGTTTCATTACAGGAACAAGAGGTGTGCCCCACTGAGAATTACCCACTTTTGTAATTACTCCCTTTTTTTTTAAATTATCTAACTCTGACTTAACTTTGTCTTTAAAAGCAAAAGGAATTGGTCGTGGTTTATGGAAAATAGGCTTTATATTACCCTAAACTTGCAAATGTACTTTCTCTACTTACCCAAGTACCTAGTACTCTAAGTACCCAATTCATCTTTAAGTAACTCAGAGTATTCTGTTAATAAGGACTGTAAGTCTAAATTGCCTTCCGCTATAGAAACCCTGTTCACATTAGTGTTTCCTACTATAATATTTAATCCAAAATCATTTAAAACATTTCGTCCCAATAATAATTTTTCAGACTCTTTCACCACAATCATGTTAACTACTTTTGAAATCCCATTAAGATCCATAGTAACATTAATTTGCCCAACAGGTATTACAATATGTCCCCCATAAGATTTTAACTTAATATTTGTAGTTTCTAATCCTATATTTATCAAATTTTTCTTATAAAATGAAAAGGGAATACGTGAAACACCTGCCCCCGTATCCACTTCCATTTTAACTTCTTTTCCCTCTAATTTAACATTTAAAAATAAAGGATTTACATAAGAGATATCCATACTATACATATCTATATAATCAAAACCATCATCTACTGAATTTACTTTAGATTTACATACCTTAGCTATGTGCCCTTTTCGATTACACGCGTTGCACTTAAAGTCTTTAAATTTACACTTTTTAAAATCATGGTTAGTTTTACTACAGTGAAAGCACTTTAAATTATCGTCTCTTTGATGATTGACTTTCGAGGGAACTTTGGGGAACTTTTTGGTAGGCTGTGTCATCCTCTCTTTTGGAGATTTGCCTTGCAGTCTGTTTACTTCCTGCAGCCTAGCTTCTTGAAGAAGTACTTCCTTGCTTTGAGCAATGTCCAGCAAATTAGCCAATGTGGTGGTGAGTTTTTCTTCGCACAGTCGATCGAGAATACGCGCAGGTTTCATTCCGGTCACAAATTTGTCGCGGACTCTGTCTTCCAGGCTAGCTTCAAACTCGCATTCTGCCGCTTGCGTCTTTATTTTCACGTACCACTCTCGCACAGATTCTTGAGATTGCCTTAATGAGTCAAATATGATTCTTTTGCGGTACACTGAAACTGCAGGTTGAAATTGTTCGGTTAAAAGTTTTTTTAAATCAGCAAATGTTTTTAACGATGGTGTAACAGGATGGCACAAATTTTTCAGAATCTTGTAAACAGCTTCGCTGACCGTCGCCAAATGAACCGGCACTTTGCGTTCCTCTTCCACCCTGTTAGCCAAGAAATATTGCTCCAATCTTTCAATAAAAATATTCCAGTCATCATGTAAATTATACTGGTTGATGTTTGCAACAATGCCAGTATTTACAACAGTAACATTGGTCGAATCCTGTGCCATTATGAAACCACACAGTGAACAAAAATATCTCAAGTTGAGAATTAAAATATAATGAAATATCAGAACTTTTTCCGAAAAATAATTCTGTCCAATTAAAAATGTTGACTCGTCGCCAAATTTGTAGTGTCTTTACTATACATAATTAAGTAATTCATACGAATCCATTAAGATAAATAAAATAGATACAAAAGTCACGTAGTCACAGCATCTTTATTACAATTTTAACAACCGTGGAATTTGCCAGATTCAGTAGCGTCTATACCCCGCCCCAAACTTTGGCTCTTATCACAAATGCACCCAAGAAATTCCCCATGCTGCCGAAAATGGGGATTAATAGTTTGATACCTGCGTTAATAACAACAATTTTGCTCATTTTAGAAATTTATTTATTTAAATGGATTTATTTAATTTAATTTATTTATTTATTTAAATTTATTTTATTAATTTATTTATTTAAATTTTATTTATTTAAATGTTTATTTATTTATTTAAATGGGGGCGTAGCGCTCATACACGCGTTAGTGATTCCGGTGTTGATGAGTTTCATACATTTTAGTGATTCCTGCACAGCGAGTTTCGTGGATCCAGTGATGTTTTTTTGGTTTTAATGGGCGCGCAGCGTTCATACATGCGTTAGTGATTGCGGCGTTGACGAGTTTCGTACATTTTAGCGATTCCTGCACAGCGAGTTTCGTGGATCCAGTGATTTTTTTTTTTTTGTTGTTGTTGTTGTTTTAATGGGCGCGCAGCGTTCATGCTCACGTTAGTGATTCCGTCGTTGACGAGTTTCGTACATTTTAGTAATTCCTGCACAGCGAGTTTCGTGGATCGAGTTTTTTTTTTTTTTTTTTTTTTTTTTTGGTTTTAATGGGCATTATTTGGTTTTGATTGGAGAATTTAAAAAAAAAATTGAGATTCGGTTCACGAAATTTTCATTATTTTGAGAGAAAATAGAGATACGTAAAAAATCAGTTTCAAATAGAAAAATCTAATGCACAGTGTTGCTGCTCAGTAAACTGAGCAGTCTTTTGATTCAACAAAAAGCAACTTTAGATATTGGAGGATTTCAGGTGATTTTAGCATTAGATTGATGAATTTTCTGTATTTTCGAGAAAATGTGTAAATTAAAGCAGATTTTTTTTTTTTTTTTTTTTTTTTTTTTTTTTTTTTTAGTTATAGTAGTAATAATAAAAACAATGAGAAAGACATCGTTAATTTCCATTTTATTTTAGAGTGTATATTGATCGAACGCAGAAAGCGGGATGTTTCAAATTTTGATATGCTACAAAATTTAAATCTGAAACAAAAACCTAAATACAAAATTCCCAAATTAAAAACAAAAGACAAATGTAAATGAAGTGAAAACTTGTAAAATAGTTGTAAATCTAAAAGTGCGTTATTTTAATATCAGCGAAAAGCGTCCGTCGTGACAATGCCGAAATATTCCGGTGATTTGAGGAGACTTTTCTATTATTTCAAGCAATTTCTGGCTTCTGATTGGACATTTTTCGAAAATTTTGATCTTAGATTTCTGTTTTTTACCTATATTTAGATGAAACGGATTTATAAATTCCGTTCCTAATACAAAAAAGTACTAAGCAGCATGGCTGCCAGAACACCCATTTTATTTTTGCGAACATGTTGCTTTAGGTGTGAATATTTCAGGTAATTGGTGTTTTTTTTTTTTTTTTTGTTTGTTTGTTTTTTGCGTGGGGGGGGGGAGCGAAACAGCAAAATTAAAGCGCATGAAAGCAAAATTTAAAGCAATTTTTTCTGTTTTAACGGAATATAATCAAGGGAAAAATAATTCGATTCACGGATTATTTTGCGAGCATAGAGTCCTCCGTGGATTGGGTTATACCTGACCTGAACTTGTTAATTCTATATCCATTCAACCTCAACCAGTATTAAAAACGTAGATGACCCGAACTCGAAAATTTTCGACCTAAAAGTATTTCAATCCCAACTCGAAATGCAAGAGAAAATTGAAAAAGAAAATTCCATCTTGTAAAGCAATAATGGAAAAATAACCTACAATAATACCTCCAATATCAATTACATATTTTATGTAAAAAAATTAATGTATCAATTTATGCACTCATTGACATTCAAATAATATAATCTTACATTTTAAAATATACTTCGGCTATACTTTTAAGAAATGAGGTAGAATCGAACCCATTACGCTAGAACAATTAAATCTGACCCGACTTGAAAAATAGAAGTCAACCCGAACCTCTCCGAAAAAAATATTAACTTTAGCCAGATCCGACTCAAATCGCCTGTCGAGTTGGGTTTAATGTCTCAAGGTGATGCAGGAATTTACCCGAAATGCAATCTAACCCCGACATCTCCACATTTTGATCTGAACCCGAAACATTTCAGCCTCAAATAGATCCAAACCGTAACTGATGAAAAAATATATCCATACTGTAATGCAATTATGTAAAATTATATCTACAACTATATCTCCAGTATCAGTTTTAACTTTTAAATAAAAAATCAGAATATATAAACTCATTAACATTCAATATATAATTTTTCAACTTAAAATAAATTTTGTAAATTCTTTTGAGAGATCGATCTTGAATCAAGAACCATAAGTGTCAACATCCAAACCCGAACCTGAAACAATTAACCGAACTAGAATCCTACCCAGAACGACAAAAGATTACTCAACCCGGTCCGATCCAGATTGCGAGTCGTGTCAGGTTCAGTTTGCCCGACCCGATGCAGCATTCTACTAGTCATCCAAGATAGCCCCGGCAAAATTAAGTATAAATTTTATCTTTTAAAATTTTATATATTATATACACATACACTCTAAAAGTGGAAGGAGTGAACAGTGAAAAGCTCACTCTATGGCAGAGTGAGAGGCATTTTCACTCTTTTTGGAGTGACTTTTTTAAAAATATACTCCTTAAAGAGTGGAATTTTCCACTATATAGAAAGGAGTGAATTATCTCACTCCATAATCAAGAGTGAGAGGAGTCACTCCACTAATGAGAGTGACTGCCTCACTCCATTATCGAGAGTGAGAGAGTCATTTCAATGATGAAAGTGAAATACAGCATTATAAACTTTTTAAAATTCCCGTTCAACTTTGAACAAATATAGGAGTAAAATAATAAAAATCAGCAAAATGTGGTATTTTTTAGCAGCAACGTGCGAAGAGAAAACTGCACCGCGACAAAGTTTCAATTTGGCATCCCCCCCCCCCCCCCCACGTCTTGTCTTTTTGTGCCATGCGTCATAAAATTGAAAAGTGTGGAAACAAAAAAAAATTCTGTTGAATGCATATTTCACATTTACTTTGCAACTTTAATTTTAACAACTAAATAATATAAGATAAAATATATTATATTTAGGCAAATATTTATTAGGCGCATATATTTAGGCAAAGGATATTTGGAAAACAGATGTGGAATAAATGTATTTACAATAAAGTATAACAACTTGCAACTGACCTCTTGTGGATTCCAAGAAAGAAGTCATATATTATTTTGAGAATGCATATTTTTTCTCATAAAAACCCCTAACTAATTTTTTTACAAGAAAAGAAGAAACAAATGAGGTTGGTTCTGTAAATTTTACGCCCCTCATTTTCCGCGACCGGGGCAACCGCCCCCTTCGCCCCCCCCCCCCTTTTTCGTCCCCTCGCTTCGCACGGCTCGGATTTTCAGTTTTCAAAACTATATTTTAAAATTTAACCTTTGAAATTAAAACGCATTCTTTTTAATACAGAAAATGTGACTCTTAAAAGAGTGATTTATGACGTAGTGAGAGTTACGTATGCATTACGTAATCATCAGCTAATCAGAAGAGTCTTGTTCTAGTCTTGTCTACAATACTTTGTGCGAGATATAAGATAATTATCCGCCATTTTCAAACCGTTTCTTCTTCAAAGTCGTTCTTCTTTCGCCTTTTAATAATGAAACGAAATGATATACTATCAGCGTTGTACTTGCGTTGTACATTGAGATCATGAAAAATGCAGAAACTATAAGCAGAGGATACACATACAATCATCGTAAACGTTGGATAGCATAATAAACTAATACTTAATTCTAGAAACACAGGACATACGTAACGTCCTTAAAATATTCAGATAGTACACGGCGTGTACTCCCATATACCCTCCACTAATCTTTGGATACTATTATTCTTATGACTTCTGGAATTTAAGGGTAAGTCGTATTTAATTTTAACATTTTATTCTGGTACAAATTGAATGTTATGATTTTCAGTTATTTAGTTTTGTTATATAGGAAACAATCAATCAGGAATGTTTTCAGAAGTGATTAATTTCCTATTCTAAACTGATGTGTGATGTAAAATATCTGTCTGCCGTCGCTTGAAAATTAACGAAAAGGGCTGATTCAAAGTCCATTTACAGTAAATGTAAACATCAACTTTAGTTACTTAAAAGATTGAATTAGTTTCTACTGTGGATATTTTTTTCGGATTTTCACCGTTTATTAACACTTTAATTTGAAGTTAAATAATGTGTGAAGTAATGTGTTTGGAGTTAAATAAGTGACTCTTTTGAAAGATATTTCGTTATTACTAATAATGTTTTAAATTATTATGTATTTAAAATCCTAAAAAATACTGGTTTCATTGGTTCTTTTATTGGTATTGTCTGAATAACTTTGGATGTATTTATAAAAGTATTTATATACTAATGTTTCCAGATTTAAGATTTGGCAAATTTATAAAATAATAGGAATTTCTTATAACATATGGCAAGATTTTTGAGACCTTGCTAAATCTAATACTGTTCATTTGTTGTAGTTTGTTGTTGCTTAATATTCAACTATGAAAAATAATTATATTTTTAATGTTTTTATAAACTTTCCTATAAAACATACGAAATCTTTTCAACTGATTTTCATAAAATTCGATATATAACTGGAATAAAAAGATAATTAAATATGGCGCGCACGGGGAAATTTTTCTCCGGGAAGAATTTTTGTTGCTCCGGGGGAGGGGGATTATAGAGTTCCGGCGAGAAATTGCACTTTTTTACAATTGAAAAAGAAAATCTCGATTTTTTTTCAAGGGGGGGGGGGCAGCAATAAAATTTTAATTACGCATAAAAAAAGCCATAAGAAAATAATAACGATTATTGATGAAGATTTTGGTTTAATACTTGTCTTTACGGGCATTTTAAAACTATCATGTACCTATTGGGCTTCCAATGAAAACAATGTGTAATTCAGACATTTTTCTCCTGGAGGGATTTGTATACCTCCGGGGGGGGACATCATGGAGTTCCGGGGGGAAAATAAAACTTTTTGACCATTAAAAACAAGAAATTTCAAATTCTCTGGAGGGGGGACAACTCATTGCTCTGAAGGGAATGTCCCCCCCCACCTCTGGGCCACCTCCTGAATTCAACACTACAATGAAAGTAACACAAGGTATAAGTTTGAAATAAAATATTTTAGTTTATTTCTGTAAGTAATATAATTTAATACATATGTAACTTTAAATAAGTTTTTCCTTAAAAATTCAATCAATGTTACAATCTATGAATTAAACTAATACTATCAATAATGTATTTTTTTACAATTCCCATAAAAATCATAAACTAACATAAGAAAAAGAATTAACTTAATTAAAAATAGAACATTCACTCCTACAAAACAGTGATTATTCACTCCTATCAAAGAGTAACTATTCACTCCTACGTAAGAGTCACTATCCACTCCTATCAAAGAGTAACTATTCACTCCTACGCAAGAGTCACTATCCACTCTTACTAGGAGGGAAAAAACGCACTCCTTTGGCTAAAGTGAATAGTCACTCCTCCGAAAGAGTGGTTATTCACCCCCGTTTAGAGTGAATATTCACTTCGTAGGAGTGAGTATTCACTTTTTGAAAGAGTCAACAATTCCACTTTTGCTCAAAGTGAATACTCACTTTAAAGAGGTTGGGCATATTTTGAGTCTGCGATAGAGTGAGTATTCACTCCTCCGGAGTGAATACTCACTCCTTTTTATTTAGAGTGTACAGAGTCATTCATGTATCATCCTGTGTAGTCATCTATATTAGGGATGGGACGAATAGTGATTTGGCCGAATACCGAATATTCGGCCAAATTTTAGGCCGAATACCGAATATTCGGCCGGCCGAATAGTAATTTTTTTTCCAATAAAGAAAAAATTTTGATTACATATAATTTAAAAAATAGGAGCTCATTAATAATGATTACTCTTAAATATCCTTTTAAATGTATTTTTAAATTTGAAAAACCTATTTTAACACAAAAAAATTATGAAATTACATTATATCCTTTATTCTAATGTACATCAAATTGATTTTCAGTAAGTCAAGATGGGAAAATATTTCCATTAAAATATGAAGAATGTACTTCACTTTTACTATCAATTGATACTTCTTGTATCCAAAATCAATAATATTCTTAATCTCTCTCTCTCTCTCAGAACTCACAAGGACATATTTTCTGAAATAACCTTTAATGAAGTAAATTTGATCATTTAGAGTTTGTGTCCCTAGTGATAAGCAAATTTGTAAGAATGAGACTGTTCTGAAATCAGATTCCAAGCTTTAAATTACAAATTACGTTAAAGCAAAAGGTTATGATTAAAGTAGAATGCATATGTTAACAAAATCTTTGACACTTGAATCGGCACATACAATATTCAACTTATTCAATAAGCATTAAAAGCATAAACAGAAATTGATAACAACATGAAGGAAGGAAGATTAAATTAAAAATATATACATAATAATGTTACATATTTAAGTCAGTAATTATGCAAATAATTATTTAAAAGTGAAAACTATAGAATGAAAAAATTCTTTTGTTGAGTATTTAGAATTTATATTAAAATATTTATAAAACCATCTTCATAAAGTAAGTTGTGTCATCTAATGTGTATCGAGTTTGACACCAGTTCTGCTTTCAGATGTACCGTTGTATTTGGAATGGCGATATATTATATTTAATTTTGAAAATGAATCTTCATTAACACACCTAATGAATGAATTTTTTCATTTCTTACTTTATAGAAAATAAGTTATAAATTTCATAAGAGCCTTTTTTATATGCGCATGAAATTTGCAGACATTAATAAATATTAGAGTGTTTTAGAATAAGGCAGTATTTTTATATTTTAAATTGTAATATATCATTCTCTAATGATGACATTTCCCGTACAATTAAATCTCCAACTTGGGTAGCATTTTCTAGAAAATCACTAACTTTTATAGGAAATACAGAAAGGCTGTATATTTTTTAGTATCTGAATAACTCTATATTTTGTAAGTAAGAGTGAGAATGACTTCATAAATGAAACAGCCAATTTGGATTAGAGGAAAAAAGAATTGCAAAAATGAAATTCTTTAAATCCGAAATTTATTTGGCAAGATATCTTTCACTATTCGGCGAGATTTTAACAATATTCGGCAAGATATCTCTAAATATTCGGCTACAGGTATTCGGCCGAAGTATTCGGTCAAAAAGCCTTCAATATTCGGCCAACCGAATATTCGGCAAAAGGGCCGAATAGGCCGAATACCGAATAGTGGCCGAATATTCGTCCCATCCCTAATCTATATAGATTTTTATTTTAAAAAATTCGTTTTTTTTTTTTTTTTTTGAAAAGATCGAGTTTATTTGAACTCAATCTGCAAGAATCAAAATTCAGTCAGAAACAGACTCGTGTCCAAAAGAATTAGTTTAATCAATCTGAGTTTAATATAATAAAAAAAAATCTTTATATGTTAACCCAACTTGACGGGGGCGAAATTCAAAAGTCAAAATATTTTCCCCGACGATATCGAATTTTGACCCCGATGGGGGTCCAGGTATGCCCGAAGGGGGGACATATGCCCCCCGGTCCCCCCTCTGGCGCCGCCCTTGTTCAAACGAAAACATTAAAATTTTGTAAGAAAATAAAGAATACCAAAATTTATTAAATAAAGGCAGCTCCTAGCATATTCATTAAGATTTTCACTGAAAAACAGTGGAACTTTGAAACATTATTTTCTGCTTCCTGATTGTTTTAATTAAAAGTTGTCCAAAATAGCCTAGATTGTAATACATGCTCTTGGAAATTATGAAAAAATAATTAAAGCAAAATATTTATTAGTTATTGTTTTATGAACCAAAAAACATGAAAGGGGGTCCATTTTTGTAAGGTTGCCTATTGCTAGCATACTTCCGACCATAAACTTAAAATAAAACCACATACACGTTAAATAAAATTATTAATATCTAGACACACGGCAGTGTGTCAGCCAAGTTCACAAAGTAAAAGGCGACACACCGGCCGTGGGTTATATTACCCGAATCATTTCGAGCCACTTTTGACCCCTCAATAACTTAAATTCTACACACTTGCCTACACACATTTGACCTACACACTTGCAATTTTTTGTGTCGTGTAAGACCATCTTCTAATTTCCGAATCCTAAAATTCTTTTAAAAAATCTTTTACAGTTCACGAGAAATTGACGTCTGAAAACCACTGTTTTTACCACTGACTCACTGACTCACTCACTCACTCATAGAAATGTTTGACTACTTCCAGGTGACTTAGGAAGTTGAAATTTGGTGTGGAGGTAGGTTATTGGATCTACAAATAGGAAAAAATCCGAAATCACCATTAATTAAACATTAATGGTTGGTTAGAGGATAAATTATTGGATTACAATGGAAGTTTATGAGAATTTCACAAAATACCAGAAATAGCGCCAAGTTGGCGTCACTTTTGGCGAGTATTAGGGCTAATCTCTGAAACTACCAAACCGATTTCAAAAGTAATGGTACCAAAATGATGGTATTCGTCCCGGTTCAAACATAGACTATATCTTATGTATGTGCCCCTAACCAAAAGAGGGTTCAGAAGCGAAAAACATTCTAAAAATGTGATTTTTGTTTTACTGAAGGGTCTAGAAGCACAAAATTTGGCATGTTTGGCATGTTATAAGATATAAATGATCACTAATGACATTTGCTAAAAAATATCAAATTTAAATGGGTAAAAATCCGCGAAGAGCGTTCTAAAGAAGTTCGAAATACCAATTTTAAAACAATCTCAGCAAACAACAAACCGATCTTAAAAGTAATTATATCAAAATGTTGATGACAGTCTTTGCTCCAACATAGCATATATCTTATGTCGATTACACTAACCCAAAGGTGGTAAAAGGGCAAAAAACATTCTAAAAATGCGATGTCTGTATATTAAGGGACTGGACTGGAAACATAAAGTTTGGCATTTTAGAGTGTCTGGGAATTTCGCGAAATATCAGAAATAGTGACAAGTCGGCGACACTTTTGGCAAGTATCGGGGCTAATCTCTGAAACCACCGAACCTATTTCAAAAGTAATGATACCAAAATGATGATATTCACCCCGGTTCAAACATAGGCTATATTTTATGCGTATACCATTAACCATAAGAGGGTGAAGAAGCAAAAAACATTCTAAAAATGCAACTTTTGTATTACTGAAGAACCTAGAAATATAAAATTTTGCATGTTAATTATTTATAAGATATAAATGATCTCTAAGAGCATTTGATAAAAAATGCGGAATTCAAAAAGGGTGAAAATGTGCGAAAAGCGTTCTAAAAATGTTCTAAATTGGGATTTTTAAGCAATTTCAGCAAACAACAAGCCGATCTTAAAAGTAATGATATCAAAATGATGGTGAGCCCTTGCTCCAATATAGGCTATATCTTATGTCGATTCCACTAATCCAAAGGGGGTAAATGAGCAAAGAGCGTTCTAAAAATGGGATGTCTGTATGTTACGGGCCTAAAAACATAAAATTTGCCATGTTCATTAATTATAAGATATAAATGATCACTAAGAACATTTGTTAACAAATACAAAATTTAAAAAGGGCAAAAATGCGCGAAAAGCGTTCTAAAAACTTCCTAAATAGCAATATTTAAGAAATCTTAGGTAGTTAGAGTACCGATTTAAAGAAAAAAATGATGCCAAAATAATGGCGACAGTTCTTACTCTAACAAAATTATTGGATAAATTACTAGATTACAATGGGAATCTATGGGAATTTGGCAAAATACCAGAAATAGCGCCATGTTAGCATGACTTTTGATGCGTAATTTTTGTCGTCAATATAGCGATATTTCGTCAAGTTGGCTATAAACGTTTTTGGTCGACGAAATAATCAAGTAGTACCCAATCACGTAAAAGAAAAATCCTTATTAGTGGAATTTAAAAGAACATAAGCAGTCCTAATGTTAAATTTTTTAATTTGACTGAAAAAAACAGTGAATAAATGCAGAAAAAAACTGAAAGATTAATTAATATTAAATAAAACTAATTTAACTAATTTAACCTATTTATTTCAAAAAGGAAACAAATACCTCCTTATTTGACAAAAAATAATGATATCCTATCAAAAAAATGAATGTGAAAAAATGCCAAGTTCGTTAAAGGTTTCACTAATAAAAGAAGTGAGATCTAACTGCAAACCAAGTTCTTCCGGAGCTCCTTAAATCATAACTCCTGTCATGCATAATATTATTCAATTGCTTAAAATGATTTGTTATGTTACTTGTTATTCAATAGAGCGACTTGGCAAGTTTTCAGCTACCAACTTTAATCTTTGAGTCGGAGTATAATTTTATCTAGAATCTGATTGGCAAAGATCTAGTCAATCGAGTGTTCGAATAAGTATATTGAAATTAAGGTACTGATAAGTTAAGGAAGGGATAAACTTTAATTTCTGATCAAATAAATAGAAAAAATTGAATAAGAGAAAACTTGCTAAGTCGCTCTATTGAATAACAAGTAACATAACAAATCATTTTAAGCAATTGAATAATATTATGCATGACAGGAGTTATGATTTAAGGAGCTCCGGAAGAACTTGGTTTGCAGTTAGATCTCACTTCTTTTATTAGTGAAACCTTTAACAAACTTGGCATTTTTTCACATTCATGTTTTTGATACGATTTTATTTACAAGATTAGACGGTAATTATAAATAAGAAAGCCATATTAATCATGATGTATATTAATAGTGCATATAATACATATTTTAAAATTTAGTGTTATTTCTAAAACACTATCATATTTTAACTCTTATTGATTGATTAACTTCTAAATTTTCATTCAGACTTATAGTTGTTATACTTTGAAAATATTCCAATAAGAATGTTTATCAACTGAGACGTTTTCACCCACTATGATTACTTCTTTTATAAATTTTATAATATTTGTTAGGTTGAAAAATACATTAAACAATTATTATTATTATTATTATTGCATATTCACAATCTCTTTTAATAGTTCTTTTTGTAACCCTATTTCTTATAAATTTCTCTTCAGAGCAGATGCAATTTAAAAAAAATAAAACTGTGCCATGTTTCATACCATTCCTTGATACAAAATTTTAAAAGTATGTTTACAAATAATTTTATTTTAAAAAAGGATTTCTATATTAAATATTTTAATTAACATAAAATGTTTAGTAATTGTATAAACGATTGATTATAATACTCTTCCATATGCTGCTATATTTATGGAAACAATTTGTTTTAACCAGATATTCTAAATAAAGAAACAAATTAGATTAAAACACAATTAAAATCACTAATTTTAATAACCTGATCCAAATTATTGATGGTGAAGTTTTCTATATAAACAAAATAAATAATGTTTTTGAAAAGCTAACTAAAATCGTTCTAATAATAACAATAATGATAAAGCAAACAGCAGAAAAAAAAATCATACCTATGTTTTTCTATCCAAATTACTTTTTGCCGATCATGTTAAATTCAATATTAATTATTGTGACGCAGACTGGAAACATTTTCACCAAGCCAGCGCCACAATAATTCTCTTGAACTCATTTTTTGCTTGATGTATCGGCTAAAAATTGCTCTTGAGGATTTTCTTGTTTAAATTTTTAAATCCGTTTAAATACGCGCACATAACTGCCATATGCTCTCCAACAAACTTATTTCTGGCACCTTAGAACTTTATTTTATTCTCCAGTAGGTAAAAAGTCGTCTGCAGACGATCATGAATTTTTTAATGCGCATGACCGTTTATTTCTTTTTGTAAACAACAGATTTGGAAGTTAAATACACAATAATTTAATAAGAGTGTCTCTAGCTAAACTTTTTTATTTGTTATTTAATAAATGAATTTGGTAATTTAATTTATCTTTTACTTTTGTCAGTTTCAAAACAATTAAAGTTAAAAACTATTCATAAACTTTTTTTTTGTAAATAATATTAATAATTAGAGTTTATTAGATAAAACATAGTTTAAATTTTTAAAATGTATAAAGGTAGATTTAATGGTGATAATATATTTTTTTAAGTAAAGTTATCAAACGTAGTAAATACACATCTTCTTAAAAAAATAAAAAAAGTGTTATAGAAAATGAAAAGTTTTTCTTTGTCAATCTGTAATTTTTTTTTCATATTAATTTTCTAAAGGAAAAAAAATCTTGTAAAATAACTTTTTTAAAAACATACTTAACAACATACTAAAACAAAAATTGCAAGAAGATTTTTGCCGTACAAGTTAAGTTCAATATTAATTATTGTGATACAGACTGGAATCATTTTCACCAAGTCAGCGCCATAATAATTCTTTTGAACTCAATTTTTAATTGATATATCAGCTAAAAATTGATTCAAGAATTGATTCAAAAGTTTTTTAAGTTCATGTTTTTGTCACATTGCTATTTTAAAATGTGGTGGTATTATCTCACATATTTGTGACGAACGTTACATGAAGTGACATCACAGTGACTTTTTTATATTGCCAAAACAAAAACATAATTTTACATTAAATGTCATGTTTTAGAGACTTTTCCCTAATAGCATGCATGGTCACAGTGACGTCACTGTGAGTCACTTTGGTCACATCCCACCTGTGACCAAAATGCCACCACTCAGTGACGTCACATTGTGACTGAGATGTGACTTTCTTAAAAACCTTTAGAAATTTATAAATATCCTTCAAAACATGTTATTTACTTTAAAAAACATGTTTCTAGCAATTTAAATATCGTCGCTTTTGTCACAGTTTCGTCACACTGTTAGTGTCAAATTAGTCACAAATGACACATTTTTCACAAATTAGTCACATTGTGACCACTTTGTGAAACGTCACAAAGGGACTCTAAAACGGCCATAACGACTTCACATTTTAGTCACTGTGACTTCACATCGACGTCACGTGACGTCACATCGACAATCGATGGTCACAAAGTCACAATGTGACTTCACAACGACGTTGCAGTGACGTCACGATGCTTTATGGGTTGTAATTATTTTAAGTTTTCTAAGATGTTCACATCTAAGTCACAATGCGACGTCACAGAGTGGTGGCATTTTGGTCACAGATGTGATGTGACCACAGTGATTTGCAGTGACGTCACTGTGACCATCCATGCTATGTGGGCGGGTACTAAAGTTTCCCTGGGTGCATATTTTCTCTCTCAATCGTATGCAATGATGCTACTCTGTGATTTCCAATTAGGGGAGACCTGTGTACCTAGGGCCACCTTTTTTCAATGCGCTAAAACAGAGCCACTGACCTGTTTAAAATTATGAAACTGATATGCACATATAGGTATACAAATATACTTACTATTGGGATTTGTATAAATGCCTAAAATAATAAATTATGTGAAATAGAAAGATTTTTAAGAAACTCCACAAATGGCCCTAGGTACAAGACCTCAATGTACCTAGGGCCAGTAGCTGATGTACCTAGGGCCATTCCCTAAAAGTTAGATTTCACCCTGTAATGAGTGGAAGACAAACATGCACACATGAATTTCATAAAAGGAACAATAGGTAATACATTGATTTTTTATATAGTAACCATTCAAACTGCAATATGCCAAATTATTAGACAAGTATTTTATTACAAGTAATTTAATAAATTATTCAACATTATAATGTGAAAAACTGATTCCAAAAGTGAGCTGCATACACTGTCGCTCTGAAGCACCAACAGATTTTGGTTTGGGCAATTTGAACACGATATTGTTGCTCTCAATTTCATAAACAACATCTTTATCATAGAGAAACTTATTTGAATGTGCAATTTTTTTTAGGTATTTAACACTGTATAGTTCCTCTTTAACATCTATTATTTCTGCCACATAAAAATGTTCAGTTTTTTTGCCTTGTAATCGTGTTAAACAAAAATCCCCCTTTTCAATAGCATCACTTATATCAGGTACTGTAGAACTTGCATCATGAGTGGAATCAGAAGAATCTACAGTTTCTGATAATTCTTCAGACGAAGTTGCCTCGATTTGGAAAGATTTTTTTCATGATTTTTCTTTTTCTTTTGACCATTCTATTCGCATGTTGTTCTTCAATTTCTTTCTTTTCTGGAGTGTCTGTCAGAATTCTACATCTCCCTGGTTTTCGGCCGCCTCGTTTGGATATACGAGGTTTCGCTTTTGGAAACGGTCGGACCTGTTCAGGCGTTATGCATGAAATAGAGCTAGATAGAGGAAGCTCACAAAATTTAGTAGTACAGGAACTGGAGTTTGATGTTGAAGGCTCTGATAATTCTGCAGGACATGAAACTGAGTTTAATACAGAAACATTCAGTTCATCATTCTTGATTCCCTTTCTTCCTCGGGAAAATCATTATTTTGGCAAGTTATGAATGGATCTGGTCTGTCGGTCATACTTGAACTCAAATATTCATCATCAGTGAATATGTTTTGATTAATTGGCCATACACCAGACACACGAAAGCCCGCTAGAATGTTTACAGGAGTAAAGGCCAAAGGATAGGATTTGCCAACGTTCTCCGCAATGTCATATATGCTGATTGGCTTTCCAGGGTTCATCAGCATCCAGTTACTACATGCTGTACTGTAGTATTTTTTGAAGGGCCCAAACACACCTCTGTCCAACGGTTGAAGCTTATGGCTGGTATGTGGTGGAAACGTAAACATAACTATACCATGTTTTTTTGCCAAAGTTATTGCTTCAATACTGACATGGCTTTCATGGTTATCCAAGAGTAACAATATTTGATTACCTGCTGAACATTTGACATGGTGAATAAAATGCTTCAAAAATTCAATAAATTTTTCAGCATTTGACCACCCACTAATGTGTGCTGCTCCCACAGTTCCTGGAGGTGCACCCTTCAGCATGTGGCTTTTAAAATTTACTCTTGGGAAAATCATCATAGGTGGGACGGAATTTCCTATTGCATTTACACAGCAAATAATAGTTATATTAGTTCCTCGTTCACCAGAAGTCATGCTGCCAATCTGTTTCTTGCCTTTTGGGGCTATAACCTTGCCTGGTGTATGCACTGTCGTAATGCCTGTTTCGTCCACATTATAAATGCATTCAGGCAAAAACTTGTATTTTGAAAACAACTCTTGATATTTCGCAAAAAAATAAGAAACATTTGTTTTATTGAAACTGGTAGCTCTTGATAAACTTGTGGGTTGTGGCTTTCTTAGTGAAAGAACCTTATTATTTCTTTTCATAAAATCAAAATACCATTGGTCACCAGCTTCACCATTTCATTCCAGGACTTAGGATATTTTTTTTCATTGGCCTTTGCATACTGAAAAGCAAGCTTTTTAACCTGTTGTTTTGATAACCCGTAATGCATATTGCATGCATCGACAAGGTACTGAACGAGGGCATGCTCTTCGTCTTTAGAGAACACAGAACACGGTCCAAACAGCACATCTGTTAAAATATGCACAATTCAATTCCGTAGTTTCAGAACTAGTCTTCCTACAAAATTCAATGTGTCTTTGCAGTGTTGTTCTGCTTACTCCAAACTGTCGTGCTGCAGTCCGAACTGGAACTCCATCTTTCAAAACTGCTTCTGCAGCCGCAGTTACATTATCTGCATTGGGTTTTGACCTCTTTATTCCATCAGGATTTCTAGGCATCTGAAAAATTAATTATGAATTTGCAGTTTCTCAAAAGAGGAATATTGATAAATTAGGAATTTGCAGTAAGAAAGTGGGATGATAAAGATTGAAAATTTAATTAAAAAATCGTTCAAATCTTATTTAGAATTCTAGGTTACTTTTGTTTTTACAAATCTGAAAATTAGCTTCTTTTTAATAAATTATCATGTTTATATAAACAAATTAATAATAATAGTGAACTTCTTTTTTATAAGTAAAGCACATTGAAAATTCCAGAGCAAAATATACACCCCTCCCATTCAAATAACATCTAATAATATAAAAGAAGGACTAAATCAAAATGGTTCAGATAATTAAGGCCATATTCCTCATTAACTATGAAAACTTTTTCAGTGAAATAGCAGCATAAAGAATATGATTGCAGCTGTACCTAGGGCCATGGCCCTAGGTACAAGAAAACTACATGGCCCTAGGTACAAGACTAGGTAATTTCATACAAAATGTCTTCTACTGAAAAACCCACATGGAGAAAGGACTTATGTAATATGTCATTTAGTGCTTAATATTAGAAACAAAAGTATGAACTAGAATTGAAAGAAAAGTATTTGCCTTACCTTTGTAAAAGAATAAAGAGATGAGCTGTAAAATTTTACTTCAGACCATAAAAAAGCTTTTTCCACTTATAACTTGCCACAACTTTCTCCTCCAAGATTTAAAAATGGCTGTCAAAATAGCAATTGGTGTTGCCACTTACCTAACTGAGTAACAAAACTTAGAACTAAATATTATTCAATTAAAGTGGGGTGGACCTAGGTACACGATGGCCCTAGGTACACAGGTCTCCCCTACTTTAATTTCTTTATTATAATAAGAAAATATCTCTCTTGTGTCTTGTGCTGCCTATCTATTAACTGGGGACTATCCCCTAAACGAGTTCTCGAAACTTAGTACACTAGTCAGAATTCATATGTAAAACGAGAGAAAATATGCTGGAGTGACTTAGGCACTTAAGGGCGCAAAGTTCCTTCTGAGCGAGGGCGCACCGGCCTGAGGGCCGATGGGCCGGCGTGCCAGTCCGAGCCTGGGTACGTGGCTTTCGAAAGTCCTGTCAAAAAATATCCAATATTAAAAAAATGGCACCCATTTAAAATTTACATAACGCCATACCTCCCATAATTTAACATTATAGAAATCTCTCCTTTTTAATTGCTAATTCAATTATTTCTTTCGAGTTGCCCCAACTAAAAAACAGTTCAATAATTTAAAAAAAAAAGAATATTGCCCAGTTAAACTGATGGCATTGAGCTCACAGGCTACGCATACTAATTGTACATTACAGCCTTGTATTTTCGTTAATTCCGTTCGAAAAAAAAAATTAAAAAGGAGTAACAGCTCTCCCCTTTCTCCTTTTTTATACTTAATCATTGAACTTCCTAAACTATCAAGTACATGCTTTATCATATTAAAAAACCTATATCCAAAATTCAGAGCAAATCGGATAATTCTTAATAAAAACCCATTTAGCATTTATATAATTTAAGAGGAGTTATTATCCTCTTTTATTCTTAACCATTAAACTTCCAAAACTATTCAGAGATTTGAACGAAATCTGACAATTCTGATTGAAAAATCCATTTATACAAGTTAAGGGGAGGGGCATTAGAACCCCCGTTCCCCCTGTTTATACTTATTCAATGAACACCTAATAACAGCCACGGACTCGCCTCATCAGAATGATCCTATATCTAAATTTTGAACGAAAACTGTTAATTCTGCATGAAAATCCCGTTTATATCAATTAAGGGGAGGGGCATGAGCCCCCCGTTCCCAATGTTTATACTTATTCTATGAACACCTAATAACAGCCACGGTATCGCCTCATCAGAATGATCCTATATCTAAATTTTGAACGAAAACTGTTAATTCTGCATGAAAATCCCGTTTATATCAATTAAGGGAGGGGGGCATGAGCCCCCCCGTTCCCCCTGTTTATGCGTATTCAATGAACACCTAATGACAGTCACGGTATCGCCTCATCAGAATGATCCAATACCTAAATTTTGAACGAAAATGTTAATTCTGCATGAAAATCCCGTTTATATCAATTAAGGGGGGGGCATGAGCCCCCCGTTCCCCCTCTTATACATATCGAATGAACTCCAAAAACTAATCAGGGAAGCGCCTTATCAGGATATACCTATATACAAAATTTAAAGTGGATCCGATACTTTTATGATGAGTTATCGCGTTACGCACGAACGAACGTACATACAGATCGGACGGGCACATAAGCTCTCAGGCTATGATAGCCTGTGAGCTAAAAAAAAAATTATAACACGAGTTCTGTTTTTTTTTTTTTTTTAATCCTCCGATGCTATTTCTTTCAGACAAGCTAAAAAATGTCGTGTCGTCAGCTCAGAATTTTCTATTCAACCGATTTTGATAATTATTTTTTTAAATGAAAGCTATTTATTTGTAGTTGTGCCCATTTTAGCTATTTTTTAATTTATTTCCATTTTTCCATTTTATTTTTAATTTTAAATGCTTTTTACGATATTTCTTAAATATGGTGGCAACTCAGTTAAGCTTTTCTCTCGATAATAAAAATTTATTTTCCATTATCACTTCCTACGAGTCAGAAGTTTTATTTCATCAATAAACATGTCCTTGCATTTAAAAGTAAAAAGTCAATTGTTTTCGTAAAATTTAACCACAATAAAAATGATTGCGTATAATTATGCACTAATTGAACTAAAAAAAATATTTACTGAGAAATAATAATGTGAATAAAATAACAGATAATAATTTATGATAAAAATTAATGTCTAAAGAAAAATTTCAAATGAGGAAAATGATGTCATTCAGCAACCAGATAAATGGGAATTACAATATTATTACGGATGCCTTTGTCATATTACTAATAACAGTAACTTTTAAAAAACATTTGAAGAGAAAATGACGTCACTATTTAAAACATCGCATTTTTACTCATAACGATATTACATTTCAATATTTCTTTTCATTATGGACACTGAGATTGAGATTTTACTTTCAGATGATTTCAGTTAGTGAAAATAATGTCACAGTAAAAACAAAATTAGTTTTTTTTTTTTTTTTTTTTTTTTTTTTAATAAAACTATTTTTCTGTGAGTGCATATAAAATAAAATTTCTGGATTTCGCCGACACTCGGATTACAATTTTAACTGAAGATGTGCGAATATTTGCATGCAAAATTGTAACTTTTGGAAATATATTATTATACATTGATTCAATAATATAATTACTTTTGCTTTTTTTAAACCAAATCGATCGGGTCTTTTAAATATTTCATTCGTCGAATTCGATGGGATTCCACTCGTTTTATTGTTAAAATGCATTTCCTTTTTCTCAGCGTCTATAAAAAAGCGTTTAAACTAAAGATAATATCCGTTTTTGATGAATCAAGTCAAAGAAGAAGTAGCACGTCAAATTGTATATCTTTATTATTCCGCAATTCCAATGACTCAGAGAGAAATTGCTAATCAATTGGATATTTCACGCCGTTCTATTTACTATTATATTGATAAACACAAGAAAAATGAAGTTAGTTCATTCCATTCTAAACGAGGTCGCCCTTCTAAAAAACCCTATCGATTTTTTTTTTTTTTTTTTTTTTTTTTTTCTAATCGGTGGCGTAACTGAATTCTGCAATGGCAGAATCTACATTCAACTTGTTTTTTTTTTTTTTTTTTTTTTTTTTTTTAGTTTAATAAAAATCCTGATTCTCTAGATAGATTTTTGCATTTTTGAAATTGACGTCATTCGAAACAGAAAATACATATTTTTCATAAACATATATGTATATAAACTGTAAGTAAATGTGTGTTAAAACAACATCGCCTCTTTATATGAGGGATTTCGACGGCAATACAGTCACTACAATCAGAGTTGGGCAGTATCGAAAATACATGTATTTGAAATACATTTTCAAAATATATTTGTATTTTGTATTTTAACCCGACGAAACGAAAGTATTTGAGTAATGCATTTGGTAATGCTTTTTCCAAGTATTTTGTATTTTCAAAATACATTTATATATTTATAACTTTGCGGTTTAGTAAACCGGAAATCAGAGATTCGCAACAAGGAAATATCGTCTGTTTTGTTAAGTCTTCGAATTCTTTTCTGGACGTTTATAAACAGAATTTTCAACTAGTGATATGATAAAGATAGTTAATGAACATGATATTTAGCTTTCCCAGAAGCATTTATGCTGAATGGTTACAAAAATAGTGTTATAATTTTACTGCTGCAGTAAGAACTACAGAAAAATAAAGTTTAATGATAAACAGGAAGTATTATTGAGAGTTTTATTTCTTATTGGTATCAAGTACGTTGGAAATGTAATGTTATTATTTATTATAAAGGCTCGGGAAAAGTTGAATAATACGCTCCTTTTGACGCTCCTAGTGAAAATATACAAGGAGAATAATTTAATTGTGGCTATACATGGCGTGCAATATTGGACAGGAAATATTTCAAAATAATGTCTGCTCATGATAATGGAAAAGTAGAAACTGCTACTGTACAAAACGAAAAGTTTAGTTATATGTAAAACTTTTCAAAGTAGAATAAACTTTAAACTCTTTCAAGTTGGTACTTTAGTTTTGAACTGACATATAGATTTTAACAATATTTTTTCTAGTATCTCGGTATTTATTGAATCGAGATTTTTTTGTATGGTTTTCCAAACATTTGATATTTGTTTACTAGACGTGAAATACAATATACATATACAACTAGTTCCAATTATTGATACAAAAGTATGATGTTCATTGACTGTATTTATTTTTGGATATATTAAATATAAAGATTTTGGTTACAGATTCGTCCTTGCTAGAATTATACATTTATGCCGTATTATATTCTATAAATTAAATTCTATAAAAATGTTTTTTTTAAGGTTTTATTTAATTTTTTTAGTAAATAATTAACGCGGTGCACATTTAAACTAATGCCTGATCAAAACAGGATTTTCAAGTGTAAAGCGAATTTCGATTCTTTTTCAGGTTCCGGCAGGGAAAAAAAAAAGTTTTTAGGTAGAAATTTTAAGCAGAATCTATGCGTATATATAAATGTATTATTAATTTAGTTTAATTAAATTAATAAATCTATACACCTTATAAATATGAGTGTGTTAATTCAAGAATGTCCATGCGTTTGTTTAAAATAAAATAAAATAAAAAAAATAATACTATTTCTTTCTTCTATTTTCAACAGAAGAAAGTATTGTAATCAAAATATTTTAGACTTTCGGTTTTCGACGGATTTACACGTTTTAAGGGTTAGAGATTTAAAAAAAAAAAAAAAAAACATGTTTTTACAAAATTTCTGTCTGTTCGTGTGTTTGTATGTTTGTGTGTCCATATGTCGCCATTCTACCATCAAAAAGTGTATGAAGAAATGCATAGAATTGAACCAAATTTTTTGTGAATGTTTTCGGCTGTGCCAAGCAGATCCTCCTTCAATTTTGAAATATTCCGCCTGAATGGGACGCCGCGATTGCAATTTTTTTGCCATTTTGAACATTGTACCGAAAGTTTATGAAGCAAAAGTTGTAGCAAAAGTTTATGAAGTTATGCATCGAATTGAACCAAATATTTTTGTGTAAGTGTATGTCTATGACTAGTTCGTCCTCCCTGAATTTGAAAAAAATCCACCGGAAGGGGGCGCTGCAATAGAGTTTTTTTGCAATTTTCAATATTGCACCACCTAAAAGTGTATGAAGTTATACATAGAATTAAACGAATTTTTTTGTATAAGTGTTTGGCTGTGGTCCGTAGACCCTCCCTGATTTTGAAAAAAACCGTTGAAAGGAGGCGCTATAATTGCAATGTCTGTGCCATTTTTATTATTTTACCATTAAAATTGTTTGAAGTTATGCATATAACTGAACTAAATTTTTTGTGCGTGATTTTTTGGGGGTATGGCGAGTAGATCCTTCCTGAATTTGAAAAAAAATCCGGCTATCGTTTACTGTTTAAATTCGTTTTTATTCTGATTAATTGACTGAAGCAGAAATTTAAGATGAAAATCATAGTTGGTATATTATTAAACTAGCAAAAGCCATGCTTTGTTTGGATTCGCGAAGCATTATTATTTTATAAAACAGATATTTGAAAGTAACAATATTTTTTTTTTGTTATTATTTTCGCATCTTTATTAAACAAAAACGTTATTTTATGTTTTGGCGCATTTTAATTTTTTATTTATGATGTAAAACTGGCATAATAAGATATTTTCGAAGCAAACTTTTACAATTTTTTTTTAAATCTACTAGGGGGGCCCCGCCCCCCTGCTCGCTATGCTCGCCAACCCCCCGCGTAATCGCTTCGCGATTCTAAATTATTGTCTACCCCTGCTTGCTGCGCTCGCCAATAACCCATGGTATGAATAAGCAGTTGCAGACCTTTCAAATGATGTGTCACACAATTGGTGTTGTAAAGAAATTACAAAATGTGCCCCCTCTGGGGGGCAGAGTGGGGGATGACACACAACACATCCATAATATGAATAAGCAGTTGCAGACCTTTCAAATGATGTGTCACTCAACTGGTGTTGTAAAGAAATTAAAAATGTGACCGCCCCCCCCTCTGGGGAGAGCAGAGTGTGGGGGTGACACACAAGACATCCATAATATGAATAAGCAGTTGCAGACCTTTCAAATCTTGTGTAACACGACTGGTGTTGTAAAGAAAATAAAAATGTGTTCCCCCTGGGGAGCAGAATGCGGGATAACACACAAGACATCCATTATATGAATAAGCAGTTGCAAACCTCTCAAATGATGTATCAAACGACTGGTGTTGTAAAGAAATTAAAAATTTGGCGAAATATTACAGTTATCGCCAAGCTGGCGTCACTTTTGACAACTAATTTTGGTCGCCATCGCCAAGTTGGCGACAAACTTGGCGATTGTTGGCAATGGTAACCTTTCCTCTCTTTATGGTAACCCATATGGCGATGCATAGACGGAGCCCTTTCCTGATTGGTCTATTCGACTCATGGAAGGAGTGGACAACCCGGATTCGTTAGTTCCGGAAATCTTCCACATCAGCATCATTCCAGGAGTCATTCCTTTTAAGACTAGTTTTTTTTTACTATAGAAGGATACATTTAAAACACCTGGCTGTTTTTTTAGTCATCAGCCCTGAGCTTCCTACTGGCCCGATTTTGATAATTATTTTTTTAAATGAAAGCTGTTTATGTGTAGGTGTGCCCATTTTGGCTAATTTTTAATTTATTTCCATTTTTATATTTTATTTTTAATTTTAAAAGCTTTTTCGTGACATTTCTTCAAAACACTGGCCTTTTCTGGCAACAGGTTAAGCTTTTCTCACTATAATAAAAATTTATTTTGTTTTATTCCTTTTCACCAATCAGGATCTTGATCTCATCGGTGAATGTGTAATTGCATTTCAAAGAAAAAAAATAATGGTTTTCGTAAAATTTAATCCTAATAAAATGATTGCACATAATTATTCACTAATCGCTGTACAATACACAGATTATTTACTGTGTGGTATTATTAAGTATTATGTAAATAAAATAACAGAAAATAAACTTTTATAAAATATAATATCTAAAGCGAAATTTTGTCGATGGAGAAAATGTCGTCATTGAGAAAACAGATAAGTTTGTTCCATGAATATAATATACATTGTTATAGCTGTTTCAGTGATGATGTCATATTCACTGACTTTTATTACTGCATCTAAATAAACTGAACTTCTATTTATTTAAAGGTCCGCGATGTGCACGAATGAAAATATTTCTATAAATTGCGCCATTTCCATTTAATTACAATAAATATTTTATGAAACTAAGGAATTTTTAAATAACTGCATAAATCACGCTTTTATTTCTGGAAAGGATGAGTGTTTCAGAAGTTGTAAATGATGTCATATTAGAAAAAAATATCCTGTGATATAACGGTATTACGATATTTCTATTTTACACAATATCAAAAATTAATTAAAATCATTTTGTTGTATTAAGTTATTATTTAAAATAAAAATAAATAAAATGTTTTCTGCTTATCAACAACAAACACAAAAATTTTGTTCTTTTTTATAACAAAGATATCGTTTATCTTTTCGTTGTCATGACAATAAAATTAATTTTGACAAGTTCATGGAAGCTACAAACCAATGAATAAATTAAATTTATTGCAAGTGCTATAAATGTTTAGTGGATTGGTTATGCAGTTTAATGCCCTGTTTCTATAATAATTAAAATATTTTATTGATACTATAATTATTGTAGAGTTATCAAGAGATATTTAAACGGAGAAAAAATAAACTATGAAGATATTTTTGAATTCGTCTTCTGAGGTATTATATTAACTTCCTAAGCAATTTGGCATTTAAATAATGTTTAATGTTTAGAAACCACATTAAAAAAAGATTTGTAGCTGAAGTTAAGTCCAACATAATACTTTATGAGCTGTTTTCCTTATTTTTTATTATTTTTTGAAGTTTGTGTACCTTCATCTTGAAAGATTATGTTATCCTTATTTTAAGAAGTGGCAATTGTTTATTTCGCTCTGTATATTATTGTGTATTATGAGACTGATATATATCACATCCAATGTATACTCTTTTCCGTCGAATTTCGACGGGTGCAGCTAGTTTTCAACTAAAAGCTCTTTTAAAGATGTTTTTAAAATTTCATGTAGCCACTGGTGTTTTTTAATTGTTTGAAATATGCATGTTTCCAATCTTTGTAATCAACATCCGATAATCTTTGATAGCTATTTTAGAATAATATATTTGAAGAAAGCTTGAAGAAAGTTACTTCTTCAAAATCCTATTTTCTGGAAAAAAAACATTTGAAATCTGCTTTCGTTGATACTATGAATTTTTAACTGTAAAACATTTTATTTTAATTTCTTCGTTTTTATACATGTTAGCGTATGAGAATTGCTGTAATTCTCTCCGCGTGGGAGAACTTTTTACTTTCTGCGAATGGCAACTCAATTAATGGAATTACCTTTTAACGAAGCGCTCTCTCATTCTCGCAGTGACGTTTTCACGAATAATTATTGTTGTGTTTGCGAACTTATTAAAGTCTTATTTTTCTATAAAATCCTTCTGATTAATGAGTCGATATTATTTAGCCACAATACGACCTTTGCAAAAATATTTATAAAGAGCTTGAACCAACAACTTCACGCAGATCTTTTAATTTTTCATTTATATAACAAATTTAAGAATTAATTTTATTTGTTTACAATTATTTTGTTGCCAGTTTACAAAAAAAAAAAAAAAAAAAAAAAAAAAAAAAAAAAAAAAAAAAAAATCCATAATACAATTCTTTTGATTTAAACTTTTTTTTTCTGAAAATATACGCGTTTCATTTTTTATTTATTTGCTAAAATGCGTCCGTATTGGAAATGCATGTAAAATAAATTAATTAAAATAATAATTTTTTTAACGTTTTACTGTAAAAAAAATTATATTCTGCAAATCTACAGATCATAATTTATTTTTGTGTTTAATTTGAAGTTAAAATATTGAATAGTTTTTTTTGTAAAGCATACGACAAATTGTAATTTGAGTGGACTAGTAGAGGATTCGCTTCGCTCATCCTAATTAATAATATTTACATATTAACATGTGTAACTAAATTTTGAAGTATTAAAATGTACATATGAGATAGAAGAAAGTTTTGGGATTGGCACATCAACTAGTTTTCTTTTTATGACTAATTACCGAATGCATTTATTCGTTGTTAATTGATACAGTTATTTGTAAGATGAAAGTTCAAAAATCGATATCGTTGTTCATTGCACAGAAAGAGAATTGTGTTTATAGTTTGACTTTTAAATTAATCGAACAAATATATCAAGAGAATTATCATCGAATAAAATATTATATTCATTCTTATTAAAATAATATTTCAAATATAACCTAATTGAGAGAATTCATAAATGACCTTACATTTTAATTTATTAAACACTAGTTAATCCGTCCAGTGTTGCTTGAGCCTGCTATAACATAATATAAACTAGTTGGATGTGCCAATCCCAAAACTTTCTTCTATCTCATACGTACATTTTCATATTTAAAAAAAAGTTACTTATTTTAATGCTTTAAAAATTTTAATTCAATACCATACCAACTTTGATTTTCATCTTAAATTTCTGCTTCAATCAATTAATCGGAGTAAAAACGAATTTCCGTCTCTGCACGAGACGATGGACAATAGAATGATAGGCAGATTTTTTTTTTTTTTTTTTTTTTTCAAATTCAAGGAGGATCTACTTGCCTTACCAAAAAATAATCATGTACAAAAAATTTAGTTCAGTTCTAGAACTAACTTTATAGACTTTTATGTGGTACAATATTGAAAATGGCATAAAATTCGCGATTGTAGCGCCCCCTCCCGACGGATTATTTTCAAATTTAGGGAGGACCAACTAGCCATAATCATACACATACACAAAAAATTTAGTTCAGTTCTAAAACTAACTTTATAGACTTTTATGTGGTACAATATTGAAAATGGCATAAAATTTGCGATTGCAGCGCCCCCTTCCGACGGATTATTTTCAAATTCACGGAGGACCAACTAGCCATAGTCATACACATAAACAAAAAATTTGGTTCAATTCGATGCATAACTTCATATACTTTTGGTCGGTACAATATTGAAAATGGCGCAAAAATCGCGATTGCAGCGCCCCCTTCCGACGGATTTTTTTCAAATTCAGGGAGGACCAACTAACCATTGCCACACATTTACACAAAAAAATTGGTTAAATTCGATGCATATCTTCATATACTTTTGGTCGGTACAATATTGAACATGGCATAAAATTCGCGATTGCAGCGCCCCCTTCCGACGGATTATTTTCAAATTCACGGAGGACCAACTAGCCATAGTCATACACATAAACAAAAAATTTGGTTCAATTCGATGCATAACTTCATATACTTTTGGTCGGTACAATATTGAAAATGGCGCAAAAATCGCGATTGCAGCGCCCCCTTCCGACGGATTTTTTTTCAAATTCAGAAAGGACCAACTAACCATTGTCATACATTTACACAAAAAAATTGGTTCAATTCGATGCATAACTTCATATACTTTTGGTCGGTACAATATTGATAATGGCACAAAAATCGCGATTGCAGCGCCCCCTTCCGGCGGAATATTTCAAAACTGAAGGAGCACCTGCTTGCCACAGCCAAAAAGAATCACAAAAAATTTGGTTCAATTCTATGCATAACTTCATACACTTTTTGATGGTAGAATGGCGACATACAGACAGACACACAGACACACACACGGACAGACAGACATTTTGTAAAAACATGTTTTTTGGAATATCTGACCCCTAAAACGTGTAAATCCGTCGAAAACCGGAAGTCGAAAAAAATTTCGATTACAATACTTTCTTCTATTGAAGATAGAAGAAAGTAACAATAAATTTGTATGATTTTATATCTTTAACATGATTTTATCTGAATTTATATTTGTGAATGAAAAAATTTCTAAAAAAGTATTTATTTTTATTAGTAGATGAACTCCTAAGAAGACATTTTTTAGATTTTTCTAGATTCTGCTTTTAAAAAGTTCTCGTAATTCGAACTCTTTGCAATTTTTATGGGTAATAAATATAAAAGTTTCGCAGTTCGTGTAAAAATTTCGGGAAAAAACATTGTTGTACATTTCTAAAATAAAAATGCTTTTTTCTCGCTTTTTTTCCCGCGTCAGGTCTTTATCGTCCAAACTTTATGAAATTTTAATCGATTGCAAATATATTTGTATTCAAGCTCCAAGTTTTCTACAAGATTTTGGAAAAAGTATGCATAAGTAATAGTGAAGACAGGAAGACAATCAAAAGTACCGCCGAAACACTTTGCTTTTACTTTCTTCTATCTTCAATATAAGAAAGTATTGTAATCGAAATTTTTTTCGACTTCCGGTTTTCGACGGATTTACACGTTTTAGGGGTCAGAGATTCCAAAAAACATGTTTTTACTAAATGTCTGTCTGTCCATCTGTCTGTGTGTATGTCCGTGTGTGTGTCTGTGAATGTCGCCATTCTACCATCAAAAAGTGTATGAAGTTATGCATAAAACTGAACCAAATTTTTTGTAAATATTTTTGGCTGTGGCAAGCAGGTCCTCCTTCAGTTTGGAAATATTCCGCCGAAAGGGGGCGCTGCAATCGTGATTTTTGTGCCATTTTCAATATTGTACCGACCAAAAGTATATGAAGTTATGCATCGAATTGAACCAATTTTTTTGTGTAAGTGTATGGTTATGGCTAGTTGGTCCTCCCTGAATTTGAAAAATATCCGCCGGAAGGAGGCGCGGCAATCGCGATTTTTTTTTGCCATTTTCAATATTGTACCGACCAAAAGTATATGAAGTTATGCATCGAATTTAACCAAATTTTTTGTGTAAGTGTATGGTTATGGCTAGTTGGTCCTCCCTGAATTTGAAAAATATCCGCCGGAAGGAGGCGCGGCAATCCCGATTTTTTTTTTGCCATTTTTAATATTGTACCGACCAAAAGTATATGAAGTTATGCATCGAATTTAACCAAATTTTTTGTGCAAGTGTATGGTTATGGCTAGTTAGTTCTCCCTGAAATTGAAAAAAATCCGCTGGAAGCACTGAGAAAAAAAAATATGCCGCCTTCAACTAGAATGAATAGTTAGTCACTTTCTGAATCTCTAAACTAGAAATATAGATGTCCAAACTATGCGAGTAGGGTAAACAACTAAGCTGAATAGGCGAAATGACTTGACATTTCTAGTCTCATGTTTTCTAGGAGACGAAACGACATTGAACCGTTTCAGTAGCGAGAAATTATCGCTTGATTTTAGGAATGGTTTCTTAAGCTATAATTCTAGTTGCTAAATCAAATCTATTGTGTTCGCATCTATTTGAAGAGATTTTTAGATAAATTTGACAACAAAAATATAGGAAAACGCGCTTGAATTCTAATAAGAGACTCTGGAACGCTCTAAGAAATGCAACTAAAATTTATAGGGATGACATGGAACTATTTTTTCTAGAGCCATTACTTAGATTCTATATGCCAGAACCATATTTTTTTCTCAGTGAGGGGACGCGGCAATCGCGATTTTTTTGCCATTTTCAATATTGTATCGACCAAAAGTATATGAAGTTATGCATCGAATTGAACGAAATTTTTTGTGTAAGTGTATGGCTATGGCTAGTTGGATCGCCCTGAATCTGAAAAAAATCCGCCTGATGGAGGCGCTGCAATAGTGAATTTTATGCCATTTTCAATATTGTACCACACAGTGGCGTAGCTAAGGGGGGCGTCCGCCCCGGGCGCCGAGGCCTAGGGGCGCCAAATTCAGAGAAATTGCTATATGTCTATATTGGGGTGGGGGCGCAAGATTTCTTGCTGGCCCCGGGCGCCAAAAAACATAGCTACGGTACTGGTACCACATAAAAGTCTATGAAGTTAGTTCTAGAACTGAACTAAATTTTCTGTATATGATTATTTTTTGGTAAGACAAGTAGGGCCTCCTTGAATTTGAAAAAAAAAATCTGCCTATCATTCTATTGTCCATCGGCTCGTGCAGAGACAGAAATTCGTTTTTACTCCGATTAATTGATTGAAGCAGAACTTAAGATGAAACTCAAAGTTGGTATGGTATTGAATTATTAAATCATTAAAATGAGTAATTTTTTTTTTAATATGAAAATGTACGTATGAGATAGAAGAAAGTTTTGGGATTGGCACATCCAGCTAGTTAACTTTGTCATCGAATATTTTTCAAATGTTACTCTTTTTTACTTTCTTCTATCTTCAATAGAAGAAGGTATTGTAATCGAAATTTTTTCGACATCCGGTTTTCGACGGATTTACTCGTTTTAGGGGTCCGAGATTCCAAAAAACATGTTTTTACAAAATGTCTGTCTGTTCGTGTGTCTGTGTGTCTGTATGTCGCCATTCTACCATCAAAAAGTGTATGAAGTTATGCATAGAATTGAACCAAATTTTTTGTGAATGTTTTTGACTGTGGCAAGCAGGTCCTCTTTCAGTTTTGAAATATTCCGCCAAAAGGGGGCGCTACAATCGCTATTTTTGTGCCATTTTCAATATTGTACCAACCAAAAGTATACGAAGTTATGCATCGAATTGAACCAAATTTTTTGTGTATGTGTATGACTATGGCTAGTTAGTACTCCCTGAATTTGAAAAAAATCCGCCGGAAGGGGGCGCTGCAATCGCGATTTATGTGCCATTTTCAATATTGTACCGACCAAAAGTATATAAAGTTATGTATCGAATTGAATCAAATTTTTTTGTATCTGTATGACTATAGCTAGTTGGTCCTCCCTGAATTTGAAAAAAATCCGTCGGAAGGGGGCGCTGCAATCGCGATTTTTGTGCCATTTTCAATATTGTACCGACCAAAAGTACATGAAGTTATGCATCGAATTGAACGAAATTCTTAGTTGGGTCGCCCTGAATCTGAAATCCGCCCTGAATCCGCCGGAAGGGGGCGCTGCATCACCGAATTTTATGCCATTTTCAATATTGCACCACATAAAAGTGTATGAAGTTAGTTCTAGAACTGAACTAAACATTTTGTATATGATTATTTTTTGGTAAGGCAAGTAGATCCTCCCTGAATTTGAAAAAAAAATCTGCTTATCATTCTATTGTCCATTGGCTCGTGCAGAGACGGAAATTCGTTTTTACACCGATTAATTGATTGAAGCAGAAATTTAAGATGAAAATGAAAGTTGGTAAGGCATTGAATTAAAATTATTAAAGCATTAAAATGAGTAACTATTTTTTTTAAATATTAAAATGTATGTATGAGATAGAAGAAAGTTTTGGGATTGGCACATCCAACTAGTTTTAACTTGTATTCGTCAGAACATTACATTTTTCTAGGAGATGCAAATCTAGTCTGATGAGATACTTCAAAAGTACTATGCTCAAATTCATACATTTAGAAAAAACTTCTGGAAGGCGCAAATTTTTTGAAAGTGTCGAAATTCGTAATTTTAAAAAAACAATTGCACCGTCAAAAAAGCTACAGATATGCAGATTTCGTTAATCAATACCCCCACCACCATCCCCGAAACTGAGCCGAATGGGAATAAAAGTCAAAAATGAAAACGATCCTTTTTGAAAATTTTTAGTGTTCTATATGAAACGAGTTCTCATATAGACAGAGTATTATTAGTATAATTGTTATTTCTTTTTTATTCATTTAGTAACATTTATTTCAATTTTTAACTTTTTTCAACAAAGTTTAGCTTTACGCTAAGTTTGTTTATGAATTCGAATTGTTTGTCTCTCTGTGTTTTAACTCGCGTAAATATAGTCCGACTTTCATGAAATTCATAGATTTTACTGGGCGTCAGGCATCTTCATATACATTGGAAATGAAGTTTGTAGCATTAACAGTTCATTTACAGGGAAACATAAATTATGGTTACATTATGGTCTATGGAAAAAAAATCGTTTGCAGTGTATTTTAATGATTAACTATTTTAAATACATAAAAATATAAATTTATGTGCAAAAATTTATATAGATCACGGAAGTGTATTACATGGCGATTATTGTTGAATAGGATGTGCACAGAATTTAGCATTCATTTACAGGGAAGCATAAAAGAATTTGGCTACAGAAGAAACTGCACAAACTTTTGAAGACTATGTGCAATAATTGCTGGAAGTGCATTTTAAATTATGGCACGCGTTTTTAAATTGAATTATCTAGACACACGGCAGTGTGTCAGCCAAGTTCACAAAGTAAAAGGCGACACACCGGTCGTGGGTTATATTACCCGAACCATTTCGAGCCACTTTTGACACCTCAATAACTTAAATTCTATTTGACCTACACACTTGTAATTTTTTGTGTCGCGTAAGACCATCTTTTAATATCCGAATCCTCATTTTTTTAAAAAAATCTTTTACCGTTCACAAGATATTGACGCCTGAAAACCATTGTTTTTACCACTGACTCACTGACACACTGACTCACTCATAGAAATGTTTGACTACTTCCAGGTGACTTAGGAAGTTGAAATTTGGTGTAGAGGTAGGTTATTGGATCTATAAATAGGAAAAAACCAGAAATCACCATTAATTAAACATTAATGGTGTGTTAGAGGCTAAATTATTGGATTACAATGGAAGTTTATGAGAATTTCACAAAATACCAGAAATAGTGCCAAGTTGGCGTCACATTTGGCGAGTATCAGGGCTAATCTCTGAAACTACCGAACCGATTTCAAAAATAATGATACCAAAATGATGGTATTCGCCCCGGTTCAAACATAGACAATATCTTATGTCTGTGCCACTAACCAAAAGAGGGTTCACAAGCGAAAAACATTCTAAAAATGTGATTTTTGTTTTACTGAAGGGCCTAGAAGCACAAAATTTGGCATGTTAATTATTTATCAGATATAAATGATCACTAATGACATTTGCTAAAAAATATCAAATTTAAATGGGTGAAAATCCGCGAAGAGCGTTCTAAAAAAGTTCGAAATACCAATTTTAAAACAATCTCAGCAAACAACAAACCGATCTTAAAAGTAATGATATCAAAATGATGATGACAGTCTTTGCTCCAACATATGATATGTCTTATGTTGATTACACTAACCCAATGGAGGTAAAAGAGCAAAAAACATTCTAAAAATGCGATGTCTGTATATTAAGAGACTGGACTGGAAACATAAAGTTTGGCATTTTAGAGTTTATGGGAATTTCGTGAAATATCTGAAATAGTGCCAAGTTGGCGACACTTTTGCCGAGTATCGGGGCTAATCTCTAAAACCGCCGAACCGATTTCAAAATTAATGATACCAAAATGATGGTATTCGCCCCGGTTCAAACATAGGTTATATTTTATGCGTATACCATTAACCAAAAGAGGGTGAAGAAGCAAAAAACTTTCTAAAAATGCAACTTTTGTGTTACTGAAGGACGTAGAACTATGAAATTTGGCATGTCAATTATTTATAAGATATAAATGATAAGGACATTTGATAAAAAATACAGAATTCAAAAGGGGTGAAAATGTGCGAAAAGCATTCTAAAAATGTTCTAAATTGGGATTTTTAAGCAATTTCAGCAAACAACAAACCGATCTTAGAAGTAATGATATCAAAATAATGGTGATAGTCCTTGCTCCAGTATAGGCTATATCTTATGTCGATTCCACTAATCCAAAGGGGGTAAAAGAGCAAAAAGCGTTCTAAAAATGCGATGTCTGTATGTTAAGGGCCTAAAAACATAAAATTTGGCATGTTCATTAATTATAAGATATAAATGATCACTAAGAGCATTTGTTAACAAATACAAAATTTAAAAAGGGTAAAAATGCGCGAAAAGCGTTCTAAAAAATTTCTAAATAGCAATATTTAAGCAATCTTGGGTAGTTTGCGAGCCGATTTAAAGAAAAAAAAAGGTGCCAAAATGATGGTCACAGTCTTAGCTCTAACAAAACTATTGGATAAATTACCAGATTACAATGGGAATCTATGGGAATTTGGCAAGATACCAGAAATAGTGCCATGTTAGCATGACTTTTGGTGCGTAATTTTTGTCGTCAATATAGCGATATTTCACCAAGTTGGCTATAAACGTTTTTGGTCGACAAAATAATTAAGTAGTACCCAATCACGTAAAAGAAACATCCTTGTTAGTGGAGTTTAAAGGAACATAAGCAGTCCTAATGTTAAATTTTTTAATTTGACTGAAAAGAACAGTGAATAAATGCAGGAAAATGCAGAAAGATTAATTAATATAAAATAAAACTAATTTAACTAATTTAACATATTTATTTCAAAAAGGAAACAAATTACCTACTTATTTGACAAAAAATAATGATATCCTGTCAAAAACATGAATGTGAAAGAATGCCAAGTTCGATAAAGGTTTCGCTAATAAAAGAAGTGAGATCTAACTGCAAACCAAGTTCTTTCGGAGCTCCCTTAATCATAAATCCGGTCATGCATAATATTATTCAATTGCTTAAAATGATTTGTTATGTTACTTGTTATTCAATAGAGAGACTTGGCAAGTTTTCAGCTACCAACTTTAATTTTTGAATCGGAATACAATTTAATCTAGTGAATCTGATTGGCAAAGATCTAGTCAATCGAGTGTTCGAATAAGTATATTGAAGTTAAGGTACTGATAAGTTAAGGAAGGGATCAACTTTAATTTCTGATCAACTAAATAGAAAAAATTGAATAAGAGAAAACTTGCTAAGTCCCTCTATTGAATAATAAGTAACATAACAAATCATTTTAAGCAATTGAATAATATTATGCATGACCGGATTTATGATTAAGGGAGCTCCGAAAGAACTTGGTTTGCAGTTAGATCTCACTTCTTTTATTAGCGAAACCTTTATCGAACTTGGCATTCTTTCACATTCATGTTTTTGACAGGATTTTTTTTAATATGATTCTAAATTTTATCGATCCTATACAGGGTTGTAGAAGAATTCTCTAGTACAATTGGTTTATTCACGGAAATTGCTGAATGGAAAATTTTAACTGCGATATTCGTTTCACTGAAATAATTTTTAGCGTTAAGTCTATAAATCGTATACAGAACTGTACACAAAAAGTTGGATATTTTTTCAACTATTGATATTATTGGCAGAAACTGGGTTTTCAAATACAGTCGAGTCTCTATATAACGAAATCCATTGTTCGAATAAAAAATTCGTTATATAGAGAAATTCGATGTATAGAGAATAACGTTAAAATTCCTATTTAATGTGTAAACTTTGAACAATTGTTGTTTTTAATGTGTTTAATTAAGAATTTGAAATTGTTCATAACTCTGCTTAAAATATCACTAAGTACTGTATCAGTACTGTGCAATAGTGAGATTGTAATCCAAAAAAATCAGAGATATTGTTGACATCTCCAAATTCCTTAACTGATTTCCATTACTCTTTTTAAGTCTGCACAAGTCGTATCTTCTCCGTCCTCATAATACACATTATCCTCTAGTATACAAAATTCGGCCTTTTTGAAGCAATTGTAAATTGTTTTTTCTTCAATCATCCTTATTGATCCCGTTCTTATATGTATAACTATCCAATTGACACTGTTTTGAGAAGGATGTTGAAAGGTGTGTGGGAGGAGAGGGGGATGAATTCGTTGTACTTAAAGAACAAGGAGATTCAAGCAGAGAAGCGATAAAAAAAAAACTCAGAACTTAGGAATAAGTGATGGAAAATTGATTTCATGTGATTTCGAAGTTTTTTTGCCACTGAATAAAGAACATTTTATGTAAATATTCGTTATATGGAGATAGATATTTCGCTATATAGAGACTGTTTTTAATGTAATCACGGGAAAAGGGGAACGTTCCTACGAAAAATTCGTCATATATAGAGAAATTCGATGTATGGAGTTTCGTTACAGAGAGACTCGACTGTATATTAGGAATTTACTTTTTTATTTCAGTATCATTGTTCTCTTTAATAAATTGTAAACTTTTATTACAGTATTCCGAATGCATTGGGAAGTGTTTCACAGTCATTGCTTGACGTATGACTTTTTGTTCTTGTTTTTTTTGTTTTGAATTTCAAAACCTTAATCAGTTTTCAAAATACACTTTACATTTATCTAGTGAAACACCCGGATAATTTGAAAATTTTAAAATGCATTTTGTATTTTGAATATATTTTGAAAATACATGTATTTTGTATTTTGAACTTTTTTCTTTTGAAAAGTGTTTTGTATTTTAAGCTAAAAAAAAACAACGTATTTTGTATCGAAATGATTTTTCCATGTATTTTTCCCAACTCTGACTACAATACAGATATTTCAATTATGTTGCGTATTATCGCTGCTTCCATGGTTTAATTTAATCGCTTGCGCAAACGATTTTTTTTTTTTTTTTTTTTTTTTGTTTACATTTTGATTTTGTTAGAACTTTTTTTGAATGGATCTTTTTCTCTGAACTGGAAAAATGCAGTATGAATTTATTTAATATATTATCATACAGCACGATAGTGCTGTATAGTAGAGCTCAGTTGCATCTCTAATGTTAAAGTCCAAAGTTTGCCTCTTAATAACTTTGGACCCATTCATCAGATCGCGACGAAATTCAAAAGGGGAAGTGTCCTACCCTAGATCTCAAAGTTTACAAAAATTCATCCAGATTCACCGATTAGTTTTGGAGATCCAGAACCCCTGTTTTGGCACTTTTTGCTCGTGAAACAACAAAAAAAGAGAAACAACTCAATTATAACTCGAACCTGGAAACATTCAGCGACGTGTAATACAGTGTCTCACAAAAGTGATGGGACACTTGTGCTTTATAAAAAGAAACTGCAATAAAATAAATAACAAACATGTGCAAAAATTTTTTGGGTGTGTTTCATACAGTGTCTCACATAAGTGATGGGACACTTGTGCTTTACAAAAGGAAACTAATCAAATAAATTAAAAAAACATGTACACATTTTTTTGTGGGTGTGTTTCATACTTAAATTTAGTAAAGATTATTACATAACATACATTTTGTCAAAATATTAAAATAGTAATTTAATAAAAATACAAATGTTTAGAACGGAGCAAAAAATAGCTCACATAAGTGATGGGACACCATTATATATGCAACAAAAATCGTTGAAATAAGCAATAAAAATATTTTTTGGGGTTTTATTTTTACTTAAAAGCAATTGGCAATAATTTATAAAATCGTCTGCAGTATTTCTCTCCAGTTTGTTTTGGAATTTTTGTGTTTTTTAGCTCTGTGTAGCCATGAATGCTACACGAAAAGAAACTTCGCCTGAAATTCGAAAATTAGTTATTAATTTGCATATTGAACGTGGAAAATCTATTAGAAAAACTGCTGAAACAGTTAACTTGAGTCGTTCAACAGTTTTCAATATCATTAAACGATATAAAAAGAATCATATGATTCAGGATAAAAGAAGACCTGGCCGACCATCAAAGCTATCCAATGGAATAAAGCGAATTATCGTTCGAAATATTAAAAAAAATCCAAGAAATAGTGCTTCAAAAGTTGCTGCTGATTTACAAGCATTATATGGAATAATTGTTAATCCTGAGACTATTAGAAGGGTAATTCGATCTGCTGGATATCACGGTAGAGTAGCCAGGAAAAAATTCTTCGTAAGTGAAAAGAATAGAAAACTCAGACTAGCTTTCGCAAAATCCAACATAAATAAGAATTCTGATTACTGGAATAAAGTTATATTTGCTGATGAGAGTAAATTTAATATATTTGGTTCTGACGGTAGAATCTTGGTGTGGAGAAAACCCAGGGAAGAATTTCGCAAACAGAACTTGGTACCAACAGTAAAACATGGTGGAGGAGGAGTTATGGTATGGGGGTGTATGTCGTCCGCTGGAGTTGGTAATCTTGTTTTTATTGACAGTATAATGGATCAGTACAAGTATATTGATATTTTAAAGCAAAATTTGAAATCTTCAGCACGAAAATTGAACCTTCATAACGATTTTAAATTCTACCAGAACAATGACCCCAAGCACACTGCTCTGAACGTTAGACTCTGGCTGCTATATAACTGTCCTGAAATAATAAAAACACCACCACAATCTCCAGACTTGAATCCCATAGAGAATATTTGGCAAGAATTGGAATCAAGAATTCGCAAATACACCATTTCTTCAAAACAACAACTAAAATCGGTGCTTCAAGAAGAATGGGGTAAAATCACTCCAGAAATCACAAAAAAATTAGTCGAATCCATCCCAAAAAGATTAAATCATGTTTTAAAAGTAAAAGGAAATCCAACAAAATATTAAAACCTTTTAAAAAGTAAAATTTTTGGATAAATATTTGATGGAAAATTAAGTGTCCCATCACTTATGTGAGCCATTTTTTGCTCCGTTCTGAACAATTGTATTTTTACTAAATTGATATTTTAATATTTTGACAAAATGTATGTTATGTAATAATTGTTACTAACTTTAAATATGAGACACACCCAAAAAATTTTTGCACATGTTTGTTTATTTATTTTATTGCAGTTTCTTTTTGTAAAGCACAAGTCTCCCATCACTTTTGTGAGACACTATGTGTTAAAACAACATCGCACCTTTATTTGAGTGTTTTCGAAGTAAAACAGTTACTACAATATAGATATTTCAATTAAAAAGGGATAATTAGGAAAAAAAAAATATTCTACATTTATAAAAATAACTATTTGAAAATGAAGCTGTGAAAATCTGTGTAGATACCTATCGTCATAAGAAAATCTACGCAGATACCGAGAAACTGCAGTGGGACTACCATCTGGGAGGGGGCGGTTCTGTCGCCAAATGTCGCCAAGTTTTTCGCCAACTTGGCGATATATCGCCAAATCTGGCGTCCAAAATTACTCGCCAAAATTAAAGTTAACTTGGCGTCATTTCAAGTATTTCGCCAAACTAATATGCCTACTAATAATTTTAAACTAATACTAATAACAGTTTAGATTTGTAGTTGAAGGTGATAGATAAAGTTCCTGAAAGAATCTGAAAAAGCTATGAAATCATTCAAAAAACTGGTGGGACCAGAGAGAAAAGTAGAGCGCGATTTAAAAAAAATCTTACAGTAAAATTTGGGAAATATTTTCAATCTGCGTGCAAAAAAAGGGGAATCAGATGATCTGTAAAGCTTATGAAATAACCCAAATTTTTGTTGGCTGAAAATGAGGACTGAGCTTTACTGGTGCTTTAAAATCAATCAGGGAAAAAGAGACATTTTTAACTCTTTTCGTATTTCAATCATCCATAACCAGTTTAAAAATTTGGGTTCATAACTATATGTTACAGGCTGATGTAATGAAGTATGAGAACGGTTCGTTCTGTACAAAGTGTGAACACAATTCCATACCAGCTGTTTTGATAACTGGAAGATCAAAGCTCCAAGTAAACTCAAAACCTTGAATAGATACAATTCAATCATATACTAAATATTTGTGTTCAAACATACTTATCTACATCAATTCCTCAACAACTTGATTATATTAATGTTAATGTTATACTTTAATTATCACACCATGGTTTATTTTTGTTTAGCGTTGTGAAGCTTAACCGATTTGAGACAACATAACAATATATTCTATTGACTACTTTCCTCAGTAATCATTTTGAGTGGATAATAGTATAATTCTGAATATAAGGCACCAGTACAGCTCAGTCCACATTTCAGCTAACAAAAATTTGGGTTATTTCATGAGCTTTACTGATCATCTGATTCCCTTTCTTTTGCACGCACATTGAAAATATTTCCCAAATTTTACTGTAAGATTTTTTTTAATCGAGCTCTACTTTTCTCTCTGGTCACACTAGTTTTTTGAATGATATTGAAGAAAAGATGAATGTGCACAATAATGTCATTATTTGTAATGTGAAAGTTAATGTATGTTTTCTTTATACATTTTGTGTTTGAATTTTTTACGAAGATATGAAAATTGATTTACTTAAGATATAGAATTAGATTGATCTCCCCGATACAGGATAATAGGTAAGATGAATACATTCATGCCCTAGTTAAGACATTTTAATTTTGAAAATGAATACTGATAATTTAAATATCAGTATTAAATAATATTGAAGAATTTTAAAAAAGGGATAGATTCAATATTATTTTGGCATCCAACTGCTGGGATATTTTATTATTTAAGAAGTAACATAAGATAATGGAACAAATTAAACGATTACGTACTCCATTAAGAAGCGCTTTTACACGAATCGCTAATTTACTTGAGAATAAATTAAATGATGAAAATAAAGATATTGAAGAAATTGTGATTTTATATGCTCAATTTGAAGAAAAATGGGTAAATCTAGAACCATAAGATAAGGAAATGTTAGATCTTGTTTTAAACGATAAATCATGTACGCAAGAAAATTATGATACGGAATACGAAAGTTTTAGCGTGTATGAAGAAAAATTTATTAAGTTAAAAACGAAAGTTCAAAAATTTTTTAAAGTTTCTGAAACTGAAAATATTACGAAACAGACGTTTAAATTTCCTAAAATAGAATTTAAATTATTTGGGGGAGATATTAAGGAATGGTTGGCCTTTTGGGCTCAATTTGAAAAGATACATAACGATTCTGATATCGCGAAAGAAGATAAATATCAGTACTTGTTGCAAGCAACTTTAAAGGGTTCTAGGGCTAGAGAAATTGTCGAGTCGTATCCCCGCATAATTCATCGACAATGAAAAGGGAAACGTGTATTTTTTGTAACAAGTCGCATTTAAGTACCGAATGTAGATATGCTAATAGTTTATCTCATGAAGATAAAAAACAAGTATTGATGAAAAAGGGAGCTTGTTTTAAATGTTTAGAAACAAGAAAACACATATCACGTTTCTGTAGAACGAAAATACCACCCTGTGATTGCGGTAAATTACATTTTAAAATAATGTGTCCAACGAAAAATGATAAGGTAAACCCGATTACAGAAAAGTCAGATATCGAAATTAAAAACGACACTGCTTTATCCAATAAAACAAGTACTCGCCATGTACTTTTACAAACGCTTATTGTCCGACTTAGATGTAATAATAAGATGAAATATATAAGAATATTAATTGATTCAGGTTTCAGTAAATCGTATTTATCATCACTTGCACTGGCCGAAATGGGATATGAATGCATAGGGGAAGAAAATTTGACACATAGTTTATTCGGAGGCACAGAAACCGTATCAGCACATAAGAAATATTTGATTAGTCTGAGTGACTTCTTTGATAATTATCGATGTTGTTTCGAAGTGTTAGATCAAGAAAAAATTTGTTCGATCATTCCAAAAATTCCCCGTGGCTCTTTTATGAGTGAAATAAAGAAGCATAAAATTTTTCTATCTGATTTGAATAACCAGGTCAGGCCCGGACTGGCTCCGTTGAGGGCCCTCGGCTAGAGATTGAAAAGGGGCCCCTTACCGAGGAAGTTGTTATGAATAGAATTTGAAAATTAGGCTTAAATGCCTAAAAACCATATTTAGCCATTTTGTCGCTTGTAAAATAATTGAGCAAAAAATTTAGTTTTTTCTAGTGTAGTCTTCTTACTTTCACAATAAATACTAATATTATTTTATATACGGTACCAAAACTAGTTCCAAGCTAGAAAAAAATAAACTAATTAATTACAAGTGGTGTATTAGTTCAAAAGAGAGGGGTATATATTTTTAGATTTAAGCATCAGAATTACATCGTTGAAGCCACAATATTTTAATTGCTACTGCAATACTTAAGTAGAAATTAAAAAGGACACAATAATAATAAACAAGTTGGAAATTGCACTTGAAACGTAGCAAAGGAGGTGCGTTCGTACGATAACAAAATTTTAAAAATAATCAGACCTTGCTGATATAGTAGAGAGTACTTCGGATACAGTATAGTGGCCGAAATCTTTGTGTTCCTGTAAATATGCAGAAATTAATTTTTATTACACCTCAGCAACGCTTATCTTATTCATAAAATATGAAGTAGTTTATTATAATTGAAACACGCCCCAAACAATGTTTCCCCGTATAGTAATATGTAGTGGAATACTTTTGTGTGGCCCTGTAATTTAATAATAAATATTCTTTGCATGACAGATTGTACAGAATGTATATTTTAGTATATACTTCATAGATTCATGTGAATTCTATTATGTTCGAATGAGTTCAATACCATTAAAATGCATTTGAAACTTTTTTTCGCATTGACCGTAACGTAACGGAATACTTTTGATTGTCCCTGTAATTGATCTATGCATTCCATTTTCATAACATTTGAAAAGACTCGACAAAATTATGCAATAATTATATGTTTTAAATTTCAAATGATTAAAATGCATTTGAAACTTTTTTCCCCTTGACCGTAATGTAACGGAAACCTTTTGATTGTCCCTGTAATTGAACTATCCATCCGATTTTCATAAAATTTGAAATGACTCGGCAAAATCATGTAATAATTATATATTTTAAATTTCAAACGATTCGGTTGGGCAGTTTTTGCGTTGTTACATGCGGACGGACAGACAGACGAACGGACTGAGCGACAACTGTAGGTGCTACATATTTACATAATTACGAACGCACCTAAAAACCAAGCATATTGAAAAAAAACAATGTTATCTTTAATTTTGATTTAATGTGTACGCATTGTGAAGTACATTTTATAAAATTTACAACAGTTAAGAAATGTTATATTATTGTGAACGGCTGTTGACTAACCTGACACCTTTTTGGCTAGTTCTTCACTGGTTCTGGTTACTTCTTCTTTAATAACATCTTTATCTAAATTATAAAATAAATCTTTTTCTACATTCATGACAAGAAGATTAGACATAAGATCGTGGCTTAAATTAGATCTAAGTCCATTCTAAACAATTTTAAGTTTAGAAAACACCCTTTCACAGGTGACTTGTGTTGTGGCGTAGCTGGAGCATTTTGTTTGGGGGGAGGAGGGGTGGAGTTCGAATTTACCGAATGATAATTTAAAATCCCCGAATGATTGTAATTTAGTTTTTTATTTTCTCTTCATGTATATTTATGACTTATTATATTTTTAAATGAGCACTGCGAAAATAATTGTATCTACGGTAGGGATGCCGAACCTTTTCTAGAGAAGAGCAACTTAGTTTTCGGGAAACTAAATTTTGCTTCGATAAAAGAGCTAAAACACAAACATAAGTGGGTAGTGCCGAGTAAAGAATAAGGAACTTTATCAACGAATTCAAGAGAGGAGCTGATCAACAAATTTTTCCTGGTCAACGAAATTCCCGTTTCTTCCGCACCCGATCAATGAAATTTCAATTTTTCCCGCCTAATCGAAAAAATATGCGTTTTTTTCGATCGAGAAAATTCGCGATTTTTCTGGGCCTGATTGACATAATTCACAATTTTTCTGCACTCGATCGGTGAAATTCGCGATTTTTGAGAAGCCGATCCACAAATTCTCAATCTTATTACACCTGATGGACGAAATTCACGATTTTTCCGAGCTTTATCGACAAAACTTACGATTTTTCCAGGTCTGAGCGACATAATTCACGATTTTTCCGTTCCCAACCAACGAAATTAGCGCCTTTTTCAGTTCTCTGTCGATAAAATACGCATCTTATCGCTTACGAACAATGAAATTTATGATGCTTAAGTGACTGACGAAATCTGCATTTTTTTCCCCCGCCGAAAATTGATGAAATCCGCGATTTTTTCTGACGATAAACTGACGAAACTCATGATTGTTCAGCAGCCGCTGAAAGAACCTTTAAATTTTTCCACGCATCATTGACAAAATCTGCAGTTTTTCCATGCCCTATAAACAAAATTAGCGATTTTTTTCGTTCCGAATCGACAAAATTCGCGAATTTTTCGTACCTTTCGCCCGAATTCACCCTTTTTACGAAGCCAATCGGCTATATTCGCAATTGTTTCGTTCTCCATCGACGAAATTGGCAATTTTTGAGTGTCATATCAAGGAAATTCGTGATTTTTTTGTTCTCGATCGACAAAATTCGCGATTTTTCCATGTCCAATTGACGAAATTAGCGCTTTTTTCCCTCCTTGACCGATGTAATACGAATTTTTCCGCGCGCGAACAATGAAATTCGCAATTCTTAACTGATTGACGAAATCTAGTTTTTTTTTTTTTTTTTTCAGCTGTAAATTGATGAAATCTGTGATTTTTTTCTCGCGATAAACTGATGAAACTTACGTCCTGCTTCCATTGAAAGAAATTTTCGATTTTTCCACGCATCATGGACAAAATCTGCGGTTATTCTGTACCCAATCAATGAAATTAGCGAATCGACAATATTCACGAGTTTTTCACACCCGATAGCATGAATTCGCGCTTTTTACGAAACCGATCGACCATATTCGTAATTGTTTTGTTCCCGATCCACGAAATTGGCAATTTTTGCATGTCATATCAATGAAATTCACGATATTTACGTTTCCGATGGACAAAATTCGCCGTTTTCCCGTTCCCCATTGACTAAATGCGCTACTATATTCGTCATTTTTTTCGTTCTCGATCGACAAAATTAGCAATTTTCTTCGTGCTCGATCGACAAAATTCGCGATTTTTTGGAGAGCTAAAGACGTAATTCAAGAGTTTTTCAAGGCCGTTAAACAAAACTCACGATTTTTCCACCCAGTAATTTCGATTTTTCCGAACCCGGACAACGAAATTCGCGTATTTCACGCGCGGTACGCAAACAAAGCAGGCGATTTTTTCGCAACTTATGAACAAAATTTGCAATTTTTTCACGCATCATCAAAAAATTTAGATTTTTAATTTTTTTTTTTTTGGCCCGGTCAACGAAATTTGAGATTTTTCGCGTACGATCAACAAAAGTTATTTTTTCCGTGCTCTATCAACGAAATCCGTGATTTTTCCATGTCCGATCGACGGAATTTGCGATTCTTAAGTGAGTAACAAAATTTTCAATTTTCATGTCGCAAATTCTCGAAATTTACGATTTTTTCCTGCAACCAATACCCCAAAATTGCAATTTTATCTAGTTATAAATTCGCGGGTCTCATGTTAACCCATCACTGTCCACATTTGAACCGCGGGCCACAGTTTGTGCATCCCTTATAACTTATTAGATTATTGAAAAATCGAAAAATGTTTTGCATTAAATACAAAACAAAATGATTTATTTTTCAAAATTATCATATTTTTTATTCTTAGACAGGTAAGATTTTCAGGTGCACTTACTGATATGCTAATAAATTTATTTCATTACATTAGATATGAATATCTGAAATTTTTATAGATACAGCAGAGCTGCCACATATGACTGTTTTTTTTTTATTATTCTAACTGACACCACTTTTTCAATACAGAAATCCTTAACACTTTGTTTGACAACATTTGTAGGTGAAATATACTTCAAAATATTTATTAGAGAATTTTTGGTGCGAACAGAATATAAAAATAATCACCTATGGTAGCCCTGATACAGGTATTCGAAAAAAATATTTCATGAATGTATCAAAGTACTAAGAGGATTTGTGAAGACTTGAAAGGATATTCCAAGGGAAAATAAAACATAGATGTTTTTGTTGGCAAATATTTAAAAAAATTAAAAATGTTCTATACTTACTGGTACATTCAAAATAAATTATTTCAGCAGATTTTGACATATTGTTCACCTTTTATAACATGAATAGATAGGTTATCACTTATCAACTGTTAAAAAAAAACTATAAAGCTATTTAAAATTTTCTAGTTCACTATTTTTATGTTTCATAATTAGAGTTACAAATACTACATTTTACATTAAATTTAGGGACATTAAAGCCCAGTTTAATCCCTTCGGGACAAGCGCCTTTTACGAAAATTTTATTCGGTTGGAACCACTTTCTAAAAAGAAGTTACCTTTACTTAAAGAATCACCAAAAATGCTCTAATTAGACATAGCATACATTGCATTTATTTTTTTGTGGTGAGAAAATCAAGGTCTATATGCTCTTTTTAAGGGTGCATACTTACACCCATGGTACTGAATAGGTTAACACAAAACAGTTTTAATTTCATTCTCATTTGCAGAATGAATGCATTTTTAAAAAATCAGTTTCCTTCGAAATACCAAATAGCACATAAGAATTATTAGCATTTTGAAACTCTTTTGGAGATTTTCAGCTGTATTATCAGTCCTGGTTAATGATCACCAGAACGCAATAAATCTCCGTAGGAAGGCTTTGATATTTTGAGCCACTTGTCTGTGAATAGCTTAGGACAGTACAGAGATCCATGAGTTAGCCAGCAGCCCTCTTCCGTCTGACTATCGACGAAATAAGGCATTACTAAGTAGACTATCATAAACAAAAATCAATTGGCAATCGCTTAAAATTTATTGTAAACTCGAACTGGAAAAAAAAGATTATTTGGCAATAGTCAAATTGCTCTGATGTAATTTTATATAAATTAAGACATCCACTATTTTTGCGGCCCCTCCGGGGCCCCCTTGGGCTGGGGGCCCTCGGCAATCGCCGACCTGCCGACCTGGCCAGTCCGGGCCTGAACCAGGTTGAATTGCTGTATAAATTTCATCTAACGAAATTCATGGGCTTATAGGAGCTGATACAGCAGGCAAATTGTACACCGGAAAAATAAAACAATTGATTTCTGGCTTAGTAGTAATGGAAACACTTCTTGGTTGGACTTTGATGGGAAAAACCGACATTTTTAACATATCAGAAAGCACAAACAGCGTCATGTCACTTTATGTAAATGATGCAAAAATTTCAGATTTATAGAGGCTAGACACGCTTGGAATTCTCGATCCTGGTGAAAGCGGAAACAGACAAGAAATAGAAAAAGTAACTGAAAAGCATTTCAATAGAAATATAAAAATAGATGCAGAAGGAAGATATGAAGTATCCCTCCCATGAATTGAAAACCATCCTCGGTTACCAACATGTCGAAAAATTGCTGAACGACGATTAAGAAGTTGTGTCGAATCACTAAAGAAAACAGGAACATTAGAAGAGTATGAAGATGTATTAAAAGAATGGATAGAAGAGGGTGTTATTAAAGAAGTTAAGAATACTTGTAATGATGAAAGTGAACACTACTTGCCACATAGAGCTGTGATTAAAGAAAATTCGACCACAATAGTTAGACCAGTCTTTGATGGTTCAGCAAGAAAAAAGGATTCACCTTCAATCAATGACTGTTTAGAAAAAGGTCCTAATATAATAGAACTCATCCCGGCTATATTGAATAAATTTCGACAGAAGAAAATAGGCGTGATTGCGGATATTCGAAGAGCATTTCTGCAAATAGGTTTAAATGAGCGAGATGCACCATTTCTGAAGTTTTTATGGTGGAAGGGAGGTGACCCCGAAAAGTTGGGAGTTTTCCAGCATAAAAGGGTTGTTTTCGGTCTTGCATGTTCACCTTATTTGCTTGGCGCAACTATCCGATATCATCTGAAGAACGCACCTTCTAGATTTAAAGAAACATCAGAGAAATTGATGAAGTCTTTTTACGTAGATAACTGCGTCACTAGTGTTGATAATCATGAGAAGCTTGGAAAATTTATTGAAGAATCCAAACTTATTCTCCAGAATGCTAAGTTTGATCTTCGAGGATGGGAATAAAATATTCATGAAACAGAAGCAGAAAACTTCCCAGAAGAAAAGATTATTCCAGTTTTGGGACTAATGTGGAATTTAAAAGCTGATACTATGAAAATAGATTTACGAAGATGTTTTGAAGATTCCACTGTTGTAACGAAAAGAACAATTCTGAGCGCTGTTCATAGAATTTTTGATCCCATTGGGTCCAAAGATTCTTCTTCAAGAATGTTAGAAGTTGAAAGTTTCGTGGGATGCTGAATTACCTGAATCTATTGCCAAGAAATTTGAAAAATGGCGAAAGGATGTGTCTAAATTAAAGGAAATAGAAATCCCTCGATGTATTATTTCCAATTATGAAGCTTCAAAGAATATTTCATTGCACATATTCTGCGATGCAAGCAAGAATGCATATTCTACATGTATAAAAGATGTGCGACTGAAAACACAATATCTTGTCAGCTTGTACAGGCTAGAAGCAGAGTTGCTCCAATGAAAACCATTTCTATTCCTCGATTGGAGCTACTTTCCTGTAATATCGGAGCTAGACTAGCACAGAGTGTTATAAATGATCTCCAGTTGAAACCTATCCCGAAATTTTTCTGGTCTGATTCAGCAAATGCTTTATATTGGATCAAAGGAACTGAAAATTGGGCTCCCTTTGTTTTCAATAGAGTTAAAGAAATCCGATCTTTGACAGAACTTGAAAATTGGTATCACATCCCAGGATCATTAAATGCTGCAGACCTCCCTTCTCGTGGTTGTAATGCAGAAACTTTAGCAAAATCTAAATGGTGAGAGGGCCCAGAATGGTTGCGAAGACCAGAAAATGAATGGCCAAAATCCCATGTTGTTCCTGATTTCAACGTAGTATATTCAGAAAAGAGAAAAACTGTTATTAGCACTACAAACCATGAAGAATCAACTGAAAAAAAATTATAACAGATTTTCATCATACGACAAATTGATCCGAATTATTGCTTGGATTTATAGATTTTTTACTAACTGTAAAGTAAAACTTGCCAATCGGATTTCTGGACTCTTAACGCTAGAAGAAATAAACAGAGCTGAAATATCTTTGTTAAATAGTACAAAATGAATCATTTTCAGGAACTGAAGATAAACGCTTAAAATCACTTCAATGTTATAAAGAATCAAATGGACTACTTAAAGTTAAGACTCGTATTCTGATGAGAGAAGATAAAAGAAATTTCCGATTTCCAATACTGTTACCCTGCAGTCATCCAGTTGTCCAAATACTTATTCGGACAAGACATCTTAGTTTAAATCATGCTGGCACCCAGATATTAATGAGTAACTTAAGAGAAGATTTTTGGATTTTGAAATGCAGGAAGACTGTTAGAAAGGTAATCAGAAGCTGTGTACGCTGTAAAAGATTCAATTCAAAACCTAAACCGATTATAGAAGCTCCTCTTCCGGAAGATCATATAAAAGAAGCTGCAGTATTCGAAGTTGTAGGAACTGACTACCCCGGTCCTTTACTTCTTCGATGCGGTCAAAAAGCTTGGATTGTTATTTTCACATACCCTGTCTACAGAGCCATACATTTAGAGATAGCCACATCCCTATCTACTGACAACTTTTTGCAAGCTTTTAGAAGATTTATAGTACGAAGAGGTAGACCTGCGATAGTATATTCTGACAACGGAAAAAATTTTACGGGTGCTGAAAATTTGCTGAAACAAATCGATTGGGATGTCATTTCTCAGTACAGCGCAGCTCAGAAGATAATTTGAAAATTTAACCCTCCATCTGCGCCGTGGTGGGGTGGATTGTGGGAGCGTTTGATAGGCATAATAAAAGGGATCCTTCGAAAAGTCTTAGGACGAAGTTCTTTAAATTTAGAAGAAATGCAAACTGTTATTTGCAATACTGAAAGTATTGTTAATCAGCGGCCTTTGACCTATGTTTCAGAGGAAATTGATGATTTAACTCTAATCTTACTCCCTCTATGTTTTTACAAGACATCAGAGAATCAGGTATTCCTGATCTTGACATTTTGGATTCATCGTTTATTAATAAAGGACATGCTTATAGACAACGACTAAAGCAAGATTTGCGAGAAAGATTCCGTACTCAATATTTGGGATTTTTGAGAAATCCTCGAAATTTGACAAAAATCCGAGACCTATCCAAATTGATGATATTGTTCTAGTGTCCAGTGAGAATGTTAGAAAACTTGAATAGCCGCTTGTCAAAGTTATTGAACTGTATCCTTCCAAGGATAGAAATGTGCGATTAGTGAAGGTTAAAATGAAAAGTGGCGAATTTCTACGTCCTTTTCTGAAATTGATTCCTCTAGAAATAACTCAAGAGAAAGGCACCGAACTGCACTCTATAGCTCAAAACTCAACATCTCCCGAACAGACTGTTCAACCACATAATAAAGAAAGTCCTTTAGAACCTGTTCCTTCTAAACCGATGGTAAGGCTGAATGGAAAAAATTGTTATTTAGATCCTTCTACGAATAAGCCAATGAACCAGCATTCTATTAAAGACTGTGTTAAAGACTCTCCTGTAGTGACTGTTCCTGAAAACAATCTAAATATGGTCGTTTATATAAACCCAAAGTAAAGTTTGAGTTTCATTGAATTCAAAACTCAAAGGTGGGAGTGTGTTGCACATTATCGCTGCTTCTATGGTTTCATTTAATCGCTTTTACTTTGCGCCTCGCGCAAACGATTTTTTTGTTGTTGTTTATATTTTGATTTTGTTAGAACTTTTTCTCTGAACTGGAAAAATGCAGTATAAATTTATTTAATATATTATATTGAAGAAAAGATAAATGTACACAATAATGTCATTATTTGTAATGTGAAAGTTAATATATGTTTTTTTGTGCATTTTGTGTTTGAATTTTCTACGAAGATATGAAAATTGATTTACTTAAGATATAGAATTAGATTGACCTCCCCAATACAGGATAATAGGTAAGCTGAATACATTCATGCTCTAGTTAAGACATTTTAATTTTGAAAATACTGATAAATTAAATACTGATATACTGATAATTTAAATATCAGTATTAAATAATATTAAAGAATTTTATAAACAGGGATAGATTCAATAAATTAAAAAGGCATAATTTAGAAAAAAAAAATTTCTATGTAAATAAAAATAACAATTTGAAAATGAAGCAATAAAAATCTGTGTAGACACCTATGGCCAAAAGAAAATCAGCGTAGATACCGCGAATCTGCAGTGGGACTACCCTCGGGGAGAAGGCGATTCTGCCGCCAAATGTTGCCAAGTTTTCCGCCAACTTGGCGTTACTTCCGATATTTCGCCAAACTAATACGTCTATTAAAAATTTTAAACTAATACTAATAATAGTTTAGATTTGTTAGTTGAAGGTGATAGATAAATTTCTTGAAAAGATCTGAAAAAGCTATGAAATCATACAAAAAAAACTGGTGGAACCAGAGAGAAAAGTAGAGCTCGATTTAAAAAAATGTTACAGTAAAAATTGGGAAATATTTTCAATCTAAAAATGTGCGTAGAAAAGAAATGGAATCAGATGATCTGTAAAGCTCATAAAATAACCCAAATTATTGTTAGCTGAAAATGTGGACTGAGCTTTACTGATGCCTTATATTCAGAATTATATTATTATTCATTCAAAATTATTACTGAGCAAAGTAGTCAATAGAATATAGTATTATGTTGTTTCAAATCAATTAAGCTCCACAACGCTAGACAAATATAAACCATGAAGTATTAAGTAAAGTATAATATTAATATAATCAGGTTGTTGAGGAACTGATGTAGATAAATATGCCTGAACACGAATATTAATATATGGTTGAATTGTATGTGTTCAAGTTTTTGGGTTTACTTGGAGCTTCGATCTTCCACTTATCAAAATCGCTGGAATGGAATTATGTCCACATTAGTAGGGGAAAAATGGGGCTCCGGCCCCGGGAGGAGGATTGAGGATCGGTGGTGGTGGTGGGCTCCTCCTCCTCAAGCCTCCTCCTCAAGCCTCCTCCACAACCCTCCTCCTCACACCTCCTCCTCCTCAATCCTCAAGGTTGTCTTGTAAGTGAAGGGGTTAAAAGGGGGGTCAAATTTTTTTCGTGAAATTTGAATATTTTATGCTATAAGAGAGGGGTAAAAGGGGGATAATTTTTTTAAGTATACTACAGTACGAGCGGTTCTTTTGACTGTTGATTAAGAGAGGAATGATTCATATTAAATTAAAAATAGTAATTAATTAAAAGGTAATTAAAAATAATAAGTGAAAAATAATGAAGGGACTTAGAATTTTTCGAGCGGTTTTTTAGTCAAGTATAGTACGTAGTAGAATTTAAGAAATGAATAATAGCAATTAGTAATTAATTAAAAAGTAATTAAAAATATTGAGTAAAAATAATGAAGGTAATAATTAAAAATGATAATTAAAAATAATGAGTAAAAAATAATGAAGGGAATTTTTCGGGGAAATTTTTTCACCATATTGTAGTACGAAGGTGATTTTTTTATTTTAATGATTTAATTTGTGAACTTTAATTTTTTTTTTTTTTCACCGTGTTTTACATAAGGGGTTAAGCGGATATTTCAAAGACAGAGAATATTTTTTTCTGTACTATTGTATGAGTGGTTTTTAATTTTAATGTGGCGACTTAAAAATTTTCAGTTTGGTGTAATTTTAGAGTTTATTTTTTGATTTTTAGCTGAAATTTTGGGGAGATTGATTTTTTTTTTTTTTTCACCGTGTTTTTTTATGAGGGGTTAACCGGGTATTTGGAAACATAGAATTTTTTTTTTCTGTACTATTGTACGAGTGGTTTTTAATTTTAATGTGAGAACTTTAAAATTTTCAGTTTGGTGTAATTTAAGAGTTTATTTTTTGATTTTAAGCAAAAATTTTGGGGAGTTTGATTTTTTTTTTTTTTTTTTTTTTTTTTTTTTTTTTTTTTTCCCACTGTACACTAACATGATGAGTTAAGCGGGTATTTTGGGGGAAATTATTATTTTAGGCTAATCATACACGAAGGATATTTTTTTTTCGGGGGTTAATATTTTAATAAAGAACTAATTAAGAAGGGTGCATTCATGGGGAATTAATGAATTATTTTTTTAGGAGTAATTTTGTTAAGAATGAATTATTTTTTCATTTTTTTGGAGTTTTAAGTGGATATAAATGTTAAATAGGGAGACTTCAATTTTTTTTTACAATGAGATTAACGCGCGCTCGTCAACATAACCGTACGGAGTTTGTAACTTATGCGTTAAAAAGCGACTCTCAAGTGTATAAACAGATTTCTACTCACGTCTTTCATGCAATCGAATTCTAGAAAGGATAGTGCATTCGAAAAGGTTATTAATAAAAAGAAGATAATTTAAAATTATGAGTGCGCGCTCGTCGACCTAACCGTACGGAGTTTGTCATTTTCTTAGAATCACGTGTGAATATTGGCTTAGTCTATCTTAGAAAGACCTTCACCACCTTTATCTCTATCCACCTTCGAAAATAACACATGCTTGTAATGGGAATTTGGGAATAATAACTTTAAATATTAATTTAATGAAGGAACTTTAAAATTATTTCGAGTACTATTTTTAGTCAACTATGTTATACACTTGATATTTTAGAATAATTAAAAAATAACTTTAAAATTTGAATGAGAAAATATGTTTCAAAATGGGATTTTACGTGCTAGCATTGAATCGCACTCGTCGTCATAACGGTTTGGAATATGTGGTTTCCTTCGAACCTTGGTGAAAATGTTATTGAATTGATTATTATTTTGTGTGTGTGTTGTATGTATGTGTGTGTATGTATGTATGTGTTGTATGCATGTGCGTGTATTGTATGTATGTATGTGTATTGTATGCATGCATGTGTGTTGTATGTATGTATGTATGTGTGTTTCATGTATGTATGTGTGTGTCGTATGTATGTGTGTGTCGTATGTATGTGTGTGTCGTATGTATGTGTATGTTGTATGTATGTGTGTGTATGTATGTTTGTGTGTTGTATGCATGTGTGTGTGTATATGCGTGTGTTGTGTGTATGTATGTGTGTGTGTGTGCGTTGTTTGTATGTGCATGTTGAATGTATGTGTATGTATTTTTTTTTTTTTTGCCGATAGGTGTGATCTTTAGCTGAAAGTGACCTAGGGTCAAAACTTTTACCCAGGAATCGCCACGGGGAGGCAGATCACATGATTCCCGTATTGCACACATTCACATACATTATTTCGAGCGATATTTTTAGTGAAACATAATATGCAATTGAATTTGTAGAATAATTAAAAAATAATTTTAAAATTTAAATGAAAGAATGTTTCAAAATGGAATTTTACGTACTAACATTTAATCGCTCTCGTCGGTTTTTACTGTTTGGAGTCTGTCATTTTCCTTTAACCTTGGAAAACCTTGCGTCAATAATGATATTTCAGAAAGACCCCCCCCCCCTTTGGGTACTCTTTTAAACTAATATTTGTAATGAGATGTGTTCGCGCGCGTCGGCCTAACTGTTTGGAGTATCAACATAAAATCAGCAAATTAATGCAAAATATTTCAAATAGTAAGAAAATGATTGATTAAAATCACCAAGTAAGATCAAAATACTTCAAGCAATGAGAAAATAAATGTTTAAAATCGACAATTTAACATTAAATATTTCACAAAATAAAAAAAAACGAAAGATTAAAATCGCCAACTCAAAATGAAATCTCATGCAATTAGAATAAAAACATTAAAAAAATCGTCAAATTAAAAGATTATTCTTATCTCACAATAAATAATGTGAAAGACCTACTCAAAAATTCCAGTTGAAGAAAGTTTTCGTTCAAAATTTAATTAAAACTTCTAAAGATTTGGAATATCACATAAAAAATTTTAAGTAAAAAATTTTTCGAAGTATCAACATCAAAGATTAATTTTTCTTATGAATTTTAAAATGCTGTTCTAATAATTGACCTTGCAAAGAAAGATAAACAAACAATGATTCACCAGTTGCTTGATAAGACTCAACCCAGAAAAAGACGAATTCCCCCAAAATTACTCTTAATATTTGAATTCAGTCCAACATTAATCTTCCAAGGTTTTATATAAAAATTAACATGCAATCGGAAATACTTCAAATGAATTTACAATAATAATAATATCAATAATATGTCAAAATTTTCTTTAGTAAGTTTATTTAATAAGAATATTATTAAAACTTGTCTCAGTAAGTAATCTGTAGTAAACATACTAAAGTTTAAATTATCCCACCCGAATAACTATTCGCTTAATTTTTAATTTAATTAATATCATTATCATATAAAATAATTATGAGCTGTAAGTGTAAGCATTTTTTAATGTAGAGAGAACTTTTCACATGGGTAATTTTTCATTGTTAGAACAATTAAAAATTAAATAATAATAATAATAATTCTTCAGTAATTTTCAACTGATCTTAAGGAATTTTAAGAGTCTCTTTAAAATATAAATATTACATTTTTAGAAGACTAATCTTAATGTTAAATTATAACTCTTCAACTCTTTTTAACACATTTTAGGTAAGTACAATAGATTATTAATTTTTCCAACATAAATAAGAAATGACTATTTCATAATAAAAATGATTTTTAAGGATAATGTGATGGATCATTTATTGCTAGCAAAATCGCGATATTTTATTTACAATTAATGTTAAGAATAAAACATAAGAAGTAAATTGACTTACTTAAATTCGTTTTACTATCAACAGTTGAACACGTTAGAAACCATACTTCATAACCAGTCAGTGACAATATACTGAATGAATGAATCAGACTGTTGACCCCACGCCTTATCTTTAACGTTATTTCCCAATACTCTGAATCATGAGATAACTTAAAATGTCACGTTCAAATATGAAATTAAGACTTATGTTAATGAATTTACTTTATTCATATGGAATATAATTAATATAATATGCAATTAAAAAGGGACTTAATTTATTTGATACGTCATAATTAAGAATTTAATTAAATCCTGAATATAATTTTTTTAAATCTTATTAATAGAATAGAATTGAAATTCTTTTCATAATTTTCAAGAAACACACATGTTATCGAATACTTAATAGATTATTTTTCTTAATGAATGTGTAATTAACATTTTTAAAGGATTTTTTCTAATTAATTAGTGTTTAATTAAAAATTTCATAATTAAACTAAATATATAAAATAAAAAGGGAATTCTTTTCAAAATTTTCAAGAAACACTAAATTATTATTAAGCAATATTTTGAATAACTACAAACTTTAATCATGATGAGTTATCACTGTGAATGATCTTTTCTTCTCATATGTTATTAAAACAAGTTTAAGTACCCAAATTTATTGATATATTTCATTGTGTGTTGGTTCCTTCTTTACTAATTACCGTAAAAATTATTCATTTAACAATCATTTAACTTTCGCATTTTTAAACTTATTTATATGATGTACTAACATTTATTCATAATATGCATAATTTTATTAAAATTACTAAAGAAAATAAAATTTATACTATGTAAAAAATTAAAACACCATTTAAAAATATTAAACAACAACAACAACAAACTTATAATTAAGAGATGAATAAATATAAATATATGAATCACATAATAATAAAGAATACTGCCCAGTTAAACTGAAGGCATTGAGCTCACAGGCTACAAATACTAATTGCACATTAAAGCTTTATATTTTCAAGGGTTAATTCCGTTCGAAAAAAAAAATTAAGAAGGGGAAACAGCTCTCCCCTTTTCTCTTTTTTTATACTTAATCATTGAACCTCCTATACTATCAAAGACATGCTTTATCATATAAAAAATCTATATCCAAAATTCAGAGCAAATTAGATAATTCTTAATAAAAACCCATTTAGCATTTATATAATTTAAAAAGAGTTATGCCCCTCTTTTATACTTAACCATTAAACTTCCAAAACTATTCAGAGATTTGAACGAAACCTGAAAATTCTGCTTGAAAAACCCATTTATATAAATTAAGGGGGGGGGGACATTAGAACCCCTGTTCCCCTTATTTATACTTATTCAATGAACACCTAATAACAGTCACGTAATCGCCTCATCAGAATGATCCTAATCTAAATTTTGAACGAAAATTAATTCTGCATGAAAATCCCATTTATATCAACTAACGGGGGGGGGGCATTAGAGCCCCTGTTCCCCCTATTTATACTTATTCAATAAACACCTAATAACAGTCACGGAATCGCCTCATCAAAATGATCCTAATCTAAATTTTGAACGAAAACTTAATTCTGCATGAAAATCCCATTTATATCAACTAACGGGGGGGGGCATTAGAACCCCTGTTCCCCCTATTTATACTTATTCAATGAACACCTAATAACAGTCACGGAATCGCCTCATCAGAATGATCCTAATCTAAATTTTGAACGAAAACTTAATTCTGCATGAAAATCCCATTTATATCAACTAACGGGGGGGGGGCATTAGAGCCCCTGTTCCCCCTATTTATACTTATTCAATGAACACCTAATAACAGTCACGGAATCGCCTCATCAGAATGATCCTAATCTAAATTTTGAACGAAAACTTAATTCTGCATGAAAATCCCATTTATATCAACTAACGGGGGGGGGATTAGAGCCCCTGTTCCCCCTATTTATACTTATTCAATGAACACCTAATAACAGTCACGGAATCGCCTCATCAGAATGATCCTAATCTAAATTTTGAACGAAAACTTAATTCTGCATTAAAATCCCATTTATATCAACTAACGGGGGGGGGGGGGCATTAGAAGCCCTGTTCCCCCTATTTATACTTATTCAATGAACAACTAATAACAGTCACTGAATCGCCTCATCAGAATGATCCTAATCTAAATTTTGAACGAAAACTTAATTCTGCATGAAAATCCCATTTATATCAACTAACGGGGGGGGGGGCATTAGAACCCCTGTTCCCCCTATTTATACTTATTCAATGAACACCTAATAACAGTCACGGAATCGCCTCATCAGAATGATCCTAATCTAAATTTTGAAAACTTAATTCTGCATGAAAATCCCATTTATATCAACTAACGGGGGGGGGGGCATTAGAACCCCTGTTCCCCCTATTTATACTTAATCAATGAACACCTAATAACAGTCACGGAATCGCCTCATCAGAATGATCCTAATCTAAATTTTGAAAACTTAATTCTGCATGAAAATCCCATCTATATCAACTAACGGGGGGCATGAGCCCCCCGTTCCCCCTCTTATACATATCGAATGAACTTCAAAAACTAATCAGGGAAGCGCCTTGTCAGGATATACCTACATACAAAATTTCAAGTAGATCGGATATTTTTATCATGAGTTATCGCGTTACGTACATACGAACATACATACAGAACGGACGGGCACATAAGCTCTCAGGCTATGATAGCCTGTGAGCTAAAAAGGAATACTTAATCATTCATAAAAATTCTTCCCTTGAACATTCGCATGCATGTTAGTAAAAATATAACACTAAAGCTTTCAAAAAGATTATAAGCGTTTCCAAATCAACAAAGAAAATTGAGTATTAAATATCAAATAATGAACATGCACTCTTTACACTCACATCTTACAATGTACTTAGTAACCAAATTTAATGATTTTTAAGCATGTCTTCCTAAATTTTTTCAGTGAAAGACTATCACAGTTGAATATTTAGCTTTCTCTTCATAACTTTATCGAGAAATATATAATGCATACCACACGATTTCATCAAATGAATCAATCACAATACAATTCAAACTTCTCATTTTCAATGTTTTATATATATACTAGTATTTATCAAATAGGTGTTTATTCTGAACAATCATTACTTAGTATATTGATGAAAAGTTTGTGTTGAATGGTTTTTAACTCAAATTGTGTGAGAGAAGGATATATTAGGACAGAAGTTATTAAATATAGAGTCTTTAAAGTTTATACCCGTGCAAGAATTGGCATTTCAAGAAACAAAGTTGTGTCACATTTGAAAGCATTCTTTTTATTCGAAACGCACACGTGATCACGTTCACATCACTGAAGAGTATAGAGAAGCTGTTTATGTTGTATATAATTTGAATTTTCATTAACACAATATTATAACCGAAGTTTTTCGACAGTTTGAAAAATTGTGATGCACAACGTCTGCACACGTTAACACAGAATAAGATTAGCTTATGCCCTTTCGATGATAAGCGTTATTTGCAGGTAAGATGCATTAACATAACAACATTTTCTTGATAATTTTTCTTGCAGGTTTCGAAACCACAAACATCTGATCATACTTCTCATTTTTAACACGCGACACTAACCATTGGGCCATTAAAGCCCGTAATTTAGTAACTAACAAGTAAGAAAGATCGTCGAAAGTGATTACTTCACACATGCAAAAATAATTTTTATTGTGATTTAGTTAAAAATCACGAAGAAAAGAAAAAGAATTCATATGTGTTTAGGATTACTTTGAGATTTTATGAGTCACCTCATCAGTTAAATAGACATATTCACTTCTTATGAAATGTATTATATTTTAGTTTATCAGTCATAGTGTGATTACTTATTAATAATTTTAGTATCATCAAAAAAGTTTTTAAAAAAAGTTAAATATATCAAAAATACAAGTTCGTGTTAAAGGTTTAAACAAATTGTTAAAATAATTTTACAAAACTTTACAAATTATTTAAAAATGATTCACTAATATTTAGTAATCGACAAATTTTAATAGCCATAATCATTTATATGTGACTTAAGTTTTCTGTTTTAACTCTTAAGTTATTAGATTCCCCCCTTCAATTACATCTCATTGATAAGTTTTAATCAACCAACCAACCAACCATTCAACTGTTTCCGCAAACAACTAGTATGTCAGTTAGATTTCCAGTTTTAACTGTTAAATTATTACATCCCCTCCCCCTCAATTTCATCTCATTGATAAGTTTTCAACAACCAACCACCCAACTATTTATCAACCCTAACAACCAGGTATTTGTTTGCCCTAGTAACCAAAAAGCTTTTATTGACACAGGAACAAAATTTTTAAGATGCAAGACTTGTCATTTTTAATCGAAAAAACAATGACATATGTAATAATTTTTCCTTATTTAAATGAAACCTTTGCATGTGTATGGTAAAACTTAGAAAATTCATTTAATACACAAATTTAAAGTCAACAGACAAGGTCTTCATACTTCTTTTAGTATTTTACTAACATTTTACCAAATATCTTAAGAAATCAACAAATTATTTTAATAAAAATTCCCATTTGTAAGGGACGTTACTAACCTAACTTGAAAAAATTAACTTGTCAAAGCAGGTTTTGATTATTCCAACTTAGTAATAATCATAAGTTTCATATGATAATCAACCTGTTTGGTTATTTCCCAGTATGGTTTTATAAAAAAAAGTCTCACATGCAAATAACATAACTTAACTAACTTGAAAAAATAACTTGTCAAAGCAGGTTTTCAATGTTTCAGCTTAGTAATATTCATAAGTTTTATATGATATTCAACCTATTTGGTTATGTCTCAGCATATCTTTATAAAATTTATCTAAAAAACCTTTAATATCAATGTTTAAAAATATGCGAATAATTCAGTTAGTCTTTTATAGATGATTATTTTCACTTCTATTATTTAAAAACATTTTTAAATAAAATTATTACTGATACCAGTTTATCTCAGTGTTATGAAATGTGCATGCAAAACTTTTAATTCTAATTTTCACATTTTATTATTTCAAATTATTGTTCTCAAGGTGTACTAAAATTTGGAAAAAAATATTTAATTTTCATGCATAATTAAATTGAAATAGTTTAACAATAAAGACACATTTAACATTGCATACTCACCTAATCCAACATCACCACAAAAGTACGTCCTACTCAGTCGAAGATTTGGGAAGAAATGAAAGATTCAAAGTCCTTATCAGAAAATGTTATCAGATAATCTTATCTTAAGATATGTGACGTCATAGAACATATGACATCAACTGGTCACGTGATGTATATCACATGACCAGTACTTTGTTTTCTTGATTGGTTGTTATAAAAATTCATTTATTAAGTAATTTAATCATTTTAATAATTATTAATAAGATTAATTAATTTAATTAATGAATTAACTGATAATTATTTTAATACTTAATAATTAATTAATAAGATTAATTAATCTTATTAATTAGTTTAATTAATTAATCTTATTAATAATTATTAAAATGATTAAATTACTTAATAAATGAATTTTTATAACAACCAATCAAGAAAACAAAGTACTGGTCATGTGATATACATCACGTGACCAGTTGATGTCATATGTTCTATGACGTCACATATCTTAAGATAAGATTATCTGATAACATTTTCTGATAAGGACTTTGAATCTTTCATTTCTTCCCAAATCTTCGACTGAGTAGGACGTACTTTTGTGGTGATGTTGGATTAGGTGAGTATGCAATGTTAAATGTGTCTTTATTGTTAAACTATTTCAATTTAATTATGCATGAAAATTAAATATTTTTTTCCAAATTTTAGTACACCTTGAGAACAATAATTTGAAATAATAAAATGTGAAAATTAGAATTAAAAGTTTTGCATGCACATTTCATAACACTGAGATAAACTGGTATCAGTAATAATTTTATTTAAAAATGTTTTTAAATAATAGAAGTGAAAATAATCATCTATAAAAGACTAACTGAATTATTCGCATATTTTTAAACATTGATATTAAAGGTTTTTTAGATAAATTTTATAAAGATATGCTGAGACATAACCAAATAGGTTGAATATCATATAAAACTTATGAATATTACTAAGCTGAAACATTGAAAACCTGCTTTGACAAGTTATTTTTTCAAGTTAGTTAAGTTATGTTATTTGCATGTGAGACTTTTTTTATAAAACCATACTGGGAAATAACCAAACAGGTTGATTATCATATGAAACTTATGATTATTACTAAGTTGGAATAATCAAAACCTGCTTTGACAAGTTAATTTTTTCAAGTTAGGTTAGTAACGTCCCTTACAAATGGGAATTTTTATTAAAATAATTTGTTGATTTCTTAAGATATTTGGTAAAATGTTAGTAAAATACTAAAAGAAGTATGAAGACCTTGTCTGTTGACTTTAAATTTGTGTATTAAATGAATTTTCCAAGTTTTACCATACACATGCAAAGGTTTCATTTAAATAAGGAAAAATTATTACATATGTCATTGTTTTTTCGATTAAAAATGACAAGTCTTGCATCTTAAAAATTTTGTTCCTGTGTCAATAAAAGCTTTTTGGTTACTAGGGCAAACAAATACCTGGTTGTTAGGGTTGATAAATAGTTGGGTGGTTGGTTGTTGAAAACTTATCAATGAGATGAAATTGAGGGGGAGGGGATGTAATAATTTAACAGTTAAAACTGGAAATCTAACTGACATACTAGTTGTTTGCGGAAACAGTTGAATGGTTGGTTGGTTGGTTGATTAAAACTTATCAATGAGATGTAATTGAAGGGGGGAATCTAATAACTTAAGAGTTAAAACAGAAAACTTAAGTCACATATAAATGATTATGGCTATTAAAATTTGTCGATTACTAAATATTAGTGAATCATTTTTAAATAATTTGTAAAGTTTTGTAAAATTATTTTAACAATTTGTTTAAACCTTTAACACGAACTTGTATTTTTGATATATTTAACTTTTTTTAAAAACTTTTTTGATGATACTAAAATTATTAATAAGTAATCACACTATGACTGATAAACTAAAATATAATACATTTCATAAGAAGTGAATATGTCTATTTAACTGATGAGGTGACTCATAAAATCTCAAAGTAATCCTAAACACATATGAATTCTTTTTCTTTTCTTCGTGATTTTTAACTAAATCACAATAAAAATTATTTTTGCATGTGTGAAGTAATCACTTTCGACGATCTTTCTTACTTGTTAGTTACTAAATTACGGGCTTTAATGGCCCAATGGTTAGTGTCGCGTGTTAAAAATGAGAAGTATGATCAGATGTTTGTGGTTTCGAAACCTGCAAGAAAAATTATCAAGAAAATGTTGTTATGTTAATGCATCTTACCTGCAAATAACGCTTATCATCGAAAGGGCATAAGCTAATCTTATTCTGTGTTAACGTGTGCAGACGTTGTGCATCACAATTTTTCAAACTGTCGAAAAACTTCGGTTATAATATTGTGTTAATGAAAATTCAAATTATATACAACATAAACAGCTTCTCTATACTCTTCAGTGATGTGAACGTGATCATGTGTGCGTTTCAAATATAAAGAATGCTTTCAAATATGACACAACTTTGTTTCTTGAAATACCATTTCTTACACGGATATAAACTTTAAAGACTCTATATTTAATAACTTCTGTCCTAATATATCCTTCTCTCACACCATTTGAGTTAAAAACCATTCAACACAAACTTTTCATCAATATACTAAGTAATGATTGTTCAGAATAAACACCTATTTGATAAATACTAGTATATATATAAAACATTGAAAATGAGAAGTTTGAATTGTATTGTGATTGATTCATTTGATGAAATCGTGTGGTATGCATTATATATTTCTCGATAAAGTTATGAAGAGAAAGCTAAATATTCAACTGTGATAGTCTTTCACTGAAAAAATTTAGGAAGACATGCTTAAAAATCATTAAATTTGGTTACTAAGTACATTGTAAGATGTGAGTGTAAAGAGTGCATGTTCATTATTTGATATTTAATACTCAATTTTCTTTGTTGATTTGGAAACGCTTATAATCTTTTTGAAAGCTTTAGTGTTATATTTTTACTAACATGCATGCGAATGTTCAAGGGAAGAATTTTTATGAATGATTAAGTATTCCTTTTTATTATGTGATTCATATATTTATATTTATTCATCTCTTAATTATAAGTTTGTTGTTGTTGTTGTTTAATATTTTTAAATGGTGTTTTAATTTTTTACATAGTATAAATTTTATTTTCTTTAGTAATTTTAATAAAATTATGCATATCATGAATAAATGTTAGTACATCATATAAATAAGTTTAAAAATGCGAAAGTTAAATGATTGTTAAATGAATAATTTTAACGGTAATTAGTAAAGAAGGAACCAACACACAATGAAATATATCAATAAATTTGGGTACTTAAACTTGTTTTAATAACATATGAGAAGAAAAGATCATTCACAGTGATAACTCATCATGATTAAAGTTTGTAGTTATTCAAAATATTGCTTAATAATAATTTAGTGTTTCTTGAAAATTTTGAAAAGAATTCCCTTTTTATTTTATATATTTAGTTTAATTATGAAATTTTTAATTAAACACTAATTAATTAGAAAAAATCCTTTAAAAATGTTAATTACACATTCATTAAGAAAAATAATCTATTAAGTATTCGATAACATGTGTGTTTCTTGAAAATTATGAAAAGAATTTCAATTCTATTCTATTAATAAGATTAAAAAAAATTATATTCAGGATTTAATTAAATTCTTAATTATGACGTATCAAATAAATTAAGTCCCTTTTTAATTGCATATTATATTAATTATATTCCATATGAATAAAGTAAATTCATTAACATAAGTCTTAATTTCATATTTGAACGTGACATTTTAAGTTATCTCATGATTCAGAGTATTGGGAAATAACGTTAAAGATAAGGCGTGGGGTCAACAGTCTGATTCATTCATTCAGTATATTGTCACTGACTGGTTATGAAGTATGGTTTCTAACGTGTTCAACTGTTGATAGTAAAACGAATTTAAGTAAGTCAATTTACTTCTTATGTTTTATTCTTAACATTAATTGTAAATAAAATATCGCGATTTTGCTAGCAATAAATGATCCATCACATTATCCTTAAAAATCATTTTTATTATGAAATAGTCATTTCTTATTTATGTTGGAAAAATTAATAATCTATTGTACTTACCTAAAATGTGTTAAAAAGAGTTGAAGAGTTATAATTAAACATTAAGATTAGTCTTCTAAAAATGTAATATTTATATTTTAAAGAGACTCTTAAAATTCCTTAAGATCAGTTGAAAATTACTGAAGAATTATTATTATTATTATTATTTAATTTTTAATTGTTCTAACAGTGAAAAATTACCCATGTGAAAAGTTCTCTCTACATTAAAAAATGCTTACACTTACAGCTCATAATTATTTTATATGATAATGATATTAATTAAATTAAAAATTAAGCGAATAGTTATTCGGGTGGGATAATTTAAACTTTAGTATGTTTACTACAGATTACTTACTGAGACAAGTTTTAATAATATTCTTATTAAATAAACTTACTAAAGAAAATTTTGACATATTATTGATATTATTATTATTGTAAATTCATTTGAAGTATTTCCGATTGCATGTTAATTTTTATATAAAACCTTGGAAGATTAATGTTGGACTGAATTCAAATATTAAGAGTAATTTTGGGGGAATTCGTCTTTTTCTGGGTTGAGTCTTATCAAGCAACTAATGAATCATTGTTTGTTTATCTTTCTTTGCAAGGTCAATTATTAGAACAGCATTATAAAATTCATAAGAAAAATTAATCTTTGATGTTGATACTTCGAAAAATTTTTTACTTAAAATTTTTTATGTGATATTCCAAATCTTTAGAAGTTTTAATTAAATTTTGAACGAAAACTTTCTTCAACTGGAATTTTTGAGTAGGTCTTTCACATTATTTATTGTGAGATAAGAATAATCTTTTAATTTGACGATTTTTTTAATGTTTTTATTCTAATTGCATGAGATTTCATTTTGAGTTGGCGATTTTAATCTTTCGTTTTTTTTTATTTTGTGAAATATTTAATGTTAAATTGTCGATTTTAAACATTTATTTTCTCATTGCTTGAAGTATTTTGATCTTACTTGGTGATTTTAATCAATCATTTTCTTACTATTTGAAATATTTTGTATTAATTTGCTGATTTTATGTTGATACTCCAAACAGTTAGGCCGACGCGCGCGAACACATCTCATTACAAATATTAGTTTAAAAGAGTACCCAAAGGGGGGGGGGGGTCTTTCTGAAATATCATTATTGACGCAAGGTTTTCCAAGGTTAAAGGAAAATGACAGACTCCAAACAGTAAAAACCGACGAGAGCGATTAAATGTTAGTACGTAAAATTCCATTTTGAAACATTCTTTCATTTAAATTTTAAAATTATTTTTTAATTATTCTACAAATTCAATTGCATATTATGTTTCACTAAAAATATCGCTCGAAATAATGTATGTGAATGTGTGCAATACGGGAATCATGTGATCTGCCTCCCCGTGGCGATTCCTGGGTAAAAGTTTTGACCCTAGGTCACTTTCAGCTAAAGATCACACCTATCGGCAAAAAAAAAATACATACACATACATTCAACATGCACATACAAACAACGCACACACACACACATACATACATACATACATACATACAACACACGCATATACACACACACATGCATACAACACACAAACATACATACACACACATACATACAACATACACATACATACGACACACACATACATACGACACATACATACATACATACAACACACATGCATGCATACAATACACATACATACATACAATACACGCACATACATACAACACATACATACATACACACACATACATACAACACACACACAAAATAATAATCAATTCAATAACATTTTCACCAAGGTTCGAAGGAAACCACATATTCCAAACCGTTATGACGACGAGTGCGATTCAATGCTAGCACGTAAAATCCCATTTTGAAACATATTTTCTCATTCAAATTTTAAAGTTATTTTTTAATTATTCTAAAATATCAAGTGTATAACATAGTTGACTAAAAATAGTACTCGAAATAATTTTAAAGTTCCTTCATTAAATTAATATTTAAAGTTATTATTCCCAAATTCCCATTACAAGCATGTGTTATTTTCGAAGGTGGATAGAGATAAAGGTGGTGAAGGTCTTTCTAAGATAGACTAAGCCAATATTCACACGTGATTCTAAGAAAATGACAAACTCCGTAAGGTTAGGTCGACGAGCGCGCACTCATAATTTTAAATTATCTTCTATTTATTAATAACCTTTTCGAATGCACTATCCTTTCTAGAATTCGATTGCATGAAAGACGTGAGTAGAAATCTGTTTATACACTTGAGAGTCGCTTTTTAACGCATAAGTTACAAACTCCGTACGGTTATGTTGACGAGCGCGCGTTAATCTCATTGTAAAAAAAAATTGAAGTCTCCCTATTTAACATTTATATCCACTTAAAACTCCAAAAAAATGAAAAAATAATTCATTCTTAACAAAATTACTCCTAAAAAAATAATTCATTAATTCCCCATGAATGCACCCTTCTTAATTAGTTCTTTATTAAAATATTAACCCCCGAAAAAAAAATATCCTTCGTGTATGATTAGCCTAAAATAATAATTTCCCCCAAAATACCCGCTTAACTCATCATGTTAGTGTACAGTGGAAAAAAAAAAAAAAAAAAAAAATCAAACTCCCCAAAATTTTTGCTTAAAATCAAAAAATAAACTCTTAAATTACACCAAACTGAAAATTTTAAAGTTCTCACATTAAAATTAAAAACCACTCGTACAATAGTACAGAAAAAAAAAATTCTATGTTTCCAAATACCCGGTTAACCCCTCATAAAAAAACACGGTGAAAAAAAAAAAAAAATCAATCTCCCCAAAATTTCAGCTAAAAATCAAAAAATAAACTCTAAAATTACACCAAACTGAAAATTTTTAAGTCGCCACATTAAAATTAAAAACCACTCATACAATAGTACAGAAAAAAATATTCTCTGTCTTTGAAATATCCGCTTAACCCCTTATGTAAAACACGGTGAAAAAAAAAAAATTAAAGTTCACAAATTAAATCATTAAAATAAAAAAATCACCTTCGTACTACAATATGGTGAAAAAATTTCCCCGAAAAATTCCCTTCATTATTTTTTACTCATTATTTTTAATTATCATTTTTAATTATTACCTTCATTATTTTTACTCAATATTTTTAATTACTTTTTAATTAATTACTAATTGCTATTATTCATTTCTTAAATTCTACTACGTACTATACTTGACTAAAAAACCGCTCGAAAAATTCTAAGTCCCTTCATTATTTTTCACTTATTATTTTTAATTACCTTTTAATTAATTACTATTTTTAATTTAATATGAATCATTCCTCTCTTAATCAACAGTCAAAAGAACCGCTCGTACTGTAGTATACTTAAAAAAATTATCCCCCTTTTACCCCTCTCTTATAGCATAAAATATTCAAATTTCACGAAAAAAATTTGACCCCCCTTTTAACCCCTTCACTTACAAGACAACCTTGAGGATTGAGGAGGAGGAGGGTTGTGGAGGAGGGTTGTGGAGGAGGCTTGAGGAGGAGGCTTGAGGAGGAGGAGCCCACCACCACCACCGATCCTCAATCCTCCTCCCGGGGCCGGAGCCCCATTTTTCCCCTACTCACATTTTGTACTGAACGGACCGTTCTCGTACTTCATTACATCAGCCTCTAACCCAGGGGCGTGCGAAGTGAAAACTGCGCCCGAAGCACAGTTCCAATTTGGCGCCCCCTTCCCCAGCTTTTTTACTTACCCATCATACGCAGTATTGGGTAAGTCTTGCAATCGTTTTGAAAATCGAAAAAAAAATTTTTGACGGATTTTCGGACACTGGAGAAGCTTTCCTCAGCACTGAGGAAGGTATGCTATATGCTACCGAAACCGGTATGCTTGGAATACGATTATTCTGGTGTTCTAACGTTGAAAATAATTTTAACTTTATCATATTGCACCAGGCAACAATCTATTACTTATTAATCAAACAGTTTCTCCTTAAATATTTTCTTTCGTCGAAATTCGAATCTGTATTACTTACCCATCATACGTAGTATAGGGTAAGTCTTGCAATCGTTTTGAAAATCGAAAAATTTTTTTGACGGATTTACACGTTTTAGATAGTGAAGATTCCGAAAAACATGTTTTTAGAAAAAAATTTCTGCCGTCCGTCCGTCTGTCTGTCTGTCTGTCTGTAAACGCTCTATCTCCCGAACAAATTGAGATAGAGACTTGAAATTTTGTATGTAGTTAGTATGTAAGAATGGGACGAACCCTATTTAATATCAGCAACCTCGATTATCCGGAACTATTTTTTTCGGACTCTCGAAAAATTCGTTCTGATGAAAGGTATATAAAAATTTTCGAATTTTTTTGTTATAAGAAATGGACGTAAAAGGCAATAAAATAACACATATTTTACATATAGAACGAAGTCGATCGGATTATTAGTTGCCGAGATATTTGTAATCGTGTTTTCCACATTCTTCGATTTTTCATGACCCTGTATTTCATTTAAATTTCAATTCAAAAGTATATTTTAAGTGGAAATGAGGCGCTTAATCCGACGCAGTTAATTGTTAGTTAATAGAATTATTATTTTTGGAGTTATAAGGATGTTTCTTTTACGCAGTTCGGTACTACTTGAGTAGTTTTGCGTTTTTTATAATTTGTCGAAATTGGTACATCAGCAGTTCTTTAATATAGCATTACTATGTATATTAACAATATTTAAATTTTGTTTATGAATTGCAATGCATTGTATAAATAGTTTCACATGTTTTATTTTCATATACATATCCATGATGGGTAAGTATTACGGTGGCCTCCAACGACTAGTTTTTAAGACGAGGCTGTTTCTTTAGTCATTTGGGCCACAGCTTTCTATTGAATCAATCTTGATAATTATTTTTTTAAATAAAAGCCCTTTGTTTGTAGATGTACCGCACTTGATATTTTTCAAAATAATCCCTTTTTTAAGTGTGTTCGTAAGTATGTAAATATACGTAGCACCTATAGTTGTCGTTCAGTCCGTCCTTCCATCTGTCCGCATATAACGCAAAAACTACCCAACTGAATCGTTTGAAATTTAAAATATATAATTATTACATAATTTTGTTGAGTTATTTCAATTTTTGTGAAAATCGGATACATAGTTCAATTACAGGGGCAGTCAAAAGTATTCCATTACATTACGATCAATGGAAAAAAAGTTTCAAGTGCATTTTAATGGTGTTACACTCTTTCGAACATAATAAAATTGATATGCATCTACGAAGTATGTACTGTAACATACATTCTGCACAATCTGTGGTGCAAAGAACACTTGTTATTGAATTACAGGGCCACACAAAAGTATTCCATTACGTAATAATATAGGAGGCAGAACATTTTTTGGTGCACGTTTTAATTGCATTAAACAATTTGGCATTTTATGAAATTGATAATACGTTGTTGAGGAATACTACAAGTTATTTCCTGTATAATAGAAAGCAGATAGTATTTACAGGTGCACACAAAAAATTTTGGCTGCTAAACTGTATGCGAAATACTGTATACTATTACATCAAGATCTGAATATTTTTAAGTGCGTTCGTTATTATATATATGTTGCGGCCAAAACCCGGAGCCTGGCCAGTTCTAGAACTGGCCGGCCAATACCCGAACTGGCCAAGCTTCCTGGCCAAAACCCGAAATACATGAAATGAAAAGCGTATTTCGGGTTTTGGCCGGCCAATTCGCGAACTGGCCGGGAAGCCTTGGCCAATATCCGAATTGGGGATTTAAGGCTACCCTTTAGATATGGGGCCGTCATAAAACTTCTCTTAGAAGTTGTTTCTTATTTAGAAAAGATTGTTTTGCGATGGTCCCGGCAGATGACACTCACATGCACACGCGACAGGAAAGGATATTCTCATGCTATTCTGATATTCCACCTTAGTCGTCTAAAACACCATTTTTGCTAAATAAAAAAAAAAAAAAAAAAAAAAAAAAAAAAAAAAAATATATATATATATATATATATATATATATATATATATATATATATATATATATATATATACACATATATATATATACATTAATTGTATTAAAAAAATGGCCTCAATAAAATTATAGTATTTCGCATTATTTCCATTTCTCTGGAACGTGATTTATAACATTTTGCAGAAGATTATTTAAAAATAAAAATAAATACAAAGGGGATTTTTTTTTAAATAATAAACCTAACTCATCGACAAATGAACAATTTTAAAGTTAAAACAAGAAAGAAAATAAATCACCGAATACATTACAAAACATCTTCCAACTCTATCGGAATGTTGTTAAGAGAATTTACTCCGGTTCTTTTAATGTAAAGAGATATCCACATAAGCATAAAAAAAAGTAAATTTTATTTCAGAAATGGGTATCCATAACAAGTAATATATTTATTTTATCTTTCATTAAAGTTGTTTAAAAATTTTTTGGCATACATCATAATTCTATATCGGAATTCTTTTTGGCGTTTTTATAAACGAACTGTAATGGCAATTTAATCAATACTTTAAAACTAGTCGTTGGGAGCCACCGTAATACTTACCCATCATGGATATGTATATGAAAATAAAACATGTGAAAACTATTTATATAATGCAGTGTAATTCATAAACAAAATTTAAATATTGTTAATGTACATAATAATGCTCTATTATAGAACTGCTGATTACCAATTTCGACAAATTATATAAAACGCCAAACTACTCAAGTAGTACCGAACTGCGTAAAAGAAACATCCTTATAACTCCAAAAATAATAACTCTATTAACTAACAATTAACTGCGTCGGATTAAGCGTCTCATTTCCAATTAAAATATACCTCTGAATTGAAATTTGACTGAAATACAGGGTCATGAAAAATCGAAGAATGTGGAAAACAGGATTACAAATATCGCGGCAACTAATAATCCGATCAACTTCGTTCTATATGCAAAATGTGTGTTATTTTATTGCCTTTTACGTCCATTCCTTAGAACAAAAAAATTCGAAAATTTTTATATACCTTTCATCAGAACGAATTTTTCGAGGGTCCGAAAAAAATAGTCCCGGATAATCGAGGTTGCTGATATTAAATAGGCTTCGTCCCATTCTTACATACTAACTACATACAAAATTTCAAATCTCTATCTCAATTCGTTCGGGAGATAGAGCGTTTACAGACAGACAGACGGACGGCAAAATTTTTTTTCTAAAAATATGTTTTTCGGAATCTCCACTATCTAAAACGTGTAAATCCGTTTTCGAAAAAAATTTTTTCGATTTTCAAAACGATTGCAAGACTTACCCTATACTACGTATGATGGGTAAGTTAAAAGCATCCCACATGTGCAGTATGTTCGAAATCGTGTAGCATCATTAAAATGCCCTATAAAAGATTTGTTCGCATATATCATAATTCCTTAACGAAATACTTTTTTGGGTCTCTATAAACGAGCTATATGACCACTCAATCAATATTCTAGAAAAAACGTATTGCTTCCTACATAAGTCAGGCATGTACATTTCATTATGTTTAAAATAGTGTAACTTCTTTAAATACGATATTAAAGATTTTTTCGCATATATCATAATTATTTACGGGAATTTTGGTATCGCTATAAACGAACTATAATGGCCACGTAATCAATACTCTACAAAAAAGTATTGCTTCCCACATGGGTAAGGATATAAATTTCATTATGTTTGAAATTTATCATAATTCTTTATCGGAATTATTTTTGGCGTTCCTATAAACGAACTGTATTGACTACTTAATCAATACACTACAAAATATATACTGCTTCCCACATAAGCGAGACTTGTAAATTGCATTATGTTTGAAATAGTGTAACATCATTAAAATATTCTAAAAATGATTTTTTGGCAATATCATAATTCTTTATCGGAATTCTTTTTGGCGTTCCTATAAACGATCCATAATAGCTATTTAATCAATACTCTACAAAAATAATTGCATCCCATATGTGCATTATGTTTTAAATAGAGTAACATCATTAAAATACCCAATAAACGGTTTTTTCGCATATATCGGAATTCTTTATCGGAATTCATTTTGGTGTCCCAATAAACGAACTACAATGGTTACTTAATCAATATACACTACAAAAAAAAAAAAAAAAAAAAAAAAATGCCTCCCACATGAGAGAAGCAAATGAATTTCATTATGTTTGAAGTAGTGTAACATCATTAAAAGTTACTAAAAAAAACTATTTCACCATTCTCTTCTTTGTAATGAAATAATTTCCAGTGTTTCTGTATAAAATCCGGAATTGCTATGTTTCATACTCTGTAATAGATAACTGTTTGTCGCCCATCTTAATGATGCATGGGTACTAATTTTATAGTTACTAAGATAATGTAACAAAATTTAAATGCACAGTAAAAACGATTCCCATTGATTATATTGAAACGAAATATTCTTGTCTATCCCAGTAAATTAACAAAAAATAGTACACAATTCCTTTTCAGTACCAAAATTAATTGATAAACCAAATAAGATAACAAGTAGAAGTTAACCCGAACCTTTACACAAGTTAGAGCACGGGCAGGTAGACGGTTAGACTATTTGAATTGATAGACACTTTCAACCGTGTTAGAAAGGATTAAGCCGAGTGCCTCTATCTATTTCGCGAATTGGCCAATCTCATCTGGCCAGTCTGCGTTGCTGGCTATATCGGGAATTGGCCAATTTCGGATTTTGGCCGCAACATATATACGTAGCACCTATAATATCGGTCAGTCTGTCCATCCGCCTGTCTGCCCAAATAATAACAGAGCAAAAAGTAACAAACCAAATTGTTTGTAATTTAAAATACAGTCGAGTCTCTCTATAACGAAATTCCATACATTACATCGAATTTCTCTATATAACGAATTTTTTGTAAAAACGTTTCTCTTTCCGCATGATTACATTAAAAACAGTCTCTACATAGCGAAATATCTATCTCCATATAACGAATTTTTTCATAAATTGGTCTTAATTTATTCAGTTTTAAAAAAGCTTCGAAATCATATGGAATCAATTTTCTATCACTTTTTTTTTTTATTTATCATTCAGTGCTGAGTTTTTTTTTTATATTACTTCTCTCCTTGTTCTTTAAATCCAACGAATTCTTCCCTTCTCCCACACCTTTAGAATTCTTAAGAATTCCAAAGGTTCTCCATGAACACCTTTGACATTCCTTCTACCTTTCAACATCCTTCTCAAAATAGAGTCAATTAAATTGTTGCACATATAAGAGAGGAATCAATGAGAGACACATAAGAGAGGCCTTCAAATGGAGGAAAATCTTGACTACAATTTTTCATTCCTTACTGAAATTTGAGCATTTTTTGAGAGCGTAACAATTATAAAATCAAAAAAACAAAAAATTACAGATTTGTTCGTCTGAAATTAATGCAAGTCTTCCTTATCTGATTTTCATTAAGCTTTCAAATAAATGGCTGTTCTCTTTTTTGAAACTGCTTAAATAATTAAGAAATAAAAGTTAGGTTAATATTTATTTTTAAACATTTCAAATTCTTAATTAAAAACATAAAAAGTAATATTTGTTCAAAATTTACACATCAAATACGATTTTTAACATCATATTTTATACATCGAATTTCTCTATATAACGAATTTTTTTCTGGAACGATGGTTTTCATTATATAGAGACTCGACTGTATATAAATTTTACATAATTTTGTCAAGTCATTTAAAATTTTATGAAAATCGGATGTATAATTTCAATACAGGGAAAATCCATACTCTATTACATTACGGTCAATAGGAAAAAATAGTTTCAAGTACATTTAAAAGATGTTACACTCTTCCGAATATAATAGAATTGACATGAATATATGATGCATATACTAAAATATACATTCTGTATAATCTGTGATGCACAGAATATTTATTATTAATTTATAGGGCCACACAAAAGTATTTTTTTACATAATTGTATAGGGAGGATATTTTTTGGTGACGTTGCTGAGGAATACTACAAATTATTTCCTGTATAATAGAAAATAGATAATATTTACAGGACACAAAAAATTTTGGTTGTTGTACTGTATGCGAAATACTGTATACTATTACATCAAGATCTGAATATTTTAGGTGCGTTCGTAATTATATACGCAGCACCTATAATCGTCGTTCATTCCAATAGAAAGTAGATAGTATTTACAGGAACACACAAAAGATTTCGACCACTATACTGTATCCGAAGTACTGTGAACTATAACAGGAAGATCTGGATATTTTTAAAACTTCTATATTGTACGAACGCACCTGATTTGCGACGCTTCACGTACAATTTCCAACTTGTTTAAGGTAAGTGTACCAGTAGTGGGCCACCAGTTTTCAAAGTTGAAAAACAAGTTTTCTAGTCACCCCTATCAGATAACAAACTAACTGCTGTTTGGCTGGAACCCTTATCTGTTATCAGACAAAGGGACAACTTCAGTATTCCGATAGTCTTTGAGTTGGAAGGTTGTTTTACTTCCAGTCTCAAAATACAAGGATTTTGTGGCTCATTCTTACTGCTTTCCTTAAGAAGTAAGTTTTCATTCACTATTTTTTTTCTTTAAAAGTATATGGAATTTTATATTAAAATGTCACATTTCTAATACACTGAATAAATGAATACTTTATTCCTTATGCTTAAAAGGCACAAAACTAACATATTATTAAGTTTTGGGGGGGGGGGGGGGTGGACCACTTTTGGGTCATTAAATTTCAATTTGTTCCAGTAGTGGGCCACCTGGACCACTACTGGTACACACTTCTGGATCATTAAATTTGAGCTTGTTCCAGTAGTGGGCCATCTGGCCCACTACTGGTGCACACGTGACCCACTACTGGAACAACCATGATTTTCCTAATATGTTTGTAGTATTTTATGTACATTTTATTTTATATGTTTATTATATTGCAGGATAATGGAGAAAAGAAAGGAGCAAAATTATACAGAAGAATAACTAAAAAGTGCAATTGCGGATGTGGAGAAAGGAAAAAGTGTCCGTTCTGTAGCCAAGCAGTATAATATTGCAAAAACAACTTTGCAGAAGAAATTGAAAAGAGGAGTCAAATTAGGTACACAAAAAGGCCCAAGTACATTGTTTACCAACGACCAGGAAGACAACATTGTTTTGTGGATTAAAAGCATGGCCAGTAGAGGTATTCCTATTACAAAAGAAATACTCATGACTAACGTAATAAAATGGGCCAAAGAGCATAAAATCACTTTCCCTGGAGAATAGTCTTCCTGGACGAAAATGGTATGAGAGTTTTTTAAAACGCCATCCTGACATCAAACTGCGTACCAGCCAAAATTTAACAACGAGCAGTAAAGAAGTGTCACAGAATAGTATAAATGATTGGTTTCTAGAGGTTGAGACTTATTTAAAAAACAAAAAACTGGACAATGTCTTGTGTAATCCCCAGGGGGTTTTCAATTGTGATGAGACAGATTTTTTTTAAATCCAAAGCCAGGAAAAATTCTTGTTGAAAGAGGACCAAAAAAAGGTGTATACCACTGCTGGAGCTGATGAAAAACTTAATTTCACTGTTCTTTTAACAGCCAATGCAGCTGGTGAACTTGCACCACCAATGATCGTTTATAGGTAAACATGTCTAAAATCATAAATCTAGTAAATTAAACCTTGAAATTGTTAAATATGTTTTATATACTAATTTTTTGTCTTTCCAATTTTCAGGTATGATACAAACAACAATACCCTCAACAAATTACAAAGGCCATGCCTTCTGATTGAGCTATTGGAAAGTCGGAAAGTGGACAAAAATCACTCAAGAAACATTTTATGAGTATGTGAGAAACATTTTTGAATAAGCATAATATAGAGAAACCTGTACTGTTATTTATGGATGGACACACTTCTCGCATGTCTATAAACCTAAGCACCTTCTGTATAGCTCATTGAATTGCTGGTAGCTTTGCTCCTAAATGCCACACACCTGATGCAACCTATGGACGTTGTTGTTTTCCATATTCTTAAAAGCGCTTGGCGGCAGGATGTAGTGAACTTCAGAATAACCCATGAAGGCAAATAACTACAGAAACATGAATTTCCACCAGTTCTAAAGTCATCTTTAGATCGCTTAAATCCTGCAACAATTGTCAGTGGACTCCGTACATGTGGACTGGTTCCATGGGATTCAAAGAAAGTAATTGTTGAATCCAAAGTAACATCAAAGAAAGTGGTAATATCACCAATAAAGGAAAGAAAAATGGCTTCTTTTTTGGATATTTTCGAAGAAAAAATGAAATCTTTCTTAGAAAATAAAGCTGAATGGAAATGCCCTGTGGAGCAAACAGATCTTTATTACTTATGGCTGGAGACGAAGGAGACATTGAACAAGTAACCACTTTTCCAGGTAAACTATCACAAAATAATTTTGGTATTAAGCACTTAAAATTGGTATATTTTTTTACTATTATTTATAAAAAATTTCTATTTATTTATTAAAATTTTATATCTTATAGAGTACACCAGTCATATCTATTGAGGCGGCATGCAATCCAGAATCAATTGACACTGTTGAATATGCTGATGATGAAGTGGATATTCCAGAATGATCAACCGGGCCAGTTACTGGACCATTTAAACCTTTAAAAGAGTTCTTTTCTGGCCAGAAAGAGACATAAAACAAAGAAAAAGAGAAAGCGAGAGAAACTTCCTGCAGTTGTGACTTCTTCTCAAATGCTCCAATATTTTAAGAAGAGAGGAGATATTAAAAATGCTAAAGCTGCAGAAAAAAAGAAAAGAAAAAAGGAAAAAGAAAAATTCAAAAGGAAGAGTTGAAGAAAATATCCAATGAAAAAAAAGAGAGCCAATAAAATGGCTGTAAAAGAAAAATAAATGCAGTTAAATTTAAATCCCTCTCACATTGTTTTTTTTTATAAATATAATATAGTTTTGCAATCATTTCAGCATTTAATTACCCTTTTTATTATGAATATCTTATTTATCACTACTGCAAATTAACAAATAGGGCAGATATAGTCTTTTAAATTATAAAATATTACAGACTGTTCGAAAAAAAAACTGAAGAGAAGCTGAAATTATTTTACGTAATCATCAAAACTTCCAAGTATGATTTCATTATTGTGTATATTTAAGTATAGATATGTAAAAAATGTTATAACCTCTGTACAGTACACATTAAACTCAAGAATGGAGTGGCACACTTCTGGGGGGCCCACTACTGGGGCATCAAAAATTTACTATGCCCACTACTGGAGCATAGAGGAAGGTAACATTTTTTATTTTTCAATTTTTCTAAAGTATATATTTTAAAAATTTGAATGTTTATTCTGATACATGAAGGTAAGGACTAGGCTAAAAATATATGTTTTTTGGAATTCACTAACATATTAATAATAATTAGACAAATGTCCTTAAGTGGCCCACTACTGGTGCATTTACCTTATATTTTTATTTTACAAAGTTCCCAGCGAAACAACACTGGCAATTTCCCTGACCTAGTCTAAAAAAAATTACAAGACCAAACGAGCATACAATGAATTTTGCTATTTATTTTTGCAACCCTTTGTCAAAATTAGGGATATTTTTCAGTGGTCACTCTTTGAATTACTCGGATTGTAGCTTTCTTCTGCCTTCAATTGAAGTAAGTAATTCAATCGAAATTTTTTTCGACTTTTGGTTTTTTACAGATTTACATGTTTTAGGAGTCAGAGATCCCAAAAAAATATGTTTATACAAAATGTCTGTCTGTCCGTATGTCGCCATTGTACCACAGAAAAATATTAAGCATGCAATTGAACCACATTTTTTTTATGTATTGGACTGAGGCAAGCAGGTTCTCCTTCAATTTAGATATATTCTGCAGGAAGAGAGCATAACAGGAATTTTTTTGCCTTTTTCGTTATTGTACCATCGAAAAGTGCATGAAATTATTCTGATTTGAGAAAAATTATTTGAGAGAGAAGAAATTATCATTTAGCTACTACAATTTAACATATGTTTTTCATTAAACTTAATATTAAGTTTAGTTACTCACCTCATCGAGCTAATGGTTTTTATTCAAGCATTAGTAAGTTAGATTCATATATTAGAATCAATTGGTCTGCCAAATGATATCTTGATGAAAAATATTTGCAAACCCGATTTTAATGGTTGACAGGTAGGTTTACCATTATCTTTTCTTACTTAGTCTTCCATGTTTTCATACTATTTCTACAAGGAAAAAAAAAAAAAAAAAAAAAAAAAAAAAAACCTATTGATTTACCATTAAATCTGGTTTGAAGGGACTCTCCACCAAGATATGATTTGAGAAATCAACTGTATTTTAATATGCAAATTGAGTTTTAACTAATTTAGGAATTCCAGCCGTCAATTCGATCAGTTGATAGCTTCTACAGTCGCCCCCAGTTTACTATGGTCGATTCACAGATCCGACTCTATTCTTCCCAGAATGATTGATTACACTTTCTTTCACTTGGATTTTATATAAATAACTTTAAACACGCTCGCTAATAAAACAAATGGTTATATTCAGTCTGTTTTTAAATAGTATGTAAATATTTTGTATAAATTTTGAAAATATAAAAGCATTAGTACAAAAGTTATCACGATGAAATCCTTGTTGAGTTATTAATGAATCATCCTATAACTTAAACAACAAATAATGCTACTTTATTCGTCATATATGATAAAAGTTTTAAAAAATAAACGAATTCATTTGAAATATGTAAGAATTGATAAAATGATTTAAATGATTTTAAAAGTCCAATACTATGTCTTATAAGTCATATTACGGGTTTGGTTTGAAAATTTAATATCCTAACTTATCTTTTTACCACTGTCATCTTTTTTTTTTTTTTTTTTTTTTTTTTTTTTTTTTTCTCTCTAAATAAAATGGAATATGCATAATGCAAATGAAACACCTTACAAAAAGAATGATATCTAATGAAAAACAACTCGTTGTAAATGATCCTGCTAAGCCACAAATCTAAAAAGGCAGTCTTAAAAAGTAGTGATATCTCATACAAAAAAGCAATAAAGAGGTGCACATGCCTGTTTGTAACACTTGATTAAATCCCCTGAAAAAAAAAAATCTTCATTTTTTTAAATAAGTTACAATAGTATATAAATCATTATCACCGATTAACTTCAAAAGTATCCCATGAGCCATTACATAGAATTGCTTTTAACTTTCAAATATTTTATTCTTTTGTGGATTTTACTCTAAAATATTTATAAACTATAAAATCATCAAAAAATGTTATCTTTTTTCACCCCTTGCACATTTATTCCTATCCACCAAAAAAGAATTTTGTTAAAAGATCGCGAAAAAAACGACAAATTTTGTTAATAAATCACGAAAAAACGGCAAATTTTATTAAAAGATCGAGAAAAACGGCATATTTTGCTAAAAGATCGCGAAAAACGGCATACTTTGCTAAAAGATCGCGAAAAAACTGCATATTTTGCTAATAGATCGCGAAAAAACGGCACATTTTGCTAAAAGATCGCGAAAAAACGGCAAATTTATGTTAAAAAATCGTAAAAAAATGGCAAATTTTGTTAAAAAATCATAAAAACGACAAATTCTTTAAAAAGATCGTAAAAAACAGAAAAATTTGTTAAAAGATCATGAAAAAAAGACAAATTTTGTAAAAAGATTGTAAAAAAAAAACTGGCAAATTTTGCTAAAAATCACGAAAAACGACAAATTTTATTAAAAGATCGCAAAAACGGCAAATTTTGTAAAAAGATCGTAAAAAAACGGCAAGTTTTGTTAAAAGATCGCGAAAAAACGGTAAATTTCGTCAGACGATCGCAAAAAGACGCAAATTTCAAAATAGGGGCGCGAAAAAAAAAAAAAAGCACATAACTTTGTACCGGGAATGGAATTGCTCCCCCCTTTCTCCCACTTCTGTTGTAACCTTTCAGAAAATTTGCTGTGAATTTCATATTTTTTCACCTTTGTGATTCTAATCAGATTTTCACAAAATCAAGAAAAATTGAGTCAGTCATTTCGAAAATTAAAAAAATCGGTCAAAACTCCGAAAATTCGAATATAAAACGTATCGCAAATTTTGACAAATTATTGGGGGAGGGGGCATGCAAATTTTGTTATAGAATCGCATGAAATGAACGAATTCTGACAGAGAATCGTGAAAATATACGAATTTCGTTCAGGGATTACGATTTAAAAAAAAAAAAAAAAAAAAAAAAAAAAACAAAAACGTGAATTTCGCAGAGTCGCGAAAAAAAAGTTTCTTCCACAGCCCTTTGATATAAAATTTGCATTTTTACGAGGCATTTTGATGAAATTCGCGCTTTTTGTTTCTATATTTAGATAAAATTCGCGTTTCTTCAACGGTTTTCGAAAAATAGCATTTTTTCTGCGGACATTTGACGAAATTAGTCTTTTGTCAGCGGTCATTAAACAAAATTCGCGTTTTTCCGTGGCCCTCTAACAAAATTTCTATTTTACACCTGATACTCTGACAAAATTGGCATCCTTTCGATGGCTCCTTGACGAACTTCGAAGTTTTTTTCCGATTCTTCAAAATTCACACTTTTGTCTGCTGCATTTTGTTGAAATTAACGCTTTTTCGGCGATCCTTTGTCGAAGTTAGCGTTTTTCTCGCAATTCTAAAACGAAATACGGTTTCCCCCACGAATCCTTGATGAAATTCGCGTTTTTTTCTTTCTTTTCTTTTCTGTGTGTGTGTGTGTGAACGATTGACGAAAATTTTCGGCAATCATTTGTTGAAATTCGCGATACTTTTTATGCCTCAATTTTCTGATCCATGATATATATATATATATAAAAGAACAATGTTTTTAGTTTTTGGAAATTTCGGAACAAAATCTTATAAAAAAAAACTTGACCTGTCAAAGACTTGTCTACCGCAATGCACGCTTTGAGAAAGCGAGATCTTAAATGTATGAATGTGAAGACAACTAGCAGGTGCGCATTCAGTTCGACGCAACAGCAGTAAGGGCGTTTTTTCAAATAAGGGGAAAGAAGGGCTTTTTTTTTTTTTTTTTTTTTTTTAATCAGCGGCAAGAGGGGCGCTAGATTTTTAATGAGGAGCAAGAGGGGCGCTATTTTTTAAACTAAAGGGCGGTTTGTTACTTTCGAATCAAGCTTCCCAGCTACTAACGTCTAGATGAAAGAAAAGCTTCCTAGAAATTTAAAAAAAAGTATGCCGATTTGTTGTAATTAACTCCGGAATTTCCGGTGCACTTTTAGTGAAATCCCCGGAACACAAACAGGCATGGGTGAATACTCAGAATGCTGTGTAAAAATCCAATCGCTATACTCTTAATGTTTCTAAAGGACTCCAAGTGAAGTACAGTATGTGAAAACTGCTTGGCGAACTGCAGTGGTATATAATATGTGCCATATATCAAAATTGAAAATTTGTGAAAATCGAAAAAATAAATTTCGAATTCCCGCTATATCTCATATATATATATATACATATATATTTAATAAATGAGAAAGATAAGTAATAAACTAGAAAGAATTGAAAGAAAGACCTTTTGTTATGAGGTGGTATGCAAGTGTGGTAATCATATATTCTTATAATTATACTTTTCAATATTTTTAACATAATCTTAAATATGTTTAATATACTGTTTCAAAATTAATGTGAAAACTAGTAAAATGGAACCTGTTTATGAGGGAACTATTTCTTAATCAGAAAATGTCACATTTCCAACGTAAGAAATATTATATTAATATAACTATAGTATTAAAACAGAAGCCTAACTGAAACTTTTCTCCCAATGATATGTAATTCTGTTTATGCTGGCTTTATTGCAATATACCATACCTCAGTTTAGTTAATGTCTATTTTTAGGTGCATTGTTATTAATATGCATATGATAATTTTTTTAATTGTTTTTATAAACTCAAAGTGTTTACTTGTTTACATAAAAAATCCACCTTGTAAAAGTAATGTTTCTTGTTCAAAAAATAGCAAATAAAATCAATAAATATTTCCTATAAGTTAGTAAATAAGAGGACATGTTAATACTCGCACAACACATCATAAGAAAGGGGGAGATAATTAATTAATTCCACACATTAACACCATAATGACCACAAACTCTAATCATTTCGCTAGCGCATTTTATTTACACGTCTTCCATCATCGCTGTCCAGAGCGCATATATGCAGGTACATACAGAATTAAAACAGATTCACTACAGGCGCCATCTACAGGCTCTTTCCACATAACACTCAAGATATAACATATTAGGATGTAACATATACTGGGCGTAACATACTGGGGCCCCATGACCACGTCATCATCATAAATAAAATAAATATATAACAAATTGACACATTAATACAATACACAATGTAAACATAAAAATATATAACAATAATATTACACAATAAATTCACATTTATATCTAGAAATTTAAATAATTTCACAAAGAAAAGTTAATTTTCATTTATTGGCAGTTTGACTAATTTGTGGATTGGTCTTTTAAGTTCACCTATGGCAGTTTTTAAATTCACTGATCTTACTCTGCTGTCAGAACTTTTGAAAATGTCAATTATTCTTGCCATTTTCCATTTCAACGGTGGCAAATTATCATCTTTGATGAGCACTAAGTCGTTTACACATAAATCTTCTGTCGGAAATTTCCACTTGTTACGCACTTGCAACTGTGTAAGATAGTCCTTAGACCATGCTTTCCAGAATGACTGGGAAATATTCGTAATCAATTTCCATCGATCTCGAATTGAAATTTTCATATTTGTAATGTCTGGTTCGGGAACACTCTTTAAATCTGACCCAATGAGAAAGTGACCTGGAGTGAGGACTGAAAGATCATTTGGGTCCTCCGAAATAGCGACTAATGGGCGAGAATTCAGAACTGCTGCAATTTCCGCCAAAACTGTTGCAAATTCCTCTTGAGACAAGATCTGCGACCCAATAATTCGTCTCATATGGTACTTCATTGATTTAACCGCTGCCTCCCAAAGACCTCCAACATGGGGAGCAGATGGAACATTCGTAGTCCATTTTATACTCTCATTGTGCAAGTAGTTGCCGATTGCTTCTGATGCAGTGACTTTCAAATAATTCTTTGCTCCTATATAATTAGCACCACAGTCACTGAAGATCTCTATTGGCTTACCTCGACGTGCAATGAATCTTTTCAACGCAGCTATACAGGCGCTAGCACTCAGATCACTAACAAGTTCCAAATGAACTGCTTTGGTAGAGAAACATACGAAGATACAGACGTACATTTTGACTGGCTTTAGTCCCCTACCACGTCGAAGACTTATTAGAAAAGGTCCACAAAAGTCGGTGCCACAACAAATGAACGCTCTTCCTTGGCTCACTCTTGATGTTGGTAAATCAGCCATGATTTGTTTCGAGAATTCGCTGCGAAATCGTGCACAGATAACACAATTTTTTATTGCTTTACGGATAAGAGACTTCACACCCACAATCCAATAGGTTTGCTTCACGGCAGAATTTATTAGCTGTACTCCTCCATGTAAGTATTTTAAATGATAAAATTTAATTAACAAGGTCGTAACTGGGTGATTTTTAGGCAAAACTAAAGGATATTTTGCAGTCTCTGGTATGTTGGCATTTCTTAGCCGTCCACCAACTCTTAAAAACCCACGATTGTCCAAAAAAGGATTTAAGGAATTTAAATTGCTGTTTTTTAGAATTTTTCCCTTCTCCAAGTTGGCCATTTCGTTTGCAAAATTTGCTATCTGGACTAACTTAATTATAATATCATGCGACCTTTTCAATTCCTCTGTTTGCAAAAACGGAGCTGCAATTTTATTTCTCTTTGCATTATCGATGAATCGCAAGCACCACGCAAGCACTCTTTGCAATTTAGTCCACGATGAAAATTTACTCCACAATTGTTCAACTAACTCTAATTTACTGACCAAATTTTCAGCAAGCTTGACCTTCTGTTCTTTCAATACATCTACACTATTGATTTCCGTAGACGTTCTCAATATTTGTTCGGGCCAGCTCTCATTATTACTTCGAAGCCAAGCTGGACCTTGCCACCATTTCTCGTTGTTAACTAAACTTTCAGCAGCAATTCCTCTTGTTAGTATATCGGCCGGGTTGTCTTCCGTAGGACAGTAGTACCAATCACTAGGGTTGGTTTTCTCTTGGATTTCTAGAACCCTATTACCTACAAACTGTTTCCACCTTTTCGCACATCCTTTAACCCAATATAATGCAATGGTGGAGTCACTCCAATATACTACTCATTGAATTCTATCCTTAAAAATATTCTTCACATAATTTCCAACTCTAGCACCTATTACAAGACCCATCAACTCAAACGCGGCAAAGTTAATTTCTTTAATGGTGCTACTCTATTTTTTGACAAAATAAATGACACTTTATAATTTCCACTATTATCACAATATCTAAAATAAAGAACTGCTCCATATGCACTTAATGAAGCATCACAAAAAACATGTGCCTCCACTTGTTCATCTTTACAATCAACTAAACAAAATCTGGGAATAGTTATATAATATATTTTCTCAATTTCGTTGCACCACTTAAACCATTTTTCCCGCAAATCATCGGGCAACTCTTCATCCCAATCACAACCTGTTTCCCAAATTTCCTGTAACAATAACTTAATACGAACAACAAATGGCGAAATCAGGCCTATGGGATCAAAAATACGTGCTGCTGTTTTCAAAACACACCTTTTACTGTTTTGCAACGTTTCCCTAGATTCTATTAAACCCTTAACTTCCAATGATAATTCATCTTTCTCTGGACACCAATTTAAACCTAAAATCTTCAACTGCTGAACACTTTCTTTCTCTATATCCTTAAAGCCATTTTCTATCCAGAGTTTTTCCAACTCTCTACTATTAGACCTCAGTTTTCTCAAATTAAATCCTCCACTCTTTAAAATATTTACAGCGTCCGAAGATAATTCGAACGACTCACTCACAGTACTTCCTCCAAAAAATAAATCATCTACATATAGAGCTGAATTTAACATTTCAAATGACTTAGGATTGCTATTTTCAAAATTTTTAATGTGATGTTTTATAGTAGCACTCAAAATAAAAGGAGACACTTTACAGCCAAATGGTAATCTTTTCATTCTCATGATTTCGTAATCTTTATTAGGATCATCCGAATACCAAAGAAATTTTAAAAATTTCCTATCTCTCTCTGAAATTCCTATCATTAAAAAAGCTTTCTCTATGTCAGCATTAAACGCTATTTTATGTTTCCGAAAATTTAGAATAACATCAAGAATATTAGGATTTAAATTAGGACCAGTTTCTAGACAATCATTCAAAGACAAATTATTTTTAGATTTTGAAGTACAGTTAAATACTATCCGAACCTTAGTTGTTTCTTTATCTTCTCTAACAACTGCTCTATGAGGCATAAAATATTCTAGCTGATCCCTCTGACATTTCTCAATAATCCCGTTTTTCAATTGATCGTTTATTATTTCTCGATATTCATTAACAATCCAATTGTTTTTAGAAAAACCCTTATTTAACTCATCAAATCTTTTTTTTGCCAAAAAATAATTACTTTCTAATTCATCACAATTAATTTTCCATAATAAATCAGTTTCGTACCTCCCATTCACAAATTTTAGATTTCTTTCAAATTGATCTATCAATTCTTTATCCGCTGAATTTAATTCTTCATTTTCTTTAATACCTAAAGTCTCGAGTTCCCATAAATTTTTCATTGTTTCATTTAAATCTGAATCCCGTATTAACCCACAATGTATATTACCATCATTTATCTGTTCGATACTTCCACTAGCCACGTAGCCAAAACAAGTATTCTGTAATAGAAGTCGCGGATTTTTTAAATATATTTGCCCTGGTCTCAACAAATCATAAAATATTTCGGCCCCTAATAATACGTCCACTTTTCCAGGGATATTAATTGTATGATCAGCTAAAGCGACTGACTCAGAAACATCCACCTGTATTTGAAATACTTTATGTGGAATAAGATCTGTTATTTTGTTCACTACCAGCATATTTATATCTCTTTGAAAACTCTTATCTCGGTTAGAAATCGTAGTATTTACACACCCATTAACACTTAAAGATGAATCATTTAAACACGATATTACCGTATTCGTTTTATCTGGTTTCAATTGCAAACGATTCACACAGTCTCTGCTTATTAAGCAAGTTTGACTCCCGACATCTAACAGGCATCTCGCTTCATACCACTGAGAATTTTTATCTTTAATCAAAATCAAAGCTGTACTCAATAAAACATTTTTTGTTTTATTTTTTGCCAAACTACTAGCGACCACAGACCTATCTGACTGACTAGGAGGGATGGAAGGAGAAAGCGCATCGTTACTTTCCCCTCTCTGATCTACATTATTGGAAACAGATGTGAAGCTGGGCGATTTTTCTTTACTCGACTGAATATTTATATTTTCTTTTGGATAGTGGATTAACTTATTATGCGGTTTTTTACAAAAACAATTTTTGCTCTTACAAACTTTTACACTACAATTGGGATGCAAACATTTAAAGCATAGTCTATTTATTTTAACAACATCTACTCTTTCCGGAATTGTAAGACTTTTAAATTTCGGACAAAAATACAGTTCATGATTTTCATTTTTGCATAAAACGCAAATTTTTATTTCAGAAAAGAACACATTCGAAACTTTCTTTTGAAACGTTGGATTTGGCGATTTATTTCCAAAAAATCTTTTATTTTCATTTCCGTTTTGTTTCCTAAACACATTATTGTCAGTTTTTATTTTATTTTTCGTAGAAAGAAAAATATCACATTCACGACCTAATTGTTGCGGTTTAAAATATGATTCTCCCTGTTTTGCTCCAATGTGAGACATTAAATCACTATCTAATGAACCAAAAATCTTATCCGAAACAATTAGCTCACACAAAGATTTAAAATCATTCACTTCACGTAAACTGACAGTAATATTCGAATGCTGCACTTAATCTTGACGCATATTGGACATAACTTTCTGAAGGTAATTTTTGTGCCTTACGGAAATTATTCAAACACTCCTGCGGAGTTGGTTGAAACTCCTTTAACACTACATTTTTTAATTTATCATAATTACACAAATCTTCCTCTGACAAATAAATCATTATATTATTTGCTTTTTCACCTAACATATTCAAAAGTATTTCAGCTTTAAATTCCTCAGGTACATTTTTTGTTCTGAATGCTTTTTCTAAGGACTGAAAGAAAAGGCTAAATGACTCTACCCTAGATGGCACAGGTATCGTTAAAGTTTTAATGCTCTTAATAAAACTTTCTACATTATTTATTGACTCCATTTCACTTTTTACCGATGAAAATGAATTATTTTAAAATAGTTCCTACAACTGACACAAAATCACTAGTTACGAATAAAATACAAAATCACTAGTTACGAATAAAATATACAACTCAATACACAACACTAATTAATTAACATCACAAAACCACAATTTATACAACTAAACTAAATCTCCGAAAAACCAAACTACATATTACTCACCCCTTTTCTTCGCAACAAAGAAAGCGCGCCAATATTTTGCGCCGTTCTATACACAAACAAATCAAAACGTGTGACTCTACCCACAACTCATGACACCATGTTAATACTCGCACAACACATCATAAGAAAGGGGGAGATAATTAATTAATTCCACACATTAACACCATAATGACCACAAACTCTAATCATTTCGCTAGCGCATTTTATTTACACGTCTTCCATCATCGCTGTCCAGAGCGCATATATACAGGTACATACAGAATTAAAACAGATTCACTACAGGCGCCATCTATAGGCTCTTTCCACATAACACTCAAGATATAACATATTAGGATGTAACATACTGGGCGTAACACATGCAAACACAGAAGAATTAAATTTTTACAATATCATGGAGCTGTAATACAAAAGAAAATTGTTAAACCTATACTTATGTGCAAGTATGGGATACACATACATTATATATGCCGACAGGCTTTCACATATTGTACCTCACTCCGAGTCTTTTGGAGACATTATGATTAGTGATAGATTTTTACACAGCATTCTGAACAGAGATTTTTACATCCACCTCTATCGCTTTTTTGTATCTGAATAATACAAAGAAGTCTGAGAATCAGACAATCATTTAAAGTAGGATACAGAAAGATGTTGATGAAGAAACTCATCTCAGAAAAGACAGAAGCTCTGTTACTGCTTTCTAAAAGTGTTTTAAACAAGCTGGATTCCAGATAAATCTTTTTTTATTACAGTAGACTCCCTCAAATCCACACAGCTTGGGACCAGAGGTTGTGCGGATTTTAGAATTTTGCGAATTTCTGGTCATGGCTTTGTTTACATTTTTTTAAAGTAATATAAATGTAATTAATAATGAAATAATAAACTAAAATAATAAAAATTTAGATAATTTTTAAAACGATTAAAATACTAAAAGCAAAGGTCACGCTAATAATTAATAATGTACAATTAAATATTCATTATAAAGATGAAATGTGTTTTTCATTAATTATTCAATGAAATTTTCCTCATAAAGGTACATTACTAATTCACATCAGGATCACAAAATAACGAAGCTTTATTTCAGGTTTAGCCAGACAATCTCTAAAAAAGCTTGATTAACACTTTAATATATTTGGTAAGATTGTGATTACCAATGATATTAGCAATATCTTGATTTTTTCAGAAATAAATCGCTCTTTTCTTTCATCATGAAAAAACATAAATTCAATAACCTTAACAAAAATTACAAATTAAAAAGTATAGGGGATTGGTATAAAACTAAAAAAGTCAAATTTTGCACCTACATTTGAACTGAGTGGTTGATTGTTTACATCCGTAAATAATGTGCGGATTTTAGAGAGTTGTGGATTTTAGGAGTGCGGATTTGAGAGAGTCTACTGTATATATTTTTTATGTCTGATTTTAGATCTTTAATAAAAGAGATATAAAAGAAAAAGTTTTACCGACATGATGCCAGAGATTTTATTTCGACTGCTAATAACTTGCCCTTTTCAGTCACAGGGATGATTGTGACTCAGAGCGAAAAAATGATACAAAGTGAAAAATCCTGAAAATATTTGAAGCAAAATATACCAATATCAATTTAAATAACTGATGCTGTAACAGGATGACAATCAAATGACATATTTCAGCTACTGTTTAAAATATATAATTGCAGATAAATGCAATTTGATAAACTTAAATATTAATTTCACTCAAAGCTAAGACTTCATCAAATGGAGAATGCAATTTGTCTTGCTAAATGTGTAAAATTTATAATTCTATAACCAGTTAATAAATTTATTCCAAATGCTCATGAAACAAGCACAAATTATGTGCTAAGGATGGGATCTCTTGGTAGATTTAAACAAATCATATGACACCTAGTTATTTGTAAACAGTAAAATCAGTTAAAATCAATTTTACTTCTAAGTGGCGAAGTATTACGAAAGGGAGGCAAAATCTAAATTTTAAGTGTTTTTTAAGTGTTTAGAGTAAAAAAAACTTTTTTTTAACCTTTATTTTTATACAAAATGAATTTCTTTTCCTGCTTCCCTTCTGGGCATCACACATTAAAGATTTCATTAGCATTTATATATGATATTTTAGACATTTTTGTACTGAGATTGAGATGGGTGGCACTAATCCAGAATTGATTCCGAGCTTTAAAACGTATTTGAAATTCAAAGCAACTTTTCTCAAAGGTCACAGCTTAAGGAGAGGGATCCCTCTTGGTTCTAATTACATGCTTTTTCTGCAATCTTTTGGCGAAATTTGCATTTTTTTTTTTTTTTTTTTTTTTTTTTAAAGAAATTCAAATTTTTGCTATGATTCTTTGATGAAAATAGCATTTCTCCCACGATCCTTTGATGAATATCTCATTTTTCCCATGATCCTTTCATGAAAGTTGCGTTATTCCTGGGATTTTTTTATGAACTGCATTTTTCCTGAAATCTTAAGACAAAAATCACTTTTTTTTTCTCTTTGAAATTCTTCGACAAAATTAGCATTTCTTTCACAATTCTTTGCAAAATTTGGGCTTTTATTCAAGATCTTTTGACAAAAAACATGTTAGTTGCAGTGACAGAAAAATTGCTTCAATATTGTTTTTAACATTTATTGAACTTTGTCTTTTTTACTTACCCATCATACGTAGTATAGGGTAAGTATTGCAATCGTTTTGAAAATCGAAAAAATTTTTATGACGGATTTACATGTTACAGATACTGGAGATTCCGAAAAACATTTTTAGAAAAAAAAAAAAAATTGCCATCCGTCTGTCTGTAACCGCTCTATCTCCTGAACAAATTGAGATAGAGACTTGAAATTTTGTATGTGTTTAATATGCAAGAATGGGACGAAGCCTATTTAATATCAATAACCTCGATTATCTGGAACTATTTTTTTCGGACTCTCAAAAAGTTCGTTTTGATGAAAGGTATACAAAAATTTTCCAAATGTTTTATTTTAAGATAGGTATGTAAAAGGCAATAAAAAATAACACAAATTTTGCATAAAGAACGAAGTCGGTCAGATTATTAGTTGTCGAGATATTTGTAATCATGTTTTCCACATTCTTCGATTTTTCATGACCCTGTATTTCATTCAAATTTCAATTCAAAGATATATTTCAATTGGAAATGAGACGCTTAATCCGATGCAGTAAATTGTTAGTTAATATGATTATTATTTTTGGAGCTATAAGGATGCTTCTTTTATGCAAGCCGGTACTACTGGTGTATTTTGGAGTTTTATGTAATTTGTCGAAATCGGCTCATCAGCAATTGATTGATAGAACATTACTATGTATAAAACAACAACTAAAATCGGTGCTTCAAGAAAAATGGGGTAAAATCACTCCAGAAATCACAAAAAAATTAGTCGAATCCATCCCAAAAAGATTAAATCATGTTTTAAAAGTAAAAGGAAATCCAACAAAATATTAATCTTTTAAAAAGTAAAATTTTTGGATAAATATTTGATGGAAAAGTAAGTGCCCCATCACTTAGGTGAGCGATTTTTTGGTCCGTTCTGAACAATTGTATTTTTACTAAATTAATATTTTAATAGTTTGACAAAATGTATGTTATGTAATAATTGTTACTAACTTTAAATATGAAACACACCGAAAAAATTTTTGCACATGTTTGTTTATTTATTTTATTGCAGTTTCTTCTTATAAAGCACAAGTGTCCCATCACTTTTGTGAGACACTGTACATACATACAAAAAAAAGGGGGGGGGGCAGAAATTCAGCTCTCACAATTTGGCAAGTTTGGTTACTCTTGTACTCGGAAACTGAGCATTTTGAAACGATTTGGCACAATGGCTAGCAGCAGCTAGAATCCTGCTCCTGAAAGAGATTTCCTTATTGGATCCACAATCAACTAATGCAGTTATTCCTAGTGAATAACTACATTTAAAGGATAGTTTATTTATTATTAGTTATTCTTGTAATATTCATACGTTATTCTTATAACTTTCACATATCTTTAAGGGTGTTCTTAAATCAAAAAGGGCTACTTTGTGAAACATGCATTAATTTATTTTTGTTAGGAAATGTATGAAAATAGCAGGTGTTATTCAGAAACTGTCTAATTGCACTGAATTTTCTGTTTTTTAAAAAACAATAGATTTTTCCTAACAAGCCTTCGAAGTTGACGTTTTTAAGCACATTTCCCAACAAAAGCAGAAAAACCGGTCGCAAAGCAGTAGAAAAATGGGTGATCACATGATCAAAATAGCTTAAAACTGGATAAGTAAATTAACTATCATAAAATGGAAAATTAAAATTCGATTCGAAATCAGTCAGGCATTCAAATATTATATCTTTCCGTTAAAAAATAAATTTGTAAATGTGTCAAATCATTTTGTGCTTGTTGAGCAGAGCAGTTGAGAACACCCTTAAGTACTCATTGTCACTGCAATCTTTCAGTTTATTTTTGTAATCTTTTCTCAAATTTTAGTTGATTTCACAAACTAATTTTACATTTGTGTAATTCCAATTTAATGCATAGTATTTTTGAATTTTTTAAAAAATGTATTTTGTATTTTAAATGTACTAGTACATCGAACCCGGGGTTCCCGGGTCACAGAGTAAAGGTGAAAGTTTTTTTTTTTTTTTTAATTTTAAATTAAAAAGTCTAATAAAGTTTCCCTACGTAATATGCTTTTTAAACTGCCAACTAATTCCAAACAACAATTTTATATGAAACATATTAATTATGCAATTATATAAAGCTTTGAAAATTATCGGTACTTCCGTATTAGACGCAAGATAGAAGTTATTAGCCAAACATTTTGCCAAAGAATAAAATTGCATTCGTTCAGTTTTTAAAACCAACTAAGAAAATATGGCACACAGATATTCTTTAAAATACATTTTTGTTGTTGATTGATGTATCTTTTGTAAAATAAGTTTACAACGAACTAAAAGTCATTAAATTGATAGATAAAAACGAAATAAAACCAACAAAATTCACTGGGTTTTATAACCGACAATATTTTGTCATAACAGGTTTTTAATTGCTATTTTTTTCAGTTGCTATGAAAAAATGGCAACTAAAATATACAGTGATCTGTTATTTTCCATGGAGAAAAGAGATAAATGCAGGTGCAGTATGCGATTAAAATGATTTGAATGGGCGTTATTCTTCCAATTTAAGTCTCTTATTCGGCCCAAACAAAACAATCTCGTGGAACAGAGACCGAATTCTTTAACATCAATTTTTCTCTAACTGAAAAAATCTGATTATATTTTAGCATTCTAAAATAGCATTTCATTGTATTTTGAATTGAAACTGTATCGCTAAAAGTTTTCCTTTTTTGCGAAAGCACACGGTTGTGTTTGATGCAACGCAGCAAGTTTCAGAGTTACATTTTTTATGTCATCTCCAGTCACCAAATTGCATCTCTATTCTTTTTTTTTTTTTTTCTCTATGGCTATTTTTTCTTTATTTCCCACATAAATGCGATACTCAAGTTGCCACCATCAGAGAAGTTGAACTAAAAACTACAAAAAAATTAATAACTCAAAAACAAATTGAAATACAGTTTTCTAACAAACTGCATTTAAAAGTGCATTTTTTTCTCTATACGATGGTATAAAGGTTGAAAATGTGCTATGTCTAGAAGTTTAAAAATTTGCAAAAATGAAAATTGCAAAACCGAAATTTCAGCGGAAAGTGTTGCCATTCAAAACATGACGTACGCGTTACGCACAGATACGTTTGGCCTTTATTATATAGATTTTCAAAATACATGTATTTTGTATTTTTAAATTTGGAAAGTATTTTGTATTTTAAGTTATAAAACTAATGTATTTTGTATTGAAAATCTTTTAATGTATTTTGCTGAACTCTGCAGTAAAAAATCTTTCCATGACTAAAATCAGTCCTAACACTGTAGGTGTTGCACCCATGATACAGATATGGTAATACATTTATTATCTCATATGTGTATGCATGTAAAAGAAAAAAAAAATGTTTACCTATTTTGTTGATAAGATTGCTTGCCTTCCTTCCCACATGAGGGACAAGTATAGAAAGATATTATCATAAACAGTAGGCTACTTCTTTAAGATAAACTCAAATTCGTCTTTGCGCATGCATGAAGTTGAACTTATTAGCCCTTCCAGTTAGAGGAAAATCGAAGCAAGTCTGGTTAACTCAGTAGCTTAAGGCATGGATCTATAGCTCTTAGCTTTTGTGGAGGACCAGGATTCGATGCCAACGCTCGGCAAAATATATATATATATATTTAATAATGATACATTTTACTACGAGGGGAAGTTACATAATTTTTATTCTTTTGTTATTATTATTTTGATGCTTTATAAAGCATCAAAATTATATTTAATTTATATTTAATTATTTTATTTAATTATAATTAAATAAAATTTAACACTCAATAATGATTTTTTAAGTAACAATTTTTTTTTAAATATTTCAAGTGATTAAAACACAGTGATTATTAGATATAAATAGCCAATTTCCAATTCAGGGCTTTAGAGATACATTTGTAAGAATAAAATTATTGAAAATCTTTACAAATTGCATTCTTAAAAAAAATAAAATAAATAAATAAATAATAAATACAACACACACAAAGAAAAACTGTAAAAATGTCATAAAATTTAATTTAACATCTAGCAATATTTAAAAAAAAATGTATTCTAATTTTCTAAAAATGTAAATATTTAAACATTATTTTGTCAGTAGATAGTAGCAGCAATTTTCAACTTTCCTGTCATGTGCGTGGAAGCTTGGAAAAAGTAATCCATTTGTAAACTGTAATACAGTGCATGTCAAAAGTTTAAGCACAACAGAAAATTTCAAAATAAAATTGTATTAATGGGTGAAAGTTACTTCCCTTTTCACATAGCCTTCAAACTGTAGTTTTAAAAAGATAGTTAACAGATTCATGCTATAAAATTTATCTTAAACAATAAAATTTATCAAAACAGCAAAAATGAGTGTGTCAAAAGTTTAAGCAAGTAGTTTTTTAGTCTTTAGCAGAACAAGAATAAAAAAAATTAATACTTGATTATTGCTCCTTTCTGCTGAATTCTTTAAATATACTATCTTCCATTGTTAAAATGAGGTTCTGTATTGTTTCTGGTTCATTTTTAAACCAAGCGTTCTCAATGAAATCTTTCAAATCTTTAACTGAAGAATACTGCTTTCCATTTGGGTAAACTGCATGAGTGAGAACACCCCACATATTTTTTATAGGGTTTAAATCAGGACTATTTGCCGGTCATTTCAAAACAGACACTGTTTTTGACTTAAGCCATGATGAAGTTGAGTTTGAGGTATAGATGGAAGCATTATCATGTTGAAATAACCATTTTTCTCCCCCTAAAAATCTCGGCAACAGGAAGCAAATGATTGGCAAGTGTCTCTTGGTAGTTTTCAAAGTTTTCACAACCACTGATAAATGCCAGAGATGTCTGACCATTGAAAGAAATAGCCTCCCATACCATTTCAGAACTACTATTATGTTATCAGCTAAATACACTCCTAGGTTCTTTGCGGAGATCATGCTAATAGTACTTAAATGCATCAGGGCCATCGAAATTCCATTTTTTTTTTTTTTTCATCACTGAGTATGACATTCAGCCACTTTTCACCAAATGACATATGTTCTTTGGCCCATTGTAATCTAGCTTCTTTATGGTGTTGTTTGAGACACGGTAATCGAGCCATTTTACAGTATTTGATGTATTTGAATTCCAAAACTCTTCTATGAACAGTTTTTTCGTTATCTGTTCTCCAACTGCATATTTTATTTCCGAAAGGGAGTAATTACCAGTTGAAGCCAAATTTCCGATGCGGCTATCTTCACTTAAACTAGTCATTCGAGGCCTTCCTGAACGAAATTTTCGTTTAAAATCATTATCACGAGCCAAAATTTTATGAATACCTTGTTTTGACCTTTTTAAATAACTTGCAATTTCAGAAACAGAATTACATTTTGTTCTCATACTCCAAATTTTTATCATCTCTTCCTCTGAAAATTCTTTCGACTTGGGCATTTTTTACTAACTCAAAAACAACAGCGGACTGCTTCTTATACACCCAGAAATTGTTTGCGTGCGCAACCGTTTATGCCAGAGTGTAAAATTTGCATAAAAAGGATTTTGTGCTTAAAACTTTTGACACGGTCATTTTTCTTCTATTCTTAAACTCCATGGTTTGAAATGAAATTTAAAAGTTAATTTAAATGAATATGGTGTAAAAATTGATATTATTAACATATACATAACAGATATTGAAATAAAGTTAATATTTAAAGTTTTATTTTAAAATTGCTATTGTGCTTAAACTTTTGACACACACTTTATACACGAATTATATAAATAAATAAATGTTATACATAATTTAAACCATATGTTAAATGATTTTTAACTAAATCTTCGAGTGCCATTATGAAGTAATATCTGAATCTTTAAAATTGTGAAGTATGCTAAAATATTTTAGAAATAGTTTAACAATTTTAACTTAAAATATTTAAGCTAAAGTATTTTTCATTTAATTATCTTTTAAATAAATTAAACTAATCTGCAATTTTTGTTATATTTCATATGAGCATTACAAGGAAGATATAGGTTTGTGTGCATATAAGGAAAAGTATTAATTAGTTTCCAGGGAAAAAAAATTAAAATAAAGAGAAAACAGGGAGAAAGAAAAGTAGTTACATAAAAATTATAATTGAACTACTTTGTGATACCCATGTTTTAATAATTAAATAATGTATGAAAACGTTATGACAGGTTCAAATTATTCAAATACATTATAAATAGTTACTTGGTAGCATGAAATTTTAAGTTTTGGGATTTAAAATGAGACTGATAAAAATAAAAGTAATAAAAACTTTTCAATATGATTTTAAAAATTAGAAAATACTAATTTATTTTTTAAAACACTGAGAAAATTCACCAAAATAAATATCAGTTCGATTAATTTTAGTTATCCTCCTGCTAAAAAGCAAGCGCTGTTAAAATTCTTAAAATTCTGCTTAAATTCTTTCAGATGATTACTTGAGTAGGTTAAACTGACAGAACCATGATACGCTTTGAATCTGTTGGAATCACATATAGATAACATTTAAATAAATCAAGTTTTCAAAACTTTATTTACAGGTTCTAATTAATCTTTTAACATGTTTACCGTCAAATCTTGATGGATACCATCTAGTTACTTTTGAAAGCATTATATAACAAAAGGCTATTATTAAATACTTAATTATAGGTATTATTAAATACTTAATTATAGGTACTTTTAAATGTTATTTAATATAATGTTATTTCATATATAGAAACAGTAACATTTTATTAACTTATATTCATTGCAATCAAAGTATACAAATTTGACAGAAGACTAAGAATGCCAAATGTTAGAGTATTATATATTTTGGAATTAAATAATGACTGCATTTTCATTAAAATAGATAACAAACTGGGGGAAAAAAAGATAAGATTATTTTCAGGGGTGATTCTGGGTGAAATTTTTTTTTTCGGAAATTCGCATCGCATTTTTGGAAATCGAAGGGGTTGTCGTGAGCCCCCCCCCCCCCCCCCCTCCAGCAATTTTCGGACAAAATCGGCGTTTTCCCGATATCTTCAAATGAAATTAGCAATATTTTAGCAAAATCGGCAATTTATTGCGTTCTTTTGTCGAAATCGGCGTTTTTCCGCGATCTTTTGACGAAATCGGCGTTTTCCGATGTTTTTGTAAGTGAAATCGTCTTTTCGATGATATTTAGACAAAATTTGCATTTTTACGCGATTTTTTCTCGAAAACGGCGTTTTATTCCCGCGATCGTTTGACGAAATCGGCGTTTTTTCCGTGATCTTTTGATGAAATCGGAGTATTTTTTTTCAAATATTCTTTTGATAAAATATTTTTAAGCGATCTTTTATCGAAACGACGTCTTTTCCCGCGATCTTTTAACGAAATCGGCTTTATATCCTCAATCTTCAGACAAAATCGGCGTTTTCCCGCGGTCTTCAGAAGAAATGAGCGTTTTATCTGCGATATTTGGTGAAATTGCCGTTTTTTTCGCGATCCGCACAGGAAATTCGCGTTTTTTATCGATCTTTTGACAAAGTTCGTTTACAAATACATTGACGAAATCGTCGTATTTCCACGAAATATTGATGAAATATATGCTATTTCGACGATCCTTTCACGAAATTTGCATTTCTACGTAATTGTTTTTTCCGCGCGCAAAACCATACAAGTTGGCAACTATGCGGTAATGATAACCCAATTTCAAATTTTCGGAAGAGGATGCCTTAAATTTTCGGAAATTTCGGACGAAAATCACCCCTGATTATTTTAGTGTAAAGAATGAATTACAAATATTTTTTTTGGATTGAAAATACATGAAGCATTAAAAAGACCCCCCTCCTTCCCTAGAGATATCTTATGATATCATATACCATACTCCTCCGTCTTCCTTAAAGTGATAACATTATAAATACACAACCCCGGACTGAATTAGTTTTCAAACAAATTACATTTGAAAGTACATTGCTAGGTCTATTAAATGATGTAAAAGTTAAAATTAATTGATATTTAGAAATAAATTTACATGCAGCATAATTAATTTTACAGTTGCAAGTTTATGAAGAAAGAGCTTCAAACTACATTTAGGCATTCAATTGCTAATTGCTGTAGAACTGTCATGTTCTTATTTTGTATATTTATTTATATCAAATGTTACTTTACATTATTGTAATGAAAATTTTTTTATTGTTGAGTCATGTTTGAAAACAATTTAAGAAATCCCAAAAAAAGATAAGTTGAATTAAAATTTGAAAGTATGTTACTATATTCTAATCAATGCTGTAAAAATTGAAATTATGTGATATTTAGAAATGAATATATATGCAGATGCAGCATAGTTAAATTGACTGTTGCAAGTTTGTTATAATTGTAATTATACATTATTTTCGTCATCACTATCGTTACAACAGCAGCACTACTGGATAGACAAGTTTTTGCTATGTAATATAGATTTTGTATTTTTAATACAATAAAAATTTGTTTTCAAAATTAAAATAAAAAATCATGTATTAACTCTTAATAAGTACAGTAAAATCTGCATAATAGGTATTTCTGTTTAGCTAATTTTTCAGTTCTTAACACCCATGTATTTTTAGCTCTGAATAGCAGACAATTTTCATTCTTTCAAGGCCCTTATTATTCAGGTTAATTTCTAGCACCAATCCACACATAGAAAAATGAAAATAAATAAATAAATAAATAAATAAATAAATAAATAGTAAACAGGTAGAATTGTTACACAAATTCGTGATTTGATGCCTGTTATAAAGATGTTAAAACAATCCTCTATATGAACACAGTGAAATAATTACCATTTTTTTATTTATCAATTTTAAAATTGAACAACAATAACTGCATAACAGCTATTAAGTTTATTGATAAAATATATAAATAAAAATATATAAATCACAGAATATGTACATTTTTACACTATATAAAAAAGAAGCGAGATAAGCCATCAACTTTTCCAAACTTTAATTGTGTTATCTGGCTCCAAAGCACCTGATACTATAATATTTTCAAACGGGTGACAATCCACAGCAATGACAACAGCTAAATGAAAAATTAATACAAACATTAAGATAAATTGCATAGATATTTATATGTAAAGTAAAATAACAGGTCTGAAGACAGCAACATTTTTTACTTAATAAGCTGATCTTCAAATTTACAATTGATCTTAATCCATTTACGTCTAGCATTTCAAAATTGCAAACATAATATATTTCGGAAATAAATTTGCATTTATTTTTTATATATAGATTTTTTTTTAAATCTTTATTATAATTATTTAATATAATCTATAAACAGAATATTCAGACTAGTATAATGTTATAGTTAATTGCTTTATACATTTAGCGATAACTAAGCACCAACCCTTCTAGCTTAAAAAATGTACACACTTTTTGACGATTTAAATTCTAAAACAAATATGAATTTTCAAGCAATTTTTTTTCTTCTAAATTTATAATTTATTTGTGACTAAGATAAAGACAGACAAAGATTCAGTTAAAATTTTACACATACTGTTTTACATGTTTTTTCTGTCAAATGCACTTTCTTCCATAGAGTGGGGAAACTAATTTGTCAGAAAAAAAAAAAAAAAAAAAAAAGTAGAATTAAGTATTTTTATGAAATTGCTTTAAAAGAATGAATTTTGTTCATTGTTTAGAAGTTGAATTTGTGAATACCAGAATAATCTATACATTTTATTAAAAAAAAAGGGGATATCTATGAAAAGTATTGGGATGCTGGTACAAAGTTTGAAAAGAGATTGTTTTGGGAAAACATCTAGTTACCTTAATGAAATTGACTCAATGTCACATTTAATTCTGGAATGTAAACTACTATGCTATTTTATAACAAACTTTTTTGAAACATTTTTTTTTTTTTTTTTTTTTTTTTTTTTTTTTTAAGCATATTTAATATTTTGGATAGATTTTATGCAATAATTCACTTATTTCTTATTATTCATTATAATATTACTACATAATATTGAAATAACTTTAGGAAATCAACATTACAAAATAACTAAAACAAGTAAATTTAAACAAATGCCTGATGTTCAAACACAAACATGCTCAAAGAGTTAAAATGCAAATTATTTTACTCTGTAAAATACAGCAAATATTTCAATTTTTGTAACGATTGGCATTTAATTTAATAAACAGAATGAGACTTTTGAGAAAAGAATAAGATATTATAAAACTAAGAAAAAAGAAATTTAACATGTGAATTTCAATGTTTAAAAACATAAGTTAGTTCTTTTCTAAATTTTGAATATTTATTTATTATTATTATTTGTCATCTTTATCCTTCAAATAATGTTATTTCACTTAGAATTGATATGTTTTACAAAAAAAAAAACCTTTTTGTAAAGGTAATTTTTTTTATTTGATTTATAAATGAATCTTTGTTTCTTCAATTTTAAGTCATTGTTTTTGTCTTGCTCTTAATATGTTATATAGGGAATGTGACATGTGCTACACCCAGACTTTGAAAACATAGGTGAGAGCAACCCCTCCCTCAAATCTTTTTAAAACTTTAAAATAAATAAAAGAAAATCTAATAAATATTTTGGTGTGCATGATTTGTAAAATATCAGAATTGTAAAGAGCAACAATACATGCCAATGAAACAATTTTTTATAGAGGAAATGGGACTGCAATCTACCAAATAATACAGAATGTTTTACCACCAGCCAAACTCTGATTTTCATTCATAACTATAAAAATAATGAACTTATTTTAAAGAAAAATTTTAAAGACTTAATTTGTATTTTATAAAAAAGTGATGGGCTGGAAAGGCCTAAAATCACATTCTCAAATATTGGATTCAATTGCTTCAATATTGAGTAGAAAGCAAACTGATAGTGATTACTATGTCACTGACTAAATTAAAAGCAATTTCAGTACTTTTTTTTTTTTAATGTCATGTCACTTCGCAGAAAACTGAGTTACTCAATCGAAAATGGAATTTACAATATCTTTTTTAATGTGACAAGGAAAAAAAAGGACCTTAGCTTAGTGTAAGACATCCTATAGACATGAGCGTCTTGACATTATATTATCATTTCTTACAATCTTGACCATCAACATGAGATGATGAATACACACTTTTGCCAACAGTGGCACAAGAGATGCATTATAATGTATTATTTATGCAAAAGAGAAGAGAAAAATGCATGAATGAAATTGCAAACGAATTCTTTTGGATGTATATTTTTCCTACAAGGAAGTAAAAAACTGGAAACTAATCACAACTAAGCAGGGTTGCAAAAAAACCAAATTACTTAAAAAAAAAAAAGTTGCTTATTGTTTTTTAAAAAAGTTCCTTATTTTTTAAACGTATATGCATTAAAATAAGAAATGTTATTGTATTTTTACTAATTAACTTAATATACAAGTAATCTTCATTAAAATAACACAAATAAATCATTGTAAAAGGCTGTAAAAAAGCTTTTTTTCCTGATATTATGTAATAACCTTATATAATACATTTAAAAGTTACTTTAATAAATTACTTTTCATTTCTATTGCCAACTAACAACACATTTTTAAACAAATCTTTATCAAAGGATGCTTGATAATATTTTCAAGACATCTATGGTTCACTGTATAGAACATATTTCAGAACTATTACCAAAAAATACTTAAATTACACATGATTTGAATTATATACAAGACTGATTGTAATTATTTAGTTTTAATATTTTGAAATGGAAATATGATATCTAACAATCTTTATTTTTATTAACAAATGTGGACAGTATAATATACGATAAAAATGACAAAAAAAGATTTAATCAGACAAAATGTTATTTGGTTTTTTGGGGGAGAAAAAAAAAAAGTCTTTTTTAAAATCCTTTTTTAGCTAACAGGCTATCATAGCCTGAGAACTTATGTGCCCGTTCGTTCTGTATGTATGTTCGTTCGTTCGTAACACAATAACTCATGATAAAAATATCCGATCCATTTGAAATTTTGTATATAGGTATATCCTGATAAAGCGCTTTCCTGATTAGTTTTTGGAGTTCATTCGATATGTATAAGAGGGGAAACGGGGGGCTCATGCCCCTCCCCTTAATTGATATAAATGGGTTTTTCATGCAGAATTAACAGTTTTCGTTCAAAATTTAGATATAGGATCATTCTGATGAGGGGATTCCGTGACTTTTATTAGGTGTTCATTGAATAAATATAAACAGGGGGAACGGGGGTTCTAATGCCCCTCCCCTTAAGTTCTTTGTTTTTCAAGCAGAATTGTTAGATTTCGTTCAAATCTCTGAATAGTTTTGGAAGTTTAATGGTTAAGTATAAAAGAGAAGGATAACTCCTCTTAAATTACATAAATGCTAAATGGGTTTTTATTGAGAATTATCCGATTTGCTCTGAATTTTGGATATAGATTTTTTATATGATAAAGCATGTCCTGGATAGTTTAGGAGGATCAATGATTAAGTATAAAAAAGGGGAAAGGGGAGAGCTGTTTCCCCTTCTTAATTTTTTTTTTTTGAACGGAGTTAACCCTTGAAAATATAAGGCTGTAATGTACAATTAGTATGCGTAGCCTGTGATCTCAATGCCATCAATTTAACTGGGCAACATTCTTTTTATATTAATCCTGGACAAAAGTGAACAAGTCAAATTTGTATCTAGTTGGAAACTTATATTACTAAATCTTGATATAAAAGACCTTGTCATTTTTCATCTATGCAAAAATGTTATGATTAGCTATGTATATTCATTTTAATTTTCTTCATCAAATTAACAAGCTTTTTAAAAAATTAACCACATTATTTCCTTTTGATAATTTTGGCTTTTTCACAGTTGACAGTACATCCACAACATGTTTTAATAGGATTGTGTAGATCTTCAAATACAAAAGGTTGAAAAACTAATATAAAAGTTACTGAATCTTAAAAATAATATCATAGATTGCAAAAAACCCAATAAAATCCACTTTGATGTGGTTTTATTCATTTTTTAAGTGTTTTTTAATCCCTAAAAAACCCATTTTTTTTTTTTGGGGGGGGGGGGGGTAGGTAGGTTTTTTGGGACACTGCAACAAAGACAATGTTGTACTAAGGGGCCGTCCATTAATCATGTGAGGCTCGAGAGGGGGGGGTCCATAAAAAAATCATGAAATATCACAAGGGGGGAGGGGGGTGTAGTAATATATCACGAGTATTTATTTTTTCGGCAAATGCGTACAAAGTCGAAAGCGGCTTGTAGTGTGACTTTGATTCACCGTTGCCAGGCAACGAACGAAGTGAAGTTCCCGCGAGCCGCGACAAGCGCCTGCCGGACTTAGCTTGTCAGTGTCAGTTATTCTGTTCTTTTGGCACTGAATACATGCGTAAATTGTTTAACCTTGTACGTTTTGCATTAAAACAATGTCTAAAATAGGTGATCTGTATAAAGACCTATTTGCAGAGTATAAGAAGGGAAAAAAACCTAGTGTAGCTCAAAAAGAATTCAATTATTGCCCTAGCCTGCAGAAGGATCGGATACTTTTGGAAAGGACATGCCAGCAATGTGCATTGTACTTCTGTACAAAAACAAAAGTTAAAACACATCTGAATTCTTGTCACAAGCAACTGAATCCGAGCAATGATAATCTAGAGATGCACAATGTCCATCCTTCTCGCATCCTCACGCGATCGAGACAGATGTTAGGATTTAACAAGCTTTCCATATTCTCAATGCATCATTTAATATATTTTTCCAGTTAAAATAACATATAAAATATTTAATTCTATCGGTCTGCATACATTTAATATAACTTTATTTTTATATATATTATTGTTAAAATAAACTTACCTTTTGCTTAATTTAATCCTATTATATAATGTTTTATTGATAATCCTTTATTTTAATTTGCAGTCTAGCTAAATATCTTTTAGACTTATACTTTATCTTTATTTACATTTCCCGGTTCCTTAGTCAAACATCAGTCACTAACTTTCGTTTCCCGAAGACACGATTCGCTATCTTTTCGCCAGGAGGCGATAGCATCGTAATGACGTAATCCTTGCATAAATTAGCGGACGTCATCCACTCCCGCGAATCGCCGTGCGTCAGATCCTTCTGGAAGGGGGTGTGTCGACACGTGCCGTTCTTACGTGGAGGTATAAATGCTTTTTCGTTCTCCGGTTCCTTCGCTTGTTTTGAATGTGTTTTAGTCATGATACGAAGATGCCGGCTGGTACGTCGTCTTTGGGATGCTGTGTATTTTTGCCGGCTTGTTATATTAAGTTCATATTTATTCTGTAATTAGTTTATTTAGTCGTATTTCGTTTTTCAAGTTTCTAAAGTTAAATAGTCTCGCCACTTCACCGCTCCTATGAACTTTAGTAAGTAAAATCTTTGATGTTTTTGAACTCTGTTGATATACTCCGAATGTGATTCAAGTATGTTCCCTTTTCAAGTATAATAAATGAACTGCCATAGTAATATTGACTTTTTATTTGTGCAAGAATATTTTACATAATTTTTACAAGAACTTTTATTCTTTTGACCTTTTAATATATGACAAGTTTTACATCCTCATTTTGGGAAAGCTTTTTCACTGAGAACGCACTCTGCTAAAATCTTTTTAATTAGTGTTAATGTGTTAAGTTGGGGAAAACATTGACTTATGTCAGTTTTCCCTAACAAGTGAAGGTTATGGGCGGAGACCCATAAGAGGATGAATTAAATATAAGAAGAAATATGTTTTTGGAAATATTTTTATAATATTTTTTTGAAGTGCATTTAAATGGAGAAACGAAGTGGCCCTACTCCTAAGTTAAAAAATAGTGAGAGAATTAATGAAGATTGTTGAATAAATGAGGGGGGGGGGGGGGGGGCCGAAGATTTAAATATTTTTCCAGTTTTATGGTTTATTTAAAAGAGACTGTGATATTTTTCCTGTTCATGCGGATCAAGAAGTAATTTTTAACTGAAAATTTTTAACATTTTTGTGTTTTTGGTTTTTGAATTGAATTTTAACATTTTTTAATAGAATTTTTAAAAATGGCAGTCAATAATATAGAAAAATTAAATGCATTGAATTATGCCAATTGGAGTATTGATATTAAATATGTTTTAATAGAAAAGGGTTTGTGGCATGTTGTGGAATCTGGAAAGGAGTTCTTGGAAATTAGTACTACGGTTACTGATAAAGATGTTAATGAGTTTAAACAGAAATCCAGTCAAGCATTGTCGGTAATATTTTTGAATATAGAGAATGATTATAAGAGAATTATTGCAGATTATACGAATGCTGTAGACGCCTGGCGAAAACTTAAGCTAAATTTTTATTCAGACTCAAGAGCATTTCATATGAAGACTTTTACTGATTTAATAGAGTGTAAACAAATGGAAAATGAATCTATTAATTTATATGCAACCCGACTGAGAAGGCTGTTAAATGTCATAAGAGATCAGGATAAGGATTTTAATGAAATTTATGTGAACTTTCAGTTACTTAGATATCTGGGAAGAAAATTTGACGGTGTGGTGCAGAATATTCTAAGATGGCCGGAAACGGACTTTAAATTTGATAAAATTGTAATGGAGCTGGTGGCAGAGGAAACCAGACTTAAAGTGAGAGACTTGGATAATGCTAAAGTTGTTCCAACTGCTAATGTTGCTAAATTAAAACGAAAATATAAGAAGAAAATAATATGCTGGCGATGTGGGAAGCCTGGACATACAAGTAAAAAATGTAAAGAAAAGCAGTCAACGTCAACTTATGGAAAGGATTCCTCTTCTACATATAAGCCATCGAATTCTAGACGGTCCTCTTCTGTATCCAGATCTCGTGAACGTCCGGATGATCCTCGTGGGAGATCCCTGGAGTTAACTGATAGCCAGACTAGTTCCAGATCACCCAGTCCTAGACGAGACCACCCCTATCGAGCAAGGCGACGCCATGATAGAAGTAGACGAGATGTGAATAGTGAGTTTTCGGACAGTTCACGTAAGTTTACTCACATTATTTCTCATGTTAATTTATGTGATGTTTTAGATGATGACACCTGGATCTTTGATTCAGGTGCATCGCATAATTTCACAAGTAATAGAAATTTATTTGTTAAATTTGAAAAAGTAAATAATGAGAAATTAAATGTTGCCGTAAAGGGGGTATCTTTTCCAATTGAGGGAAGAGGAGAAATAAAATTGCGCTTTGGCCAAAGAATGTTTACATTTACTGATGTTTTATATTCAAGCCAGTTAAGACGCAATTTGATCTCCGGTCCTCAGTTGGATAAGAAAGGATTGTCTTTTACGGGTGGTAAAGGAGTAATAGACATCACGAGGGGAGACGATATTTTATTTAAGGCCTATTTAAAAGGTGGTTTTTATCAGTTATATCCTAGAACTCCTAAACTGAATAAAAACGTGTCTTTTGAATCAAATTCTGTTAGTAATTTTAATAGACTAAATAAAATGCATTTGTGGCACCGGAGGTTTGGCCATATTAGTCCATCGATTTTGGTTCACACTTTTAAAGAAAATGGAGTTCAAGGGTTAACCAACTTAAAAGATAATTTTTTTTTGTGAAGTTTGTAAAATTAATAAGTTTCGGAGGCCATCATTTAAACCCATTGGCAGTATTCGTTCTGAAAAACCTTTAGACCTTTTATGTGCTGACGTCTGGGGACCATGTCGTATTGCTGGGAGAAATGGAGAAAGGTACTTTTTGTCAATAATGGACGACCACTCTCGTAGAGCATCTGTATACCCAATAAAATTAAAGTCCGACGTTTTTGATGTTGTTAAATCACATATTATACGTGCAGAAAATTTTTTTGGGTCGTAAAGTAAAGAATTTTAAGACGGATAATGGGGGCGAGTTCGTCAATGACAATTTTAAGATCTTTTTCGAAGAAAAGGGCATTCATCACGAAGTGACTAACCCCTTTTCTCCGCAGCAGAATGGCGTGATTGAAAGATTTATGCAGACTGCCGTCAATGGGGTACGCACTATTTTGTTTGAAAGTAAATTGAATCCCAAATTCTGGCCGGAAGCTCTAAAATATTTTGTCTACACATGGAACCGAACTTGTCCTAAGTCTTTAAATAAAACTCCTTTCGAGTTATATGGGGGTAGAAAACCATCAGTTAGACACTTAAAACCTTTTGGGACTGTAGCCTATGTAGGAGTTCCCCATCAGAAAAGATCAAAGTTAGATCCTAAGGCGAAAAAGGGTTATTTGGTCGGGTATGCTTTTAATACTAGGGGATACCGAATCTGGATCCCTGAAACCGACCAAATTGTTGAATCTATAAGTGTATCTTTTAAAGAAACCCCAGGATCCGATAATTCTTCAGATATCAGTGGAGTCGTGATGGGCCCGGATTTCTGTGATCCTTTTTCCATCGATCCTGGTGATAGTCAGAGTGAAGGTGCAGTGGAGGTAGACCCTGTGAGACCCTTGAGTCCCTCCAGCACACCATCTGACTCCAGGGTTGATGGGGAGGGGACCACTGAGTCCGAGTCAGATTCCAATGAAAGCGAGACCCCTGTTTCCTCCAAAAGAGAAGTCAGGTGGTTACGTAAACCCGTAAAGAGAAAAACTGGAGATAGGACGGATATTTATTATTTTGAAGAGGGGTCAAATCAAAGGTTAAGATCACTTGTAGATGTGGAACGGTATTGTGACAGAAATAATATCAGGTTCAACCCAGACATTTTAGACTTTCATGGAAGTAATACTTATAATGGTTATATCCCTATAAATTTAGATACCGGTTCCGATAGCCCAGAGACTTCCAATATAGCTCCCTCAGCATGACTAGACAACATAGTTGTCCCTAGGACATATAAACAGGCTTCTCTGTCCGTGCAGCGTGATATGTGGCTTGCCGCGATGCAAAAAGAGATCGGTGTAATGAACGAACGGTCGGTTTGGCATTTGGAAGAATTACCAAAGAACGTGACTCCTGTGGGATGCCGGTGGGTATATGCGATCAAGCGGGATGAGAAAGGACGAATCGCTCGTTTTAAAGCACGCCTTGTAGCCCAGGGATTTAAGCAAGTGAAGGGCGAATCTTATGATGAATCCTTCAGCCCTGTGGTTAATTTTGGAGTGATTCGATTCTTTTTCTCCCTCTTGGTTTCGTATTGCCGATGGTCACACGTTCAGTATGACGTAACGAGCGCCTACCTTTATGCCCCACTAAAGGAGTCCGTTTACATGTCACAACCGCCCGGTTTCGTTGTTCCCGGTAAAGAACATTTTTATTGCAAACTGGATCGCGCGCTGTACGGGCTCCACCAGAGTGGAAGAGAATGGTATTTTCAGATGAATAAAGTACTAATTGATATTGGTTTTAAAAAGTTTGAATCATGTAATTGTACTTATATTTTTGGGACAGACATAGTGTTGCTTTTATATGTTGATGACTTTGTAATTTTTGGAAGATTCAAGAAGGTAATTGATAAAGTTTTAAAATTATTGGGTAACTATTTCGATATAAAATTTTTAGGTAGAACCCGTAAGCTCCTGGGGGTAGAGTTTGAAGAAAAGGGGGATTCACTTTGTATCCATCAATCAAGCTATATTGATGAAGTATGTGAAAGGTTTAAGAGTTTTAGAATCCCTATCTCCTCTCTCCCAATTAGTAAAGGAGTTGTATTTTCTAAAGTTGATTGTCCTTCCTCTGAATCAGAAAAGAAATATATGTCTAAATTTCCATATAGAAGTTTACTGGGCTGTTTATCGTTTATTTCTAGTAGAACCCGGCCAGACATTAGTTATGCAGTCAATATATTCAGTCAGTTTCAAGCTAATCCTGGAATTAATCACTGGGATGGTTTATTACGGTTACTTGGTTACCTAAAATTTACTCGACACTACCATCTTCGTTTAAAATGTAATTCAGAAAAGTTAATTGCTTATACTGACGCTGATTTTGCAGCGAATCGAGACGATCGAACATCGGTAGGGGGGCAGATGGTTATGGTTGACAGTTCCCCAGTGGACTGGCGCACGTTTAAAGAGAAATGTGTCAGTTTATCCACTATGGAAGCAGAATTTGTGGCCATGACCGAGGCCTCGAAAAACCTGGTCTGGTTTGATCGCATTATGATGGAGTGCCGAGATAGGAAAATCATATGTAACTTATGTTTAAAGGCTAAACTATATGCTGATAATCAAGCTGCTATAAATTTTGTAAAATCCCCTATCGAGAATTATAAATCACGTCATATAGATGTTAAATTGTTTTTCATTAGGGATTTAATTTATAATAATGCTTTTGAACTAGAATATGTCTCTAGTAAGTCAAACCTCAGTGATGTCTTTACTAAACCACAAACTAAGAATGATCTGTTAAAATTTGTTCAAACTGTTTTTGAAAAATGAAAAAAATTTTTTGTAACTAAACTTTTGTAAAGAATTTTTTTTTAATTTTTATCATTCTGCGTACCAATGTTTAATATTTTCATAGTGTAAAAATTTTGTAATTCTATGTTATGGTGAGTGTACATAGCCATTTCATAGTTGTTATGCAAAGTTTTAAAGGTTTTTGCCAGCATTTTTAGATCTCTTGGCCACTTGTTTTCGTATAAATTTTTCTCTTTTTGACTATTGATCAATTAACTCCCGTCCGATGGTAGAAATGGTGCCTTCTACCGTTCTATTCTTGGGGGTTCGAGCAGCCCACAGTTCCGTTTCGGGTGGGTGACCCCTAGGGAGGTAAATGCCAGAGAACTTCTGAGGTAGTTCGTGTGGGGGGTAACCGCTACCGGAGGATCTACTGCGGGCATGTTAAATTTTTTATTTTGTAAGTTTCTATTTTATTAAGCTGTGAGAATGCCACTTATGTCCCGATTATTAGTCAATGTTTGAGAGAAATTTTTTATAGAGATTTAATTTTGAATAATTGTTTTGATAAAATTAAAAATTGAATCTATGAATATAATAAATTTATTGTTAAGTATTTTTTTTTATAATGATTGAGGAAATGTTGAGTTTCTCCTATGTAGTGAATTTGGGAATTATTGTAATTTTTGATTAAGTTAAGAGTTAATACTGAAATATTTATTGTTATGTTTGCTTTTTATATCTGGTTTTTGTTTCAGAGACTGTTTATTATGGACTATTGGACTGATTTAATTATTTATATTTGTTGTACTAATTATTGTTTCTAATTACAGGCATCTGATTATCTTCTATGTGGATGAATGAGCGAATGTCGGTTTGAGAAAATGACCTATGTTATGTTAGATGATGTATGGAGATGAAAGATTGGACCGTAGTGTATTTGTCTCTTTTAATCAGATGCAAGTAGATTATTAGATTTCTTATGCTACAAGGAGAGATGAAAAATTTGTTATTGTAAAAATAAAGAATTTTTTTTTTTTGATTGTTCAATTATATTATGAATTTTTTTTTTTTTTTTGTGGTCAAGAGACCGGATTTCTGTAAGCTGGTGAAATGGCATTTCAAATTGAAATGTTATTGTAAGGTGGTACGTATGGTGATTTATATTTATAATTGTTATATTGTTGAATTTTCCTATTGTTAAAAATTTAATTTGTTATATATTTGAAGTTTTTGAATTTGTAAAGGAGATGTGAAGTTGGCAAAATTTTTTTTTTGCTTTTTGTCTCTTATCGTTAATGGTAGAGTTAAGTTTTTGAAGTTTAAGAATTTAAGAAAAGTTGTTGAGTTTTTAGGTGTTTAATTTAAGAAATTTTTTTTGAAGTTGGTAATGAGTAGTCGCGTTGGACATGCAAGTTTTTGGCCTTAAGGGCTAAGGGGCCGTCCATTAATTATGTGATGTTTTCTTGGCATTTTTAACCCACCCCTCTCCTTTGGTGATACATGGTGAGGTTCAAGACTACCCCCCCCCCCTACCCCATATCACGTGTATTTTTTAGTACCTACAAAGAATCTTATTTTTTTTAGAATATTTATTATAAAACACAGGTTCAAGTATCATCAAATTTTATTATAGAAAAAAAAAAAAACTACAATAATAACCTTAAGAGGTAAACAGAAAGGTTGCAAGTTGTTTTGGACTGACATAAAAATAATGAAAGAAATGCGAAAAACTTTTTTGTAGTAATACATAAACATAATTTAATTTACAATGTCCTCAGACCGCGGATTAGCAAGACTTTCTTCAACACCAATAACTGGATAAGCATCTTGCAATCTAGTTGTAGGCGCAGTGCTTTGTTGAAGATTAACATCGGTTTCATCAAGCCACTCGGCGTCATCATTTTCGCGCACTACGCAGAGAATCTCTCTCGATCTACCATTCGTTCGTCGCGTGAGGATGCGAGAGGGACGGACGTTGTGCATCTCTAGACTATTATTGCTCAGATCACCTATTTTATAGACATTGCTTTAATGCAAAACGTACAAGGTTAAACAATTTACGCATGTATTCAGTGCCAAAACAACAGAATAACTGACACTGACAAGCTGAGTCCGGCAGGTGCTTGACGCGGCTCGCGGGAACTTCACTTCGTTCGTTGTCTGGCAACGGTGAATCAAGGTCACACTACAAGCCGCTTTCGACTTCGTACGCGTTTGACGAAAAAATAAATACACGAAACGCCGCTTTTCAATTCAGTATCGCGCGTTTGCCGAAAAAATAAATACTCGTGATATATTACTATACCCCCCCTCCCCCCTTGTGATATTTCGTGATTTTTTATGGACCCCCCCTCCCCCTCTCGAGCCTCGCATGATTAATGGACGGCCCCTAATGTCAGCTTGTTTAATTGAATTTATTTTGTTGAATTTTTTTATAGAAAGAAGGATTTTTCTGTGGCAGTTCTTTAACGAGACATTGAGAGGGGGGGCACTTGTTAGGATTTAACAAGCTTTCCATATTCTCAATGCCTCATTTAATATATTTTTCCAGTTAAAATAACATAAAATATTTAATTCTATCGGTCTTCATACATTTAATATAACTTTCTTTTTATATATATTATTGTTAAAATAAACTTACCTTTTGCTTAATTTAATCCTATTATATAATGTTTTATTGATAATCCTTTATTTTAATTTGCAGTCTAGCTAAATATCTTTTAGACTTATACTTTATCTTTATTTACATTTCCCGGTTCCTTAGTCAAACATCAGTCACTAACTTTCGTTTCTCGAAGACACGATTCGCTATCTTTTCGCCAGGAGGCGATAGCATCGTAATGACGTAATCCTTGCATAAATTAGCGGACGTCATCCACTCCCGCGAATCGCCGTGCGACAGATCCTTCTGGAAGGGGGTGTGTCGACACGTGCCGTTCTTACGCGGAGGTATAAATGCTATTTCGTTCTCCGGTTCCTTCGCTTGTTTTGAATGTGTTTTTAGTCATGATATGAAGATGCCGGCTGGTACGTCGTCTTCGGGATGCTGTGTATTTTTGCCGGCTTGTTATATTAAGTTCATATTTATTCTGTAATTAGTTTATTTAGTCGTATTTCGTTTTTCAAGTTTCTAAAAGTTAAATAGCCTCGCCACTTCACCGCTCCTATGAACTTTTGTAAGTAAAATCTTCGATGTTTTTGAACTCTGTTGATATACTCCGAATGTGATTCAAGTATGTTCCCTTTTCAAGTATAATAAATGAACTGCCATAGTAATATTGACTTTTTATTTGTGCAAGAATACTTTACATAATTTTTACAAGAACTTTTATTCTTTTGACCTTTTAATATATGCCAAGATTTACATCCTCATTTTGGGAAAGCTTTTTCACTGAGAACGCACTCTGCTAAAATCTTTTTAATTAGTGTTAATGTGTTAAGTTGGGGAAAACTTTGACTTATGTCAGTTTTCCCTAACAACAGATTCTCTGTGTAGTGCGCGAAAATGATGACGCCGAGTGGCTTGATGAAACCGATGTTAATCTTCAACAAAGCACTGTGCCTACAACTAACTTGCAAGATGCTTATCCAGTTATTGGTGTTGAAGAAAGTCTTGCTAATCTGTGGTCTGAGGACATTGTAAATTAAATTATGTTTATGTATTACTACAAAAAAGTTTTTCGCATTTCTTTCATTATTTTTATGTCAGTCCAAAACAACTTGCAACCTTTCTGTTTACCTCTTAAGGTTATTATTGTAGTTTTTTTTTAATTTTCTATAATAAAATTTGATGATACTTGAACCTGTATTTTATAATAAATATTCTAAAAAAATTAAGATTCTTTGTAGATACTAAAAAATATACGTGATATAGGGTAGGGAGGGCGGGGTAGTCTTGAAAATACACCATGTATCACCAAGGGGGAGGGGGGGGGGGCTTAAAAATGCCAAAAAAAACATCACATGATTAATGGACGTCCCTAATGTGTTACAGACTGTAAGACAGTTATCAACAAGGCTTTTTTAACTAAATAATCAGCCATTGAAATAAAATCTATAAATTTAAAAGAGCAAGACAGCTAGCTGTTCTATAACATAATAAAATGTAAATTTAGACAAATTGAAGGCATATGGGAACCTAATTTTTAAAAAGAAATCATGTTTGACAGCAAAACTTGAATAGCCTGAGTGGACAAATCTTAAATTAGATGAAAGTATTTAGAAAAAATCAAATTAACAACTTTCCAGTTTGCTTTAAGAATCTAGCAACATATATATACAGTCGAACCTCTATATAACGAAACTCCATACATCGAATTTCTCCATATAACGAATTTTTAGTAAGAACGGTCCTCTTTTCGCATGATTACATTAAAAACAGACTCTATATAGCAAAATATCTATCTCCATATAACGAATTTTTTCATAAATTGATCTTAATTTATTCAGTTTTAAAAAAGCTTCGAAATCATATGGAATCAATTTTCCATCACTTATTTTTGATTTATCGTTCAGTGGAGAGGTTTTTTTTTTTTTTATAAATATTACTTCTCTCCTTATTCTTTAAATCTAACAAGTTTACCCCACCTCCCACACACCTTTCAACATCCTTCTCAAAACACAGTCAATTGAATTGTTACACATATAAGAGAGGAATCAATGAGAGCACATAAGAGAGACCTTCAAATGGAGGAAAATATCAACTACAATTTTTCATTCCTTGCTAAAATTTGAGAATTTTTTTTGAGAGTGTAACAATTGTAATTTTAAAATCAAAACAACAAAAAATTACAGATTTCTTCCTCTGAAATTTATGTAAGTCTTCCTTATTTGATTTTCATTAAGCTTTCAAATAAATGTCTTTTCTCTTTTTTGAAACTGCTTAAATAAGTAAGAAATAAAATGTTAGGTTAATATATACTTTTAAACATTTCAAATTCTTAATTAAAAAGATCAAAAATAATATTTGTTCAAAATTTACACATTAAATACTATTTTTAACATCATACTCTATACATCGAATTTCTCTATATAACGAATTTTTTACTGGAATGATGGATTTCATTATATAGAGGCTCGACTGTATATATATATATATATATATATATATATATATATATATATATATATATATCCAATTACACTGTTCTGATAAAGCAAGATGACGTTGTAACAATTGGAAAGTTACAATTGAGCATGAAGTTCTTTATGTTGCATTTTTGGCTTTAAAAAGTCGACAAACACATTGATAAACATTTAAAATAGTTGCCTTTTAACTATGGCAATCATGTGTAAAAAGCTTTAATGTTTTTTTTCCAATATCAGAATGCAGAGTTTAGAGAAATAATAGATTGGGGATTATTTAGTTGTTACAGTCACTTTCTTACTGACAGGAATGTTAGAAAAGACATTTTCAAATATTACCTTTATGTTCTTTTAAGACTTCTACTAATTCTTGAGAATTCAAATTCCAGATGTAAATGCCATGATCTTCCGACCCAGAAACAATCCACTAGAAAAAAATAAAATGATTTTGTTCAATATTAAGTAGATAACATTAAATAATAATAACAATAAAAAGAATTTATTACCTTTCCCCCAGTAATTGAAAAATTAGCAAAGATTGAAAATATTTTATTTTCATGCCCACTGTATACTCTAGAGCACTGAAACAAAAGGAGAAAATTATGAATAGTTGTTATTGAGGCAATGATATCAAAGCAGTTCTTATTACAAAAGAAATTTACCTTATTTCTGGTCAAGTCCCATAATTTAATGGTACTATAAAATAGAGAAAAAAAAAAAAAAATCATAAGCAACATAAACAAATATTTAGCAAAAATTAACTAAATTTAGCCTTTTATTTAATAAAAATTGACAATCTTTATTATATACACATAAATTTAAAGTCACATCTTACAGTTTTGATAAAAAGATTCTAGCTGAAACACCAACAATCATTCCAGATTTTTGTTCATTTACAAGTAAGAATATTTTTAAAATAAACTGTTTTTAAGCTTATAACAAAATTCAACAATATTACTTTAAAACTTGTCATGTTTAAAAAGTTTTAGATCCACAGAAATATAATTTAAACATTCAGTATTAAAATTTGTTCAAATAAAATCCAACTGATGCAAAAGAACTATTTTATGCTAGCACAGGATTCCCACACAATTCTGGTAATAATAATAAAAAAAATAAATTAATTAAAAACAGGAAAAATAACTTTTTGAAAAAAATTAATTTCCCAGAGTCACTATTTGTTTTTCTCTGCATTTTGTCACATGACATTAAGTATGTCTTGATCAAAAGATATACTTAATTTTATAATTTTGATGAGAAAAAAGTTTTGCATAAAACAGTGATTTTTACAGTTAAACATCAATATTTTAGCATAAAAATTATGCAGTCGTTAGAAAGATATTGCTTCTTTGTTTCCTGTTTTGTTATTTCAAGCCTTTTTACAACTAATTTATTATACAGTCAGTACCAGATATTTGGTCACCCGCTTATAAGGTCACCCCGCTTATAAAGTCACTTTAGGTCCGTACTGACAGAATAGGTATGTGTTAAAATACAATGCCTATATGGTCAGTTTCTAATGGCTTTTATCGGATATATGGTCATTTTTGTCTCTCATGTTGTTGGTAAATATTTTATGTTTTTTCCTTCCCCTTGCCTTCTTAGAGTGTTGAGTATCGAATAGACATATCATTCAATTGCTAGCTACTTTGCACTGGTCACGTGGTACTTTTCATTTTTAATAACTTTAGAAAGAAGTAGATGGACATACTAAAGGAGGAACATTTTCCTTCTAGTCGGTCTTTTTCCCAAATCGCTGAATCTTTTGTGCTCATGTTAAAAACCACAAGTATGAACTTCCGTACGGTAAAAAAAGACCTTGACATTTTTATAGCTGTAGAATGGTGTCATGACTTTTTCCTTTTCAAACGGAGCCCTAGAGATCGTGATAATATTGTATGATAGATGAGTGTCCACATTCAAAATTTTTTCCTTTCGTTAATATAGGTGTAAATTAACGGTCGCCACTCGCCATGTGGCGATTAAAATTGTAAAAACGGCAATTTAAAATTGGCGATTGATCGCCACCCTAGTCACTACTTGGCGATTAAAAAAATCTTAATTTGCTTTGTGAAATAGAAATTTTTCATAAATATATGCATCTCTACTTTGTTTACATCTAATTAGTGAATTGGTTAATTCTTTCTATCGGAAACAAGCAGATTAAGCAACTTTGCTGTATTATCTATATTTTGACGATGAACTCTTTATTTGGATTATGTTTCCGATAAATAGTCTTTTTTCCTAAAAAATATAGCCTTCAATTTTAATTCCACATGCATTTCAAATAAATTGTACTATTTTTAACTCTGGAAATAAGGAGATTTTAAGGACATTGCTGTATCTCATATCTTTTATTCTTGCCATATGTTCACTAATTGTACCAGTAATAGTTGGCTGGTACAATTTCTTTTTCTTTTTATTTATGGTTGAAGTTTATATAGGTGTCAAAAAAGATTGAAACACTATAACCAATTACTTTAAAAATATAGGACAAAATTAGCACTCGCCCCTAGGCGAGTAATATACTGCAAATTCAGCATCTGACTTTACTGCCACAAAACAAACTTCCTAGACCTCACCAACACACTGCCTCCTCTGATTGTTTTAATAAGACATCCAGAGTTTTGAAATCTCAGCCAAAGCAAAGAATATTTATATTTATCTGTACACTCGTCAAACTTAATAATTACCAAATATATAATTACCAATAATTACTATAAATCTTGATGATATTTAGATCCCAGCCTAGAAGTTTTAAGTAAAAATAAAATATCCAAGAAAAATGTGAAATAATTTTTAAATTTAAAATATTTAAAATTTAAAAATACAATTCCCTTGCTTGTTTTATACAGTGCATTAATATATATTTAAATATAGTTTATCACTTATAATTTTATCTGCAATATTAATTACTAATTCATATTTTTCCATTCAGTAGAATGCCAGTTTTATTTTTAATCAAATATTTATAACTTTGTTGCTCACTAGCTGCTAAAGAAAAAAAATCATTTTGATCTATACTTAAAAAGTGGCCACTAATGAAATTGGGTCAACCGGCCACTGGCTACTTATCAAATTTCCCAGTTTTCACCTATATTCGGTAAGCGTTTTCAAAGCTCTAGGAATTTTTCCCTCAACTATCACATTTGATATGATTTTTGAAAACTTACTATTGTCTCTGGTGACCGAATGAAAACTCAAGCACAAGAAAAGTTAAATCCGTGCAGAGAAAAGTCAAATCATTTTTTTTTTTTTGTGTGTGTGTGTGTAGGTAAAGTTTAACGTGGTTTCCCCACTTTTTGCCAATGTTAAAGGAAGAAAAAAAAAGTTTTTTAAATTTAATTAAATCCCCCCCCCCCCCTAAACGTAAGTCTCTTATTTTAAAAGTAACCTATTTATTTCTTTTCACTTACGTTTATCTATTTTTCATTTAAGCTACATTGCTTCTGTTTACGTTTTTAGCACCATCCAAAATCATGCATGGTTGGTTGTCGCATGGAGTCACTTCAAACGATCGTCAGTTGCGCCTAACGCAAAACGCAACTTAATCTCCCTGCGCGGAGAGTAATTTTTTTTAAAGTGATGATGGACTTCACAAATTGTGAAGTTTATCAACGTATTTTTTTGCAGCCAATCAGTGATCAGTTGATGAGACCTTTGAAGTTTAGTTCTATTTCTGGCAATGCTTTTTAGACCAGCTGGCAAAATAAATACCGGCGGTTTTAAAATCCATTCCGTACTCAGCTCAGGAATGTGAAGTCAATTCTTCCGTACTGAAATGAGAGGTTTACTCGATGTTTCCCAAGTTTTATTCTCTCATAAAGATTACGCTGGCTATTTTTCAAAGACACTATATTTATATGGAAGTTAATGGATCGTTGGAACCGATGTCTGAAAAAGATAGATGAGTATAAAGTTAAATTTATTATTTATTTCATTAATTTTACTGACAAATAGTCAGTTCATTGCATTTCAAGTTAAGTTGTCCTATTTTTGTTTATAAAATAAACATCAGTGTTTTTCAATCCATGTTTCATCATTTAAATATCACTTTACATAGAATTCTTACAGATTGTGAATGAATTTAATGAATGATTATCATTGAAAGAAATATACTTACTTGATTAAATGAACTGTCAAGACATTTTAAAGTCTTGCAACTGTACAATACATTTTCAACACTTCATGCTAGTTTTTTACTGTATTACTGGGATAGTATTATCAAGTTTAACTTTTGAATTTTTAATGTCACCAACCCACCAGGGGCGTCAACTAGAACACTGTCGTAATGACATAAGATTAAAACCCCGACCAGCCCCTCTTCTCAACTATTTTTAAACCTGTTTTTCAAAAGTTTAAATTTCACCCAATGAAATATTTTTCTAAGTTATTAGTAGGAGTTGAGGCGCATCCACAGTGTGTGTGTGTGTCTTGTATTTTTCATTATTTGTCGTTGTGGGTAAAGTGTTTTTTAATTTGTTAATTGTCATTTGTGAATAAAATATGCCAGCAAAATGAAAAATTAGACAATAGTGGAAAAAAAAGAAATTGACAGAAAATTTTGAAAATTGACTGAATAGAAGAAACTTTTGCGAAGACTTGTACAATAGGGAGAATGACACTAAATAACGTTTTAGGGTTCAAATCTTGTTTAGCAGGAAGATGTAATCAATTTTTTAACATTTGGGAATGTTGAGAAAGATTTTTTCACTTCGACAGGAATATTGCAGATGTTCCATTATCATGTACTATCGTAAAAAATAAGTCTTATTGCTGCTGAACTAGGAAAACCGAATTTTACTTCCAGCAAAGTGTGGTAACAAAGGTTTACCTTACGGAACAATCTTATTTTTTACAGATGTTTAGTGAAGCTGCTAATGTTTACAATAATGTGCAAAAAAAAAAAAAAAAAATTGAAGGAATTTGTTTTAAGCGACTTTCTTGATAGGTACAAATCTTGTGATGTTTTTAATTCCGATGAATGTGGGCTATGTTTTCATATTTTCCAGATAAGTCTGCTACAGGGTGGCTACAGAAATGCTGAAAAAAAGCTCCCTGATTTTTCCCTAAATATCTAAGTCACATTTCCCTGATTTTTTTTATTAACCACTTGGGAATGAGCGACACATTTATGTGCCACGAAAAGGCTTAAGAATCGTTGTTTATCCCCACCAGTAAATTTTGCCTTATTTAATGGGAGCATTTTCTCAATTCAAAAAGGCACAATTTTTTTTTTTTTTTTTCTTTAACTTGTGAAGAAATTTTTAAAATTTCATAAAAAGCTCCCGTTACGAGGTGGTTAAAGAACATATACGGTATTGTTTTAATGTATGCTGCTTTCTCATATAACACACTTATCCAGCTTGAAAATATCTCTTTTGGGAGGATAAAACAAAAGTTACACAGTATTTAATTAGCAGAGATGCCAAATATTACAAAATATCTGTAATCATTATGGAAATGCAACAACAGTTATGACGTTATGGGCATTGGATAAAAAAAAATTGCTAATTTCATCAAAGGATTGCAGAAAAAACACGAAATTTTGTCAAAAGATAGTAGAAAATACGCTCATTTCTTTAAAGTTTTGCATTTAAAAAAAAAGCACAAATTTAGTCAAAAGATTGCAGATAAGCGCAAAATTAGTCCTAAAGATATAAAAAATGCAAATTCCATCGAAGGCTTGCATAAAAAAATGCGAATTCTGTGAAAGTTTTGCGTAAAAGCAAGAATTTAGTCAAAAGATCGCAAAAAACATGCAAATTTTATCTAAAGATCATTTTAAAAAAACACAAATTTCATCTAAAAATTGCAAAAAATGCACAAATTTTATCTTAATAACACAAAAAAAAAGTGCAAATCTCGTCTAAAAATCACAAAAAGCGTTCAAAATACGTAAAAAAATCGTGCACATTTCAACAAAAGATTGCAAAAAACATGCAAATTTCGTCAAAATATTGCAAAAACATGCAAATTTCATCAAAAGATCATGAAAAATGTTCATCTTTTGTCAAGAAATTGCGAAAAACATGCAAATTTGTCAAAAGATTGTTAAAATTGACGAATTCCATCAAAAGATTGCAAATGAACTAAATTTTGAAAATTTGGGTTTATGGGATAATTTAGCTTTAATACAGACAAATATCGCTTGGCAGCAGTACGGCTTTATGCCTCTTTGTCTTTATCGCATCTTATTATCGGTTTAAATGTAGCCTGTTTGACAACGAATCAATGTAGTTGGTAAGGTGAAAACAGAAATATTTTTGTAGAGAAAAAAAATTTCCCTGATTTTTGAGTATTTTTTTATAAAGTTTCCTGATATTTCCCGGTTTTTTCCAGATTGGCAAACTTCAATGATTTTTCCCTGATTCCATGATTTCCAGAATCTGTAGCCACCCTGTTCTACTTATAAGAACAAAAAATGAAGTGTTGGAAAGATAAGAAAACAAAGATTGACCGTTCTACTAGCAGCGGATATGGATGGTTCAGAGAAATTGACTTCATTAGTTATTGATAAATTTTTGTGCCTTGTTGTTTGAAAAACTGTAAATTTTTAACTGTATCATGCGATGCGAACCGAAAGGCCTGGATGACAACAAGCATTTAGGGAAAATAAATTCGGTGTTTCTATTGAATTTGGACACAGACACAAAAAAATTTTGCTATAATCGCAGACAATTGTATTGCCCATTGCAAAATTCCCAATTAAAATTGGATCAAACTTTTTTTTTTTTTTTTCATATCCAAACCTAACTAATGTTGCACAACCCTTAGATCAAGGGATTATGCAATATTTTAAGATAAATTATCGAAAGCAGCTTTTAAAATACTTCATTGCTGCCATAGATTTAAAAAAAAAATAAGCTTCCCGTAACAGTGTTAGATGTCATATGCAGTACGTAAAGTTGGGGTATGGTATTAAAGAAGACAATTGAAGATTGTTTTATGCATCCTTGGCTTTCAGAATGTGAAGAATTATCATTTGAAGACGGCGACAATGATGATGATGTACATCCATTTGAATTTGCACAAAAATTATGGAATGCCATTTGATAAATACAAGACGACTGACATAAACATGTGTTAACAATAAGGTTGTTACTAATGGGCTTTACCCACGAGTAGTAGCAGTTACATCTTTGCTAATATGTACCCTCCAAAAAAGACTGCTTATTGCACGAAGGGAAGCCGTGTTAAAATATTCTTCATGTATATTGTTGTTTATCTTCTAGATACTCGCAGTTGATGTGACATGGGTAAAGGCCATGGTGAAGCTTCTATACTGGAAATCGTTTCCGATGTTTAAGTATAAACACTAAACGATGATAATAACAGTGAGTGCGAAACTGAAGCGATAAGACGAACAGAAGCTTTTAAAGCACTATATTACTTCAGATATTTTTTACTAATCCCAAACAAACAAAAGAGCATTTTAAATCTGTTCGTGAGTAAGAAAAGGTAGTTTTAAAAATTGCGATAAAAACAAACATGCAACAAAGATTGCTTTTACTACTACAAGTATACTCAGAAATTTGAAAATTTATATGAAAAGCAATTTTTTGTTTATAACTCTTATATTATAAATTATTTTATTAATTTAACTAACTTCTTAATAATAGTTTATTGCCTTAAATAAAATTCCTGCTTACAACGCATATAAGGTCACCCCACTTATAAGGTCATATTTTTGCAGACCGCATGTGTGACCATATAACCATTACTGACTGTATACAGGATGAGTCATAAATATCAAAACAATAGGCTATCTCCTTAAATATTGCCCTTAGACCCATGCTTCCAATTGCAAAAATTCCTTAAAAAAATGTGAAATTTTTGATAAGATAAATTAAAATGCGACTCCATGGGGGGTCGAGTTGAAAAGTTATGAAAATTAAATTTTTATACGGCCCCCATAGGACAAAAATTCCAATTAGGAAAACTTTCCTTATTCAGTCTTAAATAAGACACAAAAAGTTGCATCTTCATATCTCCAAAATTCGCAAAGTTATAGCCGTTTAAAAAATTCATCAGGTTTTAAGGGATTAGACACAAATTGAAATGCACGCAATTCAAAAAACAATGCTACTTTAACAGTTCTAGAAAACGCATAAAAAATTTATTTTTTGAGTTAGAATTTTGATTTTTTTTCTTTTTTTTGTGATGGTTAGCCTTATAATTTACTAAGAAAATCACATTCTAAAATTTCTCATACAATTTATAAAAGTTTCATGTGGTTAGTACTGGTTTAAATAGGACAATCAAAAATTGTTATAACTTGTAACACTATTTATCGGATTTCAATTTCTTTCCATTTAATTAAAGATGAAAATCTGATTATAGTTTTGTTTCAAGGTTTTTCGTATATTAATTTTAAAACTATTAAAAATGTTTATTGAAAAAATAATATAACTTATTTTCAAATTTGCCAAAACAAAACTAATGTAAAAAAATCAAAAATGACGTGTTTCAAGTTCTTTTTTCTTTTAAAAATTCTTAACATTTAATAATTTAAAGACAAGAAATAGAGGATAAAAAATTCATCATGCAGACAAAAGAAGTGTATTGTTTAAATGTCCGTCAGTTATTTTTAAAAATGCTTTTTCTAAAATGCAGATTAAGTCTTTTTTTTTTTTTTTTTTTTTTTTAAATTTACATCTCACAACTTCAGGCTTTTTATCGTCCTCCAGAGGATGTTAAAAAATCTGTATTCTGGGCCCAGGTAGGGCCAGGACCGAGATGTTACTTTTTTCTGAAGACCCGCCAGGCCAGGCCTAGCGTACTTTTCATAAAGGAGAGGACTACTTTTTTCAACTTAGGTGCACTCTGGATGAAATTTTCAAACCTGGTCTCGACAAAACCCGTATTAAAATCACTGTCTCTGACTGACTTAAAATGTGCATAAAATAAATAAAATTCGGCTCAATCGAATTTTTTACAAAAAACATATAGATTTTAAAATCTTTATTTTACAAAAAAACTTTAAAATTTATTTTTGTAAATAGATTATTCAAAGCTAAAAAAATTAAATACAATAAAACCAGTGAAAAAAAATCTGTCTGACGGAATTCTGTCTTAAACGGAAAATATGTTGATCCATGCTAAATAAATGCAATAGTACCTGAAAAGAAAATAAGCTCTAATTATATCTTCTAGGGAGAGCATCTGTCTATAACGTATTTTTTCTTTCCTATGTGATTCCGTCTTAAAAAGTTTTAGTGTATAACATTTTTCAGAGTCTCCAACGCATGGGATATGGATTAACGATATTAAAATATAAGTGAAACATTTACATATAAATAGAGATTCATTGATAAAATAAATATATTACAGCCTTTGGCACTTCTTTAATAATAAAAAGTATAAATATAAAAAACGAAAAGCTATAAAAGAATTTTTTGGTCAGAACGCCTCCATAAGAAAATTTTTTTTCCCATGCCGAGTTAAAAAACTATGTAGAAATTTGCGACTGAATCGGGCTATGATTTAAACTATTTTTCAGACAGGTCCGGGTTATGATGTTGATATTTTTTCAGGCCACGCCGAACTTTTCCCCCTATGGGTCGGTTTGGGACCTGACCTAGATATTTTGACCCGGGCAAACATCTGGTGTACCAAATTAGCGTAAGAACTATACGCTGCTATTTTATGTCCAAAGAAAAAGGGCTATCTTAAACTGATTTTTATTAAATTGCAATTTGTGAATGTTCCCTAGCAAGTGTTGAAATTGAGTCAAGAAATCACAGTTTAGAGGCAGGGAAAAGTGGTGTAAGTCAGGAATTTTTGAGGATTTTGGGATTTAATATCTCTGTGGGATTTTTAGATACGGAGACGAAATTTGTTTTGTTCAATTTAGTAATGGATAAGGAATAATTTCCTAATTGGGAATTTTGCCCTACGGAGGCCATATAAAAATTTAATTTTCGTATTTTTTCAAATAGACCCCCTATGGAGTTGCAACTTATCAAAAATTTAACCTTTTTTTTATGAATTTTTGCAATTGGAAGTATGGGTCTAGGGGCAATATTTGAAGAGATAGCCTATTGTTTCGATATTTATGACTCACCCTGTATACACACACACATATATATATAAATTTTTAGCATAACCTACAAATGAGTTTATTTTCTTTTCTTGCAGAATATGAAATTTTACCCAAAATGGGTGTCTAAATCAGGGATTCAGGACAAAAACCCAACAGACAAAAATCTTGCTCGTGAAAGTCCCATAAGGAAAATTCCTATACACCCCCCACCCCGATATGTGCTTATAGTTTTAATACTGTTTCAAACATAAATTTACTGGCAAGTGCATAATATGTTAATAAAATCTTTTTTAATTAGCTTTAATTTTTTGAGATTTTGTGTTCTTGCTCAAAAGGGAGGGTACATTAACTTCATCTCAAAGATAAAATTTTATAAATGTGGAGAATTAGATTATAAACATCAGATACAGATATCTTTCTTCTTAATACAGACTCCCCCCCCCCCCACCCACACACACACCTGTACCTCTGGGCCTGAGGGAGGAGGGGGTACAAAACTCATCTTGGAATCTAACACAGCTTTAGTTTACAAAGTTTTGGCAGGATATTTTGTAAGAATATAAGCATGTGATAGGGTGTTTTTTTAAACAGCCACACACACTTTTAAAATATACTAGCCTTTTCGAAAGCATGCTTTATGAGTCCTGAGTACATGACTAATGAACACAACAATTTAATGTAGGGTGAGAAAGAAGTCATAACATATACTGAATTTGAATTACATATAATAAAAGATACTCACTCATCTAATGTTGCAAATAAAATATATTTTCCATTGGGAGAAAACCTGGCAAATGAGATGGCTTCATTATCACCTTAAAAGAAAAAAATCTCACATGATTGTGTGTTTTACAATCACATTCAGGACAATACCAGTATTCATGCTGCTTTTAACTATAACATTCATTAATGCTTTTTTTTTTTTTTTTTTGTACTTTTTATTTAACTTTAAAAATATCAAGTTTAAAATATCTAGTTAAAGTGATGATCTTCCAGTTTAATAATTTAAAATCTTGCATTGATTGACAAAAAATTCAAGGGTAAGACTTTATATCTTTTAATTTAAATAGAGTATTTATTATTCATCATCATTTTGATAAAAATAGATTAACTATAAAATCATTTTTTTAAACAAAAAAAGGAACTTTACAGAAATAAACAAACAAAATAAAATTAATGGCCTCTTTAAACTCTAAGACAGTTATTCCGATATTCTCAAGGAGACAAATATTATACTAGATTAATAACAAAATACTGGCAGAATTTTTATAAGTATAAAGAAAAACAAAATAACTTGTCAACATGTTAAAAAATAAATTTTTTTAAATTAAATTATGTTTTCATTAAATTTAAATGCATTGGGTTGATAAATAAAAAATGTTTATTAGGTTTGACAAAGTTTGTGCTTATTTCGTAATATTTGATGAAACTAGCAGCTCTTTCCCGAATTGTTGACAAAATTTGCAGTCTTTTTGTTATGAAATCTGTGATTATTTTGGGACGGAATTCGCTTTTTTTTTTTTTTTTTTCCCTACTTCTTGCACAAAATTTGCAGTTTTCATATCCAAATTTTTATACTGATGATGGAATGTTCTTTTTTAATTTTCGGAATCGAATACTTTAAATTTTCAGAAAATTCGAAATATAATAATCCATGATATATGGTACATATTATTCTGAGATCGATTTTGTGTTGGTCGTTATTTGGAACCTTTTATATGTAGTGAAATTTTTCTCAGTGAATTATGGAATTCGTTGTCAGAATTGAAATTATTTGCATATGTTTCTGCAAAATTTCCCTAGATGGGTAAAATTTCCCCCGATCCTAGATCGCCGGATCGGACATATTCTGCACCCCTGGTTACCGCTTTTCTTTTCTCTGCGTAGACAGGGAGGAACCATAGAGAAAAATAAGGGTAAAGACATTGACCATATTAAATAAAGGTTTTCAAATTTGATGTGTTTTCATTGCCAATTTCAAAATTATTGCAAGTTGTGGAAAAAATGTAAAAAAATATTTAATATCTATATTGTGCATGAGAACTAGTGCAAAAAAATAAACGAAGAAACAAAGTAACTCAAACTATATTTTTAATTTGTAAAAGAAGTTTTTCACTTCAATTTAAAGTACTTTAATTTGTTTATGTTACTTTCGCAATTGGCTTGCGTCACTGCGAGAAAAAATACACGTGTACACACAGTTTCTCTGATACGACTCCACAGAAGTGTGTGGTGGGGGAGAAGGAAGGGAAAAATGCAGACACACTATTGGACAAAATAAAAAGTGCTCCTCACTAGCAGCTGTCGACAGAGGGGGGGGGGGGGGGGGACAAAACAGGATTCTAAAGCAAAGGATTTTTTAAATGTCGCAATTTACAATGCTCTCGTCTTTTTTTGGTGGCCGTGTCTAAGTAACTGCCCTGGCTGCGGCTGGTCTTCAGAGGTGATGGTATTCGGAGTCCTGATTTAATATTATTTCAATACAATTCATTCCGTTTTATGAAAAAATGGCCAGTTGTTAGAGGTGACCATTAATGGAGGTTTTACTGTAATTATTTAAACAGCATGTAAAATAACAATGGATTTTTAACATTTCCCCCCCTTCTAAACAACAAAACTCCCCTCCATTTATAAATGTTGGGAGGGAGACTCCCCTTTAAGAAAAATTAGATTTTCAAGTACTGATTTATATGGGGGAAAATCTATCATAGAAGTCCAAATTTTTCGTAAAATAAATGATCTAACTTTACCTAACTAATACACAAAATGATACTTACAAGAAATGATTTGAATGCACTGTCCTGAATTTATGTCATATACTAAGCTGAAAAATGAAAAAAATATATTAGAGTATTGTTCATTTATCTATGGTCAATCTTTTAAACAAAGTGATTTATAGTGAATAACGACAAAATTTTTTATTATATATATATATACACTATCTACCAAAAAGTATTTGTACACTTTCAGTTTTTGACATTTTGTCAAATATTTAAAAATATACTGGTCGGATTCTTCTGGAACTTCAGAAATATAAAGATTATGTTTCACTTTATATTTATTTACATTCATTTGTTAAGCGGGTAATTAGGGGGCCGGCAAAAAAACAAAGAATAATAGAAATATTTGGGATCGCCCTGTACATGAAAATGCACGAAACGACTTATCGCTTTAGAATACAAATATATGAATACAGTAGAATATGTACACTAATTTTTGTGAGAATAGCATGTATATTTATGGCGATAGAGCGATTTTTTTGAAAAATTAAAAAAATTCTGGTATGTTTTTTGTTTATATCATGCTGGGTTTTTGACCAAATTTAACGCAAATTTCAGAAAAATTGGCAAAATGCAGTAGAAAAAATGTAGCACAATTGGAATATAAATATATTAAATATTTTATGAAATATGAGTAGTTTTATGAAATAATTTTTATCTGCGCATGCGCGAACGATAAAAACAATTCTTTTACATCATTTAATAGTCAATTCTATGGAGTAACTTATAAAAAAAATCCAATGAAATATCGTGAAAATTCAAAAAGATATCATTATTATAAGTAAGCTGTTTTTACATTGTTCTCTAAAAACGGCTGAATGATAAGGGATTCTCCACAAATTGACATTTTTTATTGACTGACTTTTAGGAAAAAATTAGTATTTAATGTATACAATATCTAATACAATATTTCTGTTAATAAGTATCTTGACATCTGTGATGGAAAAGAATAAAAGCCCTTTTCCTTTTCTATCACAGGTGTCAAGATACTTATTAGCAGCAATATTGTATTCATTAAATAGTACTAATTTTTTCCTAAAAGTCAGTTAATAAAAAATGCCAATTTGTGGAGAATCCCTTATCATTCAGCCGTTTTTAGAGAGCAATGTAAAAACAGCTTACTTATAATAATGATATCTTTTTGAATTTTCACGATATTTGATTGGATTTTTTTTATAAGTTACTCCATAGAATTGACTATTAAATGATGTAAAAGAATTGTTTTTATCGTTCGCGCATGCGCAGATAAAAATTATTTCATAAAACTATTCATATTTCATAAAGTATTAAATATATTTATATTCCAATTGCGCTATATTTTTTTTAATAGATTTTGCCAATTTTTCTGAAATTTGCGTTAAATTTGGTCAAAAACCCAGCATGATATAAACAAAAAACATACCAGAATTTTTTGAATTTTTCAAAAAAAAAAATCGCTCTATCACCATAAATATACATGCTATTCTCACAAAAATTAGTGTACATATTCTACTGTATTCATATATTTGTATTCTAAAGCGATAAGTCGTTTCGTGCATTTTCATGTACAGGGCGATCCCAAATATTTCTATTATTCTTTGTTTTTTTGCCGGCCCCCTAATTATCCACTTAACAAATGAATGTAAATAAATATAAAGTGAAACATAATCTTTATATTTCTGAAGTTCCAGAAGAATCCGACCAGTATATTTTTAAATATTTCACAAAATGTCAAAAACTGAAAGTGTACAAATACTTTTTGGTAGATAGTGTATATCAATTACATATTACTATAAATTTCATCTACGACAAATTTAGAATGAACTCAACAAGACAATAAAATGGAATTAGTAATAGTGGAACAATTACAAATAAATTTGGAGATTGTGGTATGCGTCTCCTTTTCAAGGGCAATGCCACACAGTCACAAAAAATTACCATTAATTTCTGAAGTAGAAATCAGGAATTTATGTTTTATTGATTTACTTTTATTTCACTTTGAATTGTAAAATTCATTTTGAAACTCCAATTCTTATTATGTGTATCTTATATATTATTTGGTATTTATATATATAAATAATTAATATACTTTCTTCTTACAGAACAATGAATAAGTCAGTTGATAGGTTATTTTAATAATTATATGAATATAACCAAATCAAATTTTCAAATTTATTCATCAACGAATTTTTAGAAAGATACAATATCATTTTTATTTAGTTATACCTATGGACAAATGTATAATTATATCTTTCTGCCAAGTTTCAAAATTTTACACAATTATTATCCAAATGCATTTCTTGTAAGTAAACTTAAGACTCAGTATTTAAAATTATTGAAATAACAAATAACTAGGTAAATCTGAATATGAAGAGATAACTTTTAGAAAAGCCATTTCAATTGAAAATTTCAATAAGTTCTTTTTTCAAGCTATACAAACCACAATGGTTACATGAATCTATTAGAGTTAAACCTCATTAACAGAAAATCGCTTAATGCAAAATTTTGCTCAACACAAAATAATACTGAGGTCCCATCAGATAAGTCTGAAAATCAATACAAATTAATTTGTTTAACATGAAACAGAATTTCGCAAAATCCTGCTTAAGGCAAAAAATTGTTTTGCTTGAAAATCAAAACATTCTTTATTAAGAAGTCTTTATTATTTGAAAATTGCGTGTCACATTTATTAAAAATGGAATTTTTTTTCACTGTTTGTAAAAATGGCAAAGAGGAAAAAAAATTTCAAAAAATAATAAAATATTTGACTAAAGTATGCTATTCTTTATCCTCTGATTATCTGCAATTAACCCCTTTGCTTAAGCTACAAATCCCTCCTGTATAATTCCCAGTTGGAGCAAATGTGCCCGATATGAGAATCAATTATATGCTTTCTTATTTCTTTCGAATTACATATTTTGTGGTCACTGATAAAAGAAAGAAGATAAAAAGAGAGGTGAACAATAAAAGGCAGAGAAAGGGGTGGCATCTGAACTGTCAGCAGCTTTCACTCTTGACCTCTGACCTTTAGGAATCTTATTCGAACCAGCAAGAAAACAGATGGGTACAGAAAAAAATGAAGAAATTGAAATAACTCTCTTGCAGTGAATAAAAGAAGCAAGAAGCCAGAACATTGTTTTAACTGGTGCAGTTTTGCAAGAGAAAACAAAATCTTTTGCTTGCTCTCGGTGACAGTGATTTCACTTGTTTTAATGGGGGACTGAAAGACTTAAAAACTTAAAGAGCAGGGTCATTCCACATGAATTCAACCAATGGGTGTTGCATCATAGTCACAGATTTTTTTTTAAATTTTATCATAGATAGACATAGTAGTGAAACCCTCAAATCTGAAATTTAAAAGTAATTTTCACAATATTGGCCGAGATATGGCCATTTGAAAACTGGCCATTTTTACGAAATGGCGGCCATCTTGGAATTGTATCACTGTCTAAATATGGCCATAACTTGACAACTAATGGCTCAAATTTTATATATCTGGTACCAATTTGAAGCTATTTGTACAAAGAATGAATATTTCACATCAAAACAATAATAAATTTTCATTTTTTTACTTTTTATTATGTGCAAAGTGAAAATTTCACCGCAAAAAAGGGCAGATTGTAATGGCTCATAAAAAAAATGAATCATCATGAATTTTTCTGAAACTTGGTAAAAACGTTGCTCCATCTGTGTGCTTTAAATAAAAAAAAAATTGGAAAGGTAAAATTTGTTGTTTTAAAATAAATGGTTTTTTACACATAAGGTGTCATTAACCAAATAATGATATTTTTAGAATCTGTAAGCATTCCTGATTCAAAAAATAATGGTTAAAATAAAATTTTCTAACATCTAAATTAATGTAAAAGTATAATCAAAACCTCATTTGTACTAATTTTGTAGAAATCTGCCCCCAGCCCCCCTCCCCCCCACCCAAAAAAAAAAAAAAAAAAAAAATTAGACAATTCAAAAAATTTTACACTGAAAAAGATAAGAAAATAATTAAGGAATATAATGTATAATTATAAAATACCTATAAATGCAGTGCATATATATATGATAATTTATTTCACATATAGGGGCGAGTGGGGTGGAATGGGACAGTAGGTTTTTCTCTTTAAGTATCATTCTAAATATTTCATCAATCACACATTAGGTGAAGTAATGGTACCCCAATCTTCAGTCAGGGCTCCCAACACATTTTAGTCCTCAAAAAGGGGGAAAGGGGACCATTTTTATTTAAAAAGGGGACTTTGGGGGACCATTTTTATTTAAAAACGGAAACCAAAAAAAGGATCATATGTGTGTAAAAATATAGCTCAAATTTTCGTAAATAGGAAAGTAAATTTTTAAAATTACCCCAGAAAATATGTTAGATGGTTATCTTTATAAGATTTCATTAAACAATGTACACAATTTTATTCAAGCATATTTAAATATCGTACTAATAAAGTATATAAAGCATTCAATATTTCGGCATTCACCTTTAATTCTCGTTACAGGTAAAAAATAAGTATGATCAGTTAATAAAAACAAGTAAGTGGGTAAGTATGATCACAGATCACTGAGAGGCTTTTATTTAATATTCCTTTCAAAACATTCTAACCTTTAATTAATAAACCAAAATTGTTAATAATTAAATTTGTTAAAAATTAATAATTGCTTATAATGATTAAATCCTTATATAGATGGGGATGATATAAGGCAATGAGAATGGAGGTAGAGAGAGAGAATAAAGAATAACATTATATTACATGACATATTGTAGATTCAATTTTTTGAGAATTTTTTTCAATAACGTCCCCTCGCGACAGAAAGGGATGAAAAGATGCTAATTGTTGAGATTTTTTTCCCTTAATTTTTTAGAAAATTTATGGAGTGGTAATGAACACAATTAAACATTAAAACATCTGCTAGTGGTGAAAAAATGAGTTAAGACGGTGGGAAATGGGTGTTTAGGCCAAGAGTTTTAAAAGGATGTGTGAAAAAAAAAATCAATTTTCTGATTTCCCACCCCACACACACATACACATGAAGAAATGCCCCTAATTGTCTGGGGTTAAAATAGATCCTAGCAAGATGTTAGACTCGATGAGATACATCCTTCGGTCAACCCTTCAAATGAGATTGAATCTTGCTGTAATTTAATTAGGAGTCGAGTTAGAAAATTTCTTAAAATACTTAAGTTAGAGCCTGGAGAAGTCAAAAAGAAACTTAGAAATTTCATCCCACTGTCTCCCCCCCCCCCACACACACACTTACAATTTTTTGTGCGTTACAAAAAAAAATCTGAGATTTTAAAATCGATAACTTGATTACTTTTCTTAATTTCTTTTATTTTTCTAAAATTAATATTTGGATTAGTGCTGACTACTAACACTCATAAATAAAAAGGGCCAATAAGTTCATTCTATATAGTAGCCTATAATAAAAAATCAGACATAAAATAATGATAATTAGAGGAGAAATGCTCTGATTTAAATAGCATGTTATACAAAAGCACTTCTTTTTCTTTTTAAAAAGCAACATTTGAATAAAATAAAATCTTAATTTTTACGAAAATTACACATTCAGAATTAGTGTAAAAAAATAGGCATATATGCATAAGTTTAAAATCGATAAATGCAGTACATGTAAATATTCTATACCCCTCAGGAACAATCCTTGTCAAACTAATTGGATGTGGCAATCCCAAAACTTTCTTCTACCTCATACATGTTAATACTTCAAAATTCGCCATCACAATCCCAAAATTAAATTGCAATCTATGCCCCTCATGAGAATTCTTAAGATATGAAATTTTGTGTATTAGTTCTTCAAATATGACAATCGCTAAACTTGTGCAAATCTCACAAAATGCAGCTTAGGAGCACTATCTATTGAAAGATTAACATCAAAACCTAATCACAAGGGCGGCGCCAGAGGGGGGGCCGGGGGGGCATATGCCCCCCCGTCGGGCATACCTGGCCCCCCCGTCGGGGTCAAAATTCGATTTCGTCGGGGAAAATATTTTGACTTTTGAAATTCGACCCCGTCAAATTGGGTCAACATATGAAGGTTTTTTTTTTTTTTTTTTTTTTTTTTTTTTTTATTAAACACAGATTGAATAAAGTAATTATTCTAGGTACGAGTCGGTTTCTGAATGAATTTTGATTCTTGCAGATTAAGTTCAGATAAACCTGATCTTCCCAAAAAAGTATCGAATTTCTTAAAATAAAAATATATATATATGACTGCACAGGGTGATATATGAATGACTCTTCACAAGTATATTTTTTTAACAAAAAAGATAAAAATTACACTAAAGTTTTGTCGGGCAGTCTTGGATAACAAATAGAATGCTGCATCGGGTCGGGAAAACTGAACCTGACACGACTCGCAATCTGTATCGGATCGGGTTGAATTTAATCTTTTGTCGCTGTGGGTCGAATTCCATTTGGGTTAACTTTAATTGTTTCAGGGTCGGGTTGGATGTTGAGACTTACGGTTCCTGATTCAAGATTGATCTCTCAAAAGAATTTGCAAAACTTATTTTAAATGGAAAAATTATGTATTGAATGTTAATGAGTTTATATATACTTTATCAAAAAGGGCAACTTTGTGACTCATGCTTTAATTTATTTTTGTTCGGAAAAGCATGAAAATAGCAGGTGTTATTATTTAGAAACTGTCTAATTGCACTCAATTTACTGTTTAAAAAAAAAAAACACAATAGATTTTTCATAATAAGCCTTCAAATTTGACACTTTTGAGCACATTTCCCGAAGAAAGCAGTAAAACCGGTCGAAAAACAGGAGAAAAACGGGTGATTACGTCATCGAAATAGCTTATAACTAGATGGATAATTTGATTATTATAAAATGGAAAAATAAGTTAGATTCGAAATCGCTTCCATAGTCAGGCATTCCAATTTTATAACTTTCTGTTATAAAATGAATTTGTAAATTGTCAAAAAGTTTTGCGCTTGTTGAGCGGAGCAGTTAAGAATAAACACCCTTATACTGGAGGTATAGTTGTAGATATATTTTTACATAATTGCATTACAGTATGGATAGATTTTTTCATCAGTTATGGTTGGGGTCTAGTGGAGGTTGAAATATTTCGGGTTCAGATAGGAATTTGGAGATGTCGGGCTCAGACTGCGTTTCGGGTAGAGTCCTGCATCACCTTGGAAAATTAAACCCAACTCGACTTCCGATTTGAGTCGGATCTGGCTAAAGTTAATATTTTTTCGGAGAGTTTCGGATTGACTTCTATTTTTCGAGTCGGGTTAGTTTTAATTGTTTTCGCGTATGTGTTCGATTCCACCTCATTTCTCAAAAGTATCGCTGAAATATATTTTAAATTGTAAAATTATATTATTTGAATGTCAATGAGTGCATATATCGATACATTAATTTTTCTACATAAAATATATAATTGATATTGGGAGGTATTATTGTAGACTTTTTTCCGTTATTGCTTTACAAGTTCGAATTTTCTTTTTCAATTTTCTCTTGCATTTCGAGTTGGATTAAGTTCGAATTGAATACTTTTAGGTCGAAGTTTGTCGAGTTCGGGTCATTTACTTTTTTAAAACTGATTCAGGTTGAATGGATATAGAATTAACCAGTTCAGCTCGGGTATAACCCAATCAAGGGAGGACTCTATGCTCGTAAAATAATCCGTGAATTAAACAATTTTTTCCTTTGATATTCCGTTAAAACAGAAAAATTTGCTTTAAATTTTGCTTTCAAGCACTTTAATTTTACTACTTTTACCCCTCCCCTCCCGCAAAAAATACATAAAAATCACCAATTACCTGAAATACTCGCATCTAAACCAACATATTCGTCAATTTACATGGGTGTTTCTGGCAGCTATGCTGTTTAGTACTTTTTCGTATTAGAACGGAATTTATAAATCCGATTTATCTAAATATACGTAAAAAAAACAAATCTAAGATCAAAATTTTCAAAAAATGTTCAATAAGAAGGCAGAAATTGCTTAAAATAATAGAAAAGTCTCTTCAAATCACAGGGCTATTTCGGCATTGTCGCCACGGACTCGAGCGAGAAATTTTGGCCCGCGCAGACTTTCTAACCCGCAGTTAGACCTCCTGTATAATCCGTGGTTCGGATCGGTGATACATTTTCAATTGCGGGTCGCTTTTTGCTGATATTAAAATAACACACTTTTAGATTTCCAACTATTTTACAAGTTTTCACTTCATTTAACATTTATCTTTTGTTTTTAATTTGGGAATTTTGTATTTAAGTTTTTGCTTCAGATTTAAGTTTTGTATCTTATCAAAATTTGATACATCGCACTTTCTGCATTCGATTAATATGCAGTCTAAAACAAAATGGAAATTGAAGGTGTTTTCCCCATTGTTTTTATTATTACTACTATAGGTTAAAAATTCTGTTTTAATTTACACATTTTCTCGAAAATTCAGAAAATTCATCAATCTAATGCTAAAACTACCTGAAATCCTCCAATATCTAAAATTACATTTTTGTTAAATCAAAAGATTGTTCAGTTAACTGAGCAGTAACACTTTGCACTAGATTTTTCGATTCGAAACTGATTGTTTACGCATCTTTAATTTCTCTTAAAATAATGAAAAGTTCGTGAACCGAATCTCAAATTTTTTTGAAATTCTACGATGAAAACACTAACATTTCTTCAAGTAATAGAAAAATCCATTCCAATAACATGTGCGTTCCGGCAACTTATTGTCTGTATATTTTATTGTTGGCGAAATGTTTTTTGAGAATGTATGGAATAATACACATTTTCTCAAAAGTGTCAAAAATAGAAAATAATGAAAAAAGTAAAACGCGGTACTTATAAAGTAATACAAGGTGCAAAATTCAAAAATTGTAGTTTGACTACTTAATTTCACTCCGGCAAATATATTCAATTCAAATAAAGAAAACTAATATTTAGCACAGAAACGTGTTCAGATGAACGAAAAAGAATATGAAGATATTTCAATTTTATACAAGTTTTGTTCTTAGTAAGTATGCTGTTTCTTTATACTTGCATTCTTACTTAGATTTCAATCTAGAATTTTTATACCGCAGATAACAGCTGCGATTCACTAAAAGGAAATACATATCTTCTCTTTTGACTTGTTTTCAAATTCTGATGTTCAAGTTAATGTAAAACAAACTTTTCGACAACCGGAATAAAGAGATTGATAAATAATATTATTTAACTTCAGCCGACGTATTCTTGCTGAATGGTTGTAAACCAAAAAAACACCTGCATTGTGATAGACCGGAAGGACATTTCAGAGTTACAAAGGTGCAGTACTCAATTTTCGTCAATTGCCCATTGACCACAGATATAAGGAGTTATTATTTTTTTTTCCTGATCTAGTATTTTTTTTAATATATAGAAATAAGATTTTTAAAATTATTATTCATCTGTTTAATGCAATTTTTTTTTTTTAGAAAATTCATATAATTAATCAGACAGTAATCGTAAAAACAATGCTACAATGAAGTTTTAAAGAAAAAATTTGTTTGTGAAAAAATAGAATTTATGACTTTGCAAATTTTGCATTATAATTATCGTCTCTACTAGTTATAACTATTTTATGAGTTCTGTCTTTTTGCGAAGATATCAACTTTAATTTGTCTCTGCTGTATATAAAAAGTTTCAAGACTTTTATAAGAGTAAGTCCAAATGATTTCTAATTTATTTGCGTTTATATGTGATTTGCTATTTTTACCCCAGTGTTTTAATTTTAAAACTGCTTTAATCTCAGAATTCGTACTTTTGTTGATAATAATAATTTAACTAATGTTTATGGAAGTTTTTCACTTATGTTTTTGCATTCAGCAATAAATACAGTAGAGCTTCGATTATCGGACCTGACGCGATCTAGTCCGATCCGGTTAATAAAAAATACGGAAAATTAATACGGAAAATAAAAAATAGAAAATACGGACAACTTTAAAAAACGCATAATGCATATCAATGTATAAAATTGAAGCTGGTGTTATACACAATTGAAGTGAAAAAACTTCTTAAAACACCATAAAATAAGTTTACTGCGCAAGGCCTTTCGAAAGAACTTAGTCTTTCTTCGTCAGGCGCAAAAAAGACGTGCGTCTACAATGAATGTAGCGGCACGACAGTTGTGCCGCTACATTCATTTTTTTTCCCGAAAATTTTTTAGCCCTGCACCTGTTGAATATAGAATTGCACAAAACATTTTATGCGTAAAAAAACCAGCAAAATTGTCTCTATTTAGTACTCACTTTCTTTTACGACACTGGAGCTGGTTCATGCCTGGTTTTCACTCTTTTCATGGCTTAAAGGTGTTCTTAAATCAAAAAGGGCAACTTTGTGACACATGCTTTAATTTATTTTTATTCGGACATGCATGAAACTAGCAGATGTTGTTATTCAGAAACTGTCTAATTGCTGTCTAAAAGATAAATTTCTAAATGTGTCAAAACGTTTTGCGCTTGTTGAGCGGAGCAGTTGAGAACATCCTTAACTAACTTTTTCGATATCGAGCTGGGACCGACGTCATTCTTCCTAGGACTGCACGGGTCGAAATTTTCAGTCTCGGTTTCGATTCAGCCCGTATGAAAATCAGCCTCATGAAACGACTTTGGCCGTGCAAAAATCAGTAAAGTTTGGCCCGTCGCAAACATTATTTTTATAAGTTTAATACCCCATTATTCTATAATTAAACTTTAGAATTTATTATTTTTAAAGAATAGTAGATTTTTAGGCAATAAAATTAAAATACAGTAAAATCTGCCTATGACCCCAAAAAAGTACTTTCCGTTTCAAAACCGTACCTGAAAGTGAAAATATCTTTTAAAAAAATCTGCTACCGAAATCGAAAAAGCGAAAAAAAGTCATTTTAAAGAGCAACTTCAGGTGTCTCATGCAAGAAAAAAAATTTTTAAAAATATTCTAATTAAAACGAGAAATTTGAAAATAATCTGTGTTTAACATGACCATGACATTTTCGCGAAGAAAAGCAGTTGAAAAGATAATTAAGGCTGGAAAGTGTAAAAAAGCGCGCTGTTCGTGTTCGCCATTTAGGAGGAAACCTGTTGTTTCGAGATGTGCTGATCTTAATTACTCGTAAGCTTAAATTCTTGTTAGATATGGTAAAAGTACACTAAATGTTGAAAAGTGGAGTATTTTAGAAAGCTAATAAAACATATTTTCGATTGCTATTGCATATTTTGCTTAAAAATATTTTCCTTATTCATTTGTTACTAGATTTAGTAAAACTACGCCCGGTTCCCAGTATGGACAGCTTATGTCCCTATCGACTACAACTGTAAGAAAGAAGAAAATTCAACATTGCCAAGCAATAGATTGAAAAGGCATCAAAGTGGTAAAGTCTTTGTTCAACAAGATGCCATTTGAACAATCTCCCCCAAAACCTTCCTCCAAAAAACTCTTGCAGAAAAATAAAAATAAGCCCCCCCCCCCCGGCCAGTAGGATATCTGTTGGCAAAATCGTAGGCACCAATGGTATGACTTCCTCAACAAAAGAGAGCTAGTACTGCTTTTTTTGCAGTATTGATGCTTTTTCAAACATGCGGCCATGCATCACATGTGGCAGATATGTTCATGGGGATTATGTAGGACTTACTGCCCATGGTGAAAAAGTTTCTATTTGTTCATGCTGTGAAGACTGAGTAATAACAGATGTAAATTCGCAGAGAGATGCTATAAAGCTAAGCAAAACCAACAATATTATTTCATAATATTGGTAACTAAGGGACTTTGCATGGGTCTTCAAAGGGTAAAAACTGAGAATGATCCTCCCCTTTCGAAAATGCATGTTCTGAAGATATTTACTGCCCCCTCCTCCTCCAAATACTTTAAGACACATTTTTTTTTAATTCTCTCTCCTTTAAAATCCCTTGGAAAAGTGGTTCTTCCATACACACTGTGTAGAAAGTCAACAAGGAAACACTTGTCCATAATAGGGACAGGTAGTTCCTTATATGGAGACTTGAAAACATTTTTTGTTATTATCATATAAATTAAATCAGAATAATTAAAAGGTCGCTAATTTTAATAATGATAGTCAATAGTCCAAGGATAGTAGACACACATTTTTGGAGTAAAAGGGTGAAAAAAATACATTTTCCTTAAGGTGTCCATATAGGGTACAGGTACTATATATGTATGTATTTGTATTTCCCAGAGACCGTATAATCGGGCAGATTTTCTAAATTTTATGTCGACCGGAACATTAATCTATTTAGTACAAACCGTATCGGTCCTGGGAATAAAATTTTTGCCATGCATTTTTTAGAACCCGGACCAATACGCGGGTACCTCTAATATGTATTATAAACTTGGCCCCCCTGTCGGGGATACAGTGCCCCCACGTCGGGCATACTCTGGCGCCGCCCTTGCCTAATCAGTAACAATTTGTGTCAACGTCATACTGAATCCTAAATTGGACAAAAATTTGTGCATTAAATCAAATACATCTACTGCAAACATCCTAAAAAAAAAAAAAAAAAAAAAAAAAAAAGCATCATAGCAGTGCTATTTGTTAATTAATTTACATCAAAATGTAAAAAACATCAATTTATCTTAAGGACTAACTGAATCTAAAGTTTGATGGAATCCCGTGCAATAGTTCTGGATATAGAACTATTGCAGAAATTGCAACAAATGCAAATTAACAGTGCCACTTGTTGAGCAATGACACCAAAATATAAAAAGTGTAAATTCATGTCAAGGACTAACCGAATCTGAAGTTTGATAAAAATCTGTGCATTGATTCTGAAGATTGAGCGATTGCAGAAATCGTGAAAAATGCTGCATAGAAGCACCACATGTCGAGCAATTTACCCCAAAAATTAATCAACATCAATTTATAGCAGAGGTCAAAAATTTCCTTCCAGCATAAAATTTTTTGAAATTTTGAAAGTATATCTATATAAATTGGAATCTGAAAGTGATATTCATACATTTTATTAACATAATAGTTGGGAATTTATTTATGGAATAACAAATGAATATCAATAAATACAACTGACAAAATTAATTGCAAAAGAAAAATGCATGCTTTCAAATGTTATCGGCCATCTTGGAAAGTTTTAAAAAAAATTGTGTTATAATAGAAAATCACTGTGATCAACTAGATTCACAATTAGTATGTTGCTGTCATACCTTTAGCAATATGTGCAGAGGCACAGCGACTTGGCATCGATTCAATGAACAGTTGAAAAGTGACCGTGGCATGTTTTTCCATTCATTTTGAAATTTTTGGGAAAATTCTGGCCATGCTTAATTGGTGTTTTAATAATTTCAAACATGTTTCTAAAGTTCATTCCAAAGATTTTCTATAGTATTCAGATTGAGTGCTAGGGCTGGACATTTCAAAAGCGAAATATTTTTGTGCGAAAGCCACTGCTTGACAAGCTTTCGTATGCTTTGGTTTCTTATCATACTGAAACTAAAATTTGAGACCAAAATTTTGCTTCCAATAAGGCAGCAAACTATGTTGCAAAATATCTTTATACATTGCATCATTCATCTTGCCGCAGATTTTGATAGACTGACTGGCACCTTTTCTATAAAATGCTCCCCATAATGTAACGTATCTCCCATCATGCTTAGTTGTAAGAATAACACATCTGGAATCATGTCTTTTGTTGTTATGTTAAGTCATCGAGCATACTGCCTGCCATCACACTTAAAAAGATTAAACTTTGATTCATCAGAAAATTCTACTTTATTCTTACTGATTATGTTGGATGATTTACACGAAAAACTAAGCAACACTAATCTATCTCAGGTAGTAACGAAATCGGAAGTTTGATGAAATTTCATGTATTAGTTTTTGAGATAAACCTATTGCGATACTCATAGATAATGCAGCATGGCAGTGCCACCTGTTAAGCAATTTACATCAAAGGATAATCAACATCAAATTATATTAAGGACTAACAGAATCTGAAGTTTTATAAAAAATTCGTGCATTAGTTCTTGAGATAGAGCTATTAATGAAATTGTGAATAATGCAGCATAACAGTGTCACTTGTTGAGAGTTTTGTGCATTAGTTCTTGATATACAGTGCCCTCAGAATTGTTGCCTCATACATACATTTTCTAAAAACCATCAAATCATGTTCAGGACCTTCTAAAATGTATAAATCCATTGAAAACTGGAAGTCAAAATTATTTCATGAATTCAATATTTTATAATTTTTCTTAGTTTTAATTGTCTGTTTCCCCTCAATTCAATGATTCTTTCCATTAAAAAAGCTTTTTTTTTTGAGGGGGGGAGGGGGTTTGAAGCATGTCAAGGCCCGTTATTGAAGACTGGCCAAGCAGTAGCTTAATATAGTAACTTTCCTGTTCTGCAATTTTTTAATTTTAAAGAATTTTAATGAGATTCTTAAAATTTGCCCGTATTATGTGGTGATTTTTTAATATTTAGATTCAGGAAAGAATTTTAGTTACAACGCTTTTTTATACCCATTATAATGCTTTTTTTATGCCCACTTTAATAACTTTTGTCTTCTTGGATTTTTAAACTTATAGTGATTTTCAGAGTTTTTTATTATTTTGCGGCGATTTTTTTCAGACACAGAAAAGGGGACTTGGGGGACCAAAATACAAAAAAGGGGACTAAAGGGCATCTTTTTCTAAAAAGGGGACTTTTGTGGGAAAAAGGGGACCATTTGGGAGCCCTGTTCAGTTGAAAAAAGTAGCTGATTTACATAAGCTTGCAATTATATAAAGAAAAAGATTATTTCAAAAATGAAAAGTAAATTTAGTTCATATACTTTTTACGCTTTCTGTATAATGATTTGATTATGCATAGATGTAACAGTTTCTCTATATATGGAACATTATACTGTAAAATTAGAGAGGTAAAATTTGTTGTTTTAAAAATGGTTTTCTACATATAAGATGTCATTGACCCAAATAATGATTATTTTAAAATCTGTAAGTATTCTTAATTTAAGAAATATTGGTTAAAATGAAATTTTCTAGCATCTAAATTAAAGTATTGTGTTTATATTATATAATTCAATAAAGAAATATCAATTTGCAGTTATTTACACTAAATATTTATTTTTACAGTACTTTTTATTTCATTTCATTCAAAATATGATAATATAATTCTCAAAACATATTTACATAAATATTTTAAATACCTTACTATGGAATGCATGAAAAAAAAAGGCATATAATATTTTCTCCAGAAATGTTGGAGAAATACTAGCTGTAAATTACAGAGTTAAATTATTCAATTGTGTAATTTAAATACAATAAATATATATAAATGAGTTAATTGAGTTGACATTTGTTATTTTTTGTTTACACTGAATTAAAATTTATATGAACAAAAATCTAGATATGATGAGACAAAAAAATAAATAACAATAATATAATACAAATCCAGGGCAAAACATTGAATATGATGAGAAATAAGCCAAAGTTTAAAATTACACATGGAACAAATCTAGACAAAATAAGAAGAAAATATTTACTTACATGCATATAACTTTATAATATAGCAGTTTTTTCTTCAGATTTAAGCTAAAATGGATTTAATTAGTTTTAAAGTTTAAAAATAATGCTTGAATTGTTCGAGTTTCCTCTGGTGGAACAGTATATGTTCTTCCTGTAGCAGTTAAAGGAATAGACACTTCTTTTATTATTTGTTCATATGGAATCCAACAAACATCTGAGGATTTTGGCCATGAATATGAAGAATTGGGGCCATTAGGATGCATGAACATAATTTTATAGTCGTTCAGTTCTTCACAGTAATCTAAAATTTTCCCAATCCACCAATTTATCCCATATACACATGCAACATATTGTTCACTTTTAAATGTCAATGGTCTGACAATTTCACTGATTCCCAAAGTAGCAATAAATTTTGCTGATGAACTGTCTGACACCCTGGAAACCAGTATTTGGCAATCATTGATTGGTACAAAGCAGTGATTCAGTCTTGTTCCTATGATTGTATCTGCTTTTGCATACCTACCTGCTAATTGACTGTTTGCAGTTTCAATTTCAGATTTTGTTACAAAAAAACTTTCAATTCCTTTAACAGATTCTTTTGCAAAATTATAGAGATCAAATGCATTTAATATACCATCTTTAAATGGTCGCTGAAGACTTGCTTTGGTAGCCAAGCGCTTTATAGTGCCACCTATACCATCACAAGCTCCTTTTCCATGGCATGAGGCAAAAAAATGCCATTCAGCTTTCACTCCATGGTCTTTTTCATGATGACAGAGATTAGTAAAATTTTTATAATTTTTGTATTGAGCCGATGATCCGTCACTAAAATATTGTATGTATTTAATCTCTGGAAATTTTTTAATCAAATACTTAACAACTACTTTTTGGAAAGACCAAAATGTTGTAGTGTCATGAACCAAATGATCACTTATTACACACATAGGAATAGATTTTACAATATCAGTGTTATTGTCCTTTATATAGGTTAGAAAGGGATGAACTGTAACCTGTTCTTTTTTCCAGTGAATATTTTGGATAGCATCTTGCACAATACAAGTATAGTTCTCAGAAAAATCTGCTGAAATAACAGCATTACCTTTTTTCAAATTCTCCTTTGCTTTCTTGAAATATAAACTTTGAGATTTTGCAAAAAAATGGTGTGTACATAAATCATGGAGTTTTGTAATTAAATCCTCAACAAATTCATCAACTGATGCAATCACTGTTTTTAATTCTGCACCATCAGTCTTAACCCATTGTTTATAAATAACTTCATTGCTCATTTCCAATTCGTCTAAAAGCATTAAATCTTTCTTTAAAATGTCTGGAGATGGACATTTATCACACCTGTGCAACATACATTTTTCAGATTCAATGCAACAAACAAGTTTCTGTAATAGTGCTATGTAGTCATTAATATGAATAGCATGAAGCATGAGTTTAACATTTTGATGGTATACGCACACACAGACAGAATGAATGCCTTTGCTTCCACCAGTAACACATTCTCTTGGACGTAGAGAGCAAAACTTAGACAGTCCAACTTTTAAGTTATGTTGTTCCTTAAATGCAATCCTTAAATGTTGATCCTTTAAATTGTGCAAAATCAATCTCTTTTCTTTTAATATTCTTCCATTTTCAGTTGGGATAGATATGAAATCTTTTTTTCCGGGACACATGCGGCTGTTACTATCATCATAATAAAAATTAATAACTTTTTCTATAATGTCTGGACTCAATTTAACACTTTTTCTTTCACTAGGCATTGATAACACCCCTTCAGCTGTTTTAAGCTTTCTTGCCTTTTTTATAAAATATTGTGTGGTATTAAAATAAATCATTGTTTGCTGGATTGTCCATGAATCTGGAACTAGTGTCAAAATTTGAAGCTTTTCTTTAAAAGATGCATTTGTAAACTTCTTCAATAATCGTTCCATCATAGATGAACAGTCGGGGCAAGTCATGTCTTTAATATTTTGAGGCTTACTGATGGTTTCAACACCTAATACTGTAGCTGCTTTAGTTTCAATACACTTGCTGATTTTTGTAACTTTTGTCTGCAAATAACCAAGTTTCCTCTTTGAGCTACGCCTATTCATTTTTATTGGCGATAACTCTAACATTTCACAGCTTTTGTTTAATTGTTCCATTACTACTGTGGGTTCACTAAATTCTGGATCAGAGATGCTTTTCATGTCAACAATAGAAATCATCTTATTTATTGATGAATAGCAGGAAGTACATAATTTTTTTCCTGGAATGAGGATGTCTGGATTTGTCATAGACATATCTAAAGAAATTGTTTTCAGTGATTTTGCTCTGTTACTATTTGGATATTTATTAAATGAATCACAACACTGTCTCTGATTTAAACTATAAAATTTTAGAAATTTATCCTTGTGAACCTTGCATATATTCGCATGCAAAAAACTTTTTTCATCTGGGATTATATAATGTAACCTTTTTTTTAATAAATGTAAATCCCGTGGGGATAATTGAAGAACAGAAATAACATCAGTACTCAGAGAAACATTGAGTTTTTTACATACAAAACACTCCATCTCCACTGTATAATAAGTACAAAATAATTATTGTATGTCTAAATACACTTCATTGAAAACTTTAGAAGTGGTATATGGTATTTAAAAGGAATTACTCAAGTTTCTTGGACATTATGATGCAAGATTACATCATACTTTAATTATAGCCAATTAAGAAGCAGATGAAGTAAAGCAGCAATCTTTTCTTTAAATTGCATCAGCTCATATAGAACATGATGCAAGATAGCATCATACTTTGATTATAGCCAATTAAGAAGCAGATGAAGGTACAGTAGCAATCTTTTCTTTAAATTGCATCAGCTTATATAGAACATGATGCAATATTACATCAGCTTATAGAAACATAATGAAATTTTTACATCATGTTTTGATTCTTGAAATAATCTTTTTCTTTATATAATTGCAAGCTTGTGTAAATTAGCTACTTTTTCAACTGAAGATTGGGGTACCATTACTTCATCTAATATGTGATTGATGAAATATTTAGAATGATACATAAAGAGAAAAACCTACTGTCCCATTCTACCCCACTTGCCCCTATATGTGAAGTAAATCACCATATGTATGCATTGCATTTATAGGTATTTTATAATTGTACATTATATTCCTTAATTATTATCTTATCTTTTTCAGTGTAAAATTTTTTGAATTGTCTAATTTTTTTTTTTTTTTTTTTTTGGGTGGGGGGGAGGGAGGGGGGCTGGAGGCAGATTTCTACAAAATTAGTACAAATGAGGTTTTGATTATACTTTTACATTAATTTAGATGTTAGAAAATTTTATTTTAACCATTATTTTTTGAATCAGGAATGCTCACAGATTCTAAAAATATCATTATTTGGTTAATGACACCTTATCTGTAAAAAACCATTTATTTTAAAACAACAAATTTTACCTTTCCAATTTTTTTTATTTAAAGCACACAGATGGAGCAACGTTTTTACCAAGTTTCAGAAAAATTCATGATGATTCATTTTTTTTATGAGCCATTACAATCTGCCCTTTTTTGGGGTGAAATTTTCACTTTGCACATAATAAAAAGTAAAAAAATGAAAATTTATTATTGTTTTGATGTGAAATATTCATTCTTTGTACAAATAGCTTCAAATTGGTACCAGATATATAAACTTTGAGCCATTAGTTGTCAAGTTATGGCCATATTTAGACAGTGATACAATTCCAAGATGGCCAGTAAAAATGGCAAGTTTTCAAATGGCCATATCTCGGCCAATATTGTGAAAATTACTTTTAAATTTCAGATTTGAGGGTTTCAGTACTATGTCTGTCTATGATAAAAATTAAAAAAAAATCTGTGACTATGATGCAACAAGTTTTCCTTAAATTGGTTGATTTCACGTGGAATGACCCAGCATCATATAATTCTTTGCAAAAAAAACCATGGGAGAGTAATCTAATATAGATGAGAGTTTGATGGTATTTTTTCTTAAGAAAATTATTAGATGTTGAAAAAAAGAAATGCTTATTGTGAAATGGCACTATTTTTCAAAGCACAACTGATGAAAATAAGTACTTGATGACTAAATGTGAAAAACTGTGGACTAAAAATACAGAAAGTACCGGCCAAATGCAGATTTTTCCAAAAGGTATTTCGTCAAAGAATCATAGAAAAAAAAAACCTGCACATTTTGTCAAAAATCACAAAAAAACCTAAATAACATAAAAAGATCGCTCAAAAAAAAAAAAAATAAATAAATAAATAAATAAAATAAAAATATATAAATTATATATATATATATATATATATAATGGTTATTTTCAAATGATTAATACTGTTTAATATTAGTGGTCTTATATATATATATATATCACCAATAGATCGCAGAAAAACGAATTTTGTCATTGGATTGCAGAAAAAAATGTACATTTCGTGTAAGGATTGCAACCCCCCACCCCACAAATATCAGTCAAAGAATCAGAGAAAACAAATATTGTAAAACAATTGAGGAGAATGCTAATTTTGTCAAAAAATCACACATACACAAATTTTGTAAAAAAGAATTGTTTATAAAAGGATTTAATGCTTTGAATCCAGGCACTTCCATAAGAAATGCATCGAACAGAATCGCAGCTGGAACTGAGAATTTTTTTTCTGACACACGGGATTTACACATGAAATAAATGAAGAAACTAATAAAATAGAATCTGAACTAACAGCTGATTTAATAAAAGAAGCTGAAAAACAGAATTATTTTTCAGTAATTGTTTGCCGAGTACATTTGTGCTGATTCGGGAAGTGACAGACAAAGAAAAAATTGCTGCACTGGAAAAAAGACGACACATCAACATCTCAGACAAGGATGAATAAATCGACACAGAACTGAAAAGTTCAGTGCCATTAAATGAAGCTACCACAGCACTGAAAACTGTACAAGATTTCCTTATGGAATAAGAGAATGCTTATTGAGCTTTGGACAAATTACATGAAGTGCATACGTTCTTAGAAAATAGTGGTCTGCAAAAATTGATATAAAAGTCAATAATGGACTTAAAAAAATTATCAGCAAGTAAATAAATTTATTATTGCCTAAAATGATGACCAATTTGTTTTAGTTCTTAATTAAATTTTCTATTCTTTATTAATTTATGATTTTAGAAGGCATATATTTTAAAGTTATTTATTCAGTTCTTTTTATCTAAATTAGAGGCATCAATAATTTGATGGTTAACAAGAAAAACATTCACAGCCTGTTTAATTTTGTGTTAATGAGGTTTGACAGTAACATCTCTTTAAAAACTCTCAATTCTAATCTAAAGTTAATTAAACTAAAAAACTTAGCAGCAACAAAAAAAAAAAAAAAAAAAAGCATTACCAACGCCCATCATAACTAGAAGACAGCATTAGAGTTGTAGTAGCATCAAAATCTACCTAACATAAGAACAACACATTAAAAAAAAAAAGGAAAAAAAATCCTACATCAGCAACAAGACAGTAATAAGCAATACTATACCACACTAAACTTTAGTAATGTTAAGTAATGTAATGTTAATGATGTTAATTCATAATTAACATCATCATTCATTCATCATAGTATAAAGCTTTCATGTTATATGCTTTTGACACATAATTTATACTGAAACACTTGTTTAAATTTTTGAAAATTGCAAGTAATACACTAAAAATTGTAATTCACGTTGATTTCCTGCTCGCTGACACTTGCAAAAATTTAAAAACATGCTTTAAGCACTTCTGCAATATATAACACACAACAGCAAATATTTAACAATGCACTATAAATATACAGAAACAGGAACATATAAGTACACTAGATCTTTGTAACAATTCTATACAATATAATTCTCCAATGTAAACAATGAATTTTGCACTTAAGAAGCAGCTGCAATTCAAGATTAATATAGAATCATAAGTAATATAATGATTTTGCCCAAGCATATTTGGATTATGTTTATAAGATAATTTAACAATATGCAAGGCAGATTCAATTTTTCTAATAAAAAAAGTTGCTTGTATTGAAATGATCAATATTTTAGAAATTAAAAACCACATATCCTATATAAAACTCAAAACATGCTTATGGTTCAACAAGTTGTTTAGAAAATAAATATAAGCTATGAGTATAGAATAAAAAATAATTAAAAGTACTGTTACAATTAAAATGTAAACTAATCAAACGAAACACTTTAACTTTAAAAAATGAAAATACATAAGTGAAAATATTTGAATAATTTAGCAAATAAAGTTACATATGAATAATATACACATTTTTATTTGTACACTGTTTTAATGTTAGTCCCATTCTAAGACTTTACTGCAAAAAATAATTAAAGCTAGACTTACAACTAAAAACTTGAAATAATATGCTTAAATAAGGAAATTTTTTTCAACTATTTTTAATGTATAAAAAATAATTTAACATGAATAAATTGTTATAAATAATAAAACTGAAACTAACATGACCAGAATATATATAAAGGGTGTCTGAAAAGTCTGGAAACAGTCGAATAACTCGAAAAATACATATGAGATTGAAAGATGTAAATATACGTGTTAAATATTTTTAAATAAGCTACTCAGTGATACCAAATTTGACCTTCGTAACCAACCCCCTGGGGGTCAGAGGGGGTCCAACTTTGAAATCTTAAATTATAACCCCCATTTTTTATTGCAGATTCAGATTCTACGGACAAAAATACGTAACTTATGTATTTCATGTCTATTTCGAATCCTCGTTTATCACGGTGTAATTGAGCCTATTAAATCGATACATATTTCGGCTTTTCCAATGGGATTTTCCCTAATCGAAACTAATTGGGGAGAATTTATGACATCAAATTCCTCGTCTTTTGCAGTAATAGTGTTTCCTGAAAATCACCCGTGCAGATTATTTCGTAGTGCTACACAGTTAAAAATTTGATCCATTTGCTGTAGTGTCACTCAACAGCTTTTATAGAATATCTCTTTCATGACCAATGAGAATGTTCCATAACACAGTAAAGTACACTGTAAAAAAATTGACCCTTTTGCTGCATCGTCACTCCACCGCTTTTATAGAAAACGATTACTTTACTGTGTTATGGAACATTCTCATTGGTCACAAAAGAGATATTCTATAATAGCTGTGGAGTGATGCTGCAGCAAATAGGTATAATTTTTAACAGTGTAGCACTATTGAAATAATCGCCACGGGTGATTTTCAGGAAATGCTATTCCTACAAAAGACGAGGAATTTGACGCCAAAAATTCTGCCCAATCAGTTTCGATTAGGGAAAATCCCGTTGGAAAAGTGGGAATATGTATCGATTTAATATGCTCGATTACACCGTGATAAACGAAGATTTGAAATAAACATCAAATACAAAAGTTACATATTTTTGTCCGTAGAATCCGAATCTGCAATAAAAAATGGGGGTTATAATTTAAGATTTCAAAGTTGGACCCCCTCTGACCCCCAGGGGGTCGGTTTCGAAGGTCAAATTTGGTATCACAGAGTAGCTTATTTAAAAATATTTAACACGTATATTTACGTTTTTCAATCTCGTATGTATTTCTCGAGTTATTCGGCCGTTTCCAGACTTTTCGGACACCCTGTATATGTGTAAATATTGAAATGAACAAACTATCTTCTTGTAAGTTACTGATTTAAAGAAACATGTTTAAAAGTTATTGAAAATCTAGGTTACTTATTCTCAGTCAATGAGAGAGAGAATAGTGGCCACTTTAGCTTTACACAAGCCTTTTTTTTAAAGCATAAATTAGATTGCTATTCTTTTTTATAACTAACTGAACATATAATCATAATAAAGATACAAATAGTGCTTTGAAACATGTATTAAATAGTAGTTTGAATATTTTTAGCTTTTTTTCCCGAGCATGACAATTGACAAATAATATGTAATTTTATCACAACTTAAATATACAACTAAATAAAAATAATTTATCTAACATACAAATTACCATTTAATCGATTTTTGACTTAATTTAATAACATTAATGATTTCTAAAAAAATATGCATAAGGTTTTTGACATGTCACTTCAAGAATCTAATCCTGAAAGAAAGGGATTCATTCTGTTCTTTAGTGTCATAATTGCTTATGAGAGTGAAAAGTAGCTAAGAATGGAATTACTCATATTATTGCTACTTGCCTGAAGTTATAAAATAAATGGATAGCTTCAATAATATCAATTGGAGTTTGGAGTAACTGAATTTAATGCAGTAAGCAACAATATTTAAGCTATAACTGAAAATAATAATACTTATTATATTTAGAAATTTTATTACATCATGTTCATAGAAAATATGCTGCAATGAAGTGTCTCATTAAATATAAGTCTTAATTTATAAATTTATTTTAATTCATTAACCTAATAGAATACCGATTTAAATAATATTTTTTAAAAATATGTAACTAGTAACTAAATAACATTTTAAATGCAATAAGAATAAATTACATAAACATGATCTAAAAGATAATCAAAATTAGATAATTTAACTTACTGCTGTAACACGATCTGCATGATCTTTTAATGTTTTAAAGTTTTTTCCTGTAGAAATATCCCATATTCTAACAGTTAAATCATCCTGAAAACAAAGTATTAGAAGTAGATAAGTAATTATTAAAATATACATGAATTTCTTAATTGAGGAAAATTCTGTAAGAGCAAAATTAGTAGAATGAAATTAATGATTCACAAAGTATAAATACATAAAAATATCTTTTATGCAATTGCAGCATGCAACATCATCCCTTATTATTTTTTCAATCATAAAAACACTCCAAATTTAATAATCAGACACCAAATATATTTAAAATGGATTTTATTTTTTGGAAAAGTGTGGATAGTGCTATTAATGAAAGGTAGTCCGAGTAGTTTCAGAGTTTATTTTTTAAGGGGTAAAATTAATATTTTAACTTAAACAGTAAACAGTTTTATGTTCAAATAATAAATACAGTGAAACATTGCTATCCTGAAAATTTTTATAAACAATCTTTTGATTACTACTAATAAAAATCATTTGATGTAGTTTGGTGAGTATCAGGGCTGTAACTATAAACTTGGAGGCCCCAGGACAAATTGAAACTTTAGCCCAGGTGCAGTTTTTTTTTTTTTTTTTTTTTTTTTTTTTGGCATGCTGCTGTTTAAACATACACAATTTTGTAAGCCCAAATATGACCAAAAAAACTTAAAATTGGGCAACCTTACTCGGCAGGCACCTGGCAGCGATGCAATTTTTGCTGATCCCATTGAAGCTAGAATAGGGGAGAAAATACAGACTTCTGATTGGTTGAATACTTTAAAGAGCGTTTTGTTTAGGTTCATTTTTGAGTTCACGTAACTTAACCACACATTTCTGTTTAAAAACATTTGAAAGATGGATTTTGATCATTTTTTTTTATTTTATGTATTTATTAATAAATAAGAAGAAAGATTTTCTAGGTGCTTTTTTCTAGGTGCCAGAAGCCCATATTTTCTTCCTTATATGGGCTTTGGTGGGATCAGCAAACATGATGGCGCGACATGACACATTCAACTCGACATTCTGTTGTCTGCTCTAGAGCTGCTTTTGTATGCAAAGCGTATGAAGTATATTGACAAACACACAAAAAATATTTACTCTAGGACTTAGATTTTTTTAAATAACTAACTTATAGTTAGGTGGCTGGGCATTTTATAAGAAGTTAGAATAGAAACTAAAATCATTAAGTTTTTAACCATCAGTTTGGGCCCCCTAAGGTTTGGAGGTCCCGGGGCAGTGTCCCAGTGGTAGTTACGGCCCTGATGAATATAGCATCCTTTTCCAGAATTAAAAATAAATAAATAATAAAAATATTTCTTGAGGTTTTATTTTTTGAGTGACAGTTCAAAGTCAACATTTTTTGTCATTAAATTCAGCAGATAACCGAAAAAGATTAGTATTGTTAAAATGCTATAACTAACACCCAATTTTCGAATATACCGTTATTCGACTTCATATTTTGATTCTAATTCTTAAAAATAATTTCCCCAATCAAGAAAATTTTTTTTACAGCTTGATCAAAATCTTAAAGATCAACGTGTTATGAGCAGTTATGTGCCTCCATATTCAAAATTACTATGCGTGTTATAACAGATTGCTTTAAATAATTTGCATTTTTTAAAAATGAAGATATTTTATACTAAATATAGAATATTTGGGGGTGGGGGGGGGGCATATTTTTGTACTACATTTTCAATGACATCTCTGAAAATATAATACCTAAAATTTTAAAAAAAGATATTTTTGAGTTCAGCGTAATGAAAGCTTTCACACGATATACAATGAAAAGATTTTTTTTATTTAAGTAACTTAATTAGCCCCCCTATCCCCTTCTAAACATATTTGTAAATGTTTAATAATTTGTATATATGTGGGTCAATAGTCTTCATTACTTCTCCGAATTTGATGAACTTTCCTAGTCTGAACTTTTATAGTTTAAAAATTACAAGTAAAGTGGCTGAAGACGAACAGACTGTGGAGTGATCTTATAATGGTTTCAATTTCACTTTTTAAGTATCAAACCCTATTAAAAGTATTTGACATTTCTTCTATAACTTGGAGATTTTCAGATCAAATTTTGCTAAATAAATTCATTTGCCTTGTCCGAAAATCTACTCACCAAAGCAAGTAAAATTATGTTTTCCCCACCCCTGGATATGATTGAAAAAATTATTAAAAAAGAGTAATATTTGAGCTAAAACTAAATAATAACTCAAAATTTATATTTAATTTTCACCATTATATATTGAAAAAAGGGAGAAAAAAACAATTCTTCAGTTTATAAAATCATTATTATAATAGAAAAATCAATTTCAATAAATCATATACTTACTGAACCAGATAGAATATATTCAGATCGCATGTTAAAACGTGTGCAAAAGACATTATGATTATGCCCTATGAATGTCTTTAAACATTTGCCCTTCAGAAAGGAAAAAAGAAATTAAACTTTAAAAATCAAGAAGACGAAATTTTTTAATTATACATGCAATAAGAATAAACGTGACATACTTTATCAACATTCCATAGTTTCAAGCTTTTGTCATCAGATGCACTAACAAGGAGCTGGCCATCTTTAGACCAATCTATTTCTGAAACACCCTGTAAAAATATGAGATTAAAATTCAACTTTTATGAAAACAGATAATGTTTCAGCAATTTTGAATATCTTGAAAGCACAATGCTTACTGAATAAACCAAAAGTCAAAATTTTAAATATTAAAAGATTTTAATGAATAAAAATTGAAAAATTAATTAAAATCTATTTTAATAATATAGATTCATCGCTATTTCAAAAAATATCTCAGAATATTTTTGAAGTAACAATGTAATGAAAATAAGAACTCTAAACCTTTCCCATCAAATTCATTTCTGGCTGTATACAAAGGTGGTATTATTCTGGCTGCATTTATTTTTTTCTGATGGTGCCAAGCATAATTATTTTCCATTTTAGAAGTTGTCCAAATTCAAGAATGGGACCGTTCAAGTATTACGTAAGCACTAAAGGAGGAGGAGGGGGTCCAGAGTCTGCTTATTTTTTCTGACAAGGGGGGAGAGGGGGTCACGACAATTCTTACGTAAGCATTAAACAACGAAGCAACTGCAGTTCAAATTCAACAAGCAAACAAAGTATGATGTGGAAGGAGTGTTCTACAGTCTGAAATTCGCCATTTATTTTCGATTTTATCCTTTATTTATCCATCGGCAGTCACGTGACCCCGCATCACCCACTCGCCCTTTGTCTTCATTGTTGTCTCTTAAGTTGTGTGCCAAGTCAAGTACATTGATAGACTATAAAAACACAGGAACCGGTGTGGCTGGATTCTGTTGCCAGGGTAACTGGTCAGTTGACTTTATTTTAGGTAAGTCCGACATTTTCTTTTCTCCCGTTTGATCAGTCATGGAAATCTGGAAATTTTTGTCTTTCCGCTTCTATTGTCGAATTTCCTTCTCTACAGGCTTTGGAACTTTAGAAAGCAGAAAACCTACTTGAGGTTTTTCTTGTCTCGGATACATAGCACAGATATTTATTGTTTTAGTTCAGTTGCATAGTGAATTTACATAGTGAATTTTTAGTGCAAGAGTATTGCTTTTAGTTGCATAGTGAATTTAGTCGGATTTAATTATGGATACTAACATTGACAAAGAACAAGGACCGTAAACCTGCAATACCCCAGGCCAGTTCCAGTGAAAACTTTGTAATAGACAATGTTGAAACATGGGTTCAAGGATCCTCGACATCAGATTAAAATATGAACACCAAACTGAACTCCAACATTTGTATGATTCATGTCAAAATTTTTAGTTATGATGCCTAAGTAAGTTAAGATTTCTTGTATATCTTGTTTTATTGTTCAATGTGATAAATAACAATATATTTAAACCATTTTGTATTCTGTGGTTTGTTTAATGCAATAAGCAACAATATATTAAAACCATTTTATATATTTTGATATCACAATCCCTATATGCCTATATAAATTTGTAGGACTAATAATGTAATTGATTGGTAACTTTTTATAAGTCAAGAAATATTGATATATAAACTGTCATGAAATCTTACGTAAGCAAAGGGAGGGAGGGTCTAGCATTTGCTTATATTTTCTTACAAGGGGGAGGAGGGGGTACAAAATGATTAAAAATATGCTTACGTAATACTTGAACAGTCCCAATACGAAAAAATTATCACAAGTGTAACATTGTACCCCAAATACTCATTAGTAAGATTAACCTTCTTTCTTGATGAGTGGATTTATTATCAAATTGAATTTCCTGATACACTACAAAAGGTTTCGTGGGACATTATCACATGAAATATGTTTCAGCCAGGTTCTATAACCCTTTAAGACCCAGCTCGCATGATCGTGCGGGTTAGACATTCATTTAAATTTTTGCTTCTGAAACAGTCGTATGTAATATAAACCCAAATCGAACGATTGTTCTAGTTAGCTGAAAGAGTAGAGTATCTTTTTTTATCAACAGATTGCGGTAGTAATCCATGTTTTACATTCAGGCGGCATGTCTAGCTTTGTTTACAAGTACAATGGATATAGCTCATCATTTTATCTGTCGTAAAAAGGTAATTATCAATATATTTTTAATTGCTTAGATAAAAACTTTTGCTTTAATGTCTAAATAAGTGTAATATAATAAAAAACATTAATTATACACTATTTATTTTGCTCTTAGGACTCAAGATTTCGTCACCTGCACGATCGTGCAACTTGGGCGTTACGTTAGTCAGTGCTACTGTAAAGGTAAGTGTTTTTCAATGTTCATTTTGTTTTCTGTTTCAACAATTTTGATGACAGCCAAAATAAAACGAAGTATGCTGTTACATAATTAATACTATATTATTTTCTTGGGTGTTGCCATAGATAACCCCCCCCTTTTTTTTAAAATTAATTTTTACTTTTTTTCTTTTTAATTAATAAAATTTTCAAATACTTTTTCTAATTTTTTATGCAGTACTTTGTTAACTTTTAATAAAGCAAAATAAAATACTTTTTCAGATGTCTAAACGGAAAAGAATTCTCACTCAAGAAGAAATATTTCAATTGATGAATAAATCAGATTCTGAATTTAGTGATCTCTCAGATGATGACGACATTAAGGACAAAACATTTCAAGCAGGTTTATTAGAAGGACAGTCAAGTTCAGACGAGCTCGATGAAGAAAAAAAGACAATTTTGGATCATTCTTCCTCCTCAAAGTTTCTTGAATTCATCTCCCAAAGTTCTACCTCCAAGGCAATTTCAGAAAATACTAAAAGAATGAAAAAAAGAAAAAAAGGAATACAAGCGGACTGTTAAAAAGTTCATTTCTGTACCTCATCCTGGAACTTCAGATTTCACGCAACTGCAGGTATGTTTTTCATTTCTTAAATTGTAATAAAAGTTATAGACTTATAGAAGAAATTAAATCGATATAATAAATAAAAGCTTTACAAATATGACAAACATTTTTAAATTAATTAAAATATTATTTTTTTAAGTCTAAGTACATCTCCAATATTATTTTTTTTCCTTCTTTTTTAGGCTTTAGAGGCAACCATTTCCCATGTGTTGATGACATTTCAAGGCCTCGCAAGTACCAGTTTGAAAACTGCGAAAAAAGTTCAAAAACACGTTGTGAAAAATGCAACGTTTATTTGTGTATATCAAAAACAAAAACATGTTTTAAAGATTTCCATTGTAAAAAAGTAACCAGTCCATAAAATAAAAAATAATACATCAATAATTACCTCATTTGTAAAAAAAATTTTTTTTCAATTTCTCTTTTCTATCCATTTAGAGCCAGAAAATGTATATATCTTAACATGTAATAAGTAATGATTTCACAGAAAAAGCCCAACCCGCACAATCGTGCGGGTACTTTTCACGCTCTAGGGGGTGAAGAATTTTTTTAAAATTATTTTTTTAGGTGTCATTAGGGTTAGTATAGAATTAATAAATAGAGGAATTTAATATTTAATGATGAAAATGTTTCGGGTCTTAAAGGGTTATCCTGTAAGCTTTTTGTTGATTCTCTATATCATTTGTAAACTAAAGTTAATAATCCAATATAAGCTTGAAAAATGTCATTTTCAATTATTTTTCCATACTTTTCTCCTTTCAATCAAGGCTGGGGTTTTGCTGGCAGAAAATGGTTTCTCCCGTGCCAGTGGCAAAAAATGGTTATAACCTGTTTTAACCTGCAGAAGCTGGCATAAATTCATTTTAAGATATAATCTGAGACATTTTTTAGCAGTATTAAGTGGCTTATATACATTTTATTCAGGATAAGTAACAAAATATTGTAAATAGCTTTAATTAAAAAATAAATTTGTATTAGAGTTTGATACTTTTGAATTCTCCATGAAAAATCAGCCATATTATTTGCAAATAATTGAAAATCATGAAAATGATATTAAGGACATAGCAGTTGGTAAAATTGTAAATCAAGATAATGATTTATAAAGAAGTGAAATACTTGCTGTGAATGTTAAGAACTATTGATAACACAATATTGCTTTAGATAAAAGTAAAAAACACGACTGTTTTATTTCAGCTGCTCATAAAATTTGCTTAACTTTATTTAACCCTCTGGATTCAAGTCTCTCGAGATAATTTGAGATATTTTAATTCGTATATCTTAATTCTCACCAGAAAATTAAAACAGCAATATTTGCTTTAGTTAATAGCAGAACATTCCGTATTAAAAAAAAAAAAAAAAAAAGACATTGAATTTTTCTGATGTGAAATCAGATTTTCTGAAACTACATAATTTCTAAAATGTGTTCTATCATGGGAATTAAAAGGTTAATGATAGAAATATCATGGAAACCCTCAAATGCAAGATTCAAATCTCATTTAATGCAGTGCTAGCTTTTATTATAACTTATTTACTTCATCCTAAATATATGGAATCAAAATTGACATTTGAACAAAACTTTCTCCAGAGGGATTCAGGAGGGCGCTCTGCCCCTTTTGCCCTTTAGTTTAAAAAATAGCGCCACTCTTGCCCCTCATCCCAAAACTAACACCCCTCTTGCCGCTCATTCAAAAGAATAACGCCCTTCTTGCTCCACATTTAAGAAAACTCAGTCATTACTGCTGTTGCGTCCGTACTGAATGCGCACATGATAGTAATCTTTTCATTCATACATTTAGGATCATGTGTTCTCAAAGTTTGCATTGCGATAGACAAATTTCTAGTCGATGAAACGATACCTTCTGATCCTAAAAGAATATACACCAATAAAATAAAATTGGCTAAACGAAAGGAAAAAAAAAATAAGAAAAATAATTTTGTTTTCCTAACCAGGGGCAAGTCTGTTCTGAAATTTACACAAATTCAAGATATTCAGTTCCAAAAATATAAAAATAAATTAGTCATCAAAAATTTTCATCAATCGTTCACAGAAAAAAAATACAAATTGCAAATTTCATCAAAAAATCATGGGAAAAGCTTATGAATTATGGCAAAAACATGTAACTTCGACAAAGGATCGCAGAAAAAAAGTGCTAAAATGTAGCAGACAAAAGCGCGAATTTTGTCTAAGTTCCAAGGAAAAATAGAATTTATCAAAGATCCATTGAAATGATGCAAATAAGAATAATAAAAAAAAAAAACTTTGAATTTTGTCAAGGAGCCAGTGAAAGGATAGGAATTTTGTTAGAGTATCACTTGAGAAATGCAAATTTTGTCAAAGGACGTGGAAAAAACGCAAACTTTTTTAAATGAGCACTGATAAAAAGCAAATTTTGGCAAATGAACACAGAAAAAATAAAGAATACTGCCCAGTTAAACTGATGGCATTGAGCTCACAGGCTACAAATACTAATTGTACATTAAAGCCTTATATTTTCAAGGGTTAATTCCATTCGAAAAAAAAATTAAGAAGGGGAAACAGCTCTCCCCTTTCCTCTTTTTTTATACTTAATCATTGAACCTCCTATACTATCAAAGACATGCTTTATCATATAAAAAATCTATATCCAAAATTCAGAGCAAATTAGATAATTCTTAATAAAAACCCATTTAGCATTTATATAATTTAAAAGGAGTTATCCCCTTCTTTTATACTTAACCATTAAACTTCCAAAACGATTCAGAGATTTGAACGAAATCTGAAAATTCTGCTTGAAAAATCTATTTATATAAATTAAGAGGGGGGGGGAGGCATTAGAACCCCTGTTGCCCCTATTTATACTTATTCAATGAACACCTAATAGCAGTCACGGAATCGCCTCATCAGAATGATCCTAATCTAAATTTTGAACGAAAACTTAATTCTGCATGAAAATCCCATTTATATCAACTAACGGGGGGGGGGCATTAGAACCCCTGTTCCCCCTATTTATACTTATTCAATGAACACCTAATAACAGCCACGGAATCGCCTCATCAGAATGATCCTAATCGAAATTTTGAACGAAAACTTAATTCTGCATGAAAATCCCATTTATATCAACTAACGGGGGGGGGGGGGGGGGATTAGAACCCCTGTTCCCCCTATTTATACTTATTCAATGAACACCTAATAACAGTCACGGAATCGCCTCATCAGAATGATCCTAATCTAAATTTTGAAAACTTAATTCTGCATGAAAATCCCATTTATATCAACTAACGGGAGGCATGAGCCCCCCGTTCCCCCTCTTATACATATCGAATGAACTCCAAAAACTAATCAGGGAAGCGCCTTATCAGGATATACCTATATACAAAATTTCAAGTGGATCCGATATTTTTATCATGAGTTATCGCGTTACGCACATACATACAGAACGGACGGGCACATAAGCTCTCAGGCTATGATAGCCTGTGAGCTAAAAAGCGAATTTTTCATAAAAGCTGCTGAAGAAACTTGAATTTTACCAAAGTACAGCAGATAAAAAGTACAAGTTTCGTCAAAATGGTGCAGAAAAATGTGAACTTCATTACGGTGCTGCACAAAAAATGAAGTTTTTTCGTGATCTTTTGACAAAATTTGCCATTTTTTGCAATTTTTTTATGACATCTTTGTTTTATTGTGATTTCTTGTCACAGTGTTGAATTCAGGCAGTAACCCGGGGAGGACCCCCCCCCCCCCCCCCCCCCGAAAATTTCAGTTTTGGAGTTTTACATAGTCAAGGTCAAAAAGTGGGGGGCAAATTCTTTGTCAAAATTTGCGATACATTTTCTGTTCAAATTTCCAGAATTATGACCAATTTTTTTTTCTTTTTCAATTTTCCAGAAATGATTGTCTTAATTTTGGGGAAAATCTTGCTGTATCATTGAGGTGATTCTAAGCAAGAGAAAAAAATTGAAAGATTACAGCAGAAGTGGGGGAAGAAGTGGCGATTCCACTACTGGCACGAATTATGTGCTTGTTTCTTTTTTTCGTGCCCCTTTTTCAAAATTTGCGGGGGGGGTGTGATTTTTTAACAAAATTTAACTTTTTTTGCAATTTTGTAACAGATCTTGCAGTTTATTGTGATTTTTTGTCAAAATGTTTGGATTTTTTTTTTCAATTTTTTGAACCGCGATTCTTTTATGACCGATTGAAGATTTTTGCACAACTGAATGACAAATTTCAAGATTTTCCTCCTCAACGAAATAAAGATTTTTTTCTTATGATAAATGGGATTTTTTCCTCTTGCTTCTAGAAAGAGAAACTAATTGAATGGCCTCATCAAAAAAGGCAGTAAGATTCCGGTCTCAACTCTATAAAAATGCCCTTAAAAATCAAAAAATGCCCTGAGGAATGTAAAAAGTACCCTTTCCATTACAGTAGTGCCCTGCCCCTTTTTAAATCTGGGGGAAACTGAGGTTAAAGAAAGGGCAAGAAAATTGCTTTTGGTATCAATATAAATTTTGTGCCATATATAGTAACTCCTTCTAGCAAAATCGACTCCTTTCCCAGAAACATATTTCCTCATGGAAGTCTTAGAAAATGTCTTGTCTTCTGTGGGTGGTCACCTTTAAAAACAAATACTGGTGAAAATGAGAAAATTTTGAATTTCACATCCAAAATAATGACTTTACTAGCAAGTAATGCTAATCTCAAAAGAATTTTTTCGAAATTTTCTTTCATTCAAAACAAATTTAAAAAGCAGTCTAGGTTAAGAAAACTTAAAGTTAATCCTATATTATGGAATGTGCTTAGTATATTATTACTTTTTCCACAAAAATAAATTTGTCCTTTCAATATATATTGTAAAATAATGTACAGGATACTTCATTATTATTTTATTTCTGTTATTTTCTGTAGCTACAATTATTTACTTACATATTTTCACAAGAACCACTTCTCTTTGTATGTAGTAGTAGATAATTTTTAACTTATTGCAGTGCATTATTTATTTAAATATATTCTGAAAAGTAATGTTAAAGCTATCTTTCAGGGAAATAAAAAAACGCTTATTGTCAATAGATGGCGTGGACTTTCACACTTCTTGATGGAGGGTGGAGCGATAACTTTCATTTTTTGGTAATCCTACTTTTTTTTAAACTACAGATTTTTCATATATGACCCCTTATCTTTCCCTTGAAGTGTAGGAGAAAAGGGGTGGGCTCAGCTGATCTTTATCTTGTGCGAAGAAAGGGATCTTCCTGTTCAATCCGACAATAGTCAGTTTATTTTTTCTTAAAATCTGCATGGCAGATTCTGAGCTGTGAGCTAGAATATTGTTTCGAATGCAATAGTAATATTGTCATTGTATAGTTCTGAAAGCAGTCTTTTGAAATTTACCTTTGTTTAGTAAGCTACAAAGACATAATTTTAAAACACATTTTTTAATCGTTATAGATCCTAATTATGATATTTTTAAAATTTACTTTGCATTTTTTTTTCTAAACTATACTAGTTTCTTTAATTTATTGGATTGCTTGATGACATATAGGTTTAAATATGATGTAAAATTACTGTATATGATATAGCAATCTAAAAAAATAGTATATACCATGATAAAAATGGTATTAAATCCAATTGATTTAATGATTAATCCACAGGATTGATTAATGATAATTGAATAATTGATAATTGATTAATCACTAGGTTTTAAAACATTCACCTTTTATATAAACATTTTAATAAAAAAATTGTAAATTTACTTAAGAAAGGTGTTATAATAAAAATAAATGACATTGACATGTTTCGGAACCGTCAAATAAGTTCCATAATCATAATATAAATAAAAAATAAAATTTCAAAATATTTCACGGTCAATACAAATGACATGTGACAATGAGATATAAATAACAAAAAACACAAAAACACGCGCTCTATTGTAAAAAATTAAATTAAAATATAGACCATGATCTAAAATATAAATAAAACTAAAATTTCAAAACATTTCACGATCAATACAAATGACATGCAACAGTGATATATAAATAACAAAAAAAACACAAAAAACAGGTGCTCTATTGTAAAAAATTATATTAATATAATTTTTATAATAATTAATATAACTTTTTTACAATAGAGTGCCTTTTTTTTTTTTTTTGTTATTTATATCTTATTGTTGCGTGTCATTTGTATTGACTGTGAAATATTTTGAAATTTTAGTTTTATTTATATTTTAGATCAGGGTCTATATTTTAATTTAATTTTTTACAATAGAGAGCGCATGTTTTTTTTTTTTTTTTTTTTTTTTTTTGTGTGTGTGTTTTTTGTTATTTATATCTCATTGTCGCGTGTCATTTGTATTGACCGTGAAATATTTTGAAATTTTATTTTTTATTTATATTATGATTATGGAACTTATTTGACAGTTCCGAAACATGTCAATGTCATTTATTTTTATTATAACACCGTTCTTAAGTAAAATAAAATTTTTTTTATCAAAATAGTATATACCATTCAATTGTAATTTCTGTTATTTATGTAAGTAGGGGCGGCGCTAGACATTTCGCCACCTGAGGCGAGCTTTATTTTGCCGCCCCTATGACATGTTTTTCTTTTTACCACTACTGAAACTTTTTTAAAAAATAAGTAAATTAGTATAATAACTATAATTTATTTACATACATATAAAATGCATTATAAAATATATTTATATTTAATGAATTTAAAATAATTAAACTGCTTTATTTATTTTATTTTTGCATCTTTTTAAAAATAACAACAGCTACTTTGAAATTAAATTAATAAATAATATTGTACTAGTATATAAAAAAAGGCCAGAAAGTCCCATATAAAGAACAACAGTAATACTTCAAAATCTCTTTTACCTTGTTTTTCATTTCGAAAAATCAAGCACGCTATGGGTATTAGAAAAAAAAATTGTTACAATAGGTAAAGAATGTTTTAAAAATAAATATTACTGAGACAAAATATGTTAAACATTTAAAATAAATCACATTGCGCATAATATTTGTGTATGAATTTCAAACAGAAAAAGAAAAATAATGATTTAGTATAACAAGTTATTTATCTTTTGAAAATTGCATATACAACACAAAATCACATATTGATAATATTAATAAGAAAACAGCTACTAAAAATAAGATAAAAGTTTAGAGAAGAGAGTAACTTTTTTTTATTTAGCTTCGGCGAAATCACACATTATCATGTCAAAATCAATATTATAAAATGAAAAAATATAAATAAATAAATTTAGCACAAACTTCGCAATATATTATTGCAAATTCGCAATATTTTCAAAACGCAAAATCGCAAGAAAAATAGCAAAATATTTAAAAAAAAAAAAAAAAAAAAGATCGATCCATAAGTTCTTATTAAACGTTATAGAAAAGAAAACAAAATGTACTATATTGGATTGGAAGATTGAAACTGAATTTCTTTTACTAATGTGAAAAAATCACAGTGAATCGTGAAATAAAATAAAAGGGGGGGGGGGCACTAAAAATAGTATATAAAGAATTGTTAAAATTTCAAAAATTGCAGACAGTAAAATTTATTTAAGATTAAAAAAGAATTTCTTTTGTAAAGTCAAAAAAATGCCATAGAGCCCCCCTCCCCTACAAAAAATAAATAAATAAATAAAATAATAAAAATAAAAATAAATAAAAAATAAATCTTAAAAAAATTCACAAAAATTCAGAATTTGCTAAGCGAATTTCGAATAAATTTAGCTGAAACGAGGACAAATTTTAGTACATTAGATTAAAAGATTATAACCGGATTCTTTTTTAATAACGTTAAAAAATTGCTTTGAAACTAAAAAAAAACAAAAAAACAGAAAAGGTTGCTAAAAATTAAAAAATTGCAGAAAGACAAAATTTATTACAGTACTTTAACCTATTCTAAAAGGAATTTTTTCACAAATAAATTCACAATTGAAATTAATAACAAAATTTTTGTTACAAATGTCAAAAATTCATGTTGAAAATTGCATTAAAAGTCACGAAAAAATAAAAAATCGCGGATAAATAAATGTAATGTATTACTTTGAAAATCAATACAAAGTTTTATAAAATTTACAACAAAATTTCCTATAATTAGGCTAAATTTTTTTTTAAAAAGCTTGTATAACGAATGTCAAAAACTTGCAGCAGAACGCAAAAGAAAAAAATAAATAACAAGCACAAAAAAACGACAAAAAACTGCAAAAATTTCTAAAATCGTGATGTGCAAAATGTACTATATTCGACTAAAAGTTTAAAACGTTTCTTTCCAATATTAGAAACTGCAGCAGAATGGAAAAAATCCACTGAAAATGGTATAAAAAATCTCACTAAAAATCGTTAAAAATTAAAAAGTCAAGGACATTTTTTACTATACAATTTTAAAAGTTTAAAACCTAATCAAGAAGGAATTATATATTCAGAATATATTACAAGTAAAATAGTTTTTTTTTTTTTTTTTCTGTTAACCAACTGATGGCCAGTTACCAAAATTTGGAAAGAACTTTATTTGGAAACTAGAAATGAAATTACAAGAAATCCCCCTAATAAAGTTTATGATATTTCAAGAAGCAAAAAGAGGATTTTTTTAACCTTGGGAGGAGGAGAATAAACAGTTTGTCAAATGGTGTATCGTTTCATGTGGATTTTTTTCTTCTAAATCCAATGACACCATCTGCAAGTCGATACGATCAATTTTTTTAAAGTTACGGCACGTTTGATGAATAAAATGGCAAAAAATATACATGTTTTATCTTTCTAATTTTCAAAAATTCTAGTTTCCAAGTGATATTTCTTCATTAACTAAATCTACTGACAAGTACGTATTCTCAACAGGTAAACCCAGTAGCAGAAAGTGCACGACGCGCGACGTACGTCGCAGATTAATTTTTGCCCTTGCAGATAAATTTGCTAACTTGGAAAAGAAAAAAAAATTCCTTGTTTGTTAAAAAAAAAGTGAACAAGCCGCGGAAAAACGGCAAAATACATTCAAAGATCGCGAGAAAAAAAAAAAAAGATTTCATCAAAAGATTGCAAAAAACGGGGTATTTTGACATAAGATTGCGAAAAAACAGCAGATTTCGTCAAAAAATCATGAAAAAATGGTAAATTTTGTTAAAAGATCGCGAAAAAAAAAACGGAATCTTTCGCCAAAAAATCCCAAAATCAACAAGATTTGTTAAAAGATCGCAAAATAAGATAGATTTTGCAAAAAGATTGTGGGGAAAAAAAAAAAAAAAAAAAAATTCGCGAAAAAACGACAGATTTTGCCAAAAGTTCTCGGAAAAAAAAACAGCAAATTTCGCCACTAAGTCACGAAAAATCAGCAGATTTCGCCAATAAGTTGAGAAAAAGCATTAAATGTCGTAAAAAAAATCACGAAAAATCGATAAATTTCATCAAAATATCGCGAAAAATGCCAGATTTCGACAAAAGATCGCGAAAAAACCTGCAGATTTCGTCAAAAGATCACGAACAAAACTGTAAATTACGTTAAAAGATCACGAAAAAATCTATTTTCGTCAAAAAAATCGCGAAAAAACGACAGATTTCGACAAAAAATCGAAAAAAAACGGATAAATTTCTTTAAAAAATCGCAGAAAAACGACAGGTTATGTCAAAGAATCCTGAAAAAACGGTAAATTTCGTTAAAAAAATCGTGAAAAACTATACATTTCATCAAAAGATCGTGAAAAAATGCAAATTACGTCATATAATCATAAATAAACGTTAGGTTTCAGCAAAAGATCGCAGAAAACGACTGATTTCGTCAAATTATCGCGAACAGACGACAGATTTCGCCCAAAGATCGCGAAAAAACGGCAGATTTTAACAAAAACCGGAACAATACAGGAGATTTCGCTAAAAGATCGGGAAAAAACGATAAATTTCGTTTAAAAATCGTGGGAAAACGACAAATTATTTCTAAAAAAAAAAAAAAAAAAAACGTGAAAAAAACGATAAATTTCGTCAAAAGATCGCGAAAAAACGTAAATTATGTCATAAGATTGTAAAAAAAAAGATAAATTTCGAGACTGCATATTTCATCAAACTAAACTCAAATTTTGTTAAACAAGCGAAAGGAAAAAAGAGTTGGGAGTTTATTTTGCTGTTAAAAAAAAAAAAAAAAAAAAAAAAAAAATGAAAAAATAGGGACTTTAAATTTTCTGTGCAGTCTTTCTAGAATTACTTTTAGATTTTGATATTTTAAATTATTTTTGTCCCCCCCCCCTTTTTTTTTTTTTTTTGCACAGTTTAACATTTTATTATAATATTGATTTAACAACTAAAAAATTGTTTTGAGAATTTAAGGAAGCAATCTTATAACATATTCTGTTCAATGGAATTGTAATTGTTTTCTTCATTTCATCACTATTACATAGGTAACAATATAAATGATTTTTTCCCCTGTATTTCTTCTGTGCTTTTAATCTTAAGCAAGTAAGAAACTTTTTCAATAAATATATGCTATATTATATTTCAATTTAATTTTAAATGAATTGAGCTGTAACTTCAAACTTAAAGAGCCACTTTATATATCATTACAATCTAATTCTTCAAAAAATATTAATTTTTCTATTAACTTATTAGGTTTAGAGCAACTTCCGAGGATAAAATCCGTTGTTTCCAAAATGAAGCAAAAAAATGAGGGATTTTATGCAAATGTAGTAGTATGTCCCGTATTGTGAATTCTATAATGACACTAATCGATGAATATATGGATACAACCCCGCTTGTTTTTGCTTCATTTTGGCAATAACGGATTTTCAACTTATTCAATTGACGATTATTTTGATCGTTTTCAAGTTATGATTTTACGACTTTCACAAAAGTTGCTCTATACATTTAGCTACTTACTTTTAATTTTAAATGAATTGAGCTGTAACTTCAAACTTAAAAAGCCACTTTACATATCATTACTATCTAATTCTTCAAAAAATATTAATTTTTCTATTAACTTATTTAGGTTTACTATAGTTAAAAAACAGCTCAATTTTTATAATATTAATCAGTAAGAACCCTATTTATAATATACATAAGGGTACTTTTAGATTAATCAGGTGTCTGTGTTATATATAGAAATATATGTCTATATACAATATATAACAATGGTGCCTGGCTAATCAAAAATTGTAACATTACCCCCACAGACAATTTTCATCCCACTACATTTCTGCCGCAGACTCAGTCATAACTTTCTGCTACTGGGCAGGTAAACCATTAAAATTCAGAAACAGATTTTTAAGGACTATTTTTTTAGTCAAGACTTTGACCATTGCTTGATTAATTATCGCTCAACTTGAGCGAGGCTGTCCATTTCCAATTATCCTGTGTAAGATGGTTGCTTTGAAAATATAACAATATATTAACACATGTGAGACAATTTTTTTTAGGAGAAAGAAATGTTCCTGTAAAATGGGTTTCAAGAATTGTATTGTACCGCTAGCAAGATAATAGAAAACAATCTAATAAGGTTCTGAATACGAAATTTTTGGCATATTCCCATTTTATTCAAAACAGTTAAAAGATTGAAAAAAAAATTTTCTTGCCTTTTTTTTGGGGGGGGGGGGGGCAGTTAAAATATGCATTTTGTTAAAAAAAATAGAAAGTAAAGAAATTGTTAGAGGGGCCTCTAGAGGATGATAGAGGGGAGGGGGGGGCTCAGCCCCAGCTGCCCCCCATCTGGTTACGGGCATGAATCGAACCCAGATACTTGGCTTACAAGGCCAATGCTTTACCGTTTAAGCTAACTGGGCACGACAACAGGTGAGCATTTTCCGCTTAGATAACCTTGAAAGTCATAACTTCTGGTTTGTCATTTACACAGCTCAACAGAATAGACTGCAGGTAAAGGAACACCATAGAACGATGGATACGTAGATAAACTGCATTTTTAACACAAACTGATTGGTAAAGTTATCATACGAATTAAATATTTCCAGGTGAGCGAAAAATTGTCCAGGCTGGGAATCGAACCCAGATACTTGGCTTATAAGGAAGCACTGGCCCGGTTGTCGTGCTCATTGATTTCAGGGATACCATTTATCATCTCAAATAACTATTTATTGAGTATTGTAGAAAATATAGGTTTAAGATTAGCATTCTAGATTCTTCGCATGACTACGTAGGCTCACGCGAAAACATTTGCATGCTAATGTTAAAACTATGGAAGCATTCTTTTCAGAGTTCATGCTTGAATTGTAATATTTATTTGTTTTTCATATGATATATAAGGTCAATTTCTAACATTGTGGTTTTTTTAAATTTTTTGAATTTTGTTACTTTTTTTTTTATATAATGAGGATACTTTAAATTTCAAAAAAGATTCTAAACAGTTTTTCAAAAATGAATTGGTCGTTTTGCTAAAACATAGAACAATGAATTTTATATTTGTCTACAGAATTAAGAAAGGTTGTTTACAAAGCCTAAATATTAACAACAACAATAATAATAATATAATAATAATAGTACGCAGCAATTTATTTTTGCTTATTTCATATACTTTATATTATGAAATTAACTTATAGCAAGTATAATTTTCCCTCATTGAATTTAAATTTAATTTTTAAAAGTCATTTACAATTCAGAAGTGAAAATTTATCATTTTTTATGCTAGAACTGTTGCAATTATCTTACGATTTAATATCTATTATTATCATTCTTTTTTTTTTTTTTTTTAGGAGAAATTTTATGACATAAATGTCAACGTGCATTAGTCATTTTGCTATGTAGTCGTTTCACATTTGTCTACAGAATAAGAAAAAAATGTTTACAATGCCTAAAAAATAACAATAATAATATAATCAAAATCAAGAAAAAGTATTCTTTCTTTTAAATTTGTATTTGCAAAGACTTCAATATATTTTTTAATTTCAATGTTTAGAAATAAATTATTGTATTTCTATCTAGAGTGTAAAATTTATTTTGAAATAACCCGTATTTTATTTTTATATACTTAATTTTGATAATGACATTTCTCTCTCCTTTTTTTCCCTCTCTTTTTTTATATTGGGTACACGGCAATTTTATTTTTAATGAGCTTGCATCCTAAATAAACATTAATGTTTAGTTGAATACCGCATCTGCAACGCAAAATTAAACCGAAGTCAAAAATTACTTTCCATGCATTTCTTGTTAGCCTATTGTGATACTAACGATAAATAAATCTATTTAAGATGATTTCATAATGCAATCAATTCAATGTTTGCAATGCAATTCATCGATTCAAAATATGAAAACAATTATTCAATTCCTATTAACTTATTAATCCTTTTTAAAAGTTTAATTTTCCATACTAAATTTGATGTATTGAAATGAAATAGGATTAAATAAATGTATTGAAAACCACGATTTTTCTTATCACGGTTTCTTTCAGGAGTTTCTAGAATTACACTGAGAGAACCACGCGTGCAGAGAACTATTCTATGCGCTAAACCCCCTCCAAGTTATCTCCCCCTGATGGGAAGTATAAGGACGGCATCTCTACTCTTGCCGTGCAACAAGTGCAGTCATAGGGTTGCTGGAAATATATTACCTTTTGCCTTATTTCTTCCATGGCCTGTCCAAATAAAATGGAATTTCTTTCAAATAAAAATATTTGAAGGATATTTTATGTAATATGGTCTAAAATCTATCCCTTATTGAATTTATTAGAGAAGTAATGATAACATATAAAAAAGTAAGCATATAGAAACAATAAAAACAATCCATTTTTAATCCATACGGAAAACCAGCAGAACCCGTATCTCCATCTGTTGGTGTCTATTGGAAACATGGAAAAAATTTTTAATTAAAAATTTAAAAAAAAGGGTGATGTATTTCATCCAAAAAATTGTACCACTTTTAAGACGAGTCTTATCTTTCGGCAAAAATTTTTTAAAATAAATCACTGCAATAGCAAATGCGTTATAGTGATTTTTAAAATGTATCATAAGCAGTATATGAGAAGATAATACTGACGGTTATCCTTAAACTATCATAGAATTTTTTGTATTTTTTTAAACTTTTAAATAGAAATTCCATTATAAAACAATAATATCAATAGTTAAACTTGTACAGCATCAAATTACTGTTATGAAAATTTGTTTTTCAAGTGACAGAAAATTATTATATAAACACAGTATATTTATATAATCCTTTTGAAACTTTTTGCTATTTTGAATGACATTCATAATCTTTATTTTAATTGTTTAACTAAATTCTTTATATATAAAAATACATGTGTGAATTATTGCAAGTTAAAGCTCTTATTAGATTATATCCTAGTTTCTGCCAGTTTTTTCCGCTTACTGGAAGAAACTAATTTTTGCCATGGCGGTTTTAACCACCCTGCAGAAGCTTGTCAGGCCCGCTTTCAATACTTGTCATTTAAATGAAATGATAGAAACTGAAATACAGTGGTTGAACACATGCAAATACTTTGGCCCTGTGTCAACTGTACCAATCTTTTGTCCTTGCATGCGCTCTCCTGTCATGTGATTAAACACTTCTATTTCAACAAATTTTAAACAAGTTTCAAAAAGGATGAGTTAGAGCAGTTATTATTCCTTTCTGTAGAATTATTAAAAAGTATAAAATTAAATACTTTTTGAATCTGCTCATATTTTCCCAAACAATACATTAAGAATAATTTTTTAAATATGCCTCAGAAATGCAAATCCTTCTAGGAGAACATATTTATATTATTTACCAACAAAGTCATAAAATTTCATGAAATATTTCCATGCTATATATTTTTTATTAACAAATAAAATTGTTTGGGGGTCAAATAGATCCAAATAGAACCGCAGGGTTAATGGGAAAATGTTACAGAATATAGTACATGGCAGTTGCATGTTCTTGAATTTGTATAGAATAATCATTATATTACATAAACATTTAAGCAGAAAATATTTCAAGAAAATTAAAATTGATTAATTAACGTCAAACTTACAGCAGTATGTCCAACTAAATCAGTTTCTAATCTGCCAGTAGATGCATCCCATATTTTGACATCTGAGTCGTATGCTACAAAAAATAAAAACTAGTTTTGAGATGCTTACCTCAGAATTTGAGACAATATGTTACAAAAAAGTTAATTATCATTTAATCATAATCCATGAATTATATCAAATAATTAATGTATAATTAAAACTTACAACAACTTGCAAAGCATTTGCCAAGTGGACTAAATTTTACAGATGAGATTGCACTTTCTATACCACCTATAGTATATTGTAGTCTGTAATTTGGGGGCTGGAATAAAAAATTTAATAATTAGATATTTTTAAATAAATATACTCAAAGTTATTATGATAAGTTTATATTAATATTACTCAATTTTTTTTTAACACATGCAGACATAAAAACAATAGTTTTCATAAATAAAATAAGTGTCAATAATATAATATGTTAACTAAAAAATCTAATCAGCAGACTTAGATAAAATGTAAAACTGTCAGTGAACTCAAATAATTTCTTAAAAATTTTCTGCTAAAAAAACACTGTGCCCCACCCAAGTTCTATATTGCCGCTAACAGCAAAAATTAACAGTCATATGCAAGTAGAGTGCCTCTAAGCTTTATTTAAAAGAGATCAACATTTAACATTTATTTTTTAACACAAAATTTATTTTTCATCTGTTAAATTAATCTGCAAAGCCTAAAATAATCTTCAGCACCCGCTTCAGTGCTGCACTGTTTCTCTTACCAGACAAGGCAAGAGGAAAAAAAAAAAGCATCATACCCACAGTTCCAGCAAAGTGCCGCACCTATAATGTTTTTAAGTTTTAAATTCGTACATGCTGCAGCACCTCTTTAAAAAAATACTGCACCATGGTACATTGCAAATAATTTCTAGTGAACTTTTTTTTTCTTCAGTTTAAAAATAGTCTGCAGACCTTCTGAAGTGTCTCTGCTCAGGATCTTGATACATATATATATTATTTTTTTAATTCGTAAAAACGTCAAAACTGTCTGTAAACTTTAAACTTTGAATGTTCATCTATATTATCCAACTCTGCTAATTAGCTTCTCTCAGACATTTTCAGTGGGTGTTCCACCTTACACACCCTTTAGTTTAAAAATTAGCATCATTACTGTCATGTGTATTTAAACAATTGCTATTGCTTGTTTAGTAAAAATTGACTATCACAATTTGAAAATATTTCTTCAATTTTTATGTTTAGAGACTAAAAGTGCTATGTTATATACTTTTATATGAATTACATACAGAGTTTCCACCAGGTTCAGAAAGGGGCATGACACTGCTGTTTTGGAAAAGGAAAGGGCACTTTTATAGAGTTGACTAAAATTTACTTTACTGCCCTCTTTTTTTATGAAGATGTTCAGTTAAATTCTTTTTTCCGGTAGATAGAGGGAAAAAAATTTTCTCCCCATGCTCATTCACCATGGGGAAAAAATAGTAAATTTCGTTATTCGATTGAAGGGAGAAATCTTGAAATTTGACGTCAGTCATACAAAACTCTTAAATCGGTCATGGAAAGGGGGGGGGGGGATCATAAAATTATGTAGTCCTCGAAAAAACTTTAATGAGTCGCATGCTAAAATTGGGCTAAAAAAACTCACACAATTTTCGTCATTCAGTCATCAGAAAACGTCTCAAAATTCATTAATCGGTAGAAAGAAAATATCATGAAATTTTATATAGGTCATGAAGAGAATTTATGATATTCGACGATCAATTGCAGGAAAAGGTCACAAAATTCAAATATCAATCCACACACACAAAAAAAAAAAAAATCCTAGAAATTGGGGTTGGCATGGACGGTTTAAATAAACTGGTTTTTTTACTTTCTTCTATCTTCAATAGAAGAATGTAATCGAAATTTTTTTCGACGGATTTACACATTTTAGGGGTCAGAGATTCCAAAAAACATGTTTTTACAAAATGTCTGTCTGTCCATGTGTCTGTGTAAATGTTGCCATTCTACCATCAAAAAGTGTATGAAGTTATGCATAGAATTGAACCAAATTTTTTGTGAATGTTTTTGGCTGTGGCAAGCAGGTCAGAGTTGTTATGATTTTGCCCAGCCCAAAAAACCCGGGTGGGTTTTTTCAAAATTTCAACTTTAAATTACACATATAATGTACTTATATTACATATATAATATATTATAATTGCCGAAACGTCAGTGAAGGCTTAATTTGGAGACACGAAATTTTTTTGTGTCTGTCTGTCAGTCAGTCTGTCTGCATGTCCGCGATAACTACCGCAAAAAACATCCGATTGGCTTGAAATTAAGTGGGTATGTTAGTGAGGCACTGGGATTAAGCTGTATAGTTTTTTGTAAGATTTGATTCATTCGTTCCGAAAATATAGAATATTATATTTTGCGCAATAATGCTTTTCTATGGCAAATCCAATGATTTTTAATTTTTTTTTTCTTGAGAGAAAATGTGACATTTCATTAATGGAATTCAATGATAAATGGATACTGAAATTTACCAGTTAAATTATTCGTATTGTTTTGAAATTATCTCTACACATTTGTCAGATTTTTTAAATTATTACTGTAAATTTTGGAGATTTTTTATAAATGTGTTCCAATAATGTAAACTAATTTGTTTTGGAGATTTACTTATTTCAAATGTATTTATTTCATTTTCTTTATTTTCTCTTAATGGTTGCTAAGCAACCATTCATCATAATCCTTATTTTTATAATGTTATAAATTTGAATGAGTGTACGAAAATTTAAGTCAAAACTGCCGAATTAATTAATGTCTTTGTATCTTTGCGTATAAATATAACATAACATAGAAAAGAACATAGGCTATGTTTTATTAATTTTATTCACATATTTTCCTAAATAATTCAAAATTTCCTTCTTTTTCATGCAGAATCAATAGCGATTTTTTAGATAAAATTTAACAAATTTTCTTTATCGTTGCCAAAAAAAAAAAAAAAAAAAATCAAAATATGGAATAATTTTTCAACGCCAATAAGTTTCAATTGAGCAATTTCCATTCGAAAAATTAAACTAAGAAAAAATAAATATGACGTCAGAATAAAAATAAAAATATAGTACTTTGTTAAATATTAAACATGGAAATTTGTTTCGTTAATAAGAATTTTTCTGACAAAAATGGGGGCATAATTAGAAGTAAAAGAAATAAAAAATAATTATATTTTTAACAATTATTTCACCTGATAAAATTTGATGTCATAATTGAAATAAAACAGGTATTTTATAGTAGTCGTAAACAATATTAGAAACATGGATAGCAATAACTCATGAATAATGACGTCATTGCCGAAACTTCAGTGAAGGCTTATTTTGGCGACACAAAATTTAATGTTTTCCGCCTGTCAGTCTGTCTGTCTGCAATAACTGCCACAAAATGCAATCAAAACATCTTTTTTTCGGAAACAAAATTGTAAAACCCTAGATTACTGAGTTTACGCTTTCAAAAGTTCCCGATACATCAGATTAAGTGTTTGAGGTGGGCAGGTATGTAGAAGTATGAGTAAATGAAAAATGCTTATTAAAACTGTTACTTATCCTTATAAATCAAAATGTATAAAGAAATACAAGATATACGATAACCATTAGCAAATTGATAGAAAGTTACAAATTTAAGTTTAATGAGATTACGGGGGGTTCAGCGGGGCGGAGCCCTCCTGAAGAAATCTACTATTATTTACAGTTTCCAGGAAGTTGAATATTACCCAAAGTGTTTTTAAAAATAAGTAATGTACAAAGCTGACGTTGAGGCTCCTGATCTGCAGATTTACTAGTATATTTCTTAATATCAGTACACCACTCATAAAGTTTATGACCATCACCCCTCATCCCAAAAAGAAATGTCCTAATTATACCAGCGTTCGAAATCCTTGGTGGTCCGCTGGTCCGAGACCACCGATAATTCAATCGGACCACTAATTTGAAAAATTTAGTGGTCCGCGGGACCAGTGCCTTTTTTCAGGCCCTGTGAAAACCGCAACCGATCGAACATAAGATTTTTTTAAATTATTATTATTATCAGCAATGCCGCGGACCCGCTATAACGCAAAAAATTGGCGATGGGACGCAAAAAAATAGCTCTTACGCATCCCACAGGACGTATAATTTCGTTAAAGAATCGCGAAAAAAAAACAGCAAATTTCGTTAAAAAAATCGCGAAATAACGACTAATTTCCAGCAAATTTGTCAAACAATTCTCAAAAAAATGACTAATTTCATTCCAAAACCCGAAACAAAAAGCAGATTTCTTCAAAAGATCGCGAAAAAACGGCAAATTTCGACCAAACAAATCGCGAAAAAAGGCAGATTTCTTCAAAAAATTGCGAAAAAAAAGGCAGATTTCTTCAAAAAATTGCCAAAAAAGGCAGATTTCTTCAAAAAATTGCCAAAAAAAAAAAAAAAAAAAAAAAAAAAAAGGGGGGCAGATTTCTTCAAAAAAGTCGCGAAAAAAACGACAAATTTTGTCCGAAAATCGCGATAAAACGACAAATTTTGTCAAAAAAATCACGAAAAAATGGCAAAATTTGTTAATAAAATCGCGAAAAACGACATTTTCCTCAAAAGATTGCGAATTATCCTAAAACCCCAAAAATGGCAGATTTCTTTAAAAAATCGCGAAAAAACGACAAATTTCATCCAAAAATTGCGATAAAGTGGCAAATTTTGTCACAAAATATCACAAAGAACGGTATATTTCGTCAATAAATCCCGAAAAAACAAAAGATTTCGTCAAAATAACGCGAAAAAATGGAAATTTCAACAAAAAAGCACGAAAAAAAAAAAAAAAAAAAGTGAATGCAGGGCGAGAATTTTTCTGTTTTAAAAACTAATTTTCCTGCTTCCCAATCGGTTTTTTATTGCTCCAAATCTTTCTGAGTGAATGTGACTCCTGAAAGCACCATTTTATTCAACAAAAAATACCCCTTTACTCAACAAAAACATCCCTTTTTTCAGATAAAATGTCTTTTTCAATAAACCTGTCTTGCCCCATTTTAAAAGAAATGCAAACAATAGTGGTACTTTTTATCTTCTACACTTAAATAAGCATTATTTTATAATTAAATTTGTATCTTGCACACTTATTCTTTAAAAAGTTCAGAAAATTTCTCTTAAATTAATATTGGTTTTAATTATTTATTATTATATAAACAATTATTGCATTTTATTTTTCTTGTGCAAATGAGCAAGTTCAATTTTTGCGTTGAAAAATATGACTTATTATTAGTGGGGACCCGCTTTTGTAGCAAAGGGACCCAGGATTTTAGAAGTCCTGGGTACCGGGGACCCAGGATTTTTCAATTCCTGCTGCATCACTGACACTAGCTACAATTCCACCACTCTGGCTACAATCTGGAGAACAATCGAAAAAATTTTGCATTAAATTTTACAGTCAGTTGAAATAAGTAATGGCTAATAAAATATCTAATTAATAATTTGATAGTTTTTCTTTGCATACTGTTTATTTAATTTTTAGCAAATTATAATTTTACATTTTATTATGCTGAAAAATTTGGATAAATTCAAAGTAAGATTGGTTTATTTTCCAGGGAGGGGGGGGGGGGGGGAGGAGGCCACTCTAAGTGTTAAAATTATTTAATAGAATTTTATGTAGCGGACCAGTGATGATGTCTGGGGACCAGTAAATTCTCATGCTTACTGGTCCTTGGGACCAGTGACTTTTTTTAGGAATTCTAATGCTGTATACCATCAAATTTTTAAAAGAAATAATTGTTAGTTAATCTCTGTAGCATGTGTAACAAACAATTTTTTTCCCATTAAAAAAATACTTTGATGTGTAATCCATTCTATGTTATACAATAGAAACTCATAACAAAATACCATATATGCTTAGAATCCTAATTAAATTATGTAAACATGTAGAATTACTTGGCTTATTCTATTATTTAGTAATAATAAAAAATACTTTATAAATTATTACTTATAATCAATTTATCTATCATAATTTTGATTACTGTCCAGTGATGCCGCTGAATCCTTGAAAAATCCTGGGTCCCGGGGACCCAGGACTTCTAAAATTCTGGGTCCCTTTTTCAAAAAAGCGGGTCCCCACTAATAAGTCATATTTTTAGATGCAAAAATTGAACTTGTTTATTTGCAAAAGGAAAGTTAAATGCAATATTTATTGTTTTAATTAATGTATAAATAATTAAAGCCAATATTATTTTTTAAACTATTAAGACTTTTACTTTTTTTAAAAAATAAATGTGCAAGATACAAATTATAAAATAATACTTATTTGAGTGTAGAAGATAAGTATCACTATTGTTCACATTTTTTTTTTTTTTTAAGGGGTAAAAAACTGATACTGATTTATTATAAAAAACATTTTTTCAAAAAAAAAAAAAAAAAAAAAAAAAAAAAAAAATACTTTTTAAAATAATCAGAACAATCAAAAACAGATTGTGAAGCAGGAAAATCTGTTTTTAGAGTAAAAAAGATAATTAAAATAAAAACTATTTGGAAACAGGGAAGTTAGTTTTTGGAACAGAAAAATTCCATCCTGTCATTAACTTTTTTTTTACATCATACCCTTTGACGAAAATTGCATTTTAAAGCTTTTTTTTTTTTTTTCTTTTTTCACAAAATTTGCCGTTTTTTCGTGATTTTTTGACGAAATTTGCCGGTTTTTTCGCGATCTTTTAACGAAAGGAGCCGGTTTTTCACGATCTTTTGACGAAATCTGCTATTTTATCACGATTTTTTGATGAAAATTGCTGTTTTCGCGAATTTTTTGACAAAATTTGTCATTTTATCACGACTTTTGGATGAAATTTGTCGGTTTTTTTGCGATTTTTTTAGGAAATCTGCTTTTTATTTAAAAATTCGAGATTTTGTAATAAAATTAGCCATTTTTGCGAATCTTTTGACGAAATTCGCCGGAAATTATTCGTTATTTCGCGATTTTTTTTAACGAAATTTGTCTTTTTTGCGATTTTTTGATGAAATGTGCCGTTTTTTCGCGACATTTGACGAAATGTCCCGCTTTTTTCCAATCTTTAGAAGAAATGTGCCATTTTATCACGATTTTTTCACGAAAATTGCCGTTTTTCGCGAATCTTTTGACAAAATTTGCCGTTTTATCATGATAATTGGACGAAATATGTCGTTTTTTCGCATTTTTTGTGAGGAAATCTGAGTTTTTTCGGGATTTTGTAACAAAATTAGCCATTTTTCTCGCAAAAATTTTGACGGAATTTGCCGGAAATTATTCGTTTTTTCGCGAAATTTGCATTTTTTGAGAATTTTTGACGAAAATTACGCGTCCCGCGGGACGCGTAAGCTCTATTTTTTTGCGCCCCGTCGCCGATTTTTTGCGTATTTTACGCGCTATAGCGCGTCCGCGGCATCCCTGCTATCATTGATTTATACATATTTGTAATAATCAATTAATTAGCTACTTTAAATTTAGTAATAAGTACATTTTTTTCAAGCATTCTTAACCACCTCCAATAACCCCGAAAAACCCTGAAAAAACACAGTGGGTTGGGTTTTTTCTGAAAAAACCCGGGTATTTAACAACACTGAACCAGGTCCTCCTTCAGTTTTGAAATATTCTGCCGGAACGGAGCGCTGCAATCGCGATTTTTGTGCCATTTTCAATATTGTACTGACCAGGGGCGTTCCGACCCAGTGTACAAAGTGTGCGGCGTACACAGGCGCCGAAGCAGTAAAGGCGCCAAAAAATTTCAGTTAAAAAGCAAATATTTAAAAAAAATCTTTAATTTATTTATACTAAAATGTATTATATTTTCTTGGTATCTGAATTATCTTTTGTAGATTTACCTTATAGAAATTATTTATAAATATTCATTTCTTTCTTTAAAATTTTATTTTATTCTACTTATGAGTCCTCTAATAAATCACTTAGGCAAGACCTGCCCAACCTTTATAAGCAGAGGCGCACCTCATATAGTTATGAATAATAAAAGGTGCCACATAGCAAAAAATATGCAACACTATAATCTCACTGCGGTGGAAAAGCATAATATACAGTTTTATTACCATAGGAACTAAATTTTACTTGTTTTTTTTTTTTATTATTTATAAGAAACAATTGTCACTTTACTTCAGAATTTATCATAAATAAGAAGAAAATTACTATTCGGAAATACTGGTAAAAATTTCTTTTACACTATCAGTCCATGAATAGAGGTAGACTTATATGTTAAAAACGTCTTGATGCGCCTACATCTCACTCTGATAGCTATAAGTCCCCTATGATTCAGAAACAATAATTTGCAACAATAATTTAATTCAGAATAAATTTAAAATTAGATTTTCAGAGGACAGTCTATCTTCAAAAGTTTTGTAGATGAAGAAGCTATAGAAACCTGAATCACTGAATAACGACTCAATAGCATTAAATAATTAAAACTTATTTAAGTTCATCGATAAGTATTACAAGAAAACTATTTAAATATTTTTTACTTTTAAAAACGCATCCCTTAAAATGGATTTTTAATCTTAAAAATAGCTAGTATAAGAGGATACATTCGAATGGGTGCCAAGAAAACCTAAGGGTGCAATCGAGGCGTACGCGGGGGACGCTTTGGAGAATCCTGAATAGAGAAACAATGTAAAACCAGAACTTGGGGGTTATGCACAGGGCCGTAGCGAAGGGGGTGCTATGGGCGGCTCAGCTTCCCCTCAAACATTTTGAGCCTCCCTGGAAAAGATTCCAAAATCATTGAATTGATTTCTATTCCAAAAATTCAAATGAAATTCTGTTTAAAAATCTAATTAAGTTTTGAGGACCTTTCACAGCTTTTGCAAAAATACTAAATTGTAACTAAAATAAGTGTTTCAACACTTGCTCATCATCCTATTTACACATATGGAGCTAACAAGTTGTTTAAGATTTCACTCGTTTTACACTCAAATTTTTCATCATCCTATTCTTTTCTTAGAGTAAAATGAAACTATTACAACAGTTTAACGAGAAACATAGTAACTACAGAGTGAACATGTACTAATTTATCTTTCTGCGTCACAGAAAGAGAAAAAATATGGCCCCCACCCCTTTCCCATTATGCACTTCTATCTACGGCACTGGCTATGCATACATAACGTTATTACTTTAGGGGGAAGGGGGGGGGGGAATCTAGCATATGATATCGGAAGATATCACTAGTGAGGGATGGGGTGTCTTTTTTGAATGATCCGACCAAAATTTTCTCTTTCTGTTTCCATTAATATATATATATATATATATCTTTTTTTTTTTTCAAAATATTGAATATCTCTATGTTTGGTATTCCTATTCTTCCGTGCATATATATAATCTGCGTTTAAGAAAACAGGTGTAAAGTATGTTTAAAATAATACTTGTGTTTACCAATAAAGAAAAGAGAATGTTATTGAGGAATGATAATGTATGATATCGTAAGGGGTAGCGGGGGTCCAGAAATTGCCAAAAAGTTGATAATGTTCATTACATTTGTATAGCCTTTTGTATGTTAGTGTTCTCTGTACAGTGTTATGTTAGTGTCATCTGTTCAGTGTACAGATTTTTGATTGGCGATAATGGCGTCAGCTATGTAACAAATTTTAACTGGTAAAAATGGAGCATCAGCCGTTTGTGAAGTTGTTGGCATTCCGTGCCGTAGCTTTAACACTGGTTTTCGTACTTAAAGAGTAAAGCTTACTTTAAGCGGCCAAAGCAATAATTTTGTTCAGCACTTCTACTAATGATCATTTCTGGTGGAAAATATTATGTATTGAACAAAAGTGTTCTTTTTTTTTTTTTCCACACCAGAGATTTCTGAGCGAAATAGTAAATACCTTTTATCTATCTTTTACCTATCTAGTACTCTGGAATTATCATGATAGCGAAAAAGGGGGAGAGTTGATGAAGATAGACTAAATTTGGCCACAGATGTCCAAATTTTCTAATTTTTTCGAAGGTTGAAGGGGGAGTCTTTCCCTACACTCTCTGCGTACACTCATGTCTATTCAAATACTGCATAAATTACTGTAATAATTGTAAGATTAGTACATTTCATTTCCGAACATAAAATTGAATTTTTGAAATAAGAGCACTTTTTAGCATTACACATAACCGTAGACGTTATAGAGACTAAAATGGCCAAAAAAAAAAAAAAAAATCAATTTAGACATAAATAAATTAGAAACTACAATGATGGTTGTTAATATGAATAGAAAAATATAGATTTATGTAAAAGGTGTTTTAAAATCCCGTGCACTTTATGTTCTACTAACCAACCACCTTGGATCACCTAGGTCAATTACAATAACCTTAAATATTCTAAAGTCAAATATAGAATGTTATTTTTTTCCAAACGAATGTAGAGATGGGCTGTGGGGACGGCAATGTCTTCAGCAGCATGTTGATTTGACTTTCTAATTTTGAATAACAATATTTTCGAACGAACAATATATTGTTAGCAGTGTATAATCTTGAATTTGTATGATTTTTACTTTTTAAATGAAAATCCATCCAATCGAAGCTCGAGTTGATTTCCCACTACCTTCAGTAGAGTATACCGGCGGTGCTATTCATGTTCCGGTCTGATTTTTCAAGCTAACCGTTAATTTGTATTTATTTTCTGACATTTAGATATAAAACTTTCAATTTTGACCAAAAAAAAATCTTGATAAAATAAATAATGGAAATGTGCACAACCCCTCATACATATTTTTTTTATTTATAAATGCGAAATGATATTAAAACTAGTCGTTGGGGGACCACCGTAATACTTACCCATCATGGATACGCATAATATAAAATATGAAAATAAAACGCATGTAAACTATTTATAAAATGCTTCGCAATTCCAAAATAAAATTTAAACGCATATTTAAATAGTTTTAATATACATAGTAATGTTCTATAAATGAATTGCTGACGAGCCGATTTCGACAAATTATATATAACTCCAAAATACGCCAGTAGTAGCAGATTGCGTAAAAGAAGCATCCTTATAGCTCCAAAAATAATAAACATATTAACTAACAATTTACTGCATCGTATGAAGCGTCTCATTTCCAATTAAAATATATCTATGAATTGAAATTTGAATGAAATACAGGGTCATGAAAAATCGAAGAATGTGGAAAACAGGATTACAGATATCTCGACAACTAATAATCCGATCGATTTCGTTCTTTATGCAAAATTTGTGTTATTGTATTGACTTTTTCGCCCCCTCCTTAAAATAAAACATTTTGAAAATTTTTGTATACGTTTCATCAGAACGAACTTTTCGAGAGTCCGAAAAAAATAGTTCTGGATAATCAAGGTTATTGATATTAAATAGGCTTCGTCCCATTCTTGCATATTAAGCACATACAAAGTTTCAAGTCTCTATCTCAATTTGTTCGGGAGATAGAGTGGTTACAGACAGACAGACAAACACACAGACGGACGGACAGCAAATTTTTTTTTCTAAAAGTATGTTTTTCGGTATCTCCAGTATCTGAAACATGTAAATCCGTCATAAAAAAATTTTCGATTTTCAAAACGATTGCAATACTTACCCTATACTACGTATGATGGGTAAGTAATAACATATTTCTTAATTGGGAAACGATATCTTGAGATAATTTGCACCGAGAGAAAAAATATGTTTGGCGAATCCATAAAATGACTTCAAAAAAATTTTTGAACAGTAAATATTAATATTTTCACGCCAGATATATTATTAGAACCTGAAAAATACCGTGAATGTATCAACAGTTTTTATTGTTGTTGTTTGTTTGTTTTCTTTGCGTTTGAAACTTCAGAGGTATGGAAAACTTGAAAACTGATGCAAATCGCTGCCAAATAAAAAGATTTTTTGAAACAGTAATTAAAAATACTATTTCTTTCTTTCTTATTATTTATTTGTAATTCTACCGGGATATCCCAATTTGAAAATGCAGAAGAAATCAAACGTTACGTTTTTCTTCAGTGGGAAGGACTGCATTACTTGAGGAAGCACACAAGCATAATCTCGTTGAGGAATAAAAGTTCGCCATTTTACGATGATCATTAAAGGTTTTTAATTAATATTTCGGGTAATTAACAAAAAATAAAAAAATTGAGTGTCAGGTGCACGGTGCATCGACCATCATCTATCCTTATCCAAATTTTCAGGTCTCTATGAGCAGTAGATTTTCGTAGCCATCGCCAATACTTCTTTCTTTTAGATGCAATCTATTGTTATTGCATTAAATTATTTTCTCCGGGATAATGAAATTTTACTGTAACGCAGGATTCTGATAATGAGTGCTTTCATTTACACAGGTTTTACTGTGTTACGAATTTTATTTACATAGCTGCCATCATTTTTTATTTTTCAAGTAATTTAAGCATGTTTGGAAACAGACATTTAATTTTTTAATGAAATAAAGTATGAATTGTAAAGAAACAAGACATATTTTATTAAATAAATTTTCTGGTTCAAAACACTCCAAAAGAATGGCAACTATACATTTATAAATATTCATAGTTTTTTTGGGGAGGGTGGGGTAGGGCGCCAAATGCAGTTCTGCACACAGGCACCGAATACTGCTGGCACGCCCCTGGTACTGACCAAAAGTATGAAGTTATGCATCGAATTTAACCAAATATTTCCTGTTTGTGTATGACTATGGCTAGTTGGTCCTCCCTGAATTTGAAAAAAAATCCGTCAGAAGAGGGCGCTGCAATAGCAAATTTTATGCCATTTTCAATATTGCACCGCATAAAAGTGTATGAAGTTAGTTCTAGAACTGAACTAAATTTTTTTACATGATTATTTTTTGGTAAGGCAAGTAGGTCCTCCCGGAATTTGAAAAAAAAAAAAAATCTGCCTATCATTCTATTGTTCATCGGCTCGTGCAGAGACGAAAATTCATTTTTACTCTGATTAATTGATTGAAGCAGAAATTTAAGATGAAAATCAAAGTTGGTATGGTATTGAATTAAAATTATTAAAGCATTAAAATGAGTAACTATTTTTTTTTAAATATTAAAATGTACGTATAAGATAGAAAGTTTTGGGATTGGCACATCCAATGAGTTTTTTTTAGAACAAATCTAATTTAATATTTTCTCATTTTTGTAATTTGTGTGTTTCAAATTATTGTATATGTATAAGTAATTTCTACTTTCAACAGTATCTCAGCAATCAACATGAAACATAGGAAGTTTAAAGCCATGTTTGTATTCATATGTTGATGAACACATCTTGAGCTCTAAAAATATAATTTAAAAACATGTGAATTTAGTACAGATAAAATAGATTAAATGACTGACTAATCAAAAAGTATCATTGAAAATATTAAATATTTAGCATAAAATATCTTCATTTGGGAAAGTACAGATTATTAACAACAATTTAATAAATTTAGAGTATATCTTAAGGAAAATTTTAGGTTCTTTAAATTTAAAGGATCCTTCACAAAATTACTTGTCTATTATATAGACCTTTTGCAGAATTTTTTTCACTTTCAAATTGGGGCTGGGGCGAATAGTGATTTGGCCGAATACCAACTTTTTTTTTCCAATAAAGAAAATAAATTTTGATTATGTATAATTTAAAAAATAGGAGCTCATTAATAATTATTACTCTCACATGTGCTTTTAAATGCATTTTTAAATTTGAAAAACTTATTTTAACACAAAAAAAATTATGAATTTGCATTATATTCTTTTATCCTAATGTATATCAAATTGATTTTCAGTAAGTCAGGATAGGAAGATATTTCCATTAAAATATGAAGAATGTACTTCACTTTTACTATCAAATGATACTTTTACCCTTTATTGCATCCAAAATCAATAATATTCTTAATCTCTTTCTCTCAGAACTCACGAGAAGATAGTTTCTGAAATAATCTTTAATAAAGTAAATTTGATTATTTAAAGTTTGTGTCTTTAATGATAAGCAAATTCGTAAGAACGAGACTGTTCTGAAATCAGTTGCCAAGCTTTAAACTACAAATTATATAAAAGCGAAAGGTTATGCTTAAAGTAGAATGTATATGTTAACAAAATCTTTGACATTGAATTGGCGCATACAATATTCAACTTCAATATTCCACTTATTCAACAAACATTAAAAGGATAAACAGAAATTGATAACAACATTAATGAAGGAAGATGTAAATTAAAAATATATGCATAATAATGTTACATATTTAAGTCAGTTATTATGCAAATAATTATTTAAAAGTGAAAATTATAGAATAAGAAAAAATATTTTGTTCAGTATTTAGAATTTGTTTAAATATTTATAAAACTATCTTCATAAAGCAAGTTGTGTCATCTAATGCGTATCTAATTTGACACCAGTTCTGTTTTCAGATACATAGGGGCCATTCCATGAAAAGAGGTAAATTGATAGTCATTTATAAAAATTTGTTTAAATAAATATTTTTGGTATTTACTGATTGGCAACATGTCAAATTTTATGTTTTGAGTAAGAATGCAAAGTTTATCTTTTGTGGATTGGCAACACAACAGTTTAAAGATGGCATGCATGTGCAAGCAAGTATGTTGCGTTTTACAATACATTTTGAGTGAGTTTTTTTAATAAAGAAATTCCAGTGAAATTTTTGAAATCAACATTTTAGGTAAGTCTAATATTCATTGTTTATATTTCACTAAACTGAAATATATAAGATAATTTCAAATAATTATTACAGCACACAAAAAGAACTCTGTTTCTGTGTCCCACACGTGACACAAAACATGAACTTTTTCACTTAGGAGGAAAAAGGAACGCCTTTATTTTGTTTAATTGGCATTTCTAAAGCAGTTTAGTGTAGTACACTTATCCTATGCTAGTTAAAAATTTGGATGAAATTTTTATTTGGAGAAAAATATCAAAACAAAATTGTCCCGCACGATAATTTCTGTTTTCTGAATGTTAAATAGATTTATTCTAGCATAGTTTTAGCAGTTTAATGATTATTTTGTCCTAAGAACTTATTCTGTGTAACTAAAACGAAATTAAGATTTTTTTTTTTTTTAATTTTTGTGATAGTTTCTTTTTTTTTTTTTTTTTTTTGTGATGCTGAAATTTTTTATTTCCATTTTTTTATAAATTTATTTTAATAAAATTTGAACACTTTGATGGTTATTTTTATTTTAAGAACATATTGTTTTCCAGCAAGAATTGAACTACTTAATTTATAGGGATTTTTTCTATACAATAAGAAGAGTCATGTGTTTAAGAACTTATTATTCTACAGAAAAAATAATAAAACTTCTTATCTATATTCTGTTTCTCTAAGTTTAATTCTATTTTAAGTTCAATTTTTCTATGAAATTAAGTAAATTTAGACAAAAGCGTTTATAATTGATAAAGTTTATTTATTTAGTTGAAATGGAAAGATCTAAGTCTACTAGTGCTAGAAGAATGAAAAGGATGAGAGAGAAAATGTCATTAGAAAATTCTAATTTCCAAAAAGAAGAAAATAAAAGGATCAGAGACAGCAGTTTCTTTTAAGATGGGTGAATGGGTAGTTGTAAAATATGACGGCATTAATTATCCTGGTGAAATTACAAGCACCCATCATGATAGTTTTGAAGTGTCTGTCATGATAAAAAGTGGTAAATTCTACAAGTGGCCACAGTATCCAGATAAAATTCTATATTCATTTAAAGATGTAGTAAAAAAGATATCAACCCCCACTGTAGCTAATAAAAGAGGTTGTTTCAAATTTCTAGAAAATTTTTGAATTTTTTTGTTTATACATCTACTTTATTTTATGTTTAAAAATGTCAATTTGAACATTTACTTTGTACAAAAAAAAGTTAAAATAAATATTTTTGTATTGTAAAATGTATAACATGCATTTTCGTTTTTGCATTCCTTTATTTTCTGATTTTTGAAAAGTTTACTTGAATGATATTCGCAAATGTCCCTCACGTGACACTATACGTTGTATTTTTTTTTAGTAATTTAAAAATTTATTTTTCAAATAAGAATGCTTATTTCATGAACATTAGACCTTTAGCCTCTAATACATATTTTTTGTTTTGAAATTGCAAAATTAGTAGAGCAGAAATGTTATCTGAATCATACAGCAAATTACAAGTGGTTGACTTCAGATGTCCTGCACGTGACGCATGCAAATTAATTAACTAAATCAGTAAACCATTTAGGAAAAATCTGTCCTTGCCTCAGATATTGTTATATCAAATATAAACCTACAAAAATATGTTTATTCTTATTTCTGAAAAATCTTAAGCCCTTTAACACAATTTTGGTGGAATTATGGTGTCTGATTGTCCTGCACGTGACAGTGGAATGGCCCATAGGCGTTTTATTTGGAATACTGATATTTAATTTTGATAATGAATCTTCATTAATACATCTAGTGAATGAATTTTTTCATTTCTTATTTTATAGAAAATAAGTTATGAATTTTATAAGAGCCTTTTTTATATGTGCATGGAATTTGCAGACATTAATAAATATTCAAGTGTTTTAGAATAAGGCAGTGTTTTTCATTTTCTCTATAAGTGTTTTTATATTTTGAATTATAATACAGTAGACTCCCTCAAATCCGCACAACTTGGGACCAGAGGTTTTGCAGATTTTAGAATTTTGCGAATTTCTGGTCATTGCTTTGTTTACATTTTTAAAAAATAATTTGAATGTAATTAATAATGAAATCAAAAGTATAATGATTGCATACAATATACTAAAATATTAAAAAAGTAATACACTAAAATACTAAAAATTTAGATATTTTTTAAAATGATTAAAATATTAAAGGAATGGTCAAGTTAATAATCAATAATGTACAATTAAATATTCATTATGAAAGAGGAAATGTGTTTTTCCTAAATTATTTAATGAGACTTGCCTCATAAAGGTACATTACTAATTCACATCAGGATAATAAAATAATGAAACTTTATTTCAGGATTAGCCAGACTTAATAAATAAAAAAGCTTGATTAATACATAAATATATTTGGTAAGATTGTGATTACCAATGATATTAGCAATGTCTTTATTTTTTCAGAAATAAATTATTCTTTCTTCATGAACAAACATCAATTCAATAACCTTAATAAAAATTATAAATTAAAAAATGTATGGAATTGATATAAAACCAGGGTTGGGTTTTGATGTCAAAAAGTGGTTTTTGACATGACATGTCGAAAACCTGTCTAAAAGTGTCAAAAACTGTCAAAAACAGGGTTGGCAAGTTTCTGCCGGGGTGGTTAAAACCAGCGGTAGAAACCGGCATGGCAGAAACTGGTTTCTGCCAGTAAGTGGTAAAAACTGGCAGAAACTAAGAAACAGTACTAAATAAAAACTTTACTCAGCAATGATTCATAATTCACATTTACATTTGATATGTAAACCATTGAGCTAAAAATTAAAACATAAGATTATGGATGTTATTCAAAATATCAAAACGTTTAAAATGATCATATAAATACATACTTTGCTTATTTAAAACACTAATTTTCATTCACTTGAAAAACAGAAACTTTCACTACAATAACCTGATAAATGAACAAGTTTAATTATTAATATTATTGTTTACAGTTGAATTTCTATTTCTTTTAAAAATAAATTTACAAAAAATTCTGATTCAATAACAAACTACTTTTCAGAGTATTTTTAAATAAATAACATAATGCAATTTCTTGTGAAAATATATAATTAAATAATTGAAGCACAAAAAATAACAGACATAGAAAATTTAATGAAATATCTTGTACAATTATTTTACAATATTGAAGAAACAAATTACCACTCAAATATACTATTAGTATTTTTTCCACGAAGCATTCCATAACATAGGACTAATTTTGCTAATCTTTCTGCCCCCAGATTATTTCTTCTGAATGTAAGAAAAGTTTGAAAAAATTCTTTCGAGGCCAGCATTACTTGCTGGCAATGTCATGATTAAGGATGCAAAAGTTGCAAAATCTTCATTTTCAACAGTATTCGTTCTTAAAGATGACCACCACACAGAAGGCGAGACATTTTTTTTTCAAGCAAGGTTTTGCAATTTGTTTTGTAAGTGAGATAAAAAAAAAAAAAAAAAAAAAAAAAAAAAAGTCAGATTTATTCTTTTGAATACTGTATTTAAATGAAATCTTTTCAAAATCCAAAGAATTACTAGATCCACATATCACTATAACAATTCTATGAGAGAGTTTTTTTATTACTTATTTATTATGTTATTATTAAATCATGCTAGATTACAGAAAAATATTTTGAGTAAATATTTTTTTTTTCTTTTCAGTGCTTTATTTAAAATAAGCATTGCATATAGTTTTCTATTTTGGTTTTTAAACTGAGATTTTAAAATAATTGTTTAAACATAAATTACATATGCATATGTAACAAAAAAAAATTTCTGTTACATTAATCAATTTTTCAAAAATCAAATTTTTTTTTAATTAAAACTATCCAGAATATTTTATTTGTGTGCATATATTTACTCTGAATTATTTAAGTACTAATTATTTAAGGATGAACTACTTAATAAATTTAATATTACTAAAAAAAAATCAGAGATTATGTCACAGAATGTCTTTATGCCAGTTGTTGCCAGTTTCTGCCGGTTATAACCACTTTCTGCCACTGGCACGGCAGAAACCACTTTCTGCTGGCAAAAACCCAACCCTGGTCAAAAAGCATAAAAAAGTGTCAAAAACCTTATACACTTTTTTTTAATTAATCATTAATGATATTTTATATTAAATAAAGCTAAAAACTGGTTACATAATAATTTATATATTATGTAAATAATTTTCATTTAGTTATACTATGAGTTGTAATAAAATTATGTATCACAATTTAAATTAGGGACCGTCCATTAATCATGTGATATTTTTTTTGGCATTTCTAACCCCCCCCCCCCTCCCCCTTGGTGATACATGGTGAGGTTCATGACTAACCCCCCCCCCCCCTACCCTATATCACGTGTATTTTTTAGTACCTACAAAGAATCTTAATTTTTTTAGAATATTTATTATAAAATACAGGTTCAAGTATCATCAAATTTTATTATAGAAAATAAAAAAAACTACAATAATAACCTTAAGAGGTAAAAAGAAAGGTTGCAAGTTGTTTTGGATTGACATAAAAATAATGAAAGAAATGCAAAAAACTTTTTTGTAGTAATACATAAACATAATTTAATTTACAATGTCCTCCCTCAGACCACAGATTAACAAGATTTTCTTCAACACCAATAACTGAATAAGCATCTTGCAAGTTAGTTGTAGGCACAGTGCTTTGTTGAAGATTAACATTGGTTTCATCAAGCCACTTGGCATCATCATTTTCGCGCACTACACAGAGAATATCTCTCGATCTACCATTCGTTCGTCACGTGAGGATGCGAGAAGGACGGACATTGTGCATCTCTAGACTATTATTGCTCGGATTCAGTTGCTTGTGACAAGATTTCAGATGTGCTTTAACTTTTGTTTTTGTACAGAAGTACAATGCACACTGCTGGATGGAACTTCACTTCGTTCGTTGCCTGGCAACGGTGAATCAAGGACACACTACAAGCCGCTTTAGACTTTGTATGCGTTTGACGAAAAAATAAATACACGAAACGCCGTTTTTCGGTTCAGTATCGCACGTTTGCCGAAAAAATAAATACTCGTGATATATTACTACACCCCCCCCTCCCCCTCTCGAGCTTCGCATGATTAATGGACGGCCCCTTATATGTCAATTGTCATGTATAGGAAAATAGCTAAAAACATTGAAGCTATTATACATTTTTCAAAGTACTATTTATGTTTGTATCTTTATTACTATTAAGTGTTCAGTTTGATGTAAAAAATTTTAAGTCTAATTTATGCTGCTTAAGAAAAAAAAAAAAAAAAAGCTTGATGTAAATCTAAAGTGATCGCTATTCAATGACTGATTATAAGTTCTTTTTTTTTTTTTTTTTTATTGGTTCTAAATGTTTGTTTTCATACATAGATATAAACCACAATTGCAACACAAATGTTCTAAGAGTAATTAAATTCTGCCTGGTTAAGAGGCTACTTCACTCAAATGAAAAGACTCGTTCGCTAATGCTAATCCTATGAGAGAAATTTATAAAGATATCTTGGTTGCATTTTAATATTTTTAAATGATTCTTTTTGCAGTGGACAACTCAGATGATCTGAATGGAGGTTGTTTTTTAGTTTTTCGATTTTGGTTGCAGATATTTTTATGGGGTTGCTTTCGCTTTCCAAACCGGTTCCAAAAATGAAAGCGTCCTCAAAAAAAAAAATAACTGTAAACAAAATGAAAAAAATAACTAATGGCATGCATACAGATCAATCTCAGATATCCAAAGCCAAAAAATCATTTAAAAATATTGAAATGCAACCAAGATATCTGTATAAATTTCTTCCATAGGATTAGCATTAGTGAATGAGTCTTTTCATTTGACTGAAGTAGCCCCTTAAGTCTATTGCAAGACACTGTTAAGCCGCAGGTTCCAAATGAAACTCCCTGGAATAGCCAACTCACTTGTATTGACACTTTTATCAAAAATAAGTCAGCTTATGTAAAAATTTGTGAAGATCATGCAATTGAATCCAGAATAGTACAGCTTGTGAATAATTTTAGCTTATACCAACAAGCAAAAGAATTGCAAATGCAGTTAAAATTTTTGGCAAATATGCTTGACAGGGTCCAAATGAGATAATGCAATATTGGCTGATGTTTGTTAAGCTTGGCTTTCTTTAGCTGTAGAGGTAGACATAAATCTGGCTCCATACTATGATGTTACCTTGTTCTTTTTTTTTCCTTAGTACTGACAACTAATTTATACCTCTTAGTTTTTTTTTTCTTCGACTTTGTCTTGGCGCAGCATGTCCTAATGAGGACCTTGCGCCATAAAACTCAAATCAACCAACCAACCATACTATGATGTAATTATGGAGCATATGGAATCCTATCTACAACCGTTTTATTATCTGGCGTACATGACGCATCCAGCATACAAAGGTGCATTATTAAACGATGAACAGAGGGAAGCAGCTCAGACATGGCTGCTTGAAAGAAACCCAGATTTTCTCAGATTTATCCAGGGTTGTTAAATACCCGGGTTTTTTCAGAAAAAAACCCAACCCAGTGGGTTTTTTCAGGGTTTTTGGGGTTTTATCAGGATTTTTCGGGTTTTATCAGGGTTTTTCGGGTTTTGAGGGGTTATGGGAGGTGGTTCAGAATGCTTGAAAAAAAAATGTACATATTACTAAATTTAAAGTAGCTAATTGATTACAAATATATATAAATCAAAGACAGTAATCAAAATTATGCTTTGTTTTTAGATAAATTGATTATTAGTAATAATTTATGAAGTATTTTTTATTATTACTAAATAATAGAATAAGCCAAGTAATTCTACATGTCTACATACTTAAATTAGAATTCTAAGCACATATGGTATTTTGTTATGAGTTTCTATTGTATAACATAGAACGGATTACACACCAAAGTATTTTTTTAATGGGAAAAAATTTGTTTGTGTTACTTACACATGCTACAGAGATTAACTAACAATTATTTCTTTTAAAAATTGTAATGGTATAATTAGGAGATTTCTTTTCTTTGGGGTGGGGGGTGATGGTTATAAACTTTATGAGTGGTGTACTGATATTAAGAAATATATTAAAATATAATATATGTGTAATATAAATACATTATATATGTAATTTAAAGTTGAATTTAAAGTTAAAATTTTGAAAAAACCCACTTGGGTTTTTTCCTGGGTTTTTTCAAGTGGGTTTTTTCAGAAAAAACCCACCCGGGTTTTTTGGGTTGGGCAAAATCATAACAACCCTGGATTTATCATTGCTTTTGAAGCTGAATCTCCACCATACCCTAAAAGTTTCTTCTCAGCTCAAGATGTTCCAGCAGCAGTATGGTGGAAAGGCTTGAAGAAAAACAATATACCAAGTGAATTCATACAGCTCATGGTGCGTTTGCATTCCAGTCCATGCAGCTCAGCCTCAATTGAGCGAATATTTTCAAATTTTGGATTTATCCACTCCAAATTACGAAACAAACTTGAAGTACAGAAGACATCAAAACTAATGTTTTGCTACCGCATGCTTCGTCGAAAAAGAGATTTAGAATGGGATTAACATTTATAAGATAAAAAAAAATATGTGTATTATTTATATTGTAATTTTATATGTTAAATTATAAGTATTTTCACCATGTACTTTCATTTTTAAAAATTAAAGCATTTAGTAGTTTCATTAGTTTATATTTTTAATGTAACAACTAATAATACTTCTGATTATTCTTTATTCTATATTTATAGCTTACAGTTAATTTCTATTTTCTAAGCAACTTTTATTAAAACTGTCAAAAAATTTATACAAGTGTCGAAAACTAAAAATTATAATAATTGTAAATTTAATGTTGTTCTAAAAATAATATTAAACAGTTTATGGACTCAATTTTAGGTTTTTGACACTTACTGTCAAAAACTATGTCAAAAAGGGATTTTTGACATGACGGTTAAAACCATGGTTAAATCCGGATAAAACCGTCACACTGTCAAAAACTTGCCAACCCTGTATAAAACTGAAAAAATCAATTTTTGCACCTACATCTGAACTGAATGTTTCATTATTTACATCCATAAAATATATGCGGATTTTAGAGAGTTGTGGATTTTAGGAGTGCGGATTTGAGGGAGTCTACTGTATATCATTCTCTAATGAAGACATTTTCCATACAATTAAATCTCCAACTTGGGCAGCAATTTCTAAAATATCACTAACTTTTATAGGAAATACAGAAAGGCTGTATATTTTTTAGTATCTGAATAACTGTATATTTTGTAAGTAAGAATGAGAAGGACTTCTTGAATGAAGTAGCAAATTTGGATGAGAGAAAAAAAAATTATAAGAAATGAAATTCTTTAAATCCTAAATTTATTTGGCAAGATACCTTTCACTATTCGACGAGATTTTAGCAATATTTGGCATGATATCTCTAAATATTTGACTACAGGTATTCGGTCAACCAAATATTCGGCAAAAGAACCGAATACCAAATAGTGGCAGAATATTCGCCCCATCGCTACTTCAAATTGAACTTTTGACAAATTTAATAATTTAAAAATAAAATCTGTCTTGTAAATAAACAGTTGAATTCATAAAGAACATATTACTAAACTTTTTTGTTTATGAAGGGTAGCACCTAAATACATCAATAATTTAAAATTCACAAAATTATGATTAGAATATTCACAAATATAAGAAAAACTTTACAATTTAAAAAAAATAGGACCATATGACAAAAGTCTGGATAGACCCATGTTAAAATTACAATGTGTTTGTTCAGAAGATAGAAAATAAACAATAGCAACATTAATGATTATTTGGATTCACAGATGTTTTAACATTCAAATTAGGATTCATTAAAAAATTAATGCAGTTTTAAAAAAAACAAAAAAAGGTTTAAAACGTAACTTTTGAAGCTGTATAATAAAAAGTAGATTTGTGAAGATTTTTCTCTGCTATTTATTAAGACTTTTCTTAAATTCAAAAAAGCTACAGTACTTACATATTAACACCACCACAATAGAGCTTGCGTTAATGCGCCAATAAAGAGGAATCTAACAGGAAATTTGTCATCCTGTTCTTGCCACTTTCCGGCCATATCTCCATTTCTATAGTCAATCTATCTTTATTTACATTAACCTAATTACATTCATCCTATTTTAAAGTTTATTCATTTATTATAACCTTTACAGTCTATTATTTACCTTTTTATTAAAATATCATTTTTACCTTTTCGTTCAAGAAGTTTCCTTTTATTAAATCTGGTTAACTTTATTAATCTCTCTTTATTAAAGTTCTCATTCATATAAACAATAGTTACTTAACTTACTTTGCATTTATTTCCAACACTTTACCTTTAAAACTCCCGGCTTATTGTTATTGTTTTCCCGTCGTACTCGTATGCAACCTGAAGCTCTAATGACATGTTTCTTGACAGTCACAAGGTGACGTCATTTGTCTACCGCTCATTTCCGGTATGACGTTTCATCACGATGGTTTTTCATTTGACCATTGCTTCATCTGCCCTTTTGCATGCGTAATGAGTACCTTTTTAGTTTCCCTTTGATATAAATACTTTGACAATAGCTTAGATCCTTGTCTTAATGTTTCGCTAAGAAATGATTACGTTCGTCTTTCTTCTGTTTAACAGTTATGATTTAACTTTTAGTTTTGTTGTATTTACGTGCTTGTCAACGTAGTGTTTTCACTAACTTATTCAAGAGACTGCCTTTGCAGTTTTTCGTTACATTCTTCTCCTGATGTTCAAGGCAGCTGGCAGCTGTTTGGAAGCGATTTAATGCTGGACTTAAGTCAGCCACCTGCTTCGTCTCTGTTTTGAGACCGGCTATCGCTTTTGAGGAAAGGATAGTAACGATAGTGATGTTTATTTTAAATGAAGTTTCTACAGCTGAATGTCCTTACCATGTTTGTGGATAGATATGCTAATATATGCTTCAGACCGTCAACACATTACTTCACCGTTGTTTTGCCATGAAGTCTGTTTTTTTTGTTTTCCGTTTTAATTGTTTAATAGATATAAATGTCTTTTGTTAATTATATTACTTTTATCTTTATTTTTTTTTAAATAAACGTTAGTTTTGTTTTTAACTTATTTGTATTTATTTCATCAACATACATTATTTTGGTTATTTAAATTTCTAAACTTTAACTTTTTACAAGTTTAGGGACTAACAGCAAAAGCTTTCATTTTGCTAGTTAATTTTAATCTCTGCTAATCTTTAATATCCAAAATTTAAATCCGTCAGAATCTTGTTGTTCGCATGTGCAGAAAAATAATGGCATATGAAAATAAACAAACAAAAAAAAAGCACTAAAATGCACTAAAACACTAACAGTTGCATCAAAAATGAGCAAAAAACAAGGCAACAAGGAATCCAAAAGATAACTGTGGTGGTGTTAATACGTAAGTACCAAAGCTACTTTTTGATACATCTACCTATGAATTCATTTCTTTTCAGAAATGCATAAGATTGGCAAATGTTTTTATTCAGAATCTATGTAACCAAATGATGGCATCCATTTTTTGATTAAGGCAATATATTTAAAAGCACTGTTAAAGATAGTGTTTTGAATCAAATTTCTAAAAGCGACATCATGGGAAAGGAGAAAAACCTGAAGCCACAAGAAGAATTACTTATATGTTAACAAGCAATTTATTTATCAAAAATGAAAAACTGAGTGCAACTGTATCAGGGGTAGGAGTGAACAATTCATAAAATATAGGACATTTTTTGTGAAAAATATAGGACATTTAGAAAATAACGCTATTGGATATATATTGCTATAAAATACATTTTAAAAACAAAATCTATGTTAGTTTATAATTTTTCACTAATTAACGATAGTAAATCAAGATACAATATTAAAAAAATATGTATAAAATTAATTTTTCCATTGTTATTCTTAAATCTTCTTGGTATAATGGAAAATGTCCAAACCAACAATGTTAGATTTCAAGAAAATCTTTGATGATCACAGGTTCTTATAAAATCAGATTTCAAGGAAATCTGTTATGTTTGAGAAAAGCTCACATGTGATCTGATAGATACTCTTGTCAATGCATTGTGAACAATCAACAATGCGTAAATTAAAGGTTCCAACACTATGCCAAATTTTCTCATAAATTGTACTTCTCTATCCGAAATTTTAAAAGCTGATTTTATTTACATTAGGACCATTTGATCCAAAGATGAGCAAATGATTTAGATCTAATTTAAAGGTTTTCATTACATTCATTTTGCAGTTAAATGATCAAAAAGTTCACTTTCAATATATTTTTCGGTAATACCATCAATTTCCTCACTCCAATACCAAGCAAAAATGTTTAATTGTTTTAAGTTCTGGCCATTTAATGTCTCATCATACATGAGAGTGACAAAAGGGAGATTTTTTGTTGAAATCATCACTGATAGTGATTTTAAATATATGAAATTTTAAAATCAAAGAAATAAAGTATAAAGTTTAAAAATATATGAATCAAGGCCATGAGATATGGCACTTTCTTTGAATTTAACTATATCTTGTGGCAAAGAGGAAACTGCAAACATTTCAAAAATAAATTTTGCATTCCATCTGATGTCTGAAATAAATAATTAGGGCCATGTGAATTATCCACAAAATCTTGGAATGGTAGATCTTATCTCCCTCATTTAAAGTCCAAGTACTCAATCCACTTTTTTTTTTTGTAAATTTGATATTCAAACTCAAGCTTTTTCTGCCAGTAAAATGCACAAAGCGAGATTGAAGCTAATCGCTTTGTTTTTCTGAATTATCTTTGTGCTTTGTTTTTTGGGATGCTGCATTAATTGCAAATAACCTCTGTTACTGATGAGAACCGAACATGATAATGATCTTTACCCTTTACACACCATTCAGCAATTTTTTTCCATGCCCGTCAATCTGATCTATCCAAGTATTACAGAATTTCATCAATCTATGTTCACATTCAGTGGCGCAGCCAGAATTTGGTTCTAGGGGAGGTTTTGAGTTTCTGATAAAGATGTTTGCTGGTTATTTGAATCACCGGTTAATAGAATCAGTACTAATTAGAATATCCACTGTATAATACTTAAGCTGAAAGAGCATTTGTGTGGCAGGATTCTTTTAGCATAATACGTCTCAGAAAAGCGATTTAGTTCAAATAATCAATTTTTACTTAACTAATCCATGTAATACGCATTTTCAGTTTTAAGTAAAATTTTTGCTATTTAATCTAATCACTTTATTAAATAGAATCTTATTCGATAAAGTGGCGGAATCCGAAACACACCAAAGCATTTAAACCTTAAATTTTGTTTTGATTCATATAAGCAGCAATTATAGCGATCTTTCTTAGCTCTGGGAGGGGTTTTAACCTCAAAACCACCCCCTTGGCTGGGCCACTGTTCACATTGTGACATTGCATTAATGTAATGCAATAAATATGCCTTTTCTACATTAAAATAAATAAAAATGATGTATTGCAGCTGAATACAAGGTAAGAGAAACTAACATAAGCGCAATGAAACACAGAACCATGTTGAAAATTAGACTAACTCAGTGAGCAAAGCGATGCATGTGAAAACAAGCGATGATTTTAATACCAAATACATGAGAAAGTAGAGAAATATAGGACAATTAGAAAAATATAGGACAATATAGGACATTTTTGAAGGTTATTTTATAAATATAGGATATATAGGAAATATAGGACAACTCTGACCCCTGCTGTATAAATGTCTTTATGGTTCATGGATATGAATTACATGCAAGTTCTTGTTTTCTTAATAAGTAGGGAATGGAAACAGATGCAAGATTCCTTTGTTTGATTTAACCTTGGAATTAACTAAAAAAGCCAGGCAGAAAACTAATCTTCTCTTTCCCTTCACCAAAGACCTCTAATGAATATGTGCTTTAGCCCTTCTGTCAATTTTAATTTATCTTTAAAACTTCTAAAATAGGGATGCACAACCTGTGGCCCACAAATCTCGTCAATTTACAACTGAAGAAAATTGCAATTTTTGAGATTATGTCGCATGAAAAAGTACCAAATTTCGTCAATTTGCTGCGAGAAAATTTAAAATTTTGTCAGTAACTTAAGAATAATAAATTTCATTTTCCTGGCATGGAAAAATGATGAATTTTATTAATCAAGTAGCGAATTTTGTTGATAAGGCTGGGAAAAATCACAAATTTTGTTCATTAAGTATGGGAAAATTGCAAATTTTGCCCATAAGACCCATAAGAAATTTTACTGATTAGCAATGGAATAATCAGGAGTTTTGGCAATCAAGCACTGAAAATTTGCGAATTTTGTTGGTCAGAGCGAAAAATCGCACATTTTGCTGGTCGAGCAAGAAAGGTAGGTCAGTTTTGTTGATGGAGCTATAGGTGAAAACTGAGAAATTCGATTAGTAGCCAGTGGCCGGTAGACCAGTTCCATTAGTGGCCACTTTTTAAAAGTTAATAGCCACTTTTTAAAAATAGGTCAAAATGGCTTTTTTTTTATTTATTTAGCGGCTAGTGAGTTACAAAGTTACACATATTTGGTTAAAAATGAATTGGTGATTAATACTGCAGATAAAATTATAAGTGATAAACTATATTTAAATATATATTGATGCATTGTATAAAACAAACAAGGAAATTGTATTTTTAAATTTTAAATTTAAAAATTATTTCACATCTTTCTTGGATATTTTATTCTTATTTAAAATTGGTGGTAACTATTAAGTTTTGCGAGTGTACAGATAAATATAAATATTCTTTGCTTTGGCTGAGATTTCAAAACTTTGGATGTCTTATTAAGGCAAAATCAGAGTGTGACAATGTGTTGGTGAGGTGGAGGAAGTCTGCTTGGTAGCAGTAAAGTCAGATGCTAAATTTGCAGTATTACTCGCCTAAGTGGCGAGTGCTAATTTTGTCCTATATTTTTTAAGTAATTGGCTATAATGTTTCAATCTTTCTTGACACCAACATAAAATTTAATCATAAATTTAAAAAAAAATTGTACCAGCCAACTATTACTGGTACAATTAGTGAGCATATGGCAAAAGTGAAAGTTTTAAGATACAGCAATGTCCTTAAAATCTCCTTGCATCCAGAAATAAAAATAGCATAATTTATTTGAAATGCATGTGGAATTAAAATTGATGACTATATTTTGTAGGAAAAAAACTATTTCTTGAAAACATAATTTAAATAAAGAGTACATGGTAAAAAGCCAAAATATAGAAAATATAACAAAGTTGCTAAATATGCTTGCATCCGATAGAAAGAAAGAATTAACCAATTCACTAATTAGACGAATATATCCATGAAAAAATTTGTATTTCACAAAGCAAATTAGTAAGAGTTTTCAATCGCCGAGTGGCGACTAGGGTGGCGATCGATGGCCGATTTTGAATTTAAAGAATTAACCAATTCATTAATTAGATACAAACAAAGTAGACATGCATATATCCATGAAAAAAGTTGTATTTCACAAAGCAAATTAATAAGATTTTTTAATCGCCGAGTGATGATCGATGCCCGATTTTTAATCGCCACGTGGCGAGTGGCGACCGTTAATTTACACCTATAGATGGAGCTAAAAAAAAAATTGAAATAAATTCATCAGCTGTGGAAAAATCGCATGCTCCATCGGTTTATCACATAAAAAAACATGAATATTGTTGATTGAGCATGAAAAAAATTGAGAATTTATGGATGGGGACTAGAGCTGTTGCAAACAGCACATATTCGTTAACGTATGACGGGTATTCTATTCTCTGAAATACGAACTACCGAATCATTTCTTTGAAATATCACTCGTTTGTTGTTACTGTCAACACGCCACTGAAAAAACGAAATTAACTTCAAACTCTGTTAATGTATGTTTGTACAATTCATGAAATAAACCAGACAGTCGACATGTAAGAGATGCGAATTAGGCGCCAATTTCAGTTCTTTCGGTATGCGTATCGTTCAGTTTGAATGTATCAGTTATTCTCAAATGATTTGGATTTCCTAAGTCTTATTGATTTATTTATTTATTATGGAAAGAAAAAGCAGTAAATTGTGAACATATTTTTCTTCAGTATCAAGTGATAAAGCAAAATGTGATTTATGCCAAATGAAGTATTCAATTAAAGGAAGTTCAACGACAAATTAAAAAAAAAAAAAAAAAGAAAAAAAAAAAAACATTTATTAGTAAAGCATTGTCTATCACATGATAGTTTGGTTTTATCAAAACCATTGTTACTGCCATCATTGAACCAGCAGCTTAGTAATAATGATAAAATGTTGCAGAGAGCAATGTAAATTGTCTGAACATTTTCAAGAAATTAAGTTTTAAAAGTTACAGGTTTGCTTTAAGTATATTATTTTCCTATAAAAATATCTTTGCATATGTATTTATATTTTATATTTGAAAACATTTCCATGATAAAGAAAAATTTTTAGATTGCTTTTAAAAATGTTTTTATGTTAAAGTTTATTTTTCTTTTCTCTTTTATCGTTGATTTTAAAAATATATTTGCTGTTTGTTTTTAAATTTCATATCTGAAGAAAAAAAAAGTATTTTAAAATATAAATAAAAATTTTCTGAGATAATAATGGATTGAAGTACAAATGTTGATGTGTGTTTGAGAGGATGATCACATAAGAAATAAAACTGTGTTTTTAAATTATTCCAGAAATTAAATTTTCATTACACATATTTTGTTAATGTAAAATTAGTGAGAGAATTTGCTTGTAAAAACATTTTGTTTGTGTAATTACATCTCATAATTTTATTGTATAAACTTTGTAAGCTTTTACTCTTGCTAAATTGCTTTCCCCGATTATTCTTTATTTTCATATTCATAAGTAATAATTTCTACAATTTAGACATGTTGTAGTTGTACTCAATTATGCATCGTTTTTAATTTTGTTTGCCAAAAAAAATTAGAAACTTGATTAAATCTGTGTTTTATGGACAGATAGATGGCAGCACATAATAGTATGTGAAGAGTAAGAAATGCTAATTTTTCCAAATACTCATGTTCCATATGTAACTAGATTTGTTGCAGTTATGTAGTACATACGATGATTTTTAATAGCCGGTTACTGAGGAGTAACGAGTAACGATAATTTTTAAACGGGTAGTCAGTTTTAAAATAACACCATCACACAGGTATTTGTATTTATTTAGTTGTTAGTTTTACAGCACTAATGGGGACGAAAAAAATAATAAATTTCGTTCATAAGGCAAGGAATAATTGTGAATTTTGCAAGGATGCACAAAAAAATTGAGATTTTTGTTGATCAGCTGCGAAGCAGTCGTCAGTATCGTCAATTTATCAAAGATAAAGATCGTGAATTTAATCTTTCCACGTTAAAAAATGCAGATTTATTCAATATTAGTAACAAGTCTTTTAGTTAGTCTTTTGATGAAAAGCGTAACTTTCACTGATCAGATATGGAAACCACGAGTTTGATTGATTGGTTTCCAAAAAATAAAAAATTTTGGTTGGGCAGGCATGGGAATATCACGAATTTTGTCGATCACATGCAGAAAATTTGCGAAATTTGATCATCATGTAAAGAAAAATCATGAATTTTGCTGATCAGATCTGTAAAAATCAGGGATGCCACTAAGAAATTAACAAAAAGGAGGAAATTATGCGTAAAGTAAAATTGTAAACTTTATTGTTTATAATAAACTAAATAAAGGATTAAATTTATATTTTTTTAAAGAAATCATCTTTTTTTCCCCCTTCTTTTAAACATTTAACAAAAGTCTTTCTAAATGTGCATTTGTCAAAATTTTGAAATATGCTGTTAATTCATTGTGCATGAAAACTTGTAAGATAAATAATTATTTTTTTTAGATCACAATATTTTAGATCAATTAAGTTAACCAAGCAACAGATTTAGTAAAGGATTTTATCTATTGCATCATTTTAAATTAATTTAGGTAACCAGGCAATAAATTCGATAATTATTCCACAAGTAAATAGCAAAAATTGGAGTTTGTTTTTTGTTTTTTCCGCGATCGTTTTTACTAGAATCGCCGTTTTACAACGCGATCGTTTGACGGAAATTGCCGTTTTACATCGCGATCGTTTGATCGAAAATCGCCGCTTTGCATCGCGATCGTTTGACGAAAATCGCCGCTTTATCCCGCTATTGTTTGACGAAAATCGCCATTTTATTTTGCGACCGTTTGACGAAAATCGCCATTTTATTTCGCGACCGTTTGATGAAAATCTTTTTTTATATCTCGATCGTTTGACGAAAATCTCCGTTTTACATTGCGATCGTTTGACGAAAATCGTTGTTTCATGTCGCGATCATTTGGCAAAAATCGCCGTTTTACTTCGCGATCGTATGACAAAAATAGCCGTTTTTATACCGCGATCATTTGACGAAAATAGCCATTTCACTTCACGATCTTTTGACAAAAAGCACTGTATTATTTCACGGTCGTTTGTGGAAAATTGCTGTTTTACTTTGCAATCGTTTGACGAAAACAGCTGTTTTATTTCGCGATTGTTTGACAAAAACAGCTATATTTCGCGATCGTTTGACGAAAACCTGTTTTATTTTGTGATCGCTTAATGAAAATCACGGATTCTTAAAAATTAAAAAAAGCAGAAATTGCCATTTGGCAGAAAAGTGGCATCCCTGAAAAATTATAAAGTTTATCAATTAGATTAGGGATGCACAACCTGCAGCCCGCGGGCCAAAAGTGGCCCGTGATGGGTTAACATGTGGCCCGCGAATTTCATCAATTAAGAACCGGAAAAAGTTGCATTTTTTGTGCATTGGCCGCTGAAACAAAAAAATCGCCAATTTCATCAATTTACCTCGGAAAAATAAAAAATTTCGTCAGTTACTCAAGAATCCAAATTTTATAGATTGGGTACAGAAAACTTGGGAATGATTGATCAAGTGCGGAAAAATGGCGAATTTTGTCAATGAGGCTCAGAAAAATTGCAAATTTCGCCAATGGGGTACGAAAAAATTGCGAGTTTTGTCGGCCAGACGCGAAAAATCGCATATTTTGTTGATCGGTAAAGAAAAAAAATTGTCATTTTTGTTGATGATGCATGAAGAAATTGCAAATTAAATTCATCAGATACAGAAAAATCGTATGTTTTCTTGGTTTATCACATGAAAAAGCGCGAATTTATTTGATCCGGCACGAAAAAATTGTGAATCTTGTCGATCAGGAACAAAAAGAAAAATAACGTTGATGCGCAGAGAAAATATCTGAAAATTTCACTGTTCGGCAGCAAAACTATTTTGAGTTTTGTTAGTTTATCAAGAGAAAAAAAAAATCGCGTATCATAAATATCGTCTTGCAGCGTTCATCAAAATTAATTAAAAATCTCAATTTTGTTGATTGGATGCAGAAAATTGTGTATTTCACCAGTTAAGGGCAAAAAAAGTGTAAATTTTCTCGATCGGACACAAAAAAATTTATTTTATAGCTCGGATTCTAAAAAATCGCAAATTTCGCTAGTCAGACATGGGAATATCCCTAATTTTGTCGATCATACGCAGAAAAATTGCAAATTTTGCAGATTAGGAGATTAGGTTCGTAAAAATGCGAATTTTGTTGATCAGCTTCGTAAAAATCGCAAATTTTGTCGATCAAAAGCGTAAAACTCGTAAATTTTGTTGATCAAGTGCGTAAAACTTGTGAATTTTACCGATAATGGGAGAAAAAAAAAAGCAAATTTTCTTGGTCAGGTGCGAAAAATTGAGAGTTTTGTCGATCAGCTTTGTAAAAATCATGAATTTTGTCGACCGGCTTTATAAAAATCATACATTTCGTCGACTGACTTTGTAAAAATTACAAATTTCGTTGATCAGGGACTGAAAAAAAAAAAATCACTAATTTTGCCGACTGGCTTTGTAAAAGCCGCGAATTTCGTTGATCAGGCACAGAAAAATCATGAATTTTACCGATCATGTGAGAAAAATTGGGAATTTCGTTGATCAACTTTGCAAGAATCACAAATTTCGTCGATCGGCTTCGTAAAAATCATGAATTTCGTCGATCAGCTTCGTAAAAATCATGAATTTCATGAACTGACTCCGTAAAATGTACGAATTTCGTCGATTGCCTTCATAAAAATCACAATATTCGTAGATCAGGTGCGGAAAATGGCGAATTTTGTGGATCAGCTTTATAAAAAATCCCGAATTTCGTCGAATGGTTTCGTAAAAAATCTCAAATTTCGTAGATTGGATTTGTAAAAATCGCGAATTTTGCCAACCAGCTTCTTAAAAATCGCTAATTTTGTTGATGAGGTCCGGAGAAATTGTGAATTTTTTCAATTAGCTCCATAAGAAGTGCAAATTTAGTCGATCAGCTTCATAAAAATTGCGAATTTCGTTGATCAATGTCCTAAAAATCGTGAATTTTGCCTAGTCATGCGCGAGGAAAACCGAAATTTTTTTTCGATCTGGCGCGGAGGAATTTCTAATTTTCTCAATCATGTGAAGAAAAATCGAGAATTTTGTCGATCAGCTTTGTAAAAATCACGAATTTGGTTGATCAGATATGTAAATAGCAAATTTCCTGGATTGGCTTTGTAAAAATTGAAAATTTCGGTTGCTTGAAAATATTCCAAGCTGTTACAAGTTACAAGCTTATTCAAGTTTCGATTACAAGCATAAAAACGGATATACATCCTTACCAGCTGAATTGGATATTTTGACTGGGTAAGCGAACTTAAAAGAGTAACCCCCCCCCCCCCCACACTCCCCTCTGAAACCATATTTTTTATCTGATTATAGGCTCAAAATCGAATTTTTCCCATATTATTGATGTGGCCCTAGATCACCCAGACATATTTGTAAGTGGCTCTTCTCTTGAAAAGATTGTGCAACCCTAAATTAGATATTGTAAAAATTGCAAATTTTGGCAATCAGCTACATAAAATTCACAAATTTTGTTGACCAGGCACGGAAAGATTGTGAATTTTCTCAATCACGTTCATAAAAATTGCGAATTTTGCCAATTGGCTTTGTAAAAATCAGGCATTTTCATCGATCAAGCACAGAAAAATCGCGATTTTTGCCAATCAAATTTGTAAAAATTGCAAAGTTCATCAATTAAATTTGTAAAAATCGTGAATTTTGCCGATCAAGCTTCCTAAAAATCATAGATTTTCAACGATCGGGTGCAAAAAAATAGATTTTCTTTCATCAGGTTCAGAAAAATTGCTAATTTTGTTGATCAATTTTGTAAAATCACGAAGTTCATCAATCGGCTTCATAGAAAAAGCAAATTTTGTTAAACAGGTGCAGAAAAATCGTGAATTTTGTTAATCAGGCACGGAAAGATTGATAATTTTGTCAATCTATTTCATAAGCAAATTTGGTCAATCAGGCATGGAAACATTGCAAATTCCATTGATTGGGTGCAGAAAAAATCAAAAATTTCATTGATCAGGTGCGGAAAATCTTGTTGATGGGCACCTTTATTCATAAAGTTCAAAAAATTATTTGGTACCAGCTACTTATGTTATTTTTTAGCACTTTTAATAAAACAAAATTTACTCTCCTGAATAAAATCAGACATATTATTATATCTTGAAAATAATTCTTGCATATATCATGCCTGTTTGTAACACTTGATTAAATCCCCTGAAAAAATAAATCTTCATTTTTTTCAATAAGTTACAATAGTACATAAATCATAATCACCGATTAACTTCATCTTCATAAGTATCCCATGAGTCATTACATAGAATTGCTTTTAACTTTCAAATATTTTATTCTTTTGTGGATTTTACTCCTATAATATTTATAAACTATAAAATCATCAAAAAAGTTACCTTTTTCCACCCCTTGTACATTTATTCCTATCCACCAAAAAAAGGATTTTGTTAAAAGATCGCGAAAAAAAGGACAAATTTTGTTAGATCGTGAAAAAAGGACAAATTTTGCTAAAAGATCGCGAAAAACTGCATATTTTGCTAAAAGATCGCTAAAAAACTGCATATTTTGCTAAAAGATCACTAAAAAACTGCATATTTTGCTAAAAGATTGCGAAAAAACGGCACATTTTACTAAAATATAGCGAAAAAACGGCAAATTTTTGTTAAAAAAATCGTTAAAAAATGACAAAAATTTTTAAAAAATCATAAAAAACGACAAATTTTTTAAAAAGATCGTAAAAAACAGAAAATTTTGTTAAAAGATCATGAAAAAAAGACAAATTTTGTAAAAAGATTGTAAAAAAAACCCAGCAAATTTTGCTAAAAATCACGAAAAATGACAAATTTTATTAAAAGATCGCAAAAAAACGGCAAATTTTATAAAAAGATCGTAAAAAAAAAGGCAGGTTTTGTTAAAAGATTGCGAAAAAACGGTAAATTTCGTCAAACGATCGCAAAAAAACGCAAATTTCAAAATAGGGCCGCGAAAAAAAAAAAAAAAAAGCACATAACTTTGTACCGGCAATGGAATTGCTCTCCCTTTTCTCCCACTTCTGTTGTAACCTTTCAGAAAATTTGCTGTGAATTTCATATTTTTTCACCTCTGTGATTCTAATCAGATTTTCCACAAAATCAAGAAAAATTGAGTGAGTCATTTCGGAAATGAAAAAAAAAATCGGTCAAAACTCCGAAAACTCAAATATAAAACGTATCGCAAATTTTGACAAATTATTTGGGGGGGGGGTGCAAATTTTGCTATAGAATCGCGTGAAATGAACGAATTCTGACAGAGAATCGTGAAAAGATACGAATTTCGTTCAGGGATTACGATAAAAAAAAACATGAATTTTGCAGTCGCGAAAAAAAAGTTTCTTCCACAGTCCTTTGCTATAAAATTTGCATTTTTACGTGGCATTTTGATGAAATTCGCGCTTTTTGTTTCTATACTTAGATAAAATTTGCGTTTCTTCACTGGCCCTTTGAAAAATAGCATTTTTTCTGCAGTCATTGACGAAATTAGTCTTCTGTCTGCGGACATTTAAAAAAATTTGCGTTTTTCCGTGGCTCTCTAACAAAATTTCTATTTTACGCCCGATACTCTGACAAAATTGGCATCCTTTCTATGGCTTCTTGACAAACTTCGAAGTTTTTTTCCGATTCTTCAAAATTCACACTTTTGTCTGCTGCATTTTGATGAAATTAACGCTTTTTCGGCGATCTTTTGTCGAAGTTAGCGTTTTCCTCTCAATTATAAAACGAAATACGCTTTCCCCCATGATTCCTTGATGAAATTCGCGTTTTTTTTTTCTTTTGTGTGTGAACGACTGACGAAAATTTTAGGCAATCATTTGTTGAAATTCGCGATACTTTTTATGCCTCAATTTTCTGATCCATAATATAAAAAAAAAGAGCAGAATGTTTTTAGTTCTTGGAAATTTCTGAACAAATCTTATAAAAAAAACTTGACCTGTCAAAGACTTGTTTACCGCAATGCACGCTTTGAGAACATGTGGTCTTAAATGTTGTATGAATGAGAAGACAACTAGCAGGTGCGCATTCAGTTCGGATGCAACAGCAGTAAGGGCGTTTTTTCAAATGAGGGGAAAGAAGGACGCTATTTTTTTGAATGAGCGGCAAGAGAGGCGCTAGATTTTTAATGAGGAGCAAGATGGGCGCTATTTTTTAAACTAAAGGGCGATTTGTTACTTTCGAATCAAGCTTCCCAGCTACTAACTCCAGATGAAAGGAAAGCTTCATAGAAAAGTTTAAAAAAAAGCATACTGATTTATTGTAATTAACTACGTAATTTCCGGGGCACTTTTAGTGAAATCCCCGGAATTCAAACAGGCATGATATATACAAACATAAAAACTGCTGATATGTCCTTATCAACAGAATAGCATATTTTGACCAGGTAAGCGGACCTAAAAGGTCAACCTTCTTTCCCCCTCTGAAACCACATTTCTTTATCCAATTATAGACCACTGATCATCTCTTTGAAATCAAATTCGTTCCATGTTATTGATGTGGCCTTGACAAGCCAGACATATCTGTAAGTGGCCCTTTTCTTAAAAAGGTTGTACACCTCTATTCTAAAACAATTCCATATGTGCCGAATGATTTGTTTCCCTACTACTCTTAGATCATTATCGCTATTCATTATTCACAATGACGTGAAGCATGATAAAGCATTCAAGTCACAGGAGTTGTGTTGAGTCAATTAACAACAGCTGATACAACACTGTTGTTAGTACAACATGTCTATACTTAACCACATTCTTATTCAGCAAAACAAAAAGACACCGACATAAATGATCACCTGTAACTGTCTAATTCAACTTAAAAGACCTGCTTCCTCGAATTTGAAGACAAATGAAAGCAGTGTACAATCAATCTTCTCCCAAATCCCGCCCTTCCATTCAACTCTCTTAATGGCGGTAATGGTAATTTATCTCTTATGACATCAAAAGGGAGATATTTTAGATGGTGAAGAGGATGGCAGAAGACTTTCTTCACAGCCGAAAAATGAAAATATACTGTTACTTTCTACAATCATGTGTTCGAAAGGAATTCGGCCAGATTTCCGATATAAAAGACTAAAATATCTACTATCCACTAGATAGAATATTTACCCTGTCAGATCTGGCAGAAAATTCGCTAAAACGGCAACACTCAACTAACTGCCTTAAGCATTTTTTATAGTCACAAATCAAGAAAATTTTCTGAAATAGAAACTATTATTAACTAATGAACAAATTTATTAGTATTAATTGTTTATTTACAATGTCGCAACTATAATAAAATATATATTTTTTAATTACTTTTGGGTTTCCCCTCAAAAAAATTTAACACCTACCAATACTGTAAAAAAAATCTATATATTTTTCACACCCCTTACATTCGGCACCAAAAATTGGGAAAAGTACGTAAAATAAGCGACTAATTCTTTTTACTGAAATGTTTGTGAAATTATGTTTATCCGAATCAGATTGTTTTTCTAACATGTTTATAATTAAATCGGCTAACTTTCAGCACTTTTTATTGCTCAATTTTTTTATGAATTTATAAGGAGAGATACAAGAGAAATATTTTAAATAAAATAAATATTTTCATTTACCTCTGTAATATTCGGGTTTTTCGTTCTAGACATAATGAATGGAGACTTCAGAACAAGATATACACATACACACGTTTTAACATACAATACGAGTACGACATCAATACAAGACAATTCCCTGATTGTTTTTAACCAAAATCGCTCTAGAACAAACGTATGTCGGCAAACTTTTTTATTTTCTAATAATCCAGATTCCAGAATCAGTTGAATTAGGATGGATTCCATGGTGTAGGAAAGAGGAGAGGAAAGTAATGTTAAAATTTTTCCATGCGGTTTTTTAAATAACCCACTCCATCTTTCAAATAACCCTCTCCAACGGATATCCCGTCAGCGATATGAACCCACTCCATGGCCGTGGCTCCTGAGCGCGCGCGCTCAGTGAGAGTAAAAGCTGAACACCCCTGAAGACTTTGTTTTTTAAAGTCGAAGTCCAAATACTATCTATAATTAATTGTCTTTCATTGTAATTTAAAGGGTAGTACCTTTTTTTAATGCACTGTAGTAAACTTGTTGTTCTTATACTATCGATATCAGCTTGTATTTTCTCTTATATGTTTCTCAAGAAACTGTTACGTAAGTTCCCTCTCACTTTATTACATTTAAAATTGGTTGGTTTGCATTTTTGTATATTATGAATTTACAACTCTTTTGTATTTTGCGGTTTCATTCTTTATTTTCTTTATTCATTTCCTCTCTTTTGTTTGTTTCTTAAGTTAGTCTATTTTAATGACATCTTTAGTATTTTCCAAAAATATATTTTGCCTTTGAAAAGGAGGGTACAGGTCATTTTATATTTTTGTGAAACTTTCTCTTGCATTATGTGTCCGATAGATATTTCCAGATTTCTTCATTATTTTTCGCAGACAAACTTTTTAGCTATAATCATTTGTTGAAATACATTTAAGAATTTATTATATTTATATAAATTATTATTATATTTATATAAATTATATATATTATTATATTTAATATAAGAATTAGAGCCGGTATAAAGTTACCGGGGCAACAGGTTAGATGTGCCAGTAATAGACATCTTAAGGCATTTCTCTTATTTTTTTATTATTAATAATTATAATTATTGTATTCCAGTTTTTCCAATTTTATATTAATCCATTCTCATTATTTTCCGATGTGAATTGAAATTTAATTTTAAATAACAAAAATTATCACATATTATTTTAATATGTGAACTAAATATCGATTTAATATCATTAGCAAGTGATATATACTTTGGAAGAATAATACTTTCATCTTACTAAAAGAACTTATTTAATACGGACACATTATTTACAGCAGACGATCACAGATACACACAATCGGCATAGAACACAATTGCCGCTTACATAAAAACATTCTATTTACATTTTTACTTAAGTTGCGGTTACAGTTAAATACACCACATCTTCTCCCTTCCTAAACTTCTACTACAAGTCCAATCGCTGAGGAGGTCTCCGGATTCTAGTAGATCGTCAACTGGTTGTGGTGTTGGAGTTGAACCGTGAACACTGAGTGGAGCATGCTCTTGTGTAGTAATTGAGACTGGTGTTGCATCAGTCGTCTCAGCCTCCACACTAGTGGGTAATTGTGCTAACTCAGCACTAGTTGTCGGAACATCATCATTTTGCACAGGAATGGCAGGTTTTGAAAAGGATCGTCGGAGCTCGCTTTCTTTTTCTTCTATGTCTCCTCCATCCCGTATTTGATCAACATGTCTACGCCACAATTGACCATTTACATCGACAGTGTAATGTAGCTGTCCATCTTTTCTAACGACTTTTCCAAACCTCTTATCTCTTGTCGCCTTGTCGGTAATTTCGTACAGCGACATTGTCGCCAATTTGGAATCCTCTATCCGAGAATTCATAAGTTCCTTTACGAACTTTTTCTTCCACTCTGCGTTTAAGATCAGGACGCAGCAGATCGATTCTCGTCCGAATATCTCTCTTCAACATAAGCATGGCTGGAATATGAAGTGTCGTGAGGTTCGGAGCTTTTCTGTATTGCATAAGGAACGTACTTAATTTTTGTTGTATTGTGCCACCATAATTTTGCATTGCTCTTAGAGATTGTTTGACTGTAAAGACGTATCTTTCGGCCTGCCCATTGCTAGATGGTTTAAATGGCGCAGTGGTCTAGTGTTTGATACCGTTATTACGCATAAACATCTCAAATTCCAATGATGTAAATTGTGGACCGTTGTCACTTACCAGCATGAGTGGCAATCCAAATCGGGCGAAACAATCTCTTAAGCATTCAATGGTTTTGGTTGCTGTGGTGGATTTCATTGGATAAGCTTCCAACCACTTGGAATGAGCATCTACTATAATCAGGAACATATATTCAAAGATAGGCCCAGCAAAATCTATGTGAATACGTTGCCACGGTGCACTAGGATACTCCCAACAATGCACCTTTACTCTCTGTGGGTCGGTTTTATACCGAGCACAGTCTACACAATTCTTTGAGCAATTATCTATATCCTTATCGATGTTCTTCCAATAAACATACGATCTAGCGATAGCTTTCATCTTAACAGCACCCAGATGATCATGATGTAACTCTTCAAGCACCTGAGCCTGATACTTTTTGGGAATGCACACACGCTGGCCTAACATGACACAACCATCTTGTAGACTATATTCTGCTTCTCTCCCTCTTAAAATTCCTCCATTCTGTAAAATATTAAGCAATGGGGCGAGGTCTGCATCCAATAGAGTTTCTTTGGCTAAGTCTCTAGCTGTGACAGGAAGAGTTTCGATTTGTGCTAACTGAAACATATCAATTTCATCTTTAACGTCTAGCTGCTCAGAGGTGTACGGCAGCCTAGACAGAAAGTCAGCGTTACCATGTTGTTTTGTATTACGATACTTAATGTCAAACTGGAAAGATTGTAATACTAAAGAATAATGTAACAATCTTGTCGCTGCCAGAACTGGAAGACCTTTCTTCGATCCGAAGATGGCTACTAAAGGCTGGTGGTCAGTTAATAATGTAAATCGTCTCCCTTTTAGGTAAAGATAAAATTTCTTGACAGCCCACACAATTGCTAGTGCTTCTTTATCAATCTGAGCGTATTTTTGCTCAGTTTTTGTGAGGGTTCTGGAGGCGAAAGCTATTGGTCTTTCCGTTCCATCAGGTAAAGAGTGGGAAAGAACCGCCCCTACTCCTACAGGAGATGCGTCAGTTGCTAATATCAATGGCAGTGATGGATCATAATGCATTAGGACACGCGGAGAACAAATTTCATTTTTAATTTTTTCAAAAGCTTCCTGACAGTCCTTTGACCAAACCCATTTTACACCTTTCTGTGTTAATTTATACAAAGGATTCGCTATTGTAGCCAAATTAGGACAAAATTTTCCATAAAAGTTAACAAGCCCTAAAAAACTTTGTACTTCCTGTACGTTAGTGGGTCTAGGAGCTTTTGAAATCGCAGAAATTTTCTCATCAGTCTTATGTATACCGTTTGCATCGATTTTGTGCCCTAAAAATTGAATTTCTTTTTGAAAAAATTTACTCTTATCTAAATTTAATTTTAGCCCATGATCTTTACATTTCTGAAAAAATTTTCTTAAGGCCTCTAAATGTGATTTATCATCTGATCCAGTCACTCTAACATCATCCATAAAAACTTTGATTCCTTCCATCCCCTGGAAAAGAATAATCCCCATCAATATATCTTTGCCAAATTGCTGGAGCAGAATTTAAACCATACATAAGTCTTTTACATACATATAATCCCTTATGTGTATTTATCGTTAAGATCTTTTGACTATCTGGATGTACTTTTATTTGTAAATATGCATGTTTAAAATCGATTTTTGAAAAATGTTTACCCCCATTTAAGCTTGAAAAAATTTCCTCTAATTTTGGTAAAGGATGTTGTTGTACCATAATTTTTTGGTTTACGGTAACAGAATAATCTGCACATAGGCGTATAGACCCATCTGTTTTTACAACCGGGACAACTGGTGTTGCCCAATCAGAGGTCTCTACTCTCTCTATGATGCCTTCCTTTTCAAGCCTATCAATTTCTTGTTCAATCCTGTCTTTTAAAGAAAAAGGTACAGGTCTAGCTCTACAAAATTTTGGCACTGCATCAGATTTAAGTTCCAACTTTACTTCATAATTATTAATTTCCCCTAACTTATCGTTAAAAAGCTCTTTATACTCTTCTAACAATTTACTCAAATTATAGTCATAAGATGTTCTTACTGCTTTTATAGAATTCCAGTCCAAATTTATACTATATAGCCATTCACGGCCAAAAATTGTATCCAAATTTTCCTTAACAATATACAAATTTAATTTAAATTTTTGATTTTTGTATTCAACATCAACAGTAACAAAACCCAAAGGTACAATTATTTCACCTTTTGTATGTTTTAAAAACTACTTTTGTGGGTTGAATTCTTTTTTTCGAAATCTCACGAAATTTTTTTATGCTCATTACCGAGACGGCCCCTCCAGTATCAAGTTCCATATTTACAGGTTTATTTTCAATATTTACTGTTAACATAATTGGAGGTTTTCTTTGCTCCTCCTCTTTCAGCGAGTTCAAATCAAAAGAATATATTGGGATAACATTTTCACTAGAATACAGGGTATCTATCTGCTTTTGTTTTACCGTGTTCCCTTTTAACCCTTTTTTCGCTGCAAAACAAGCTTTTCGAATGTGCCCGATTTTTTGACAAAAATGACACTTAGCTAATTTAAATCTGCAGGAATATTTATCGTGATCCGTTGCTGTACACCGTGTACAGCTCGTTTTTACTTTCTTTCCCGAAAGATTTTGTCTTCCAAAGTTTTTCTTTTGTGAAACAAATTTTGACTGCTCATTATTTTTCCTTACGCTAAATTCTTTAATTTCTAAAGATTTACCCATTATCTCATTTGCCCCTTTCATAGCTTTCTCCATAGCTAAAGCAATTTTCAAGGTATTCTCAATATCTATATCATCTTCCTCAAAAAGTCTATCTAATATTGCTCTATCCCTTAGCCCGCTTACGAAAACATCCCGTAACATCGTGTTCAACATTTCTTGTTTATATTGACAAGGAATTGCCAAGGAGCGAAGTTCAGCCATAAAAGCACCGACACTTTCCCCCTGCCGTTGCTTACGATTTAGAAACACATACCTACTAGGAATTATAAGCGGCGTCGGAGTGAGATGAGCTTTTAAAGTATTTTTTAGAATAAGGTAATCTTTATCGGAAGGATTGTCAGGAGCTAGCAGGTTTTTCAACAAATTATATAATTTTGCTGACAAACTAGAAATAAAAACTTTCCCACGTTTGCCATCCGGAACATTTTGAATATCCATGAAAGCTTCGAAGCGTTCTAAAAAAGAATCAAAAGCTTCATCTGTTTCATCAAATTTTTCAAATTGAACTGAAACTTTAGCTTCTTGCATTTTCGGATAGGCAAAAGTGGTTAATTTCTCTAATAAAATTTTATTTTGTTCTATTAGACTTTGAACCAACTGCTCCATTTTTAATCTTCTTTAAAGATAAATACAAAAAGAATTTTTTACCTTGGCAGTCTTCAGCATCTAATGTACATGGATCCGATACTTTTTCATTCCATACATCGTCGCCAGATATCACATATCTATACATATAATAAAACAGTAGGACCCGGTGTGTCTGTACATTGAAGATAATTGACAAAAATGGAGTCAGGGCGATAAAAGAAAACCAATGAAACACAAAAAAAATTTTTTTGAATTTTTTGTCTGTCTGTCTGTCTATCTGTTTGTTCGAGGTTATCTTCGTAACTACTGAATGGATTTTTATGCGGTTTTCACTAATGAAGAATGCACACTCCCGGGCAGTGTATAGGCTTTGTTTCATCAAAATCGGACAACAGACAAAAAAGTAACAAAAAGAAACAAAAGAAACTATTAGGTGCGCTGCTCACGTTTTTTAGTACATAACGTTTTTTAGTACATATAAAATCCAATAGATGTCACTGTGCGATTTTAAAACCCGCTATCGTTATGTTTTCGCCAGTCTACTTAAGTATGAGAAAGTTTCAAGCTGGCTGTCGTTCCATGTGGTTTAGTCGGTAGAACGTCAGTGCGCCATACTGATGGCCCGGGTTCGATTCCCAGCATGGAATTTTTTTTCACTATGTTGGCATTAACGCCTATAAGCAATTAAAAGAATTTGAAATATTGTATTCAAGGCGAATTTTCTCTCTGGGAAAATTTCCTTGCATTAATATGTCAGTGTAATTTTTTTTTCGATTTAATTTTTTTTTTCGAAACTTTGTTTTTCTTAAAAAATTACAGTAAATATTTGATATTTCCCAACGTTTTTTGAATGATCGACTTGCTTTTTTTTTTTTTTAATGTATGTCTGAACCTTATCTAACTACTTCTTCAAGATTTCTTTAGATAAACCGACCAGCGTAGCGGGCGAAGGCCGCTAGTTATTTTAATATGTGAACTAAATATCGATTTAATATCATTAGCAAGTGATATGTACTTTGGAAGAATAATACTTTCATCTTACTAAAAGAACTTATTTAATACGGACACATTATTTACAGCAGACCGTAATTTCGGGTGTATAAGCCGCAGCTCAAACAATTCTTTTTCGACCCAGAATTGTTTTAAAAACAAATATAACTAGTCAGATCGCTGTAAATATTTGTCTTCAATCACTAAATAAGATTTCTGGGTCCTAAAAGAATTGTTTGATCTGCGGCTTATACACCCGAAATTACGGTATATCAAAAGCCCAGTGTAATGGTCACCCCTTACAAAAAGTAAATACAGTGAAACCTCCAAATAAGGGACACTCCGAATAAGGGACACCTCTTTTTAAGGAACAAAACTTCCGGTCCCAGTCCCATGGTGTAGGACGTGTAATGCATTTACCTCTAAATAAGGGACACTCGATTTAAGAGACACTTGAAAATGAGACTGAAGGGACTGTTTTTTGCATTTCAGATAATGAAGATTCAGTGATGAAAATGAAAATACAGATTTTTGTGAACTTATCAAACAGACAGGCAGTTATGGTGATACAGAGGCATACAACACAATTAACAAACATTTATTTATCCACAATTCATATTCAACATCAGTGAGTTTATCCCCATTGAAAGTAATGTTGAAAATTGTGAGGATGATTCTGAAAGTAGAGAATAAAAGAAAATTGTGAAATAAAGAACTTTACAGATGTTTTTAGGCTATCTCAAATCCAAAAGGGCAACTTTTAATTCATAAGTTTTAATTTACTTTTATTTGGAAATGCCTGAAATTAGCAGGTGTTGTTGTTCAGAAAATATGTAATCAAACTTTTTTTAAAAATGCAATAGATCTTTTAGTAAATATAAAAGTAGGCGTTTTGAACAGAATTTCCACGCGAAAGCAGAATAATACCCAAGAAAGATTGAAAAACGTCTTTGTCACCTGATCAAAATCGCTTAGATGTCAATAGGTAATTTATTTATCTCAAAATTTAAAATACAGTTCAATTCCAAATTGCTTTCATAGTCAAGCGTTCCAGTTTTATACCTTTCCGTTAAAAATTGAATTTGTAAATTTGTCACAACATTTTCCACTTACTGAGCAGAGAAGTTGCGAAATTTGTTGCTTTAAAATACGCAAAGCAGTTGAATACTTTTCTTTTGTAAATACTGCTGATAATGAAGAACTAAAATTTATAAGTGTGGTAAATGAACACTTAAAAGGTTTGTAGTGAAAAACCGAAATTTACAAAACAATCTCTTTTGATTGATTACTTTTAGTAAAATTCTTTTAAATACTTTTATACTTTTTGCATGTACACACAATTTGCATAAAAAATATAAATCAAGACTTCTACAAATCATTTAATGATTTAATAATCAATTGAAAATTTTAGTTAATTAATTCTCTGTTCTTCCTTTTGTGTCTGATTAACGTGATTTGTACACTTCAGGTGTATTTAAATTTCCCCTTTAATGTTTAATTATTTTTATGTCCCTCTGAACGATTAATTAAAAATAACAAAAACTCCGAATAAGGGATACCTCTATTTAAGGGACAAAAGTTCCGGCCCCATAGGTGTCCCTTATTTGGAGGTTTCACTGTATAATTGTTTTTATGACTATGTTTATTACCAGAAGTTAGTGAAAACATACTATTGTAGCAAAAGTTATTTTCAAATTTTATAATTAGGATGCCAGTAATTAATAAAATAATTGTGATAAACATTCACTCCCGGTCAGGCCCGTAGCCAGGATTTCATTTCGGAGGGGGCTCAATCTTGGAATTTTTTCTGATCTGACACCTGTAATTTGCATAATTTAATGCATAATTATAAAAGTAAACGTAGGTATATCAAAGGTATTACATAACTAAGGTATGTTCCTGCATGTTACATGTGATATCTATGTTAAAAATGTTATTTTCTATTTTTTTAAATTTCTATTACTATTTATGGATTTCAAGAACATTCCCAGTTTCTAAGCCAGTTCGGAAATTTGAAGTGCTTTTAGAGAAGAAAAACTGCAACAAAATGAACAATATTTGAAATAAACCTTGTGCATTCTACACAGCCTGTATGCTATGGCAGGGTTCCCAGCATCATGGAAAGTCAGGGAAATTCTGGAAAGTCATGGAATTTCATAGGAGTCATGGAAAGTCCAAATTATGTATGAAAAGTCAGGGAATTTACAAATATTTTCTAAAAAGTCATGGAAAATTCTTGAAGAAAAAAATGTAAAAAGATACAAAATTCATCAATTAATCTTGGGAAAAAAAAAAAAAAAAAACCACGAAAATCGTCAAATAATCAGGGAAAAGAAAATTTAGAAATTTGAAAAACAATTGAAAAAAAAAAAAAAAAAAAGCATTAATTTTGACAAAGAATTCTGAAAATAAGTAGCAAATTTAATTGTATAGGGCAAAATTGGGAAATTTCTTTACCGGCCACTGACCAGTAAGACTAATTTTTCAAGTGGCCACTTGTTTAAACTAGTGGCCACTTTTTTATTTAAAAATACTAAACAGTTAAAATTTCTATAAGTATTAATGTAAGACTGATTAGCATAAATAAATATGTTAATATAAATAATACATTGGAACTTAAAAAAAGTAGAATTGTTGATAAATGTAAGTAAATTGTATTCTCTCCTTGTAAAAAAGTGGCCGCTGATGGACAATTTTTCACTGGCCACCTTATTTCATTTACTGGCCCTGTGGCCGGTGGCTAGTGCTAATTTTGCCCTTTATTTAATTGTATACCTGCTTGTTCAGGGAATTTTTTGAGATTTGGTCAGGGAAAGTCATGGAATTTGCCATTCATGTTTTGCTGGGAACCTTGTATGGGCGGTTCTAAGAGGCGGGGGGGGAGGGGGGGGTGAAGTCCCCCCCCTTTGGGCTAATAAAGGGTTTACAAAGTGACATTATGCGTCCTCTCGAGATATAACTTGGGGCAAAGCTCGAGTCTGTCACGGCCTGGCATGGGTCGCCCCAGTGTAAGTCCACGAGATTTGGACTGGGTAAGGTTTTCTCTCATTTTAAATCTGGTCGTGTCCTGATCTTGCTTTTTTTGAGAGTCAGATAGGAACAGACTTTTTTTTCTTACAGACTGAGCCTGGTCTCGATTTCATTTTTCCTAGAAGTTTGCATTGGACAAAATTTCCAGGTCGTGGCTCGGTCCGGAATAAAAGTTACATATTCAATCCGTCTGTGATTTAGATAGTATGATAAACATTATTGGGCTTACCGCGACCTGTGCAGCTAAACGTTTGGTACATCTCTGATCTGAATTTCTTTGAAGGACCATGTTCACGGATAAAAGCGAATTTTGTTAAAGGATCGCTATAAAACGCAAATTTTGTCAAAGGATCGCGATCAAAACTGGGTCAACCATTCTCGCAAGAGTAAAAACCGAATCTTTAACTGACTCAAATCCGAAATATATGACGATCTGCCCCGATGCGATAAGCGCAGATAAAAAGTAGAAGTCAACCTGAACAATAGCAAAATATAGTTGTTAACCGAACTCACACCTGACCCTAGGCAAAACATCAAAATTGATTTGACCCGCAACAAACAGTAGAAGTTAACCAAATCCAAACGCGACCCACAACAAAAGTAAAAATTAACCTGGTCTGCAGCAAAAAATAGAGGCGAACCGGACATAAAATTCTGAGAAATGATCGTGGAGAAAACACGAATTTCTTTAATGGATCGTGAAACAGACGCTCATTTCGTCTAAAATTTGCGAAAAAGAACGAACATTTTATCAAAGGACTCACCGGAATCACTTCGAGCCAATGCGAACGCTTCTTGCAAAAATAAAAACCAAATCCTAAACTTCTCCATATCAGAATTGTATGTCAAACTGCCCCAAATGCGCTAAGTACAGCTAAAAAGAAAAAGTCAACCCGACCAACGACAAAATGTAGTAGTCGACCGGACCCAAACCCGACCCAAAAGCAAAAAATCAGGAATTAACTCGAACCGCAGCAAAGAGTAGAAGTCAACCGGACCCAAACACGACCCAAGTAGAAATTAACGCGACCAGGAGCAAAAAAAAAAAATGGAAGCCAAACGGAACCAAACACGACCCACAGCAAAAAAGTAGACGAAACACGACCCGCATTAAAAAAATGAACTCCGACCCGTGCATCAGACTGGAGTTTCCAAATTTTTAAAATCCCCCCCCCCCCCCCCCCTTGAGGACTTTCCAGATCCGCCCTTGCCAATAATGCTTTTGGAACAAAATAAAGGAATGTATCTGTAATTCATTCTAAACAGTATTAAAACTAATTGACATATTAAAAGAATTTTACAATAAGTAACTTTAAGGGTACTTATAAGTACCGTCAATAGATAGACGGTTAAAACTATCAAGACCTTTCCACTTGTGTTAACATTAGCAATTTTCTCATACCATAATTCCTATTCAGATTTCATTTCCAACATTAAGACTTTATTGTCCAAATATTGAGACAGATTCTCTAATTTGCTTATTCTTTCCAAAGAAGCAAACCCTGAAAGAAGTATACTTGAAAATCTGTTTCCGTATCTTTGTTCAAAATGGATTTAATCATTCAAATTTTTAATAAGACTTTCTGTGCAAGGAATAAAGATTATGACCCTGTAATATTCTTCAGCAGATGTAATTCGAGGGTTTACACGTATTGTCTGTCTAAATGTTAGTCAGGATCCTTTTTATAGTTTAGAAGACATCTTCCCCAAGTTTTGATGCAGAATTAAATATCTCAAGAAAATTTACAGCGCTGTATATTTCTATATTCTGTATGTTTCTGTATGATAATTAGGACATATTTAGTGTGTGTTACGGTTGATATCATGTCATGAAACCTTTCTTGAATATAAATTGACAATGGATTTGTTGGAAAGAAAAGTCACAAACAAATAAGCTTATGAGAAAATCCATAATGTTCATGACTGCCAGGAAAGCTCTAGTAGCTGAAGAAATCGTCCGTGTGTATGGGAAACATTTTATAGTACATTGCAAATGCATTTAAACAGCTCAACAAAAGCTAATATGCTTTTATGTTTCACGATAACTCTTGTGCCGCAAAGGCGGAGAACTAGTTTTCTTTTATTTTCTGGGGTGTATGATAAATTGTCGCTTTAAGGGCTAAATTTGCCTTGGAGCAATTTCTTAAAAAAATGTCACTTCATCAACAGTTCCAAGACAGTTTCGGATGGCAAGAATCAGCATGCTGATAGATAATGCAAGGTTCAAATGGTGGCTTGCACAATGAGCGTACCTAATTTTACAATATTTCTGACATTTTCTGGACTAGACCTTACTAACATAACCAGCCATGTTAGCCGCTCCGTCACAATCCTGAGAGATGCATTTAAACATGTCAATACTTAGTTCATAGCAACATTCTACTATCTCTACTGTTATAGTTTTGGTGGACAAGTCATTTAATGGGATGAAATCTAAAATATTATTGGGGTTTGTGAATTTTATAAATACTCCATATATCTAATACAAAGGAAATCTGTGCTTGAAATGTTAATAGTTTCTACAACAAATTAAAAGACATTGCATTATTTATTTTGTAATTGGTTATTCGATAATTATACCTGAGCATATTTCAATAATTTCATTCTGAATACCTGCTCTGAAGTAAGTAGAATTTCTACAACTGTTTATATTGTCACATTTCTTCATTTTTAGACTTTACTCTAAATCTTGAAAAAACTTAGCTGGCAGTCTTGTTATCGGTTTTCTAACATTAGAGGACTACTATATAATCACCACAATGTATAGCATTTTTTACTTTGCTCAAAATGTGGGTGATAGGATGTTAGATGACGCCTTCTAGAAAACTCTTTAGGAGGCGCTTTGAATATATGTCCGAAAATCGCTACATAAAGGTATCTATTCCTGGAGTAATTAATAAGGTAATTACAAATAAGACAAAGAAACTTTCCCAGACAAACGGACCACCCTGTGCACATTTTATTTCAATTAAGGATTCATGCGAAACAATTTGAAGCAAAATTATTCAAAGAACTAGGGGATGATGGCCGGGAAATGGCATCTTTAGAGGTTTGACGATATCCTGTTGTATCTCTTGGCATTATTCCTTTTCAAAATATCCTGCTAGTAGTTTTTTAAATAAAAAATCTTTAACAGTTATAGTATCAATTTCAAAAATACTTGTTACATTAAAATCTTTGTTTTTCACATAATTTCACGTTACGATGGACTATTAATTTTTTGTCTCCTTTCTCTACAAAATATTTTAACACTGATTACTCTAAGCTTTCATTATATAATGATATAATGAGAATAGAGAAAATTAAGGAAGATCATAACATGCAGGTAAATGTTTTGTTATTAACTTATATGCCATACGCGTATTTTAAACTTACTTTTTCGTAGTTCAGTTAATTATATGGAATTTTACTTATCGAATTTTACTGTGCATGAAGTTATAATGGCGTTTTAAGCAGAAATGGTATTTTTACAGGTAGATACGTAGAGGAAGAATGTATCCAAATAAGCGATATACTAAGGGTTGCGATAACTTTAATAGAGAAAATTTACGTTTTTAGAACAAAAAATATACATAGTTCAAATATAATGAAAGGCAAAAACATAAAATAATAATAATAATAATAATAAAACATTGACAATTTTTTTTATCATTCGAAGTAACTTTGCAAATTTTTTTAAACTTTCGGGAGGGGCTTCAGCCCCCTTAGCCCCCTCCCTGGCTACGTGCCTGCTCCCAGTAGCAGAAAGTGCGAGACGTGTGACGTGCGTCGCAGATTTATTTTAGTCCTTGCAGATAAATTTGCCGACTTGGAAAAGAAAAAAATATTTAAAATTTAAGGGGGAAAAAAAAAGTGGACAGAAAGTAAAAAAAAGGCAAATTTCGTCCAAAGATCGCGAGAAAAAAACGACAGATTTCTTTAAACGATCGCAAAAAACTGCAGATTCTGACAAAAGATCGCGAAAAAATGGCAGATTTCGTCAAAAAATCACGAAACAATATTAAATTTCGTTAAAAAAATCATGAAAAACGGCCAAATTCGTCAAAACATCGCGTAAAAAATGGTATTTTTTGTCAAAAAATCTTGAAAAACAGAATGTTTTGTCAAAAGATCACAAAACAGACAGATTCCGACAACATTTATTGAAAAAACAATAAATTTCGTTCAAAAGATCGCGAAAAAACGATAGATTTCATCAAAAAATCGCAAAAAGCGGCAGATTTCAACAAAAGATCGTAAAAAAAGATAGATTTCATCAAAATGTCGCGGAAAAAAGTCCGATTTTGTCAAAAAATCAAGGAAAAATTGTAAATTTCGTTTAAAAAAATGATAAAAAACGGCTAATTTCGTCAAAAACCCGCGTATAAAATGGAATCTTTCGTCAAAAAATCTTGAATCGTGTAAAAGACGGATTTCGCCAAAAGATCGCGAAAAAAACGGTAAGTTTCATCAAAAGATTGTGAAAAAATAATAGATTTCATCAAAAAGTCGCAAAAAACAGTAGATTTCAACATTAAATTGTAAAAAAAAAAAAAAAAAAAAAAAAACCCATAGATTTCATTGAAAAACGGCAGATTTTGACAAAAGATCGCTATAAAAAGTCAGATTTCGTCAAAAAGTCTTGGAAAAATGGTAAAATTTGTTAAACGAAAAAAAAACCCGGCTAATTTCGTCAAAAAATCTTGAAGAAACGGAATCTTTTGTCAAAAGATCGCATAAAAACAATAGATTTCACAAAAAAAATCGCAAAAAATGGTAGATTTCTTCAACAAATTGCGAAAAAATGGTAAATTTCGTTAAAATATCTCGAAAAAGCTGCATATTTTGTCAAACAATCATGAAAAAAATGAAATTTCGTTAAAGGGGTGTAAATAAATAAATAAATAAAATAAATAAAAAGTAAGTTGTGTATTTTTCTGCTATAAAATTCTTGTTTTTGCTGCTACAAAATTGTTTTTCTCTTTCTTTCTCCAAAAACTGATTTTCAAGTCCCCAAATTGTTTTTTGCGCAGTTCCAAAAACAGATTTTTCTGCACCAAATTTTTTTTTTTTTTGACCGCAAATTTTAACAAATTTTTAGATACACATCCAGTGTATTTACAAAAATTATCATTCAAAATTTTCTATTTCTTTTTCATAATATTTATTAGGTATTTCAAGGTATCACTGTAAAACTATAATATATATACTTTATGGTAAAGAAATGGTGACTTTAAATTTTCAATTCAGCCTTTTTGAATAAATTTTAAGATTTGATATTTTAAATGATTTTTGTCCCCTTTTTTTGAAAAAAAATTTAGCACGTTTGAACATTTTATTATCACTTATTTTATTTTAACATTTTATTATGATTTAACAAATAAACAATTTTTGAGAATTTAAGAAAGCAGTATAGCATCTACTGTTCAATGGAACTGGAATTGTTTTCTTCATTTTATCACTATTTCACGTGTGATAATATAAATGATTTTTTTTTCTTCAGGTTATATTATAACTGGAATATAGTTGTCTTTTCATAACATTAATCAGAAAGAACTGTATTTATAATGTACATACGAAAATTATAACATGCCCTCCCGCAGACAAATTTCATCCTGCTGCATTGCTGTCGCAGACACAACCATAACTTTCTGCTACTGGGCATTCACTGTTTGCATCAGTTATTGTAATTCATTGTAGTTTCAATTATTTAGTTTTTTGTTAGCTAATATTTTTTGGTTTATTTTATATTTCTCCCTATTTTTAATACAAATGGCACCAATTCTAGTTAAAATTCTGAGATGTTTTATAAAATGTTACATACACATTGTTTAACTATTATCTGCTTGCAACATACTTTTGCTTACATACCTAATGTTTACACACATGTTATAAGTTTTGCATTTTCTGTGTTTACAATCATCAAATATCATTTATACATTTGAAGTTTATAATAATACATTTTTCATTTAAGTTTCATGTTATAGGACTAATAAGGTGTACAGTTACGCACTATCATGAGTGATATCATTTTCAATTTATTTTTCATGGCAACTCGGTCTATTATAATAATTTTTCCATCATATTCCCATTGCTTATAATACTTCAAATAAGTATTTGTAAATAGTAATAATACAGAATTGTTCACTGCTCATAATGTTAACTCAAGTGAGCATCGAATTCATTTTTCTATGACTGTTAATAACTATAAATCATTAAAATGTTTTATGAATAACATGCAAAAATGTATTTAGAAAAATATACTTGTAGTATTTATTAGATTTTTTTTCTTCTGTTTAGCTTGGTATTCTCAAAGTAAAGTTGTTCCTTTTGTTGCTACAATGGTATGTATATTGCAGTAATAAATTTGAAATTTTGTTTATATGTGAACAGAGTTCTATAAATAAATGCATGCACAAACACCATGCATGGAAATTTTTCTGAAAGATTTGAAACTTTTGCAAAAAAGAAAAAGAAAAACGATATTTTTGGTTTTGTAACTTTTTTTTTTTTTTTTAATATTGCAAATTTTAAATAGTCTTTAATTTTATGTATGATTTATATATTGTTTGTCTACAATTTGCAAAGTTTAAAGACACAAAATATTGTTCTGATATCACACTCTTTTATTTTTACAATTCCACAGATACTTGGCATGGGTTGTTTTTCCTTGGTTGGCTGCAGTGACTCCTTGCAACGGCAGTTAAATAGTAGATGTAATTTCATAGTGAATGAGAGTGACTGGCATTTTGTGTGAAGAGATAGTGTTAAGGATTGGCAGAGTTTCCCCCAGATTTAAAAAGGGGCAGGGCGCTACTGTTCTGAAAAGGGCACTTTTATAGGATTGAATCTAGAATTTAGCGGTTCAAAAAATCGTGGAAATACAGAAATTTCGTAAAAAAAATCCAGAATAAAATCCAAAAAATAAAAAAAGGTAAATTTTGTTAAGATTGCATAAAAATAGCCAATTTTGTTAAAAGATCGCAAAAAAACAGCAGGTTTTGTTGTAAGATCACGAAAAAACGACAAAATTTCGTGAAAAGATTGCGAAAAAAAGCTGCAAATTTGTGACGGATTGAGAACAGAACATTGTGGGGGATGGGGGTCGCCCTGGGCGCAGAAATTTAGGAGGTGCCAAATTTATACTGCAAATGTAATTTTTGAACTGTCATAAGAAAAAGTTGGGAGAGGGTGGCATCAAATTATAATTATGCTCCTGGTATAATTTTCTCTTTGCTCGAAAATGATTGTGAATCAGGAAAATTCACTTTTGAAGCAATAAAAACACAATTTTGAAACAAGAAAATTAGTTTATAGAACAGAAAATTTCACTTCTGGCATTACTTTTTTTTTTTTTTGTGCTACTTTGTTGCACAAAATTGTTGCATTTTTTGTGATCTTATGACGAAATCGGCAGTTTGTTGCAAATTTTTTGACAGAATGTTCCGTTTTATTGCGATTTTTGGACAAAATTTGCCGGGTTTTTTAAGCTATTGCATAGCTTTTATCACGGGCTTTGAGCGCGGCGACCGAATCCAAAAATTCCGTAACGCGAAAAATCCTAACACATCGGTAACGAAAAAACCTAACACTCGGGTAACGTCGTTTCAGCTCGGCAGACTTCGGCATGGTATCGTTCGGTAGACTTCGGTAGACATTGATGCGGTATTTTTCAGATATTTAGAGAATATCAAATCTCAAACTTATGTTTCTTATTTCAGTTACCATAAATCTATAGTTTCAATGATGAAAATTCCTGATAGAATGTGTATAGAAAAAAATCGTCTTAAGATAAAATAAGGTAGGATAATGTAGCTTTTGGTGATTGGAGACCCGCCCAACGGTGAGAATCGAAAAATTTCAAATGCTTATAACTCGCGATCTAAATTTCGTAGCGTGGCCAAATTTTGTTTGGTAATTTATTATAAGAGAGTGTTAATTTTTGGTGACAAGAGACCCCCCACGGTGAGGGTCGAAAAATTTAAAATGCTTAAAACTCGCGATCTAATTTTCGTAGCGCGGCCATATTTTGTTTGGTAATTTATTATGAGACAGTTTTAATTTTTGGTGACAGGAGACACCCCCCCCCCCCCCTATAGTGAGGGTCGAAAAATTTGAAATGCTTATAATTCGAAATCTAATTTTTGTATCGCGGCCAAATTTTGTTTGGTAATTTATTATATGAGAGTGTTAATTTTTGGTGACAGGAGACCTCCCACGGTGAGGGCCGAAAAATTTAAAATGCTTATAACTCGAGATCAAAGCGTGGCCAAATTTTGTTTGGTAATTTATTAAGAGACACTGTTACTTTTGGGGACAGGTGATCTCCCACCTTGGGGATCGAAAAATTTAAAATGCTTATAACTCGCGATCTAATTTTCGTAGCGCGGCCATATTTTGTTTGGTAATTTACTATGAGACAGTTTTAATTTTTGGTGACAGGAACCCCCCCCCCCCCACGGTGAGGGTCGAAATATTTAAAATGCTCGCAATCTAATTTTCGTATCGCGGCCAAAATTTGTTCGGTAATTTATTATGAGAGATTGTTAATTTTTGGTGACAGGAGACCCCCTACGGTGAGGGTCGAAAAATTTAAAATGCTTATAACTCGCGATCAATTTTCGTAGCGTCGCCAAATTTTGTTTGGTAATTTGTTATGAGACAGTGTTACTGTCGGTGACAGGACACTCCCCTCGATGAGGGTCGAAAAATTTAAAATGCTTATAACTCGCGATCTAATTTTCGTATCGCGGCCAATTTTTTTTGGTAATTTGTTATGAGAGAGTGTTAATTTTTCGTGCCAGGAGACCCCCCACGGTGAGGGTCGGAAAAGTTAAAATGCTTATAACTCGTGATCTAATTTTCGTAGCCCCGCCAAATTTTGCTTGGCAATTTATTATGAGACAGTGTTACTTTTGGTGACAGGAGACCCCCCACGGTGAGGGTTGAAAAATTTAAAATGCTTATAACTCGCGATCAATTTTCGCAGCACGGCCAAATTTTGTTTAATGATTTATTATGAAACAGTGTTAAATTTTGGTGACAGGAGACCCCCCACGGTGAGGATCGAAAAAGATAAAATGCTTATAACTCGTGATCTAATTTTCATAGCGCGGCCAAATTTTGTTTGGTAATTTATTATGAGACAGTGTTACTTTTGGTGACAGGAGACTCCCAACGGTGAGGATCGAAAAATTTAAAATGCTTATAACTCGTGATCTAACTTTCGTAGCACTGCCAAATTTTCTTTGGTAATTTATTATGAGACAGTGTTAATTTATGGTGACAGTAGATCCCCCATGGTGAGGGTTGAAAATTTTAAAATGCTTATAACTCGTGATCTAATATTCGTAGCGCGGCCAAATTTTGCTTGGCAATTTATTATGAGACAGTGTTACTTTTGGTGACAGGAGCCCCCCCCCCCCCCCCCCCCCGGGTGAGGGTCGAAAAATTTAAAATGCTTATAGCTCGCAATCTAATTTTCGTATTGCGGCCAAATTTTGTTTGGTAATTTATTATATGAGAGTGTTAATTTTTGGTGACAGGAGACCTCCCACGGTGAGGGTTGAAAAATTTTAAATGCTTATAACTCGAGATCAAAGCGCGGCCAAATTTTGTTTGGTAATTTATTAAGAGACACTGTTACTTTTGGTGACAGGTGACCTCCCACCTTGGGGATCGAAAAATTTAAAATGCTTATAACTCGCGATCTAATTTTCGTAGCGCGGCCATATTTTGTTTGGTAATTTATTATGAGACAGTTTTAATTTTTGGTGACAGGAACCCCCACACGGTGAGGGTCGAAATATTTAAAATGCTCGCAATCTAATTTTCGTATCGTGCCCAAGTTTTGTTCGGTAATTTATTATGAGAGATTGTTAATTTTTGGTGACAGGAGACCCCCCCACGGTGAGGGTCGAAAAATTTAAAATGCTTATAACTCGCGATCAATTTTCGTAGCGCGGCCAAATTGTGTTTAATTATTTTTTTATGAAACAGTGTTAAATTTTGGCGACAGGAGACCTCCCACGGTGAGGGTCGAAAAAGTTAAAATGCTTATGACTCATGATCTAATTTTCGTAGCGCGGCTAAATTTTGTTTGGCAATTTATTATGAGACAGTGTTACTTTTGGTGACAGGAGACCCCCCACGGTGAGGGTCGAAAAATTTAAAATGCTTATAACTCGCGATCAATTTTCGTAGCGCGGCCAAATTTTGTTTAATGATTTTTTATGAAACAGTGTTAAATTTTGGTGACAGGAGACCCCCCCCCCCCCACGGTGAGGGTCGAAAAAGTTAAAATGCTTATAACTCGTGATCTAATTTTCGTAGCCCGGCCAAATTTTGCTTGGCAATTTATTATGAGACAGTGTTACTTTTGGTGACAGGAGACCCCCCACTGTGAGGGTCGAAAAATTTAAAATGCTTATAACTCGCGATCTAATTTTCGTATCGCGGCCAAATTTTTTTTGGTAATTTATAGTGAGACAATGTTAATATTAGTGACAGGAGATCTCCCATGGTGAGGGTCGAAAAATTTAAAACGCTTATAACTCGCGATCTAATTTTTGTAGCGCGGCCAAATTTTGTTTGATAATTTATTAAGAGACAGTGTTACATTTGGTGACAGGAGATCCCCCCCCTCCCCACGGTGAAGGTCGCAAAATTTAAAATGCTTATAATTCGTGATCTAATTTTCGTAGCGCGGCCAAATTTCGTTTGGTAATTTTAATAAGACAATGTTAATTTTTGGTGACAGGAGACCGCCACGGTGAGGATCGGAAAATTTATAATGCTTGTAACTCGCGATCTAATTTTCGTAGCGCGGCCAAATTTTGTTTGTGACGGATTTAAATTTTGAATATTAAAGATTAGCAGAGATTAAAATCAATTAGCACAATGAAAGCTTTTGCTTTTAGTCCCTAAATCTGTAAAAAGTTAAAGTCCGGAAAATTAAATAACTAAAATACTGTATGTTGATGAAATAAATACAAATAAGTTAAAAACAAACTAACGTTTATTTAAAAAGAAATAAAGATAAAAACAATATAATTAACAAAAGGTATTTAAATATATTAAACAATTAAAACAGGAAACAAAATAAACTGACTTCATGGCAGGCAAAAATTATACTTCAGTAAACAAGGTATGTTACATCTGATTGCTTGACGATCTGTAGCCATAATGTCGATTCAAAAAGGGCAGTAGTATAATGGAGAGTTTCTTGAGGGATTTTGGTAGTTGCATATATTTGTTAGAAGGTTTAGAAGAGGTATGATCACGTATATTAGTAGCTGTTATTCCATTGGAATACATAGAAGAGGCATGATCAGTATAGAATCAGTCCAGGTTCGGATGCTCGAAAAAAAAACCCCACGATGATTGCTAAGTTACAATTTATTTAGACATATATTACTAAGGGGGGCACACTTACAGCACTCGGAGAAAATCTCCGAACCAAAAATTAGCACGTTGACAAGACAAGCGCAGAGAGTCAAGTGACCTCGTACATAGCAACAAACTGCCACCTTTGGCATCATAGAAAATCGCCAACATACACAAGTTCGCCCATGCACAATGGATAGTATACGCCAAATACAGTTAAAATGCAGCCGGCAAGATAAGACTTCAATATGGTTTCCAAGCTGGGATGGGAAAGGAAAAGGTTGCCAAACGATAAAATGTTACACGTGTTATTATGTCTAATAAAGAGGCACACCAAAGGGATATCAGATTTTACTGCGCAGATGTTAAATTCTTTTTAGGGTTTTGTCGAGAAAGGAAAAGAAGCGTAAGCATAAATTTTAACTGCGAAACAGAGATGATGTCCATATAAGGTAATGCAGAATTGCCTCGATCGGAAATAGCAGACATCTGGAAATAGCTTTAAACGGTTGATTAATATGTGAGTGTATTTCTCACAGACAAAGTTAAGCAGCTGCCGATTTTTCGGTTAGAGAAAAACTAGGCGAGGGAAAAAAAATGGAAAGTGAATGAAGGACACTTAAAACTGATTTTGAATTGAAAAGAGACAGGGGGGAAGGAATAATTTAAGAAAATAACCAATATATAACGAAATAATCGTTATAAGTAGTACATCTGATTAAAACCACTGACTAAACAAATGTTATCGTGAAACTTTCCCCCACTTCACCAGCTGTTAGACTTCGTACGTAAACATAGAGAAGCTTTCAAACTCGGCTCGAATACAACGGCCCTTTTTCACGGACTTCACATCGCTCTCAGTAAAGTGGAGAAAACGTCAAAAGAGATAACACCACACTTCTGCTTCTCGGTCTCAAGTAAAATTAGTTTTACTAAACACTTAACAAAACTAAAGAACGGCACTTTAACAACCACGTAAATAAAACTAAACTAAAAGTTAAATCATAATTATCAAACTGAACAAGACGAACGTAAACACTTCATACTGAAACATTAAGACAAGGATCTAAGCTATTGTCAAAGTATTTATACTAGAAGGGAAACGAAAAGAAACTTATTACGCATGCAAAAGGGCAGATGAAGCGATGGTCAAATGAGAAACCATTATGACGAAACGTCATACCGGAAATGGGCGGTAGACAAATGACGTCACCTTGTGACGGTCAAGAAACACGTCATTACAGCTTCCGATTGCATACGAAGTACGACGGGAAAACAATAACAAGCCGGGAGTTTTAAAAGGTAAAAAGTGTTGGAAATAAATGTAAGGTAAGTTAAATAACTATTGTTTATATGAATGAGAACTTTAATAAAGATAGATTAATAAAGTTAACCAGATTTAATGAAAGGAAACTTGTTAAATGAAAAAGGTAAAAATGGTATTTTAATAAAAGGTAAATAATAAACAGTAAAGGTTATAATAAATGAATAAACTTTAAAAATAGGATGAATGTAATTAGGTTACTATAAATAAAGATAGATTGACTATAGAAATGGAGATATGGCCGGAAAGTGGCAAGAACAGGGTGACATTTCCTGTCAAAAGCCCCCCCTCTTGACACTTGAACGGCCTGAAAAAGAGCAAAAGCTCACAGAACCACTGAAAAACATGATCTTACAACCATAGACACAGGTTCTACAAGAGCCTAAACTAAATATGCATCCACCATCTCCACAACCTATCAAAAAAAAAAATTCTTGACCTATAACAAAAATTTACTGAAACTTTAAGCAGAAAAACCTCTAAAATAGAAAATACACTCCAGATCGCCAAGTCAGATATTGCTTTAACATTATAAATCATAAACATAAAAATACATATAATACACAAATTACATATAAACACATAGATTACAAATAACAAATATTAGTACAAATTTCATTTTTTCAGCCCCCCAAAAGTTAATTCTTAAATACCCCATACATGCTGCAATTCATTATATCAAATATATCAATTCAATGATCAACATTAAAAAGTTTTAAAAATTGAAGCTAGAAAATCTTACAGTTCCTAACATTACAAAAAGAACTGCTAGTGTAAGCATCCATCTAAAAAAATAATCTTTAAGCTACAGTTAAAAATTAATATTTGAAAAACTTAAATACAATCTTTGCAAAAATCCATATTTGAAAAATTTAAAATAAATTTTGTACAATTTTGCAAACATTTATCTATGTGGCAGCCTCAAAAAAAAATCCTAAGCAGTACGTACATATTAAAGATGACAGTAACTCATCCTTTTCCATTCTGATCTATTCCCCAAGAAAATACTAGGCAAACAAGAAAAACAAAATGGTAGATTCCAATAGGGCCCTTTATCAAAACCTACCCATAAAAAAATTAATAAAATTCAAAAATAAATTACTGTAGTATACTGTTCAAATACAAAAAAAAAATTCCTCAAGAAGTAAATCTCCAATCCTCAATATATCCAGCGATCCTGAAAACTTATAATATAAACGAGCAACAAAAGAATAATAAGCTGTTGATGTTTGACCTCTTTCAAAAAAAAAAACCTAACAAACTTGCTGAAATCCCTGAATCGAATGAATACCAAGCAGTCAATCCAAGGATCCCAGCCCAAGCAGCACCAATGCCGAGGCACGCACATACTCAAGGCTCCGGGACCTACCTGTGGCCACAGGATTTCATACACACCACACACATTCTACATATACACCCAGATATACCAGATTCGAGGCAACTCTTGAGGACAAAACTAAAAACCAGTCTCAAAAAAAAACTTTCATCTAATAAAGCAAAAATCGGTATATAAAATTTCTATTTAGCTACAAAGTTAAAATTTTAATTCAGGGGATAGATGATCAGATCTATTCAAAACGGGAGAGAGTATCAAGTAAAAATAGGTATCCGGTTCTTACAGTTACATGAACCGACCCTTAAAAATTTAACTTGATTTAAAAAAAAAATTTAGCATCCTAACTTTCAGCTAAAAGCAATTCATCTCTCTAAATGACTGCCCATGATTTAAATAACAGCTACCACGACAAAAACTTTTAAACCCCTGGAATGACTTTAAAGTCAACCAAACTTCTCAATTTCAAGTTCTTTTAACTCTTACTTTCATGAGCAACTTAGAACCAGTTACCTCTAACCTTACCAAAACTGACCTAGGACAAAACTTTAAAGCTTCCTATTCTCTACATTTTCCCAATACAGGAACCACCTGCCAAAAATAATTCAAATGAATTTGAATCTTAAAAATATTAAACTTTGATCCAAACTCTTAAAAAAAATTGAACTGGCAAAAAAATTTTTCTATCTTCACCAGAGAATGGTCAGAAAAAGGTCAGCTAAAAACATGGCTTAAACGTTTCCAGGGTATAACAAAATTAAAATAATTTAACAATTAAAATCTATTTCTTCAAAATTTCAAAACTTTAACAAAAATCCATCCACATACGAAGTTTAACGGCCTATTCTTCATGTCTCTTAACTTGAAAGTACGAACAGCCATAAAAAAAAATTTCAAAATAACTTTAGAAAATATTTTATGTTTAACTTTATAAAATGTAATTTTAATGCCAAACCAAAAATTCTCCCCCTCAAAAATTTCCATTTCCAGCAATATTGGAATCAAATTGAGTCTTATAACCCCAGATCCAAATGCATGAAAACAATTTAACAGAGGATATAAAGAATGGTTAGCATTTCAAATTAAGCTCAAACTAATTCAAAATTATATAACATCAAAAATTAAGTTTAAACTACTTTAAAATATAAAACAAAATTAAGTTTAAACTATTTTCAAATTATATAACATTAAATAAAAATAGATTGAAAAAGCCATAATGAGGTTTAACTAAATCCCACTTTAATTACATAGGAATTAAAAAATGACATGTGAAGATTTATATCTTGCACATAATATTCAAAACATTTTAAAAACAAACCTCTTAAAAATTTAGGCAAAAAAAATTAAACAGGTTTTATAAAAAAAATTTCAAATAATCTTTTTCAATAAAGTTAAAAAAAATTAACTGTAAATCAAAAATATAACAAAATTTCAAGAGATCTAAAAAAAAATGGCCAAGCATTTCAAGTATTTAAAGAAAATGGCATGATACTTTGTCATGAGCTTAAAAACAGCAGCTTAAATTGACTTAATGATTCCTTAGAATCAATTACTCAGCTGAAATATAAACAAATTTAACACATATTCAAAATAGAATGTATCAGGGCAAAAATTCAACTTTTATTGCAAAATAATATCTTTAATATTGAAAATCAAAACAGTAGAAAAACACAATATATTACTGAATAATAATTTCTCAAATCAACTAATCCTGCATATAGCCTCATACAAGGTTATTTAAATGAGTACAGTTGATTATTCAAAAAATAAATTCAGCACTATTTCAAAATAAAAACAGTACAGTATATTATAAGCTTTTAATTGAAAATCTTGACCCCTATTTAAAACCTTTAAACTAATTTGTAAGCAAATTTATGAAATATGACCAGAGCTGAACTTTATATATAAACTATCAAGATTCAGGTAATTGAGGGTAAAGCACGGTAAAACCCTACAAACTTCTGAAATAACTGATAGTAAATAAATTTAACTGTAAAGAAAAATATTATTTAAAAGAGCATATTATAAAAGTTAAGCCATACTTATAAAATTTTAAGGGTCAAGATATAGCATTTAAGAAATTAACTGTAAATGAAAATAATAGAACTTAATAAAACTAAGTTATCCATGTCAGGCAAAAAATTGGGCAAACTTTAATACCCCGGAACATATGTTCCAAACCTGACAAGAAATTAACTATTCAAAATAAAAAAAAATGCTTTAAAAAAAATTATGATTTCGCCCTGATTTTAAAGTTAAGTTTAAATACTTATTTATTAAAGTTTAAAAATATTCAAAATTGCTCAAAAAGTCACAGTAAAAATTTAAATTAAGCTCCATTAATTAACCTTCATTCATATCAGCTCAATATACCAAAGTAATATAAAAAAAAAAATGCGACTTCATTCATGATTCAAAAGATCATCAAAATACAAGTTAAACTCCAAACAGGATGGACCAAAATCAGAAATTTCATGTTTAAAAAAAAATTTGCATAACAATGTATATATATTTTAAAATTTACACAACAAATATATATACTGAAAAAGATGCAAAGTTCTGACTGCAGCTACATTGATGGAGCACACTAAACTCTTCAAAAGCTTCTTGAAAATTTTACAGCATTGATATCACGACGCAGGGCTGAAAAGTCATTTCCAGTAGAGACCATTAAAAGCAGAAAAACTCAAGTCCTCAGCAAGCATGTCATTGATCTCAGGTGGCAAGTTCTTGGCATCAGTCAAAAAAAACTGCATTCACAATGACAGTTCAAAAATCCACTTTTTGGAGATTTAGATAAGTCAAGCCACTCAAAAACACCGGCAATAGTTGAAGATGAGTCCAGCCTTACTATCACACAAAAGTTCCGGATTGAAGTCATACCAAGAAAAAGTTGAATCTTGTTTCAAGAATATCAAACTGCAATGTTATCACTGCAATGTACCAACAAGAATATCAAAATGCAATGGCCCAGTACGCGGACCACTGCCAAAAACCACCTTCAACAGGCATAATTCTTTCAAAGATGACTTAAAAATTCTTACGAATATCATCTTTTATCACAATCAACATGGCAGACTCCAAAATCTTGAACCTCCATCTGTGTAACTGTACCAGGAACTCGAGGCCCGCAATCGCCAAAAAAGACTTGAATTCTTGAATAAATGTCATTTTTCATCACAATTATAACTTTTTGGCTGACATAAAGATCTTGAATCTCCTTCATCGAAACTGCACCAGGCATCAGGAAAGCCAGCATCTCCATCAGGTAAGTAGAATTAAGAAGTGTATGCCATGAAGCCAGAAAAATTTTTAAATTTAATTTTACCTCAAATTTACAAAAAAAATTTTCTAAGTTGCAAAAAAAAAAAAAAAAAAATTTATATATATATATCAAAAATTTATTAATTTTTCCTTAAATTTAAATAAAATTCCTTAAACTTTCAAAAATTACATTAAATTTACAAAAAAAATTAAGGTAACAAAAGTCAGTTAAATTTTTCACCTAAGTTAAAAAAAATTCAAAAATTACTATATCGTTTTAAAAATATTTGTTAAATTTAAATAAAGCTTATGCAATTTATTTAAAAACCAAATAAAAGTAATTTTTTTTTAACTATGAAATTTAATTAAAAACTGAACAAAATATAATAAATTAACTGCCCCCCCATCGCAAAGCATCGCTAAATGCCGATGGAAGCAGCGTTTATTACGATATCGCCGGACCGTTAAGGGTTAAAAAAAAATGGCAAATACAAACATAAACTAAAGTTTAAGAAACAAATATCTATTAAAAATTTTTTTATAAAATGAAAGAAAAACGCTAGATTTAAATTACATTTAACTATTACAAATTAATTTCTATTTTAATAAAAATTTATAACTCATTAATATATTAAATTAATAAAAGAAAATCAGGTTAGGGACGGGCCCATAACCTTGACGGATTTAAATTTTGAATATTAAAGATTAGCAGAGATTAAAATCAATTAGCACAATGAAAGCTTTTGCTTTTAGTCCCTAAATCTGTAAAAAGTTAAAGTCCGGAAAATTAAATAACTAAAATACTGTATGTTGATGAAATAAATACAAATAAGTTAAAAACAAACTAACGTTTATTTAAAAAGAAATAAAGATAAAAACAATATAATTAACAAAAGGTATTTAAATATATTAAACAATTAAAACAGGAAACAAAATAAACTGACTTCATGGCAGGCAAAAATTATACTTCGGTAAACAAGGTATGTTACATCTGATTGCTTGACGATCTGTAGCCATAATGTCGATTCAAAAAGGGCAGTAGTACATCTGATTAAAACCACTGACTGAACAAATGTTATCGTGAAACTTTCCCCCACTTCACCAGCTGTTAGACTTCGTACGTAAACATAGAGAAGCTTTCAAACTCGGCTCGAATACAACGGCCCTTTTTCACGGACTTCACATCGCTCTCAGTAAAGTGGAGAAAACGTCAAAAGAGATAACACCACACTTCTGCTTCTCGGTCTCAAGTAAAATTAGTTTTACTAAACACTTAACAAAACTAAAGAACGGCACTTTAACAACCACGTAAATAAAACTAAACTAAAAGTTAAATCATAATTATCAAACTGAACAAGACGAACGTAAACACTTCACACTGAAACATTAAGACAAGGATCTAAGCTATTGTCAAAGTATTTATACTAGAAGGGAAACGAAAAGAAACTTATTACGCATGCAAAAGGGCAGATGAAGCGATGGTCAAATGAGAAACCATCATGACGAAACGTCATACCGGAAATGGGCGGTAGACAAATGACGTCACCTTGTGACGGTCAAGAAACACGTCATTACAGCTTCCGATTGCATACGAAGTACGACGGGAAAACAATAACAAGCCGGGAGTTTTAAAAGGTAAAAAGTGTTGGAAATAAATGTAAGGTAAGTTAAATAACTATTGTTTATATGAATGAGAACTTTAATAAAGATAGATTAATAAAGTTAACCAGATTTAATGAAAGGAAACTTGTTAAATGAAAAAGGTAAAAATGGTATTTTAATAAAAGGTAAATAATAAACAGTAAAGGTTATAATAAATGAATAAACTTTAAAAATAGGATGAATGTTAATTAGGTTACTATAAATAAAGATAGATTGACTATAGAAATGGAGATATGGCCGGAAAGTGGCAAGAACAGGGTGACATTTCCTGTCAGTTTGGTAAATTTTGTTTGGCATATCTTTTATCGCGGGGTTTGAACGCGGCGAAAGAATCTAGAAATTCCGTAACGAGAAAAACCTAACACTCCGGCTAACGTCGCTTGAGTTTGACAGACTTCGGCACTGTATCCTTCGGTAGACTTCGGCAGACATTAAAGCGGTATTTTTCAGATATCTTGAGAATATCAAGTCTCAAACTTATGTTTTTTATTTCAGCTACCATAAACGTATATTTTCAATTATAAAAATTCCTGATTAACCTACATGTGTTTTAAGATAATAAAAATATTTTAAACGATATTAATTTCTCATTTATTCAATAAAAGAGAAAAAAAAAAATGTTTTGTTATCGGTGATCACGCTCAAAAAGTATAACTTGAATTAATATCAAAGACAAAAAAACTGCATAAATAAAAAGTAAATAAATAATTATGATTGCATAAGTTGATAAAAAATGCTATGCAATAGCTTTACCGCGGCAGTCCCCGAGTGCCACACGTCTTTTTTTTTTTTTTTTTTTTTTTTTGCAAATCTTTTGGCGAAATCTGTCATTTTATCACAAATTTTAACGAAAGTTGCTGTTTTTCAGATCATTTGGCAAAATGATCCGTTTTTCGCAAATCATTTGAAAGAAAATTTCTGTTTATCCCGATTTTTCGCCGAAATTTGTTGTTTTTTTTTTTCATGATTTTTTGAGGAAATCTGCCAGGGTTTTTTTCTATTTCTTGCGTAATTTATGTGCTATAGCACGTTCGTATCATTGCTGAAGGGCTGTGTTTTTTTCAAATGGTGGGGCAAGAAGGGTGCTATTTTTTAGAATGAGCGACCAGAAGGGCGCTAGTTTTTGGATGAGAGGCAAGAGGGGCGCTATTTTTTAATCTAAAGGGCAGGAGGGGCGGAGCGCCTCCCTGAAACCCTCTGGGGGAAACTGGATTGGGTTGGTCTTAAATTTATTGACAAAATAATTCATACTTTCCTAACATAGATTTTTGCTTTTTTATTTTTAATCAAAATATATATTTTTTAATTAATGTTAATTTTTAATTTAAATACAATTATTTGAAACTATGGGTTTAATTCATACCGTCAAAATGATGTAATTTGTGATTAAATATTAATTTGTCAAAAAATTTTGACCCTATATTTATATGCCCATAAAGTTTTTGGTTTTATGCAAGTCTGTGTTACATTACAGTATAACTTTTTTTCTTTTTGCTTAATCTCTTGACATCCATGCTTCATTTTGATGATGAAGGGCTATATGCCAGCCTATGCATTTTAAAATGTTAGTGTCACAAAATTTATCTTCTCTATTGCCCTGTTATATCAGTTGCATATGTCACAGAACAATCTTGTTCAAATATAAAACCATTACTGCATGGTGAATGACATTATGAGTTGTACATCATGGTCATTGGTTACCAAAAAGAGAAGATGTATAGAACACAGAATATGTCCTAAGTGTCAAGGAGTTGACTTGAGTTTTAGATTGAATGGGTTATTATTTCAATTTCTTTTTACTAATTTAAACATACTGCTTTTGACATCATTTATCAGTTTTAAGTATTGATTCATCATTTTGATGTAATTTCGTAAGCTATTAAATAAACAAATTATTTTAACAATTTACATAAGTAATTTTTGAATCGTAGCATTAAGAAATATTTAAATTGTAAAATTAAGATGATATGGTAAACCTATTGAAAGCTCAATTTGAATGAAGATTATCTTAATTTAATGCTATTTCTTTAATTCTGTCAATTATATTTTTAATTTCTTCTATCTTTAATAGAAGAAAATATTGTAATTGAAAAATTTTTTTTTCAACAGATTTACTTGTTTTAAGGGTCAGATATTCCAAAAAAACATGTTTTTACAAAATATTTGTCTGTTTATTCATATGTACCATCAAAAAGTGTATGAAGCTATGAATAGAATTGATTCAAATTTTTTGTGCATCCTTTTGGCTGTGGCAAGTAGCTTTTCCTTTAATATTAAAATATTCTGCCAAAAGAGGGCACTAATAAGGATTTTTGGGCCATTTTCAGGACCCGACTTAGACATTAGGGGAGCCCCCTTCTATCTTAAAATTTTTTGTAAATTATACTGAAGTGACTAAAACTAAAATTCATACCTATTGTATGTGTTCATCAATTCCGTGCCAAGTACTATTCACATTTATATACATAATAACAGAAGAAAGATAACTTTAAAAAATTATAGAATTCAATTTTTTTTTTTTTTTTTTTTTTTTTTTTTTTTCCAGTTACAGGAATATAAGGATAAATGTGAGGCCTTATGGGACATGGTGTATGGAAACAGAGGGGGTAGGAGAAGAAAGCCGCTTAAAACTTTAAAAAAAAAAAAAAAAAAAAAAGAAAGAATTTGGTCCTTTTTATCATTTGACACTGCTTTAACAAAAAATGTATAGCTGTCCTTGGGGGGGGGGGGGGGCCCAGGGCAATTGCCCCGCATGTCCCTGCTTTAGTTAGGCCCTGGCCATTTTCAATATTGTATCATCAAAAAAGTGTATGAAGTTACGCATAGAATTGAATCAAATTTCTTGTGTATTTTTCTATGACTAGTAAGTTCTTCTTGATTTAAAAAAAAAAAAAAATCTGTCAGAAGGGGTGCTGTAGTAACAATTTTTGTGCCATTTTCAATATTGTACCAATGAAAAGTGTATAAAGTTATGCATAGAATTGGTCAGCAGACCCTCCCTGAATTTGAAAGAAATCAGCCCAAAGGGTGCACTATAATCGCAATGTCTGCTATTTTTATTATTGTAGCTATTATCAAAAAGTGCATGAAGTTATGCATAGAATTGAACTAAATTTTTTGGGGTATGGCAAACAGGTCCTCCCTGAATTTGAAAAAAAAAAATTCTGGAAGGAGGCTCTGTAAAATTGATTTCCGTGCTATTTTCATTATTGTACCATCAAAAAGCGTATAAAGTTGTGTACAGAATTTAATAAAATTTTCTTGTGTATGTATGACCAGCAGATCTTCCTTGAATTTGAAAATATTGCGAGGGAAAGGACCATTGTGATAGCTTAGTGCTTTTTGTCTCATTCTCTCGTTTCTTTTTCATTCTATTATCCATCGGCTCGTACATAGATAGGAACTCGTGTCTGGCTAAGTCAGCTATTTGTAAACAGCTGATTACAGAATAAAGGAAAACTATTGATTTTAATAAACAACATGATCCACATTAACTTGTTTTTACTCTGAATAATTGACTGAAGTAGAAATTTAAGATGAAAATCAAACTTGATACAGCATTGAATTAATAATATTAAAGTATTAACATGTGTAACTATTTTTTGAAATATAAAATGTATGTATGAGATAGAAGAAAGTTTTGGGGTTGGCACATCTAACTAGTTTATAGTGACTTGTTTCTTTTTAAATAATGTATGTCACTGATGTAATAATTTTTTTTTCCTTAATACTGATTTTTTTTTCTTTATTTTAATGCATTTGAAATTGTTTAATTTGGTTAAAACACTATATATGTTTAACAGGCTAATGCTACTGGCAATGCAGACTACAAATCTGCAAGTTCTATTTATGATTTCTCTGCAATAGATATAGATGGAAATGAAGTGCACCTGGAGAAATATAGGTTTGTTTGCCTCTTAATTTCAGATTTTTATAAAAAGTATATAGGGTAGATGTACCAATAATGGACCGTTTTCTAGTAATGGGCTACCTCACAGCTTTTAAATTATGTAAAAAAGCAGCAATAAATAATAGTTAAACTTTTATTGATTTTTTTTTTTTTTTTAATTACCCTTTGCATGCTGTATAATCTGGATTATTTTTCTGCACTTTTCATCAAAGCAATTAGGAAGCAGAAAATAAAGTTTAACTGTTTTTCATTGAAAGTCTTAATGAACATGCTAAGAGAGGACTTACTTTATATTTTTTGTAAAATTAAATGTTTTTATTTTGATAGTAATTTCATATACCAATGGCCATTCACAAAATTTTAAGATTTTAGGAGGAGTATCCAATACTGGGCTTTTGGGTGTATTGGTGTGCTTCTATTATTTTAATTTAAATTATTTCTATTGAGCAATGTAACTGTGGGATTAGTTAAATATTGTTGAAAGATTAAGATAATATGGAAAAAATCTGGAATATAATAACTATTATTAAAAATATTTTAAAAGAAATTTCTTAAGAGGGTCCATTACTGGCACATCTACCCTATATACATGAACAGAGTCTCTCTCAGTTTCAAGTCGCTCCACACTGCCTGCTCTTTTTATTTTATAGACAGCATCTTTCTGGTTTCTCATCTGAAATAATATCATCTATTTTGCTCTTCGGTCAGAAAAAAAATATATATATATATATTAAGATGCCTTTTGTACTATGCATGCTTAGTTATAAATGGCTCATCTTGAAAAGAGTACCCTAAATTTTAAACATTAAAAGTATCTTCATAAATTAAAAATGCTTAATTAAATAATTAAAGTATGCAAAAAGAATCCTCCAAAAATGAAAATGTCCTTAAAAATTTGAAAAGTGCTATTTTTCTCTATAACTTTGATTTGTATAGTATATATTTCTGAAATTAAAATAGCTTTATACTCATTCTTCAAACTGATAAGTATAAAACAAAAATACCTAAAACACTAAAATTGTAAAAAGACAAATTAACAATACCCTTCCAAAAAAGTTTTTAAATTATTCTATCCATATGTTATTTTACTCAGCAATCTACTAGATAAAATAATTAAATAATAGGTTTAATACCAGATATAATTTTGAATACGTTAATTAAAATCTAAAATGTATTCAAATTTATTGCCATTTAATGTAAATTTGTTATGCTTTTATTCATGCTACCTTTTTTTTTTTTTTTTTTTTTTTTTTGTAAGTTTGTAAATGATTGATTTAAACATGATTATGTATTGTTAAATTCTTTAAATCTTTGTGAAACATCTGATATTGTTAATCCCTTTTGAAAATTTTAATTCCCGGAATTATTCTATATTCATAAACAGGGTACTGATATGTGTTCTCAAGTATCTCTGTTTTCAGGGGTTCTGCAGAGCCATGGTGTGGCACCTCAAAAGTTTTAATTCCCCATGAAATACAAATTCTAATAAATTTCTTTTTTCATTGTCTTTATCCAGGGTTGGCAAGTTTCTTCCACTGTGGAAAAAACTAGCCAGAAGAAATGGGTTTCTTCTAAGTGGAAGAAATTGCCATTCTTTAAGAATTTACAACTTTGTAACTTTCAACTTTGTAAAATACAAGAAATATTGTCTTCCTACAATCTTATGAATTAATTCCATTAGACCAAAACAAATTTAATAAAGTATGTATATTAAATTAATAACTACACTATTCTTTTAGCCAAAACCATACACGTCTAAAAGTATTCAGCTATTGGGTAAATGAAGAAAATAAATTTTATTCAAAACACACAAAATCAAATGTTATCTGTTTCAGTCTAACCAACATATTTTTTAATTATTTAAACTAATAGTAAATAGAGGAGATTATTCACCAACTTAAGAATGAAACCTGTTTAAATAGGACAGTGCTATCAATTTTATTAAGGTAAGAAATGTACAATAATTATTGTATAAAAAACAATTCATTAAAATTCCCTTTTTTTTAAACTACAATGCAACATAGTATAGCAAAATAGTTTATTAGCAGCAGGATGCTGCACCCAGTTTCTGAATTTAAAATGAAAGAGTGCAAAAGGTAAAAAGAATTATTTCCAGTCCTGTACTTCATTATAGTTTAAGATTTTTGACATACCCACATATATTTTTAGAACATTACTCTTTTAAAATCAGCACTTGGATACGCATACTAGATGCTAGTATAAGTATTCAAATTTATTGCAGCGTAAAATAATGCATTTTTATATGAAAAATAAACAATTCGTAGATAATATATTTTTTTTTCTATTTTTACATAAATGTCATAATTAATTTTAAAGAAATTCCCTGTACCACTAAAGTTATAAATTCCATCTTCAGATAATTTCTGCTGAATCTGAAGTTTGAAATGAAAAGTAACTTATTTTTTCAAAAGTAATAATTTTAGTATTAATTAAATTTTCCAATTTAGATTTTATATAGTTATACTTTGAGCTTAATGCTTTTACATAATTAAAAACTTAAATTTTAATCATTTGTTTTGTTTTCTGTTGATTTCTTCCAGCTTTTTCCATTATCCTCCAGTTTTTTCCATTTCTTCCATTACCTTCTGGTTTTTTTCTAGTTTCTTCCACTGTCCTGGAAGAAACTGGTTTCTTCCGAAAAAAACCCAACCCCATCTATATCAAATGAAACTTGGTACAGCATAAAACCTGTGAAAACAAAACATGTTTGTAATTTAAAAAAAAATCATTAATAGGAATACCATATGCATACAAATCTACTTGTCTAAAATTGACATTTATCTGGTCTATTGGTCTGGTTTATTGAATCTATTTTTAAAAGGATTTCTTAATATCGGAATCCTTTCATAAGGTAGATCCTTAGTTTTATCAAAGGTATACTTTATGATTGCTCAATCCGAAATCTCTCCAAAATGGTACTTGTTTTGGGGGCTCCTTGCATTTCAGCTTTCATATATTTTACACGATTGTGTTTATTCAGTAAAATAAAAAATACTATGACAAAATCTCAAATGCCAGAGAAAGATTTTGTTTTACACAGATTTCCATTTTATCAGGCATAATGCAATGGTATTCTTTCTGTAGGAACCATGAATTGTAAATTAGATTTATAATTTTGAAACAAAATTAGTTGATTTAAAGAAATTATTCAAAATAGGTTAACTTATTTTATTGTTAATTCTTTTTTGTAAATATTTCTAGATTTATTTTTTTATCTGTTCTAAAAGTTATAACATAAAATTGCATTTTAGTTTAACAAGTACTTAAAATTAAATCTAAAATGTTTTATTACATTTTTTTTTTTTTTTTTTTTTTTTTTTCTGCAAAGTATCTTGAAACTTAATGATGACTTATGCTGGAATTTAATCTGATTCTGAAAGTGTTAATGAATATGTACTGTATAAATTCTTGTAAAATGTTTCAAAAATGAATGTATCATTGCAAGTTTAGAATTTGATTATTGTAAATTTGAATACAAGTTAAAAAAAATATATTTTTTGAAATTTTAGTATTATGTATGGTTTGTCAAGTTTTTTATACTCCTTAAGGAATATAGAAAAAAATGACTAATTGTACTGCTACTGCTTGATAAATAATAAAAGGAGAAAAAAATATTAAGGTTGTTATAAGCCTTAATATTTAGGGCTGTATTGCTTTAAAAAAAATTATGTATCTAATCTTAGTTTATGTAAAGGTAAATTTTTCTGTTTTTGAAATTTTACTTTCATATCGTTTTGATTGAATGTTTCACAGGTATTAAACAAATGTAATTTATTTTTCATCTTTTGCTATGAATCACAATAATGTGCACATCTGTTGTTAAATATTATATATATTTTTTTTTATGTTTTTATAAATGTGCATCATGTGCCTTAGTAGATCTGAGTAATTACTAGTATTGATCGCCTTAAATATCATTTTGAATCTTCATATCTTATTACAAAGCTGCTAAACTAGAATTCTCTTTAATGTTTTTATAATTCACATAGAAATAAAATAACAGTTGGAAATTCATTATTTTTTATTTTAAAAAAAAAAGTTTGAAAAACAAGATTTTAATGCTGTTAATAACATTTCTGTAAATTATTAATTAAAAAACTTTTTGAATTCATACAATATATTTCATTTCAAAATTATAAGGCATAGAAGCATAATGCCAGATGCGGATTCAATGAGAATAAAACTCTCTCTATTGGAAAAAATTGGTACAATTAAAAATACTATTTTGGCTTTAGCATTATTTCTGCTGGTGTCAAATGGCATTTTAAAAGATTTTGATTTATTGTTATTTTATTTATAATTTATAGATTAAAATAATCACATTTATTTATCAATAGCTACATTAAAAACCTTAAACTTATTAGCTTTAAAAATTACCAAGGAAAATAAACATGAATCTAGATTTTAAGTTATGGAAATAAACTGTGATAATGCTTCATAAAACATAAATACAGTGGACTCTCTATCTGAGCACTCTCGAATGTAAACACCCTGGTATTATGAATACATTCTGATGGTCCCGGCGAAACTCCATAGACTTAACAAAAGATGAACTCTTTCTAATCTGAACTATTATGAACGCTATTTTTGGTCCCCATTTCTACTCCATCTCTCTGTAAGCTGAAAGCATGTTTGCAATCTGAATTCGAATTCTGATCATGGAAATTTGGAGAAACTATTACAAATGAATAAAACGCTTCAACAAACTTGATTAAAAAATAAAGTCACTGCTAGATTGAAAGTATATACTTGAAATTGCAATTTGTTTGATAGAAACTTCAGTTGAATGTTGGAGCACCTGTTGTCACTGCCTGCTTTAATAGAAGTCATTTTATGACTTTTTTTTAATTAGAAAATGTAAAAATTTAGTGTTTGATTAATTGGAGACAATTTTGGTAAGTTAAAATAATCCACTCCCATTGTTCTTATTTCAAATAATAGTTCTATATGAAATGTTTTTAATAATAGTTTAAGCATGATATTTCAAAGATGAATTTTAGACTGAATTTGGAATTTTGGACTGATTTCTTCGATTGATCAACTACTGAAAAAATGGCAATTAAAGAAACTATAGTAGAGTCTCTCTATAACGAAACTCCATACATCGAATTTCTCTATATAAGAAATTTTTAGCAGGAACGGTCCCCTCTTTTCATGATTACATTGAAAACAGTCTCTATGTAGCGAAATATCTATCTCCATATAAAGAATTTTTTCATAAAATGTTCTTTATTTATTCAGTTTTAAATAGCATCAAAATCACATGGAATCAAATTTCCATCACTTATTTTTGATTTACCGTTCAAGGCTGCGTTGTTTATATTGCTTCTCTATCTTGAATCTCCTTGATCTTTAAGTCTAACGAATTCATTCCACCAGCCCCTCTCCCACTCATCTTTTAACATCCTTTGAGAAACAGTGTCAATTTAATTGTTACACATATAAAACCTGGATCAGTGTGGTAATTGAAGTCAGTGTTGATTTCAAAGGGTGGCGTGGAGGGACATTCACTCTCGGAGCAATGAGATCGGCCCTGAAAATTTGAGAAAATTGTGTTTTCAATGGCAAAAAAATTAATGTACATTTTTCTTGTGTGGTTTTTATTAAGCTTTTAAATAAATGTCTATTCTCTTTTTTGAAACTGTTCAGATAATTAAGAAATAGGATATTGCGTTAATATTTATAGTTAAACACTTCAATTTTTTAAGTAAACGTATAAAAAATATTTGTTCAAAATTTGCACAATAAACAGAACTTTTAATGGCTTTCTCTATTCAACGAATTTCTCTATATAACAAATTTTTTATTGGAACAATGGATTTCGTTATATAGAGACTCTACTGTATTTGCTTATAATTTTGTTGCTATTTAATTTCAGCAGATTTTATTTTTGCCCATGATAGGACATTCATTAATGCTTTATTCGGCCTAACTGGGTTTTTCCGTCGTGTAATTTTTGGATTCAAAGGTTTATTTAACTCAAAGTTGATATTAATGTCAATTTTTTGAATTGCATATGATAAATAAATATCTAAGATTATAAAATACAAATCTCCATATCAATACTTTCTGTAGCTTTTATTTTATGAATTGTTAAACTTGCATGTAAAATTCTGCAAGATGCTTAAAGGGTTAAAGATAGTAGAAATCATGTTAGTTTATTTTTTAAAATTTAAAAGAAAGGAAATATAATAAAATCCTTGTAGAAACCTTATTTGATCAACTATCGGCTAGATCGCCATGCATAGTAGTAGTAGTAATGAATTTCCAATCTCCCTCTATACTGAATTTTTTTGGTTGGGCCCATGAGTGTTTAGAATAAAGTCCACTGTAATTAGGTTTATGTATCACTAATATAGGGATTAAAAATGGAAACTCCTTCCCCCAACCCCTTTTTTTATGAGCAAACATATTTCTGTTGTTTATGTAGAATTTAATAATACATCATGGAAAAAAAATGCAAAAAACTCAGTCTTTTTATTCTACAGGGGACATGTTGCTATTATTGTTAATGTGGCATCTAAGTGAGGGTTAACTGGGCAGAACTATTCCCAGTTGCAGGCCCTTTATGAAAAATATGCTGATTCAAAAGGCTTGCGAATTCTCGCTTTTCCTTGTAACCAGTTTGGAAATCAGGTTTGTTGATTTATTTTTACAGGTTAATTGTAATCCATATTAGTATGTTTTTTATATGCTACTGTAATATTTCATTTTTGATTTGTAGATGCACGCACAGATTTCCCTTAATTAGTAGAGTTTATTAATCCAATGGTATTATCACACTAATCAAAACATACATTGAATGTGAAAGTATTATTTTTAGAAAGTATGTATTATACAATGTTAGAATTTTGTTTACAAAAAAGTTTATATAATTTTCATGAATTTCTCTTTGCATAAACTTATTTAATTTAATAAGTGGCAATCCAGAAACATTAAAAAGTTTTTTTCAAGTTTAATATTTCATTACTATAATTTTTTAGAATAATTATGTTAGTTTTATGATGTTTTGTTTACTGAATAATTCCCTTTCCACATTAGATGGTGAAAGGACATGTTAATCTAATCCTTGTAATTTTCATAATATTATATTTAATCTTCATGGTTGCATTTAAAAACTAATTGTTGAGGGCTACTGTAATACTTACCCATCATGGATATTATGCATACTTTAAAAAAAGAAAATAAAACATGTGAAAACTGTTTGTAAAATGCATAGCAAGTCCAAAATAAAATTTAAACCTACCTATATTTAAATATTTTTAATACATAGTAATGATCTATTATGGAATTGTGGGTATTACTTGATTATCCCATCAACTCATTTCGACATATAATAAAAATCACCAAACTATTAGTAAATTATACAAATTGGCATGATTTTTTATTTTAAATAATGAAATAACAAATAAATTAGTAAAAGATTGATAATACTACAAATAAAACATTGAATTAACAATCACTTGATGACTTGGCAAACACTTTAAACATGTTTAATGTCAAGTAAATGCGACATTTACAATAAGCCATTATTAGAACTGAATTAGAATTCAGTTTGGCAGTAATTTTTTGATCGATGAAATAATCCAGTAATACAGAATTGCATATAAAAGAAGCATCCTTTATAACTCCAAAAATGATAATTATGTTAACTAAAAATTTACTGCATTGGATGAAGTGTCTCATTTCCAATTAAAATATATCATTAAATTGAAATTGGAATGAAATACAGGGTCATGAAAAATCAAAGAATGTGGAAAATATGGTTACAAATATCTCAATAACTAATTTTCAGCTCAGTTTCATTCTTTATGCAAATTTTTTTCTTGTCTTTTACAACCACTCTTTAAAATAAAAAAATTATATACCTTTCATCAGAATGAATATTTCAAGAGTAAAAAAAAAAAAAAAAAGTTCTGGATAATCAAGATTACTAATATTAAATAAGCTTCTTCTCATTCTTACATACTAAGTACATACCAAATTCCAAGTCTCTATTGCAATTTGTTCAGGGGATAGAGCATTTATCAACTCGCAGATGGATGGCAATTTTTTCCCCTTAAAAATGTGATTTTTGCAATCTCCAGTGCCTAAAACTTTTAAATCTGTCAAAAAAAAAAAAATTCTGATTTTCAAAAACGATTTTAAGACTTACCCTGTGCTATATATGATAAGTAAGTAAAAATTAAATTCTAAAATTCTCTGAATAGCAAACTTTTATGCATATGCGTAATAGATCATAGCAAATGCGGTAGCGTTTGCTATAATATGTTTAAGAAATAGAAAGTGCAAACAACTTTCTAAAATTTCTGGCGAACCATTTGAGATACGGCAGTGAATTTTTTTTTTTAAAGATAGAACTCGACGAGACGAATAAAATGATAGCATTCAAAAAATTATTGCAGCTTAGAATAGTTTATTTAATTTTAAAAGAAAAAATTAAGGCAAAAAATTCAACTAAGTCTAGCTAACGTTTCCGTGGATGGATTAACTTCGTTTTTGGTTTATTTTAATCCTCATGGTTAGACTTAAAACAGTTTTTTTTTTCATCTTTGTATGTTTGACTGTCGCTGAGAAAATCGAATTTTTATCTGAAATTTCCAGCTGAACTTAGTCTTTTTCTTGCATTTGTTACTTCTTGTAATTGTTGCACGTAAGTTTAAATGAACATAAAAATTGCTATGTATGTAACATAAATAAATAGATTAGATAAATCACATGAAAAAATACTTACTTGTTATTTTCATGTATCATATTCACTATCTATTTTGATGAGCAAAGTGAAATATTTTTTTTATTTATTAAATTCTCATTTATTTAAGTTAAAAGCCGCCTCTGGCAAAAAGTTTAGTCTCTCTTAAATTTATGCTAGCCATTGTAATATGATACTTTTATTCATAATCTAGACACACGGCAGTGTGTCAGCCAAGTTCACAAAGTAAAAGGCGACACACCGGCCGTGGGTTATATTACCCGAACCATTTCGAGCCACTTATGACCCCTCAATAACTTAAATTCTATTTGACCCACACACTTGCAATTTTTTGTGTCGTGTAAGACCATCTTCTAATATCCGAATCCTAAATTTTTTTTTTTAAGAATCTTTTACCGTTCACGAGAAATTGACATCTGAAAATCACTGTTTTTACCACTGACTCACTCATAGAAATATTTGACTACTTCCAGGTGACTTAAGAAGTTGAAATTTGGTGTGGAGGTAGGTTATTGCATCTATAAATAGGAAAAAATCAGAAATCCACCATTAATTAAACATTAATGGTTGGTTAGAGGATAAATTATTGGATTACAATGGAAGTTTATGAGAATTTCACAAAATACCAGAAATTGTGCCAAGTTGGCGTCACTTTTGGTGAGTATCAGGGCTAATCTCTGAAACTACCGAAACGATTTCAATAGTAATGGTACCAATATGATGCCATTCGCCCCGGTTGAAATATAAACTATATCTTATGCCTGTGCCACTAACCAAAAGAGGGTTCAGAAGCAAAAAACATTCTAAAAATGTGATTTTTGTTTTACTGAAGGGCCTAGAAGCACAAAATTTGGCATGGTAATTATTTATAAGATATAAATGATCACTAATGACATTTGTTAAAAAATATCAAATTTAAATGGGTGAAAATCCGCGAAGAGTGTTCTGAAAAAGTTCGAAATACCAAGTTTAAAACCATCTCAGCAAACAACAAACCGATCTTAAAAGTAATGATCAAAATGATGATGACAGTCTTTGCTCCAACATAGGATATATCTTATGTCGATTACACTAACCCAAAGGAGGTAAAAGAGCAAAAAACATTCTAAAAATGCTATGGCTGTATATTAAGGGACTGGACTGGAAACATAAAGTTTGGCATTTTCGAGTTTATGTGAATTTCGCGAAATATCAGAATTAGTGCCAAGTTGGCGACACTTTTGGCGAGTATCGGGGCTAATCTCTGAAACCACCGAACCGATTTCAGAATTAATGATACCAAAATGATGGTATTCGGCCTGGTTCAAACAGGGGCTATATTTTATGCGTATACCATTAACCAAAAGAGGGTGAAGACTCAAAAAACATTCTAAAAATGAAACTTTTGTGTTACTGAAGGACCTAGAAGTATAAGATTTGACATGTTAATTATTTATAAGATATAAATGATCTCTAAGAGCATTTGATAAGCAATACAGAATTCAAAAAGGATGAAAATGTGCGAAAAGCATTCTAAAAATGTTCTAAATTGGGATTTTAAAGCAATTTCAGCAAACAAAAAACCGATCTTAAAAGTAATAATATCAAAATGATGGTCATAGTCCTTGCTCCAATATAGGCTATATCTTATGTCGATTCCACTTATTCAAAGGGGGCAAAAGAGCAAAAAGCATTCTATAAATGCAATGTCTGTATGTTAAGGGCCTAAAAACATAAAATTTGGCATGTTCATTTATTATAAGATATAAATGATCACTAAGAACATTTGTTAACAAATACAAAATTTAAAAGGGGTAAAAATGCGCGAAAAGCGTTCTAAAAACTTTCTAAATAGCAAAATTTAAGAAATCTTGGGTAGTTAGCGAACCGATTTAAAGAAAAAAAAAAAGATGCCAAAATGATGACGACAATCCTTGCTCTAACAAAATTATTGGATAAATTACCAGATTACAATGGGAATCTATGGGAATTTGACGAAATACCAGAAATAGCGCCATATTAGCATGACTTTTGGTGCATAATTTTTGTCGTCAATATAGCGATATTTCGCCAAGTTAGGCTACAAACGTTTTTGGTCGACGAAATAATCAAGTAGTACCCAATCACATAAAAGAAACATCCTTATTAGTGGAATTTAAAGGAATATAAGCAGTCCTAATGTTCAATTTTTAAATTTGACTGAAAAAAAAGTGAATAAATGCAGGAAAAAGCTTAAAGATTAATATAAAACTAATTTAACTAATTTAACCTATTTATTTCAAAAAAGAAACAAATACCTACTTATTTGACAAAAAATAATGATATCCTGTCAAAAACATGAATGTGAAAGAATGCCAAGTTCATAAAATGATTTATGTTACTTGTTATTCAATAGAGCGCCTTGGCAAGTTTTCAGCTACCAACTTTAATCTTTGAGTCGGAGTACAATTTAATCTAGAATCTGATTGGCAAAGATCTAGTCAATCGAGTGTTCGAATAAGTATATTGAAGTTAAGGTACTGATAAGTTAAGGAAGATAAGTTATATAAGGATAAGGATAAGTTAGATAAGGATAGTTAAAGGATAGTTAGATAAGGATAATTAGATAAGTTAGATAAGGATAAGTTAAGGAAGGGATCAACTTTAATTTCTGATCAACTAAATACAAAAAATTGAATAAGAGAAAACTTGCTAAGTCGCTCGATTGAATAACAAGTAACATAACAAATCATTTTAAGGAATTGAATAATATTATGCATGACAGGAGTTATGATTTAAGGAACTCCGAAAGAACTTGGTTTGCAGTTAGATCTCACTTCTTTTATCAGCGAAACCTTTAATGAACTTAGCATTCTTTCACATTCATGTTTTTGACAGGATTTTATTTACTTGCTTATCTGAAGGTCCGTATGATGAAATCAACAAATTTAGGCGATCAGGGCAAGATTTTGCGGAAAAGTTCATTACCCTGTTCTAGTTGGTGTGTTTGGCGAATAAATCAAAAATGGCACCGGAAGACCAAATAGCAAATTTTTTTAACCGCTAAAGCGGCGTAACCGTGTTTTTCCATCACGTAATATTTTATTTCAAAGACTGATTTAACACAAGATTGACATTAATATTATTTTTTTTAATTGTACTAAACAAAAAGATATGTAAATTTATTAAGTACAAATGTTCATACCAATACTTTTCGCAGTTATTATTTTATGAATAATTAGACATGAATGGAAAAATCTACAGGACATTTAAAAGATAAGCGTAAAAATATGGTTTTAAATTTTTATAAACATTTATTTGAACCTTTTGAGACGTAAGGTAAGGGCGTACCGATAAGAAATCCAGTTTGGCACAACACAAGAACGGTGAGTCAGGCGCTTCATGATGATTCGAACGTGAGAATGTGTCAGCTCTTTTTTTTTTTTTTTTTTTTTTTTTTTTTTTTTTAAGGTACTTTGAATGATTCTAGGTCAGTTAAATTATTACTTATTTTATGAATATCTGATTAATATACATCTGTTTGCCAAAGCTTGGTGCTATTTTGGCTTCAAAAAAGGAGGGTATGATGCCAAAATATATAAATAGCTCTGAAAACAAACCTGATGAACTTTAATTTTTATTGTCGTATGAATTATTTCTGCTTCTGTATTAAAATGCGGCACAAATGTCATATACGAATCACATTGATGTTAATTTTTTTCTAAACCAATTTGGCGAAAATCTCATTTTGGAATACCAGTTACATATATATCTTTTGAAAGGTAATAACAATAAATAAAAAAAAGGTTTGTTTAATAACTATGGAACAAAACAATTAATAAAATAAAAAAAATTATTTATTAATAAGTAAAGAAAGAACAACATCTGGGTTGCCATATCAAGCAAAATAACACCACTCTGGATTCGTTTAAATACTCCAATGCGCATATGACATTGGCGCCAGAAGAAAAATTCGCCGACGTGGTGCGTATATGACATCTCTGCCAAAAATGCATACCTATTTTATTTACATTATGTACGGTGCTACTTGATTATCAGGTCTATCAATTTCACCCATTTATAGAAATCGACAAACTATTCATCAAATTACTCAAAAGGTAAAATGTTGCCATTAAAAAATTTAAGTTTAGAAATTTAATGAATGTAGATTTTAAAAAAAATAAAAGTGATTAACGAAAAGGATTACTTTAATGATGACGTTTAGTTATGATGTCGAGATGTACCAAATATAAAATTTGATTTATTCAGGTGATTCGGACAAAAGAATACTAATAAAAGTTTTCATATTTTAATGCAGAATTTATTAAATCAAACCATAAAGAGATATTTGTAAGATATCGCATATGTTAATAACATTGAAGTATTTTAAATATTACAATTTATTAGGGAGTATAAAAAGTATGGTACTTACGTATTAACGCCACCGCAACATAAGTTGTGCTAATGTGCCAATAAAGAGCAATCTTGTTCGCACACGCACAAAAATTGGTATCAAAAATAGGCTTAAAAAGTACTAAAGTTAGGCATGAGAATTTTCCGGGTTTTTTTTCCACCAGTATAATCTTAAAGAAAATTTTATTTTACTCAATCGAAAAATGCTGCGATTTAACAGAACAATATTTTCTCTAATATTATACTGGTATGAAAAAACGCGGAACACTCTCATCCCTATAAAGTACTAAAAATGACGTCAAAATGAGCAAAAAAAAAAAAAAAAAAAACTTAAAAAACTAAAAAGGCACGAACAACAAGATCGCTCTTTATTGGCACATTAGCACAACTTCTACTGTGGTGGCATTAATACTTAAGTACCAAAAATATCAATGTTAGCGGAAATTTGTAAGGAGTTGAATGCTTTTTATTTAGCCAAATAATGTCGGCAGATATGACCGTAAAGTAACTTTAATAAAATACATATTATATTTTTCTCAATTAATATCAAGAGCTATTCGCTTATTGGCATAAAATTTATATTAAATAACAAAAGAACAAATAAATTAGTAAAACATTCATATAAATATAAATAAATCATCGAATTAAAATCATTTGATCACTTAACAAACAAGTGTAGCGGGTTTAGTGTCAAGAAAGTGTAACATTTATGTTCATACATTATTGGCATATAATCTTACAGTTTGTCTGTCATTCTTTGGTCGATGGGATAATTAAGTAGTACCTTAAATACATTGTTATCGCATGAAAAAAAAAAGACTTGTGTATATGAAATCGTAAATAGGTTGCCAGAATATACGTTGCCAAACTTCTTTTTCCACCAAGAACTTTTCGTTATGTACAACTACTGAAAAAGTACCTTTATTTATTTACTTACAGTATTTTTTATAAAATGAAAGAAAAACGTGCAAGTTATATGTATCTGATATATGTATTTTTAATTTATGTGTTTTTTAAGGGTGTTCTTAAATCAAAAAGGACAACTTTGTGACACATGCTTTAAATTATTTTTGTTCGGAAATGCATAAAAATAGCAGGTGTTATTAATCAGAAACTGTCTAATTACACTCAATTTTCTGTTTTTTTTTAAAAACACAATAGATTTTTCTTAACAAGTCTTCAAATTTGACACTTTTGAACACATTTCCCAACGAAAGCAGAAAAACCAGTTGAAATGCAGGAGGAAAATGGGTGATTACGTCATCGAAATAGCTTAGAACTGGATAGGTAATTTAATTATCATAAAATGGAAAAATATGTTCCATTCAAAATCGCTTCCATAGTCAGTCATTCCAGTTTTATAACTTTCTGTTAAAAAATGAATTTGTAAATGTGTCAATGTTTTGCGCTTGTTGAGCGAAGCAGTTAAGAACACCCTTAATGAAAGTCATGTATTTTAAATAAAGCTATTGACAGCTTTATATTTAACATGAAATTATGACGAAGGAAACCTATTTGGCGATTGTTTCGGGTAGCTAAAATAAAAGTAGGAAAATAGCCGCCAGGCATATAAAAAATAAAACAATCAGATCGTAGCTGTTGATGACAGCACAAGACTTATACTGGTATTTATATAGGTACTATAGCAAAATTTGCAGCATCTCTGGTGTTAAACTAGGACTCTTGAGGTAAGGCATTTAGCTGCTCAGCAGCGGGTTGAGAGTTCAAATCCCATTGGATGGAAGTTCGTTTTGTTTAGAAATGCTTTTGTGTTAAATTATTATTCTTTTGGGAATATTTTTATGTTAATTGTTATTCAATTTCTAGAATTTTTCTATTTGTGAATGTTTTATTCCAGAAATTACCTTGAATTTATTTAATTGGTATGGCTTTTAATTATTTTAATAAAGCTCTGTACTTTTTTCGTTCAAATCCATGGTTTATTTTTCATATCATGCATTTTATATGGCAATGCAATGACTTTAATTATTCTGATACATCAAAATTTTATGCTGTTGTTATCATTTTATAAATTTTGACAGCAGCAATTATTTTTCTTTTTACAATATTAGAAAATCTTCAGTTTTTTATCGAAAAATTAAATGACTAGTATTAAAAAATGCTCTGACGAGCACCAAAAAAGGTTAATATGTTTTTAAGTATGAAAAAGGGTTTGACAAGTGCTTCTGTTAATTATTGAGCATGAGGAAGGACAAGGGATCCCGTCTTGGCTACAACTCACTTCAATGCCAACTTTTAAAAAATCATATTTGCGCTTTTTCCATATAAACGAAATTTGCAGTTCTTTAGTAGAACTTTCCACCGTGCCTTAGATGTTAACCAGGGGTGTAGTCGTAAAAATAAGATAGGATATATGCTCTAAGCAGAGGGATACCCTAGAATGTGTATACTATAAGCTTTCTTGAGAAACAGTGTATATGGTGTTCTATTAAAAAGTCCAGAAGGTATTCGGCATATAACCTGCACTACATCCCTGATATTAACTGCACTGTTCACTCTGCACTATACTACAAATAAATTTTCTTTGCAGTTATACAGGGCATGCTTGGTGGCAGTGCATGAATGCGATACCTGCAGGAACTAGGTATCTGGCATTATGTCGCCTTCCTTTACATTGATGTCTAATTAAGCTGCATCTTTACTGGTTATGTCTTTACACTATACATTTTTATAGTAACTGCGACTGATTTGTTTCACGGAAAAAGCGCAAATATGATTTTTTTAAAAGTTGGCATTGAAGTGAGTTGTAGCCAAGAAGGGATCCCTTGTCCTTCCTCATCAGGGTTCGCCGAAGTGGGCCCAGCCCAAAAAAACCCGCCCGGGTTTTTTCAGGTGGGCCCACTTGAAAAAACCCATTTGTGGGTTTTTTCAAATTTTCTCGTGTTTTCACAACTGTATCATTATTTAATCTAAGATATGAGAATGGAAAGATAAATGCCAATTTAAATATATTTCAAACTAACCATATTTAAAAGAATTTCTAAGTATTGATAAAATGACCATAAAATAAATTAATTTGTAAATAAGGAAGATTTTCATGGCTATATATTTTAAAATGCATCCAAGTGCTTTAAATCTTAATGTATACCTAATGATGGCACTTGAAATGTGATCCCCATCCTGATTGCTTGTATTGTTATAGCTTTTAAGCACATTTATTATCCTGCTTCAATGTTCAATGAAAGTTTATACAGTAATTTTCAACACAAAAATGGTGACAGATTATACAGGGTTTCCAGCATCATGGAAAGTCAGGAAAATCTCAAAATATACAGGAAAAGTCAGGGAATTTACAAATAATTTCTAAAAAAGTCATGGAAAACATTTGAGTGAAAAAATGAAAAATGACACAAAATTCATTAAACAGTTGGGGAAAAATAAAAAAAACATTGAAGTATGATTGCAGAAAAAAATTGCTAATTTTGGCAAAAGATTGTGAAAATAAGTATCAACTTTTGCTCTATGCTTGTTTGGTCAGAGAATTTTTCTAGATTTGGTTTGGGAAAGTCAGGGAATTTTTTGAGATTTGGTCATGGAAAGTCAAGGAATATGCCAGTCATGTTTTGCTGGGAATCCTGTTATAACAAAAAAAAATATATAAATAAATAAATAAATAATAAAAATAAAAAAAGAGGGAAAAAGTTTTAGTATAGTACTTTAATAATTTCATTGTTAAAATTATTACTAATAATTAATTTTTGTAAAAGCAAATTATAATGTTTATTATTGTCATAACCTTTAACCTCATAAACTTTTTGTAATACATCAATTAGTTATTTTAAATTGCATTTAGTAGTATAAGTACCTTGTTTTCAAACATTCTGAACCATATTTCTTTAACATAAATACCTTGATAATATCCAAAAAACCCTAATAAAATCTAATCTAAAATGTATCCAGATACTTTAAAAGATTGCTTACATATGGCATACAAAACTAAACTAGTAAAAGTGTATTGCCATTTACAATCTAACTTTATAGATATGACTGACATTGACTTTTAGATAATCCAATTTAATACTGTTATAATATAAATGTTGCTTAAATTGTAGTATATATATATATGCATATATATGTGTGAATTTTATTTTTTTCTTCACAAAAACAAAAATATTTACATAAATGTTGCTGCTTTAAACTGATTTCTATTGAAGTAAATGAAAGAAATTGCATAAATTAGTCTGTTTAACTTGAGATTTATATAAAGAAATTCAGTTGCACTTGATTTAAAATATCATTCTTCCAGTAATCTAGTTCTATGAGATACAAAATAATCTTTTTAAATATATTTATATTTTCTTTTTATATATTTATTTTTATTGTTAATCTATACTTAATGCAAAATTATACATTTGTTTCACTGATAAATGAAAAATTTAGGTACTATGCATGTGAAAATTAGAAATGTGAAGAGTTCTCTAAAAAATTTTGATAAAACCCAAAAAAACCTGGGTTTTTTCAAAAAAGCCCGAAAAAACCCGGGTTTTAGACTACTGGGCCCAGTGGGTTGGGCTTTTTCAAAAAAACCCGGGTTTTTTCAAACCCTGTTCCTCATGCTCAATAATTAACAGAAGCACTTGTCAAACCCTTTTTCATACTTAAAATCATATTAACCTTTTTTGGTGCTCGTCAAAGCATTTTTTAATACTAGTTTAAATAGCTTCCATTCCACCTCAAGGTCATCTTGATCTACTTGTGTAGGTAGAATTACTTATTTCCGTGCCTAAGTCGAGAATTTTTGGAAATTTTTTTTGGCTTCAAAGGGAAGAGTCGGCTTTTACACAAGCTTAAGAATTTCTAAACTAGAAATATTAAATATTTGAAAATTTCTAAAAATACTTTAATACTATATGGGGAAAAAAATTGCCAATCATCATTCACTATCCAAGTCATTATCAGAACTTTTAAGAAACTCCTTAAAGTTATTCTTTTATTAGTATATCAGGAATGATATGTATCATCAATGTCTAATTCATCATTACTGTCATCTTTTTCAAAAATGGCATCAACCTTTGTTCCAACCATCGCATTACTCCAAGCAATATTTTTGAAAGATTGGATGACATTTTGTGCTTTTTGAGGTATTTCAAGATAAACTTTTTCACTGATTGTGAAAGGATGGGCAACCACTGAATTATTGAATTATTAGACTGCTTTTCAAAATTGATAACTTGGAGAAGATCTTTTTCATTTACAAAAAGTAGATTTGTTTTTTATGAACAAGATAGTCATAACAAGGTAAGCAGAATTCAATTATGAGAAGCATGCCAAGATAGAATAAAATATGGTAATAATTGTGAAAAAGTGCATTTTTTTAGTATTATAGTATAAAGTCTGGAATCCTCAGGATATTACAAAATTCAAACGTCAAATTTTTCCAAACTTTAGATCATCAAAAATATTGCTTTTCCAATATTTAAAAAAAAGAGAGAGAGAAATTGCATTACTTAAAAAGGCAAAATATGATATTTGTGTATTGAAAATTTGCATATAAAGCTATTAATACTAAATTAAATAAACATCTTCATTTAAATAAACTATAGCAAAATAAAAAGTAAAACAAAAACATTTATGTAAGGGAACATACAATTTTAGAACAAATTGTAAGTTACTTAACTATTGAATATTTGAATTGATGTGGGTTCCATCGACATGAAATACATGGACCGCTCTTCTCCCTTCACCGTAGCCTTGAAAAGTGGGGTCGACATGTGTCACGTGTGTTCGGTATTTAGGTGTGCAAGACTGGTGATTTTGCACTCTTTGGCACCGGGAAATTAATTCACAGTAAAACTATTGATGTTAAATGATTAATATAAATACATATAAACATTATAAAACAAGACTATATTTATCTTTTACACGTGAGAAAACGAAAATAAAAGATAAAGTGCTATCTTTTATTTAAAAATAAATTATAATTACAAGATAAGGAATTAAAGATAATAAAACAGAGAAATATATAAATATACATGTTCTAATTTCTATGTTTACTTGAAGAATATAAGTTTTCATTCTCAGTTTAATCTGGAAATGTTTTATAAAATTTAATTAAATATTTCAGAGTATTCGGATTTTTATCAAAGATAACTTTATAGTAATTTTGGAACCCTTCTTCCCCCCCCCCCCCGCCCCCGAACGGAGGAAGGGGATGGGGGAGAAGAGTCAGGTAGAAATTTTTATGTACAAAACAAGTGGACAACATTCTTCCTCTTTAATTTATTCGTAAACACAAGCTTCATTTCCAAATACACTTCACATATGGTTTCTCGATTATATAGGTTTTCAAATATGAACATTAATAGGAATGTCAAATACTGGGATATACCATATTTTAGAATTCGATAATTTTAAATAATTTAATGATTTTAAAAATAACTTTATATTTTCATAAAAACAGACAACAGACTAAAAAAAGATAATATACTATTTTGAAAAAAAAGACCGCGTTACAAATAAAAAGACAATTTTGATTGAGTCAAAATAATATCGATATCAAAAGGCAAACCCCTCTCCACCTAGATATATCTTACGATATCATGTGCCAGACCCTCCCCTTTCTCCTAAAATAATAGCGTTATATATGCAAAGCCCCTTATATGCGATAATTACAAATAATTTGAGAAATATTTACAGCAGTCATAAATACAAATAAATACATTACATAAGAGAGGAAAATTACAAATTTTCGCAAAAAATGTCGCCAAGATAGAAAACAAGAGCTTCTCATTTATTTAAATAAATAATAAAGTTATTGTGATTTAAAACTTACGTACTTTACACAAAATAAAAAGACATATATCAGTGTAAAAAAAAAAAAAAAAATTGATATGCTTTATTTATGAGGCAAAAAACAATCATTATCAAATAATAACACTGTTTCAAATCACATTTTTTATTATTACTATAAATTAATTAATTAAAAAAAAGTAAATGTAAGACTTTCCTATGGAAGGTTATACCTCCTCCTTTGACATATTTTGATTTACATCTGTATGCACTGCAATATATCAATATTATTAATTAAAAAATTAAAAATAAAACGGTCAAATTGTTTGTTTTGCAAGCAACCCCATGTAAATCCAATGGACGAAAGCTACGGTCAAAAGTCTTCGAGAGAAAATCGTCCCGATGTCACGTGACTTTATGTTGGGGCCATAAAGCGGCTGTCGTTTCTCTCTCCACGTTATCTCATCTCGATGGTGGGTTCCTTTATTAACTTAGGTTTTATCATTAAGAAACTTTTTCGTCCACAGACATAACTTAAGATTAGTAATGGGTCATTCCATGCCAAATCAACCAGTGACTCAACCTGAACCTTTCAGATTTTGATAAAAATCTCAGGAATCGTTCTGCCTGATAATATAAATGAGAATATATGCTCATAATTTTTTTTCATCAAAATTTAATATAGTTAACTATTTAAATTTTGTAAAATCATCATTTTTTAGCTTTGTTACATGTTTTTCATTTGGAATTTCTCAAGTTCTATCAAATGTATAAAAATTTATGACCACTCATTTTAAAGAGGAGTTTATAAGGTTTAATTTGATATACATTACATAATTGACTATGCATAGTTAAAATAAAAATTAATTTTTTTAATTTAAAATTTGAAAATTTTTTAGTCATTTAAAAAAAATGAAAAAATTGTATGTTTGTTGTAATATTATAAGCTAGATATTCTGAAATTTTTAGAATGGGATCTCAATGGGATAAGAAGTTATGAAATAAAAGCTAAAAACTACCATTTAAAATAACAATTTATTTCTATCTATTTTGTTATTTATTTATAATTTGTATTATTTTTTAGCTTTAACTCCTGATCCCGTTGAGATCCCACTCTAACAATTTCAGAATTTTAAACTTAAATTTTTACATTACAATAAACATACATTTAAAAAAAAAAATTAAAAATGACTATCTATTTTTTTTTTTTTTTAATTTAAAAAAAAAAAAAATAAAATAAAATAAAATTTAAGTATTTTTAAACTATGCATTCAACTTGTATATCAAATTAAACCTTATAAACTTCACTTTAAAATGAGTGGTCATAAAATTTTCTAGGTTTGATAGAATTAGAGAAATTCAAAATTGAAAATATTTATAAAAGTAAAAAAAATAAGTATTTTTCAAAATTTAAATATTTGTATGAAAATTTAAAGTGATAAATAAAAAATTAAAATATATCCTTATTTATATAATCATAGATAATGATCCCTGGCAGTATTTTTTACAAGTTTTATATTTAAATTTCATTTAATAAAATGAAATAATTCTACATTAAATTTGTGAATTGCTCTTATTAGGAACCAGGCAGTGAAGCAGAAATTAAAGAATTTGTTAAAAAGTACAATGTTCAGTTTGACATGTTCAGTAAGATAAATGTGAATGGAGATAATACCCATCCTCTTTGGTCTTTCTTAAAATCTAAACAAGGAGGACTTCTTGGCAAGTAAGTTTTTTTCATAAATAAATCTTTGTTTCAAAATTTAAACTCATTTATTCTGAGCATGCATTTAACATTGCAATATATATCCAAAATTATAATGTTTGTACATATATAATTTGTTAAATAATATAGTTTAATCATTCTGGTTAACATGTTTGCTGCCGCTTATATGAAGATGTGATGATAGCTAATGCTGCACTGTAGAAGTGGGTTTTTCCCAGAAGCCGATTTACTTTTTATAACAAAGAATCGGTGAAAGATTTTCCCGCGCCAGCACGTGACTGATTATTGGACATCACGCACTGGCACATGAGTGGCCCCTTAATGTTGGCACCATATCACATGCTATCGCGTGAGTGGCAGCGAACATGTTAAGAACTGAAAGACAAAAAAATACTTGAGTGATATTTTAGGATATTTTTAGAAGAAAAATAACCTGAAAAATATTGACATTGAAAATTTACTTGTTGAAAAATAGTTTAGCTATGCTTGAGAGGGGAGGGGGGGTCTTGTCATTTAGCAAAATTTGAGCACAAACTGTAACTGCAACACCTGATCTCCCCCCCCCCCCCCCTCTTTACTCCTTAATATCTTTTGGTACAGTTATTTGCTTAAGTAACTATTTCAAGATTAAATTTGTCTTTTTAAAAAATCTCATTTTACCAAGAAAAAGCAATTGATTCAAAGTATTACCCCATGACAACTTTTCATGATTTTCATTCCCCTGAAAATCTTTTTGAAATAAGCAAATTATTTATACCCAATCACTGTGAGAAACTTGCAAAAGTCACTATTATTATTTTTTGTATTTTATTTATTTTTTATTTTTTTTGTATTTTATTTTGTGCAATTAACAGGAATATTGTTTACCAGTAAATCTGGAAAAACCATTTTGAACAAAAAGCAAGAATTGACAAGTTATCCTGCAGTTTCTTTTGTTATTAACTCTGACCTTGCAAAGACTTCAGGATTGTTTAGCATGTTTAACTTTTTTCACATAAATAACAATTAGATTCCCTTTCAAACTGGTTTTCAAAGCATTGTAAAATGTTTTAAGAAACTTGGACAACATTCTTGTTTTTCAAATAAGTTTTTATAATCTTTTTTTAAAATTTGTAAATAAAATTTTCATGTGCATCTTAATCCCATAAATCACTAATATGATAATCGGTATTTAAATTAAAAATCTCTTCTTCAAAAAGAATGTCTTTTGAGAAGAATGAGAAGTGTGCAGATGGCAATTCAAAAGAGAAATAAATAATACTACAAATTGATTTCCATCTCAAATACAATTCACAATTGAGTATCATGCCTGATTGTAACTTATTTTTGAACAAAAAAATCAATTTTGAAATCATGTACAGCACATCAAATTAAAACATTAATGATTAAAGTACATATAGAAAATTAGGATCAATATCATAAGAATACTAATTAAAATTAATTGAATGAAATGTAATACGATTAAATTGAACCATAATTAGAAACCAACAGAAATGATAAACTTGCTGCATTAATCGAAATTCTTACATAAAGGCATCAAATAACTATATAAGTAGAAATCAAATGATGATACACTAAGAAAATATGCAAATGCAGCAATAAACTTAGCACATAAAAGCTAAGAAATTTGCTAATGTTGCAAAACACTCAGCTAATCAGTATTATGTATTTGGGTGAATTTCACATGAACTGCCAGTTTGATGTCCTGATGTTTAAATCTAAATTTCATATTAATAAATTTATTTTTTGATATTCTAAAATCAGGTAGTAGCTCCTCTTTTTATGCTTAATTCAATGCATTCATTAGATTTTTTCAGAGTTGTGAAATAGTGATCTTTTTTTTGTACTTTAGTTAGCAAGTAGTGGGAATTTACTTGTCCTGAATAAAAAACTCGCTAAATTTCAATCTTTTTTTATGCTTCTAAACATTTAAAATTTTTTATATATGGATTAAAAGTAAAAGATCCTGAGTTAATTAAACAAATAGATAGTTAATATATTTAAAATTAGTATCTAAGAGTTAAAAATTTAAATGTATTTTGTGTCCGCATATGCAGAACATGAGTGTTACTTTAGGGAAGTTAATGTTATTTGTTTTCAAAATATTTGTATATTGCAGTTGGCAACGATAGTGAGAAAACAATGTTGTTTCTTCTTTACAGTGCGCTTATTTAGAACGTGATAATTTTGTTCTATAATTGCTATTTATCAGAATGTTCATTTCAACATGGTGAGTATTTTTATTTTCTTACAGGAGTGTTACCCATTTATTTATTTTTTTTTTTTAATGTATAAAAATGTTAAGTTAGGGAATGCTGTATTTTTTGTTCAGGAATCAATAGGCCCAACTAAAATTTCAATAAACAGTTAGAATTTATTTTAGTGAAGAATTCCTTAATAAATGTCATGGGTGTTACCTTACATGAGTGTTACTTGGAAAAAATAACACTCATGAGAAAAGAAGTTAAGTAATTCTAAAACCATAAATCATGTGTAAGATTTAAGTTATGATTATAATAGATTCATGATTCAGGGATATATTTTGTCATATTATATATATTTATAATTATTTAAAAATTGTAACAGAATTTTCATGTCTGCACACGTGTTTTGTAAGTACTATTTAAGATTCAAACTTTAATTCTTAGTAAATAATTTTCAAAGGACTATCTATTTTACACAAATCATAGTTTAAACTTTTAAAAATCTTTATACAGGGTGTTTCACTACCAGACCGACAAACTTTGAGGGATGATAGTAGACATGAAAACAAACATTATTAATTAGAGAACCATGGGGCACAAACGTCTTCTGTAGGAGCTAGCGGCCATTAAAGTTTGAGGTCCAAAATTTCAAACGATGATAAAAAGCAGGAAAAAAGGGTCGATTTGTTTGCGGTTTTCACTAAAACATTCTTTATATCACGTTTTTCTTAGAAAAAAATTTCAAAGGTTATGTTCAAAAATTGTCGATAGAGGGCGCTTTAGACTTTAGAGTAACGAACAGTTACTTTTTACCGCTATTTTGTGTATGGGGTTGAAATTATTCTAAAGTTTAGACTTTAACTTAAATTTTAAGCCCAACATCGGAAACATTGGGATCGGGTAACTAGCAAATATTAAACTGTGAACAGAGGGGGAAATTTTAAACGCTCATAAATATTGGACAAACATTGTTGCAGTTTGCGTGTAAGTCATTAACTTGGTAATTATTTTATTCAAAATGATGTACAGCTTTGGTGCCCTCATTTTTTGATAGAGGGCGCTTCCGGCACATCTCTGACATTTCAAAGGCATTACTCCTGGGTGTTTTACTCCAGACCATCATACTTCCAGGAAGTGTTAGGGATACAAAGATGACTTGAAATCGCATAGAAATGTAACGTTGGAAATGCATTTTTTGCAAGTTACGGTTAAAGGAAGCAGAGAAAAAAGTAACAGAAACAGAGAGACACGTTAGTGCGAGAAGAGTGACACGTTAATGTCACAGAAACCAGTTTATTTAAAGGTTTTACTAGAAAAGGTGTTTGAAATTACGACCAGAAGTAGTCCGGCAAGTTTGACAGCGACGGTAGATGGCGCTAAACGGTAATGCGCCTGCGCAAAGATCACTTTGAAGTGATCATTCGCGAACCGGTTCCAAAGGTGGCAAAATGAAGTATTTGAACGATGAACAGCACGATAAGGCTCCTCCACATTTTACAAATGACGTTTACCGAAGTTCCAAGTAACATATGGACAGTGGTGGATAGGTCGTGGTAGCCCGGTTCATTGGCCTGCCAGATCGCCGGATTTATCATGTATGGACTTCTTTTGCTGGGGTCAAATAGAAAATTGGGTGTATGAGACTCCCGTACCATCAGTTGAAGACCTCGCAGCTGGTATTTCTGTAGCTGCCAGAAAACTATCAGAGATGCCAGGAAACTTTCAAAGCGTGAGGAATTCCACGTGACGCCGCTGTCAAGCATACCGGACTACTTCTGGTTGTAATTTTGAACACCTTTTCTCATAAAACCTTTAAATAAACTGTTTTCTGTCACATTAACATGTTGTTCTTTCTCTGCTGTTTCTGTTACTTTTTTCTCTGCTTCCTTTAACCGTAACTTGCAAAAAATGCATTTCCAACGTTACATTCCTATGTGATTCCAAGTCGTCTTTGTATCCCTAACACTTCTTGGAAGTATGATGGTCTGGTAGTAAAACACGCAGGAGTATTGCCACTGAAATGTCAGAGATGTGTCGAATGCGTCCTCTATCAAAATATGAGGGCACCAAAGCTGTACATCATTTTGAATAAAATAATAACCAAGTAAATGACTTACACGCAAACTGCAACAAAATCAATTTGTTTGTCCAATATTTATGAGCATTTAAAATTTCCCCCTCTGTTCACAGTTTAATTTTCGCTAGTTACCTAATCCCAATGTTTCCGATTTTGAACTTAAAATTTAAGTTAAAGTCTAAACTTTAGAATAATTTCAACCCCATACACAAAATAGTGGTAAAAAGTAACTGTTCGTTACTCTAAAGTCTAAAGCGCCCTCTATCGACAATTTTTGAACATAACCTTTGAAATTTTTTTCTAAGAAAAATGTGATATAAAGAATGTTTTAGTGAAAACCGCAAACGAATCGATCCTTTTTTCCGTTTTTTATCATCGTTTGAAATTTTGGACCTCAAACTTTAATGGCCGCTAGCTCCTACAGAAGACGTTTGCGCCCCATGGTCCCCTATTTAATAATGTTTGTTTTCATGTCTACTATCATCCCTCAAAGTTTGTCGGTCTGGTAGCGAAACACCCTGTATATATATATATATATATAGTTACAGAAAAGCTGTTTGGTGCAAGATGAGTCTTATCGCTTGTCATGAGTGTTACCACTTTTTATGAACGTTACTGTAACTAAGAATCAGAATTTTATTAATGCATTTGTTACTTCACTTAAATTAATTGTTTTGTCTATTGGAACTTTATAATACTTTATTATAACTGCAATGAAAATAATTAATTTTTAATTAAATTTGTTTTTAATCAGAAGTTATACCCTTTATTTAAGAAGCACAGTAACACTCATGGCATAAAGAACTATTAAAATGCTTTAAATTTATGAAATAAATAAATACTAATACATTTTTGATTTATTAATACGTATGTAAGAACCTTAAACAATTTTTTAATTTGTTATTAATACAAAATAAAAAAAAAAAAAAGAATGTTTTATATAAAGGTCACACTTATGAGAAAAATAGTGACTGGCCAAAGACATTTCTTGAAATTACTGAAATATAAATTAAAAAAACTCGCAAATAATCTATTGCTTAAAATGTTGTAAACTATAAGCAACTCATACCTGAGTAAATTTTTATATTTAAACCAAATTATTTTTTCAAATTCTGTTTCACCTAATACGGCAATACATTTGCAAACCACCCATTTAATAATTCATAAGGTACCTATAATAACCTGATTTTTCAGAAAGAATTTTAAAATTCAAAGTGAATGCATCAATAAAGCATATATTCATGATTACTTGTGCTTTTGTAGCATAGTAATATGAATGCTAAATATATAACCATTATATAATACTATAAATTGATATGATCTCTATTACAATTCATAATTGAGTATCAAGCCTGATCATAACATTTATTTTTGGCTAAAGGTCAATTTTGAAATCATGGACAACACATCAAAGCATTGATAATTAAAGTCCATGTTGAAAACTAGGGACAATATCATAAAATTACTAATTAAAGTTGAGTAAAATGTAATGAAGCAAAAAATATCCCATATCTTTTTAGTCATTAAATTGTTTCGGGGGGTCGGAAGGGGCATAGCTTTTTTGCCATTCGACTGGTAATTATGACTTCATTTAATTTGTTTAAAAAATAAAATTACTTTTTCATTTCATACTAAAATTGTACTGAACTCTGAAATGTGCTATACACACACCAAATTTTGACATCATATTTGAATCTTTCAGTATTTTTTATCTTTGGATATCAGACAGGAAGTTATTAGACCATGTTTAGGAATTATAAGGTTTGAATTTTGATATTCCTATGTTAAATACATTTATAATCATAGTAAAACAAATCACAATGCAATATTTTTTAATAGATATTTTTATTGTGTGTTCGTCTCCAAGTGCATTTAAAATAATAATAATAAATTGAAAACAAATAATACATTTGTTTTAAAATATCATTCCATTTCTAGATTTTTCTTTCTTGTTCTTCAGTTAATTAAATATTAAACAAATTAAATTTTTTTTTTGTTTTAAATAACTGCTATTTTTATTTCCCAATCATTTCATTTTGTCTTGTATAAAGAACTTAAATTTTCTTACTGATTGTGTAGTCTCGTTTAGGGTTGCTGCGTGTTGCACGTTTTTCGCCACGGGCGATAAATGCTGTATTCTTGACAACACTCATTTTAAATTTTCCCCATTGCTTATTATATAATGGTTCTTTTACTTGTGCTTTTTTAGATCAGATTGAGAATCTATTGTATGCCAAAAGAATTTCTCTTGACGTTTTGTGAAATGTGAAAATTTAGTTGTACGTTTTGTCTTGGTGAATTGAACATGTACGCTCGCAGTTGTCAAAATGACAAACATTTCTTTACTGCGTTCGAGAGCATTTATGTTAGCATGCTGCATTCTTATGCAAAAATTTAGTGAGATTATGTTTTGTCATGGTGAAGTAAACCCGCATGCTCGCTGTTGTCAAAGATGACTAATGTTTTCTATATAATGTTCAAAGGCATTTTATGTTAGCATGCTGCATTCTCGATGTTTATAGGTGTTCAGTTCCTTGTGTTTTGAAAAATAAACAAATAGTCAAGAATATCTCTGAGAACCTTTTTTCCTTGACGAAAATGTCTTCATTGTTTGATTCCAGAAAAAAAATGTAAATATCGACCTGGTGTTTTTCACAAATATAGTACTGCGATCTCGGCCTAGCACATAAAAGGTGGCTTTTATTTCATATTTTGCCACCATAATGACCCATAAACATTTTAACAAAAATAGATTTTTAGAAGCTTTTAAATAAGTCAATTTATAGTGGAAAAAAATCATAGGGCCCAATTAATATTTTCAAAAATATGTATATTTTGAAATTAACCTAAAAAATGTGACCTGTAAACATTTTAACAAAAATAAATTTTTAGAAGCTTTTAAATATGTAATTTAAAAAAACTAATTTCACTAGTTTTTTTTTTTTTCTTTTCAACGATTACAAACTAATTAAACATTGGATATTCCAAACTTTAAATTTTCATAATTTTTACATTACTTGCTCAGATGATTTTCTGCTTGGTATTCTGAGGAAAAATTCATTGAAAAAGGCCAAATATATAAAAAGTATGTGTTCAAATTAAATTTTCAGAATTACATTTTTATTAAGAACTCCCTCCTTTCCGACCCGTCCGGAAAGAAAAAACTTTTTTCAATATGTTTACAAAATTTCCAATAAGTTAAATACTTTCTTTTTTTTTTTCTTTTTTTCCTGTGACAATTTAGAGATTATAACATTTTTGGGGCCACCTTTATTATATTTTATATTAAAAGAAACTGCAATTTGATCTTTAAAATGTGAAAAGCATAAAAGCAATTTATGAAACAATTGCAATTAAAGAAAAAGAATAAATAAAAATTCTCTTAAAAAAATGCCTTGCATACAATCTTACTAAAAATCAGCTGTGGTTGGTTTTAATAAACATCATCTTTCAATAGTTAGGCTCATAACCAAAGTTCTTTAACTAAAATGACTTTCAACATCTCCTTTAAGCCTTTTAGGTATTGAGAAAACCTTAGTAGATTCATCTTATGTGTTACAAATGCTATACCCAAGAGTTGAAGTTTCTAACTTCACTAGTTTCTTTAGGAATTTAGTATTTTTTATAAGTATATTAGGAATTAATTTTTTAGGAATAAAGTATAAGTAATTTTATAAAGTAGGAATGTTACCATGGTGCATTGCTATACAAGCCCCACAATGAGCTGTCACACATTTTATGAGGATGTCAAATGTTTGGGGCAACAAAGCCCATTTTTCTGTTTTTAACTCTTAGCAAGTTCTGGGAAGGGGTTACGCTGTGCAATGGTTCTTTCTAGACCATCCTTAATAGGTTCAACAAGATTGAGGGATTTGAGGCTCAGAGATCTTATATTTATGACCTTACTTTTGGACATGAGTGTATGTTAATTGCGCCTTCATTGTTTGCCACAGGTTAAGTGTACTCTTTTTACTGACAAGTCAAACAGGTCTGTTACAGACTATCTTGTGTTTAACCAGTAAATGTTGGTCTTTACTGTTTAAAAACCATCTTACAATAGAAAATACTAAACTTTCTAATTGTATAATTTAGTTGTCTTAAAACTGTATTTGCATTCTTTTTTTATTTCAGCTTTATCAAATGGAATTTTACTAAATTTCTGATCAATAAAAATGGACAGCCTGTTAAAAGATTTGGTCCTAATGAAGAGCCAAATGTAAGTAACTCCTGTATGTTTTATGAATTCATTGTAGAATTAAAATGCTTCAGATCTAATAATTATTGTAGGTTTAATTGTCATAAAATTTCTGTACTTAGTCTTTGAAATCTTTTACTCATTTTCCTTGAACTGAGAAGTTAAAATTTTTTCAATTGAATAAAAATATATGCAGGCCGGGAATCAAGCACATAACATTTGACTTAAATTGCCAAGGCTCTTCCAAATGAACAACCTGGAGTGACAATTGGCTGACACAGTTCATTCAAACAACATTTAGCCATAGTGTCTAATCTGCCTTGTACACAGCTCAACAGAATAAGCTGCCAGTAAAGAAACTCCAATAAATGATTGTTTATCTTGTTGAATTATCTACATGGCAGACCAGATGCTATTGTCCAAAGGTTTTCTGATTGAATTGCCATTCCAGGTAATTCATGTGGAAGAACATTGGGAATTTAAGTGAAATGTTCTGAATTTGATTCCTTGGTAACACACCTCTTTTATTTTATTTTACTTTTATTTTTTTATTTTTTTTCACTTAAGAAAATTTCAACTTTACCAATCAGTTTGTATTAAAATAAGCGATTTCAGTCAGCTTTGAAAGTACCTTTCTTTTTTTCAAAAGCAGTTATTAGGTCTTAAAGCCTTTACTTTTGTGTAAAATATGCAGAAAACCCTTTTAAATTCTTTATTTTTACTCTCATATTTTTTTAATACAGAGCTCTTAAATACCCTTCTCTCCTCCCCTTAAAAGTATTTTTTTTATACACTGAAGTCTGTTTTACACAGCCTTTTCACATTTAGTACTTTTCAGCAATTCAGAAATTAAAAATATTTTGATCACAGATAATTGCAATGCACTATATCTGAACTAATGTCTTTCACTATATCGGAAATGAGATTATTACAGTAGAGGACCTCTTATCCGGAATCTTCGGGACCGAGGGCTTTCCGGATTTTGGAATTTTCTGGATTTTGGGTCCTTTTGAAATTTGGAACCCCACCCCTACCCCCAAAATCTAGAATTTAATAAAAACCTAAAAATGACAAAATTAAAACAATCCCATATAAGAATATAAATAAAACTTATGTTTTGAATGTTTTTAAATTATGTAAAGAAAAATTACTGCATTATTCAATGATAAAGAAAAAAAATGAAATAGGTAACTAATATTCTATCTATAAGTTCTACTTCCCCTTTTTTTTACTACTACATAATATACATACAAAAATTTTGAATATTGTTTTTAAAAAAACCTTATTTCGTAAATAATTCCTCTTGTTGAGCATGCTGGTAAACTTTTTCCTTGACAATTTTTAACCGTTTTGTCAAAATCTAACAGAAAAAAACTAGAAACTATAAGCAGATAGACATTTTGGAATGTCTCAGAAGGGAAGAAGAGTACAAGAAAATAAAACAGAACTCCTAAAATATGTGTATTCAAATAATAAAATGGTGTAGCCATAATATTTTTTTTCAGGAGAAAGAGTGAAATATCTGACAATTTTTTAAAATAACGAATCATATTATAAATTAAATTTAAATTAAAATTTGATTAAAAGGATGATTGTTTCCTAATTTCGGGAGCAGGAAGAGTCCATCCCCACTCCACCCCTGAAATAATTCATTTTAGTAGTTGCACATTGAAACAATTTAATAAAAAAAAATAATCTGTAAAATATTTGAAAATTTCATAAATTACAAAATTTTAGTTAAAATTTGCTAATTTAGAAAATTTTTGAATATTTTTTCCTTTCTAGATTTTGGGTCCTTCCGGATTTCAGAATTCCGGATAATAGGTCCTTTACTGTACAGCCGATTTCCACTTTTTGTTTTAATTCTCTCCCATCCCTCTCTTCTTACATATTTATTATAAAAATTTCTGTTCTCATTTCCTTTATCCCTCCAGAATATGAAATTTGCATTCTTTGAAATAATTTCACTAAAAAGAAATTTCTGCTGTATTTGTTATTTCTATATAAGAAATAAGTCAATTTAATTCTTTCTTTCAAATTTCTGATCTCTCTCCCCTTTATTCTCTCAGCATAAAGATCAAAATTCCTTAACTCTTTTTAGGGCAGAAGGTGGAAGGGGCCTTGTTTGTTACTTTTAGTAGCACAAAAAGTATTCTAACACCAAAAGGTCACTTCTTTTAAAAAATTTTAATACACTGAGTGGGTTTTGATGCAGTTTTTTCTTGAAATTTAAAAAATACATATTTTGTTTTAAGTTTTTAATTTGTGGTTTTTAGGTTTTTGTAATTAACTGGTGGATAATCAGATGTGGTAGAGGGTGATGGAAATTTCAAACAACTGTGGAAAAATATGGAGTGTTTCTAAATGAATATCAATTTTAACTCTTGGTAGTATTTATTACATAAAACTTAAATTTACAATTGATACATAAAATGAAAGAGCAACTCAAACAGTTTGACCTACAAGCTTACAAGTGTTCAATGTGAGCACCTTTTGTCACATGGCACCAGGGTTGGGTTTTTGACGTCAAAAAGTGGTTTTTGACATGACATGTCGACAGGGCCGTAGCTAGAAGTGAACAGTAGGAGGGGGGGGGGGGGGCTCATAATTTTTTTTTCTCTCGCATTGCCACAGAAAGATAAAGTAATGCATATTCACATTTTAGGTACTATGTTTCTTATTAAAAAGTGTTCTAATAACTTCATTTTATACTAAGAAAATTATATGATGATGAAAATTTTGAGTGTATAGCTGATCAAAATTAAACATCATGCTAGCTTCCTATGTACAAAGAAGATGAGGGAGTGTTGAAACACTTATATTTTAGATATAATTTAGTAATCCTGCAAAACTATGAAAGATTCTCAAAACTAAGTTAGATTTTTGAACAGAATTTCATTTGAATTTTCGGAATAGAAATTCATTTAGTGACCTTGGAATCTTTTCCAGGGGGGGCTCAAAATATTTTAGGGGGGGCTGAGCCGCCCATAGCGCCCCCTTAGCTACAGCCCTGCATGTCGAAAACCTGTCAAAAACCTTATACACTTTTTTTTTATATCATTAGTGAAATTTTATATTAAATAAAGCTTAAAAACTGGTTAAATAATTTATATATTATGTAAATAATTTTTATTTAGTTATTCTATGAGTTGTAATAAAATTATGTATCACAATTTAAATTATGTCAATTGTCATGTATAGGAAAATAGCTAAAAACATTGAAGCTACTGTACATTTTTCAAAGTACCGTATTTTCGGGTGTATAGTCCGCACCCCTAAATCGAGCAGTGCAATAAAAAAAAGTTCGTGTATAACCCGCGGAGATGCATCGGTGTATAGCCCGCGGACTATACACCATTTACGAACGTATATTTCGATCAGGGCTCGAAATTAGAAGCCATTAGTCATAATTTTTAACACAAATTTACCGAATTTTTTCTTGATGCATAATACCTACAGTAATTCGGTTAAAAAATTAAGATTATCAGTACCGTAATTTTCGGAAGAAATGCCACGACGTTTACGTGTTTTAAAGTAAAATTTTAAGTGATGCGGCGTTTACGTGCTTTTTTTTTTTTTTTTTTTTTTAATTTTCTTTTTTAGACAAGCGTGATATTTCTTCTGAATTTTTCAGAAAAAATAAAAAATAAATAAATAAAAAATCGGTGATAAATTCAAAATTTCGGACATAAAATGTATATGTATCTTAGGTCATTGGTCCCCAAAAAGATCGAAGCCTCGGAATCGGTCCTAAATGCACCAACTCCGAAAAGGAACGATTCCTTGTACTCTATCTGAAAATCTGAAACACTCAAAGGCTCAAAGGCGATTGGTATTGGAATACCTAATGGGCACGATGTCCACGTTTACTTCCATCGAACAAGAGACGATCTAAGCAGAGTTTATCGTGATGATAAAAAGAGTCTAATGTTCATCTCGCAGGCAGCTGTGGTGGTGAAGGGCAAAAAATGTGCTGTCGATAGATGGTCTTTGAGCAGTTGAGTTTTAGAGACATGCCAGGGCAGGGAGGGAGAAAGGGCTGACCAGTACAATAATATAAGTAATTTTAATTTTCAAATTTCAATTATTTTAAATCACAGTAGTGTGAATTTACCAAATGAAATAATCAGTGACAAATATAAGGGTAACACAATGCAAAAGATAGAAATAGAATACACGATGCAAACAGATAAACATAATGATGCAAGCAATTTCAATTAAATAAATTTCTATGTACAAAATTAAATAAGTTAAAAAAGGGATATCAAAATTTTATCTATCACATAAATTAATCAAGTATTTATATTTTTAATTGAAACAATGATCTGGAATGAAACAAATCTGGAAAAGTTCGATTCCTTGAATTCGTTTAGAAATGATACAACTCTGTTAAGGAACGATTCCTCGGAATTGTTTCGAAAAAGATCGACTGCTCTGAATCCTTCTGAAATGACATAAATCACGCACTTTTTTGTTCTTTGCAACAGGGTAGGGTACCAACTCCGAAAAGATAAGATTCCAACGAACTCTATCTGAAATGAAACGACTTTGGAAAAGTTTGATTCCTTGAACTCGCTCCGAAATGAAGACACTCTGTAAAGAAACGATTCCTCGGAATCGTTTCGAAAAAGACCAACTGCTCTGAATCGTTCCAAGATGACATAAATAACGCACTTTTTTTTTTGTTCTTTGAAACAGGGTAGGGCACCAACTCTGAAAAGAAACGGTTCCTCGGACTCTATCCGAAATGAAACGAATCCGGAAAAGTTCAATTCCTTGAACTCGTTCTGAAATGAAACGAATCCGGAAAAGTTTGATTCCTTGAACTCGTTTTGAAATGCAACGACTCTGTAAAGAAAAGATTCCTTGGAGTCGTTTCGGAAAGAACGACTGCTCTGAATCGTTTAGAAATGACATAAATCACGCACTTTTTTTTTTGTTCTTTGCAACTGGGTAGGGTAGATTAATTTTTTTGAAAAATAAACTAAATCTTAAATGATCTTAAATTCAGAATCGTCGAGGTTGGAAGGGTTCCAGATTTTGGATTTTGTACTCTACAAATACAATGGGGTGTTGCAGCACCGATTTACTAGCAAATTATTTTATGATATTTGATTTATAGATTTTTTTTTTTAGGTCTTGCATATAAGTCGACCCCCACTTTGAAGTTCTTTTTTTTGCCTAAAATTTCACGACTTATACGAGAGTATATACGGTAGCTATAATAGATCTATCGGTGCAATACTTGACAATAGTTGCGACAGTTCTTCCAAACCCAGAAATAACTGTGTTTAAGCAGTAAAAAAAAAAAGCCTTTACAAACATGGGAGAACTCTCTAAATTTCGCGACATAGCGAAAAATATTTACAAATTTTGATGTTATTTTCAAATTTTTTGAGGTTTAAAAGTTGTAGAAAAAATATCACGATTTCCAATTAAAAAAAAAAAAAAATCTTTGTATAACCCGCACCGTGTATAAGCCGCATCGGCTTTTTGGAAGGTTTTTTTCTTGTATAAGCCGCAGACTATACACCCGAAAATACGGTAATATTTATGTTTATATCTTTTTTACTATTAAGTGTTCAGTTTGATGTAAAAAATTTTAAGTCTATGCTTAAAAAAAAAAAAAAAAAAAAAAAAAAAAAAGCTTCTGTAAATCTAAAGCGATCGCTATTCAATGACTGATTATAAGTTCCTATGTTCCTAAATGTTTGTTTTCATACATAGATATAAACCACAATTGCAACATAAAGGTTCTAAGAGTAATTAAATTATAATATGAAATCAATATAATTAAATGTTCTTTAAATTAATATGTTAAAAGAAGGTGTTTTATTTTCAGTTACCCATATATATCTTCAGTTTACTATGTCAGTTTCAGTTTAATTCTTTAGAACAATTTGTTTATGTTAAATTTTTCTTTTATGCATTATAAAATAGCCTACCAACCCCTCCTTTTTTTTCTTTTTGAGTATATTATTTCAGAAACTGTAAATCTAGCCTTTAATGCTTAATTATTTGTTTGTGGAATGTACATTTGCAAGCAAAGAACAGGTGTAACATTTTTTTTTTTTTTTTCTTAATTTGGATTCTATTAACTATAACTGTATTTGGCACCTGTGTAGTATTGCACCTGCCTGTGTAGAATAATGTAGTTAGGTCAGTATTGTGCAATTACTTGTCAGTTTGAAAAACAAATTTGTGCTTTATAGAAATTATTTAATCTTACTTTCTTAAAAATTGCTGAGGCTACTTCTAAGAAGGAAATTATTTCAATTGTGGTTACATAGCTTTATCCAGAGATCTTGTTTACTTAATGTGTATTAAATCTGTTTCTGTAGTACAAATTTTTTTCTTAAATCATGGATAAAGGTGGTAGGCCTAAAAATACTGTGTGGAATGATTTTTTCTGTGTGAAAGAAGGAAATAAGACTTATGGAAAAAGCAAAAAATGTGGACACACTATGGCCAATAGAGTTGACAGAATGAAAGGTCATTCAGCAAAATGCAAAAATGCAGAGCATGTACAAGAGAAAAGAGAAGATTATGTAAATAAAGAACAAGAACATCTGCACATGGAAATGGATATTGGAAGTCTTGAGAACAATAGTCATGTGAATGGAACTGTAAACAATAACCATGAAGAAAATGATTGTAATTCAAATATTACAGGTGCTAAGAAATTTTGTTTGGAACAAAATAAGATAGATAACTATCTAGTAAAAACTACACCTATCATAAAAAAGCAGTTGGATCTACAAGTTGCTAGATTCTTTTATAGCTGTAATATCCCCTTTAGCGTTGTCAAACAAGAGGAATTTGTCAAGCTAATACAGCTTCTTCACCCTGGATATAAACCCCCTTCTCGGAAAACATTATCTAGTAGCCTTCTAGATGAAGTTACTGAAACTTTAGAAAGTGAAGTGAAATCAGAACTTCAAAGAAAAGATTGTACACTAGTCAAAGATGCAGGGTTGCTAAAAAACCGGGTTTTTTTTTTAAAAACCCCAAAAACCATGGTTTTTTTGGTTTAAGCTGGGTTTTTTTAAATATGTTTTCCTGTTACATATGCATGCAAATTTATGAACAAAAGTAAACATTTTTGAATATATCTATATATTAAAACGAAAGGCAGAAAAAGTAATCGTGGTTTAATTGCGTCTCTACGCATCGATACTTGCGCCGGTCTCTGAGAGTCTCCTCCTATTGGTTAATCGGAGGAGAGTAGTTACTGTCTGTAAGAGCATTTGCATAGCGCGTTTGTAAATATGGGATAAGAACGCTGACACTGTTTAATGCAATGCTATAATAATTAATTTTTTAACTTTACTTATCTTATAATGATTGGAATACATTGTTTTTTTCACTTTACGTAAGTTAATTAATTTATTTCCATCTGTATTCTTTTTTTGCAATGTTATTGCCGGCAATCTTAGGCTTAATTGTAGAGATGTTTCATATGAAATTGAAACATTCAATAAGTTAATGATTAAAGTGTTTATTTACGTTCTTGGCCGATAAATCATTTTCTATATTGTAATTTTCAAATTTATTTATTAGTATGTGTAAAAAAAAAGGCTGGAAATCACATTGTTTTTTGTTTCGTGTTTTGATGGTGCGATTTTCGACGGATAGTTTGACTTCATGGATGTAAACAGATTCGCAAATCACTATTTATTTTTTGCTTCAGTTTCTTATTATACTCATGTCAAAAAACGGTGATTTTTTTCCCACTTATAATTTCATTTTTGAGCAAATTCATAACGTTTAGGAAGTATTTACATTACATCTCATAGTCTCGCCGAATAATAGAAAATTGCATATGAAATGAAAATAATCCCAGTTATAAACAGCTTTGTAAATCATTAATATTTCTTTAATGTTTCACTTTTTTTTGAGTACACTTTTTTTAAAAAGTGTTCCCGTGACAAAATTTACTGAGTTTTTTTGTGGAGAAGGAGGAGGGAATATTTTGATGAAATTTGCTATTTTTTTTTTTTTTTTAATCGCTTGATCTTGATCTCTCAACAATGTTTTTTCAGAAATATGAAGATCATTATAATCAACAAAGAAAAATAAAATTATCAGAAGAGATCCCTCTTTTTGCATAGCTTTCAATCATGATAAAGCAGTCTTTATATACCATATTCATTGCTTGCTGGTTTTTTTTATGATTATTTGGCAAAATTTGCATTTTTTTGTGGTACCTAGATGATTTGAAAATTACAATATAGAAAATGCTTTATCGGCCAAGAACGTAAATAAACACTTGGAAATAAAATAACTTATGTAAAGTGAAAAAAACCAATGTATTTCAATCATTATAAGATAAGTAAAGAAAAAAAATATAATTATCATAGCATTGCATTAAACAGTGATAGCAAAAATGCAGTCTCTCTGTGTTGTTTTCTCACAATCTGTTTACCAATATTTGCGTTTTTTTGAAGTACCAAGACAAATTTAAAGTATTTTTTCAAGATCTTTTGACGAAATTCACATCTTTTCTGGTACCAGGAAAAAATTATTTGTTTTCTTAGGGATTTTCGGTGAAATTTGTCATTTTTTTCTCGCTACCTTTCGATGTAATTTGCCGTTTTATCAAATTTATGCTTTTTTCATGATTTTTTTTTTTAATTTGTCGTTCTTTTCGTTATTTTCAGAAATTTGTCATATTTTCGCTTTTTTTTCTTTGAAAAAAATTACCTGTTTTGCAATTTTTTCTTGAAATGTGCCTCTTTTTCATCTTTTGACAAAATGTGTTGTTTTCTCACAATTTGTTTACCAATATTTGCGTTTTTTGAAGTACCTAGACAAATTTAAAGTATTTTCAAGATCTTTTGACGAAATTCACATCTTTTATGGTACAAGGATAAAATTATTTGTTTTCTCGGGGATTTTCGATGAAATTTGTCATTTTTTCTCACTATCTTTCGATGTAATTTGCTGTTTTATCGAATTTATCCTTTTTTCGTGATTTTTGTTTGTGAAATTGTTCTTTGTTATTTTTTTTTAGAAATTTGTCGTTTTTTTCCACTATTTTTAGCTAAATTTACCTTTTTTTGCGATTACCTGGATAAATTGTATGTGCTTTTTGAGATCTTTGGGCGAAATTCACGTCTTTTATAATAACTGGACGAAATTCGTCATCTTGAGGTCTTTCGGTAAAGTTTATCGTTTTTCTCGAGTTCTTTCGATGAAAGTTGTCGTGTTGTCATGATTTTTCAATGTAAATTGCCGTTTATTGAAGATCTTTTTGCAAAATTTATCTTTTTTTGTGATTATTTGATAAAATTTGCTTTTTTTTTTCAATCCTTTGACGAAAATTGTTGTTTACTCACAATCATTTGTCGAAAGTTGTTGTTTTCTCACAATATTTTGAATTTTTTTTCATAATATGTTTACAAATTTGCCATTTTTTAGGGATTTTTTTTGTCAAAATTTGCCTTTTTTTTAAAAATTTTTCATGAAAATTTCCATTTTTTTAGACGTTTTGGCAAAATTTTTATTTTTGTGCAATACTTTTGCAAAATTTGTTTTATTTGGGATATCTAGACAATTTTTTTTTTTTTTTTGCAGTTTTTTGACAAATTTTTTAGAGATCTTTTGAAGAAATTTGTTGTTTTTTGCAATCTGTTGACGAAATTTGCTGTTTTATTTTCCCACATCTATTTATAAAATTTCCGGGCAATGTTAATTTTTTTGGGGGGGGGGTGTATTTTGATGAAATTTTGTGATTATTTGCCAGAATTTGTGTTTTTTATGGTACCTAGACAAACTTTGGTACATAGCAAATGATTTCTAGCATTTTTTTTTAAAAACTTAAACAGTTGAAAAATAATCTGCTAACATTTTCAAGTCTGTGACGTGCGTCGCAGCGTTGCACCAATTCTGCACCCGGGATCATGTCATGTTGGTGTTACGTTGGTAAATGGAAAAGCATATTGAAATTTTTAATAAATATTAATCTTTAAAAAAAAAATTTCTTTGAAAATTTTTTTATAGTGGCAAAATACTTTTTTTTCTTTGATTCTTTCATATTGTTGCTGTCAAGTTTTGACGGGCTTCACCTAGCCAGAATAAATATTATCATTAATTTTTTTAATATGTGAAATTTACATGTATTTTTGATTTATGAAAAGGTAATAGAAAAGTAGTTGAAAATGCAAATGTTTATTTGTTGAATAGGGTGGGTAACGTAACAACAAATTAACCACGGAGAGGATCATTGTTATAGTTGTTGCTAAATGGCAAACTATAAATTCAGTCTTATTTTGCTGCGAAGTAAGTGAAGTATGTATATTTTGTATGAAATGAGTGATGACAGTAATTTATGATTTATTCATGTTATGTACAATTTATTGGTGTTGTATTTGTAAATGAAAAATTATCAAATGAGAGAGATTTTAATTCTATGACAGCATGTTTGAATGTAACTCGGCCAATTGCGGGTCATTTGCCTGGATGTAAAATGCAGGTTGTTCTTTTATTTATTGAAATTTTTGCTGAAGATTAGTCGTTAAAAAATCCTTTAATAGCTGGAAAATACCTTTTTCTTTCTTCGGTTGCCGTCAAGTTTTGACGGGTTCCAGATTGATTTAAAGGTAATTCTAATCAATATAATTATTTAATATACAATCAATTATGTATAAAATTGAAATTCTTTAAAATCTAAACATTTTTAGAAAAAGCTGTGTCTTATATTTCATAAATAAAATGTGCTACATAATGAAACATTGATACCCTGAAAATCTTAATGAACAATCTTTTGATTACTAGCACTATAAATAAATATATGATATAGATTCATATATAAAACTTCATATATATTATTTTCAAATGGTTATTCAAAATAATTAATTTGAAATACTTGTTACATGTGATGTCTGATTTTTTTTTTTTTTTTTTTTGTTAGAAGACTGCATGAGTTAATTATCTTTTATTGAAAAATAAAGCTTTTTATAAAGAATTTTTGGAAGGATTTGAATTTAGCAGTAGTCTTTACACACTTCAAGCATTGTGTTTTCTAAAACTACCAATTAAAAGATGACTGTTAAATAGACAAAAATATCTATTTAACAGCTTTTTAGACTATTGAAAAACATTGATGTTAAAATATACAGTAGCTTTATAAATGCTGTCATCTACCAAAGAATTTAAACAGCCATCGGACTGCATGCTCTATTATAACACTTAGTATTTTTAAACATCTAAACTAAAAATTGCATTTTTTAGGCATTTTTATGAGACTTTTTTTCTATTACGTCTCAAGCAAACCTTGTCTTGCCCCCCCCCCCCTTCCTTTCTGCCAATTTTCTTAACTGATCTAAGTAATGGGTTTGGTTATGCAATAGAAGATTTAAATATATCTTTTGCATATTTTAGTTAAATGTAAACAAGTGCTTTACCAGAGCCTAATTTTTCAATGTCTTCTTATTCGACTTCATATCTTGAGTTTTTTTTTTTATTCTTAAAAAATAATCCCTCAATCAAGAAAAATTTCTTTTAGAGCTTGACTGAAATTTTAAAGATCATTTATGTCATTATCTGTACATCTGCGTTTCTCAAAGGAAAATATTTTTTAAATCTAAATATTGCATATTTTTCATCTATTTTATTTTTGCTAAATTTACATGATTTAAGTGTTTTTTTTAGAGTTTCAGATATGTTCATCAGTGCATGAAATATGCATTCTACATGTATACCATGACCTTGACTAGACTCACTATGTCTTATGGTGACTATTGAGATAAGACTTAAAAATAGAAATTACTTTCATCCAATAATTTGAAACACTTAAATTACAAAAATAAGAAAATATATTAGATTTGTTCTAAAAAACCAATTGGTTTGAACTGTGCCAACCTAGCTGGCAAAAGAATAAAATTATAATGCAAAAAAAAAAAAAAAAAAAAAACAATCCCAATGTAAGAATGCAAGAAAAGCAAAGGCTTGTTAAAATCACTAATCACAGAGGAAATAAAAAGCTCATTGTCAATTATTCAATAGCATACATAACAAAAAGAATTTCTGAAATGATGAAATCCTTTAGTAAATCCTAACTAATCAAGCAATTTAAATAATAAAAGAGCATTTTTAACTCGAGTCTGCCCTTCTGGCTATATATATATGTTTTACAAATAATGGCTATATATACAGTATAACTTCTTTAATCCAGAATCGTACCAATCACGGCGATTCTGAACTATAGAAAATTCCGGATTACGGATGCTTTTGAAACTAGAATGCATTTTGACAAATAATACTAATATCAGTCATTAATATGACAAAGTAAGAATGCTAATAACTTGATAATTTAAAATAATTAAAAAATACTGAGAAATTGCAATTAAAAATACCTTAAAGGAAATAATAATCACGGAAATATAGAATAAAATTTGTGGTGTCGCCATCTGTTGTAAATTATGATAAACAATAACTGTTTTTTTTTTTCTTTATAATCGATGTTTCCGATTTATAAATTATGGAATAAATAAAATATATCACTAAAGTGATGACGTAAAAATAACCAGTAAACTAATTTTCTAAAAAGAAACAATATATTATAAAGAAAAAAATAAAATATACCAGACATTAAAAAAAAAAAAAAAAAGTTACATTCAAAATAGTGACATATTTAAAATGGTGCTACGTAAGGTTACTGTTATGAAAAATTTAACTATAAGTCTTAGAAATGTGAAATTCAATCACAAATTCAATTAAAATAATATTATTTTGAAATAGTACTTAATGCATAGTACATATATAATAGTACATAATACTACATAAAATGAAAAAATGATATCTGAATTCGCGTTCTTTTGGCGCCATCTGTTGTCACTTAATGATAAGATAATTAAGATAAGAATAATATAATATTAATGACGAGATTATACAATATTAAAAACAAATAAACAAAACAAAAAAGACATCTATATTATTTTATATTTATAAAATAAGGTAGTAATTACAACTTTAAATAGAAAAAAAAGTAGCAAAATTAAATATTGGTTATAATTATTTTTTAAGCATATCTATGAGTGAAAGTTGTTTCATTTTAGGTTTGTGCAAAATTAGTTTTTCATGAATTTTATGTACTGTCATCATTTTGTGTTCACTGATAAAATTTCGTTGTTCAAGGCCTTTTATCACATTATCAAGATGGCTGATTAAATTATCTGTTGAAATTTTTTCTTCATTTTGTTCACTGTCAGTTTCCTCATCTTCATCGCTAGGATCGACTATATTTAAAGCATTATTGAGGATTTCTCCATCGGTCAACTGATTGATTGTCGGGGCATCTTTGTCACATTCAAACACTTCTATAATATCGGATTCTTCTAAATCAATATTTCGATTTTTTGCATAGTTCACAAGTGCAAAAATTAAAGTTTTTTCTTTAGATACTCTAAATCCATCGAATCCTGTGGCATCATCGTCGGCATCATCGATAAATAGTGTGTATGGTAACACTCTGTGCCAGGCATTTTTTAATGTTTCTTTTGATATGGCATTCCATGAACTAGCAGCATTTAACAGTGCATCTTTTGGCGTGAATGACTTCGCAAAATCAGAAATACTGATTTCGTTATTAATGCTATCAAGCATTCGCTGTAAAAAATTATTTTTATAATGACATTTGAATGCTTGAAATACGCCACAGTCCATAGGTTGCAAAATAGATGTGCAATTTGGTGGCAGGAATTCGATTTTAGAATTTTCTTTTTCTTCAATATCATGCGCGGAACAATTATCTAAAATCAGCAATATTTTTGCATCATTTGGTAAATTTATTGAATTACAATGATTCCGGACCTCCGGTAAAAAGTGATTTTCATACCAATTGGCGAAAATTTCTTTTGTCATCCAAGCACATTGGTTATTCCGATATAGTACTGAAAAGGTTACACCTTTAAAAGAATGGGGTCGAGCCCTCTTTCCAATCACCATCAATTTGAGCTTGTGTGAACCAGCGGCATTAGCACATGCCAAAATTGTCAATCTTTCTTTAGAATCCTTGATGCCGGTAGCGGATTTTTCTGCTTGAGTAGCCAGTGTTTTTCGAGGCACATATCGCCAGAAGAGTGCGGTTTCATCTGCATTATAAATCTGCTCTAAAGTTAAATTTTCGTCTTCAATAATTTTTGTTAAATCATCAACAAAAAGATCTGCTGCTTCGTAATCCGCACTTATTTTTTCACCATAAATTCGAATTTGGCGTATACCATGACGCTTTTTAAATTTATCTAGCCATCCAGTTGTATATTCGCATGGCGTATTTAAACCCATTTCTTGATGGAATCTTTTAGCCTGCGCTATAATCATGGGTCCGGTCAGCGGCACATTTTCGCTCCTCCTCTGTTTAAACCAGTCAATCATAACTTTATCCAGATCGGGATTTTTTGTATTTCTCATTGTTTTACGTTTCACCATTTCAATAGCCAAGTCACTGTCTGCAAAAAACGATAAAATTTCCTCCTTTTGTTTTATGATGTCATACACTGTCGATTTTCCAATCGCATATTCGTCACATAAATTACGAACAGAAGTCCCTTGACTATGCTTTTTTAACAGTTCCACTTTTTCTGCAATCGATAGCGTGCAGTGTTTTTTTTTTTTTTCCCCTTCACAGGAATTAAGTTATCAATTCGCTGGTAATTCATGCTGGGTTTTTTTTTCCAAATATATCGGACTTTGATAACAGAACACTACGAATAACAATCAAAATGGCGCACTAACCCGCACACGGTAGAGTAAATGCAAAGCAATTAACTAATGTTGCCATACAAAAGATGTAAAAAAAAAAAGAATTAAAAGAGTGATGTCGAATATTTGATCTTTATTCTAGCTATTTCTTTCAAAGGAAAGGAGTAATGTGATTGGCTGTTTTAATTTTTTTTTGGAAACGTACTCGCATACTGTGGTGGCGCCATCTGTGATCAAAAAGGAAAAAAAATAGATTAAAAGTTCCAAAGTGTCCGGATTACAGAAGTTTCCGGATTATAGATGTCCGGAATAAAGATGTTATACTGTATATACATATAGGCCTTAAAAAAGAAAAAGAAAGAAAACTGATTAGTTTTTTCTAACCAGCTAATTTTAGAAAAAATAATTATTCTGCCATATAGATTTACAGCTTACAAGAAAAGTTGTTGATTAAAATTTTTTGCCCTTTTAGAAACATATTCATCATTTTTCTACAGCTTTGCTTGTAACTTCTTCATAATTTGGATCTTGCATTTTTCAATAATGTGTAAAATAAAACATTTGGGTAAAAGAATAAAAAAAACCAGGTGTAAAAAAACCAGCATGGTTTTTTTTTTAAAAACCAATTGGTTTAAACCATGGTTTTAATTATGGTTTAAACCAACTTGGTTTAAACCAAACAACCCTGCAAAGATGGATGGAGTAATGTCCATAATGACGCCGTAATAGCTTCTTGCCTGCATGTTGAGGGAAAGGTTTTCTTCCTTGAAGCTACTGATAGTGCAGGTCAATCTGAAACAGCTCAGTTTTGCAAAGAAAAAGTAAAAAACTTGATAGCTCTAGCAAAAATTAAATTTTCCTGCAATGTCTCATGTGTGGTTATTGACAACGAAATAAAAATGCAAAAAATGTGTGTCAGGCTCTGAGACCACACCTGCTACAGATTGGAATTTCTATTATTTCTTTATCTTAATATTTTATGTATTGTAGAGGCTGTGTACTGGTTTTTCAAGGTGACATTCTTTCTTTGTTCAAGGGAGAATTGACAGGTAATCCTGTACAGGTGGTGAGTCATAAAGAGGAGATTGCTGAGAGGCGTGTTCTTCCGTCAGGGATGTATGTGGATGATGAGCAAACAAGGAACATGTCACGGATCAAGAAAGTAATGTGGGATGTGTCCAATGAAGAAGCTCCACAGGTGGGTGTACATTGGGGAAAGCAGTGATTTGAGAAGAGCAAGTCTTGTCTTAGATTGGAGCAGTTCGTATCTGGGGTTCGTACCTAGAGGTGTGTAGGACAGAGGCCCTAGTGCAGAGTGTGTAGGCTGAGCTTGTATCTGGAGAGTAAGGGACACAGACGTCCTTGTGTGTAGTGCTCTGGGCCAGATAGCATAGGCCGAGTATCAATATGTTGGGAGATTCGAAGTTGATCTCCTATGAAGTGAATCTAACGTACATTGAGTGTGAGGGAGAAAGTGAAATCTGAACAGTACACAGCCAACTTTTTTACGGTATTTAATTTAATGTTGAACCGGATCATCTATATCCGAGTTGTAATTGTATATAATTGTAAATAGTGTATTTTTTGTGTACATATAGTATAAATAAAATGTTAGTTCAGTTAATTGACAGTGTCAGTGTTCATTTACACAATCCTCACAGTGGGTGACCGATATCACCTAATATCGGTGGTGGCAGCTATAACTACCACGGACTTTCTTCGAAGTTGTGCAGGCTGAGAGGAACATCCGACAATGTGCGAGTTGTTAAAAGAAGAAAATGATGATCTTCTTGTGTGTGGATGCTGTCCCCACTGGATGAATCTTCTTGGGAAGGAAATTACTCCAAGACATCATGAAGCATATTGTAGAAGTGCAAAAATACTTTCACAACCACCACCTTCCATCTGCCTGGTTAAATCAGTTGCAAGACACTGTGAAGCCGCAGCTTCCAAATGAAACTCGCTGGAATAGCCAGCTCATTTGTATTGTCACTTTTATCAAAAATAGGTCAGCTTATGTAAAATTTTGTGAAGATCATGCAATTGAATCTAGAATAGTACAGCTTGTGAATAATTATAGCTTATACCAACAAGCAAAAGAATTGCAAATGCAGTTAAAACCTTTGGCAGATATGCTTGACAGGGTCCAAAGAAATAATGAAACATTGGCTGATGCTTGTCAAGTTTGGCTTTCTTTAGCTGTAGACATAAATCTGGCTCTATACTATGATGAAATTATGGAGCATATGGAATCCTATCTACAACCATTTCATTATCTGGCATACATGACGCATCCAGCATACAAAGGTGCATTATTAAACGATGAACAGAGTGAAGCAGCTTGGACATGGCTGCTTGAAAGAAACCCAGATTTTCTCAGATTTATCATTGCTTTTGAAGCTGAATCTCCACCATACCCTAAAAGTTTCTTCTCAGCTCAAGATGTTTCAGCAGCAGTATGGTGGAAAGGCTTGAAGAAAAACAATATACCAAGTGAATTCATACAGCTCATGGTGCGTTTGCATTCCAGTCTGTGCAGCTCAGCCTCAATTGAGCGAATATTTTCAAATTTTGGATTTATCCACTCCAAATTACGAAACAAACTTGAAGTACAGAAGGCATCAAAACTAGTGTTTTGCTACCGCATGCTTTGTGGAAAAAAAGATTTAGAATGGGATTAACATTAAAATGATAAAAATAAAAATATGTGTATTATTTATATTGTAATTTTATATGTTAAATTATAAGTATTTTCACCATGTACTTTCATTTTTAAAAATTAAAGTATTTAGTAGTTCCATTAGTTTATATTTTTAATGTAACAATTAATAATACTTCTGATTATTCTTTATTTTATATTTATAGCTTACAGTTATTCTATTTTCTAAGCAACTTGTATTAAAACTGTCAAAAAATTGTCTAAAACTAAAAATTATGAAAAATTGTAAATTTAATGTTGTTCTAAAAATAATATTAAACAGATTTTGTACTCAATTTTAGGTTTTTGACACTTACTGTCAAAAACTATGTCAAAAAGGGGTTTTTGACATGATGGTTAAAACCATGCTTAAATCCGGATAAAATCGTCACACTGTCAAAAACTTGCCACCCCTGCATGGCACACATCAAGTTGATAGATCAGTTCTTTCCAAATGTTGATTATAGCAAAGAAGTTCTGTTCAGTCCCTCACCCAATCTGACATCGGGAGATTTCTACTTATTATTGTTCATAAAGGATTGTGTGTGTCTTCAATACCAGCTGACCATTGCAGCCATTGCAACAATGATTCTACAAACTCTAATCAACATTTGGGAAGAACTGAGCTATCGACTTGATGTGTATCATGTTACGAAAGGTGCACACATTGAGCACTTGTAAGCTTTGTAGGTAAAACTGTATAAGTTGCACTTACATTTTATGTATCACATTAATGAGGTTAATGAAATGTATAGCAAATGTATCTATTTTTCTTTGTTGTTGGATACAAGGCACAGATACCTAATGTATAGTGATCACAACATTAACAAGTCACTATTTTGAGATTTCTGTTCAGCACTCAGTGATGCCGCTCAGCTTGAAAAATCCTGGGTCCCGGGGACCCAAGACTTCTAAAATTCTGGGTCCCTTTTTCAAAAAAGCGGGTCCCCACTAATAAGTCATATTTTTAGATGCAAAAATTGAACTTGTTCATTTGCAAAAGAAAAGTTAAATGCAATATTTATTGTTTTAATTAATGTATAAATAATTAAAGCCAATATTATTTTTTAAACTATTAAGAGATATTTACTTTTACTTTTTTAAAAAATAAATGTGCAAGATACAAATTATAAAATAATGCTTATTTGAGTGTAGAAGATAACAATTATCACTATTGTTCACATTTTTTTTTTTTTTTTTAAAGGGGTAAAACTGATTTATTGAAAAAGACTTTTTTTTTTTTTAATACTTTTAAAATAATCAGAACAATCAAAAACAGATTGTGAAGCAGGAAAATCTGTTTTTAGAGCAAAAAAAAAAAAAAAAAAAAAAAATAATAATAATAATAAAACTATTTGGGAGCAGGGAAGTTAGTTTTTAGAACAGAAAAATTCCATCCTGTCATTAACTTTTTTTTCGTACCCCTTTGACGAAAATTGCATTTTAAAGCTATTTTTTTTTCACGAAATTTGCCGTTTTTTCGCGATTTTTTGACGAAATTTGCCGGTCTTTTTCGCGATCTTTTAACGAAATTTGCCGTGTTTTTTTCGCGATCTTTTAACGAAATTTGCCGTTTTTTCGTGATCTTTTAACGAAATGAGCCGGTTTTTCACGATCTTTTGACGAAATGTGCTATTTTATCACGATTTTTTGATGAAAATTGCTGTTTTCGTGAATTTTTTGACAAAACTTGTCATTTTATCACGACTTATGGATGAAATTTGTCGTTTTTGCGATTTTTTTTTTTTTTAGGAAATCTTTTATTCAAAAATTCGAGATTTTGTAATAAAATTAGCCATTTTTGAGAATCTTTTGACGAAATTCGCCGTAAATTATTCGTTATTTCGCGATTTTTTTTAACGAAATTTGTCTTTTTTGAAATTTTTTGATGAAATGTGCCGTTTTTTCGCGATCTTTTGACGAAATGTTCCGCTTTTTTCCAATCTTTAGACGAAATGTGCCATTTTATCACGATTTTTTCTTGAAAATTGCCTTTTTCGCCAATCTTTTGATAAAATTTGCCGTTTTATCATGATTTTAGGACGAAGTATGTCGTTTTTTCGCATTTTTTGAGGAAATCTGACTTTTTTTCGGGATTTTGTAACAAAATTAGCCATTTTTCTCGCAAAAATTTTGACAATTTTCTGGAAATTATCAGTTTTTTCACGATTTTTTAGCGAAATTTGCATTTTTTGCGAATTTTGACGAAAATTACGCGTCCTGCAGGACGCGTAAGCTCTATTTTTTTGCATCCCATCGAGGATTTTTGGCGTATTTTAAGCGCTATAGCGCGTCCGCGGCATCCCTGAGCACTGCTAGTGAATCTGATTTTTTTAATGTAGGGGGGGAGTTCATGAGTGTAACATGCGATGTAATAGTCCTGAGTATAGGTGTAAATTAACGGTCACCACTCGCCACATGGTGATTAAAGGTGTAAAAGTGGCAATTAAAAATCAGCCATCAATCGCCACCCTAGTCGCCACTTGGCGATTAAAAAATCTTATTTGCTTTGTGAAATACAGCTTTTTTCATGGATATATGCATCTCTACTTTGTTTATGTCTAATAAGTGAAATTGGTTAATTCTTTCTTTCTATCGGATGCAAGCAGATTTAGTATTGTATTTTCTATATTTTGGCTTTTTACCATGAACTCTTTATTTGGATTATGTTTTCAAGAAATAGTTTTTTCCTACAGAACATAGTCATCAAGTTTAATTCCACATGCATTTTAAATAAATTATACCATTTTTGCCTCTGAATGCAAGGAGATTTTAAGGACATTACTGTATCTTATATCTTTCACTCTTGCCATATACTCAATAATTGTACCAGTAATAGTTGGCTGGTACATTTTTTTCTTTTTTTTTTTAATGATTAAAGTTTATTTAGATGTCAAGAAAGATTGAAACATTATAGCCAATTATTTTAAAAATACAGGACAAAATTAGCACTCGCCATTAGGCGAGTAATACTGCAAATTTGACATCTGACTTTACTGCCACCAAGCAGACTTCCTCCACCTCACCAATGCATTGGCACTCTCTGATTGTCTTAATAAGATATCTGGAATTTTGAAATTTCAGGTGAAGCAAAGGTTATTTATATTTATCTGTACACTCGCCAAACTTAATTACCAATTGCCAATTTTGATGATATTAGATCCTACTAAGTTTTAAGGTAAAATAAAATATCCAAGAAAGATGTGAAATTATTTTTAAATTTAAAATATTTAAAATTTAAAAATACAATGCATTAATATATATTTAAATATAGTTTATCACTTGTAATTTTATCTGCAGTATTAATTACTAATTCATATGTTTCCATTCAGTAGAATGCCAGTTTTATTTTTAACCAAATATTTGTAACTTTGCTACTCATTAGCCGCTAAATAAAGGGGAAAAAATAATTTTCACCTACATTTAAAAAGTAGCCACTAATGAAACTGGGTCTACCGGCCACTGGCTACTAATCAAATTTCTCAGTTTTCACCTATAGTCCTGAGGCTAACTTCTTTTTTTTTCTCAATATCAAGCCATCCAAAGTTTCATCTCTTAGAGTTGGAAATGGAATTTTCATAAACTTTTATTTCTAATGACATAATTGTTAGTCATGTTACAATACTGTAATGTTTTGTATTTTACTGTATGTGCTATTCATTGTTTGAAACTTGTAAATGCAAGGTATAACGTGGAAGTGAGAATTAATCATTTTCATTATTTCTTATGGTAAAATTTAATTTAGTTTTTTAAGCAATTCTGTAACCCTTTCAGAATGGCTGAAACATATGTCTCCCATGTAGGATCCATTTTGTTTTACTACTAAAATATATTTTGCCTAGAATATATTTATTAGTTGTAAATTTTGTCATGCCAAATTGTAGAATTCTTGTAATATAATTTTCGAATATAAAGCTAAAAATAATACATAGAATTTATAGGATTAGAAATTTAAATGTGGTTAAACGATGCCGGTCTTGACATGGTTAAAACAAATTGTGTTGGAGAACTGAGCTGTCACTGTATTAGAGTTATATCTAAGAAAGTTTCAATAAACACAGTGTACTAGTTTTTATAAAAGCAGTTGGGAAATTTTATGTTATAATATACAGTTTTAATTGCCGTTATTTTGTTTAAATATTCATCAAAGAAGTAATTGTAAAACTAAAAGTCATGCTCTATTAGTTACTTGTGTCTGAGCATAATCTTTTAATTGAATTTTGTATAATTATTGTTTAGATTGCTATAAATGTGTTATTAAATATATTTTCTTTCTTTCAGAAAATGGAACCTGACCTCCTGAAATTATTTTCTGAATAATTTATTGCGAGTCTCTAACATTTTATCACTTATGAAGAGAATATAAAAAACTAATGATGATTTCCCCATAAACCATTTAATGGGTGGGGAATATCTGATGTTCATTTTTTATTCTTTCTATAAGTACATAAAATGTTGTAGATATGCTTTGTATTTTTGATTACTATGTAAAAATTTCCTGAGGAATCTCTTTTTAATGAGATTAAATGTTATAAAATAAAACTTAATTCAACTATCTGTTTTTATGCTATCTATTTTTAAAACTTTTGTCATGAATTGCTTGGTGATACTTTTTTTAGCCAAATTTTTAAAAGTTTATTGACCTTGAAACAGGTACACACATTCATTTTGTCAAAATATTATAATTTTTACAATGTGAGGGTCATTATTCAACTAGTTGAGTTCAGTTGATTACTTCAACTAGTTGAGATTTTAGTTGTTGAGACTAAGGTATCTCTAACCTAAACATATTGCACCCTTGCCACAAAAGTGTCATAACTCAAACTTTGCTTTTCAGGAAATGCCGAAAAACTTTCAAGCTGTGATGGGCTCAATTGACATATTGCAAATACAACTGCTATTTAATTGCTGTATTTCAAGTGCACTATCTTCTACTTTGAGAGATTGGTAGAGGAATGAAAACTATGTAAAATGGCAGCCATAACTCATTAAGCCTAGATTTTCAGTTATGAAACTTTTGTAGTAAGGGTGTGATATATTAAAATCAAATTCTGATTACCAAGTTTGACCCTTTCCTTGTAAGATTGCTTTATTCTCTTAACATGTAGTCTGTTTTCAAGAAGAGGAACATAATTCTAAAATGCATGTTCCGAAATGGGGGTGGGAAAAGTAAAATTATAAAATTTTTATTTAAAGATTACGGCATATTACTTTTTCCGCAGCATATTTAATGGCAACATAGGTAATTTAAAACTATGCTTTTTCAACTTAGAATAAACTCCATTTAAAAAAATGCTAGGGATATCTAAAACAATTTTTAACTTGCTGTTCTTCTTAAAAATTAATAATCAATCTATCTATATAAAATATCTGAATTTTGATAAATAAACAAGCAGCCCAGACTACTGAATCTAAAATCTTGAAAATTGGTGTAGAAATACTTCTTATGACATAGTGCTGCTATGAAAGGATTTTGTAAAATTCAACAACTAAGAGGGGAAGGGGGGTAAAAACAGCAAAAAACTTTTAAAAAAATTCCTTACAAATCTGTTTTTATAGTTGTTTTTCAATTGATAATGTATTTTAGTGAAATTTTGTACACTGAATTGAATAGCACCAACCAAACTATTTTAAATCTAATATTTCATGAGATATTTCGTACTTTTTTCTAATTTGGCATCAAAACATCAGATTTTCAAATGATAATATCTAAAAATGTCTGTTACAGATCCTACTGCAAGAGAAGAAATTCAAACGGAATAATTTTTTAATTAATCTTTTTGGTTAAATAATAAAACGACTATGTCAATTAGGAAAAAAAATTAACTCCTCAAAAACTGGGGTGGAAAAAAAATCAATGTACTTTTTTGTTTTATTAACACCATGCTAAAATATATGACAGTCATTTATTTCAACCCTAACTGTGAAAAGAATTTTTATTGCAAACCAGATAAAGTAAATTGCATTACTTGCTATTTATTGAACATGAATATTTTTTATAAAGTAGTATTCAATTGTAATCATCAAAAACTTTTTACTTTTTGAATAGAAAATATTAACTATAACTTACATATATTACTGATACTGATAAGGATTTTACTTTTTGGCAGTTATCTGATAAGAAAACAACTATAAAATTTTTAGAACTTAGGAATTTAATAATTTATACAGTAAAACCTCCATTAACAGTCGCCTCTAGCAACCGGCCATTTTTTCATAGAACGGAATGAGTCGTATTGAAATAATATTAAATCAAACCTCCGAATACTGTCATCTCTGAAAACCGGCCGTGGACAGGGAAATTCACTCCGTCACAGCCACCAAAAGAAACCGGGAGCATTGTAAATTGCGAGTCCATGCAGAGAAAAAAAATGGTAACTATTTCTCCCTTCGACAGCCATTTTTCTCTAGTTTTCTAAATCGAACATGAGTAAAATTTATAAAAAGAAATTTTTATCATTCAGTGAAAAATTGAAGGTGTGTATGATAGTAAGTGCATAGAAATTAGCAGAAAAATATGATGCAGAAGAACTCAAATGAAATTCTTAAGAAAAAAGAAGTGCTTCTCGAGAAACATCTTAGAGGCGAAAATCTAGAAAACAAGGTCAAATGTTGCAAAACTGAGAATTAATTAATGAAATGCTATTGGAATGGTTTAGAAATTGCATATCTAAAAATATATGGATTTCATGGCCCATTTTGCAAGAAAGCGCATTTAAAATTGCCAAAGAACTTGGTATTAATGATTTCAAAGCTTCTAATAGCTGGTTAGAAAAATTTCACTTGAGAAATGTCGTTTTCTGGACTGTCTGTGGTGAATCTGCTGATTGTCCTACAGATATCGCTGAATCCTGGAAAAAATCTTTAGGCAGTCTTTTAAGTGAGCATGAAGCAAAAGACGTGTTTAACTGCAACAAAACAGGTCTTTTTTCTGGGTTGTTCCACTTAACTCTGTTAGAAATTTAGACATAAAGAACCTTTCTGTAATTTGGCGAAACAACTGCAAGTCTTGGATGACCCAAAAAATTATGCTAAGTTGGTAATCAATGTTCAACGAAAAGATGAAGAGACAGAAGCGAAAAATTCTGCTGTTTATTGACAACGCTGCCTGCTACCCAAGCGGCAAAAAGTTAAGTAATGTAACAATATCTTTGTGGAAAGCATCTAAAAACCCGATTTTAAGGTTGATTTGAAAGGTTTAGCAAGCACTATGTTTTCCTGCTCCCACTTCTTCCTATGTTTTCATAATTTTAGGTGCAGAAAAATACAATAGTAAATCTACCAGTCAATCGCTAAAATAGGTTTTTTAGGTTTTTCCGCCAAGGCACACAGATTGCTTATGTGAATCGAGATTTAACTAATTTTAGATTTTCATCCATGAATTCCATGAAGTGATTGTCTGTGATGCTGCTTCATGGTCTATTATGTATTTATTTATTGAAAAACCTTCTAGGTAGTTTAAATAGAAAATGTTTCTCTACTGTCACTTGTCATTCATTGTTTTCTGTATCATTCTTAGCTGTCTTTCTACCACTCACAAAGAAGTTGAGAAAGACCTGTGCTTGATGGACAAATGTTAACTTTGAATGACTAATAATGAATAGATTATGAAGAGGTATATGTATGGATTAGATGACACATTTTGACTTTTCAAGAATATCAACCCCCCTTTTGAGATTTTTATTTAGCTCCTTTCGGAATAAACCAATAAGATAATTACTATAGTAAAAATAAAAAGAATAAAAAACATTTAATAAATTTTATTGTAATATTAATAATGTAAATTTTATTGTAACTTTTTGATTTTGTGGTACAATACTTAACAATAAGCCAAATTTTGAGAAGATTAGGGATTACAATTACATAACAAGAGGGTTGGTGAAAGGAGTGTCTGTTAATATGTCTGATAACTGAAAGTCTTTACTATTTTTAAATTGTGTTAATTACTTCATTTAATAATTAACTTCAAGGAATGTTTTAACCAACAAAAACTAAGACTGTTTTAATTGCTGAAACATCAGTGAAGGCTTACTTTGGAGACACAAAATGTTTTGGTTTCTGTCTGTCTGTTCCGCGATAACTGCCGTAAAAAACACCCAATTAACTTTAAATTAAGTGGGTATGTTCTTGAGAACTGGATTTAGCTGTATAGTTTTTTGTTCTATTTGATTCATTTGTTCGGAAAATACAGGACATTTAATTTTGCACCATAGTGCTTTCCTATGGCAATTCATATATTTTTAAAATTTTCATTTGTTGAAAGAAAATGGCTCACTTGCTCAATGGCATTAAATGACAAATTGGATACTGAAATTTACGAATATGAGGCTGAAATTATTCAAATTATTTTGAAATTTTGTCTATGCATTTGTCAGATTTTTTAAATTATTACTGTCATTTTTGGATATTTTTTATAAATGTGTTCCATTAATATAAAACAATTTGTTTTAGAGATTTACTTATTTCAAATGTATTTATTCCATTTTTTTCTTTTACTTTTTATAGTTGCCTAGCAACCCTTTATCATCATAATATTAAAAGCATGTATAATGCATCAGTGTAATGTTTGAATTTTCATGTAAATAAAGGTAAATGAAAAATATATATATGAATTAAAAGAAAATTGATATAACTTCATATTGGAAAAAATATGGAAATTTTCAAGTATCTTTTAATAATAAAAGATAAAGGAAGATTGATTTTAGGGCACAAAAACAAGTGATTTTGACATCATATACCAAAAATAAAACTAATGCACTTTGGCGCTTAAATTAAATGGTCTTGGATTATGATATTAATCCTTATTTATTTACAGAAATTTATTATCAAAATTTTAAAATTTGTTGGATGCATGCTAAAGATTTTTTCTTTTTATATTTAAAATAATAATAAACTTGTTGTTAAGCAAGTGGTTGGATAGTAAATTTTAATATTTCCCACATAGATATAAATGCCATTAATTTGCATCACTCAGATATCGATGTCAAAATGATGTCAAATTTAGTGGGAAATAAGTATCTTTATTAGGTGATTTTAGCAAGGTAAAGTTATCAAAAAGATTTGGATTTATATTTAGATAAAATCTTAGATCTAAATATTATAGAAACATAATAAAAGTGAAATTTTTGAGAAACAAAAATTGTAAAAACATTAGAATTCTAAATTAGATAACTCCTTTACATAAATTTTTATATTACCTTTTCTATAAATTATATATCAAATACAGGTTTTTGTGGTTAGTAGGTAAAATAAAAATAAAAAATCAATACTGCCGCACATTCAATATAAAATTACGAATGTAAATTTATTGAGTCAACGGGGGGTTCAAGGGGGCAGAGCCCCGCCTGAAGAAATGTACTTTGTTGTCTAAAACATTATAATAATATGCAGTTTATAATATTTTAGAATATAGTTGCATAAAAACGGGATCAATTTAATGTATAAAATTTCTGGAAACTTCTATGTATTTTTAAATGTGTTCGTAACTATATAACATGGGTGCAAGTTCTTCCGTCCTGAGACGGAATTCCGTCTTTTAAAAATTTCCGAGGACGCAAGCGAAACGGAAAAATCTCCGAGGGCGGAAGCAGATCGCGAAAAACACGCGCTTTTCGTCAAAGGATTGCGGGAAAAAAACATTACTTTCGTCAAAGGATTGCGGAAAAAAACATGATTTTCGTGAAGTAACCGCGGAAAAAGTGCCATTTCTGTCAAAGAATTGCAAAAAAAGACGCGTTTGCCGTCAAGTGAGCTTTCGGAAAAAAACGCGATTCCTGACGAAGGATCGCGAAAAACACGCTATTTCTGTCGAAAGATCGTGAAAAACACTCCAATATCATCAAAGAACTGCGAAAAAAAGGCACAATTTTTGTCAAAAGCTTGGGAAGAAAACGAGATTCCTATTAAAAGAACGCGGAAAAGACGTCATCTCGGTCAGACAATGCAAAATAGATGCGGTCTCTGTCAAAGGATCCCAAAAAAGATGAGTTTTCTGTCTAAAGATTAGAGAAAAAACGAAATTCCTGTCGGAGAATCGCGAAAAAGATGCTATTGCCGGTCAAGGAATACTAAATAAATGCAATTTTTGTCAAAGGATAGCAAAAATGACGTAAATTTAATCGAAGGATCGTGGAAAAGACGTGAATTTTGTCAAAGGATCGCGGAAAAGACGCGAATTTTGCCAAAGGATAAAGAAAAAGACGCGATTTCCGTCAAATAATCGCAAAAAATTCCACGATTTTCATCAAATGATTGCAGGACAAAACGCGATTTTTGTCAAAGGATCGTGAAAAAGATGCGAATTTTGCCAAAACATCGTGAAAAGACGCGATTTCTGTTAAAAGATCACGAAAAAGACGCTATTTTTGTCGAATAATTGCGAAAAAGACGCTATTTCCGGTCAAAGAATACAAAATAGGTACCATTTTTGTCAAAGGATCGCAATAAAGATGTGAATTTAATCGAAGAATCGTAGAAAAGACGCGAATTTTGCCAGAAGATCGAGAAAAAAACGCGATTTCCGTGAAATTATCGCAAAAAACCCCACGATTTTCATCAAATGATAGCAGAGAAAACGCGATTTTTGTCCAAGGATCGCGAAAAAGACGTGATTTCTGTCCAATGATCGCGAAAAAGACGTGAATTTCGTCAAAAGATCGTATATATTACTTGGATTTCATTGAAAAATCGCAGATTTCTGTTGAAAACTGTAGATAAAACGCAAATTTATGACTAAAAGCCGTAGAAAAATCGCAAATTTCGGTGAAAAATAAGTTGAAAATCGCAAGTTTCGGTTTAAAATCTTAGAAAAAACACAAATTTTGGCAAAATATCATAGAAAAGTCGCAAATTTTGTTGAAACATCAAGGAAAAAAACCAATTTCGTCATATGGTCGTGGAAAAAACACGAGTTACATGCTTATGTTCTCACTCAGTGGGGGGTCAAAATATTTTCAGTCTTGGCAAAATTTCAAACTTGCACCCATGCTATATAAATAGTAGCACTTATAGTTGTCTTGTCTGATCTGTTCGTATGTCTGTCTAACCGCCTATCTGTCTGTCCACACATAACTATGAAAATAGTACCCAACCAAATGGTTTGAAATATATAATTGTTGCATAATTTTGTCGTGTCATTGCAAATTTTATGAGCATCCGATATATAGTTTAATCATAAGAACAGTAAAAAATATTCAGTTACATAACGCCAATGGGAACCTACCAACCATGGGAATGCCAACCTACAAATGCATTTTAAACATGTTACACTTTTCGTACATTTTGAAATTGATATGCATCTATGAAGTACATTAAAATAAATATTCTGTACAATGTGCGGTGCAAAGGATATTTGTACTTAAATTACAGGACCACACAAAAATATTTCATTTCATAATGGTATATGAGGAAACATTGTTTGGGGAGTATTTTAATTATATTGAATTATTTAACATTTTATTAAATTACTATACGTTGATGAGGGCAACTACAAGTTACTTTCCATGTAACAGAAGACACATAGTATTTACAGGGATACTCAAAAGATTTCAGTTGCGATACTGCGATGAAGTAGTGTATATAATCGATGACTGCTGATGGTTCATTTTTGTTTTATATGAGCTTTTAACTAAAATTTTGCATGTAACACTTTATGTATAAATGCTATAATTCATATACAGGGTTATACAAAGAATTTCTAAGGGATATTGAGCATAAACGGAAATAGCTTAAAAGTTTTTTTCTTTTAATTATGCATTTTTGTGTTGAACTACATTTAGTACACTAAGATATCTTTGTACAATGTAGGTAAAATAATATACAAAGCCACGCAAAGAATTGGATATAAGGCCTTCTATTATGGATGATAATCTCTGAAACAATGATCTCAGTAGATTGAAGTGTGTATAAGTCTTAATTAAATTACAGATTATAATTAAATAACAGCCACTTAGTATAGTGTAAATAAAAAGTGGGTAAAATGCAGGATTGTATAAGGATATTCAAGTATGATTCCATTTATAATTTCTTGAAAGTGAAATTTAAATGTCATGCGTTTTTAAAGCATTACAAGAAGTTAAAATTAGTTTGTAAATTATGTTTGTTTGTCCATCTGGTCGTCTGTCTGTCTTTCCGAGCTTGCTTTAATATCGTTGGATTGATCTGTAATTCATTTATTTTATTGAGATTTAAACTGCCCTCTTCGTTATTGAAAAAAAATGCGTAAAGCTTGTAGTTTATTTTCTGAGACACTTAAAACAATTTTATTTCATTATCGTTGATGGGAAAATATCATAATCCTTTAACTTTGTAGCATCTATAGTCGTTGCTTGATTCATCCATCTGTTTGTCGGTCTGTTCACATATAATAGCGCAAAAACTACCAAGCTGAATGATTTGAAATTAAATATATGAAATCGTTGCAAAACTTTGTTTCATCATTTCAATTTTTTTGAAAATCTAGTTAAAACTTAATAAAAGTTTTCTCCAATCTATCAAATCCTATCATTTTTAAATAATTCAATCATATCCCATGAAAGATATTGATTCCAGGTTGTTATGGTGATTATGCCCCAATTAAGAAGTAGTAATATTATCCGTATAACTGATATCATATTTGTATAACTGAATTTAATATGTAAAATCGTTATAAATTTTGTATCCATACATTTTTGCATAGGAGTGCAGCAACTCTTACACCTAGATCTGAATATATTTTAAACTTCATTATAGTAAGAACTAACCTTATTTAATAGGTTTGACGCACAATTTTTGACTTGTTTATTCATTTATAAATTTATGTAATTTGAAAATTTTTGATTGTTGTTTGTATAAATTTAAATTATACGCAAGGTGTGGTAAAAAGCAGTCATTAGAAGAGCTGACGTTGAGGCTCCTGATCTGCAGATTTATTAGTTATATGTCATTTGAAATCCCCCTCCCCCTCAAAATGAGTTTTTGGATCCGTCCCTGACTCTATACAACCGAGAGTTCTATAATCCGGTTAACGCGATTATGAAAGCTATATTTAACTATCTCAGTACACATAAAATGCAAAGAGAAATTTCATTCCGGCTGCTTATAACTTGAGTTTTCCTGAATAGATTTTGATGGCAGTGGCGCAGCCAAGGAAAGGAGGGTTTTGGGGTAAAAACCCCTTCCAGAGCTAAGAAAAATCGCTGTAATTGCCGCTTATATGAATCAAAACCAAACTTAATATTTAAACATTTTGGCGTATCTCAAAAACCGCCGCTTTATTGAATCATATTTTATTTAGTAACGTGATCCAATTAAATGGCGAAAATTCTACCAAAAACTGTGAAAGTGCATATTACATGGATTAGACAAATTGGTTATTTGAATCAAATCACTTTTCTGAGACGTATCATGCTAAAAGAATGATTTCCTGCCACACAGATGGTCTTTGAATTTAAGTATTATACAGTGAATATTCTAATTAGTGCTGATTCTATTAACCGGCCATTCAAATAATCCGCAAATACCTTTATGAGAAACTCAAAACCCCCCTTGAAGCCGAATTCTGGCAGCGCCACTGTTTGATGGTACTTATATTGTTAGTAGATAATTTTTCAGAAAAGATGTCAGTGTCAGTATAAAACATAGCGTTCTACGTTGCTTAGTAAATAAAGATAAGGAAAGTTGCCCTTTCAAAAGTAGTGCATATAACACTTTGGGATCCTCTCTAAAATTGTTATTGTGGTCTACCGATACCGAAATGTAAATTAAGAACAAAATAAATGTTTACAGTGCTGCCATCTATGTACAGCATTATGTGTTATATGTCTGAAATCAAAAGTATTCGGTGTATTCGGAAAAATATTTTTCCACCCTCAACAGCTCGAAATTTTCTGATACATTTCAGACACATTTTTAAAGGTGGAACCATGAAACTTACTGAAGTGATTTTTGAAGAGATGTATAAGATGTCGTGTCATTTTTTGCTCAATTCATTAGAATTTGATTTATAAATAATTACTTTCTCAGTTAAACGATTTTTTTCGTTTCCAAATCTCCCGCTTCGGAAAATTTGGTTCAAAACGCAACTTTGATAGTATTTATTTTGGAATATTTATTGGGCCACACAAAAGAATACTATTACATAATGATAAAAAAGGGAATAGTGTGCGACTTTTCTAATTTTATAAAACTAGTTTATGAATAATAAAATTGATATATGTGGCTGAGACTTAAGGCCCCTGTCCCTGCCCGCGAAGACACTCGCGAGCTAATGCTATTCCTATGGGGAGGCATTTTTCTAATTACTCATTCGCATTTTGACATTTTTAAATAATTCTTTTTGCATTGGATAGCTGAGGTCCCTTTCAAGATCGCTCCTTGACTACTTTTTCAATTTTGGTCGCAGCTATTTTTTTTATAAAGTTAGTTTCACTTTCTGAACCGGTTTTGAAAGTGAAACTAACTTTACAAAAAATATCTGCGACCAAAATCGCAAAAGTAGTCAAGGAGCGAAGTCGAGAGATACCTCGGCTATCCAATGCAAAAAGAATTATTTAAAAATGTCAAAATGCGAAAGAGTTATTAGAAAAATGCCTCTTCATAGAAATAGGCCTCACCAGTGGCCGAGAGGTTCTGACCTCTCAACTGGTAGGCGGCAGGTGCTGGGTTCGAACCCAATCGCGGCCGTCGGCCTAACCGTTCGAAGTTTTCGTGGTTTTCTTCGAACCTTGCGTAAATACGGGTTAGGTTCCCTTAGAAAGACCCCCACGAAGGGCATTCCTCCCCCGGGCTTATATCCCTAGAGTAGATAATCGGCCGACACAAAATAAGTCAAACCCCATAGGGATAGCATTAGCTCGCGAGTGTCTTCGCGGGCAGGGACAAGGGCCTTAATATAAGTTGTTCGATATAGTCGTGCATAATACAAAGTGCATAGCATTTACAGGGATACACAAAATATTGCAAATAGTATATTCTTTCCGAAGTACTGTATATGTACCCGATGAAGATAGGTTGCTTGAAATGCATTTTAATTATTATGTGTGCTTTTAAGTTCCACTAAATCTATGCATATTATATAATGTTTGTATATGCTATAGTTAATATATAGGGCTAACCAAATAGCTCGCAAATGTTATTGAATATGAGCGCAAATTACTTAAAGGTGTTTTCAAATAAATTATGTATTTTTACGCTGAACTGTATACAATTTACTAGGAAATGGTTGTAGAATATAGATAAAATGGATAAAATGTTATACAGGGTCACATCTAAGAATTGGACACCTATGAATGATAATTTCTGAGAATGTGATTTCAGTAGTTTTAAATAAACTTTAGATAAACACTGGCGTGTAATAAAGGTACTAGATAAACTACAGGGTTAAACAAAATTATTCAACTATGTTTCCACCTATTAGTATAAATTACTGAGAGAGAAATTTAAACCTGCTAGGCATTTTCTTGCTAAACTGAATTTCAAATTATATAATACATATATATCAGCCGATAGATCAAATGCAGGGCTGTTCAAAATTATTAGAATACATATTTGGCTAGAGACAGTAACCTTATTTCCCTAAATTAACAAAGTTATGTAAAGATTTCATGAAGTGATGGAAAGCACTGGCGCACCCACGGAGGGAGCTAAGATGGCTGAAGCCCCTCCCTGACCGCAAGATTAAACTAACTTTTTAAAGTTTACTGAAATTATGAAAGTTTACTTTTATTGTTTTTAATCATCATCATCATCATCATCATCATCATCAACCGTTTTCGATCCACTGCTGGATGTAGGTCTCCCCCAGATTTTTCCAATGTTTTCTGTCTAGTGCTTTTGTCATCCAATTTACACCAGCCACTTTTCTAATTTTGTCACTCCATCTTACTTGTGGTCGTCTTCTTGGTCGTTTTACATCTCTGGGATACCACTGTAGTAAATTTGTGCTCCATCTATTGTCTTGTCTTCTTGCAATGTGCCCAGCCCATTTCCATTTTAGCTGTTTGATTCTTTCAAGGATATCAAAAACTTTTGTCTGATTTCTTATCCATGTTATCCTCTTTCTGTCTCTTCTAGTTATGCCTAACATACATCTTTCCATACTTCTCTGTGTTGTTTGTAGTCTTTGTATCATCCGTTTTGTTAGTGTCCATGTTTCTGCTCCATAAGTTAATGCAGGTAAAATACACTGATTAAACACTTTACTTTTCAAACAAAGAGGCATATTACTCTTCAGAATAATACTGTTCTTCCCAAAAGCACTCCACCCATTTCTTATTCTTCTATTGATTTCATTCAAGATACTATTATCCGATGATATTTCCTGTCCTAGGTACACATAACTTTGCACTTCTTTAATCTCAGTGTTCTTGTAGACAATTTTCTTTTTTGATGTAAATGAATTAAACATCACCTAGTCTTTTCTAAATTTATTTTTAATCCCACATTGATGCTAGCTACTGCAAGATCTTTTAGCATAATTTCCAATTCTTCAGGACTGTTACTGAAAATTACAATGTCGTCAGCGAACCGTAGATGACTTAAAAATTCTCCATTTATTCAATCCCTTTGTTTTCCCAATCCAGCTTCTTGAAGATATTTTCTAAGACAGCATTAAAAAGCTTAGGTGAAATGGTGTCTCCTTGTCTTACTCCTCTTCCGAGCTTGATCTTCGCCTTTCCTTTATTTAAACGGATGGTTGTTGTTGCTTTCTTGTAAATCTTCTTTATGATATTGATGTAAGGTTTGTCTATATCAATGTCCTCTAGAGATTCTACTACAGCTGATGTGTAGACGGAATCAAATGCTTTTTCATAATCAATAAAGGCAAGGCAGAGAGGTAAATTATATTCTTTATGTTTTTCTATGAGTTCCCTTACTGTTTGGATATGATCCATTGTACTGAATCCACTTCGGAATCCTGCTTGTTCTCTAGGTTGAGCTGAGTCCAGAGCTGATTCAAGTCTTGACGTTAAAACTTTGGTGAAAATTTTATAAATCACTGACAGTAAGCTGATCGGACGGTAATTTTTAATGTTTTCTTTCTCTCCTTTCTTGTAAAGTAGCACCATCACAGCATTATTCCAATTTTCTGGTACATCTGACTTCTTGAGACATTTGGAAAACAGTAAGGATAGCCTTTTTGCAAATTCTTCTCCTGCTTCTTTGATAAGATCAATTGTAATTCCATCTTCTCCAGGGCATTTACCTTTTTTCATAAATCTAATAGCTTGTAAAACTTCATCTGTCATCACTGGGATTATCTCTTCAGTTTCTGTTAAGATTTCTCGTTGATTGTGTACGTTAATTTCCCTCTGATCTTCACATTTATATAGATCATTATAGATTTTTTCAACAATGTGTACTATTTCGTTGCTGATTTTGGTGATTGTTCCATCTTCTCTCTTCAGTGCAAAAATACCTTTTCTTCCAACACATAACTTGCGCTTAGCTGATTTTAAACTTTTGTTGTCTTCCAGAACTTTTTTAACAAGATCACAGTTAAATTTTCTGATATCTTCTGTAACGCACTTTCTTACTGTTTTACATAATTCAGCATATTCAACTCTTGATTTAGGATCATTTTTCTTCATTTTAAATTCTCTGCGTTTTTTCATCAATCTTCTTGTTTCTTCTGTTATTTTCTTTGTCTGTTTTATTTGTGCATCACCGGCTATCTTCTTAGCAATTTCTTGTAGAGTATTGGTTAGCTTCTTGTTCACTATTGTAACATCTTGCTCTTCTTCTAAAGTTGATTGAAGTACTTGAAAACGGTTTTGAAGTTCCAAATGAAATTCTTCTTTATGTTTCTGGAGGTTTATAATATCGACTGATTTCTTTGAGTGTAGCAAAAGCTTCATTCTTTCTACTTTAGTATTTAACAGCAGTTTGCATCTAACCAATCTGTGATCACTTCCTGTATTGAAGTTATTGAGAACGCTACAGTCCTGAATAAGATACTTTTTGTTGGTCAAGATGTAGTCAATTTCACTTGTTGAGCCATTTGCAGAACGCCATGTCCATTTTCTTTGTGGCTTTTTCTTGAAAAATGAATTCATGATATACATCTGTTCACATTCTGCAAACTCAATCAATCTGTTTCCTCTTTCATCTCGCATACCATATCCATGATTACCTACAGATAATTCACCTTTCTTTTTCTCTCCAATTCTAGCATTCCAGTCTCCCATTATTAATTTTATGTAGCAATTTCCCTTTTGATGCATTGAAGTTACTTCTTCATAGAAATCTTCAATTTCTTCATCAGAATAACTTATTGTTGGTGCATAAACTTGGGTAATTTGCAGCTTGTATCTTTTGGACACTTGTATTACTAATCTTGCAACTCTATCTGATGTACTATCATATTCTATAATGTGATTCTTCCACCTTTTATGAATCAGAAATCCTACACCACTTGTTCTTCCATTTTCTGTGCCTCTGTAGTATAAAACATGTCCGCTGGCAAGATCAATCTTTTCTTCTCCTTTTCTTCTTACTTCACATAATCCTAAAATGTCCCAGTTGATCCTATCTAACTCGTCTTCAAGTTCCTGTAAACGATTTTCAGAAGAAAGGGATCGTCCATTATACGTAGCCAAGGTCATCAACTTATGGCAGCCAAGCCGAGCCCGGTGATTCTTAGCACCCTCTGTCTTCATGTCTGTCTGATCGCTATTGTTTTTAATAGATTCTGCAAAATAGAAATTTTAAAAAATGTTAATCTTTTCACAATTTTTTTCTTAGTTATAAATTTTTTATGAAGTTTTTAACATCAGCATTTTTAATATTCACCGCTTAAAACAGTATTTTCTTTTTATTTATCAAAGAGATTTAAGACTTCAGAATGAGCACCATCAATAATTTTCAGAGCCCCTCCCACAGGTTTCGCTGATTACTTTCCTCTTCCACCGCTCAGTCTTCTTTTTGTATCAAGTCGATAGACCTCCCGGGGGATACCTTCTTTAGGTATTCACGGGCTTCACAACCCCGGGCGCCTGAGTGATCTTTCTCTTTATTTTCCTCTTACTCCTCTTGCCTTGCTTTCATCTTTGTTTCACTCTTATAGTGGTTTCCTTTTCGAAGGTGAGGGCAATTCTGTACGAGCCGATATCATCCTGTATATCCACTCGTAGAGAATTGTAAACCACCCACGTGTTGGCCGTGCGTGGCGACCCGTGTCCCTGGAAAGGGAGACCCTGGCAGTTGAGGGAAACCAACGCACTGCTTTGGCCTCCGCTTCAGGTAGACGGGAGGTGCATATTGGTTCCGTATGCATCAATCGGCTGGTCAGCTGACTTTGTCACTGGCTTTAGGGATCAAGTGATCGAGCAAATACTAGTAATCTCGTTAAGGGTGGAAGCTAACATAGGTTTGTCTTGTGACCGTATGGGCCCTGGTTAGCACTGGTGCACGAATGTGCATCCCCTTGTTGGGCTCGGTAGTGGGTGGTGCGGCCGGGGTCTGAATTACTTTTTCTAATATGGATGGAACTACTTCTATTCATTCCAATCCTCTCCCTTGTGGAGAGCAACAAATCGTACAGACTTCCTCAGTTACTCGTTTTTTTGTCATTAAACGTTCCGATAGTCTCTCTAATAAATCCTTTAAAAATACTTCACCATTTGCAATTGAAAAAACATTCCAGTCTGTCTTAGGGGATGGTCATTCTATTAAAAAATTACAATCTGGAGATTAACCAATTAAGGTTTCCACAGCTAAGCAATCTCAACTTCTCTCCAATTGCTCTAAATAGGCACTTTTTCCGTCTCTGCACAAATACATAAAACTCTAAATACAAGTCGTGGTGTTATATCTGAACCCGATCTCTTATTCTCTACTAAAGATGAACTGTTAGAAAATTTAAAAAGCCAAAAGTCATAGATGTACGCCGTATTACTATCCGTCGCAATGAACAAGTACTACCTACAAAACATATCATTTTAACATTCAATAGCCCTACTTTATTAACTAAAATTAAGCTGGCTATTTAAGCTGTGCAGTTCGACCATATATACCAAATCCTCTCCGTTGCTTTAAATGCCAACGTTACGGACATACTAACGATACATGTCGTGGATCTCTTACCTGCGCACGTTGTGTAGAAGTCGGCCACGACAATAAATCCTGTGAAAAATCCGAACGTTGCGCAAACTGTAAAGGTGATCATACAGCCTATTCTCGCACTTGTCCTAATTGGAGCCGTGAAAAAGAAATAATTACGATAAAAATTACTCAAAATTTGTCTTACTCCGATGCCCGCAAACTTGTTGAATCCAGAACACCATCCGTTGGAATTTCCTATTCCAGTTTACTTAAGAACCAATCAAAATCCGTAAGACACATAAGTACACGAACTGATTTCCAATTTCCACTTAATAAATCTACTAAAACACAATCAACTAGCACACCAATTAAAGAAAGCCAGGATATTTTTCTCCCTACTAAATGTTTTGTAAATCCGCCATTAGAACGCTGGCTACCATCCACAGAACCTGTAAAAATAACTTATCTTGAAAAACGGAGTCAGAAATCTCAAGCTCAATCTAAGGGATTATCCAAACATCTAAATGAGACTAAGACCTCACCAAAAAATGACCCTAATTCATCTGCATTAAACTTGAAAAAACCCAAATCTAATCAAATAGTGAAAACGCGTTCAGAAAGAAGGGACCAAGGCTGGAACCCAAACTGCTACAAGTTCAAAAACATTACAGAAATCGCATATACTTAAAAAACAAACATAAACCATAAAAACCTTAGCTCCAGCATCCCCACGGCGGAAGACTGTCGTTAAAAGATTAGAAAATGCATCGCTGCCCATGTATAAGAAATTTTAAAGATCCCAGGCAACTGCAGCACTATGTTCAAGAAGCTATGGAATCCGAGGAAAATACTATGTTTGAGGAGTAAGTGCCTAGTTGAATTAATTTTTTTTTCATTGGTCTTTGTTTTAGTTATATTTTAGGTTTTCTGTAGTACTTTTCCAATTCCGTTTTCGTGTCATTATCTTATTGTTTTAGAATTTTAACTAGTTTTAGAATTTAATCTTTTTACACTTTTAAATATCTTTGTCTGGTTTTACTTGGTTTTAATTTCTTGTATCACCGCATTGCCTTTATCCACTTAATTCATCTCTACGACAAGTTTTTAATGTAACTTTCACTTTTTACATTTTATATTAAATTTTAACTTTATTTTATTCCTACCTTGTTCTTGGCGCAGCATGTCCCACGGGAGACTTTGCGCCAAAAAACCCGATTCAACCAACCAATCAAGTCGATAGAAAAAATGTATGTCCGGGAACGACACATCTAGACCAATTTTAAAATCTTTTAAAAAATCGGACCGAGTTCGTTTGACATTCCCGGGCTGGATCAGGAAAATATAGATCGCCAAAATATGCTAGCTCCCTCCAGAGCTTAATTCTGGGTGTGCCACTGATGGAAAGTGTTTCATAATCTATGCTTAACGCATGATTTTTTTTCCATGTTTATAACATCCATTTATGCAGAAGTGTAGGTTGCGATATTTATACTTTTAACAAACCTTTGTTGTTGCATGTAAATGTTTCAGTTATCATTAATATTTATTAATCCATGTAATGGAGACATAAAAATGGTACATGGTGAAAGTATTCTAAGACGGAATCGCATTGGGGGAGGGGGGGGGGAGAAACAAAATACGTTCTCTTAGCAGGTGTAAATGTTTAATATATTTTTTTCTCGCGTATTATTGTATTCGTTTTGCATAGATGAACAGTTTAAAAGAAATTTGCAGTTTTCAGTTTAAAAGAAAATTCCGTCATAAACAGGTTTTTTATGTGTTTAACTCTATTTTAACAAGCCTTGTTATCTACGATTCTTTAAAAAGGATAAATTCTTATATTTAATTGTAAAATAATGACACATAAAAGTATATGCCTTTTTTGCAAAAATTTTTGTACCAAGCCAAATTTTACTGATTTATGAACAGACTTGGGCACGTCGAGAAAAGGATTTTCCTTACGGGATGATTCAACAGAAACTGATTATTTTGGTCCGTGAAGGCTAGGAAGAATGAAATCAGTCTCGGCTTCGTATGGAAAAAATAAGCTAGGCCAGGCCCGGCCCGGCCTGATACTCCAGGGAAAAAATTAAAGCCCGAGCTCGGCCCGGTCCGAATACCATTAATGGAAATCTGTCCGCGGACCAGGCTCGAGCTTCGGGCCGAGGCCTGTCCCGTGGAGATCTCTAATATAGGGTGTCCACTCTCAACGGTGGCCAACCGCTAATTTCTAACCGTTAGTCATAGACATGTAGTTCCAGCTACAAAAATGTCTTAAATAAAGTAAAGAAATATTTTTAAAGCAATTTGGGTCAATAAAGGCATTTTTTTTATTACGAAATTTCAATTTTTGTACATTCCTCCACTTTTTAAGTTACATTTAGTAATTTTTTTCTTTTACACTTACATGTTACACTTATGTTTCTGTAACACTTAAAAAGTAAAAAAAGAAAAAAAAAAAAAAAATCCGCTATTTTAAGATTAAAATTGAACGAGTTATAGATGTTTGAAGTTGGAGCCTATTTTTTGCTACGAATTAAGAGTCATTCACAAATTTAGTAGAAATATAATTCCTTGAGATATATGTAAAAAAAAAAAAATAATTAAAAAATTTAAAAAGTTTGAGAGTAGAATTAACATTGCAATATGAAATTGAAATCTTTAATCATTCTGACATATTAATGCAAAATATATAGTCTGTAATAAATATATAAGAAGAAAAAAAATCGAATTTTTGTTAAAGAAAATGATGAAAATGAAGTCTTAATTTTTTACAAAACTATGCAATTTTTAAAATCCTATTAGATTACACTAGTCTGCAGAAGTTGGTTTATGTCATGTTTTTTACCTTTTGATAATTTTTCTTATGTATTCTGTACCATTGAATTCGAAATTGACATTCATTTTTTACCATCATGTAAAGAATTTTTCCAAATTCTTAAATTTTAAAGTTACAAAAAAAAAAAAAAAAAAAAAAAAAAAATAGCGAAAATTTGATACTATAAAATAGATGCGATTCTTGTGTTTTTAACTTTTGATAACTGATTTTTATGCAAGTTAAAAAAAATTAAAATTTTACCCCCCTTCCCCTCCTTATCGGACCCCTCAGCTGTTTAGCTGTAAAAGGCCTAGTATAAGCCAAAAATTAAATAAATTATTGAATAATAATAATAAAAAAATTACATTTGTTTTATAGTTCTAGATTTTTGCTATATTTTAATCTTCAAATTCGCAAAAAAATTCTAACGTGATGGCTAACTAGTTGTATGCGCCAAGTTCCAAAACTCATCTGTACATTTTAATATTTCAAAATTTAGTTGCACACGTTAATGCGTTAATATTATTAATTCAATACAATATCAACTATGATTTTCATCTTAAATTTCTGCTTCAGTCAATTAATCGGAGTAAAAACAAGTTTCCGTATCTGCGCGAGCCGATGAGCAGTAGAACGATAGGCAGATTTTTTCCAAATTCAGAAAAGATCTACTCGCTATGCCGCCCCCCCCCCCCCCAAAAAAAAAGGAAAAATCATACACAAAAAATTTAGTTCAGTTCTATGCATAACTTCAAACACTTTTTAATGGTAAAATAATAAAAATGGCGCAAACATCGCGATTATAGCGCCTCCTTTCGGCGGATTTTTTTCAAATTCAGGGAGGGTCTGCTGACCATAGCCAAACACTTATACAAAAAATTTCATTCAATTCTATGCATAATTTCATAACTTTTGTATGGTAAAATATTGAAAATAGCACAAAAATTGCTATTGCAGCGCTCCCTTCCGGCGGATTTTTTTTTTTTTTTTTTCAAATTCAAAGAGTATCAACTAGCCATAACCAAACACTTACCCAAAAAAATTTTTGTTCAATTTGATGCATAACTTCATACACTTTTGTGTGGTGAAATATTAAAAATGGCACAAAAATCGCTTTTGCAACGTCCCCTTCCGGCTGATTTTTTTTTTTTTTTTTTTTTTTTTTTTTCCAAATTCAGGGAGTACCAACTAGCCATAACCAAACACTTACCCAAAAACATTTTGTTCAATTCGATACATAACTTCATACACTTTTAGTTGGTACAATATTGAAATTAGGCATAAAATCGCTATTGCAGTGCCTCCTTCCGATGGATTTTTTTCAAATTCAGGAAGGAAAAACTAGCCATATCCATACACTTACACAAAAAATTTGGTTCAATTCGATGCATAACGTCATACATTTTTAGTTTGTACAATATTGAAAATGGCACAAAAATTGTTATTGCAGCGCCCCCTTCCGGCGGAATATTTCAAAATTGAAGGAGAACCTGCTTAGCTAAAAACATTCACAAAAAAATTGGTTCAATTCTATGCTTATCTTCATGCACTTTTTGATAGTAGAATGGCTGCATACGGACACACATACTCACAGACACACTCTCATATACACATGGACAGATAGACACTTTATAAAAACATGTTTTTTGGAATCTGACTTCCAAACCGTATAAATCCGTCGAAAAAAATTTCGATTACAGTACTTTCTTCTATTAAAAATAGAGGAAAGTAAAAATGAAGGTATTTTTCAGATTCAGTGCTAAAAAATACAGAAAAATCAATTATCAAAAGTTAAAAATGCAGCCATCTTTTCTATTTTATAGTATCCGATTTTTATTATTCTTTAACTTTGACAGCTTAGGATTTGCGAATTTTTTTTTATTATTATTTTAAGGAGTGGACTTAAAAGACAATAAATAACACAAATTTTGCATAAAGAACAAAGTCGATTATTAGTAGCCGAGATATTTGTAATCCTGTTTTCCACATTCTTCTATTTTTCGTGACCCTGTATTTCATTCAAATTTCAATTCAGAGATATATTTAAATTGGAAATGAGACGCTTAATCCGACGCAGTAAACTTCAGGATTAATAGGATTATTATTTTTGGAGTTATAAGGGTGTTTCTTTTACGTAGTTCGGTACTACTTGAGTAGTTTCGCATTTTATATAATTTGTCGAAATGGGTTCATCAGCAATTCATAAATAGAGCATTCCTATGTATATTAACAATATTAAAATATACGTTTAAATTTTGTTTTGGAATTGCGAAGCATTGTATAAATAGTTTTCACATGTTTTATTTTCCTATATTATATTAATTATGCATATTCATGATGGGTAAGTATTACGGAGGCCCCCAACGACTAGTTTTTTTTAGCTTATTTGTCAGTGTAATAGGAAAGTTTTACTAAATGTAACTTATAGGACTGGGGGGGGGGGGGGGGTCGTATAAAAATTTAAATTTTGTAATTTTTTAAGAAATGTTTTTAGTGATCCAAATCGCTTTTAAAATATTTCTTTACCTTATTTAAAAGATTTTCGCAATTGCAACTATATGTCTAGGACAAACGGGTTTAGGAGTTAGCCATTGGCCCACCGTTGATAATTTTTAGTATGCTCGTGAAAAAGTTTTGAAATTTTTATGTGAACAGACACGCGACACACATTTTGTCAATAGTAATACATCTTTTTTTTTTTTTTTTTTTTTTAATAACAATACATCATGTTAATTTCAGAAAGATGAATGATTCGTCCTGTTTAAATGAAGTTGGGATGAAGTTTGGGGTCATTTAAAAAAGCTATTTCATTATGAACTTTTAAATTCCAAATTGAAACAAATTTGAATTGAAACAAAATTAAATTTAAATTCAAGATGAACTTTTAGGTAGCTTTCATTACAAAAAGTAAAAAGCTACCTATTGCAGCCGTCCGGAGGAAAGCACTTCCGGAAAATTTTGGTATATTTTCACCGATCATGACCCCCAGACCCCAAAACCACCCTCCGTTCAAATGTTGACATATATATATATATATATATATATATATATATATATATATATATATATAACCATATATATATATATCTGATTTTTGTCATGCGATAACTAACGTATTTATGAACCGATTTGAATGAAACTTGGTATGTACATAGTACATACAAATGTCTCGACCGAGTTCGTTGGTCAGCACCATCTGCCATTTTGTTTCAAAATGGCGGCCATTTTAAATTTTATAAAAAATTTAAAATTTAAAATTAAATGCGAAAAAATTAAAAGTTGAAAAATATTTTTCTTTTATGTGTTAGAACTTAAAACAAAGATTCCAGAACACTTTTTATTTTGTCTATATCTTAAAAAATGTTTGAGTTATAGCACTTTGAATTTTTCTTATGGCTGACATTTTGAAACGATCTGATTTTTGTCACGTGATAACACGCGTATTTATGAACCGATTTCAATGAAACTTGGTGTGTACATAGTACATACAAATGTCTCGACCGAGTTCGTTGGTCAGCATCATCCGCCATTTTGTTTCAAAATGGCGGCCATTTTAAATTTTTAAAAAAATTTAAAATTTAAAATTAAATGCGAAAGCATTAAAAGTTGAAAAATATTTTTCTTTTACGTGTTAGAACTTAAAACAAAGATTTCAGAACACTTTTTATTTTGTCTATATCTTAAAAAATGATTGAGTTATAGCATTTTGAATTTTTCTTATGGCTGACATTTTGAAACGATATGATTTTGTCACGTGATAACACGCGTATTTATAAACCGATTTCAATTAAACTTGGTATGTACATAGTACATACAAATGTCACGACCGAGTTCGTTGGCCAGCATCATCCGCCATTTTGTTTCAAAATGGTGGCCATTTTAAATTTTTTTTTAAATTTTAAATTTAAAATGAAATACGAAAAAATCAAAATTTGAAAAATATTTTTCTTTTACGTGTTAGAACTTAAAACAATGATTCCAGAACACTTTTTATTTTGTCTATTACAAAATGATTGAGTTATAGCACTTTGAACTTTTCTTATGGCTGACATTTTGAAACGGTCTGATCTGAACGATCCACAATGTTGCTTTAAAATGGCATACACTTTATGATATCGTGGAATTTAGTGACTCTCCAAATTGCTTAAAATAAAACCAGATTGAATAAAAGATGACTAATTTCTAAAAATTCCTATTAATATTCAGTCTTGACAAAAATAGCATTCAATCTTATAAAATCACTAATTTTATAAGATTATTTTCACTAATTTGAGATTAGTATTTTTGAACAATGTAACTTACTTTAAAATAAATAAATAAATATGTAAGTATATGAAAGCTACCTCTTCCTCCCGGCATTGCCGGAAGGACTTTTAAATTTTGTTTTCAACCAGGCTGAGGATAAATCCCTATTAATTTAACCCTTCACACTCGAGAGATGATTCTCACTCACCTCTTATGCTGCCAGCTGAGTGAAAGTTAGCTCTCAAGTGCAAACGGTTAAAAAAAAGTTGCGTAGGTAAACTAAATAAAGTTGTGCAAAAATAGAACTCTAAGACGAAAATGTCCTCTTTTTAAAGAAGCATTTTCATTAATGAATTTGAACCATTTTACATAGTCATTTTCATTCGCTCATTGTTTTTAAATGTTGCCACATTACTTTTTCCTGTGATGAAGTAACTAAAAGACACTCTGAATTATATCGAGCTTTTAACCCATCCTCGTGCTGCATGGCTGTTGATTCGTAGATAGGTCAAAGGGTTTGATAGAATGAGACTATTATGAGACAGAATGATTCTACGAGTTGGGCAATATTAGTTTGAAGATCTTACGATGATGAGTGAACTTCAAAGATAATAATAGATATATCAAAATAACTTTCTCTTCTAGGGTTAAAACTAAGGGGGGGGGGGGGGGTTACGCAGAACGAAGGGATGCCGAATGAAAATTTTGTTTGTCAATTTTTCTCCTGTCTACATTTAGTATGGTAATGTTAAAATCGTCCTGTCTGGGGTAGATCAAAGCAAACAGGAATCTAGGAATAGTGTAGCATCAGGATTGTCAATACAATAAAATTTTTCTTGATTCCGTTATTAAGATCATAACAAATTATTATTTGACAAAATCTATGTATATCAGTATTACACATTTAAAATTTAAAAATAAGTCGACTATTAGAAAATTAGTAAAATTCTCTTTTTAAATATACTTTGCTGGGAAAGCGCCTAAATTCATCTTTGCTCCGTGTGGAAAAAAGGCTGGTTTCGGCCCTGTAATCTTCTGTGGCATAGCATCCAATGGTAGTACATAAAACTTCTGTGGAATCGTTCGGCAACCCCATTCGATACTGGATGGTATGGTGTCGTTGTCGTGTAATATGGTAAACGTCAATAATTTTTGCAATTTTCGGAACAGCTAAGATTTGAATTGGTGTCTACGTAGAAGCTTGTAAGAACCGAAATTTCGAGACCCGACCGGTACAAAAAAAATTGGCCCAAGTCGGCACGGTATAAAAACTCAAAGTCGGCCCTTACGAGTACGAACTAAATTTCTTGTTATTCTCTGGTATAAAAAAGTTAAACTTTCGGCCCGAGTTCGAATCGGCTGAATTTCTGTGAAATATCCCGATGTTTCCTAAGTAACTGTATCTTATAGTTAAAATTATTCAAAAATACCTCTTATTCCATAGATTTTATTTTCAGGTTATGTTCGAAATGCATGAATACAAAATATCAACAATATTACCACTTAGATAATTTCGTGCTTAAACACAGAGTAAGAAAATTGAATTATTACATTCAAATGAAGATTCAATAATAACAATTAATGTAGTTTAAAATGAAAGTAAAAAATCATAGAATAACATCATAGTTAAGCTCTACAATTTAAAAATCAGATTTTTATGAATATACCTGCAATTTATTAAAACAAATTTCTAAAAATTTCGATAAATAAATGTACAATATCACCATATTTTTTTAAATAAAAATTAATACATAAAAGGATTGCCCAGCATGTGTTCAAAGAGAGATAAGAATTTATTAAGGTGCGTTTTCACGGGCCGCTCTAACTACCTAAAAAACCTTAGCTTACCTAAAACCTAACCTAAGAGCGTTTTCACTGGTTACAGATAAATCCTTATGCCAACCAATCAAAGGCAAGTCTTCACTGCGCAAGCGTCTACTTTAGGGCTTTACAGTCTACAGACCGATCAGCTGATATAAAATTATAAACAAATAACTTTTGTTTACGTTCATCGAGATAATCGTAAATATGTCGTATAAAAAATAATAAAAAGTTTTGACTTTTTTCTTACTAAAACAGCTTTAAATAATGCTCCAAATATCACTTTTTATCCAAGTTTCAAAATGAAAATACATAAAAGCACACAGTTACTATGATTAATGTATTAAAAAACACATAAGTAAATTTTCACTTATGAAAAAGTGGTGTGTTACACACTTTGATCAGGTTATTTCATGTGCGCAAATGACATAAATTTGTCGAAGATGTTGGGAAAATTGTTCAATTTGTACAAATGGCATAATAATGATTACACTAATTAATATATCTCTATCCATAACATGTCAATAAAACACATTGTGTTAGGTATTTCTTTTCAGTTTGTTTAAAAATTAAACGTTATTACTAAATAAGTATAGAAGTAGAAAAATATGTATTTTTTTAACCATTCTTTTATAAACTTAAAATATTTATAAATATAATGCCTAATTTCAAAACAGAAATTCATGATGGATGAAATAACTTCTCTTCATTAATTTGGCATGACTCTAATTATGAAAAATTCACCATAATGCCCTGGTAGAAAGCATAAACTGCTGAATTTATTAAAGGAATTATTTTTTCTTTCTTTTTTCTGATATGACAACAGAAAAGGTAAAAAACTAAAAACCATTTTTTAAAGTATGAATTCAGAATTTTTAAATTATTTTTTCAAAGTTTAATTATAATTTACTTAATGCTAAATTATTAGTTGATAAAAACAGATACAAAAATTATTTCTTTATTCTTGTAAATAAAAATTATTTTATTATTTTTATTTATGTTTCCTTTCTTGCCTTCAAATTATTTAAAATATTTTGTTGTTACAGTTTCACTGCCAGTTGGCATGTTTTAATGGCACGGTTTGATGCACAATTAACTCTGCTTGTTGTTATTGTAACCTTAAAAATTATTTGGTTCTTTATAACAAGTGGTTAACAGAAAAATGTTTTAAAATTCACTTATTACTTAAAATAAATTCCTAAAAATAGAATTGCCGAGAGAAGCACACAAATGTAGTTTTTTTTTTTTTTTTTTTTTTTTTTTTAGCATGTTCTTAGAACAGTTAAGACACTTGATTTTGGTGATTTTTTTAACATGCGTCAAGCACCCACGAGGACCAACGGAGTTTTCAGCAACTCTGAAATTCTCCCCAATCACAACGCGCATGTTTTGGCTGACAATTAGCGATATGCACAGCTTCAGAGATGACTGCTTTAATAAAATAAACTTTCACAAATAATTTACAATTAGTTAACTTCTTTTACCATGAATTTTCTCTATGCAAAGAGTTTTCTCGATAGTTTTCAACTTTTAAAAATTTGCAGATCTCCATTTTCTGATTTTAAGAATTTTTTTCATGTTTAATCTACAGAACTTTATATACACCAGTTTCTAAAACAAAAAAAAAAATACAATAACCATAAAATAAAATTAATTAAATTCACCTACCTTTGCTTCTTCATTAACATTAAAGAATCTTACAAAAAGAATCTTTTATTTATTCTATTTATTACTTTTATTCAAGAAAACAAATCACATGTTCCAAACTAAAAATCTAGCAAACAAACAAAAAATTTCTTCAGCTTCCAGATACCGTGTCATGCAGCAGATGATTCAGTAATTAAAAAATTTGAAGCTTTTCTCTAAATAAGCTAACATCAATGCGTTGTTTTCATCGCATGTCCAGCATTCTCGTGGAATTTGCAAATAAAAAGATAATAAAACATCAATAAACAATCAGAATTCGGCATTTTTAGAAAGCTTTCCATTTTCTAAAATGATAAAATTTTCTGACAGGTCAATCTTGTTTTGCCAACAACACAAATTCTATCTGGATCCCGGCCATGAAAACTACTTTTGTTCCTTAAAAAACAATCAGGATAAAAGAACCATTTAAGCACAATAAAAATTAAAAGAAGTGAATTTTAAAAGCACACTGCGTACATTCATGGGAATTTGTTTAAAATGGGGAAATTTTTATTTATGTAATTGTAATTTACAGATATTGTTTATTACAATAAACAGTCACCAAAAATAACTGAACTTATTGTCAGCATTTGCTAAAAGGAGTGTCAAGTTAAGGAAAAGGGGGTGGAGGCGAATTTCCAGGTGCAGCTTTCTCTTAGTTTTCTTCGCCCCTGCTTATGGCTAATGAATAGATATAGTTGTAACGTATTTTGCAAAGTAAACAATCAACGATTGAAAGTAACAATCAATAATTTTTAAATATTGTTCTTATATCATAATGTTATTTAAACTGCCTTCCTACATCAGAAATAAAGTTCAATACCTTTTAAGGAAAACACTATACTAATAAAAATCACAGAAAAGGAATTTTTACATTTGCATAAAGTTATATAGATTTTATGACTTCTGTTCATGAATTTAATGAATATATTTTATTTCTAAAACTTATTTAGGATATTTATCAAGCATATCAATTTCTATAATTTTAAACTAAAGCACTTATGAGTGTTACATGCCCATTAAAAGGAAGTAAAAAATAATCACTGGATGCACGAAATTTGCTGTCCAGCAGTCTCTAAAATGCACGAAATTCATCAAACTCTCATTGACTAACGAAACTAAAATTTAAAAATTCATCTCTGAGTGCACAAAAGTCGCATTGAAGAAGTTTCTAGAATGAGCAAAACTGCAGTTATTAATCACAGCAGGTATCAAACTATTAAAATGTTTATAAATTTGTACAAAAATTGCGATAAAATTTTGAAATATTTTTTCTAATATTTATGGTACATAAATATTATGCAGATTTTTAAGTAAGGAAAAAAGTATTTCTGATATAGGAATTCACTTTCAATAACATCAACACGTCATCTCAATCTTTTAATGTTACGTATCGACAAATCATAATTTAAAACATTGAATATTTATTTTGAGGAAAGCGTACACTCAGTAGATTTGTCTGCCCTACCGCACATATATTACCAAATTTATATTACTATTTATTGAAATAAGCAATGTATTTAAACTGCATGAATAAAAAACTGGAAAATATAGTCATACACATATAATGCAATCTCGTTTTTAAATATAAATAATACAAGACTGACATGGCATTTCATAAAAGCAAAAGACAAGAAACTGTGCAATCCGATTAAATTGATCCAAATTCCTGATCGTATAAATGTAGGCATGTAAAGAACTTAAGAAACAAACCAGTAACAAGAAAAGGCCATTTATCATCTCGCCAAATTCAACGATGCTAAGTGTCTCGGCTGTCTTAGGATTCAGCCATTTTTTTTTTAAGTTATAAAGTATTCAATAATAAACCAATTATAAAATCCTATCTTTACATACTTAAAGCAAGTTAATTAAAAAAAAGTAAAAAGAAAACAAATTCAAAGGATTAATAAAAATACAAACCACACTGATTTTTTTGAAATAACAAAATGAAAGCAATAGTGGGGGGGGGGGGGGGGTCAGTATCATACAATCAATATTAAAAAAAATGTGAAAAACATACAATAACAATAAACACATACTTTTCCTAAGCTAGATTACTTGCTGGTTAACACAGCTTTTCCCATTTTACAGAAAAAAAAATATTGCTTGTATTTAGCGATGCACCGAATATTTGGTATTTGACTATACTATCAAATATCAGGCTATTCAACATGTGAAATACTTGGCATGGCCAAATTTAACACACTTCAGTATACCAAATATGGTATATCAGCCAAACCGTATTCTAAGAAAATATTTTTAAAAACCTTAAAGCAACTTTTAACAACAAATTTAAAATTATATTTACATAAAAGAGAATGCTTCTTATTTACTATTCGAAAAGTAACTCCAAAGACAATTAACTAATAATGATTTTAGTTTTTCCTAACAAATAAACAGTATATGACTGTATTTTTTTTTTTTTTTCAAATTTCTTTAAAATTTCATTTTGATGTCAAAATATTTGTTTCAGAATATGAGAAAATTATATTCATTTGTTTTAATTCACAGAGGAAACTATCCTCTTCTTAAGTAACAATTCAAAGCATAGTTTTTTATTTCTTGTAAAATTTACTTGTAAAAAGATCTTGTTTATCAATATGGAAGTTTTTATGTTAAATATTATGTAAAATTATTTTAACTTTTTATTATTTTCAAACTCTGAAATTTAAGAGTATTCGGATAAGCCAAACATTCGGTGTTTAGTTTATCTGTTGGCTGAATATTTGGCATTTGGCTAAAATCATAATTCGGTGCATCTTTTCTTGTGTATATGATTCAAATGATAAAAGGCAAAACTGGGAAATTTCATTACTGGCGAGTAAAAGCAGTTTTATAAACAGACACTTTTTAAATTTAAAAATACTAAACAATAAATTTTTGTTAAAACTTTATTAATATTAAACCAAAAATTGAATAGTACAAATGATTATTAGTAATATCAGCAATATCGTGAATTTTTTTAGAAATAAATTTATTCTTCCTTCATGAAAAAAGATGAATTCAGTAATATTAAATAAAATTACAAATTAAAATACATATGGAATTGATATAAAGCTAAAAAGTCTAATTTTGTCCCTATATTTGAACTGAATATTTCATTGTTTACATCTAAGTTGCAGTGGAGCATCGTTTATACGACACCGAAAGACGTCGTATAAACGATAACGACGTATAATCAATTTTCACATCTAAAACTAGAATTAATGTTGTTTTCACTTAATTTTAATGTTTAACGTGCTGATTTGCATTAATTTGTAAATTAAACAAAAAAAAAAAAAAAAAAAACGGGGGGGGGGGGGAGAGGGGAGTTAGTAAGCAAATTAAATTTGCGTACCTTTATTTATGTTTCACCAAAAGGTTCCTCATTTGCAGTGCATCATTTCCTTTCCATTTAAAGTCAAAGACAAAAACCCCGCGTAGCCAACTAAAAGTCGCTAATACTGATAACAGTTAGAAGGATAGTCTATTTGCAATTTAAAACAGGTCGGGAATGGTGACCATCCTCGAAAAAAAGAATGACCCCTCCCAGTGTAATCTGTTTCACATAAGCTGATTTTTCAGACTAATCGAACAGCAGCCCACATTTTTATAATGTGGAGTGCTTTAAAATACGCTCTTTGGTGTCATTCATAGCTGCAAAATTCCACTCGTTCTTAAAATACACAAGAAAAATGAACAAAAAAAAAAAAAAAAAAAAAAAAACTATACAAAATCGAAAAATCGATGTATAAACGATTTTGGGCGTCGTATAAAAGATATATTTTTACATTGAAATGAATAGGAATGAATTGGGACCACATTAAAATGTAAACGTTGTATAAGTGATCATCGTATAAACGATGCTTTACTGTATGTGCAGATTTGAGGAAGTCTATTGTATTTGCATTTCAATATACATTTTTTTATTGGATAGCTGTTCAATATTAACTTTCAATTTTGCTTGTAGTTTTTACTTTTTCTTATAAGGACATTACTTTTCAAACCGGTTCCTAAAATGAAAGTAAATTAAAAAATCTGTAATCTAAACCAAAAAATTCTGAATGCATGATATATTATTATATACGTACAGCCATATATTTCTGCAAACTGTGTGCTGACATTTACATTCAATGGAAAGTGGTCAATTAAAAGAAAAGAACCAAATATTTCTGTCGCTGCCACATGTTTTTGTAATATGTTTTCACATATTCTGTGCTATGTGACTATGCTAATAAAAATGTGCTTTATTTTATTTAATGCTTATCGTTTGTATGTTTTCTTAAACAATAATTCAATTTGATATTAAAATTCTTATTTTAATCCAAGTAATTGTTGCAATTTACACAATTTATATTTACTAAATTCCTGTAAAATTAATGCCTTAAATCAGAGAGCATTAAATTGAATTTACACTTATATAAGCAAGAACTTTTAAACAAAGCAATAGAACTCTCTTTTTTTTTTTTTTAAAGCAATAAGTGGCTTACTTTTCATAAGAGTCAATACAGCAAATGCAATCTTCAGCAAAATAAAAAGAGGAAGTGTGTAGCTTCCAGGAAGAATCCAAATGCAATCTAGCTAGCAAGTTTACATCCCAAAAGGCCAAAGATTATTTCTAACCTATAGCCTTTTGAGCGCATTCCAACTGGCCAATGCAAAAGTATCCAACAAACTGCAAGAGTAGCACTTTATCGCACAGCTTTACACCTATTTGTATTATTCTTGTTACATTTCCATCCTAACTGTAGCATCCGAAGAAACTAGAAAATTAAAAGAAATAAACCAATCAAATATGTGCATACATATACATATAAAAGTTCTTGAAAAGCAAATATTTACTAATAAATAATTAACTATTAATCAGCTAAGAAATTTAAGTATGCTTGTTTGAAATATTAAGTTTATTGTATGCATGAAGGATTCGCTTTTAGTTACAAAATACTTCTAACATCATGATGAAACATTACTTTACCATTAATTTTCTTAAACATCATTTGCAACATGCCAGTTTGTTTACTTAGATATACAATGTGGCAGTTTGTTTATTTAGGTATGCAATATGACAGTTTATTTTGATAGCTTTTCTTTTGCAAGTTGCATGCTTTATAAATCGCTGTTTTCAATGTAATTTTTTAAAAGATAAACAAAGACTTCACATAATGTTTTCCTTTTTTCTGCATTTTTAAGTATTAACAAAATAGTAAAGATTAAAAAGCAATCGAAAAGGTCAAAATTTGACAAACCTTGTTTATAATTCTAAGTTTGCTACTTTCTCATCAAATAAATACAATGTATATTATAAATTCATAGGGATAACTTTCAGATTCATTAGGACACACTAAGAAAATATCAAACAATTTTAAAACAAAATTAAGGGAGCCTCAATTCTGATCAAAGTTATAGGATTAATGGATAAATTCTAGTGAAATAAAACTAAAATGCCTATCATACTGGACTAACACATGGAAACTTTGATCAAATAGTAGCAAACCATGCATAATACATACAAATTCTTAGAAATAATTAGATAAAAAGAAGCTATACAGGATTTAAAATGAAAATTCTATGAGGATTTACAACTTTTTATGCTGTAGATTAAATCTCTAAAGGGATGAAGAGCAAACTATTTTGCAATTAAATATTACTTTCTTAAAATAAAATAGGGAAATATCAAATACAGCGGCTTATTTATTTTAGAGAAAATTCTTTTACATGCCTTCATAAATATGCAAGTATATTAACAAAGCTTGATTGCAGCTAGCATTTAACTAATTTGACGATTTAAAAAGCTACGAGCTAGGCTAACCAAATATTCCTTAACATTTACAATTATTAAATGAACAAACAGATATTTAATTCAAAATTAATTGGAAATACTCTACCAAACAACCGAATATAATCACTGAAGCAAGTAATTAATTTTAAGAAACAAATATTTATAAACAAATACTTTTATTCTTTGTACTGTTAACTTTCGATAAAATAATTTTGAGAACAGTACATTATATCTTCATTGCTACTCGAAGCGAACTATATAAATTATAAATATTATTTTAATATTATAAAATGCATCTGAATGATTACAAAAGACAGATAGATATGTATATGCATCTACAAAATGAAAAACGTTGATAAAACTTACTTTTTCCTTTTAATCATAAAAAATAATTACTGCTTGACGCAAAAGAATAGTTCGAAATAAAAATAACTATATGTAAAATGAAAATTTCATTTTTATAATGCTACATTTTCTTCACCGCCATTACTTAGCAAAATTCTCTTTTCTGATTGGCTGCGCTTAGGTAGTTAGTGCTTAGGTTTCAACACGAATCGAACCTAAAAAATCGCGTTCTAACTACCTAAAATCTTGTGCTTAGGTAAAGAGTTGGGAAAGTTAGCGCTTGGGTAGGCCCGTGAAAACGCACCTTTACTTGTCCGCCGCTTTAATTGTTTTAAGCCCTGTGGCAAACCCTGTTTCATCCTCATTATGATGTTGCAACAATGAGGCGTTTCTATTAAGAATTTGACTTGGAAATATCTCTGAACTACGATAACAGATAAAAAATTTTGTGCATTCTAACACAATAATAAGCTTTTTCTTGCGAAATATTGCTTTTTAAAAAAATAATAGCGCCTTTAGTCACGATTTCGATAATAGGAGACTTTTTGTTGTTCCCAGATAAAACTTCTATAATTGCTTTTTCAGGCTATATACTTTTTTTTAATATTTAAATACGTTACAGTAATTTAATTTTTTTTTTTTTTTTTTTTTTGTTTCATTCATTTTGAAACATCCTGTGCTAATGTGAAAGAACGCGTCAGTAACACCATTATGTCCGCTGATATGCCGATATCTGTTGAGAATTGACCGATGCATCGATATGTTGAGATCAGACGACGGAACTTTTGAAGAGCGCGCACCTCTCAGGTTTTTGAGCAAAAGGAAAGCAGCATAGAGATTTGTTGCCTGTGTGTATGGTAAATGACATAGCTTTAACCATGTACTTAAACACACATAATTGTCTCTCAAATGACTATCAGCTGCTATCTATCATAAGCTGAATAGTTTTGCTGTGCAGGAGAAAGATTCTTAGAGGAAAAATGCAAGTGATGGCTAAAGAAAGGTTCAATGTTTTGATATAATGCTCCCAACAATGATTATGTCGAATACATCAGCATGCAGTACTAAGGTAGAAAGCAGGTGGATCTGGATGGATAGTACATGGCTTGAGAGAGTTTAACTTTGAGTTTTTTAAAAGCAGTTACTAATTTTGATCCATAAAGTTTGTTTTTTTTAATATTTTCTAAAGTAATTCTTAATCATTTTCACTTAATGAGTAGATTAATGACATAGTTTAAAAGGTTGAGCGCCACGTCTGTCACCGATGACTGACACCAATCTTTCCGTTTTGATTGCGTCTTTCACCGATTGACAGTCGAAAATATGATATAAAACTAAAATATAGATATTGTTTTAAGTAGTTACTGAAAATTTATTTAAAATTTACCTAACTTTTCTTTACTACAGGATTATACTTTCTTAATAGTTACTTAAAACATAATTTTTTTAGCTTTAATGTCAGTCACCGTGACACCTAACGTGTTACTGACACTGTAGGCCCCATATCAAGAATAAAACATTTATAAGAATTTAGGATACCTGAAACCTTCAGAGTTATTTCACTGTATACGGTTAAGAAAAGTTTACGATTGCTGTAATTTTGTCTGAAAGGGGATTTACATCTATGATTAGAGACACGAAAATCCGAGAAACTGAAATTCATCTGCAAAAATTACAAACTTGCGTTGATTTAATAGTCAATTTGTATTTATAAAGGTGATTTAGTTCTTGCTATATGTGCAATTCATGCTCAGCTTCTGATTTGCTTACGATTAAAATGTCATCCTAGAATGGAAAACGGAATTCAGTGTCATAAAGAACTTTATATATCTAATATTTTGTGAAATGTTTGGGCAGCATTGGACAAGCCGAATCCCGAATGTCATAAAAATAAATTTGAATAATCCAAACGGAGTATGGTTACGTTTGTTGTGGTAATATCAGTAAGATTTATAAAAATAGGAAAAGTTCTGTCAACATCTACTTTTGAGAAAGTAACAGTATTTTTGAAAATTATAAGTAAAATCTTGTATATGTTGAACAGATCAGGCATTTTTTCTTATCAATCTTCTGAAGGATGATGGGTTATTTTTCATACCACTTAATTTTAAACAGATTTGTATCAGATTTTTAAACAAAAATTTACTTTTATATTTGCTGAGCAAAAGATTTATCACTAATAGCGGTATCACACGGATCCTTTTCGCGGAAAATTTTCCGCTACACAACATTACAGTCAGCAAAAGTTGGGTGAAATTGATATAGGGGAGAATCTGCTCACTATTCTTGTTTACCGAGCGTTTCCTTCATAATACGGAAAATGTTGGTCATTCATTCAGCGCTGATCAACTGACCGATAGGAACGGAGCGAGAAATTAAATAACCCCGCGAGAAGTTTGGAAAACCTGTTTACCGAACATGCAGCAAAATGAACGATCGTGTTTGGCTACCATATGAATATGTTCCGGTTCAAACCAGAAATTTGATAGATTCCCAAAAAGGTCTTTATGCTGTTTGTGGAATACAGTTTAAGAACTCATAAACTTTTTGTTCCAGGGAACAAATAATCTTACTCATGGATCGGACCATATACTTGAACATACTTACGTAAATGTAATTGTTTTAAATTTTCCCACACTGTCTTACAGAACCCCAGAAACCTATTTACGGACACTCAATGGGCTGCGGTTTCCAATTTAAGAGCTCATAAGCAATTTTTGTTCCACAGACCTAAAGCTCTGATCCACAACATGAACATATTTGTTCAAATTTAATGGCTTTAAATTTTCTCATCCTAACACTTAGTGGCCCAGAAACATCCTTACAGATTCTTAAGTGTCCGTGGACCCCAGTTTAAGAATACATGCTCTATTAGTCACTCTCTATTTAGAGTTATTCATGATTTATGCATCCATGCATTATGCAAGGATGTGCCAAGCATGGGCTATGCAAGGATATGCCAAACATGGATTATGCAAGAATATACCAAACATGGATTATGCAAGGATATACCAAACATGGATTATATCATATTCCAAGCATGGATTGTGCAATACATGCCACACATGGATTATGTTAAACTAAATTCTTTACATTTTAAATGGCAATTCAGACTTAAATAGGGAAAGAAGAAAGCAAAAAGAGAGAAAAATAAAGATTTATTCTGGTAATTGGTTGCAGTTTAATTTCTGTATATCATGCATATAGTATTTATTTGAAATCATGATCACGTCTTTATGTAGTTTTTTAAGAAATTTAACGAAGACATTTAATAAAACTCATGTTAGATTATATTAAACTGGATTGGAGCTTTAACTTTAACGTTAAAAGAGCTAAGTTTTATTTAGTGGTCTTTACAACTGCCAAACACATATGTTTTTCAAAATTCTGTAAGGCTTTTAAGTCGTAAAACTGTGAATCCAGACTTTTATTATCAGCTATTCCGTATCACTTTTTACTTTCTCTATTAGAGACAATAACTATGATCAACCAGAAAAAATATTTTTATTGATTTATTTTTCTTTGTACAAATGTGAATTCTTAAAACATATCGTTACTGATTATACCGCTGGAGTTTGTTTAAACATCAGCGCCGAGAAAATATATTACAAAAACTTACATTATATTTTGGAATGGCAAAAATTAATGTAAAACTAAACTATTCAAAATGTATTTTTTAGTATTTGCAATTATATGGATGGAAATGATTGGTCAAATGAGAGTTTGACAATTTTGTAACTTTATAAATCAGTATTATCTATTTTTTCCTCTTTTATTTTAAACAGAATTTCTAAATAGCTTTCACTCGAACAATAAATTATGATTGGAATTATAAATATGCTTGTTTTGTGCTATTCAGTTGATTCTTATTACAATAGATGGTCTCCATTGCTACTAACGTTTCAGTTAAATCGCAAACTACCGAATAATAATGGAGGTCGTTCCGGATCAGGTCGTTAACAAACCATAATCAGCCTCTCGACTAGGAACAAGACCCAGTTACTAATTATCCAACCACAACTATGACAGCCGATAAGCCTAATGCTGCGCCACTGAACAAAGCGCCATCCATCTTCAGCTCAAACCGGTTGCCAGATCCGGAAGCGAAATATCGCCCCACCTGGCCGGGAAACTCTGGTTGCCAGTTCTCGATCTGAAACTAAGAGATCTCCGGAAAAGGAAGAACCCTAATGGGTGACATCTTTGTTTCGAACCAATGGGAGCACAGAAGTCGTAGCTTCGTGTGTGATCATTAGTCATTGCTTTCACAATTGTCACAGATAACTAGTAACAAAACGCATTAGTCGGCTGAATTCTGAACTGAGAACGGACAATGAATGGATGTCGGCTTTTTCGGTATTCTTCTATGTAAAATTTAACAAAAGACACGGGATTCAAAAAGTTTTAATTTGTTCTAATTAATAGTTTGAATGAAAAGTTGAGGATGTCCGATGTGACAAAATACAGTTTCGTTGAAAGTCATTTCAAGTGTTATGCAAAAAATATTTTTTTGTTTCTAAATTTTAAATAGCAAAAAACTTAGTAACTGGATATTGAAACAATAATTTATGGACAATGTTAAGAGCAATTATAATACTAAAATTATTCTTTTCAAAATTATTTTTCTGGAACTGTTTAATTTTACTTTTATGATTTACATAAAAATAATTTTATGTTTAAAAAAACTTTTATTAATTTAAAAACAGTTTTTAGAAATAAAAATATGAATTATTAAGTTAGCATAAATATTATTAGAAAGAATATCTTTCTGTTTTATTAATCATTCAAATTACTTTGATAGTTCAGTTCAGATTCCGTTTTTGTATAAAATAATTCCGTTTAGGAAATCCCTTAACAATAATCGAATCTTCAAATTAATATTTTTAAAATGAAATTCAGAAGCATTCCCATTATCTGTAATTATTTCGTATAGATGTCGTGAAAATAATGCTGTTACGAAATCTGAAAGATATAAAATTATTTTTTATTTTGTTAGTTTAAACACGAATTTGTGAATTTAAAAGCTCGCTTAAATGTACTTAATTAACTTATTATCTCGTTTAAATTTACCGCTATTGATACCGATAAGTAAGAACATAGAATTTGTAAAACTGCATACGCATGCTTAAGCTTACGTGTACATAAAAGGGACTAAAAAAAAAAAAAAAAAAAAAAAAAAAAACATTGCCGATGTACGATTCTTTACCGATCGTTCTGTTCAACGAAAGGGGATGCTGTTTAGGAAATTGTTATTTTATGGCATGGGCTCGTGAATGTAGATAAATAACAAAAATCCGGTCTCGCATCAACCGCGTCTTATCGACCAAATTTTCAAATGGTAACAGTGCAACACACCAGCCAAGGCCGTACTCCGAAATTTTTTGTCAAACATGTGGTCAAGATTAAAAAATTCATTACAGAATCAAGATTCGGAAAGTCATATCCTTATAGATTTACTTCATCAGTATATTGAAAAAAAATAAATTCAATTTCTGAGAAATCTTTAAAGTTTATGTTATGAAACGGGCCTCTGTAAGAGCCAAATGTGAACGTAATCGAAATAAAATGACTATACAACAACCTGATACCGATCATAAGACTTATTTAGCCCAAATTCTTGTGAAATAGGATGTAAGTTATTTAAAATCCGACATATACTATGGGGAGACTTTTATAGGAATAAAACACTTGAAAACATGTCTAAAATATGCCTAACATGAACTTAATTGGCACCAAAGTCAATTTGTCGTCAAAGAATAATTTGAATAAGATTTTAATTTATTTATAATACAAATTATTATCATTATTTTACATTAAATTGAATTACTTGAATCCACAATAAATTTTAACAAAATTGTTGACAGTCGTCTCTATTCCATTAGTCAAAAAAAAAAAAAAAAAAAAAAAAAAAAAAAAAAAAAAAACCTTTAAAATGGGACAGTTATAATAATTATATAATTTCAAATACCCCTCCGAAATATTTTTCTGGCTACGGCCTTGACACCAGCTTCCACACCAGATAGGTGCTTACAATTATCATCAGTGATGCACGGATGATCGATAGAAAAAAGAAGAAAATTTTTCGCACCAGGCGCAAATAAGGCTGCAGCTCTGCATGACAACACCCATTTTTCTCAGCACTAAATGATCCTCATGGCAAAACACTATAAATAGTGATTAAAAAAACTAATTTTAGCTGTAGAAATGCGACATAAACAAACGGAAGAAGATCATGCCGTTCTCAACGTTCTCTAAGAACAAAGCTGCGACACTGTCTTCTTTCACAATTTCATTTTTCGGTGGTTGGCCGGACCTCTCGAATATCTTAATCAGTTTTTGTCGGTTGAGGGTATTTATAATTCTAGATATTAAATTATAGCTAGATAACATCTAGGTAATTCTAGCATGACTAACTATACACTGTTAAAAAATTGCAGCAAACTGTCCAGTCATTCAACCGTTTTTTGAAAACACTGTTACATAACTGTAATTTAACTATTTTTTTTATCATAAAATGCGCAACAATAGGGTAACAATAGCGTTAAAATACGGTTGTGTAACAGTTTTCGATAAAAACGGTTGAATGACTGGGCGGAATGCTGCAAATTTTTAACAATGTAACTGATGAGCTAACTATAACTAATCGATTCTGTCATGGAAAACGGCATGAAACATGAGATCTCCATACCATGATTTATTGCTGTTCAGAGTCTTCCACCCGCGATGCGTCATCATCTGTGAACTTCACTTAAAAATGTTCTAATCCATAATTAATTACTTGTATATTTTTGGTTATGTGGATGGGCACATTTGTTTTCTCACTATTTTTCTTTGCGCTTTTGTTATGTCACAAATGTATATTTAAAAAAAAAATGTCAACGCTATTTGTGTTTTTTCATGATAGAGGTCTGCACGGGTCCGGGCCGGAGGAATGGTTCCTAATTTTCTAACGACCCGGGCTGTCAGAATTAGAATAACTTTTTCAATGAGTCAGACCGGCAAAAAAATTGAGCGGGCCATACGGGCCGGGCCGGGACTGCCCGATAAAAAAATTTAGCGTACCTATCGATTCATTATGAAAGCAAAACGATAAAATACGAACTATTTTCAATGAATATGGATGGCTTTAACGAGAATAAGTATAGATGTGCGTCACGAGCCGATACTAGTATGTAATAATCGACAATAAAAAATTCACTCGCAATATTGTCTATGAGCGATAATTGCTACAAGTGCGTTCATAGTTGTAGTATAATTTTTCAAATATATTTTGCTTTTTGAATATTTCTTGGCGTGTAGAAATATATAGATCATAAATAGAGCTGCGCAGAAAGGAATTCGGGTACATTTCATTCTATAGGCATAAAATGCTAAAAAAATGCAAAATCATATTCCGGCAGATATCAAGGGGCGTGTCTCGCACAAAGCATACATATTTGTTCAAACGGTAGTTTAAAAAGAAGGCGTGAAATAAAATTATACGACAGAACTTTCCGGCAGACCTAATATGTGAGATTTGTGCTAGACACGCCCCCTCCCCCCATCACCGCCGGAATATGATTTTTTTTTTTAATATGATGCACCTTACGTAGAAAGTTGAAATTGACAGTGAATGTGCATCATATCTCATAGTATTCTAGGCAAAAAAAAAAAAAAGGTGGCCACTAAGAAATTTTAATAGATTTTTAATTAAAATGTCCATTCAAAAATAAGAAAAATGTTAGAAAACTTGTTCTTTTGCTAAAAGAAATCTGAAAAAATTGTCAAATATTCGTATGGTGGTTTTATACATCCCTTATTTCTTTCGTTGAAATCCATTTTGTAGTTTGATAACAATGCGCTCTTTTCCAAAACGGACATTTAGGGTCATTACCCCCCGTGGTCTTAAGACAGAAACTTGAAACTGGGGAGAAATGAATTTCTTTTTATGTGCTATCGATTCATGTAGGACTCGATGTGGTTGACTCAAGGACATATTTTATTTAAAAAACCCGGCTATATCCTATGATGGCAAAAAATAATAAAAACCATCTTCATGTAATTCAGGTACATTTCATTCTATTGGCATAAAATGCTAAAAAAATGCAAAATCATATTCCGGCAGATATCAAGGGGCGTGTCTCGCACAAATCATACATATTTGTTCAAACGGTAGTTTAAAAAGAAGGCGTGAAATAACATTATATGACAGAACTTTCCAGTAGACCTAATATGTGAGATTTGTGCTAGACACGCCCCCATCACCACCGGAATATGATTTTTTTTTAATATGATGCACCCTATGTAGAAAGTTGAAATTGATAGTAAATATGCGTCATATCTCATAGTATTCCATGCAAAAAAATAAGGTAGTCACTAAGAAATTTCAATAGATTTTTAATTAAAATGTTCATTCAAAAATAAGAAAAATGTTAGAAAACTTGTTCTTTTGCTAAAAGAAATCTGAAAAAATTGTCAAATATTCGTATGGTGGTTTTATACACTATATTGCCATTGATTATGGGACACTTGCGATTTTAGACATTTTACTAAATATCTAAAAAAATACATGAGGAATCATCTCGAAACTCTTAGTGTATAAATATAATAGTATACGTCATACATCTCCGTGAAGAGTTTTTACCGAAACTCCATAGGGGACCGTCAACAAATTAAAAAAGAATGAATATCTTTTGAATAACCCTGTCAAAACTAATGTAGCAAAAGCGCTCAAACTCTAGATTATGATTGAATGCCTTATTGTAATACACTGTGTTCATTTTTATGCAAATAGCATGCATACTCGCAGAGTAATTAAGGTTTTTATAAAAATGGTCCCAATTTTTCCAAGTTTTTTCCTTATATTTTTCAGAGTTCTTAATATAAAATAATATTTTTTTCAGAAAATATGACAAACAACATTGCACACAGTACCCTGTAATCAGAATTAAAAAATAATGAAAATTGTATACAAAATGAGTTGGTTTACTAAATAATTTTTTACTGCGCATGCGTCAACGATATCAAAATTTCATTTGCATATTATGTTAGCTAAATGTATAGAGCAACTTTTGTGAAAGTCACAAAATCATAACTTGAAAATTCTGAAAATAATCGTCAATTGAATAAGTTGAAAATCCGTTATTCTCAAAATGAAGCAAAAACAAGAGGGGTTGTATCCATATATTCATTGATTAGTGTCAATATAGAATACACAATACGGGATGTTACGGCTACTTTTGGATAAAACCCCTCATTTTTTTGCTTCATTTTGGAAACAACGTATTTTGTCCTTTTTCTATAGACGATTACTTTCAGAATTTTCAAGCTATAATTTTGAGACTTTTACAAAAGTTGCTCTATACATTTAGCTAACATAATATGCAAATGAAATTTTGATATCTTTGACGCATGCGCAGTAAAAAATTATTTAGTAAACCTACTCATTTTTCATACATTTTTTATTATTTTTTAATTCTGATTACAGGGTACTGTGTGCAATGTTGTTTGTCATATTTTCTGAAAAAAATATTATTTTATATTAAGAACTCTGAAAATTATAAGGAAAAAACTTAGAAAAATTTGGGGCCATTTTTATAAAAACCTTAATTACTCTGAGAGTATGCATGCTATTTGCATAAAAATGAACACAGTGTATTACAATAAGGCATTCAATCATAATCTAGAGTTTGAGCGGTTTTGCTACATTAGTTTTGACAGGGTTATTCAAAAGATATTCATTCTTTTTTAATTTGTTGACGGTCCCCTGTGGAGTTTCGGTAAAAAATCTTCACGTAGATGTATGACGTATACTATTATATTTATACACTAAGAGTTTCGAGATGATTTCTCATGTATTTTTCTAGATATTTAGTAAAATGTCTAAAATCGCAAGTGTCCCATAATCAATGGCAACATAGTGTACATCCCTTATTTTTTTCGTTGAAATCCATTTTGTAGTTTGATAACAATGCACTCTTTTCCAAAACGGACATTTAGAGTCATAACCCCCCCCCCCTCGTGGTCTTGAGATAGAAACTTGAAACAGGGGAGAAATGAATTTCTTTTTATGGGCTATTGATTCATGTAGGGCTCGATGTGGTTGACTCAAGGACATATTTTACTAAAAAAAACCCGGCTATACCCTATGAGGGCAAAAAATAATATAAACCATCTTCATGTGATTGGCCGTGATATTTGTTCTATATTGTGAAGAACACCAGGTCCTTTTTTCTTTCTGGAATGACGTGATATAAGCATTTTTGATAAAGAAATTCAGTTCATAAACATCTTGACTAATTGTCTTTATTTTTGCAGAATACGAGAAATATGAGCATATCAAAAACACCAGGAATGCAGCATATTAACACAAACGTTCACTAGCATAATAACAAAACTTTTTTCATTTTCAACAACTGCGAATTATGCGGGTTGACTTGTCCGCGACAAAACGTAATTTGAATAAATTTTCACATTTCACAAACGCCAAGAGAAAATGTCTTGGCATACAATAGATTCCCAAGCCGAGCTAAAACACGTATACAAGTAAAAAGGACCGTTATATAATAAGCAATGGGAAAAATTTAAAATGAGTGTTGTCAAGAATACAGCAGTTATCGCTCGCGGCAAAAAGCTACGCAACGCACAGTAACCCTAAAACAAAATTACACAATCGGTAAAAAATAAGTTCTTTATGCAAGACAAAATGAGATGATTGGAAGTAAAAATAGCAGTTATTTAAAACAGTAAAAAAATATATTTAATTCGTTTGATATTTAATCAACTGAAAAGCAAGAAAGAAAAATCTAGAAATGAAGTGATATTTTAAAACTAATTTATTATTTGTTTTCAATTTATTATTATTATTTTAAATGCAATTGGGAGAGGAACACTCAATAAAAAAGTACCTATTAAAAATGCATTTCTTTTAAAATTAAATTTTAAAAGAGGGGGGGGGGGGAGACTAACATTTAAAATATTAATAGAAATATATAAAATAGAATATGTGTTACATCACATACCCTTTATCCCATGATTTTATATTCTCCCTGTATTTCACAAATGGATCACAATGTGACTTGAAAGCATTGTCAATTTCGTCACATTTTCGTCACAATGCTAATAACAAAATAGTCACAAATGACACATTTCTCACAAATGAATCACATCGTGAATCCACAATGTGGTCACAATGTGACGTTACAAACGTGCTCTAAAACGGTCATAACGAATTCACATTCTAGTCACTGTGACTTCACATCGACGATCACAAGGTCACAGTGTGACTTCACAACGACGTCACCGTGATGCCACAATGTCTTACGGGTTATGCTCATATTCAGTAACCTTTCCGAGCTTTTTTGTGTAACCCTGTATATCTAAATTGTGTAACTATTAGCATTTATACACACCATATAATGTACATATACTTACAAGGAAGGTCTCCATACGGGCATACTCAGAAAAATCTGAAAAAATTACAGAATGTTCTTCTCATGTAGTTATATATGTTTATAAAATAAATTTCGGCGGAATCTCCTTATAACGTCCGTAAAAAAATAATAAAAATTTCGTTTATTTGGCGATTTATCTCCGGTTGGCGAAAAAACGAAACTTTGAAAAATACGCTTTTACGCTTCGAATACTTTTTAAAGAAAAAACTTTCTATTTTCAATTTATTTAAATAAGTTTAGTTTAAGTAATTTTAGTTTTGCATTTTTACTTTACTTTAAGTGTAATTTTGTCATATACGTTTATATGTACTTATAACAAAATGAATTAATACATTTTATCATTTAAAACGCAATTTAAATTGATTAAAATTGTTCCAAATTGAAAAATACACTGTTAAAAATCTGCTGCATTTTGTTGCAACCAGTGATGTAAAATACCCGGGTATTTATTTTTAAGGGTAAATACCCAGGGTAAATACCCGGGTAAATACCCAATTTGGGTATTTACCTGGGTATTTATTTTCAATTATATATATTTGGGAAATTACATTAATTTTACTTTTAGTTATGATAAAAGAGTATAAAAGAAAGAAAATTATAGAACTTTAGACTTCTTACAATCCTTTAATTAAAAAAAATCAACTTTTTACACTTAAGTATTGAATTTAAATGTAATTTTTAAAAATGAAGCATATAAAAAAGTTAATGTGTTTATAGAGAATTGTTTTTTCAATAAATTTAAGGGATAATATTGATATAAAAATAATATACAAATATATAATACACAAATTAAGCACATATTAAATATAAAAGTGAAAAATATAAATAAAAAATATACAAATTATGCAAAGATATAATATAAAAGTGAAAAATATAATTTTCTTAATTCAATATTCGTATGTTGAAGAGAACCATTTAGCATCAGCAATAGCTTGACTTTAAGGAAATAAAACTCAGTAATTTTGGATTGAGAAAGCAGCCTAATATTAAACACAATTTAACATTTATATATAAATAATATGCAAAACTATAGATATAGATAATAAAATAGAAAATGAAAAATATAATTTTATCATATCGACACAATTTTTCTCTCAGTTTAAAATCAGTCAGACTTCAGACACAACAACTTCGGAATCTGAATTTTCAAAGTCCTCAATTTCTAAGCTGTCGTCACTTGAAAGTAATTCTTCTATACGATTTATTGTTTCTGAAACATTTTCATTTGTTTCCTGTTTCTTTATTTAGGGTGTATTCTGTTTATTTACTTCATTGTGTAGCAGCTTCCAATTATACGATAGGTAGGTTAGCTTAGACACAGAGACTCGAGGGACTCTGCCCGGTCCGACACTGCTCTGATATCCCCTCCCTAGTGGACTAACGCCTCTCAGGCTTTCAAGTTGACCTCAGCAACGCAGGGGCCCACGGGACCCTGGGCGGTCCAATGAGCAATGGGAAGCAACCTACCAGCCCACCTACCCCGAACCGCACACGTTGACCTCATGGACGCAGAGACTCAAGGGACTCAAGTTCTGTGCGGTCCGAAACGTGTTCGGGTCTTTTTTTCCCTTGTTTTTTTTTTCTAGTGACAGTACGCCTCTTTATTAGGTGCATTTGGACTCTGTCCGCACGAGCTACCGAACCCGCTCCAATGGCACAGCCCATGAAGCATTTTTTTCTTTTTTTTACGATAGAAAGGCGGGATCTCGTCACCACCAGCAGCGATTCGACTGCCTTGCATTTCGGCCCGAAAATTCTCCCTTCTCTGGCACTATTTAGCATTTCGGCCATTTTAGTTTTGGTTATTTATTTTTCTAAATCTCCCTCAAAATTGTCCGCCCTGTTGTCTGCTAAGGACATGCCACCGTCTCGGCTCAAAAATTTTTGCTCCAGCCTCATTTCACTTGGCACGGCAAGTGGGAGTGATGTGCGGCGCCAAACTCAGTACTTTCAAAAAGGCAATAAACTACTAAGTCCAGCAACCGTTAGCCACAATCAGCCGACCTCGGCACTTGTCTGCGTCGATCGCCCCCACTCTGCCAGCTAAAATTCCATCATGTACGCTAATGGCACCTGGTGCATGTAAAATCCGTCGTGGGTGCAAAGTCCTCCAAGTTACCTATGAATTATACCTCTGGAGGTGCCTTGCCAGGTGAAGGTCTCGTCATCTGATCAAGGCTCTAAATTACGAGACCATCTTGCGGTTGCCATGTGCAGTACATCATTTATTGCCGCTTCGCGGCAATTAGGCGGTCGTCCGCCCCGATACCAGGAATCTAACCCGTTAAGCTGAGATTATTTACTCGATAGGTAGGGGCCTGATCATCGGTTAGAAAGAAAGGTAGGTTAGCTTAGCTGCTCTTTCTGATGTCAAGCGGTTTCTTTTTTTACTGTGAATCGAGCTAAAGGTGCTAAAGGTTCTTTCCGTCGCGGCAGACGTAATAGGTGCACTTAATATGCGCAAAGCTACTTCAGCTAATATATTAGTGCCCCGTAAGCTTTTCCACCATAGTAGAGGAGGCATATTCTCTAGCCCTTCCCACAAGATTTTTCTTTCCCAGAGACCTTCTTTTTCTCTGTAATGAACAAGATCCATTTTAAGTTGTGTGCTCTCTAATTTCATGTGATGGCCAACATTATAAATGAATGTTAAACCATCAAGCAAATCTGAAGGTTCTAAGGTACTTCCTTGCATTATAGGATTTAAAATGTCTGCTGCAAGATGGAGAGGACCAACACCACATTCTTTTCTTTTTCTAAATTGCTCCATAATATGCTTTTCTTCATTTTTTTCCAATAAAGATACAGGAAGTAATTCTAGCAATACTTTTTCTAAGTTGTTTATTTTGTTATACACCAAATGAATCTGAGGTTCATTTGATTCAAAAGATTCTATAAGTTCTACAATCGGAGTAAAGATATCAATCATATTTTCAATACGAATCCAAAAAGTATCATCTAAAAGTTTTTTTTTTTTTTTAACTGAGAAGACAATTGAGCTTCTTCACAAACTGCCATAGTTTGCAGCGTAAACTTGTTATATTTTAAGCTTTTAAAACTGTGTAAGTAGCTTCCCCACCTAGTTTTTCCTGGCAATTTCAAGGAAATATTTTTCTTGCTTTCTTGATCTTGAATCCGGTTAAACAATGCACTTAAACGGTTGCTACGTTTGATAGTTTTCACTATATCAATTACATTTGTAAAAAAGTGTTTAACTGACTTGCATCCTGAAATATCAGAACACAATAAGTGTAAAAGATGGGCAAGGCAACCTAATGGAACAACATGCGGATATTTTTCTTTTACTAATCTAAACGCTGCTATCATATTTTTAGCATTGTCACCTATAATCACAAAATTTTTTTCAGGATCATGATCTTTCATAACTTTTTCAATTTGCTCAGCCAAATAACAAGCATCATGCTTGTTTTCCTTTGACATGATAAAATCAACAAATAGAGGTTGTGGTTTTGAAATCACAAAATTTATTATTGACTCATTTCTTATGTTACTCCAACCATCACATTGCAAATGGAGGTGTTTTGATTCAGTTAGTTGTTTCTTAACTTCACATTGCATTTCAGAATATTGAGAGTCTAAGTAAGTTGAGGCAAGACGAAAACGTGAAGGTAAATTGTAAGAAGGTCGAACTTTCTTAAAAAATTCAATCCACAAAGGATGTTCAACCAATGACAATGGACTTCCTCTGATGAAAATGGCCTTTGCCAAATGTTGATTGAGTGTTTCCTAAAACAAAAAAGAAGCATTTGTAGTTTTATTTTTCCAAAATAAAAATATACGAGGCATAGAATTTTTACATTTTTAATCCAGACTTCTATAGCATCTGTAATCTTGTAATTCAGATATTCCAAAACCTTTTGTTATTATTATTTTATTATTTCTTTTCTTTCATGAACTGATAATAGATGCCACCACTAGCATACAAGAATACATTTCAGAAAACACCATTTTATGCAGCTATATATATTTTCCTTTTTCAAAATTTTGAATTTATGCTTGAAATTGATATTTTTAAGTATTAATTACTTAGTTTCTCCTAATTCCTTCCGCCTTGCGTGTTTACCCATTGTTCAGTATGGTAAAGTAATAATAATTTTTTTTATTTATTAATGGCAAGTCCTATTTTAATTATTTAACTGTAAATCTTATTTAAATGTTTTATATTGTTTTATTTTTTAAATTTATATTTATCAGTTTCGTGATTTGTGTTATTTATTATTCAATAATATAAAATTTTAAGTTAAAAAGAAAAAAATCTTATTGTTTCCCACAACTAAAAACAGATGGCGACACCATACAAAATATACATATTTTTGAATTTTGAGATATTTTTAAGTGGAACTCCTTAGTATTATTTATTTATAAATTGCCTTAGTGTTTTGTATTATCATAATAATGCCTGATGTTATTATCATTCTAGTTTCAAATTTTCTCTAATTCGCTATTGCCGTGGTTCAAATGATTCCGGATTAAAGATATAGGATTCAGCATATGATATTTTGTCAGGTATATGATATTTAATTACATTATTTAATTGTTTTGAATTGCAATACTGCAAACCAACCGATTTATACTTTAAAAACTTCGGCAGCTAAGGATAAAGTTAAAAAATGGGGGAGACCCTTATATGGATTTACATAAGGGAAGGGTATTTTAGAAGGTATTAACAATATTTATTATACTTATTATTTGTAAGTTAAATTAATTTATCAGGAATTTATGTGTCTATAACTATCTTTTAGAATAAACAATATTTTCAATTAATTTCTTTTTTAAGTCAAATTTACAATTAATTAAAATGTAGTATTTGACTTTTATCTAAAATGTTCTTTAAATAATAAATGCATATATCCTGTAACGTTATTTTTTATATGAAATGTTTTTTGAAAGCCTATAGAAACTATGAATCTTGAAAGCAGACTGTTTTTATTACAAATAAATTTATAAACTTGTGGCTTTAAGCAATCTATTTTTGCTTTGCTATTCTATATAATAATAGGATTACATTGAAACTGCCAAAAAATATTTGTCTTATAAAATTGTATAATGGCAAGGGAATGGGTTCCTTGGGGATATGAAGATTTCCCCCAACTGCCCCCCCCCCCCTGAACACATACACTCATTCCATGCCACTGCTTATAGCTCTGTATTATTTCTATCACAAAGGGAATTCTTGCTTTTAAATTATATATTTTTCACATCAGTGTTTAACAGTGTTTCTTTATCTACACTTCAAAACAAATTAAACGATTTTTTTTATTAAAAGAAAAAATATATTAAAATGCAAAGGCTTATTTCAATGAATCTTTTAAATTTTAAAATAAACAATTTATTAAAAATTGTAATATTAAAAATCAGAGACATATACTAGAGAAAAGCTTCAAATAATTTATTTCAATTAATATCAGTTCTAATTTAAGTACAGTAGAACCTCCATAAGTTGACCACCCAAGGGACTGTATCGAAGTGGTCAATATACAGAGGTGGTCAACTTCTGGAATTTTTAGAAAATATTTAGTACAATATCAGCAAAAATTTAGTAAACTTTTCTAATATCTTTAAAGAAAAATTTTAAAATAAAATTAGCACTTACTCATTTTTATTTTGACTGAAGATTCAGCACATTTTTACAGTTTTTGAAAGAATAATTCAATTTTTGTTTTGAGTCTTCTTTTTGTTTATTAAGTAACTAAAAAAGCACTTTCACAGTTTACAAGTCCATTAAGCATGCTTGGGCATTTTTCTGCAGCGAAATCTAAGTTGCTCAATTATGCGCTTTACATCTTAAAACAGTTCTTAATCGTAGTTTGCGCCACTTTATTCCAAGCAGAATTATTCCAATGAACGGTATTAAAAGCATTTACTGACGCAGCTGTTGACGATGCCAATGCAGAAGGACCACAGGTTTGAACTTTCATTATCGCCCATTCTAAAAGTTGAGCTCTGTAGTGCACTTTGAAGGACTGAATAATGCCTTGATCTAAAGGTTGTGTTTTCGAAGTTGAGTTTGGGGGCAAAAATTTTAGCTTCACATTTCTGAGATTATTCACTTCCAGGTAGCAGCGGCAGTTGTCCACAAAAACCAGAATAAACCACTTCTTTTTCCTTATTTCTGCGTCAATTCTTCTAATCCATTCTTCAAACAAAGCACTGGTCACCCAAGCAGATTTATTCGTTCTCCAAACGATAGGAAGGTCTTCCGGTTTTACATTTTTAAATGCACGAGGTTTAGCGCATTTGCCGATCACCATGGGCTTCAATTTTTTCCCAGTCATACTAGCGCATAGAAGATCAGTAAAACGCTGTTTTGAAAGCTCTCCTCTTTTGCAAGTATCACCTTTATTACTAAACTTCTATCAGGCATTGCTTTAAATAAGAGGCCGCACTCATCAGCATTAAAGATGTCCTCATCCTTAAAACCTTTAGCAAACTCTGGGAAATTTTCAATAAACTTCTCTACCACTTCAGCTGAAACCTCATTTGATTCCCCACACAAAACTTTTGGAGAAATCTCGTATCGTAGTTTGAATTTTTCAAGCCAACCTGCTGACGCTTGGAAATCCTCGATTTGAAATTCTTTTGCAAATTTTTTTTATACGTTCTGGTATTCTTGCATTGATTGATCTCATCCCTTTAAACCAACGAAACGTGGTTTCATTCACAGCGTCGAGGTATGTTTTTCTGCGTTTTCTTTGGAGTTCCCCGTTTTCAGAAGAATATCTTTCTAGATATTCTGCCTTGCGATTTAAAATGTTGCTTACAGTTGTCTTGCTCACACCAAATTTTTCTGCTGTTTTTCTTTGTCTGCTGCTTTTCAGAAAATTAAGTAGATCCACTTTCTCCTTTAATTTAAGTTCGTTTAGAGCTTTTCTTTGCGCCATTTTTAATGAAAATTCGCAAATGAACGTCCGGTCCCGTCACAACGCGATATGCGGAAAAAAAGAACGGAATGTATTTCACATGTGTATTTCGGAGACGGCATTTCTCAACCAGACGGCAGGCGCCAGGGATCACGTGACCTACTAGATAATTGATATTAAAAACTTTTTTTTTTGCCCTTTTAGTTTATGTAATGTAAAACTAGAACGCAGTAGTAGACTGTATTATTATTTTTTTTTATCTTCTAAAAGTGGAAGAAAATAAAGTATTATTTCAATGTTATAAAAAGAAAAGAGTTGCTAAAAAATTGTTATTTAGAATAATGAGTTCTAACAAAGTAACTTAATATACTCACCTGTAACTATGTACATAGTGTATATAATGCATATTTCGATTTAATAAAAACGTACAAAAAGTTCTCATGAATATAATTATTTACAAATGGTGAACACAAAACTTCATACAATGCGTGAAATTAAATAAAGAATCGTGACTTCTTCAAACATGCTCTCCCACTTTTTTTTATCAATTGTAATATGACACAATGGAGAAAAAACGGAGGAAAAAGTAAATTCAAGGAAACATCAGTGGTCAAATTACAGAGAGTACAACCCACTAAAAAGTGGTCAACATACAACTTACGGAGGTGGTCAACATAGAGAGTTAATTCCCTATTGAAAATGCATTGCGACCATTCAAACTAATAAATTTTGGTCAACATAGGGAGATGGTCAACATAAAGAGGTGGTGAACTTTGGAGGTTTTACTGTATTTACTTTTAAAAGAATAAAATTGTATTTATTTTTGTTTATTAATATGTAAATGTACTTACATTTGTTATTTCATCCATCTGATGCAAAAATGCTGTCATAGATATCTGTGACTTCGAAATTTTTTTATTTGTCAAAAAACTAGATGTTCCATCTCCAGCATTTTTTAGAAGCGAAGGTACACTTGTTATCGGTATCGATGAAGTGTTAGAAGATGTACTGGACATTTGACCAGTATTAGGTTCATCTGTATCACTAATTGTTATATTTTCTTCTACATTTGAAGTTGAAGGCATAGTAGAAATAGATTCCTTATGATATTTTTTGCATTTAGAATCACTGTCAAAAACCTTTTTCAAACCTGCAGGACATTTGAAACATTTCTTAATATGATTTTCCTTTTTGTTTACATTAGCATGCTTGTAATCCTTATTACAATATTTGCACTGCACACTTTTTCCTTTCACATAAAAAAAATTCCGTGCAAGTCCTTTTTTTCCCCACACCATAAGACATCTAAAAGCAAGTGAAGAACAGTTTATAGAATCAAAATCCAAACCAAAACTAGCATGGTTTTGGTTTGTAAAATCTAGCATAGTTTTACTTTGTAAAATCTAGTTTAGTTTTGGTTCATACTTATGCAATGATTGGGCGCCATCTATTGCTTCTGGTGGAAATTTCTAATTGAAATTTAAAGGAATTGCAGATTATAAACAAAGCAAGAAAAGAGTGTGTATTACTAAATTTTTAGAAAATGGGAATGATATTTTAAAACTTAAAAAGATTATTCATAGAGGTTTATAATTAAGTTGATGATCAAACACATAATATTTGAATAGTGTTTTGTATTGAGGCAAAATATTTTAAATTTTTGGGCAGCTTTTTAATTCAGCAAGAAATAATCACAACTCATAAAATTGGAAATGAAAATATTTATTTAGAAAGTGAATACTTTGAAATTGCAATTCCTTTAAACTACTGTTAATATTTAGAGAAAATCAGTAAATTCCTATTTAATCTTTATACATTTCTGCAATATTAGGAAAAGATAATTAAATTTCTAAAACCAAAATTTTGTAGTTCAGCTGACAATTGTGAATATTTATAGACTGTAAAATAATAAAAATTGTTTAATAAACATAAATCAATAAATTGTTTGTTAAATTATTTATTTAAATGCTTGATTGTGTAATTTATCTTTTTTTTTATTATTAGCAATCTAAATTTCTCTTAAGTATGGATTATTATTATTATTTTCTTAATAAATAGATGTGACATGTAATCTGTATAATGCTCTGCAATAAACTGTGCAGATAGGTAGTCTTATATTTTCTTTTTAAAAAATGTAATAGAGTTTCACATTATTTACTTTGAAAATTTCCTACAAATTCAATTCACTTACTTTGCTACTGAAGCATACTAGCAGTAAAATTAAGCAATTTTGCGATGTAAGTTTCGACTTCTCTTTAATTGTGGCTGAAGCCATACAACTTTCATAATTTGAATATCTCATTCTATGATTTTGGACTTCATAAATATTTAAGTTTCAAATAAAAATAAATTTTACTTTAAATATGCTTTTTCAAGCTGAAATATGAAAATACCCAGTTTTTGGGTATTTACCCGAGGCTTGGGTAAATACCCAGGTAAATACCCAAAAAATATTTACCTACCCACTGGGTATTTACCCGCCCCACATCACTGGTTGCAACGCACTCCCTTGCTTGTATAGAAAGCGGTTACTTGGCCGTGAAATGGAGCTTTTTCATTGGTTGGAATAGAGATATTATATACAAGCGGTGGAGTGCGTTGCAACAAAATGCAATATTGCACAAGCTACAACACCGCTAAAAATCTGTACCATTTTCTGCAGCGTCACTCCACCGCTTTTATAGGAAACGGTCAATTCACCCTGCTATGGAGCATTCTGATTGGTCAGAAGAGAGATATTCTATAAAAGTAGTGGAGTGACGTTGCAGTAAATGCTGCAGATTTTTAACAGTGAAGTCAATTAAAATCAATTTTCAGATTCGTTAAAATCGTCTGTTTTTGGCAAGGAAATGCACTGCTCGCCAAACCCCACGTCGCTTTCAGCTTTTCACGCCAATTATTCCAAACTATTTATTTTTTTACATATCTGATAATGTAATTCCGCCGCTAATTTTCACTGATCTTTTATTACCTACATGAGTAGTTTAATTCGTATTTTTTTCAAAAAATTCTGAGTATGCCCCCAATGGAGACCTTCCTTGTTAGTGAAACTTAAAAGCGCATATCATAATTGAAAATGCATTTCATCCACCCAACAGCCAACATTTATAATATACAGAACTTCGGATAGGATACACTGTTTGAAATATTTTGTGTGTCCCTTTAAATACTATGCACTTCGTATTATGCGTGAAATAACTCATTAAAGCCTCAGCGACGTACATCAGTTTGATTACACATGAAATCGTTTATCATAATTAAAATACTTTGCAAACAATTTCTCCCTTTATTATTATGTAATGGAATTCTTTTGTGTGGCCCTGTAAATGAATAATAACTATTCTTTTCACTGCCTATTTAACAGAATGCATATTTTAATGCATGTATATAAATTTGAATATGTAACATCTTTAAAATTCATTTGAAACTATTTTCCCCCATAGACCGTAATGTAACGGAAAACTTTTGACTGATCCTGATGTAAATAAACTAATCATGGTAGAAACTTCATTTTCAATAGAGTTCGTGCTAGGGCAAACATCAATAACGTCCAAAAATTTCATGGCAATCCGAGCATATTTACGGGAGTTATAGCGCGGCCAGACGGCCAGACAATCCGAAAGCATAAGCTCTTTTCAACTTTGTTGGAAAGTGCTAATAAAAAGAGTAATAACAATTGTGTTATATTTTTCTGTTGCTATGGGAATTATAATTCAACTTTAAGCATTCAACGTCAGTCAAATAAAATTTAGTAGATAAAAAGATTTTTTTTTTCATTTGAAGAAAAGCATAAAAAAATTGAAAATCTCAAAATAGTTGTGAATGAATAAATCTTCAGTAAAAGTAGTTAAAAAGTTCTAAGAAGTTCAAAATAATTAAAAGTTTTTGAGGCTTTATTTTCAAAACTACGAATTTATTCAAGAATTTATAAATTTAAAAATTTTTTTTTTTTAAAAAAGGAGAGAAATTATGAACAATAAAAAATGCTGATATTCTAAATGAAATTAATTCTTCGAGTGACTTTTGTAGAACTAAAATCATAAGTGCAAATAAAATCTGCTGATGAAATGCATGTTTTATTATGTTAAGCTTGCATTCTCCTCTAATCACCAAACAAATAAATTATCAAAATAAATAAATTAATAATAAAAATATAAGTTAAATTAAAAAAAAATAAATAAAATCTTTATAAGCAATACAAAACGCAAAATAATAAACGTGTACAATTTTTTTAATTATTTAATTAAAAGTATGTATATTTTTTATAAGACTCAAAGTGCTATTACACGTAAAAATTGCAAGTGACAAAAATCGCCTGCGTTTTTTCGTGTTCTTAGCATTTCATTGGCTGTTCGAGAAGTGTCTTTACCATCATTTGGATTTCCAAGCATTTGATTGGCTGTTGCCGGCGACACGCTTCGTTCCACGCGTCAAAGACGCTCCGACAAAAGAGAATCGCTCGATGCCAAGCGACTCCCTTGGTCCCATAGGATTACATGGAGACGCCTGCGATTTGACGCCTGCAGCAGCGCATGTGTAATAGCACCTTGACGCATCTAAAAATCAATTAATTTGATCGGTTTTGAAAAAATTACGAAGATTGAAATCGCAATGATTGAATAATAGCAATTATAATGATAAAAATAGTGGTGATCTCTTTATAAAGAGATACTCATTCTTTTCCGTTTTACGGAGGGGAGATATGTCCGAATGAACTGCTGCTAATGGCTGTTTTCGCGTTTCATTAAATAAGATTATTTAAACATTTCAGAAACACCTAATGTAAAATGAACTTAGTCAATATAGTCCTAGCTTCCTGGTATTTTTTAATAATGGTATAAAGTAGTGGCTTTAAATAAGTGATTCTTAAATATAACGTTTTAAATCTGACGTAATATTTAACTTAATTTGACGTAAATTTTATTCATTTTGTAATATTCACGCGAAGATATTTTTTTCTTTATAAAGGAAATATTATTATTTATGCTGTCTTATTTTGTTTTTTTAAATCTGACTTGATTTTTTTTTCCATTTACGAATGTAAAAGCATATTAATGAAGTTTCTCTTTTAATATTCCCATGTGAATATAATTTTATGACGTAGTTTTCAATATTTTCCCGCAATGAATTCGTAATTATTTAATTCTCATTTGAAAGTTTTTTTTTCTGTTTGTGATAGTCGCGTGTAAAAATATATATACAGTGAAGCCTCCAATTAAGGGACACTTGTATTTAAAGGATAAAAGTTGCGGTACCATAGATGTCCCTTATTTGAAGGTTTTACTGCATAAGAAACTCCGACTAAGGGACACCTCTATTTAAGGGACAAAAGTTGCGGTCCCATAGGTGTCCCTTATTTGGAGGTTTCACGGTATATATACAGGGTGATTCCGAATTTTTTTTACAATAAAAGAGGGGTGATAGTACACATCAAGACAAACAATACTAAATAGGCGACCAAGGGTCCAAAACGTTTTCCTAAGGAAATAGACGCCATTAAAGTTTAGGGACCAAAATTTCAAGTAAACATAAAAAACGGAAAAATCGGTCGATTGATTTGCGGTTTTCACTAAAATTATTCTTTATGTCGGCATTTTCTTGAAATTAAATTATAAAGATAAATTTCAAAAAATGCCGATAGAGGACGCTTTAGACTTTGGAGTAACGAACAACTATTTTTTGCCGGTATTTTTTGCATCTCATTAAATGTTTTCGTAAGCTTAGACTCAAACTTAAATTTTGAGCTCAAAATCTGTAGTTGGGAGTGGTTAAGTAACACTAACTGAGCTGTGTTCAGAGGGTTCAAATTTCAAATAATTATAAAAAACGGAAAAATTGGTCGATTGATTTGCGGTTTTCGCTAAAACTATTCTTTATTTAGGTATTTTCGTAAAAATAAATTATAAAGATAAATTTCAAAAATTGCCGATAGAGGGCGCTTTAGACTTTGGAGTAACGAAACACTCTTTTTTGGCGTTATTTTTTGCATCTTTTTAAATGCTTTCGTAAGCTTAGACTTGAACTTAAATTTTGAGCTCAAAATCTGAATAGCTGGGAGTGGTTAAGTAGACAAACTTAGCCGTGTTCAGAGGGTTCAAATTTTAAATAATTGTAAAAAACAGAAAAATTGGTCGATTCGTTTGCGGTTTTTGCTAAAACTAATTTTTAAATCAGCAGTTTTCTTGATCAATCAGTGTTTTCTTGGAAATAATTTTTAAAGATAAATTTCATAAAATGCCGATAGAGGGCGCCTTAGACTTTGGAGTAGCGTACAACTATTTTTAATTGTTATTTTTTTAACCTCATTAAATGCTTTCAAATGCATAGACTTAAATTTTGGGCTGAAATTCTGAATCGTTGGGAGTGTTTAAGTAGCGAAAAATTGAATTGTGCTCGAGGAGGAAAGAGGGTTAAATTTTAACTTCTGAACACACTTCAAATTGCGCTTCTTAACTCCTCATAACGATTCAGGATTTGAGCTCAAAATTTAAGTTTAAATCTAAGCTTCCGAGAACATTTAAAATGCTTTTGCAAGCATTTAATTAGAACCAAAAAATAATGGTTAAAATGAATTGTTGGTTCCTCTGAAGTTTCAGACGCCCTTGATTTATCTTTAAAAATTATTTTCAAGAAGATACTGACTTAAAAAATAGTTTTATTTTAAACCGCAAACGAATCGGCCAATTTTTGCATTTTCTATAATTACTTTAAATTTGAACCTCCCCCTCCCCCTTGAACACAGTTCACTTTGTGCTACTTAACCACTCCCTACTATTCAGATTTTCAGCTCAAAATTTAAGTTTAAGGCTAACCTTCCTAAATCATATAAAGAGATGCAAACAGTACCGGAAAAAAGAGTTGTTCGTTACTCCAAAGTCTAAAGCGCCCTCTATCGGCATTATTTGAAATTTATCTTTATAATTTATTTTCTCGAAAATACCTAAATAAAGAATAGTTTTAGTGAAAACCGCAAATTAATCGACCAATTTTTCCGTTTTTTTTAATCATTTGAAATTTGAACTCTCTGAACACAGCTCAGTTTGTGTTACTTAACCACTCCCAACTACAGGTTTTGAGCTTAAAATTTAAGTTTGAGTGTAAACTTACGAAAACATTTAATGAGATGCAAAAAATACCGGCAAAAAATAGTTGTTCGTTACTCCAAAGTCTAAAGCGCCCTCTATCGGCATTTTTTGAAATTTATCTTTATAATTCAATTTCAAGAAAATGCCGACATAAAGAATAATTTTAGTGAAACCCGCAAATCAATCGACCGATTATTCCGTTTTTTATGTTTATTTGAAATTTTGGTCCCTAAACTTTAATGGCGGCTATTTCCTTAGGAAAACGTTTTGGACCCTTGGTTTCCTATTTAGTATTGTTTGTCTTGATGTGTACTATCACCCCTCTTTTATTGTAAAAAAAATTCGGAATCACCCTGTATATACTCTAAAAAACACTTTTCAAAAGTAAAAAAAAAAGATCTGATATCAAATTTCCAAGTTTATATTATGGTATTTATTTAACATTTTCCATTAAAAAAAATACTATTTGTAAGTCAATGCCTTTGCATATGTTGAAAGAAATCTTTTTCTCTTGTACTAAATACATCGTAAACATGTTTGAAAAATTCAAATGTTTTAAAATTATGCATGATGGGCTTGTCTACCATTTTTCCATATTGTACACTAATTTCTATGTACCCAAATCCGTACTTAAAATTTACAATGCGAACAATGTAAGCATGTTATGGACCTCCTAGTTGAAAGAACAACTTTATATCCAGGATATCATAATGAGCTGTGTTGCATGGGCATGGGGAGCCATAAAAAAATTAAAATTAATGTTTAAACGTGGCAAGCCACAGTTAAGAAAGATAATTTTAGCTAGCAATATTAATAATAAAAAAAGAATAACAAAAAATTTACTTAAAATTTAAAACTCAAAATTTTTACTTAAGCAGATATTTCCGTACTAAAATTCTGGTATTGAAATTTAAAAGTTTTGTTTAATTGAAGGGAATCTATAAATAGATCGCTGAGTGGTAACGTGTTAAATATGTCTGTCCATAGTTAAAATCAGAAGTTCTAAATTGTACTTAATGCAAACTTATTAAGCTTTCCTTTACAAACTTGGTGCTTAAAAATTTGAGTAAAAAAAGGGAAGAAGGCCGCCAAGCCCATCATGAATAATTTTAAAACATTTGAATTTTCAAAACACGTTTACGATGTATTTAGTGCAAGAGAAAAGGATTTCTATCAACATATGCAAAGGCATTGACTTACAAATAGTAATTTTTTTAATGGAAAATGTTAAATAAATACCATAATGTAAGCTTGGAAATTTGATATCAAACCATTTTTTAGACACAACTTTTTTTTTTTTTTTTTTTTTTTTTTTTTTTTTTTTAAGTGTTTTTTAGTAGATATTACTTTCTTTTTTTTTGAAGAGATTATATAAAATTTAAATAATCTGCTCACTCAAACTGGAATGAGTTCTCGTAGAACCTCTGTAAGTACCCTCATAGTATGCATGGTCACAATGACGTCACTGTGAGTCACTTTGGTCACATCACATCGGTGACCTAAATGCCACCACTCAGTGACGTCACATTGTGACTAAGATGTAACTTTCTTAAAAAATTTTAGAAAATTACAAATATTCTTCAAAACATGTTATTTACTTTTAAAAACATGTTTCTGGCAATTTAAATATCGTCGCTTTTGTCACAGTTTTGTCACAATGTTCATGTCAAAGTAGTCACAAATGACACATTTTTCACAAATTTGTCACATCGTGACTTCACAAAGTGGTCACAATGTGACGTCACAAATGAGCTCTAAAACGGCCATAACGACTTCACATTTTAGTCACTGTGGCTTCACATCGACGTCACATTTACAATCGATGGTCACAAAGTCACAATGTGACTTCACAACAACGTCGCAGTGACGTCACCATGCCTTACGGGTAGGAAGTAAGAAATATATGTGTACATTGTATTGATATATCATTCATTTCTTAGAGTAATTTATCATTTAAAAGCAACAAAAATCAACTTTTTTCCTTACAGTATCATGCTTTTTCAATTTATACGGTATTTAATTTTGATAAAGAATAAAAATTTTGTGAAAAACTGATTGAATCGTAATAAAATATAGATCTATAGTTGCTATTTTAGTTAGATATGCATATCTAACTGATACGAAAATCTAGTTTAGCAAGCAAATGAATTGAAATTTCTCTTTCAGCAATTTGTGCCATTACTTGACACTTACTCGAATACATTTGTACAGCCCTGTATTTTATCTGCTAACATTACATTCACACTACTATTTAGCTTAAATTTAATTCAGACTAAAATACTAGTAAAATCACACTTCCAGTAATTATCATCCATTGACGGTCATATATCTAATTTTTTGCGTGGTCCTGTAAATCGTTTTATCTGTTTTCAGTAAACATCTTTTAGTATGCTAAATATAATTCAGCATAAAAGTGCATAAATAATTTAAAAACACAAAATCATTTATTCCCAGGAAAATAAAGATATTTTTTGATTTGTTTGTCTGTCCGCGAACGAAATGTCCGTCTTTTACTGTTTAACTCAGACTAAAATACTCTTAGTAAAATCACACTTCCAAAAATTGTCATTTGTTGACGGCCATGTATCTATTTTTTTGCGTGGTCCTGTAAATCGTTTTATCTCTATTCAGTAAAAATCTTTTAGCATGCTAAATTTAATTCAGCATAAAAAATGAATAACTAATTTGAAAACACGAATTCATTTTTTCCTAGGAAAATGAAGCCAAAGATGTTTTCTGATTTGTTTGTCTTCCCGCAAACGAAATCCTGTAGTTTATTATTGATGATTATAATTGGTTAATATTGTTCTGGAGGCCATCTTTACGTATTGGACATTAAATTCTAATGTACCCAAATTCGTTGTTAGAATCCAAAATTGTTACTTATTCAGACATTTAGATAGCAGACACTTTACCGTATTTAAATGCTGGTGTTGAAACGTTTGGTCCAGTTATAGGTAATCTATATTGTATCTTTGGATGGTAACGGGTTGAATATTGGTTAGAAATTCGCGTAAAATGTGGAAAGATGGCCGTAAATCGATATGATATAAAATACTATTGGCTAGTATAATTGTACAAAACTGGTTCAGTTGCTACAATTGGTTCGGTAGTTCCAGATATTAACCACTTTAAATAACTATTTTATGGTAAAATCGCATTTCATCATACAGTGACGTCAAAGCTGTTATCTATGTTGATTCTCTGCTCATACACAAAGCGAATATCGTTTACCATGGTTCTCTTTTTATATAAAAATCACAATCAACTCAATATTTTTTTCAAAATTCTGTTTACATTATGAATGAAACTTTAAATGCTAATAATTTTAAATGACTACACTTTAGAAGATATATTTTCCTTCAAAAATTAATTTTACTTTAAAGATCTTTCTAAAATGAACTTTTACACTGTTTTTTTCGAAAAAATAATTTTGAAGAAAAATATCTAATTTTCAATGAAACTTGAAGTGGCAGCATCTAAAATGGTTTGCTCTACTATAATGTAGCTAGTACACGATTGGCGGGTTTATCGCACTTGGCATAGTTTTTAATTAATAAGCAGTTTTTTGCTTATTAAAAATAGAAATTTTATTTTTTTAAACTGAATTTTAGAAAAGCACGTAGCTTGAATAATTACCTGTCCAAAAATGCACTCTATATCTTTTTCTGTCCCTTATTTAAGTCTCTACCTTGATTGAAAAAAAAAAAATGTTTGACGAAGAAAAAAGTGATCATTCTCAGTATCTCGACATTTTTTTAAAAATCCTCTATCTCTATTTATAATTATTTTATAAAGATGAGATTGGTCGCAAATCGGAGCTTTTCATTAGATTCTTCTAGTTTTCGTTTTATTTCTCTGTCATACTTAATTTCTTAAATATCTGAAATTTTAAAATGCCATGTTTGGTCGATTTAACATGGAGAAGTTGTCTCGAGTATATTAAGCAGTTAAGCCGTCGTTATGTTCTTGGCGTTTGTTCGTTTGGCGGGCTTATTATTTTTTTCTAGCTTGGCTTGGCAGAACGACCATCCAGCTTGATATTAATTTGAAGGAAATATTATTCTTTGATCATTTGGCAATAATCTATATATATAAAAGGAATTCTGAGGATAATTGAGGCACAGATAGGCTCTCATCCTCTATTCCTTTTATTTATAGAGATTTTACACAGCTTAGGTAAACGCAGAAGAAATATAAAACAGATAATGTATTTATCACAAAAAATCGTCTGCTAAGAAAATCTTTTTTCATTTTGAACTCTATAAATAAAAGGAATAAAGCAGAAGAAATATAAAACAGATAATGTATTTATCACAAAAAATCGTCTGCTAAGAAAATCTTTTTTCATTTTGAACTTCTATAAATAAAAGGACAGATAGGCTCTCAAACAGTGAATCGTCGAATATAATTGAAGAACAAATGGAAGAACAAATGGAAGAACAAATGGAAGAACAAATGGAAGAACAGATGGAAGAACAGAAAGAAGAACAGATGGAAGAACAAATGGAAGACCTCTTCATTAACAATAAAAAAAGATATGCAAACGAAACCCCAGAACACCGATCAAACATATCTGCCGGAAACTGACGAGACATGGCACAGAAACGTGAATGTGTGGGGTTGTAGAACTGGCATTCAGATAGTCTTCGGGCTACTGAGGGCGGGCAACCGTCTAGTTTAAATTAATAAAATTTTTTAAAATGTGTAGAAAATCTTTCTAAAATTTTGAAAATTGGAATTTATAACGGAAATAAATCCTCAAAAACTGAGTGAAATTAAAAAAATAAAAGCAGTCTGCACACCGGGAACGTCTATTGATCTAAATTCCTATGCATAATTTTTGCTGCTATAAAACTTTTTTAATGGAACTATTTTGACTTTAACATTAAATATCTCTTAAAATAATTATTCAACTTAAAAACTGGCTGCACCAGCGTGTTTATCAAATATTTCTCTATATTACCACCAATTTTCATATTTTTGTATGCAATAGCCCTTATAATATTAACGAAGAAAGACCTCCCACAAAAAATTCATTGTCATTGGCAGTGGTAACATTAGTTTCATATATATATATAGAATAGAGAGAATACTTTGATCATTGTCTAAAAAAATAGCTAAATTGCATTAATGAGAAAAGCTTATAAATGGTGTTACACATTACCTTTTTTTCATGTTATATAAAATATATATGTATGAAAATATGATAAAAAAAAAACCTTTATGAAATACTAATGTAAGCTTATATTAATAAACTGCAATTTGATTTTTTTTTTTTCACAGTATCACAGTGAAACATCTTGTTTTACAATTACTCTCATTTTGAGTTTTTAATTGCACAGTGAAAAAAGTACACAAATTCAAAATGATTCTCTTTTTGATTTTTATTTCTGTTATTACAACGCATTTCCAACAAAGCATGTATTTTTCTTGAAAAAAGACTGTGCATAATTTTCTGTGTTTAACACCATAAAAACTCATTTGTATTATTTTTTTAAAAATCAGAACTACAACTTTCTCTTTTAATTGCACCAGCCATCATAAATACTACAATGCGAAACACTCTCTTTTGTACTTGTTGGAGTAATTGAATTCCGAATATTCCGCATCATTTTGTTCTCTCAATACTTGATGCTGTGCCGTAATAAATTCATTATTATGAATACGAAATTTATATTTCTCGCCTTCCAATAAAAAGTTTGCTTGCTCAATAAACTGTTTAAATTTCGCTTTGCAAATTTTCCTCATTCGGCAAAATAATTCTATTCTGATGAATGTAGAGATAAATTTTCGCCGTTATTTTTCACATACGATCGTTTGCAACGTGTGGCACGAAATCGCTTTCAATAACAATAAAGGATTCGTATCTGGCAACAGAGGTAGGTAGCTTTTTCAGACGAACATAATGCATCTGAATTATGATGCCTCACGCTGGCAATGAAAATAAAGTTCATTAAAGCGTTTAAGTTTTGCTTATTATTTTTTGGCGAGTGCTCGCAATTTTGGCGGAAAGCGGTGACGGAATTTCAATTTGAGAATGACTCTGAAATTATCCTATGCTTACTTTAAGATATATGGCATATATAAAAGAACCTCAAAATTTTGTTTTTGCTGGGAAAAAGCTCGGAGATAAAAAGGAAACAAGCATAAATTCTGTATGTTTTACATCTTATGAATTTATTATATCTTTATATATTTTTTATAAAATTTATATCACATGTAATTTAAAATTATATTTTATATATACATATTTATTATATATATCTATATATAAATACTTAATGTACCAAAAGTAAGCTCTACTCTCAATATAAGCCCTTTTCCTCCCCTATTATATGAGATTTTTTTCCTTTTTAAGTTTCGTTCATCTGATGAAGCTCTATTCGTCTCTGATCTCTGTCTGTCTGTCACTCAATCCGTACACAAAAAATATACAAGGCAGAGGGTTCAAATTTACGGTACTTACCGCTGAATACCTCTTGTCACACAACAAATCATAAAAGTTTGAAAAAAAAAAAAAAACTATTATTTTAATTAAATTATTTTAATATCATCCGTTCCTTTTTTGCCGTTGTTTTTTCTTTCAATTGATGCCAAAGTTTAAACAGACTTTTAAATTATCATGTATCTAACATAAATATAATGGATTAAACAAATCAAGTGAGAAACGGGTATTTGTTTTTATTTTGGTATTTAACTCCAGAATTCTTTTAAACTCGTTTTCAATCTTGTTTGTTTTTTTCTCGAGTTTTGGATCACTCGAGATGACAGCTCAGCAGCTGCTTTAAGTCTAAAAAAAATCTTCCTCCAAACCATATCTAAAATTGTATTTTTTTTTTTTTTTTTTTTGCCACGGCAAACCACGTGAAACGGAAAGAAAAAGATGTATATATATTTTTTTTACAAGGTTTTAATAATCTCAGTACATTTTAAAAAAAAAATATTGATTTTACAAATTTGGCACTTCCGCATGTGGTTGTTATTTCATGTGCTGATTCTAAAATCCAAATTTAAAAAAAGCGAGACCATAACTTTCCAATTTATAAATAATAATAAATAGTATTATAGAAAAGATAGTTTTTTGCACAGACAATTAATGGGAATTTATTAAAATTTGGAAAACTAAATGATTGTTTTTACACTTGGCCGTAGTTTATAACACGTAGTACAAATTTTATAAATTAAGATAAATTTAATTTTTGTTGGGGGAAGGGCAATGTGGTATTTTTTTCTTTAGATAGGCATGTTTATTGTAATTTAAATGCGTTTTTTTTTTTTTTTTTTTTTTTTTTTTTTTTTTTTTTTTTTTTTTGAGCTTTAATGTAAACATTATTTTTTAACATTAAATATTTGTAAAAGTGAAAAATTCAGAGGTAAGAGAGGGTCGTCAGACAGTGGCGTAGCCAGGATTTCGTTTCGGGGGGGGTCCAAAATTTTTCTTTCAGGTTATGTATATATATATATAGAGAGAGAGAGAAAAACCTGCCTGTCAAGATAAAATCGTAATTGTTGATGAAAAATTCCGTTTTACACAGGTTTTTGTGTTATCAGATGTAATAGTACAGTATTCTTTTATTAAAGAATATAGAATTTTTCCGTTTAAGAAAGAATTCCGTTACAGGCAGTGTTGAATTAAGACATTTTTCTTCATTAGGAACTTCTGTGACTCCGTTGGAGAGACATTAGAGTTCTGGGGTGGAATTTCACTTTTTGACTATTAAAAACACAAAATCTTATTTTTTTTTTCACTTCTTATTTCATTACTCTGGGGGAGGGGTGTCCCCCGGGTTATTTCCTGAAATCAACACTGGTTAAAGGCAGATTCTGTTTTTACAAGTTTTGTGTATTTATATAGATATACTTATTTATGTTAGATGAATAGTAAAACCTGTTAAAATAGTAATTATATGTATAAGAATTCTGCCTTAAACGGAAGCGTTAAATGGTCTTAATATCAGTTGCCATACAATTAAATTTAAAGGAAGTTTTTTTAATCGAACATTTCTAATACCATACAGAATTTTCAATTTTGTAACACATATACATTATATGTATGTCTATGTTTGTGTGTTTGTAATATTTGTGTCATAGAAATATTCTAATAAACCTTAAAATGCTAACTATTTTCTGATAATACTTTATTTGAAAAGAAAAATTAGCTTACAAAGAGAAAGACCTAGACAATCTCTGTAATTGCATCGATTACTGAGGTGACTATGTATTATAGAAAAAGATGCGACAATTGCTTTGATATAAAAGTGTGAGTAAATATAAAAAATGTTTGTTAACCTACGACAATAAAATGTAACCATGAATTATCTTTTAAAAGTTACCCATGATTAAGAAAACTGGGTTTGTACGAGTTCTGGAATTTCAAGACCGGGAAATTCTTCGGTATCAGTATTTTCTTATAGAAATTTTCTCTTTAAATAAGGCGGAATTTCACGCATTTGAACCAGATCAACCTTTTTAGTGGCAAGGAGCACCGTCGCGCTGCTCTGAAAAATACCAAGGAGCGCCGTCGCCCTGCTCTGTCGTTATGCTGTATCTGAAAATTCACTTGTGTCCGACATTTTGAAATCAAAATTAGAAATATTAAAAAAAATAATAATAATCACGATGTTTATATAAAAAATATGCGATCGAAGATAGTTAGAATGCAATATAATGAATAAAAATACGAACACGGTAACACGGCCATCACTATGTTTATCCAATGTTCGAAATCATATGACAACAAGAAAAACAAAGATATTTTTCACAGCTTAGAAAAAATTGCAGAAATAAAATGATAATGTCCTTTATTCACAGTTTATCGTTCGCAATTAGAAAACTTCTTACATTTAGTATTTCTGTTACTAGGCGACAATAAATTAAATAAATTTAAACACTACTTTATCAAACACTGCGCCCGGCAAAAGTGAACTGTCAAAAGGAGCGCTATAGCGACATTGGAATTTTTCACGACTAGCGAGAGCAGCGCGACGGCGCTCCTTGGCACTAAAAGGGTTAAAAAAGTACTGCTATTTGGTCTGGAAAACCAACGGTACGGTACTTGTACGAACCCAGGAAAAACGTTCTTTAACTGTAGAAATTTCAGAAATCAAGATATTTTCGAGATTTAAAGAAGCATATAAAATAATATATATATAAATGTTGCCACAAATTTTCGGGAAAGTTTCCAACTATTTTTTTTATAAATTCCAAAAGTCAGAATATAAGAATTTAGTTTCCTATAGATTCTCAATTAAAATTTTTCAGCTTCATAATCTAATTTATGCATGTAAGAATCAAAAAATAATATTTATTTTAATGTTAATGTGAACTTTGTTAATTTCGCAGATTTCTCTGTAAAACACATATTTTTTTATGATTAAAACACTATAAAACAACTCATGAAATTTTTTTTAAATAAATGCTTGTTCAGATCAGGAAAACACATTGATATATGTACTTTCTAAAGATAATATATACATTTTTTTTTTTTTTTTTTTTTTTTTTTCATTGTCAGCTCGGAAAAAGATTATATTGTAAATCACTTTTTTTACACCATATTGTAAAGATTGTATTTTCAAATCACATTTCATATAACAGCATGAATATTTATTTAAGGAGACTCGGTACCCTCTGAACTATTTTTTAGCATTTTAAGGTGCATTTTTGGTATAGTAATAAAGGCTCAATGAAGGAAAATGATTCTATTCAAGAAAGTGTTGGATTTCTTGGTAAAATTCGAAAAATTTAAATTTTCTTGAGAAATTTATGTAAATTTTTAAATTGACTTCTCGTACAATTTTGGACAATTTGAGCTAATTTATTTTTTAAATTGTTCATAGCAGTGCGTTGTATAATTTTAAGTATCGTATTTACCATAACATAAGTTAATTATATTTTGGAAGAAAAAAATAAAATCTGCAAATACGTGTAAAATACAGTAAAAACTGAATTTATTGTGCATTTTTATAAGTAAAATAAATAAATAAATAAAAAATACTTGATTGTAAATCCGATATCTAGCTTTATCAAACAGATCATAAAAAACACCCCACCCCCCGCCCAAAAAAAAAAAAAAAAAAAAAAAAAAAAATCGAATCGATTGAAAAAAATATATAAAAGTTTTATCCCACTGAACATGCCTATTCGTCGAAAAAGCACAATTTGAGAAAAATCTCTTTCAAATGAAGTGGGTGTAGCTGTTTAAAAGGATAGCGATATAATAAAATCGCTTTAAATTGCATTTATAAGATTCGGATCATTACGAAACTTCATCAGCATGTACTAAGTATAAAGTAAATTACAAGCAAAAAATTAGACAATCAATATTTTTGTCATATTTTGTCCAATGAAGGGTACTAAGTCTCCTTAAATTAAAATTATAAACAAAAAACTTTGAGTTTATAATAGCAGCTTTCTTTTTCCACTTACTGCCATTGCATCCAGAACTTCGTCTGGGGTGATGGTTACTGGATAATGGATTGACATAAGTGCCAACCCAGTCAACCTTTCATTCTCCATAGAATTTCTGAGGTAAGTTTTTATTCTTTTTAAAGAAGAAAAAGATCTCTCAACTTCGGATACAGAAACAGGTAATGTTGCAAATGCTCTCAACAAATAATTAATATTAGGGAAAATATTTTGATCACAATCATCTAAAACAGCCATAATACCTTTGGGTTTCTCCATTTCTTTATTTTGCCATTTTTTGCACCAAAGTAAATATTCCACTTCAATAGATGATTGTGACACTCGGTCGTCATAAAAGATGTTGAGTTTTTGGAGCAATTTGGTATTTGATGTATTGGCATTCTTTGGAAGTAAAACATCAAAACCCTCCAAGATGCTTCGATTCTTTGAAAAACGATCCACAAGTTGAGAAATAAAGATATCAATACAAGGAAGAAACATCGATCTTCTGAAATATTCTTCAGCATTTCCATGTGGTGGATTATCTCTCATCATTTGTTGACCTGCTTGGCGAGGAACTGTGATAGTTGCCTGAAAATTGTCTCTAGATAAGGATTCTGCCTTTCTGAATAGTTCACTAAATTTTTCAACATCAGTTTCCTGCTCCATGCTTGTTGATTGACGCAAACTTTGAAGAACTGAAATTACATTATCAGCATGTTTTAGAGCAGAAGACAATTCACAGTCTGATTTTTGCAGGTATTTTGAAAGTGGTAATGTAATATTGAATAAAAATTCACAAATAACCAATCCAACAATAAAACTACTCTTTTCCATTGCAGCAAGCAAAGTTGAAGCAGTTGATGATATTGCTCGATGGGTATGAGATAACTCTTCTAGAGTAACAACTATTGCGGGGAACAGCTCAAGGAAAGTGTTGACTGCATCTTGCCGTTCAACAAACCTCGTCTCACATACACCTAATAAACGTGTTTTTTTACTGTCGGGCACTAAACGAGATATGTTAGTTTTTAATGAATCATTAGCCAGGACATTATTTCTAAAGATGTTTGAAACTTCATTTACAACACCAAGACAATTCCTTATAGAAGGCACGTTAAGGGAATCGCTTAAAACTAAATTTAAACGATGTGCTGCACAATGTACATACATAGCTTTTGGGAAAAGCTCTTGAAATCTCTGTTGCACACCAGTAATATGACCACTAAAAGTGGAGCAACCATCGTAACCTTGGCCAACTACTTTACTTAGGTCTAAACCTAGATTATTGCATGTTTCTAAAATTGTCTTGGTGATACTTTCTGCTGACAAGTCAGCAATCTGGGTGAATGAAAGGAAATCTTCTTTCAACATGGGCTTACTATCTTTGGAAATATAACGAATGCACAATGAAAATTGCTCTTTCCCAGATACATCCATTGTTTCATCCCCTAAAATTGCAAAACAATCTCCGCTGTTTATGGTTTGTACCAATTTTTTTTGTATCAAATTACCACAAATGCTAATAATTTCGTTCTGTATATCTGGACTGATATATGTTGCATTACGGGAGCATTCTAATATATGTTTTTTCAGTTCGTTGTTAGACTTGGAAAAAAATCTAAGAAGAGCTCTAAACTTTCCTTCTTTTTGTGGAGGTTTATCAATAGTTAGAGGACCACTATCTCTGTGTCCTCGAAGGGGTATTTCATTTTCCCCGCATAAAATTATAGTTTCTATGATTGGCTTCAACATAGATCGGTTTTTTTCCTTTTCTGAAATTCTTTGGCTGTCTAATGCCGTAGCGATGTCTTCCATTTTACCACTGCTGACTTTATAAAAATTTTCAGCTGCAATGCATGAAAATTTATGATAATCAGTGTTGTTATGGGCGTTGAATTTTTCTACAGCGTCTTTCCATTTTTTGAATGGAGTAGCTACAAGTGATGCTATCTTTTGGTGGGTTCCTTTACCCACATATTCACGTCCAAAAATCACACAATATTTGCAGTAAGCACCATCCTGTATTTTAGAATAAGCAAGCCAAGGCCACTTGCTTAGCCAATTTCTTTGAAATTTAAGGTTCTTTTTGTTGTACTCAGTTTTTGGAAAAACAAAAGTTTCATCCGGCACAAACAAATCATTCAAAACTTTAGTCTTTGTTTCAGTACTGACAGGTTGTGCTAAAGTCTTTCCGTGTCTATATAATTTTTCGGAGACAGTACCTATATCTACGAACGTTATGCTAATATCAGATTCTACAAATAATTCTTCGCGAGCCGACGACGAACAGCATGGAGTACTTTCTGCTGATGCAGGAGAATCGACATCTGTATCGGTTTTGGAAACTTTTCCTTTGAAAAACTGATTAATAGTAGTTCGCCTTTTCATTTTTTGTTTCGCAGAATAAAGAGATTATAAATCAAATCAATTATAAAACTAATAAATAATCAAAAATTACAAAATAATAAAAATTCTCACTCGAATACTTTAGAAAATGTCTTTCAAACACTGATACATCAAAGGAATTTAAAAAACAGCAAGCATAAACGAAAGATACATTTACTACGGGTGATATGCGACTGCAAAACCAGTTTCTCCTAGGACGTGTCTATTAATACCACAGGGGTAGAAATACTAGTTTCGCCTAGGACGTGGCTATTCATACTGCAGGGGGAAATACTAGTTTTTCCTAGGACGTGTCTGTTAATACTATAGACGGAAAAGAATTAAAAAAAAATGTTCTTTGTGTGAAACGTGAAACGCTTACGGCGCAAAATGACTATACCTATGATTTTCGCAAGTCTCAAAATGACTATATCATTTTGAAATTGAAATTTCTACTTCGTTTATGTAATATGTTTGTTTATTATTATTTCGGATTTCAAACTTGTTTGTTTGCGTAATTGTACAAAAAATAGTTTGATATTTATTTTAAAACCATAAATGTATCAATATAGTATAACATAATTTTAATTGATGGAATTTCAACTAGACTAATAATTATGAAACTTACCGCATACAAAAATATGAAAATGAGTAGTATTATAGAGAAATGTTTGATAAACACGGTAATTAAGGCCGTTTTTTAAATCAAAGAATTAGTTTAAGGGCTTTTAATTGTTAAAATTGGTCAAATTCGTTCTATTTAAAAAGTTTTATAGGAGCAAAAGCACGAAAATTTAGTTTTTTTTCTTTAGGGAATTGCTTTATAAATTTGAGGTGTGCAGATTATACTTATTTTTTAACTCATATTTTAAGCCCAAAAAAAGGAGTTTTATGATTTTGTATTAAATTTGCATCATTTCAAGATTTTTTTCCTATTTAAAAAAGTTATATATATATATTTTTTATTTATATTTTCCATCACTTGATGTAGCATAAATGCAATAATTAGATGTGCAAAATGCTTTCAATTTATTTTGTACGAATTATCTGATCATTTTACACAAGCTGAAAGTCGGGTGTGCAGTTGATTTAACTTATCAATCCACAAAAAATCCGTAAGCTGTCGCAACAGCGGTGAATAAAAGCATCGTAACAAGAAGAAGAAGAAGAATAAAAAGAAACCCCTATTTAAACGGAAAAACATGATAACCCGATTTAAAAAGATAGTTGTCGCTTGTGATTACATCATTCAATTATCCGTAATTAGATAATATTTTTTGAATTAATATACATTACCATATATTTAGAGGAAACAGTGTCTGAACGGGTGTTGACGAACGTTACTCGCAAGGATATAAGCCCCCTAATTATAAAAAAGAACAAAGATATGTAGCATCAAACTTTGATAAATTTGTATGTTTTACATCTAAATAATTTTTTATCATGAATTTTGGGAATTGCAGCAAATTTTCCTTTCAAATAGGTTTCAAACATTAGCAAGCATAAATGTATAGTGTTGTTTTCGTCAAATCTTGAATTATTTTCCTTTGAGGTAAGTCATCTTCACAGATTTACTGCAATACATTAATACTTTTTAGAGGTGCATTATAGAATAAGTACGTTTCAGTAATTTTAATGGAAACTGAGAAAACAAAAATTTTTATAACAGAAACCTGTCTAAAACGGAAAAAAATATTCCCGGCTTAAGACATATTAATTACATTTTTTAAGACGAACACCTGTATAAAGCGGGAATTTTCAAAGTTTATTCCATCTTAATCGTTTTTATTGTTGTATCCATTATTCAGTAAATCAGTTCTTCATTCAGATTTCGGGGGGGGTCCGGACCCCCCGGACCCCCCCCCCCTGGCTACGCCACTGTCGTCAGAGGAGGGGCTATTTCCTAAACTTTGTTAAATTTGGGAATACTTAAGAATCAATCGCTTTAAACTTTGACATATAGTTTATAACACATAATAAGGATAAAGTTTTTTTGAAAGAGATATTAAACGAAACCCTCTGTGCGATCTGTGATCACACTTACCCACTTGTTTATCTAATATATATTTACACATTATTGTATCAGAATGGCACATGTTCTCCATATTATACTATTAATGTTTTTCTTGATTTTTATGCACTAATATTTAATGGATATTATACTGAGTTTAAATGGCATAATTTTTTGTACATATTCTTTTCGTATCAAAATCAATTATTTTATGTAAATTTGTTTCATATCCTTACTAATATTATAAATCGGAAAGTGAGTTTGTTTGTTTGTTTGTTTGTTTGTTTGTTCCGCTTTCACACCGTAACTACTGAACCGATTGCTTTGAAATTTTGCAGACGTAAAGTTAGAAGTCCGGATTAAATAATAGGGTAATTTTTATTTATTTTATTCAAATATTTTCCTTAATAATTCAAAATTTAATTATTTTTCATACAAAATCAATAGGCATTTTTCTCTCTCTCTCTCTTCATCTCATCCTCTATGAGATCGAATTTGTAGTGTATATGGCGCGAAGCGCCATTTATACTAACATGATCTTTATATAGGCATTTTTCAGATAAAATTTAACCATTTTCCTTTCCTGTTGTCAAGAAAATAAAAAATTGGAATAATAATTTTTCAGCGGCAATGAATTTTTAATAGAAAACTTCCACGCGAAAAACTATAATAAAATAATTTAAAAGAAAATAAATATGACGTCATGTTTGAAATAAAAATAAAAGGTGTATTTTTTATAATACATTTAACAAGGATATTTGTTTAGTTAATGGAAATTTTTGTGTAAAATATGGTGACATAAATTAAAAGTAAAAAGAATGAAAAAAAATTATATTTTTAATAAAATGGTTCACTCATGAAAATGTGACGTCATAGTTGAAATAAAACAGGTACTTTATAGCAGTCGTTAAAAATACAAGGAGTGTGAATATCAGTAGCTAATGGAGCGAGATAAATAATGACGTCATATTTAAAATGAATCAGAAATATTTTTTACTTATGCTAATTAATAAGTTATAAGTTACATACAAATGAATATTTTTATTCAAAACTCATAATTATCAATGGAAGAAATTTTTTGTGGGGAAAAGGTGGAAAATAAAATCACTGATTAATATATTTTTGGCTCGATTTTTTAACACTTTCGAATAAAGTTGAAAAGTTATTATGCTTTCGGTTTGTCTGTCTGTCTGGTTGCTTTCCAACTTTCGTAAATATACTCCGATTTCCATGAAATTTTTGGACATTATTAACGTTTACCTAGCACGAATACCTATTGAAAATGAAGTTTCTACCATGATTAGTTTATTTACAGGGATAGTCAAAAAATTTCCTTATATTACGGCATTATGGGGGAAAAATCGTTTTAATTAAATTTAACGATGTTACAGCCTGTAGAACATATTCAAATTTATATGCATTTACAAAGTGCACTAAAATATGCATTTTGTAAAGTATGTAGTGAAAAGGGCACTTACTATTCATTTACAGGGTCAGACAGAAGAATTCCATTGCATAGCAATAAAGGGAGGAACAGTTTCCGACATATTTTAATTATGGTAAACGACTTCATGTATAATCAAATTGATATATGTTGCTGAGGCTTAATGTAAATTATTTCATGCTTAATACGAAGTGCATAGCATTTACAGGGACACACAAAAGATTTCAAATATTATATATTCTATCCAAAGTACTGTATATCATGGATGATAACTATTGCATGGATGAAATGCATTTTGAATTATGATATGTACTTTTAAGTTTCGCTAAATGTATGCATATTAAATGGAGAGTATAAATGGTAATAGTATAAATAGTTAAATTTAGATATACAGGGTTACACAAAAGATCTCGGAAAGGTTACTGAATATGAGCGTAATTTACTTAAAGGTGGTTTTTAAATAAAATATGCATTTTTATTTTGAACTGCATTTAGTAAACTAAGAAATGTTTGTAGTATATATATAAAATGATAAACTGGGTCCCGCAAAGAACTGGATACAAGGTTTTTTGTCTTCGGATGATAATTTCTGAAAATGTAATTTAGGTAGTAATAAGAAATATTTTTGTTTGAAATAAATTTTAGAAAGATACTTTCGTGTATTAAAGGCACTTGGAAAACTACAGGGCTGAACAAAATAATTCAAGAATGTTTCTATCTATTAGTATTAATCGCTGAAAGGAAAATTTTGACCAGCAAATAAATTAGCAACTAGGGATTATCAGAAGTTTTTTTACCATAAATTCGCGATAAAAAGTTAATTACACATGCTTTTCATCATCGAAATTTTTTGCTTGATTGATCAATTATTTCTTCTTTAAATGTTATGTGAACGAAGTCACGGGTAACTACTAGTTATCTACATATTTAAAAGACAAGACTGTTTTTTAAATCATCAACCTTGAGCTTTCTATTTAATCGATTTTGATAATTATTTTGTTAAATGAAAGCTGTTCATTTGTAGATGTATTCGTACTAGCTATTTTTTTTTTTTTTAATGTATTTGCATTTTTACTTACCCATCACACATAGTATAGGGTAAGTCTTGCAATCGTTTTGAAAATAGAAATTTTTTTTGATGGATTTACACGTTTTAGACACTGGCGATAAAAAAAATTACCGTCTGTCTGTAAATGCTCTATCTCCCGAACAAATTGAGATAGAGACTTGAAATTTGGTATGTACTTAGTATGTAAGAATGGAACGAAGCCTATTTAATATCAGTAACCTCGATTATCCAGAACTATTTTTTTCGGACTCTCGAAAAGTTCGTTCTGATAAAAAGTATATAAAAATTTTCGAATTTTTTTATTTTAAGGAGTGATCGTAAAAGGTAATAAAATAACACAAATTTTGCATAAAGAACGAAGTCGATCGAATTATTAGTTGCCGATATAACTGTAATCCTGTTCTTCGATTTTTCATGACCCTGTATTTTATTCAAATTTCAATTCAAATGCATATTTTAATAGGAAATGAGACGCTTAATCCGACGCAGTAAACTGTTAGTTAATAAGATTATTAGTTTTGGAGTTATAAGGATGTTTCTTTTTCGCAATTAAGTACTACTTGAGTAGTTTGGAGTGTTGTATAATTTGCTGAAATAGATTCATCAGTAACTCATTAATAGACCATTACTACGCATAATAAAAATATTTAAATACACGTTTAAATTTTGTTTTAGAATTGCAAAGCACTTATAAAAAAATTACAAATGTTTTATTTTCATATATTATACATGCATATACTGGGTGATTCCGAATTTTTTTTACAATAAAAGAGGGGTGATAGTACACATCAAGACAAACAATATTAAATAGGCGACCAAGGGTCCAAAACGTTTTCCTAAGGAAATAACCGCCATTAAAGTTTAGGGGCCAAAATTTCAAATTAACATAAAAAACGTAAAAATCGGTCGATTGATTTGCGGTTTTCACTAAAATTATTCTTTATGTCGGCATTTTCTTGAAATTAAATTATAAAGATAAATTTCAAAAAATGCCGATAGAGGGCGCTTTAGACTTTGGAGTAACGAACAACTATTTTTTGCCGGTATTTTTTGCATCTCATTAAATGTTTTCGTAAGCTTAGACTCAAATTTAAATTTTGAGCTCAAAATCTGTAGTTGGGAGTGGTCAAGTAACACAAACTGAGCTGTGTTCAGAGGGTTCAAATTTCAAATGATTATAAAAAACGGAAAAATTGGACGATTGATTTGCGGTTTTCACTAAAGCTATTCTTTGTTTAGGTATTTTCATAAAAATAAATTATAAAGATAAATTTCAAAAAATGCCGATAGAGGGCGCTTTAGACTTTGGAGTAACGAAACACTCTTTTTTGGAGTTATTTTTTTGCATCTTATTAAATGCTTTCGTAAGCTTAGACTTGAACTTAAATTTTGAGCTCAAAATTTGAATAGCTGGGAGTGGTTAAGTAAACAAACTTAGCTGTGTTTAGAGGGTTCAAATTTCAAATAATTGTAAAAAAAAAAACGAAAAAATTGGTCGATTCGCTTGCGGTTTTTGCTAAAACTAATTTTTAAATCAGCAGTCTTCTTGATCAATCAGTATTTTCTTGAAAATAATTTTTAAAGGTAAATTTCACAAAATGCCGATAGAGGGCGCCTTATACTTTGGAGTAGCGTACAACTATTTTTAACTGTTATTTTTTTAATCTCATTAAATGCTTTCAAATGCATAGACTTAAATTTTGGGCTGAAATTCTGAATCGTTGGGAGTGTTTAAGTAGCGAAAAATTGAATTGTGCTCGAGGAGGAAAGAGGGTTAAATTTTAATTCCTGAACACACTTCAGTTTGCTCTTCTTAACTCCTCATAACGATTCAGGATTTTAGCTCAAAATTTAAGTTTAAATCTAAGCTTCCGAGAACTTTTAAAATGCTTTTGCAAGCATTTAATTAGAACCAAAAAATAACGGTTAAAATGAATTGTTGGTTACTCTGAAGTTTAAGGCGACCTTTGACGGAGTTTTTTGAGATTTATCTTTAAAAATTATTGTCAAGAAGATACTGACTTAAAGAATAGTTTTATTTTAAACCGCAAACGAATCGACCAATTTTTCTATTTTCTATAATTACTTTAAATTCGAACCTCCCCCCCCCCCCCCTTGAACACAGTTCAGTTTGTGCTACTTAACCACTCCCTACTATTCAGATTTTCAGCTCAAAATTTTAGTTTAAGTCTAACCTTCCTAAATCATTTAAAGGGATGCAAACAATAACGGCAAAAAATAGTTGTTCGTTACTCCAAAGTCTAAAGCGCCCTCTATCGGCATTTTTTGAAATTTATCTTTATAATTTATTTTCACGAAAATACCTAAATAAAGAATAGTTTTAGTGAAAACCGCAAATTAATCCACCAATTTTTCCGTTTTTTTTAATCATTCGAAATTTGAACCCTCTGAACACAGCTCAGTTTGTGTTACTTAACCACTCCCAACTACAGATTTTGAGCTCAAAATTTAAGTTTGAGTGTAAACTTACGTAAACATTTAATGAGATGCAAAACATACCGGCAAAAAATAGTTGTCCGTTACTCCAAAGTCTAAAGCGCCCTCTAGCGGCATTTTTTGAAATTTATCTTTATAATTTAATTTCAAGAAAATGCCGACATAAAGAATAATTTTAGTGAAAACCGCAAATCAATCCACCGATTTTTCCGTTTTTTATGTTTATTTGAAATTTTGATCCCTAAACTTTAATGGCGGCTATCTCCTTAGGAAAACGTTTTGGACCCTTGGTCTCCTATTTAATATTGTTTGTCTTGATGTGTACTATCATCCCTCTTTTATTGTAAAAAAATTTTGGAATCACCCTGTATATGATGGGTAAGTATTACGGTGGCCCCAACGACTAGTTGTATTTTATTTTCAATTTTAAAAGTTTTTTCACGCACAGAGTATCGAAGCCTGAGACCTTATGTACCCGCTAGTTGTACGTACTATATAGGTAACGCGATAACTCCTGATAAAAATATCTGATTTTCTTGAAATTTTGGGTATAGGTTTATTCTGATAAGGCGTTTTCCTGATTAGGTTTGGGAGCTCATTCAATAAATACAAAGTTGGTAACGGGAGCTAATCCCTTTCCCTTAATTTATATAAATGAATTTTTCATGCAGAATTATCCGATTTCATTAAATTTTATATATAGGATCATTAAAAAATAAGTTGCATCATTTTTTAAAATTAGTACTGAAAAGAAACCCTGAAACAAAATTAAAACTAGTCTTTGGGAGATGCCGTAACACTTACCCATCATATGTATATGCATAATATAAAATATGAACATTAAAAATTTTTAAACTATTTATATAATGTAGTGCAATTCTAAAATAAAATTTAAACGTTATTTAAATATTTTTAACACACAGTATTTTTAATATATTTTTAATACATAATGCTCTATTACGTAATTGCGGGTACTATTTGACTATCCTATCGACTCATTTTGACAAATTACATAAACTGTTAAACTACTCGTAAATTATACAAATTGACATAATTTTTATTTTAAATAACGTAAGAACAGATAAATTAGTAAAAGATCAATAAAAATACTAATTAAATGCCAAATTAAAAATCGTTTGATGACGTAACAAACAATTGTAACGTGTTGATGTCAAGTGAATGTGGCATTTACGATAAGCCATTATTGGCATTTAATCTTATAGTTTGGAGATAATTTTTTTTGAAGAGTTATGAAGTAGCATCGAATTGCGTAAAAGAAACAGCCTTATAACTTCAAACATAATAATAATATTAACTAACAGTTTATGGCGTTAGATGAAGCATCTCATTTACAATTTAAATACATGTTTGAATTGAAATTTGAATGAAATAGAGGATCATGAAAAATCAAAGAGTGTGGAAAATATGCTTACAAATATCTCGGCAACTAATTATCCGATTGTCTTCATTCTTTATGCAAAAAATATTTTGTTTTATTGTTTTTTATACTGACTCCCAAAAATAAACAATTTTGAAAAAAAAAAATATATATATATATATATATATATACCTTTCATCAGAATGAATATTCTGAGAGTCCGAAAAAAATAGTTCCGGTTAATCGAGATTACTGATATTAAATAGACTTTATTTCATTATTACACAAACCAAATTAATTATTAATTTCCTTAGTACAAACCAAATTTCAAGGCTCTATTTAAATTTATTCGTGAGATACAGCATTTACAGACACACAGACAAACGGACGACAATTTTTTTTCTAAAAATATGATGATCGGAATCTGCAGTGTCTGACATGTGTAAATCCGTCAAAATTTTTCTTTTTTTCGATTTTCAAAACGATTTTTAGATTTACCCTATACTGCGTATGATGGGTAAGTAATTAGATTTTCTTCTTAAATTAAATAAAAAAAAAAAATTGTGAAATCCAATAAAAAATATTTCGAGTGTAACGCTTTTAAATTATTCCATTTAAAACATTACTAATCATTGGAATTTTTTATAAAGTTTATGAGAAATTTAAATATGTGATTTTGTTTGCAAATTTTATAGCTAAAACCTAACCATCACAAAAAAGAAAAAAAAAATCAAAATTCTAACTCAATCGATATATTTTTTACATGTTTCATAGAACTTTACTAGTAACGTTACTTCTTGAATTGCGTTCATTTTAGTTTGTGTCTAATCCCATAAAACCTGATGAATTATTTAAACGGCTACAATTATGTGAGTTTTGAAGATATGAAAATGCAATTTTTTTGTGTGTTTAATTCATGACTGGGTAAGGAAAGTTTTCCTAATTAGAACTTTTACTCTACGGGGGCAATATAAAAATTTTATGTTCATATTTTTTCAAATAGACCCACAATGGAGTTGCAACTTATATTATTATATCGGCATTTTTTTTATTTAATGAAACTTTGAAATGGGAATTATGGGTACTGCGCAATATTTAAGGAGAATAGCCTCAATATATTCCCATCACGAGGATTCTAAAGATATGAAATTCTATGTTCTTCAGGTATGACTATCGCTAAAATCTTGTAAATTCTCTAAAATGTAGCGCAGCAGCGTCAGCTATTGGGTGAATTACACATAAACCTAATCAGGAAAAACATTTATCAATGTAGAATTGAAACTAACGTTTGTTGAAAATCCGCGCATTATTATTATTATTATTTATTTATTTATTTATTTATTTATTTATTTATTTGAGATAGCGATATTATGAAAAACCTGAAAATTCCAACATATAAGCGAAACTTATTGGTCGGTTAACATTGAAATCTTATCAGTAACAATTTGTGTGAACATGTAACTGAAAGCGAGGTTAGATGAAAAATCGTGCTTTTTTATAGCTCTAGATAGAATTATTGCGAGAATTGTGAACAATTCAGCTTAGCAGCGTCACCTGTTGGGCGATTTATACAAAAAACTAATGAACATCAATTTATATTAAAGACTAAATAATGTAATTTGTATTAAATTTTGTGCGTTAGTTCATGAGATAGAGCGCACACATACTTTTTGTCACGTATTGACTAGACAAAGTCACAGACTCTCAGACAAACATTTTGCAAAATGTATTTTTCGAGATCTTTGACCCTTAAAACGTGTAAATCCGTCGAAAACTTGAAGTCAAAAATTATCACGAATCCAATATTTTCGTCATCTAAGGTAACAAACGTAAGATTATTTAGGTAATATCATAATTTTTGCATTTCTTACTTCCATTTTTTTTAATGCGATATTTAGCGAAAAATTAGACATAATGCCCATGGATAATTTGAATTGAAAACGGTTTGAAATATTAATTGTTTATTAATAATACAATTATTAAAAATTCTTAAATCGAAAATCCATTTTTAATCATTATACGTTCACAGTCGAAAACTCCCTAAAACAAACTTTGTTCACCTAATGACAATAAGTTGTTAAGTTATGAACAAGTATGTAAAATAGGCAACTTTAAAAGAATTATACTTTAGGTTTATGTTGACGATGGTTTTTCTGCCTATACGCTAAATGCTTGCAAGCTAACAACATATTTGTATATTTCTAAGATGAATATTGATATTATTGTTAATATACATTTGTCATATTATTATATTATAAATTTATTGGTAATAAACTACCAAAAATCTTCAAAATGCTTTTCTGAATATTGCTATAACTTCTGAACGCACATTGAACATATTTTACGCAACAAAACATTGGAAATTTGTATTTTGGATAAATGAGGCACGAGAATAGCAGATGAATCGAATGACAGGAGTTAGCAACAGGATTATTACAAAAGAAATAGGAGCGAATTAAGTAAATGTTCAATATTAGAGCTCCCCCACCCGAAAAAAGACATTAATTAAGCTAGTTAAAAGTCTACAGTAGTAGCATGGTGAAACTTGAACGCTAATGTTAATCCTATGGGAGCGTTGTCAACAGATTTCTAGCTTGCATTTTAATATTTTTAAAGAATTTTTTTTTTCCTTTGCATAACGTACTTTAGAATCGTGAAAAAAATTAAAAGTGATTCTATCTTCATGTAAAAATCTCTAACCAAAATCGTCAAAGTACAAACGCATAAGACAAGTTATGGAGCTTATATACACCAAAGTTGGCGAACCTTTTTACATCTGCCTGCCCAATTTTCCTCAAAAAAAGATTTTACGTGACTATCGCGTGCCAAGAACCAAATAATAGTAATAATAATTGATTTAAATTATTTAACCAAAATTTCTGATTGTTTCTTTTTTTTTTGGGGGGGGGGGGATTTTTAAATATGGACATACATGCAATAATTGTACTAACATTTTTTAAGTAATAAAATGATGAATGCGATTTTGGTATTGCCAAATATTAATATGGGATTCAACTTAGTTGCTTTTAACGCAGGCTTCGTACGCTTCAAGGATCGTTTACCAGAATGTTTGTAAAGTATTATTTGCCTTATTTGATGGGAAAAATTCTATTTTTAGATATAGAAATCAGTACTTTACGAATTTTTTGGTGCAAAACCACCTAAAATCCCAGGAATCCCCTGATGTGCACAAACCTTGTAACGAAATTCAAGCTGAATTCAAGTCGTTTTCTAATATTTCAGATTTTCGTATCATTCTTTTTCGATAATAATGGCCTGGAAGAATTAATAAATGGAACAATTATGAAAATTGTCATAACTATACCTAGTCGTTATAGTTTCATCATTGGCAATTTTACTTATAATATTTGATGTTTTCATTTTTCATATTCTCCAAAATTTCTCTAAATTTAATGTTATTTGAGCCCACATTGAAATAGTTTAGAAATTCCATTATTTACTTTCCAATTAAGTCCAGCATGTATAAATTTCTGGTTTCTTTAACTTCATTATATTTTATTCTAAGATCTCAAATAATGCCGTGCCGAAAATATCCTATCGCGTGCCAAAATTGGCACGCGTGCCATATGTTGGCCGACCCTGCCCTACATATATATATACACACACACACACACACACACACACACAAAAAAAAAAAAAAAAAAAAAAAAAAAAAAAAACTTTAATATAATAAAATGCAGGCGAGAAATCTGTAAACAATCTTCCCATAGGATTAATATTAGCTTGAGTATTTCTTTCCTGATTAATGTTGGTTCTCTTCATGAATCTGCTTCACTCAGGCCCTACAAGAGAGGTTAAAAGAATTTTATGCTTAGGGGAATAGTTAATCTTTTCAACAATTTTGTTTATTTAAAAAATATATATGTAAACTCTAATTGTGAGCTCACTGCATTTCAATGTTGAAATAAAAGTATATTTTGAAGAAATAAATAGATAAAATTTCAAAAAGTTTTATAAAAATTTCTACTTTTTTTAAAAATTGTATTTTTGCCCAATATTTTTTAAAGATTTTTAAATGTGTAAGGTAAATGCACCAGTAGTGGGCCACTTAAGGACATTTGTCTAATTATTATTATGTTAGTGAATTCCAAAAAACATATATATTTTTAGCCTAGTCCTTACCTTCATGTATCAGAATAAACATTCAATTTTTTTAAAATATATTCTTTAGAAAAAAATGAAAAATAAAAAATGTTACCTTCCTCTATGCTCCAGTAGTGGGCATAGTAAAATTCTGATGCTCCAGTAGTGGGCATAGTAAAATTCTGATGCTCCAGTAGTGGGCCACTCCATTCTTGAGTTTAATGTATACTGTACAGAGGCTATAATTTCTTTTTTTACATTTCTACATTTAAATATACACAATAATGAAATCATATTTAGAAGTTTTGATGATTACGTAAAATAATTTCAGCTTCTCTTTAGTTTTTTCGAACAGTCTGTAGTATTTTATAACTTTAAAAAAATATCTGCCCTATTTGTTACTTTTCAGTAGTGATAAATAATAAGATATACTTAATAAAAAGGGTAATTAAATGCTGAAATGATTGCAAAACTATATTACATTTATATATATATATAAAAGAAAGAAAAGAAAAAAGAATAATGTGAGTGGGATTTAAATTTAACTGCATTTATTTTTCTATCACAGCCATTTTTTTACTAAAAGAACACAAAAGTTGAATATCTGTTTGTTTGAGTTCAGGTTGCGGTACCACTCCAACTATATCGGAAAAATTTATGCTAGAGACATCATTTTCCTTAATGACAATGTCTTTTTTATTTCCAGTTGACTTCAATCCTTGAAAAAATAATATTATTTCTTTAATTTCTGGAACTACACACAAATATACATATTTTTCGGTATTTCTTTTTCCTTCGATTTTTCAGATACCTATAAATTGTCCCTTTTTCACTTCATATTCTTCTGGGATAAAGTAGTGGCTCACTACTGGAACAACTTGAAATTTAATGACCCAGAAGTGGACCACCCCTCAAACTTAATAATATGTTAGTTTTATACCTTTTAAGCATAAGGAATAAAGTATTCATTTATACAGTGTATTAGAAATGTGACATTTTAATATGAAATACAATATACCTTCAAAGAAAAAAAATATTGAATAAAAACTTGCCTCTTAAGGAAAGCAGTAAGAATGAGCCACAAAATCCTTGTATTTTAAGACTGGAAGCAAAACACCCTTCCAACTCAAAGACTATCAGAATATTGAAGTTGTCCCTTTGTATGATAACAGATAAGGATAAGGGTTCTAGCCATTCAGCAGTTAGTTTATTATCTGACAGGGGTGACTAGAAAACTTATTTTTTAACTTTGAAAACTGGTGGCCCACTATTGGTACGTGGCCCACTATTGGTACACTTACCCTATTATGCGAGACTGCGCATGGATTTTTAGCTACATCCAGGGTGCGTAGTCTGGAAGCACCTTGTAAGGACCTTTTATCAGAATTTTTATAATGTAATATTTGTTTTATTTAACGAAAAAGAAATCCTTTTTCAGATGTAAAAACCAGTACTTTAAAGAATTTCTGATACTAAAAGAATTAAAATCCTCTGAGTTACTTGATGACTACGCACCCTGTACGCACCCTGTACATCTAATATTATATTTAATATAATTTTTTTTACTGATATATATAGTGTGAAACGACGAAATATAAAGCACCTTCATATATTTTTATTTAAAAAAACGTACATAACAAAAACCTGTTGGCTAATTCCATGCTTAGATTTATCAAACTATTACAAAAAAAAAAAAAAAAAAAAAAAAAAAAAACCGCTATTTCAAATACAAATATTAGCTATATCCTAGCATTTTTAATACATGAAAGTGAAGAAAATAGCGACATGCAGAAAAAAACATTTAAAGTTTTAATTTGTGTAGGTTATTTGAAACGGGTTTGGGTTTTGGGTTTTGGGTTTTGGTTACTACTTTTAGCGCAATAGTGCTAAAAGTAATAACAAAATTAACGATAATTATATCTCGTGATATAATTATCGTATGAATAAAAACGAGGTATCAAATATACACAATTAAACAGGCATTCATTTAATAATAAATACAAAAGTAATATAATATTATAATATTTTAAAAAGGCAACATAATTTTATATTATTAAAAAAAGAAAGTTGACTAAATTTGATCAATTTTCATGTAAACTGCTAAAATAACAAAATATTTAGTTACACAAAATATTTCGTCTAAATCTTTTAAATTCATAAACATAAAGAGAAAAACTAAACTAAAAATTGATTCCACAAATGGTTTAGGAAACAGAGTTTTAGAGTTGCTTTAGTGTTTAGGAGCAGTGGTTTAGGAGTCTTCTTGGCGAAAACTTCTTAATTTTACTTTTCTTGGTGTTTAATTATTTTAACTTACTTTTGAAGAATAAATTTTATTTTTTTTAATCACAGTCATTACATAAAAATAAAATTTATTTAATAAAATTTCAAAATCCAGGGAGGGGTGAAGGCTTTTCCTTGCTCTTTATTGCCGGCGGCTCTGAAGAGCAAGAGAGCTATACCATCGCCAGATCCAGAAACTTTTGCAACCCTACTGGAAAGTGAGCCATAGTTCTGATCTGAAACAGTGGCGTGCGTCATTTGTCAGAACAACCTGACGATTAGCAAAAGCATTCCCGGAGTCATTCTCAATCATTAATAGCTGTCTCAGAAGCTGAAAAACCGTTTAGATAAATCGCTCGTTAGCGTTATGGTCTTTATCTGACACTTTTTTGTCACTTTTCCTAATGTCGGGAATACAGGAAGTGAGGGAGCGGTTCTATCACACAGTAACGAAACTGTCGTGATTCGACGCTGCGCTATCAACTCAGCAACAAAAGAGGATCCAGGCTTTTGTCGCTCGGTGGGCTGTTTGAAAATGCGGCAGGTTTAATTTCGAGGTACTTCGCCACATTTTTAGTCTTACCCGAGTAAACTGTAATTTTCATTTTTATTTTATAGTCGTTTTGAGGTAATAAGTGAAGTAATAACAGGGCAATAATAAAGTAATAACTAAATAATGCCTTAAACAATTTTTAGAAATAGAGAGAAAAAAACATTCATTTTTTCCCTTTAAATATGATACAGACTTTCTAAAAATGATGCTCATTTGTAAAAAAATAACCAAGATAGGTAGGTGCTGATCTTCGTTTTTACAAAATTTCACTTTTTAAATAAAAATAAGTTAATTAAAGCTTGTTTAATGCGCAAATTAGTATTTTTCAAGAGCTTTTGTATTTTGTAAATAATAATAATATGCCAATTTTCCTTTACGATCTTTTCTAAATGACTCAGGATATATTCATTGAATACTGTTTCGTAAAATTGTTGTTTATTTCATTTTTTTCCCCCTAGCTTTATCAGGGAAAAAATTCAGTTCACATTGCTTAGCCAGTGAAAGTTTTTTGGAGAAATAAGAATTTAACATATTTTTTTAAAATCTCCGATTATACTTATACTGCATTGTAAGGCTATGTGCAATGTCATTAAATTCGAATATGACTAATTGGAATTTTATAAAGAAGTTATAATGGCTCCCCCCGAAAAGCTGCCTTCTTGAGTCTCAGACAGAAACCGCCCCGATGTAAAATCATAAATTCTTTTCAAGAGATCATATATTTCTTATTTGATGTTCTTTCTGACGCTGCAGAATTCATAACCTTTGAAAAATCTTGAGTACTGGACAATTTCTAACAATAAAGTGGTGATAATTCTTAGCTATTTGAACTTCTCTTAAAATTCACTTGAATCTGGCTGGGGATATATACTCGATCCTCAGGGATCGGTAATGCATTTGGCATCCAGATAGAAACTCTAGAGAGAGATCTTTGGCTTAAGGCCCCTGTCCCTGCACATGAAGACGCTCGCGAGCTAATGCTATTCCTGTGGGGAGGAATTTTTCTAATAACTCTTTCGCATTCTGACACTTTTTTTTTTTTTTTTTGCATTCCATAGTTGAGGTCTCTCTCAAGATCACTCCTTGATTACTTTTTCGATTTTGGTAGCAGATTTTTTTTTATAAGGTTACTTTCACTCTCTGAGCCGGTTCTGAAACAGAAACTAACTTTGTAAAAAATATCTGCGACCAAAATCGAAAAAGTAAACAAGAAGCGATCTTGAAAAGGGCCTCAACTATCCAATGCAAAAAAAAAAAAAAAAAAAAAACAAAAAAAAAAAAAAAAATAATAATAAAAAATAAATAAATAAATAAAAATATCAAAATGCGAAAGAGTTAATAAAAAATGCCTCTCCACAGGAATAGCATTAGCTCGTGAACGTCTTCGCTGGCAGGGACAAAAGCCTTGAAGAAAAGAGCTGTTTCGGATCCTGGCCTGTCGTACTGAAATGTTTTAATTAGATATTCTAAGTATGCGTGTACTTTTATGGACTTTTATTGCAATCCATGTGCTGCTTTTGTACCGTAAATAAATTATTTACTGCTGGTGTACTTGAGAGTTTCATTCTAAAGTTAAAAGTGGTACAGCACCAACCACCTTTCACACAATGCAGTACTTTTTTTTTTTTTTTTTGTACTGATATAAATTGCAGTAAAATAATTTTGTTTGTTCGGATGTTTTCATTTTAAGGTAAATTATAGTTTTTGACAGAAGAAAAATTTAGGGATTTAAAATTTAAAGCATTTGTTTCTTATCAGTTGATTGTCAGATTCCAGTAATTTGTGATAATTTAGAAAGCAATCTTGTTTCTTTCCAAAAGTCAATATCACTGCTATATTTTATATCTGTTACAGGCCAAACCCGATTTTAGGCCAAACTAGATTGGCCTAGGCCAAACCGGTCTATCCTAACGCCCATCGGATAAACTAATTTTTCCTAGGCCAAACCGGTCTATCCTAACACCCATCGGATAAACTAGTTTTTCCTAGGCCAAACCGGTCTATCCTAACGCCCATCGGATAAACTAGTTTTTCCTAGGCCAAACTAATCTATCCTAAGGCCCATTGGACAAACTAGATTTTCCTAGGCCTAACTAGTTTGGCCTAACTCTTATAGGATAAACTAGTTTAGACTGCTGTTTATTGGTCTGAACTAGTTTATCCTAGGCCAATTCAATTTGGCGTGATTTTATTAAATTCAATGACCGCCTCAACGCCAACATTCTTGTTTGTCCTAGGTTGATCTAGTTTATCCTAGGCCAATGTAGTTTTACGTGTTTTTAGCTCACGGGCGTCGTCAAAGCCAGAGAAATAATGGGCTCACGGGTTCTGTATATATGTACGCATGTATGTACGTATGTGCGTACATTCGATTTGGTTCAAATTTTGGATGTAGGTTCATTCTGATAAGGTACTTTTCTGATTAATTTTGGGAATTCATTGGGTAGGAATAAAGGGGGGGGGGGCGAACTGGAGGCTAATCCCTCACCTTTAATTTAGAGAAATGGATTTATCATGCAGAATTATCAGTTTTCATTTTAAATGTAGGATCATTGTGACAAGGCGCCTCAGTGATTAATTGTAGATGTTTATTGTTTAAGTCTAAATTTTAGACTTAAACAATAAAAATCCTCAACTCTAAAAGGAAGGGCAATGTAGGTCACACAACATAATTTAGAGGCCTGGCGGCCCGGTCAGGCGGGACCCTGGCCTGGAAATTCCGGCCCATGCAAACCTCTGACAGTATTCTACAACCCTTCGAATAAAATACATTATATAAGAGTGATAACAAAACCACTTTGCACAAGGTTAGCTATGGAGCAGTAGTCTGGATCAATATTAAAAATAATATTGCCCAATTAAAGTGATGGCTTTACATTCACAGGCTGTTTACACTTATTGTGTATTACAGCCTTATTTTTTTAAAGAATAACATCCTCGAAAAATAAAGTAAGTTGGATTACTTTTTCCTATTTCCCCCAACTATACTTAACCATTGAACCCCCAAAACTAATCACAGATACGCTTTATAAAATTAAACAATTATTTAAAATCTTAAGCAAATCGGATAATTTTGCTTAAAAAAACAATTCATCTGATTTAAGGAGGATAATCTTCCATTCCTCCCTTTATACATAATCATTAAACCCTCAAAACAATTCAGGGATTCGCCTTAAAAACTGTATTCAAAATTTACGGCAAATCGGATAAATTTGCATAAAAACCTATTTATCTAATTTAAGGAAGGCGATAAAACGTCCACTACCCCATTATACTGAAACAAAAGAAAAACTCAAATTAATTAAAGAAGGGCCTGATCAAATGAATTCATGTCCAAAGCTTTAAGCAAATTGGATAATTCTGTATTATAACCAATTTATCTAATTTAAGGAAATAAATAAATTGTAAGTTTCCCCCTTATATTTAACCGAAGAACCATGAAAATTAGTCAGTAAAGCGCTTCATTAGAATGAACAAATCCAAGATTTGCAGCAAATAGGTTAATTCTGCAAGAAAAACACATTTGCCAAAATTAGTCGGGACCCCCCCCCCTCGTTATTCTCTCGTTGTTTTTATTCAATTAATCCCCAAAACTAATTAGGGAAGCCCTTTACCAGAATGAATTTATTTCTAAAATTTGAAGCAAATCAGTAAATTCTGCGATAAAAAAGCATTTACATAAATTATGGGGCGTTATTCCTATCCCCCCTCCCTCTATACTTAAACAATGAACACTCACAACTAATCATGGAGGCCCCTCAAGAGAATGCTCCTATACCTAAAATTTGAATAAAATATGCTAATAATGCATGGAAATCCATTTATTTAAATTAAGGGAAGGGGCGAATCAGCCTCTCGTTCTCTCTCTCCCCCCCCCCCCCACTTATTCTTCTCCAATGACCTCCAAAAGTAATCAAAAAAGCTCCTTAAAAGAATAAACCTATATTGAAAGTTTGATGCAAATCGATTCTTTCTATCAAGAATAATTGCGTTACGTACTTACATAGATACGGAACCTACGGGCACATTAGTTCTCAGGATTTGGTAGCCTTATGAGTTAAAAGCATGTCAAATTACATTATTTCTATCGAGAGTTATCGCGTTACGCACATACGTACGTACATACGTACATACATATTTATTCCTATTACCCTTTATTCCTATCCAATGAATTCCCAAAATTAATCAGATAAGTACCTTATCAGAATGAACCTACATCCAAAATTTGAACCAAATCGGATATCTCTATCAAGAGTTATCGCGTTACGTACATGCGTACATACATGCGTACATACATACAGAACCTGTGAGCCCATTATTTCTTTGGCTTTGACGCCCGTGAGCTAAAAACACGTAAAACTACATTTGCCTAGGATAAACTAGATCAGCCTAGGACAAACAAGAATGTTGGCGTTGAGGCGGTCATTGAATTTAATAAAATCACGCCAAATTGAATTGGCCTAGGATAAACTAGTTCAGACCAATAAACAGCAGTCTAAACTAGTTTATCCTATAAGAGTTAGGCCAAACTAGTTTGGCCTAGGAAAAACTAGTTTGACCAATGGGCCTTAGGATAGACTAGTTTGGTCTAGGAAAAACTAGTTTATCCGATGGGCGTTAGGATAAACCGGTTTGGCCTAGGAAAAACTAGTTTATCCGATGGGCCTTAGGATAGACCGGTTTGGCCTAGGGAAAACTAGTTTATCCGATGGGCGTTAGAATAGACCGGTTTGGCCTAGGCCAATCTAGTTTGGCCTAAAATCGGGTTTGGCCTGTAATATATCAACTTTTGAAAAGAAAAATTTTAAAAAGAAAACGCATTTTAAAGTAAATTTTATGCTATTTTTCTTTGAAACAATTACAGTCAATCAAGGTAACTTTGCTCCACCTTTACGAAACTTTGATCCATTCTGCCATGGTGGAATCTTGACGAATCATTTCCAATGAGCTGCCAAACTCACACTAGTGTTGCTATCTATATTTTGAGACCAAAACTTTGTTGTAATTTAAGTGATGTAACAAATTTAATCTTTTTCTCTCTTGGCCTAAAGTTACTCTAATAGGTCAAAGTTACCATGATTGACTGTAATTGAAATAGAATACATAATTTTATGATTTTTTTCAACTATGTGTTAAATTTTCAGAGCACTAGCTGGTACTTTAGGTGATTGGTAGAGGGATAAAAACTAAGTAGAAAGGCAGCCATAGCTCAAAATATCATTTTATTCAAAGTAATCCATTTTGAATTGTGGCACTTTTGAACCAAAGGCTCGACATGTATCACTTATGATAGCCAAATACGTCAGTATTTAATAATTTTCTTACTCGTAATTCACGATGAATTTTTACCAGAAATACATTAGGAGATTATTGTATGGAAATAATGGTAAACGGGTATAAAAATAGTTGAATAAGGCAAATGCCAGGGCCTGATTACCGCACATGCCAACTAGGCCATGGCCTTGTGTTAACTGCTGAGAGGAGACCAAATTTAATAAAAATTATCTGGGGAAAAAATCTTAAAATGCAGATAATATCTCAAAAAAAAAAAAAAAAAGATTTTGGTTAAGTTTGCAACAGTATGATAATTAAATACTAACCTTTCAAGCTCTCCCAAGAAAAAAAAAAAAAAGAATCTAGATACTATTTAGGTGCGAGGAGTCCCTAAAAATGTGCTGGGCCTTGGGTACATTTCAACATTAATTGGGCTCTGGGCAAACTTATATCAACGTTGTAAAAACTTATTATTTTAAGAGTTAATAATTTCTTTAAAAACTATCATGAGTAGAACACTGAAGGGGGAAAAAATGAGATAGAAGATATGCTGCAACAAGTCATTTCATTTGTTTTCACACTTATTAGAAAGCAGTGGTAATGAAATTGAATTTTAGTTTTCAACTCCAGATTTTTTATTTAATAGAGATACATTATGAAACAGGTCATTCCACTGAATTTTGACGAATTCAATTCTATTCATTTATTTACTTATTTGGTTAATTATTTTACATTTTCCTCATACATTATGTTTGGAAAATATATATTATTAGAAAAATAAACAAACAAACAAAACAGTATTAGAAAAATAACTGTTAAAAATAAAATATAATATAAATCAATTGAAAAGCTTGAAAAAAAAAAAAAAAAGAACTACTTTATAAGTTGTGTTCTTTGCAGAGAAAATATATATTAATGAACATAGGATAATAAAGATAATGATTTTTTTTTTTCAGAGTGATTTTGAAGATAATAACTACTATTTATGGTTGAATTAGAAAAATTACAATCTCAATCTAATTACAAATGAAAGAAATTCGAAAAATAAAGCTTTTAATCAAAGCACACTTTTTATGCACAAAACTTGAATCGTTTATTTTAATTTCCTCAAAATTACATATTTCTCGCAGGGATATTTATTCTATATAGGTACAAAAAATAACTTTGATTTTTCCTTAATATAATTTTTAGGGGAAAATACCAGACACTAAAAGTTTCATTGGACAAAAAATTTGAAAAAACTTTTTAAAATGTTTATCCAGAAAAATAGCTTAAATAAAACCCTGATAAGAGCACTATATGCTTTTCAAACTCTCTCTTACACTCTCTTCAAAAAATTTTTAAATAAAAAATATAGCCATATAAGCAACATCAATAACAAAATTGAAACTTGTGATAGTGCTATGTAGGAGGTATTATATCGTCTTTTCCCCTTTTAAAAATGTTATTAACGTAAATATCTCTCTCCCTTTTTTCTTTTTTTTCCCCTCTCTCTCCCTTTTATTATTAGGGGGAGGGGGGGGGCAATTTCAACATAAAACACATTATTATAGAAAAATAATGATTAAAATAAAAAATTAATACAAGTTGTAATTTCTTCTCTCACATTTTAATTAAAACGCATTACATTTACAAATAATTGACTAGTAATATCATTCTTTGTGACAAATTTTTGCATTTAATTGATTTTTATTGCTGATGACTTATTGTGAATATTCCCATTATATGTGGTACTTGAAACAACTTAGATGTAGTTTTTAGAAGCATATGCTAAAATTTTTAGAACAAAATATCTTTTAATTAAACTTAAAAAGCAATTTTTGAAACACATTATTTTATTAATAAACAAATTACAGACATTTTTACAAAATTAATAATTTTAAATTGAAAAATATATCATTTTTTAGAAACAATTTATAAAATTTGCAAATGAAACAATTAAATGGTAAATTTCAAAATCAATTATATTTAGATATTTTTGCTTAATATACGCAGCATATGTCTGGCAATTATTTCCAGACAATTTATTTGTAAACAGCCCCCCAACGCAGAGATTAAAGCAAAGAGTACAGTTAGCAATATAGACAATGGCAACAGCAAATTTTGTTTTCAAAAATCCCCTGTTTAATTCAAAAGAACACAATTCCATTCGGGAGAAAAATATCGGAAAAATGATTTGGGACAAATGCCCGATTCCTTCCTGCAATACCTGGATGTGAAAACACTACCGTGCAAAAACTAATGAGGATTATTCTATTCCAAAACAATGCGTAATGAGTTCATTTATTCGAGAAAACAATAGCCTTGAATTAACAAATGTGCTGCTTGAATATTTGATGACCTGTTTTAAATACTTCTTTTGTTTTAAAGGCCGCCGTTTTGTAATGACGATGGCGAGTTGGCGTCATAAGTAGTGTTCCCACCTCCTCCTCTCCCAGAGAAATTTTTTAGAGGCAGATTTTAAATGTGGAGGAAAAATTAAACAGCTTTTGTTTTTAGGGAAGAGTTTAAAGTGGGCTTGTGACAATTAAGTGAGATAAACAGGTTTTTAGAACTTATTTTCTTTTATAAATCCATGCTTTATGTTTTCAAGTTTAAAACGCTGACTTTCTGCGTTGCTGAAATAAAAGGTTGGAGGATAGCGTTAAGAGAACTGAATTAATGCGAATGGAATGGAATTTTAAAAATAATTAGAAGAATATTTAAAGGATATTGTTTCATAATCTTCGTTTCTGAGTGTTGTATTTAAATATGAAATAAATTGTAGTATAATGTTTGAATGCATAGCGAATCTTTTGTAAATTCAATAATATTTTGAGAGCCCCCCTCCCCTTTCTCACACAAAGCATATAATTGTTGAGTTTTATAAATTTCATAACATATTATTCAATGATACATTAAATATATTATAAAATTCTATAGATTATTAAAAGGTAAAAAAAAAATATATCATTGAAAAGAGGTCCGATTCAGTTTTGCATGCCTGGATGCAAACGATTTTGATATCCTTGGATGCATTAGTAGTTTAATAAGTTTTATAGAATTTATAAAATAATATTCAATAGCATATCTATAAATGAAGATAAACGGAAATAAAAACAGAACAATGAATACTGAAAATATTATTAAATAAAACAGATAAACGTGTAATTAGACTAATGTATTATTATTTTTTCCATGTATGAATAAGAAATGTAACATAGAATAATTAGAATCATTAAAACAATATTTTTAATAAATTTAATGTAAAATAATAATGTTAAACAGAATGTTTTTCCAAATATAAATTTAAGATAAAATTTTATTTATGAGTCTTTTTTAACATCAAATTTCGCAATATTTTAAATGAATATCGAAGATATGTAACTGTTATCATAAGCAATTAAACACTTTTTTGAAAAAAGTAGAGGCAACACATGTCTGTGATGATTTTTTTTCTTCAAAAGGTTATGGGCTTTTTATATTAGAGTTTATACGCATCATGGAATTCAGCAGATTTTAAATGTTTTAGCACCAAATATTTCGTATAGTACTGGACACTATACCTGAAGATAGAACTTATTTTCAATAAATAAGCCAAATATTACTTTAGTAAACTTCTGGTGAAAGGTTCTTTAAAGTCATTGAAGCTTACGAACTCTGCATATATAAACTCTCTGCATAACACTAGTTTACATGTAAACTAGTGTTATGCTAGGCAACAGATGTACTGCAGTACATCTGTTGCCGAAAAAATTTTAGCTGTTGCTGACTACATATGATATGCTATTTTCAAAAATATAATTTCAATATTTTAATGAGTTCTAGTTTCTAAGTTTCAACTATGTAGGTATTAAACAGAAAAAAAAACATGTATTTACTAAGAAAACTTTACTAAAAAAATAATTAATCACTGAGTTCTGTAAAACTTCGTTTTAAAGCTCTTCTAAGATGTGTAGACTTGGCACTTCCTTTACCACGTTTCTATATTTTTAAATATTCCACATACGATTTACAAACACAATTGGGAGCCCAAGACTTCATTTTTATCCAAGAGCATCCCAAAATACTCAAAATAGGTGTTTTTCACCAAATCCGATATAACTTTTCTACAATTGTTAACCACATATTCTCCGCATACGTAGCAAAAATGATCTGGATTGTTTAAACAACGTCTCCTTGAACTACTCATGACGCAAAAAACTTGAGAAATTAATCTTAGCTTAGTAAAATAGGCCTGTTATCGATAAATATTTATGCTTAAAAGATAAAAATAAAAACAATGTAACTCGAGCTGCTCAAAAAATTTTCCGATTAGATTTGACAAAAACAAGTCATAATTGAACATTATCAACCACAAAATTCGCGGCAACAGACAAAAAAGTTTAATTTTGTAAATTAGTGTAATTAAACCATTTAAATTTATTTAAACCATTAATATATTAAAATTATTCATTTCACACAAAATGAGCAAATTAGATGTGGCTGACAAGTCACAGTTATTATTGAAAATCAACATATAAGTAGATCACATTCATTTACGAGTAAATGCAAAGTAATAGATTTCAGACTTGTTTATTTCAGTATAAAAAATTTCATTAAAAGTTGATGCAAAATTGAGGTTTTGTGTAGATGCTTGAAATTAAAAGTTTGATTATTAGTCTTAGGAATGGACAGACTGTATTAAAAATTATTTACAATTAAGAATGGACAAGAAGTAACAGATTAACTTAATTAAGTAATTGTGTTTTTATTCTATAATTAAAAAAAATAATAACAAAAAATTTCGTGGGAAATATGAAATATTTCTATTATTTGTCTGAACAGGATGGACACGTGTCTTACAGTTTAGAAAATGTTTGGCGTTATGGCTTCATGGTATATATTTTAAATATTTAAAGTTTCATTCTTGCCTTTTTAAATTCCTTAATGAGAGAAAAAAAAAAAAACAGTGTAAATTATTGATGGAAAAAATCAAAACTTCTATCACTTAGTTTGATATGGAAAAAAGGTTTCAAAACTTTTAGATTATTTGATTTTATAAATAAAAGTGTATATTTTAAACATAGAAATGGTTATTCTTGCTTTTAGTTTACTTTTCTTTCAAGAGTATTTTAAATTTTGAGTAGAATTGAAACAATCAAGTGCGAGTATTACTCGCACTCAGAGGGTTCCGTACTATAAAGATATGTATTATTAACAACTTGGGGATGAGCGACTGGTATGCGTGTCATTTAAAATTCTTAGAATCCATCATTATTTCCACCGGTTACTTTTTACTGTGCAGTTTACCTAATTTCATTGGAGCATTTTCGCGACTGAAATACAGAAAATTTTCTGTTTAGAAAAATTGGTGATTAAAGATTAAAAATCAAGCAAAGTACTCTCATCGTGATAAGTTAACAGTTAAAAGAAAATTATTGCAAAATAATAATATTTTGTCTGATTATGATACTAATTATTTTATAATTTTGTTTGAATATTTTTCAGAGATTTCAGGGTGCTGTGCTTCAATCGAACAACATTTACTTACCAAGAATTCTTTTATCCCTTAGTAAATCAGTATTATATTAGTTTTAAAATAATCCAGAGCTCGCACCCTCTTAAGCCACGTCCCATTTTGTTTTGTATTTACGACGTTTCTTAGAACCGTTGTACATACAGATGCCATCCATATTTTAAACATTCCCAGCTAAAAAAATGAGCAAAAAACCTTTAGAAAAAATGAGATTTTACAGGGATTTTGAAGGTTTCTACATGAATTTTGAAGGCAAATTAAAAGCGCAGGTTTATTTGAGGGAATTTACTGTTAATGAAAAGATTTTATGCAGGCATTTATCTGACCTCCAAATTACTAATCAGGTATTTTGAAGGTCACTTCAGGTATTTTGAAGGAAATTGAAAACTGAACAAAATGCACAGATTTTTAAAGGTTGTATAGAGGCTTTTATCAGCAAGTTAATGGCTTTCAATTTACCGTTAGTGACTTAGCTGATTTTTGATAAGTATACTTCAGGTATTTTGAAGGAAAATATAGCCTTAAATTTACCTTCAGTGACTTAATGACTTAGTGAATATTTACAATTTCTTAGTTCAAGCCTTCGTTTTGTTACGTGAGGACGTGTCCCAGAAATGCTCTTCAAAATACAAGAATAGGCGCGACCCACGGCCTGCGGGACAGGAACATTCTGTTGATTTAGATGCGTTAATATCTCAGCTACATTTTGAGGTAAGTTGCATGTTTTTAGGACAATTATTAATTAAATTATAAGTAATTAATTATCACATCCCTTTGCCAGTTAATTCTATCGGCGTTTACAGATACTAAGTTCCACAATTCTAAGAATTTAATTGCTTAAACTCTTAATTAAGAATTCTCAAATCATGTAAAAATCATCTCCATAGTCTAATTTTCAATCAAGATTAGTTTATAAAAATTTTCTCATAAAAACTCTCGCATTAATTAAAGTTTTATTGTTATTTCTTCCAAATTAATCTAGAACCACGTGTTCGAATTCGAGCTAAATAACGCTAAGTTCAGCCTAATGGAAATAAGTATTAAGATATATATCCACAAGATAGCGTCTCGTTCACCCCTGCCGGCAGCAATTCAGACCCCGTAGCGACCACGTGGAATTTCTGAACTTTGAAAAAAATCTCAAGATTAAAAAACTTCAAGACAATACACTGGCCTCAAATATACCCCGTAAATATATATTGTAATTATATTTATATATTGTAATTATATGCATTTATATAAAAAACTTTAACTATTTTCTCCATTTTTAATGTTTTAATTTCTAAACTTAGAATATTTTCCGACTTTTTTTTTTCATTTTTTCGCAAAAATATTTTTTTCGAATTTTTAGATAAAAACAGGGAAATTGACTAATTGTTACATAAAATTAACGATTTTAATTAATTTTCTTTAAAATTTAAAATTTTTTTTTAGTACGGCATTTTTATTTTTACCGGCGGTCGGCATGATTACGCCGCACTCACCGTACAATCCATCCAGCCGTAAAACACTAATTTCTAATTATCTTATTAAGGGGTCTCAGGAGTCTTACTTTTTACCTGGTAGTGCGATTTAGCAACATATAAGGTACCCTGGGGTAATAACGCCAGGCGGGGTAATAACGCCAAGTGCTTATATTTTGCATAATTATGAAATAATCAGGTAAATGACACCCATGTGCTCTGCGCAGAAGGGTTTTCAGTCATATAGATCGCAAAAAACAGCTTCAAGTTAATTTGTTTCATTTTTAGGTCTTATTGTTTTTACAAACAACTAAAATTAACGCTTGATCTAAAATTTGCGAGATACGTGTTGTGATGTGAAGACTATCTTTTTACCCGGAAATACTTTGTTAATTACATAAATTTGTAGTGCATTTCATGTACTTTTAAAATGTTGTTGAAGATTTTGGATATCTTCTCGAGATAATTTGTAATTTAAAATGCACTGCGCAATAACTATACCGGGGTAATAACGCCAATCCTTTACATTAATACCCCGATTGATTCCCTACAGTTTCCGAGCTACATCCTAAATACTGATTCAAATAAACACAGTTAAAACTGTGCAATGTTTCTCATATTTCTATTTAAGCGGTCCTTTTTAAGCAAAAAGAAGCTCACAGTCTGATATTCTTTTGCCTCATCCCCCCCTCCCACACCACACTTTTATTTTTCTTACACTTTCACAAAAAATTGAACATTTTCAATAGCTTAGAATGCAATTTGTCAATTTCTAAGTTTGTAGAGTTTGTATTTTTAGAATTGGGCTATCTACACGCAATTATTCCATCTTATTTCATAGTTTTGTTTGCATGGTGTTATTACCCATATAAGTGGGTAATAACGCCAAATAGCATTGGTCAAGAAAAAACGCCATTACATTTTATGAATACATATCTGTTAAATTATTTTATTTTATATAGATAGTCAATGAGTTGCTGTATCAGATCCTATATTTGTTTGAAAAATACAATCTAAAACTAAGCCGTGAAAATTGGTAGAACCTTAACGTGGCGTTATTACCCCAGGGTACCTTACATTTGATTTTTTTTCTCAGTCCCTATTAAACTTAAATGCATAAAACTTTTTATATAGACAACTTAATATCTCTTCTATTTAAAATAATTTTTTTAACATTCTATATTGAATTTTTATTATATATTTTTTATATTTAATTTTGATTTAAAATTTAAATTGTTTTTTGACTGCACGCAACATTTCTTAAAAAATAATAAAGCAATTTGTATTAAACTTGGTAAATATCTTCATTTTAAACTTAAGAACAACTTATACCTCAAATTTAGAATTTTAATTACATTGATTATCGATAATTAGCAATTTTTTTAATAAAAAATGATTTTTTTCTATTTTTTCAATTTAAATTTAAATTTTAAATAAATAAATGCATAAATTGCTTTAAAATGAGGTATAAGTTCAAGATACATTAATTTTACAACATTATCAACTTTTTTAGCTGTTTTTGAACTAATAGTTTTGCTAGAATCCTGCGCGCAATGGATACAAGTCTTAATTTTTTTTAATCAAAATTAAACATTAAAAAAATAAAATAGAATTTCATTGTAGAATATTAAAAAAATTATTTTTAATAAAAGAGATACTAAGGTGCCTATATTAAAAATTTTATGCATTTACGTTTTATAGGGACTGAGAAAAAAAATCAAATGTAACATGCTGCTAAGTTGCACTACCAGGTAAAAAGTAAGACTCCTGAGACCGCTTAATTAATTAATATTTATTCTTTTCCGCTGGGTTCCTATACCTACGACTTCTAAAACGGGGGGAGGAGGGGTTATTGTTTATTTTGAGTACAATTGAGAAATGTGAAATTTAAATCTTTGTTTTCACACATATACAGGAAAATTGCAGATTTTTTACCTTCAAGAAACCTTAGTTCCAAATACCTGTAAAATACCTGAATATTGTCTTTTCAGGGAAAATGCGGGTTTTTTACCTTCAAGAAACCTTAGTTCCAAATACCTGCAAAATACCTGAATATTTTACTTTCAGGGAAAGGGCAGGTTTTTTTACCTTCAAAAAACCTTAGTTCCAAATACCGGTAATTTACCTTAACTTTTTTTTAAAGGTTTTTTGCTGATTTTTTTACCTGGGTTACCCTCTGATACTGGACTGGGATCATCTATTGCCAAATGAAACAAGGCATTGTCCTATTCTATGTATAAAGGAGTCGATTTTTCACTTCTGAGAAATTTTTCACGTATAGCTGACAACACCTTTTTTAGCTCACAGGCTATCATAGCCTGAGAGCTTATGTGCCCGTCCGTTCTGTATGTTCGTGCGTAACGCGATAACTCATAATAAAAATATCGGATCCACTTGAAATTTTGTATGTAGGTATATCCTGACAAGGCGCTTCCCTGATTAGTTTTTGGAGTTCATTCGATATGTATAAGAGGGGGAACGGGGGGTTCATGCCCCTCCCCTTAATTGATATAAATGGGTTTTTCATGCAGAATTAACAGTTTTCGTTCAAAATTTAGATTAGGATAATTCTGATGAGGCGATTCCGTGACTGTTATTAGGTGTTCATTGAATAAGTATAAACAGGGGGAACGGAGGTTCTAATGCTCACCCCCCTTAATTTATATAATTGGGTTTTTCAAGCAGAATTTTCAGATTTCGTTCAAATCTCTGAATAGTTTTGGAAGTTTAATGGTTAAGTATAAAAGAGGAGGATAACGCCTTTTAAATTATATAAATGCTAAATGGGTTTTTATTAAGAATTATCCGATTTGCTCTGAATTTTGGATATAGATTTTTTATATGATAAAGCATGTCTTTGATAGTATAGGAGGTTCAATGATTAAGTATAAAAAAAGAGGAAAGGGGAGAGCTGTTTTTCCTTCTTAATTTTTTTTCGAACGGAATTAACCCTTGAAAATATAAGGCTTTAATGTACAATTAGTATTTGTAGCCTGTGAGCTCAATGCCATCAGTTTAACTGGGCAGTATTCTTTTTATAATAATTTTTCGAATTTCTTTTTTGTTAACAATTTCTGCAACTTTTGTCTCAGCAATTTTTTTTTCATCTTCTGAGTAAAAAAATATTATGTTCCAATTTTTCCATCAATCATTTTGTTTTTAATCAAAACCAATCTTGATCTTGCAACCGCTGGGATAAACATTAATTTAGTAATAAAACTTTTGCTGTTGCGAAACGTTAAAAGTTCAGTTTCATCTGACATTTGTAGCAGTAATGCTCAGTTAACCATTTTTTTTTTCAAATGTTGCAGTATAAATAGCAATACAGCGTTACATTGTTTATTATTCTTCACCTTCTTTAGCGTACTTTCTAAATTATTATTCATAATTAAAATTACCATCACTTTTATAATAAGTTGAATCACATTATTTGTTACTTTTATTTCTACACATTTAAGTTACTATTATGTCTAACATCTAATATAATATATAATATTCATTGTAGTATAATTTTAGTGGCGTCCATTTACTAAATTGCATTTGGAGTTATTTATGACTCCGCCTACTTGAAATGTAGCAAGTAATTTGGGACAAAATTTTCGACCTAAATGCAGCAACTATTTTAAGACAGAGGGAGTAAGACTTAACAAAAAATATACTAAGTATGTTGGTTATAGCCACTAGAAAAGTATGAATGGGTATATCATAAAAGTTCAAAGAGATTTGAAGCTTAAATAAGATCAAATATTGCTATTCTGTGTAACTCTTTTTTTTTTTTTTTAATGCTTATCTCTTTATAAGAAACTTAACTCAGTACTGAGAATAAAAGGTAGCGCACATTTAAACTTCATTTGTCATTTTATAAACTAAATTCAGTCTAGTAATAACCTTTTCTTTTTCCAGTGTAGCTAACGCAGTATTCTTGTTCAATATTTAAATTTGGCATTGTCCTAAAAGGGCTTGTGTAGAAAGGAACTCGCAAATTTGCAAAGCCGCTTCGGTCTGTGACACGTTTTTTCAGATAGGTTTCTAATTGACGTTCAAATGCACAAGAATCGTAATGAGAGACCAGCTCAAGGTAAACTAGTCGCGAACCCCATAGTATTTATAAAAAATTCACATGCATAAAAAAAAAGAAAAAAAGAAAGAAAAAACAAATTTTGAACGTAGTGGCAGTTATATCCAAAGTAAGGGACGTTTTACATTAAATAAGGCAAATTACATAAGTAATACATAAATAATGAATTTGCTTTTAAGTAGTAAATTTTGTTTGACTAACAATCACGTTTAGTTATAATAACAATAATAAAGTAGGCTTTCATTAAAAAATTATAAATGTATTTTAATAGTGTATTTGATTTTTTAGTGGATATTTGCATGCACATTTTGGCAATTTTTAAGTGCATTTAATCCGCTGTCTGCTCTTTTTACATGCAATAAAGAGCAAAACAATTACCTTAACCATAAAATAGCTTCTGATAGTCGAATTATTAAGCACTCATTTATTTCCATCCTTCAAAATTGCATTTTATTTATAATAATACTAAATTATCGCTCTTTTCATTCCGTTCAAAGCATTGTGGTCGAAGATTTCAATTCACAAAAGTAATGAAATTTTATTTATTCGATAAGACAATTAGAATTTCAAAACATCCACTCGTCTTTGAAGAACGTTTGAAAAGATCTCTTTAATTTTTGACTCTTTCAAGTAAAAGGCATTGAGAGAAGCAAGACGACAGAGAATGTTCTCTGCATAATGTTCGGCGACTATCAGGATTCTTATTTTTCTACTTTTTAGCTCTAAATTGATAGGGTGAAATTGGAACCCATACAAAATTTAATGGTCTTTAGTATAAATAAGTGTATCTCGCTTTTGAAAGCGATTCATTTGACTGAGAGAGAGAGACGATAAAATGGATGCCTTACTATTTTGAAAGATTTGTTGTACTATTGCTTCTCCTCTGATTTTTCGCGAATTTAAGGTTCTTTCAGTTTGTTGGTTTGGAGTGCACAAAGAGAGAATTAGTTTCCGTAAAATGCGAATATTTTAAATGTATAGAAAGAAAACATAAAAAATATACTAAACTGTTTGTTCTCATTTCACGTACAATAAAGATTTTATTGTACATTTACAGCTTTCGATATAACAAACTTCTTTGAGTCAGTTTGCATTGAGTTCTGAGAAAAATTGTTGTATAAAATAAATGTACTCTCTTAAAACGAAAAAGCTGAATTAACTCAAGTTGAGCTGAAATCCTCTCTTTTCCCATGTTGAAAGGAACCTTCTCAAGAAGAGCTGAAACAACTCAAGTGAATGAGCTGTTTTTAATCAACTCATGATTGAGTGATCTCTATTTTACTCGTACTTGAGTGAAATCAAATCAATAAAGATTAAATCCAGTAGTACTTGAGTGATTTGTAATCAAGTCATACTTGAGTGAAATGAAGTCATTTAAGACTGAATCTCGTAGCACTTGAGCGATTAGTAACCAAATCATACTTGAGTGAAATGAAGTCTTTATAATTAAATCGAGTAGCACTTGAGTTAGCTGCAGCCAACTCGTATTTGAGTAAAGTGAAATAATTTAAGGCAAATCCAGTAGCACTTGAGCGATTTGTTATCAATTCAAGTTGGAGTGAAATGTTGTCATTTTTTATTTAATCCAGTAGCACTTAGGCGATTTGTAACCAATTCATACATGAATGAAATCAACTCATTTAAGAGTTAATCCAAAACTCCTTGAATTTGTAGAATTGAATAAATTCACTCTTAAGAAAAGCAAAATTGCTTAAAATTACAAAAATCTTCAAGCGATTTCTAAATCGTCTAAATAAAATCACATCATTTTAAACTAAATTCAGTAATCCTCGATTAATTTTTATCAATGAAATTCAATATAACATGGAATTATTGCCACATTTTAAAGTGTTGCAATTAAATTCTCATTTCGGATTTAAATTTCTGTTTATTGACATTACAAGGGTATATATATATATAAAGAGAGAGAGAGAGAGATTGGAAAACTGTAACATGGATTCTCCAATATTTCTTCCAAGTCTTTAATTAACAAGACTTAAAACATTCTAATTTATATGACTGAAAGTTCTCTAATGAATCATAAAAACATTTTTTTTCTTTCTAATTCAATGAAACTGTTTCCTATGTCAATTTAGGGGAAAAGGCAATTGAATCGTTATACAAAATTAAATAGAGCTTACATGAATTTTTTTTATTATTCTGTCAAATCAGAAATTTTTAACATCAATATTTTCTTTTGTTAAATTTAAAAGTACATATATTCATTAAATTGAAAATACTGGTGATCTCAAAATTGCAAATTTGAAAACACTTATTCATGCAAACTGCCTAAATTTGCATAACTGTACAACAGCACCCGAACAACATTAAACAGAATATCAGCTTCTGATGCTGTGGTGCTAATGGGATTTTTCCTTTCTTTTCTTGGGCAATTTCAAGTTTACATATTTTCCAATGATACTTATAGCTTCAGATATGCTTATATACAATTTTAATTTTTTCATTAGCTTCTGATTTAATTGCAAATAACAATTATTTTTTTATTAAAAATTTACGATTTCAATCAAATAAACCAATCTTAGGCATCTTACTAAAAAAATATTGAAAAAATAAACTTGATATCAGCCCAACGACTCAACTTCAGCACCACAATGACAGAAGCTGATTGTTCCCCTTAAGAGTTTAGATAATCCTATGCAGAAGTTATTTTCAAATATCTTGTTTGGATTTTAAAATTTTTACCTTTTTTTGGGGGGGGGGGGGGCATAGAATATTTGAGGATGATCTGTAAGTGGGTTAGTTTTTACTTTTGCAATTTTGGTTAGTTTTTTTATATTAATAGGAGTTTCAGAACCAGTTTTGAAAAAGAAAGTATTAAAAAACATAAAACCTAAATTTAAAAAAGTATTCCCCCCCCCCCCCACACACACATGGCCAGTGCAGGGTTTAAATAAATGAAATTGAAAATATTTTAAATGGATAAACATCAACCCATGATACCTTGTTGTAATTATTCCTCGATTTAAATCTCAATCAAAATCTTATATTTCTTAAACTGACTAAATTTTAAAAAAATATTTTAATTCTTTAGTTTAAAATCTGAAATGGCTTTGAAATCTTATATAAAATAATTGTTACCCATAGCATTTATATAAGCACATTGCAATTGGGAAATGTGGAGGAATGCCATTAAAAAACTTGTATAGCTAAAATTTGGATTATGGACAATTATTTTATTGTATGAAGAACCTTCAACTAAATATTGTAGTACAAAAATTAAATGCAGAAATAACTGAGAAATGGATTTATTGACCATGTGCAGTTGTTCTTTATATCATTTAAAGCATTTGTTAAAACTTGAATTTATATTCAAGAACAACTTATTTCTTCTTAATTAATCTTTTAATTTTTATTTTATTCAATGTTTCTTAAATCAACTAACTTTTAAATAAATATAAAAGCATAAGACTGCAGCATTTTATGTCAAAAGTTAGAGCCAAATGTGCAATTTAGAATGTTGCAAGAAAGAAAAAAAACTAATTTTATTTAACAACAAAAATATTTTATTTAGCAAGAACAAAATAAACCTAACATTAATTGATAACAATTCTTTCCAACATCAGATAAACAAATTTCAATAATATCTTTAACAGGACCTTTATAAATATAACAGTCCATTTGCATTAAACATTAAATACATAAAGAGCATATTGAAATCTGTCCACTGGTTTGTCCAATTTTTAAAATCTTAGGCAAAATAGACGCTTTCTTGAAAATCCTTGAGATTAAATAAGATTGTTGAATTTGACTCCTCACAGTAGAATTTTACTGCTCCATGAAATCATCTTCCTGTGTTAAAAGAAAATATTGAAATTAAGTTAAATAGCAATAAATATAATGTTAAGGAATGATTATGAACATATTAAAATATTTTGCAGTTTTCAGATTAAATGTTTTATAAAATTTCCCATCCATAGTCTAAACAAAAAGTGAACCATACACTAAAAATTTTAGCTTTATAAATATTACACTACTGAAAATTCAGCCAATCATGAATAAAATGGAAATTGAATAAATAAATCCTGTGCGATTACACTTATCTGCTTGTTTAAATCATGGTGTTACTTCTGATACAATCTTAAAATAAATCACCATTTTAAAAACAAATTTAAAATGAAAGTTCTTAAAGCAACATTATAAAATATTGTTAAAAATTCACCTTTGTTGCTACTTTCAAAATGTATCAGCGTTGGCAAATACCCAACCAATACAGGTTTTTGTGGATTTTTAGTTGTTTTTCTATATATTTGCATATTTATATAATACAAGATAGAACCTACAACAATTAGACCAGGGTTGGCACGGTTTAAACCAATTGGTTTTAACTATGGTTTAAACAACTGTTTACTCCTTTTGGTTTAAACAACGGTTTAGTTTAAACCAACTGTTTTTTTTCGAAAAAAAGAAAATTGTTTTTTTTTTCAGAAGAAATCTAATGACATTTTCTCTTTTTCTTAATAATTTATGTATGTCAGATTATTGAATATAAATAACTTCTATTTTTAACATTTTATATCAGCAATAAGCATTGGATGTAGCAGGTTTAGATCATTTTTTGGGTATAGGATTAAAATCAGTCTGCATTGGTGAATATATTTATTTCTCTTTTGAAAAAGCTTCGAACATGTAAATTGATCTAATATAAGATAGATTAAAAATATTCAATATTTAATAGAAAATATCTCAATTTTTTTAAAACTGCAGATTATTTAACGCAATAACATAATACAATTTATAAGATTTCAAGCTGTAAAAGAAATCCCCAATCTTAATTGGGGAGGTTATCTTAAGCATTAAAATCAAAATATGAAGTCGAATAAGAGAGTTTTCAAAGATTGGATGCTACTTATAGCATTTTAATAATAGTGATTTTTCCCCCCTGTTAGTTATCTACTAAATCTATGACCAAAAATGTTGACTTCAAATTGTCATTCAAGAAACAAAATCTCAAGAAGTATTTGAAATTTATTATTTGGATAGCTATGGAGAAGAATATTTTATTTATCAGACTACTTTCAATTTACATTAAATACATAAAGAGCATATTGTAATCTGTAATTAAAAGATTAGTTATAAAGATTTTCAGAGTATCAGTTCTTCACTGTATACAGCACTTTATTCTTAGAACATAAGAGAGTTTGCTAATACTGTTTAAATTAAATTTTAATTTCTTTTATTTTTTACATAAATTTATTGTAAATATTTAATTTAAATCATTTTAAACATTTTTTTTAATTCACAAATTTTTTTTATTTTTATCAATAAAGATGCATGTATATGTAATGGTGATTTTGAATATAGAGACACATAACTCATTGATCTTTAAGATTTTAGTCAAGCTGTAAAAGAAATTCTTCTTGATTAGGAAAATTACCCGGGTGCAGGGGCCTCGCTAAGGGGGGGGAGGCAGGGGGGAGCCTCCCCCCCAAATATTCGTAAATGCTGTTACACTTGGCAAATTTAATTAAAATTTTAATAAAAATTGTAGTACATTTTCTATTTTTGATAGAATTTGCAAAAGTTACAACTCTAATTGGAAATATTATTAAACATTTTACAAATAAGAACTGTATTACATTTTCTAAGTGTGGTAACTTGGCAAAATTATAAAACGAGTTGGCAAATATGAAAATTTGACTTGGCAATTTAAGGTCTTCTCCCCGACCAATTAAAAGTCTTAGCGATTGCCCTGCCCGGATGTCATCCTCTAAAGGGTGACACCAAATCTTTATTTGCAAATAAAAAATACAATTTTATAAGATTTTGGAGTCTAATTAGGAAATAAAATGAGATTTTTTGCTCACGATGCAATACAGCTAGTTTTTTTTTCTTTGCTAAAGTGAAGTTTTATACAGAATGGTGTGTCTAAATAAGATATGCACCAGGGAACAAAAACCAACCGATTCAAAGAGTGGGTAACAAAAGTAAATTTTAAAAGAAAGAATTTTCTCTACGTATAGACACGACATTGACTTATGCAGACTATGGGTCGAGTGATGATTCACTGCTGCGGTTTTTTTATGCAGAAGGACAAAAGTTAAATAAGGAATGGCAAGGTTATTTTTTATAAGAATGTAGAATTGAGATTGAAAAAATGTGACAGATTGGAAAGGAGGAGGAAGAGGGGGGGGGGGGCTTGACACCTTTTACATCTGTCCCGGGATGTCACCCATCCTAGCTACTCCACTGCACACCCACTTCATCTCTGACAAGTAAATAAATTTTCCTGCCTGAGAAAACCGTACCAAACACAAACCATAAAATATTACTTGAAAAAATAATTATAAGAAAATATTGCATTAATCCTTACTATCTGTTAAATAAATTATCGGAAATAAAATACGCAATTTTATAGTTTTAGTTTACATACTACATACTTTTTTATAAAATAGTAATTTTCCATTTTATTATGCCAAAAATTTTGTATAACTGCAAAGGAAGTTTGGTTTATTTTACATTCTAGTAGGAGTGTGTGTGTGAAGAGGGGGGGGGATGGTTAAAAGTATTTTATAGAATTTTATGTAGCAGGCTACTGATGACTATTTCTGACCAGTAAACTTTCATGCGTACTGGTCTTTGGGACCAGTAACTTTTTTTAAAATCAATTCTACCACTGGGCTATGCATAAAAAATGTTAAGGGAAAGGGAAAGCAATGATATTGCAAGGTATTTTCTAAAGAGAAAGAGGATTTGCTTTTTGGTTATCGTTGCATAACTTTTGTCCACTGTTTTCGTTTTATTTATAAATTCTCATTTAGATTTAAAGCTACCTGGGAAGCAGGCACAAGAAAACTATTATTTCTGCAAGCATTATGTAACAACTTATAAATATTAAGCAGATTATTATAATACAGACCATGCATGCAATAATTTTGTCCAATAATAGTATGAAACTTTGCCAAACAAAACAGTAACACAAGTTCAACATTAAGAATGAAAAAAGAATCTTGGAAATGTGTTCAAAAACTACATATTATGCCATATATGTAGCCTCTCTATATAAATATATATGTAATCCGGAGCACGTTTTTACTAAGACACTGCAAACAAGAAATAAATACAATGTTTTGATAAATTTATATGAATAAAGATATAATAATTACAAAACTTTAATACAAGGCAATTAAATAACGAGATATTTACATTGCATTAACATTTTTTATTCTGATTAAATATACTAATTTATTTTATTAAAGCACGAAAGTTTTGTAGCAGCACTGTAACACCAATTATTAATATAGAAATGCATTAAACACATCCTCAATACGACATTTTAATTTTGACATGACACGACATTTTAATTTCAAGGTATGATACTGTTATGAATTTTAGTCTGTTAAAAAGAGAAGGGAAATTTATTAAAAGAAAGCATAATTAAAGTAAAATACTTATATAAAACTTACTTACTTCGTAAAAAAGGCATTTTCAGCAAATTGTTTAGCGAACGGCGGAAGAAGTCTCCATCTTATCTGGAAAGGTCACGTGACGAGTCAGCGGCGAAAATCAGAGCGGGAAAAGAGCTGTTTCATTATTGAGTTGAGTTGTTTAGTTTTAAAGCTGTATGAGTGGATTAGAAAGAGAAAAAATCAAACCAAGATGACTGAATCGGTTAAAAATCAACTCATTCACGATCCAATAAATTAGAACTCTTTCTTGAGCAGCCAAATCCACTCTTTCGTTTTAAGAGAGTATAATACTGATTTGCATCTTCATACGAACAAAAAAACTAGTTGGATGTGCCAATCCCAAAACTTTCTTCTATCTCATACGTACATTTTAATATAAAAAAAATAGTTACTCATTTTAATGCTTTAATAATTTTAATTCAATACCGTCTCTACACGAGCCGATGGACTATAGAATGATAGACAGATTTTTTTTCAAATTCAGGGAGGATCTACTTGCCTTACCAAAAAATAATCATATACAAAAAAATTAGTTCAGTTCTATAACTAACTACATACACTTTTATGCGGTGCAATACTGAATATGACATAAAATTCGCTATTGCAGCGCCCCCTTCCGGCGGATTTTTTTCAGATTCATGGCGATCCAACTAGCCATAGCCATACACTTACACAGAAAATTTTGTTCAATTCGTTGCATAACTTCATGTTCTTTTGATCGGTAAAATATTGAAAATGGCGCAAACATCGCGATTGCAGCGCCCCCTTCCGATGGATTATTTTCAAATTCAGGGAGGACCAACAGGCCATAGTCATACACATGCACAAAAAATTTGGTTCCATTCGATGCATAACTTCATGTACTTTTGGTCGGTACAATATTGAAAATGGCACAAAAATCGCGATTGCAGCGCCCCCTTCCGACAAATTTTTTTCAAATTCAGAGAGGACCAACTAGCCATAGTCATACACATACACAAAAAATTTGGTTCAATTCGATGCATAACTTCATACACTTTTGACCGGTACAATATTGAAAATGGCACAAAAATCGCGATTACAGCGCCCCCTTCCGGCGGATTATTTTCAAATTCAGAGGGGACCAACTAGCCATAGTCATACACTTACACAAAAAATTTGATTAAATTCGATGCATAACTTCATATACTTTTGGTCGGTACAATATTGAAAATGGCACAAAAATCGCGATTACAGCGCCCCCTTCCGGCGGATTATTTTCAAATTCAGAGGGGACCAACTAGCCATAGTCATACACTTACACAAAAAATTTGATTAAATTCGATGCATAACTTCATATACTTTTGGTCGGTACAATATTGAAAATGGCACAAAAATCGCGATTGCAGCGCCCCCTTGCGGCGGAATATTTCAAAAATGAAGGAAGACCTGCTTGCCCCAGCCAAAAACATTCACAAAAAATTTGGTTCAATTCTATTCATAACTTCATACACTTTTTGATGGTAGAATGGCGACATACACACAGACAGACACACAGACAGACACACAGACAGACACACAGACAGACACACAGACACACGGACAGACAGACATTTTGTAAAAACATGTTTTTTGGAATCTCTGACCCCTAAAACGTGTAAATCCGTCGAAAACCGGAAGTCGAAAAAAATTTCGATTACAATACTTTCTTCTATTGAAGATAGAAGAAAGTAAAAAAACCCAAAGAAACAAAAGGCTTGAGCAAGAATGATATTGCAACATTGCTTTAAAACTAATAAAAGTGTCACAACTTCTTTTTACTTTCTTTTTTTATTTTTATTTATTTATGTATTTATTTTTCTTGAGTTATGGTTGCTATTTTACTGAGTTTTTACGTCTCTACGGATTATACACTGGGTTTCAAAATGATATGAACACCCAGTTTTTCAAGCATAAAAAAAAGAAGGAAATTTTACAAAACAAACTGAAGTCTAATCAATGTTTGAAATAGAAAAAATTGTTTTATTTTATAACAAAATATAATTGAAACAGCTATGTATACATAAAATAAACTGCTGTTTTCTATTTGAGGTGTTCCATATTGATATGAACATTACTCAAAAATTTAGATTAATAGCCAACATATGCATCATATCTTTTAATTTATATAAAAACGCAATCAGGCATGGAATGGAACAAGCTTTTTAATATATTTTGATAACTTTCATTCCGTGTAAGATGTAGCAGCTTTTAATTCTGAAATTGCAGCACATTATTTTCCATTACTGAAAACAGCTCTAACCAGTACATTCCATACATTTTCAATTGGATTTAAATCAGGAAAAATAGATGGCTATGGATTTACATGTTCTCCATTATTTAAGAAACCGTTCCCAAGTGTTTTGGGCCGTGCAGAATGGATGCATTGTCCTGCTGGAACATCCAGAAAAGTCCACCAATTTCTTCAGAAAAGGGCAGCAAGTTTTCTTGATGTAGATATTGGTTAGTTAATCCACTCATTCTGCCAGAAAACGCAAAGTTGATCTTACCAGAAAAATCCAACCACAGCCGAAACCACATATATACCTTCAGCCTGCTGGCGTTTTGAAAACATTTCTGATTTCTTGAGCCAATAACAAGAAACACCGTTCGGACCGGACCATTCCAAATTGATTTTTCTTCATCGGAAAATATTACTAGGACTTCCCTCAGAGGGATTAGTCTGAGCGATATTGCTGAGAACATAGATTTAATAATAACTTGCAAAAAGTAAAAGAAAAAAAAATGCGATGCTACCTTTAATTGACCATATACTGCAACAAGTTCAAATGACCAAATTGAACTATACAATTACAAAATATTCTATATAAATTCGTATACACGGTTAAAAAAGAGGGAAGCAAACTACGCAAAACAGCCATGCGTAGTTATAAAATTGAACGTACGCAATATATTAAAATTAATGCACATAATAAAACACTAAAATATCTTGTATCGGAATTTGAACTCTTTGAAATTACGCCAAAAAGATAAACAGGCACTCTACACCAATTTTAGTACGTAAAAATGGCACAAATCATGATGGTTGAAAAGAAACAGAAAATTTGTTTATATGGTGTGTGAACCAAATAGTTAATACAGAATAGTTAATATATATAACAGTATAACATCTACATATGATTTCTATTGCTGCGATGAGGTTCTCGATAAGAATTTAGGCTCTCTTTAAAAGTGGTACATAAAAATCGCGAAAATGCCAACAAAGGAATGCGATGCGTCCTTTGAATGTGTTCCAGATATGATCAATTGGATTTAAATAGGTAATGCATGCTAGTCAATACATACGCTGTTTTGTTTTCTTTTCAACCCCATTCTCAAGGAGTTGAGCAATATTTCGCTTTAGCATGCGTTAAATAAAAGGAATTGGCAATATTTGTAGTATAAGATACGACATGAGATTTGAATATCTCGTCTGCATAATCTTTGAGCTGTCAAAGTATCATCACAAGGAATTTAGAAATTTGAACACATTTTTTCAGCAAAACATGCAGGCTCAACACGCCAAAGTGAACTCTATTATGCAGTTTTACCTGAATAAATTACTATTTAAAAGACTTTGTAATGTGAAATGAGAAAATGATTCTATAATAAAAATCTTTTGATTGGAAGAAAATAATGCCCCCTCTCCACATAACATTATGCTTCGGAATTCTTTTATGGTACCCTCTAAATGAATAATAAGTATTCTTTCTGTGGCATATTCTACAAAATTTATATTCTAGTGCCCTTCATAAATGCACATCGATTTCTTTATGTTTCTATGGGTGTTATAATTAAAAAGCACTTGGAATTATTTCAACCCATCGGCCATAATGTAACGGAATACTTTTAAATGACTCAACAAAATTCGGCCTCAAATACATATTTAAAATTTCAAACGATTTGGTTGGGTAGTTTTTGTGCTGTTGTATGTGGACATACTGACGGATAAGTAGACAGACGAACGGATCAGTTGACGACTGTAGATGCTACGTATTTATATAATAACGAACGTACCTAAAAATAGTTAAATTTAAAAGCACATGGCAAAATTGAAAACTCATTTCAGCAATTGTTAGTAAAATACAGCATTGTAGCTGATTTCTTTTGTGTGTCCCGATAAATGGATTAAAAATGCTATGAATATCCTGTTCTAACGTAATCGTTGTGAAACTCTGTGATTTATATTAGATTCAATCCATCTCAATAGGGTAATGTCATTAAAATACTCTGTAAACATTTCTTCCCATAGACCATAATGTAATCAAATTCTTTAGGGTGCTCCTCTAAAGGAATTTTAATCTAACATGCATCATTTACAATATAAAACATGCTTTGGGGACGTTAATAAGGTTTACCAATTGCATTAAAATAAGCGTATATTTACGGGCATTAGAGCTAGGACAGACGGACAGACAAACCAAATGCATAAACAATTTTCAACTTTGTTGGAAAGTATTAAAAATTCAAACCCAAAGCTGAATATTGAAATCACATCGATTCATTTAATGCCAAATAAATAATTTGAAATGCTCGCCAAATTGCTAGAAAAGAATATAGAACTTTTCCGCACATGAGCGTGCGAAGAAAAAACTGCGCCAAGAAACTGTTTCAATTTGGCACACTCCTACATAACTTTTTCTTGTAACAGGCCAAAAATGACGTTGGTAGTACAAATTTGGCTCCCCATAAATTTCCGCAACCAGGTCGATTGCCTCCTTCGCTCCCCCCCCCCTTTTGCACGGCGCTGCTTTCGCATGATTTGTTCCAAAATATCGTTCTTTTGCATGGCCTGGTAACCCGGCTATTATTGTTTATTTATTAATAAATTGTTTAATTTTTTTTATCAAATTATATAAATAATTTTTCTTTCTTTATTAATTAATCGTGTTTTTAATTATTATTATTTTATTTTTAAAATAATACAAAATAATTGAGAAATATATTTGTAACTCATATTCAAAAATGATTTTCGCCAAATTTGCCCCAAGCCCGATCCGTATATGATATACCTACTCTAATTTCATGGTACTTTTCCGATATTACCTTTACCTTGGCGTTTTTATAAACCTTCGTCCTGTGCAGACTTCAGAAAGTGATATTTGTTGCAAATAGATATGAACAGTTACATAAATAAACCTGATGAACGTTTATGCTTATTTTTACGCATAAATATAGCACAGATGTCATATTTGCACTACGTGGCGCGATTTCTTCTCCCGTAAATTGGTAGAAACTTTGTGTCGGTGAAAGTTTTTGAATATTTCTCTAATACGATTTTTTGTTATATTTATACTTTTTATTCTATTTATTATTATGTTTATTATTTATAAATGTATATTTATTGCTTCCACCACTGTTTATTTTTTAAATAAAGTGATGGAACAAAATAAACGGGTTACCATGTGAGACATGAAATCGCCATTTTGTTGCAATCGCATCAACTTGGTGCATGTGTGACATCTGCGTCATGTATATGTTTTCATAAAATGTAGCCATAATAAAATGCGTGCAATAGAGCAATTATCGCTGGGGAATACAGGTTGCTTAATGAGAAATAATATTAAGTAACCTATGTAAACAAAATAACAGAATATAATCTATGATTAAAACTAATATCTAAAGCACTCATGGTCAAACTCGTATTTTATTTAAAGACGAAAGAATTTTTTCCTAATTTGCACGCGTGAAATATATAAGATGCCAAGCAAAAGATGCGATTACAAAATGTTATTATAAAAATTATCGCAAAACCCAGAATACTAAGTCACTAAGAATTATGGCTTTTTTTCTTTTAAATAAATAAATAAAAAATAATAATAAAACAGATTTCTTTTCCAATTTGTTTCTTAAATTTGAATATGTTTTATTGTATTTAAATAAAAATTGCTTGCGTATTTTCTTTGCTCCATGTGCTCAAATTCTGGAATGTAACAAAAACATTCAGCCAGTGAAAAGTGCCGTACATCAAATATCTGAGACGTATGCAAATAAATCGTACTTTTTTATCAGTTTTTTTAATATAATTTTTAAACTATTTGGAACAAATTTTTGAGAGTAGGTGCATTCAGTAGGTTATACTCATAGGTACCTTCTAGTACAATCAAATTCAAAATCCGTCTTTTTGAAGTGAAAACTTCTTTAGCGGCGCTGAGCACTTTTTGTATGGGTAAAAACTTCCAAACTCGCGTCAGGGTCACGTGATGCTGATCGAAAAAGCGTAAGATCGAGGGGAAGGGAGAGGAACTAGTATCTCCCATTCTTTCTACCGTGCCTGAGTGTGCTGCTCCGTTTAGGCGGCACAGGGCGCTTGCGCGAATGTCCGTGTGTGTTTTTTTAAGTTATAATTGTATTTAAGTTTAACAACTTATACTGTTAATAGATGGAATAAAACGTTAGGAAAGAAAAAGTATGACATTGTGCATTGATTATGCTGCAGTTTCCAACTACTTTTTTTCATTTTTTTATTGTATTTAAATAATAACAACATAAATTGATACCAAATGGAATAAAAAATTAAGAAAGAAAAAACATGACATTGCACATCGATTACGCTGCACTTTCCAACCATTTTTTTCAATTCCTTAAATTTTCAATTGTATTTAAAGTGTAACAACTTACATTGTTATCAAATTGAATAAAAAGTTAAGAAAGAAAAGACATAACATTGCTCATCGATTATACTACACTTTTCAACCAATTTTTAAAATTATAATTGTATTTAAAGTTTAACAACATATACTGTTACCAGAAGGAATAAAATGTTAAGAAAGAAAAAATATGACATTGTGCATCAATTATGCTGCACTTTCCAACCACTTTTTTCAGTTTTTTAAATTTTTGATTGTATTTAAATAGTAACAACATAAATTGATACCAAATGGTATAAAAAGTTAAGAAAGAAAAACATGACATTGCACATCGATTATGCTGCACTTTTAAACCTTTTTTTTATATATATATTTTCAATTGTTTTTAAAGTTTAACAACTTATATTGTTATCAAATGGAATAAAATGATAAGAAAGAAAAGACATGATATTGTACATTGATTATGCAGTACTTTCCAACCAATTTTAAAAATTGTAATTGTATTTAAACCTTAACAACTTATACTGTTACCAGAGGGAATAAAATGTTAAGAAAGAAAAAGTATGACATCGCGCATTGATTACATTGCACTTTCCAACCATTTTTCTCTCTTTTTTTTAAATTTTTGATTGTATTTAAATAGTAACAACATAAATTGATACCAAATGGAATAAAAAGTTAAGAAAGAAAAAACATGACATTGCACATCAATTATGCTACATTTCAAAACCATTTTTAAAAATTTTAATTGTATTTAAAGTTTAACAAAATATACTGTTACCAGATGGAATAAAAAGTTAAGAAAGAAAAATCATGATATTGTGCATCGATTACGCTGCACTTTCCAACCATTTTTTAAAAAATTGTATTTAAAGTTTAACAACTTATATTGTTTGATTACTATTCAATTTGTTGCAAGTTTCAGAAGATACGGTCGTCCAGCAGCAGGAGTAGCTATTTATAAAAGGTTGTTTGATGTAATGGGCATATATTTAAACAATTCATATGAATGTGCATGTGAGGTACACCAGTATGTTTAGTAGTAATGTTTTTGATATCAGTGATATATGTGTTTGTTGTTGCCACTCTGAAAATGAAAAACTAATTGTATTGGTTGCCATTTATATTTCACCGGATAATTTTTTAAGTGCAAATGAGAATTTTTGTATGAAAATTTATTTATTTGTTCTAAAGAGGCTTCTGCATTACTTCAAGATAGAATTGGAAAGAGATTTGATGATTTGCCGATGATTTTGAGTAGGGATTTCAACATCAACTTTGTGGATGATGAAAATCTACAATTAATTGAATTTTTAAATAGAAAATTTGATTTAACAATGACCAACCATCGCAATCTTAGCACAGAGAGATAAAAAATTACAATTGATGCAGTCATTACAAGATATTTAAATAGAATTGAATCAAAATTGTTTGCTATATATTTTAGTTTCCATAAATCTATAATATCAAATCTAGAATATAATGATAATAATGATGATGATAGAAGAATTGTTGAAATGGGGATGAAAATTCATAAGTTTTATGGGTATTTATTTTAAAGAATACCAACTGACGATATTTCATATTTCATGCATTTGTAAATTTATGTTTTAAGCAATAGATTGCAATTTTTGTATGTAAAATAACATGCATTATTTTTCATGTACAATAGCGCATTAAATGAAAATTGTAATATAATTTTTGTAGCAGTAGTTTATAATAATGAATAAAAAACACTTCATTTAAAAGTATTTTCTGCACAATAAAATATGTCCAGACGACTAAAAAAATACACACATAATTGTTCAAGTTTTCACTTCTGTCGGCACTCCCGGAGTGCCTTAGTGCTTTTTTTTTTCAGATTTGTTTGCCGATAGAATTATGCTTAACTTTTAATATCATTACGTACTATGTGTATTAGCCTTCGCTTTGCTCAAACAATTACTATTTACTCCATACACTCTGATTCGGTTCTCTACAAAAATATCCAGCCGGTGAAAATGACGCAAACCAAATTTCTGTGACGTATGCAAATAAATTGTGCTTTTTTTATCAGTTTTTTAAATATAACTTTTAAACTATTTGGAACTAATTTTTCGTATGTGGTGCATTTACCAGATTACCTCCATAGGTATCTAATGGTACAAACAGATTCAAAATCCGACAAGTACTTTTTGAGATTTGCTTGACGAAAGAATTTTTTTTACTTTTAATATCGTTACGTACTCTGAGTATAAGACTTCGCTTCGCTCAGACAATTATTTCATATTCTAACTGTCTGGATACGTGATCCAGACAATTCTGCTGATGTATTTCAGTCATATGTGGTTGGGAATTGTTTTTCTTGTAATTCATCATCTTAGAGCTATTGACAACTCTATAGACAAAGTCCTTTTTGACAATGCTAAATCAATGGATCGCTTGAAAGTTAGCCTAAAGTTGTTTTTCCGTTGCTCTTTTATATATATATATATATATATATATATATATATATATAATTTATCTTTTTCTCCTCTTTGGACAGCTTTGGCGGACGGAGACTTCATAATTTTCTTTTAATCGAAGAAAATTTAATATTACACCTAGAGATCTTTACAATTTTGCGTGATAGCTCTGGCTGAAAATCTTTGATTCTTAAAATCACAAATTTTCTTTTCCTCAAAACCAATTAAAGGGCTTTTCGACCATTATTTCTAGAACTCACTTTTCAATTAGTTTGGAAACTTCCGAGTTTGCGAATAATATTTATTAGACATTTTCGTCACAATCAGAGTATACATTTATTTTTTATTTTTGTTTTATCCAATTCACATTGGGCTAATTCCATGAAAAATTGTCATGTCTGTCACGTACAACAATTTTTCGCTACCAGTCTTTTAGAACGGAAAAATGGTGACTTATTTTATCGGAGATATTTCATCAGTTGAATACGGCAAATTTTTCGAAAATAACGGTGGCCAACAAGCATAGCGATTTTTAGCTGTGTGCCAGACATGGCAACTTTTCATGGAAATGATTATTAGAGAATTCAAAATTTTTATGTATTTTTTTTCTTGCTTATAACCAGAAGTTAAGTACAGAATATATTCTTTTAATATCAACCTTGCTATTATGCACTATTCGTAATATTTCGCTGTAGAGTTTCCATTTGAGTTGGCCTTTTATCTCTATCAATATTAGAATATTTCTTTCTTTTTTTTATTCACTTAAAACACAAATTTTTATTTGAAATTAAATTAAATATCTTGTAGCATACCCGGCAGCTGATCACTAGTTTACAGTACATCTGTTGCCGAAAAAATTTTAGCTGTTGCTGACTACATATGATATGCTATTTTCAAAAATATAATTAGAAAATTTTAATCAGCTCTAGTTTCTGAGTTTCAGCTATGTAGGTATTAAACAGAAAAAAACATGTATTTACTAAGAAAAACTTTATTAAAAAAATAATTAATCATTAATTTCTAAAAGACTTCATTTTAAAGCTCTTGTAGCCTCCATGAACTTGTAAAAATTCCGTTCATTTGTTGGCAACAAAAAGGCAGACGATATTGTTGTTATTAAAAAGAATAAAAATGTTGTTTGTTATTGATATGCTGAAGGCGTTCTATTTATTATTTTACAAGTAATTTAATATAGTAAAATTATTTTAATTAGTTTTTTTTTATATTAAGTAAAATATAATGATTTTAATCAATTAATTGTTTGATACGCGTAAATAGAAATAAGCGCAATACCGGGCTCTCTCTTACAAATTCTGGTGACCCTGCTTTGGACATTAACGCATTGAAAAATGACTCAAGAATCAACGAAAACGTCTACAAATTCGATTCTTGAAGCAAACAAGGTTCCTGAAGCAAACAAGGTAAGCGTCATATTTCCTCCATTCTGGGAAGATAATCCTGAAATATGGTTTTACCAAATTGATACTCAGTTTTCCCTTGTAAATATTATAAATGAAGAAACAAAATTCAATCATCTAGTGGCTCATTTAGATCCTAAATACATTGAAAATATATGGGATATTATCCAAAGTAATCGAGATGATAAATATACCGCCGCTAAAGAAAAATTTTTAAATATACATTTAAAGAGAGTGAGGAAAAATCACTAAAGAAATTGCTTACGGGAATTTCATTGGGTGATATGAAGCCAAGCCAACTACTGCTTAAAATGAAATCGTTCAGTGGAAATAACATATCAGAAAAGGTTTTGAAAACTTTATTTCTTGATAAATTACCTGAGTCAATAAAAAATATTCTAATTGTAAGCAGTGAAAATTTAGATAATTTATCACTAATGGCAGATAAAATTTTTGAAATGAGCTCTTCAACAGAAATTTACTGTTATGAGTAAAATACTTGAGAAAATTCCTATGTTGGAAAACCAGATTTCGGCATTAAAAATTGAGAGGCAATCCAGAAGTAAAATTCGGAAATCTGGTACTAAACGAAATAAAAGTAGAAGTCAATCGAGAAAACGATTTAATCCAAATGGGAAATATTGTTACTACCATTTTAAATTTGGTAATCAGTGTTATCCTAATAAATGTAAAAGTCCGTGCAGCTGGAAAAAATCGGAAAACTCCGATCAGCAGTAGTTTTAGCGGCAAATTCTGCTGCAGAAGAATTTAAAGATTGCCGTAATTACCGTTTATTTGTTAAGGACAAAATAACCGGTTTACGCTTTCTTGTTGATAGTGGAGCTGATTTATCAATTATTCCTGCTTCATCTATACTAATAAAATCCGTGCGCCTCTGTCTGTCTGCTTGAAGCCGATTACAGTTCGCAACGCGGGCGAGTTGGAAGTCGCGAGAGGTGTCTTTCGATTGGAAAAATTCCGAGGAAGTCATTTCGGGCATTTTCGAGACCGTGGGATCAAAATTATAAAAGTTATGAATTAAAAACCCCTTGGGAATCGGAACGAAAAATATCTCAATTCCCTACGGAGCTCCGAAGCAGAACACTGCGCTACCTTGCGGTGAAGGAATGAATTTTTCCCCTTTGGCTAAAAGAAGAAACAGCCGAAAACCTCCATTTCTACCGGCGCTAATTGCATTTTTTCCCGCATCAATTTTTTTGACTTGCCGTAGAATATTTACCGTAGTTTTCGCTAAAATATTGAACTTAGAAATAAAACAGGACTATCGAAACTTTTTTTTGCGCGTTTTTTTCTTAAACCATCATGCAGACAGTTTTTAAAGTAGAAAAAAACTGATTACATATTCAGAATCTGCGTAAAAATCTGGTTCTGATGAACTAAAAAATACGAAAAAATGTCTTATGGGCGCGTAGTACCCACCGTTCAAAACCAAATATTTTTAACGGGACTATGGGCGCGAAGCGACCATAGCGCCGATCCACAATCTTTTTTTTCAAGTGCACGTGGCCCACAGTGCGAAATTACATATTTTTAACGGGACCATAGCTCTTTAATTTACTTTTTTTTTGTGCTTGAGGATTCGAACACCAAGACTTGCTTATTAAATGATTTTTTTTTGCTTATTATATACTGCTTAATACCGAGGTTTGTTTGGAAAAAGTGGCCCAGCTAGCGGGCGTAGCTCGCTAGTCCAAACATAAAATATGTAACTCTTTCAAATTGTATGCAGCAAATGGTTCAATAATTCCTACATTTGGTTTCAAAATTTTAACACTAGATTTGGGCTTACGTACACAATATCAATTTCCTTTTGTAATAGCAAAAGTAGACAAAGCAATTTTAGGTGCAGATTTCCTTAATAAATTTAAATTGCTTATTGATGTACATAATAAAAAATTAATAGATGGTGTTACTAACCTTTTTGTTAAAAGCGATGTTATGTGTGTATCAAGTGCTGATAGCATAAGTACAACTGACAAAAATTCTCAATATGCACATCTGTTATTACAATATCTCAATTTAACGAAGCCAAATCTTTTAATATGCAATTCCAAACACAATGTAAAGCATTATATTGATACAAAAGGTTCTCCTGTCTATTCAAAACCTCGCCCATTAGACTCAAAAAAATTAAATTTAGCAAAACAAGAATTCAAGTTTATGTTGGATAATGATATAATTAGACCATCCAAATCACCATGGGCTAGTCCACTTCATTTAGTTTACAAAAAAGATGGAAGTTTAAGACCGTGCGGGGATTACAGACGCCTTAATGCTCGAACCATTCCCGACCGTTACCCTATTCCCAGAATAGAAGATTTTCAGCATATATTAAAAGGAAAGAAAATATTTTCAAAAATTGACTTATTTAAGGCCTACTTTCAGATACCAATTGCAGAAGAAGATAAGCAAAAAACAGCGATAATAACGCCGTTTGGATTATTTGAATATAATGTGATGAATTTTGGATTACGGAATGCTCCATCTACGTTTCAGCGTTTCATTAATGAAGTGTTTTTCGGATTGGACTTCGTTTTCCCATATTTAGATGATATTTTAATAGCTTCTTCAACGGAAGATGAACACACAGAACATCTAAAATTAGTTTTTTCAAGATTGGATCAATATGGCCTTCGTTTAAATATTGCAAAATCAGTTTTTGGAGTAAACCAGTTACAATTTTTAGGATACATGATTACTCCTGAAGGTTCAAAACCCCTTCCCGAAAAAGTAGAAGTAATTAAAAATTATAAATTACCGGAAACAATCCACGAATTACGAACTTTCCTTGGTCTGGTGAATTTTTATAGAAGATACATTAAAAATATTGCTGAAAATCAAGCACCACTTCATGAGTATTTAAAAGGGGCGAAAAAGAAAGACAAAAGAAAAATTCCGTGGACAGATGAAACAAAAGAAAAATTTGAAAAATGTAAAGAAGACATAGCAAATGCTGCTTTATTGACCTATCCTAATCCTGATCTTCCATTATCTCTCTTTTGTGATGCTTCTGATTTTGCCATAGGTGCAGTTTTACAACAATTTGAAGCAGGCTGCTGGAAACCATTAGCCTTTTTTTCAAAAAAATTAAGTAATGCTCAGAAAAGTTATAGTACCTATGATCGAGAATTACTGGGAATATATCTTTCTGTAAAGCAATTTAAACATATGTTAGAAGGAAGACAATTTATAATTTATACAGACCACAAACCCTTAACATTCGCCTTTCAGCAAAAAAATGAAAAAGCTTCGCCTAGACAGTTGCGTCATTTACAATATATATCACAATTTTCAACAGATATTCGACATATTAGTGAGTAGAAAATACAGTTGCAGACACATTATCCAGAATACAATCGATTACTACAATAGATTATGACAAAATTTCTGATGGGCAGATTAATAATGAAGAACTTACAAAATTACGTTTAAATCCATCTTTAAATTTCAAACAATATCCTTTGGATTCAGGTAAACTTCTTTGGTGTGATATTTCAACTTCCAAAATCCGACCATTTATTCCTGAAGCTTTTAGAGAACAAATTTTTAAGAAAATCCACAATTTAGCTCATCCTGGAGTGAAAAATACAGTAAAACAAGTAGCTTCAAGGTTTATTTGGACAAACATTAGGAAATATGTTAATCAGTGGGCAAAATCCTGCATTGATTGTCAGAAAAACAAAATTGGCAGACATACGCATTCTCCATTTGCCACCTTTGAAGAAACAGATGAACGATTTAGTGTCGTTTATATTGACATCATAGGTCCACTAACACCGTCTGAAGGAAAATTATACTGCCTAACCTGTATTGACCGCTTCACATGTTGGATAGAAGTAGTTCCTCTAGAAAATGTGACGGCTCCAACAGTTGCTCGAGCATTTTCTGATCAATGGATTTCTCGCTTTGGCATTCCACATCGTGTAATCACGGATCGAGGAAAACAATTTAGATCAGAACTGTTCCACAATTTAAGTATTATTTGTGGTTTTAAATTGAGCCCAACAACAGCCTATCATCCACAGTGTAATGGGAAGATAGAACGAATCCATCGTACTTTAAAAACTGCAATTAGAGCGCAAAATACAATTAAGTGGACTCAATCATTACCTACAGTACTATTGGGATTGAGATCAGCTTTACGTGGTGATACAAATTTTACCATTGCACAAATGGTCTACGGAAAACCTCTCAGGCTACCAGGAGAATTTTTTGAACAACCGAAAACTATTATCGACACAGAAACCTTTGCTAAAGAATTGCAGAAGCAAATGGAAGAGTTAAAACCTTTTAAAACTCGCCGACAGCCTTCTCAAAAAAATTTTGTTCATAAGGACTTGCACAATTCTAGCCATGTATTCATACGCATTGATCGGGTTAAAAAACCACTCGAACCTGCTTATGATGGACCCTTTCCAGTTGTCAAAAGACACGAAAAGTATTATATAGTAAAAATTAAGGAAAGAGATATCAACATATCCATAGATAGATTGAAACCTGCTTATTTATTAACAAATGATGAGAACACTCCTTATCACGATAACCAACTACCTGTGCCTGTGCCATCAATAATCAAAAATGAACATTCAGATTTGCCTGATACAAATGTTCGTGAGAAAACTACACGCTCTGGTAGACAAGTAAGGTTTCCGAAACGTTACAGAGACTAATTATGTACTTTTTTATATTTTATTTAATATATTATATTTCTATTTTATATTTCTGTATATATTATATTTGTATCGTAACTATGTTACTGGGGAGGGAGTAATGTAGCCTCCATGAACTTGTAAAAATTCCGTTCATTTGTTGGCAACAAAAAGGCAGACGATATTGTTGTTATTAAAAAGAATAAAAATGTTGTTTGTTGTTGATATGCTGAAGGCGTTCTATTTATTATTATTTTACAAGTAATTTAATATAGTAAAATTATTTTAATTAGTTTTTTGATATTAAGTAAAATATAATGATTTTAATCAATTAATTGTTTGATACGCGTAAATAGAAATAAGCGCAATACCGGGCTCTCTCTTACACTCTTCTCCGGTGTGTAGACTTTGGAAAATGACGTATCAGAGACCAACAAATATCATATTCGTATCCTAGAAACCCTGATAGCGCTCTTCCATGACGAGTAAGTTCTGATGCATATGCTTTCCCTGGATTTCGCTCATATCTCCTAAATTTTCCGGAAACCTGTCCAGGAGACTGTGGAGGAAGTGGATTTTTATGCTCAAATTGCGCCCCATATTTTTTAATTGTAGCAGAAGGTCTTCTACAAGTTCAATATAATTTTCAGATTTTCTGTATCTCTTTCGCGATAAAAACTTATTTTAATATCTGAGGAAAGCAGTTTTGTTCTTTTAGTCTTGATGCTAACAATTTTGAAGCTTGTTTTGAAAGATTTAAATCTCTTACAAGATCATTTATCTCATTTTAAAAAAAGCATTTTGGCTCATTTGACATTCCTTCAAAGTCAGAATCATTTTGTGATGAGCTTGGTCAATCAATGTCTTGTGCAGATATATTTTTAGGCTCTGAAGAGTCAGGTGAATGCTGCACTGGATGTTGAACACAACTAGTAACTGGGTATTGCCATTTAGCTCGAGTTTTAGTGTTTAAACCGTTTACGTTCCCGCTATAAAAGTAACAGTCTTCGAGATGATTTCGTGGTTCTCGCCAAATAGTTGGTGTTCCAAATTTCAAGGCATTTTTTTACCCCTTTTCCATAATCTTAAATATTCCACACACGATTTACAAACACAATTGGGAACCCAAGGCTTCTCATTTTTATCCAAGAGCATCCCAAAGTACTCAAAATAGGTATTTTCTACTAACTCTGATATAACTTTTCTGCAGTTATTAAATACACATTCTCCGCATATATAACAAAAATGATCTGGATTGTTTAAACAACATCTCCTTGAACTACTCATGACGCAAAAATTTGAGAAACTATTCTTAACACAGTAAAATACGCCTGTTATCGATTAATATGTATGCTTAAATGATAAAAATCAAAAACAAAGCAATTCGAGCTTCTCAAAAAAATTTACGGTTAGATTTGATAAAAACAAGTCATCAGTGAACATTATCAACCACAGAATTTGCGGCAACAGACAAAAAGTTTAATTTTGTAAACTAGTGTATCCGAACCATCAAGCGTACAGCACCTTGGCGAAAGATGGAGTGTGCCAAATGATTTTGGAAGAAGAGCGCTCATTGACATTGACATTACTGCATTACTGACATAGTGCGTTTCAATTGGTGTCAATTCAAATGTTATTCTGTTTCTCAGAACTCTTTTATATCAATTATAAAAAGAGATTTAATTTGAAACAATTATTACTCTTATAAGAAGGATTTATTATTACTATTATTATTAGCCACTCAGATTTATGGAAATTTATATTTTGTTCGCCTCTTATAAATGTATTAAATTGATTCATACCATTTACAGACATGTAAAATGGAAATGGCTATTTTAAAAACACAAGTACAAATTAGTAAATCTAAATCTATGCAATTAAAAAAAATTATGGCGATTAATGAATGCTGCTACTCAATGAAAAACTAAATAATAATAAATCTATCTTCGGTACTAATAGTAAACTGTGATAGTAATGTTACGAATATTACGAATATTACGAATATTGCGATAATTACGAATAGTAAATAGTAATGTTTGAATTTATCAAAATATTATCAATGAATGGCGATTTTTAAAAATACTTAAATACATTTTAAAATAAAAAATGGCATCAACAAAAATCCATTTGATTTTACTATTTCTTTAATAAATAATCTGGATTCATTTTAAATCAGTCCAACTATTAAACTGACAAATTTAAAACATTAAATTAAGATTTAACTTTCCTTTAAAAGTAAGCCCTCTTCCACCCCCCCCCCCTTCATAAAACAAAAAATAAAAAAAAAGAATAAAAAATAAAAATATATAAATAGCTCTGAAAACCCATTTAAATTGCGTTTGCAACGCTTCCATGTTAGGATGATAAACTATTTAATGTCAAATCAAAATGCTATTAGGTGCTTGTTAAAGGTAAAGAGTTGTACTTTACCGAATTTCTAAACTTATATTTTAAATAAATTGACTTGATGTGAAAAATAAGTGGAAAAAATATGTTATTACAAATATGTGAAAACAACAGTAAAATTTCGCCTTTTTTTTCCCGTAGTAAACAACACCCCATACTCTGACATTTCGGCCTGACGGATGCTAGTAAATGTACACAAATTATTCTGTTCTTTCATTAATTAAAATAAAAATTAGGTCAATTTATAAAATTTAACGAATTGTTTGGCGATTTGTACTTATAATTAGGCGAAATCGGTCTATAGGATAATCAAGTAGTACCAACTAATATCAATGAAAATATATCAATTCAAAAATATCAATGAAATAAGAAATTTATTACCAAAAATCACAATTATCGCTGTATATATGATTTATAAACCACCATGGTAATATTCTCTATCGAATGATACAGTTTGCAAAAAAATCCATCGGGTAGTTTTTGAAATCCCACGAAGGGCGCTCCCCCTGGGCACATATATAAGCGGCTGGAGTGAAATTCCTTTTGCGTTTTATATATATTGAGATAATTAAATATAGCTTACATAATCATGTTTGTAGGCTCAATAGATTTTTTTGTACGATGATTAAGACGAAATCCAGACTATCTTTTATATATAAAAATAGAAAATTTCAGTTTTTTGCGCCGAAGACATCGCCAAATTAGAAAAATGTAAAGTATCTCACGAACTACTGGATTTAAAAGAATTTACTTAGTACCATTCGATTCAGCATGAAAAAATACACTCAAACATGTTATCTTTTGAAAAATAACTACAAAAGCCGATTTTTAAGGAATTTTTTTAAAAGTCCGTTCTTTTTTTTACCCCTTTTAGGGGTGAAATTTTCAAAAATCCCTTCTTAGCGGCACTCGATGTTATAAGAAGTATTTTTACCCCAATTTTCAAGATTTTTGGTTCGGTAGATTTTTTTGTGCTGTGATTAATACGAAATCCAGACTTTTTTTATATATATAGATAAGGATTGAAAATTTCAGGTTTTTGAGCCGAACAAATCGCCAAACTAGGAAAATGTGAAGTATCTCACGAACTACTGGATTTAAAAGAATTTGCTTAGTACCATTCGATTCAGCATGAAAAAATACACCCAAACATGTTATCTTTTGAAAAATAACTACAAAAGCCGATTTTTAGGGATTTTTTTAAAAGTTCGTTCTCTTTTTTATCCCTCTTAGGGGTGGAATTTTCAAAAATCCCTTCTTAGCGGCACTCGATGTTATAAGAAGTATTTTTACACCAATTTTCAAGATTTTTGGTTCGGTAGATTTTTTTGTGCTGTGATTAATACGAAATCCAGACTTGCTTATATATATATAGATAAATAACGACCGCCAGGTTACATGTGAGGCATAAAATCATCATTTTCTTTCAGTCGCGCTTATGTGGTGCGTATATGACATCTGTGCCAAATCTCGCAGAATTAATTTTAAAAATGGCTCTAATAACTGTTAATAACATGTTGTTTGTTTAATTGAATATTAGATTTTACCAAACAATGCTGTTTTAAGCAATAAAAGGCATAAGCCGGAGCATTGTTCACAATTATATTCTCCCTCTCTCTCTTTTAGGTATATTTCGTAAGAAATACTACCTATTGCAGACGTTACCATGGTACGACTTTTGAAAAATTTCTTCATAACTTTTCACTATATGACCCCAGAAATCCCAAACCACCCCCATCCAAAAGGTTTACATACATATATACGTATGTACTAAAGTTTGACAGCACAATAAAAATCACTATTATACACGAATCGTGTTCAAACTAATCATATACATTTAGATGGTTATTATCTCAACGAGGATTGCAAATGAGAAAAATCGGCCCAATTGAATGAAAATGGGAAGGGTTCAAAAATTTATAATTCCTCCTTAACATGGCTTTGACAAAATCAGGTTTTACAGAACAATGGCCGGAAAAAATAAACATTTTTCGTTATAATAGTTGCCAACAATAAAAAAAGGCAATAAAATTCTTACTGAACCAATTACTTTAGTGTTGGAAGATTTACACGTGAAAAAAAAAAAAAAAAAAAAAAAAAAAATTAATTGACGAATTAAAAAAAAATTGAGTATTACGCCATAAGTTTTCTATTTCAAGATTTCCATATGAAAACTAAAAATAAAATAAATAACTTGACAGATTTTTTAAAGCAAATATTACGTCATATTGGAAAATAATGGATGAAAAGCAGGTGAATATCTATAACGTTATATGAGTTTGTTAAAACGTATTGACACATGATAAAAACCAGACTATAAAAATATGCCATATAAGTGAGAGGCAAAGTGTTCAAAAATTGACAAACGAAAATAAATCACCTAAATGATATTCACGTTCGATAGTCAATCTGTGCAATCATTGTAACATTCTTTAATTTAGTAGTGTAAGATCAGAGAACGTTTTAATTCCTGTTGTCAACGGTCTCATTTCCCTGCCAAAACTGCACTATTAATTTTCAACTAAAAGAGTTTCATTATATAAGCTAAATTTTGTCCAACGCTTAGGATAGTTTAATATCGCAATGACATTAACTTCGTTTTCAGCAATAAGCAAGTTCCGGCTGAAAGTTCATATTGTTTAAAATACGAGTTAAAATTCACCATTTTCTTTCACCCAAAGTTTATTCGGAAAAATTGACTAGCGCAGCGGACATAGCCTGCTAATTATAAAACAGTAAGCCTCTAAACTTCGGCTCGAAAGAATTTAAAAAACTATTCGATGGATTTTTTTGAAGACTGTATCATTCGATAGCAAATATTACCACGGTGGTTTATGAGTCAAAAATATAGGGATAACAGTGATTTTTGGTAATAAATTTCTCATTTTATTGATATTTTTGACGAAAGGGTTGCAACAACTAATTTTTTGGCGAAAATTATCGTTACTAAAAGAATCAAAATGGCTATCTCTGATAAAAAACGATAAATATATATATATATATATAAAAAACCCTTATAACTTATTTGATTTAAAATAAAGAACAAAAATTAGTTTAATGAAAAACATTATTATGAAATGAAAGTATTTAATTAAAATATAAAAATAATATTCGTAATGGTAAAAAATTAATTCAGTGTGAAGGAAAGTTTTGAATTGACGCAATATTTTGTTGTTTATTACTTTCGCACAGGTTTAAAGAAAAAAGCATCTCAAAAATTTCATTAAATAAAACGTAAATAACTTTTTTCTTTTCTTTCTTTTTCTTCTTTTTTTATGTAATTCTTCCATTAAATGTCTTACAGAAGAAATTCGCAGAATTAATTTTAAAAATGGCTCTAACTGTTAATTGTGTTGTATTTGTTTCATTGGGTGTTAAGTTTTATTTTTTTTGCCAAACTATTCGATTTTAGGCTAAAAAGGCATAAGCCGGAGCAAGGTTCGCAATAACTATGTTCTCTCTCTCTTTAGATAAATTTCGTAAAAAATACTCGATTTTTTTTTTTTTTTTTTTTTTTTTTTTTTCAAACTGTATCACTTTTATCTAACTGTATCATAATTATCGTTAATAAAAAAATCGAAATGACTATTTCTGATAAATAATAACATAAACATCTCGAAAATAAAAACTGATAAATTTAAGGAGAAATAATACTAGGAAATGAAAATATCTTTAATTTAAGCTTAAAAATAATATTAGTAATGGTTAAAAACTAATTTAGTGTGAAAGAAAGTTTTGAGTTGATTGAACATTTGTCTGTTTATCTCTTTTGCGCCAAGCTTAAAGAAAAAATCATCTCAAAAACTTCATAAGATCAAATGTAAATAACTTTTTTTTTTTTTTTTTGACATATTTTTTATGTGATTCTTCCACTATATGTCTTGCAGAAGAAACTCGAACACAGATGTCATATATGCACCTCATTGGCGCGATTTTTTTCTGACGCCAATTCAGCGAAAACATCGTTTTCAAATACCAGTTGCTTATATATTTTTTAATTATTTTCGATTATTTTAAAAAGAAAATAATAATAAATAAAAAAAGTTTAGTTAATAATTATAGAACAAAACTATTTAAAGCCTTTAAAAAAGAAAATAAAAGTAAAAAAAAAAAAAAAATTATAATAAATAAATAACGACTTCCAGGTTACCATATGAGGCAATAAAATCACCATTTTGTTACAGTCGCGCATATGTGGTACATACATGACATCTGGGCCGAAACTCGCAGAATTAATTTTAAAAATGGCTCTAAATGTTAAGAACATGCTAAATGTTTAATTGAGTATTAAATTTTACCAAACAATGCGATTTTAAGCAATAAAAGGCATAAGCCGGAGCAATGTTCATAACTATGTTCTCACTCTTTCTCTTTTAGGTGGATTTCGTAAGAAATACTAATACTACCTACTGCAGTCGTTACCATATGGTACGACTTTTGAAAGATTTCTTCGTAATTTTTCACTATATGACCCCAGTGTCATATCTTCAGAGATTTTGTTTGTTTATTTCATGGGATCTACACCCGCGCACTGTAACTCTAAGTCAATGTAAATATTAAGCAAAAGTTTTGTTTTTGTATTTTGGCAATTTCGGTTTTTTTTTTTTTTTTTTTTTGTTAAATTTTTTGAGAGTTCTTGTTTGTGTGCAATAAATGTGTTTTTGATTTTTTAAACGACTGGATGTTTTTCGTTTGCAGACTCCAGAATTATTTTAATGTTATGATTTCTTAAATCTATTTTAAGCCTTATTCAATTACTGCTGTTCCAGATATGCTGCTAGCGTAATAGAGTTATCGTTGCATAAAAGATAACGTAATATATTTTTTAGTACCCTCGGCGAATACCGGGGATTGTAAAAATGGCTAATATTGAAGATCTTAAGAAATTAAGAAAAGGTGAAAGAGCGGCTTTTACGAAAGCTTATAATAAAGTAGAAGAGCTGAAGCCTTAGAAAGTGTTGATATTTGCGAACTGGAAGCAGAACTGGATGTTTTCAAAGTGAAAGCTGATCGTTTAGAAAAAACCCATTCAAATATTCTTGAACTTCTGCCCGATAAAGAATTTGATGCAGAATTTGAAGTTGTAGAAGATTTTCGGGATAAAGCTATACGAATTCAAACGAAAGCAAGAAGAATAATCAACGGTCAACAAAACGTGAGTAGTGTTTTAAATTCAACTAATGATGACTCTGTTGTAATTAATACTGTCGAAAATATTACTGTTGATAAAAGTAAGTTTAAATTGCCTAAATTAGAATTACGAAAATTTGATGGCGATATTAAAGAATGGCTTTATTTTTGGAGCCAATTTGAAAAAATTCATGTTGATTCTAGTATTGAAGATTCACATAAATTTCAATATTTGTTACAGTCTACAGTTGAAGGGTCTCGTGCTAGAGAAGTGATTGAAAGCTTTCCGCCAATTGGCGAGAACTATCCAAAAGCAATTGACTGTTTGAAAACTCGTTTTGGTCGCCATGATTTACAAGTAGAGGTTTATGTCACAGAATTATTGAAATTAGTTTTAAAAAATGCCAATTCAAATTTTTCCTCGAATAATTTGTGCGCATTGTGTGATAATCTAGAAACCCAAATTCATTGCACTTGAAACGCTTGATGTTACAACTGCCGAATGTGCATGTTTACTTTATCCTTTAGTTGAGTCTTGCATGCCAGAGGATTTGCTTAGAGCTTTTCAGCGAGGTTTAAATTTTGATTCTGGTGATGATTCCAAAAAGAGATTAGATGCTTTATTAAAATTTTTGAAAACTGAAGTTGAATCAGAAGAGCGGATTAATTTAGCTACGACAGATTTCGGTTTGACGGATGCAACGTCATATAAAAGTGGAAGCAAATTAAAGAAAGACAAAATATTTACGTCGGCTAGTTTGTTGAGCTCTTCAGATGGTGCAGAGAAACTTGCGTTTTCTGTAACGGAAAACGTGAACTTTTAAACATGAATGTTTAAAAGTCGGACATAGGGTAGGAAAATGTAGGTGCTTTGTGAAATGCATGATCTGCAATAAGAAGCATTATGCAGTTATGTGCACCGAGTCAAATAAAAAGGTAAATAAACGTGCATCAAATAATGTGGAAAAAGAGGTTAAAGAGCAGGATAATTCACTAAATTTGGCGAGTATTTCGAAAGCGCCACAAGTTTTGCTGCAGACTTAAAAAGTTAAAATAAAAGGTAAAAATTGTAATTTAATCGTAAGAGCTATGTATGATTCGGGATCGCAAAAGTCTTATATTAGAAAAGAAAGTATCCGTTTTAGGATTAGCACCTTTAGAGCAGCAAATTTTTCGCATGCACTTTTTGGAGGAGAAAAGATCAACGAGAAGTTTCATAATGTATACAAAATTGAACTAGGAAACTTAGATGGAAGTTTTAATTGTAATTTTGACGTAGTTGATCAGGATATTATTTACAATGATGTTCCTTCTGTCTCGTACGGACCGTGGATTAAAGAATTGCAATCTATGAATATACAAATGTTTGACATCGAAAATAATTCTGGGCCAATTGATATTCTTGTTGGAGCAGATGTTGCTGGTAGACTGTTTACTGGAAAGAGAAGAGTTCTATCCAGTGGATTAGTAACCATGGAAACCTATCTAGGATGGACTCTCATGGGGAAAACTGAATTGCGTTCTGAAAAAGAAGATACAGCTATAATGGTATAAGACCTCCAGTCGGCTTGTGCGGTAGCGGGTCGAAAAATAGCGGCAAGAGGCTGGATCAGATTTCACTAGAATTTATTTGGTTCATTACAAGGAAATCTATTCCAATTATAACAAAATAAAAGATGGGTTCTCCACAACAGATTGAAAAGATTGTTCGTACTGCGTTAGAAGTGGCTTTACCGCCACTCGTTAATATAATAAAAGTTTATCCGGAGTTGTTCTCCACTAGTCCTTTACCATAGGCATTAACCGCCTATTAATTCGTCTCCAAGAGTGAGACACCAGTCACTGCTCTTTCTGTGTCCGAGAAGCCAACTCCTCCGTCTCCACACCCAGCCTCCGAACAGAAAAAGTCCCTTAGAGCATTCCCTCGCTCTATTTATCCCGTTTTCCCTCATCCATCATTCCTCGGGATGATACGCCTCTTTCTCTCTTGCACAGTGGTCGTCTTTACTGGGGAAATATCTTTCTCCTACTTGTGGAAATCATCGCCATAGCGGTCTCTCTCAACACTTCAAAGGCCCATCTTCTGTGGGGTCTAAAATCGGCGGAACGATCATATGCATTAGTCGAAGAGTTCACTTTAAGTGTTCTATGGAAATCGGCTGACTTCTTATGTCTACTTTGAGAGTGGAGAAAGATGTATTTCTCCTTTTGAGAATTCTCCGGGATTTCCCGACGTGGGGGGTAATTTTGGAAGCGTGGGAATGAAATTCATCACAACACCCCTTCCGCCAGTCTGATATTGGGCTGCAAGACACAATATCTGTAAGGGAAAGGTTAGCTCATTAAACTTGGGTGGCCCCGATATATTTTTAAATCTTTAAAATCCCTTTAGTTTGTTTCTGGTTTTTTTTTCATTTAACAGGATCTTTCCCTCGGTATTCGTTTAATTTATCTACACAATAAAGTACACAATTATAAATTACAAAATACAGATAATTAACATGAAAACATATATACAATTGGATTTTCTGATAGATTTTACTCTATCCTACTTAAATAATCCACATGGGGTATGTCCTCTCCTGGACGATGTTTTATAGCGTAATGATAGGGTTGCAGGGTGAGTGCCCAACGTAAAAGGCGAGGGTTATTGCCTGCATTATTCTTTAAGAATATTAAAGGATTATGGTCGGTCTGTATAGAAAACTTCTGACCGTCAATATAATGTCTTAGCTTCTTTATTGCAAAAATTATAGCGGCGCATTCGCGTTCTGAAGTGCTAAAATTCTTTTCTACATCAGTGAATTTCCTACTTAGAAAAAGTATCGGATGCTCTTCTGAGCCTTGTCTCTGGGCCAGTATTATATCCATAGTCTTTTCTGAAGCATCCGTTTGTATTATAAATTCTGATTCATAATTGGGGGCGTATAGCACGGGATCTTCAGTTAATTTCTTTTTTAATTTCTCAAAAGCTTCCCCCATTTCGCTGCTCCAAACTGTTTTTTCCCTTTTGTTTTTTTCCTTTTAAAGCACTCGTAAGAGGTTCAACGATGTCGGCATAATTTTTGATGTAGCGGACATAATAACCTGTCATTCCCAAGAATCTCCTTATTTCAGTTTTGTTTCTCGGTGTTGGCAGATCTACGATAGTCCTGATTTTGACATCCGAAGGTTTTCGTTGTCTCTCCCCGACGATATGTCCGAGATATTTTACTGTCCCTTGTGCGAATTTACATTTTGTGATTTTAATTTTCAACCTAGCCTCTTTAATCCTAATTAAGACTGTCCTTAAATGTATGAGATGTTCCTCCCAACTGTTTGAAAATACTGCTGTATCGTCCAGATAAGGAAGACAATATTCTTCTAGTCCGTGTAATAATTTGGACATGAATTTAGAGAATCTATACGAAGCCCCTATTAATCCAAAAGGCATTACCAAAGGTAAATAACTCCCAAAATTCGTGACGAATGCGGCGAGTTTCTGCGCTCTGGGGGTCATAGGAATTTGCCAATAACCTTTGGTTAAATCTAGCACAGTTATGTATTTCGCATTTGCGACCCGTTCCACTCTTTCTTCAATGTTGGGAAGCGGAAAAAATTCAGGTTTAGTGATAGCATTTAATTGTCTATAGTCAATGCACGGCCGTGGATCTTTGCCAGGGGTCTCCACTAAAATCATGGGGGAAGTATAATCTGATTCCCCCTCTTTTATTATTTTTAATTCTAACATTCTTTTGATTTCTCTCTTCAGGATTTCATTTTGTCTAACGGAGGTACGATATGGTCTCGTTCTCACCGGTTTATCTTCGCTCAATTCTATGTCATGTTCGATCATGTTCGTTGTACACCGTAAAAAAAATGAGCCTTTTGCTGCATCGTCACTCCACCGCTTTTATAGAAAACGATTACTTTACTGTGTTATGGAGCATTCTCATTGGTCACAAAAGAGATATTCTATAATAGCTGTGGAGTGACGCTGCAGCAAATGGGTCAAATTTTTTAAAGTGTAGCGCTATTGAAATAATCGCCACGGGTGATTTTCAGGAAACGCTATTCCTACAAAAGACGAGGAATTCGACGTCAAAAATTCTGCCCAATCAGTTTCGATTAGGGAAAATCGCGTTGGAAAAGCCGAAATATGTATCGATTTAATATGATCGATTACGAGGATTTGAAATAAACATCAAATACAAAAGTTACGTATTTTTGTCCGTAGAATCCGAATCTGCAATAAAAAAAATGGGGGTTATAATTTAAGATTTCAAAGTTGGACCCCCTCTGATTCCCAGGGGGTCGGTTGCGAAGGTCAAATTTGGTATCACTGAGTAGCTTATTTAAAAATATTTAACACGTATATTTACGTTTTTCAATCTCATATATATTTCTCGAGTTATTCGGCCGTTTCCAGACTTTTCGGACACCCTGTATAAGCTAAATTATGTCCAACGCTTAGGATAATTTAATATCGCAATGATGTTAGCATATTGTTTAAAATATGAGTTAAAATTCACCGATTCTTTCATCCAAAATTTATTCGGGAAAATTGACCAGCGCAGCGGACATAGCCTGCTAGTACATAATAATTTTATTTAAGCTTACGTGCAACAATTAGAAGAAATGAAATTTCAATTTTGAAATTTACGCTATTACAAATTTTTAAGCTTCTAAATATCGCACATTTTCAATTTTTACACCACCGTATAGAGAAAAAAGTGTACATTTAAATGAAATTTGTTTAAAAGCTGTATCTAAATTTATTTTTGAAATATTAATTTATTTTTGTAGTTTTAATATCAAATTTGTAATTGTGGAAGTACTCCATTTATTTTAAAAGTAATGGAGTAAAAAAAGTAAATTGTAAAAAATGAAATAATTTTTATTGTCTGGGCGTAGCGAAGTCTTATACTCAGAGTACGTAACGATATTAAAAGTCAAAAAAATTCTTTCGTCAAGCAAATCTCAAAAAATACTTGTCGGATTTTGATTCTGTTTGTACCAGAAGGTACCTATGAAGGTAATCTGATGAATGCACCGACTTTTAAAAATTAATTCCAAATAGTTCAAAAGTTATATTAAAAAAAATTATAAAAAAGCACAATTTATTTGCATACGTCACAGAAATTTGGTGTGCATGATTTTCACCAGCTGGATATTTTCGTAGATAACCGAATCAGTACATGGAGTAAATAGTAATCATTTACGCACTCAGAAATATTGAATGCAATAAAACATTTTAAAATTTAATCATGCAGGAAAATAAAACTTATTTTTTTATATTAAAAAAAAATTTCATAAAAACTTTGATTTTGAGATTTTGTGATAATCTGTTAATAACATTTTTTGATCGCTAAAAGAATGTTTTATATATTTCGCTCGTGAAAATTAGAAACAATTACGTTTTTAAATAACTAGGGGGGCCCCGCCCCCCTGCTCGCTATGCTCGCCAACCCCCCGCGTAATCGCTTCGCGATTCCAAATTATTGGCTACCCCTGCTTGCTGCGCTCGCCAATACCCCATGGTATGAATAAGCAGTTGCAGACCTTTCAAATGATGTGTCACACGACTGGTGTTGTAAAGAAATTAAAAATGTGCCCCCCTGGGGGGCAGAGTGGGAGGCGACACAAAAGACATCCATAATATGAATAAGCAGCTGTAGACCTCTCAAATAATGTGTCACACGACTGGTGTTGTAAAGAAATTAAAAATGTGCCCCCCTGGCCCCCTTTGAACACAATGACACAGTTTCATCAATGTGTTCAAATGATGTGTCACACAATTTGTGTTCTAAAGAAATTACAAAATGCGCCCCCTCTGAGGGCAGAGGGGGGGGGGGTACACACAAGATATCCATAATATGAATAAGCAGTTGCAGTTCTCTCAAATGATGTGTCACACAATTGGTGTTGTAAAGAAATTAAAAACGTGCCCCCCGGGGGGTGAGTGGGGGATGACACACAACGCATCCATAATATGAATAAGCAGCTGCAGACCTCTCAAATGATGTGTCACACAACTGGTGTTGTAAAGAAATTAAAAATGTGACCCCCCCCTGGGGAGAGCAGAGTGTGGGGGTGACACACAAGACATCCATAATATGAATAAGCAGTTGCAGACCTTTCAAATCTTGTGTAACACGACTGGTGTTGTAAAGAAATTAAAAATGTGTCCCCCTTGGGGAGCAGAATGGGGGATAACCACAAGACATCCATTATATGAATAAGCACTTGCAAACCTCTCAAATGATGTATCAAACGACTGGTGTTGTAAAGAAATTAAAAATTTGGCGAAATATTACAGTTACCGCCAAGTTGGCGTCACTTTTGACAACTAATTTTGGTCGCCAAATTTGGCGATATATCGCCAAGTTGGCGACAAACTTGGCGAATGTTGGCGATGGTAACCTTTCCTCTCTTTATGGTAACCCATACGGCGATGCATAGACGGAGTCCTTTCCTGATTGGTCTATTCGACTCATGGAAGGAGTGGACAACCCGGATTCGTTAGTTCCGGAAATCTTCCACATCAGCATCATTCCAGGAGTCATTCCTTTTAAGGCTAGTTTTTTTTTACTATAGAAGGAAAAGTTTCTTCTATGACGTCATTTTCCCTTATATTTATTTTTATTGCATGTTTTCTTTCAACTTATATTTTGTTTGTGTGTGGAAGTCAATTCTGGTCACAAATTTTTCGGCACGGATACCACAAGCGCATCAAATTTGGCGCATTTTTTTTCAAAGCCCATTTGGCGAAAACTCCGTTTTCAAATAATGCTTACATACACATTTTTAAATTATTTTCTATTTTCAAAAAGAACTTACAGTAAATAAAAAAATAATAACAATTAATAACTATAAAAAGAAATATTTTACATTATAAAAAAAGGAAATGAAAGTAAATAAACATTTTATGAGTAAATAAACAAATAATAAATACAGCCGGGTTACCATCTCAGGTAAAATAATGCCATTTTGACGCCAATTATGTACCCTGGTGCATATGTGACAACTTTTCCTATTTTTCAACCATTTCCTATTGGCATACAACTTTGAAATTTGGAATATGTATGCATACCTGGGAGCAATACTGGAATTAGAAGTTGAATTTTTTTTAATTCGATCCAAAAAGGAGCATCGGGGGCTATTTTTTAAAGATTTATACAAATTATACTGCATAAAACAGCCACTTACCTATTTTTATGTACAAGAAGAAGTAAGTGATATATAAAAACAATTATAGTATACATAAATAAAATACTTGCGATAATATACTAGAGATATAAGCACCGGGTTTGGCGAGATTTTTTATGCCAATTAGGCGAAAAAGTCGTTTTGATTACCAGATACATATAGAATGCTATAATAACACGTTATTTATGTATTTCAAAATGAAACAAGTTGGAAATTGCACGTGAAGCGTAGCAAATGAATGATAACGAAGTTTTAAAAATATTACTCTCATATATCAATCTCATAAAATTGTAAATAGTGAATTAGAATTAAAACTCTCATCAAACAATGTTCTCCCTCCCTGTACCATTATGTAATGGAATACTTTTGTGTGGCTTTTTAAATCAATAACAAATGTTATTTGCACCCTAAATTATGTAAAATGTATACTATAATATGTACTTCATAGTTGCATATAAATTTTATTAAGTTCGAATGAGTGTAACACCATTAAAATGCATTTGAAACATTTTTCCCCATTGACCGTAATGTAACGAATTACTTTTGATTGTCCCTGTAATTGGTCTATGCATCCGATTTTGATAAAATTTGAAAAAACTCGGCAAAATTATGTAATAATTATGTATTTTACATTTCAAACGTATAAAATACATTTGAAACTTTTTCTCCATTGACCATAATGTAATTGAATACTTTTGATTGCCCCTGTAATTGATCTATGCACCCGATTATCAAACAATTTTAAATAACTGGACAAAATTACATAATAATTATGTATTTTAAATTTCAAACGATTAAAATGCATTTGAAGCTTTTTTCCCCATTGACCGTAATGTAATGGAATACTTTTGATTGCTCCTGTAATTGATCTATTCATCCGATTTTCATAAAATTTGAAATGACTCGACATAATTATGTAGTGATTATGTATTTTTAATTTCAAACGATTCGGTTGGGTAGTTTTTGCGTTGTTATATGCGGACAGACGGACGGACTGAACGACCACTATAGGTGCTACGTATTTACATATTTACGAACGCGCCAAAAAAAAGGAATAAACGAAACATTTTCTGTTATTAAAAAAAAAAAGAAATAACAATCAATAAATGATAATATTTTTAGAAAAACAATTTATTATAACATTTATATGATAACCAGCATGTTAGGCAACTGAACGCCATTTTGGCACCAATTAGGTACCTTGGTCTGTATAGGGCATATATGTACCATATTTATTTGTAAAACTGAGCATGAACGTTTACCAAGTGTGTTTTCATAGTCACTTATATCTTTTTGCAACATAGCGCACCTTTCAAAGCCAAAACTGCACAAAAGAAAAAAAAATCAATATTTGCAGTTTTTTTTATGTAATACACATTTCGTAATCAGTAGGCTCGATAATCAGACCTCGTTTTTTTGCTTTAAAAGATGATATTTCATACGACGTCTTTTTTGGATTCGTCGTTTTTCCATATTTGATAGTATACGTCTACTCGTTTTGTAACTTTTTTTTGTAACTTTCTTCTTTATTAACAGCGACATTTGGATTTCCTATTTTAATAAAAATTCTTCTAAATACAAAGAATTTTGTTAAAATAAATAAATAAATGAAATACGGATATCTATTGCTCAAAGCATAAAATTTTTCCTATTGAGTTAATAAAAATCAGTAAAAACATAATTTTTATGATAATAAAAAGATGACTTATGTAATAACAGTGTCATATTATGTACGTTATGGATTAAGTATGAATATTTCTCCACCATTTATAAATAATAATAATAATAAAATAAAATGCGGACAGACCAAAGTCTATATTTGACTGAAAACAACAACCATTTTCTAAATGCTTTAAAAAAATGGCCAATGAAAAGTGATATTTCAAAAGTATTATGAAATTAGTTAAAAACCATTTATTTTAAACTAAATGAATAAAAGATTTATATTTTTAATGAAATAAATGGGATTTGAAGAATTATTGGAAATTTATCACCATAGATGTATCAATATTACAATCAGTACCTTGTATGCAAAATGGAACAGTTAGTAAATACTTTTTGTACCCGAAAAATCGTCGTTGCTTTTTTTATGGTTAAAAAGTATATTACAAAATATTCCTATACAGAGATGCCAAGCCCCCGCTTATTGTACAGCAGAATTTTCTTATAGGAAAAGTTATTTTTTAAATCCGCAGAATGTTCCAATTTAATTTTTCTGTATTAAAATACCGGTGTTCAAAATGCCGGAGACTTGGCAGCTCTGCCTATAACATTTTAATTAATCACAGTACTTTTTTTAATCGAATTCAAATTCAGTGAAGACAACGTTTTTTGGCCAAAAGCAGCTTTTTTCCACATGTGTAACTACGATACAATTCCTTGATGCTGAAATAAAATGTTTTGACTTACGCAATTATTGCTTCCTCTTATTTATTTATTTGAATTTTAAATAAGATGACTCTAAATCGTGTTTCTTAAATGTACGGAAAAAATGCATTTCGAGAGAGGGCGAAAAGAACAATATTTGGCGATTTATTACCTGCGTTTAACTAAGTGTCATACTACCTTGTATTTAATACTCTTCACAATACTTCTCTGTTATATGGACTTAGGCGCTTTTATAAAAAGTTTAACGTAATTCGAGTATAAGAAAGTATGAGTTTTTTACTGAATAATACAAATTAATGAAAAATGAATACTAAGAAATACTAGTAAAAGAAAAATGAAGCATTATATTGATCTGTGTATATTTAAAAATGCATCTGCTAGCACTAATTAGATAATTTATGTGTATATAATAGGAGATAAATAGCTTTTGATTCTGTATTTCTATGCTATAAAGCATTAACGTTTGTGTGTTTTTCGTTATCATTGGGAGTACTTAGCCGATTTAAAAAATAATGTGAGCAAAAAATGTTGGTAACTACCTTTGCTGCAAAATGTACTATATTTTGCGTAGGAACAATAATCACCATCAATGCACGAGTAAAAAAAGTTCTAAAATTGAGAATTTTTTTATGTTGATATGACTAAAAGTTTTAAATCTTTTTTTTGGTGGCAACTTTTAAGATATAATATTCTCGTTATGAACGATTTCTAAAACATTCGACAATTTAATTTCACAAATTAAACATTTTTTTTTTATAGAAAAAGTTTTAAACCCAATTTATTGAGAATATTGCAATTTCTAAAATAGTGTTGGGGTCAGAAACTATAACTTTGGCATCACAGTAACTTATAAGATGTAAGTGCTCGTTTAGGACAAATTTTTATAAAAGGATTGCTTAACTCTTATCGACAACCTCATTGCATCCGTGGCAAACAGATATTCAACATTATAAACTATTCGGACGGATTTCACACCTTATAAAATACACTCCATTCTCTTCAAACATAATAGTTTATGTTATTTATGGTTTCTCAAATCGGTGCGAAGCTTCTGTTTATGCTCATGACATCATTTCAAAGAGTTATATTTCCAATATTGGAAAATTTGGTGTTTTATTTTCTGTATTACTTTTAACATTTTGCATATTTCCAATTTTATATCCATGTATAGTTTGCTTTTCTTTTATAAAAATAGTATATGCAACTTTATATATAAGATTTTGTAATTCTATGATTCAATATGCTTATTTTCATCATATTTTATCACAATTAATGACCAATTAAAGGTAACATCTCATTTTCTTTACTTATCGCAAGTTATTAAATGTGTATTCTCAGCAATATCGCTCAGACTAATCCCTCTGAGGGAAGTCCTAGTATCTATTTAAAGATGCGTGGCAACAATCAGAAGAGAAAAAACAACAACAAAATGAACTGATTTATTTAAAACAATAATATTTACATTAAATAATAGTCTTTTTCAAAATTTTATGGTTTGTTGTGTGATAAGAGGTATTCAGTTGTAAGTACCCAAAATTTGAACTCTCTGGCATGTATAGTTTTTGTGTACGGACTCTGTGACAGACAGATAGAGGACAGAGACGAATAAGGTTTCGTCAGATAAACGAAACCCTAATAAAGTATAACTATCACTTTTACGTGCAAAGGTTAAATCTTGACAGCACGTTCAAATTAAAAAAACAAAGTCTCCTTACATAAGAGATTTGCTATTCCATTCTCTGGAACAGCAACTCTCTGCAAGCCAGGGTGCGTAGTCTGGAAGGACTTGTAAGGACCTTTTACCAGAATTTTTTTAATGCAATATTTGTTTTATTTAACGAAAAAAAAATCCATTTTCAGGTGTAGCAATCAGTATTTTCTGAAATTTCTGATGCTAAAATAACTGAAATCCTCTGAAATTCTTGATGCCTAAGAAGTTTGGCAAGCTCTCTGATGAAACTTAGAATACATGTTAAACGAATGAGTATTTGACTTGGACTTACAAGGGGACCACCAAACATGGTGCTCACAGATTTTGATGATTTCAAAGTATGTTGTAGGGGTCACACCACTAATTATTCAGCTGGAAGGATTCCTTCAAATGGGCCTTAGTTTTTGAGAAATTATGGGTTAAAGTTTAGCGCTCATTTCAAATAGCCGTTAGTAGGGCGAACAGAATGTGGCTCGGTGACGCTGCGGTAACGAGCGAGACTCCGGACTCGGACTTGGCGGGTTCAATTCCAAGTTAGAACTTTTTTTTTTCTTTATATGCTTTTTACACGTTGCATATTTTAAGCAGAATTGGGAATTCTACAGCTTTGAACTTTTTGATATTTTCTTAATAAATTAAATTTATATTTTCGAATTTATTTCAGGAAAATTTATTTTTGTGCAATTTTTAAACTAATATTTTTATTGACAAAACTGCAAAACTAATTTATGCCTAGAACTCTTTTTTATTAATTATTATGTAATTTCTTTTTTTTATTAAGCATAATTCTGAAATAATAATTTTTCTTTTTTCTATCGCCTTTTTTGTGGAATTTTTTTAAATGAAAATTTATCCTTTTTTGTATAAATTATATAAAATAATTTTCAGGTGCAATTTCTGAAACACTTATAGGATTAGTTAATTCAAATAATGCATATCTTCGAAAGTGTAATAAATATTAATGCAGTAGTGCTAAAATATTATCCAATTTTTTACTAATCTTTAAATACATTTATCTCTAAAGTTCAACAAAAACATTATTTATCGTTTGCACAAATAAGAAATGACAGATTACATTAAAAAAATTATACATGCATTTTTATTTTAACAAATTAAAACACTATTAATAAAAAAATAAACTAGATCGGAAAAGTCGTCTGCTAATGATTTCAATGAGATGAAATTTAAGTTACATAAAAAATGTATATGTATTTATTTTATTCGTCTGCTTTTATTTTCTCGGTAAAATCACGCAAAAATAGAAATTCTTTTTACTAATGTCATTTAGCTTCTTTTGCAGACAAATAAAAGTAAGAAAAATCATGCGTTGAGCATAGATTATGAAGCACTTTCCAACACTTAATGAAATCTTTAACAAAACTTTGTTATTTAGGGAAATAATAGTGTATAGTCAAATATACCCAAATATGTATTCCAGTACTTTTGAACAACCTTGTATTTCATATGTCAGTTGATATAATGGGAAAATTTAGTTTAGCAAGAAAATACCCAGTAACTTGAAATTTCTTTTTCAGCAATTCATACTATTGGATGGAAACATACTTGAATACTTTTGAACAACCCTGTATTTCATATGTCAGTTGATATAATGGGAAAATTTAGTTTAGCAAGAAAATACCCAGTAACTTGAAATTTCTTTTTCAGCAATTCATACTATTGGATGGAAACATATTTGAATACTTTTGTTCAGCCCTGTAGTTTACATTGTACCTTTATTACACGTCAACATTAGGCTAAAATTTATTGTTAACTAAAACACTTTTAAAACAACTGAAATCACATTCTCATAAATTATCATTCATAGGCGTCCCTGTACCGAATTCTTTGCGTGGCCCTGTATATCGTTTTATCTATATTCTGCAAACATTTTTCAATAAATTGAATGAAGCTCAGCGTAAAAATGCATAGCTTATTTAAGAACCACGTTTAAATAATTTACGCTCGTATTCAGTAACGTTGGTGAGCTCTTTTGGGTAGCCCTGTATATCAACTATAACATTTATGCGCACCATATAATGTGCATATATTTAGCGAAATATAAACGCGAAAATCATAATTAACCCTCTGACAGTCTTCCAAAAGGGCAAAATTGTAATGTTGTTTTCTCAACATTTTGTTTTAATTGCTAAAAAAAATATGACTAATTCAAAATTATAGAAAAATCTTATTTACGAATATGAATGTTATCCTTGAGTGTGTTAATCATTGCACAATGTATTAAAAATCCATTAAAGCAACTGAGTTATATCATTTTAATACCGTATTTTCGGGTGTATAGCCCGCATCCTGTGTATAACCGCACCCCTAAATCGAGCAGTGCTTTAAAAAAGTTCATGTATAACCCGCGGAGATGCATCGGTGTATAGTCCGCGGGCTATACACCATTTACGAACGTATATTTCGACCAGGGTTCGAAATTAGAAGCCATTAGTCATAATTTTTAACACAAATTTACCAAATTTTTTCGTGATGCATAATATCTATAGTAATTGGGCTAAAAAATTAAGGTTATCAGTACCGTAATTTTCGGAAGAAACGCCGCGGCGTTTACGTGTTTTAAGATAAAATTTCAAGCGATGCGGTGTTTACGCGCATTTTTTTTTTCAAAGAAGCGTGATATTTTTAAAAAAATTTTCCGAGAATTTAAAAAAATCGGAGATAAATTCAAAACTTCGGACATAAAATGTATACGTATCTTAGGTCTTTGGTTCCCAAAAGGATCGAATCCTCGGAATCGATCCGAAATGCACAAACTCCGAAAAGGAACGATTCCTCGGACTCTATCTGGAAAGAAACGACTCCGGGAAAGTTCGATTCCTAGAACTCGTTCCGAAATGAAACGACTCTGTAAAGGAACGATTCCTTGGAATCGTTTCGAAAAAGACTGACTGCTCTGAATCGTTCCGAAATAACATAACTCACGCACTTTTTTTTATTCTTTGCAACAGGGTAAGGTACCAACTCCGAAAAGGAACGATTCCTCGGACTCTATCTGAAATGAAACGAATCCGGAAAAGTTCGATTCCTTGAACTCCTTCCGAAATGAAACGACTCTGTAAAGGAACGATTCCTCGGAATCGTTTCGAAAAAGAACGACTGCTCTGAATCGTTCCGAAATGATATAAATCACGACCTTTTTTTTGTTCTTTGCAACAGGGTCGGTAGATTTTTTTGGAAAAATAAACTAAAATGATCTTAAATTCAGAATTGTCGAGATTGGAAGGGTTCCGGATTTTGGATTTTGTACTCTACAAACACAATGGCTATTATACATCTATCAGTGCAATAATTGGCGATAGTTGCGACAGTTCTTCCAAATCCAGAAATAACTGTATTTAAGCAGTAAAAAAAAGCATTTACAAACATGGGAGAACTCTCTAAATTTCAAGGCATAGCGAAAAAAAATTACAAATTTCGATGTTTTTTTTCAAATTTTTTAAGGTTTAAAAATCGTAGAAAAAATATCACGATTTCCAATTTTTTTTAAAAAATCTTTGTATAACCCGCACCGTTTACAAGCCGCAGCGGCTTTTTGGGAGTTTTTTTCTTGTATAAGCCGCGGACTATACACCCGAAAATACAGTAATTGCTTGCATTGCAGTGAAACCTGGAGCTTGGGGAACGTCTATAGACGGGCTTGTCAGTGAGAGGGTTAAAGTTAAAATGCATTTCATCCCTCCATCAGCCATCATCGGACACATATACGGTACTTCGGAAACAATATACTACTTGAAATCTTTTGTGTGGCCCTGTAAATGCTATGTACTTCATATTATGCAAGACAGTAGCGTATAATTTATATTAAGCTTTAGTGACATAGTTCAATTTTATTATACATGAAACAGCTTAATATATTTAAAATATGTCACACACAATTCCCCCTAATGGAATCTTTTTGTGAGGCCCTGTAAATGAATAATAGCTACATTTTCACCTTATGTTTTATAGAATGCATATTTTAATATGTTTGACAGGGTAAAACATCTTTAAAATTTCTTTGAAGCGATTTTTCCCCATAGGCCGTAATGTAATGGGAAACTTTTGATTCGCCCTGTAGATAAACTGATCATGGTAGAAACTTCATTTTCGATAGGGTTCGTGCTAGGGTAAATGTCAATAATGTCCTAAAATTTCATTGCAATCCGAGTATATTAACGATTTTTCCCCATAAGACGTAATGTAATGGAAAACTTTTGATTCGCCCTGTAGATAAAATAATCATGGTAGAAACTTCATTTTCAATAGGATTCGTGCTAGGGTAAACGTCAATAACGTCCTAAAATTTCATGGCAATCCGAGTATATTAACGATTTTTCCCCCATAGGCTGTAATTTAAAGGGAAAATTTTGATTCTCTCTGTAGATAAACTAATCATGGTAGATACTTCATTTTCAATAGGGTTCGTGCTAGAGTAAACCTCAACAACGTATAAAAATTTCATAGCAATCCGAATATAATTAGGGGAGTTAGAGAGCGGACAGACGGCAAAGAAATAGACTGGTACAAGAACCTCAGCTTCGAAAACACGTAACTGCGCCATCTGTTGGTACCTTTGTAATCCTGCGCTACCATGCATAGCAGGAAAGCAAACATTACAGGATGAAGCAGTGCGCGCGCGCGCCCGCCGCGAGCCAAGGACGAAAGATAGTTTCGTTGATATGCGCGCGCAGACGCCGCGTTTTTTCTCCGGTCAAGAACACTTGCTTGTGTAGCGTGGGTCGGCCATCTTGCTTTATGCTGATACTCGCCGGCTCGTAAAAGCAGTGACTTTATTAAGCATTTACAGCTTTTTAAAACAGGGTAAGTGACAGATGCTTATGTATATGTTATTTATTTAAATGTTCCCATAAGTTTCCATTTTAATTTAAAGATCATTATCGCACTATTGTGTAGTTAAATGTAATCTATGCCATATATTATTAATACATTATTATTACGTATTTTTATATTAGTATGCATTTATATTAGTGTGCAACGCAATAGTATTATTATTCTTTAATTATTATAGTAGTAATATATAGAAGAGTATTATATAGTATAGTATTATTTAGTATAGTAGTATTGTATAGAATAGCATTATTATTATTATTCTGATTTTTCTGATCTTGTAACAGATCGCTGATAATGTGCAATAATTTAATATAATATAACAACGCAATAGTATTATTATTCTTTAATTAATATAATAGTATTATATAGTATAGTAGTATTGTATAGAATAGCATTATTATTATTATTCTGATTTTTCTGATCTTGTGACAGATCGCTGATAATGTGCAATAATTTAATATAATATAACAACGCAATAGTATTATTATTCTTTAATTATTATAATAGTATTATATAGTATAGTATAGTATTATACAGTATAATAGTATTGTATAGAATATCATTATATTCTTTTTTATTACAAATTAAAATAATGATTTTATCACAGTTTTTTAATAAAAGTGGAAACTTGTGTTAATATTTAAATTATATATAAATGCATAAAAATCTGTCGCTTACATTTTAAAATGAAGAGGGTGAAAAAATATATATTATTAACGTACTCATACTTTGAGTGAAAATGATTAATTGCAAAGAATTCGTTACTATCACGAATAAAATTTAAAAGAAAACAATACTTTTCAATTGTTAAATATTTTTCTTTCCTTTAAGAGAATAGCATCAGTTCTTTCATATCTATACATACATTTCCCCTTAATGAAACAAAAAATAATAGACACTCGTTAAATAATAATAATAATTCAATATATACTATAAGGTTGAAATGCGCGGGTCTCCCCCCTCCTTCCCCCCATCACGTGCTCCTCGCTGTGCTTCATCCCTGTAAAGTTTGTTTTCTAGCACTGCTCAAAGTAGCATAGGTTACGTAGCGGTGAAAGAAGTCTGCGTTTACATTGCGCCAATGAGAGCTTTCTATCTTTTTCCCTCTCTAAGATCTTTGCAGACGGCCATCCGGACAGACGGACAGGCGGAGAGACAAACCGAATGCATAAGACTTTTAAACTTTGTTGGAAAGTGCTAAAAAGACTTGCAATATTGGTATGTATATGTAGGATTAAAATGCTAAAAATACTGTAATGAAAGGAACCAGCACATAGATGTATTTATACGTTATATTTCATTCCGAAAAAATCGAAAAAGTAAAAATTGAAAAAATAAACTATCCCCATAAGAAAATATCAAAAAGTTCAAAGCTGTAGAATTCCCAATTCTGCTAAAAATATGCAACGTGTAAAAAGTATATAAAGAAAAAAAAATTCTAACTTGGAGTTGAACCCGCCAAGTCCGAATCCGGAGTCTCGCTCGTTACCGCAGCGCCACCGAGCCACATTCTGTTCGCCCTACTAACGGCTATTTGAAATGAGCGCTAAACTTTGACCCCTAATTTTTCAAAAACTAACGCCCATTTGAAGAAACCCTTCCAGCTGAATAATTAGTGGTGTGACCCCTACAACATACTTTGAAATCATCAAAATCTGTGAGCACCATGTTTGGTGGTCCCCTTGTTAGTAGGATCTTGTTGACTCTTTTGGGTAAAACAAAAGCATATAGTAAAAGACATTGAATTTCGTCTTTGTAATGTGTATATTTGTAAATATACCTATACGATATATTCATAAATACACTGGCCTCCAAAAGTTAAGTTACAACATGTTTTTCGAAGATCACTAGAAAAAAAATGGCAGTCAGATTAAACTTCATAATTTTTATGAATGACAATATTAAGCTTTAAAAAATCTTACGCAAAAATTACAGCTACCACTTTTATTTTATAGAAAAGCATAGGTATTTGTGAATGCGAGAAAAGTATGCAACTACGAAGCTTTCGTAATTTCACGTGCAAGTTTTGTTGTATTTGAACTATTGTTGTCAGTTTTGTTCACAACAACAAGTAGAGTCTAGAAATCTCTAGAAGTCGTTTGCCCGATTCATTAAGGTGGTGGGCGGTAGCAGGGCCGTAACTACCACCGAGGCAGACGGGGCACTGCCCCGGGGCCCCCACGCCAGAGGGGCCCCAAACTGGTGATTAAAAAACTATTGACTTTAGTTTCTCGTCTAACTATCCAGCATCTTGCTAAAAAAAAAAAAGAAAAAAAAAAAAAAAAAAAAAAAAAGAAATCAAAGTGCTAGAGTAAATGTTTCTGCGTGTCCGATGATATACTCCATACGCTTCGCATGCAAAAGCAGCTATAGAGCAGACAGCAGAATGTTGAGCCGATGTGTCATGTCGCGCCAGCATGTTAATTGATCCCACCGAAGCTAGTATAAGGAAAATAATATGGGCTTCTGATCGGTTGAATAATATAAAAAGCATCTAAAAAATTCTAGAAAATCTTTCTTTTTTATCTATTAATAAACACATGAAATCGAAAAGAAAAATCAAAATCCATATTTCATCTTTTAAGCTTATCATACTGTGTACATTTAAATAGCGGCGTGCGAAAACAAAACTGCGCCCGGGACAAAGTTTTAATTTGCCCCGGCGGGAGGGGCCTCACTGGTTTGCCCCGGGCCCCCCAAGTTTATAGCTACGGCCCTGGGCGGTAGGATTTAAGGAAATGGCATTGTCACAGGCCGATATTGCTAGACAACCCAATGTGTTTCACAGTATAGTTCAACGACTCTGGGATCAGTAAAAATCCATCCGAAGATTCTGTGTGCAGAAGGCATGTTGCAGGCCGCCCACGAGTTACAACACTTGCAGAAGACCGGTTTCTATCTCCTTCGGCCCGAAGGAGAAGACACACTACTATGCCGCAACTCATTGCAGACCACTTTGCAGCATCAGAGAGAAGAATCTCCGTTACTACGGTGCAAAGACGTCTTCACAATGCAGGTGTTGTGAATATTAGATGAGCTGTGATTACACATTTCCTTTTTAACAAAATAAATCTTTATTAAACATATGAGAAATTCAACTGTATAAATGTCATAACATATTGTAAATGAAACATATTAAATATTATATTTGATGGCCGATCCACGGCCTTTAACAACGCGACACTTCATCGACGAAGTCTTACAGCAAGTGACCGAAAAGTTCCACTGAGTTCTTCAGCAAGCTGCATTCTCGCCAAAAGCATGCCACACAGGACCCGAGGACGCCAAACCGGAGGATGCTAATGTCCCATTCCACTCGCTATCCGCTAAAACTCTGAAATGTTCTTGTCCCGTTCCATTCACTCACCGCTACAACACTAAACGGAACAATGATTCAGTTTCCATTTTTCAGATCAGGATAATAAACGTCGCTATACAGGTTTCTATGCAAGGCGACTAGTTGTGTGTGTGTCCCTCAACAGACGACAGAAAAGGCCTCGCTTATGTTGGGCAAAAGACATGTTTCTGGACAGGACAACAGTGGGCTTCGATACTCTTCATAGATGAGTCCATATTCACACTGAAGAGCGATTCAGGACGTCTTCTTCTCTGGAGAGAACAATGCACTCGATACCATCAATCAAACACTGTTGAAACACACAGGTACAGAAACGGTAGGATCATGGTTTGGCCAGGGATTTCACTCGGAGGCCACACTGATCCGCATGTGTTCCATGGAGGAACTCTGACTGGTGCGAGATATCGGGATGAGATCCTCGATTCATATGTGCGTCCATATGCCGTTACTATTGGCAATTGTTTCATTGTAATGGATGATAATGCGAGACCACACCGATCTGTGGCTGTTTTGGATTATCTTGAGGATTACGGTTTGGAAAGAATGGAATAACCAGCTCGCTTTCCAGACTTGAATCTGATAGAACATCTTTGGGGCTATCTTAGAAGACAGCTTTACGTTCTCCTCAAAGGTCATTAAATGATCTGGAACAAGGCTTACTCCATGTCTGGTCAGCTCTACTTATTTCGGTGTTCGACAATTTAATTGAGAGCATGGAAAGTCGATGCTGCCAGTGCATTCATGTCCGGGATGTACATGTTCCGTATTAGAACCAGTTTTTTAACATAGTGTTTCTTTCACATTTTACTGCTTAATACCGCGATGTAGTGATTTCTCCAAGAATGGAATTTTCCACCATGAGTGGTTTTTTGTAATAATTTCATTTATACGTTTAACTTAAGTAAATTTCTATGTCGCATTTAATATATAACAGTTTAGTGCATATTTCCTCCAAATTTGTTGTTTCTATATTCATTTCTATATTCATATGCAAATTAGACGCAAAAAACCGATTGTATCTTAATTTTTGGTGGGCAGTGTATGTTACTGTGATAATCACTTTACAGAAAACATGAAGAAACTGAAAAGCTATAAATGTGCAGTTAAGAGTAATTTTATGGCACTTATGCATACATGTTCTTTAATCATAAAAAGATTTAGAATATTCATTTGCTTATTGAGATATGCAAATACAGTAGAACCTAGATTAACCGAGCTTCGATTAATCGAGGTTTATGTTAACCAAGCCGAGAATAAAGTCCATTTTTATTTATTTATTGGGTTCGCGTGTGTGTGTGAATGAGAATTGAAAAACAAAATCCCATTTTCTAGTTCAATGTCCGTGCAATAGGCTTTAGAAATCTGTACGAGCACAGGCTTGGCCCTAGGTCCAAACCCGGCCCGGTAGAATTATGACAATTTTTCCAACGAATCAGGTCGGGGTAGTAAAAAAATTAGTGCTCCTACCGGCCCGATATTAAAATTTAAACGAAGGCGATAAAATATGAGTTACTTTCAATGAACACCACTTTCGCGCAAATAAATATAAATGTGGCCCCATAAAAATGTTTTTTTTTCTTTTTTTTGAAATGTGATACATAACTTCTATATGTTTATTTTTATCATTTAAGAAAATGTTCTATTGTTTTTTATTCTAAGAGATGATGTTGAATTCGCGAGTACAGCGAGTTTTTATGCAAAATTTCTATTAACCGAGATTTCCGATATTCTAGGTGCTAGTGGTCCCAATTAGCTCGGATAATCGAGGTTGAACTGTAATTTTGTTTTGGTAAACCCACTGTAAATATCAATTTGTGAATAAAATTTCCAGTTACAAACCTGTAACTTTTGAATATGCAAGAATAAGTTAAGTTTTCAAAACTTCACATTTGATTACATTTGGTTCGAAAAGGATTTGATTTACGGAAGAGAAAACTGTAGTGTTTTTTATATCAGCCAAACCAAACATAGTTTAAAATTTGGAATAAAGAAGCTATACTTGTTTTCGTCAACAAGAAACCAATCAAATGTCTATTGAAAATCATTGATGAGTTCTGAACTACTTGTTCAATTCCTATTCTATTAACATTGTTAAAATTACCTGTAACGCCTCTTTCCTACATTTGAAATAGATTTTCTAAAGCGTTTCATATAAAAAATATCTATAAAAAATTTTGTTAATTAATTTTTTCTTTATACTCTGAACTAATTTTTTGTGAAACATTTATTAAAACTTTTTTATCTTAATTTCCCCCTGCTATTTGGTTGTCTCTGCTCTTTACCTGTAATTAGATTGCTTACCTTTCTTTCTAAAATTGTATTAGTTGATAAAATTCTACTTTCAGTACGCTACTAGTTCACATAAATATGTATAGTTTTTTTTTAGTGCTATTATGAGCAAAAATTTAATTATTATTTTTTCTTTAATGACAGTAAGCTTAAGGCCTCTGTCCCTGCCCGCAAAGACGTTCACGAGCTAATGCTATTCCTATGGGGAAGCATTTTTCTAATAACTCTTCGCATTTTGACATTTTTAAATATATATATTTTTTAATTGGATAGCTGAGATCTCTCTCAAGATAGCTCCTTGATAATTTTTTCGATTTGGGTCGCATATATTTTTTATAAAGTTAGTTTCTCTTTCAGAACCGGTTTAGAAAGTGAAAGTAACCTTATAAAAAATATCTGCAACCGATATCAAAAAAGTAATCAAGGAGCTATCTTGAGAGGGACCTCAGCTATCCAATGCAAAAAAACAATTACTTAAAAATGTCAAAATTCGAAAGAGTTATTAGAAAAATGCTTCATCTTGGGAATAGCATTAGCTCGCGAGCGTCTTCGCGGGTGCTACCGAAACCGGCTTAGCATTCTTATTGATCTTTTAATAATCAAAATGTTGTTTTTATTTATTTCTTTTATCTATTCAATAAATAATTATTTAAATGTGATTAACGTTTATTTTTTTAAATTAAAATATACACAACTATTATTTATAATAGCAACCCTTTTATTGTTATTATTTTGCTAGTATCATCAGTAATAATAATTATTATTAACGTATTTATAATGTATATCTTCTGTTCTTAATAATATAACAAGTTGGAAATTGCACGTGAAGCATAGCAAATAAAGTGCGTTCGTACGATAACGAAGTTTTAAAAATATTCAGATCTTGCTGTTATAGTAGACAGTACTTCAGATATAATATAGTGGTCGAAATATTGTTTGTGTTCCTGTAAATATTATAGGAAGAAACTTTTATTACACCTCTGCAACTACATCATATTCATAAAATGTGAAATAGTTTAATATAATTAACACACGCCCCAAACAATGTTTTCTCGTATAGCATTATGTAGTGGAATACTTTTGTGTGGCCCTGTAATTTAATAATAAATATTCATTGCATCACAAATTGTGCAGAATGTGTATTTTAATATATATATACTTCATAGGTTCATGTATTCTATTATATTCGAATGAGTGTAACACCATTTGAAACATTTTTCCCCATTGACCGTAATGTAACGGAATACTTTTGATTGTCCCTGTAACTGATCTATGCCTCCAATTTTCATAAAATTTGAAATGGCTCGATAAAATTATGTAATAATTATATATTTTAAATTTCAAATGATTAAAATGCATTTGGAACTTTTTTCCCCATTGACCGTATGTAGCGGAATATTTTTGATTGTCCCTGTAATTGATCTATGCATCCAATTTTCATAAAATTTGAAATGATTCGACAAGATTATGTAATAATTATGTACTTTAAATTTCAAACGATTCGGTTCTGTAGTTTTTGCGTTGTTATATGCAGACAGAAGGACGGACTGAACGACAACTATAAGTGCTACGTATTTATATAATTACAAACGCACCTATATAAATGTCGGAGAATATTCAACACCTTCTTTTTATTCGGGAGTCTTACTGATAAGCATTTTTTTTAAAACTTCATTTAAAGAAAACTTAAAAATAATTATACATATTTGAGTGTTTACAGATTTTTTTTTAATACTAGGGGGGCCCCGCCCCCCTGCTCGCTATGCTCGCCAACCCCCCGCGTAATCGCTTCGCGATTCCAAATTATTGGCTACCCCTGCTTGCTGCGCTCGCCAATATCCCATGGTATGAATAAGCAGTAGCAGACCTTTCAAATGATGCGTCACACGACTGGTGTTGTAAAGAAATTAAAAATATGCCCCCCTGGGGGGCAGAGTGGGGGTGACACACAAGACATCCATAAAATGAATAAACAGTTGCAGACCTTTCAAATGATGTGTTACACAATTGGTGTTGTAAAGAAATTACAAAATGCGCCCCTCTGAGGGCAGAGGGGGGGGGGGTTACACACAAGATATCCATAATATGAATAAGCAGTTGCAGACCTCTCAAATGATGTGTCACACAATTGGTGTTGTAAAGAAATTAAAAGTGTGCTCCCCTGGGGGGCAGAGTGGGGGATTACACACAACACATCCATAATATGAATAAGCAGTTGCAGACCTTTCAAATGATGTGTCACACGACTGGTGTTGTAAAGAAATTAAAAATGTGACCCCCCTGGGGAGAGCAGAGTGTGGGGGGGGAACACACAAGACATCCGTAATATGAATAAGCAGTTGCAGATCTTTCAAATCTTGTGTAACACGACTGGTGTTGTAAAGAAATTAAAAATGTGTCCCCCCTGGGGAGCAGAATGGGGGATAACACACAAGACATCCTTTAAATGAATAAGCAGTTGCAAACCTCTCAAATGATGTATCAAACGACTGATGTTGTAAAGAAATTAAAAATTTGGCGAAATATTACAGTTATCGCCAAGTTGGCGTCATTTTTGACAACTAATTTTGGTCGCCAAATTTGGCGATATATTGCCAAGTTGGCGACAAACTTGGCGATTGTTGGCGATGGTAACCTTTCCTCTCTTTATGGTAACCCATATGGCGATGCATAGACGGAGCCCTTTCCTGATTGGTCTATTCGACTCATGGAAGGAGTGGACAACCCGGATTCGTTAGTTCCGGAAATCTTCCACATCAGCATCATTCCAGGAGTCATTCCTTTTAAGGCTAGTTTTTTTTTACTATAGAAGGATTAAAAAAAGAGAGGAGATTTTTTACTAAAGTATTTGTTAAGCTAGTGAAAACAAAATTGAGATTCTAAATTTTAATATTTTATACAGTTATTTGGATATAGTTTTGAGATAATTTTCATATTTTTTTTTTCATTTTAGATAATTGTATACTTCAAATTAAACAATTTTCTTTAAGAAATGTTTTGAAAAATACGTAAAATTCCCACAGCAAATATTAAATTATTTTAAAGTATTGTTGAGAATATTTAAATATCATTATGACTAAAAAAAAAGAAATAAAAAGAATATTGCCCAGTTAAACTGACGGCATTGAGCTCACAGGCTACGCATACTAATTGTACATTACAGCCTTGTATTTTCGTTAATTCCGTCCGAAAAAAAAAATTAAGAAGAGGAAACAGCTCTCCCCTTTCTCCTTTTTTATACTTAATCATTGAACCTCCTAAACTATCAAGTACATGCTTTATCATATTAAAAAATTTATATACAAAATTCAGAGCAAATAGGATAACTCTTAATAAAAACCCATTTAGCATTTATATAATTTAAGAGGAGTTATTCCCCTCTATTATACTTAACCATTAAACTTCCAAAACTATTCAGAGATTTGAACGAAATCTGACAATTCTGATTGAAAAATCCATTTATACAAGTTAAGGGGAGGGGTATTAGAACCCCCGTTCTCCCTGTTTATGCTTATTCAATGAACACCTAATAACAGCCACGGACTCGCCTCATCAGAATGATCCTATATCTAAATTTTGAACGAAAACTGTTAATTCTGCATGAAAATCCCGTTTATATCAACTAAGGGGAGGGGCATGAGCCCCCCGTTCCCCCTGTTTATACTTATTCAATGAACACCTAATAACAGCCACGGTGTCGCCTCATCAGGTTGATCCTATATCTAAATTTTGAACGAAAACTGTTAATTCTGCATGAAAATCTCGTTTATATCAATTAAGGGGAGGGGTATGAGCCCCCCGTTCCCCCTCTTTATTCTTATTCAATGAACACCTAATAACAGCCACGGACTCGCCTCATCAGAATGATCCTATATCTAAATTTTGAACGAAAACTGTTAATTCTGCATGAAAATCCCGTTTATATCAATTAAGGGGGGGGGGGCATGAGCACCCCGTTCCCCCTGTTTTTACTTATTCAATGAACACCTAATAGCAGTCACGGAATCGCCTCATCAGAGTAATCCTATATCTAAATTTTGAACGATAACTGTTAATTCTGCATGAAAATCTCGTTTATATCAATTAAGGGGAGGGGCATGAGCCCCCCGTTTCCCCTGTTTATACTTATTCAATGAACACCTAATAACAGCCACTGTATCGCCTCATCAGAAGGATCCTATATCTAAATTTTGAACGAAAACTGTTCATTCTGCATGAAATTCCCGTTTATATCAATTAAGGGGGGGGGGGGGGGGCATGAGCACCCCGTTCCCCCTGTTTATACTTATTCAATGAACACCTAATAACAGTCACGGAATCGCCTCATCAGAATGATCCTATATCTAAATTTTGAACGAAAACTTAATTCTGCATGAAAATCTCGTTTATATCAATTAAGGGGGGGGGGGGGCATGAGCCCCTGTTTCCCCTCTTGTACATATCGTATGAACTTCAAAAACTAATCAGGGAAGCGCCTTATCAGGATATACCTATATACAAAATTTCAAGTGGATCCGATATTTATATGATGAGTTATCGCGTTACGCACGAACGAACATACGAACGTACATACAGAACGGACGGGCACATAAGCTCTCAGGCTATGATAGCCTGTGAGCTAAAAAAGAAAGAAAAACAAAAACAAAAACAAAATAATAATAAAAACAAAGCCCCTTTGTTTGAAAAGTCTCAATTCATTTTTTATCACATCGATATCACGAAATAAAATGAATTCTTTATTAGCTGGGATTTTGATCAGAAGAGCTCTGTGAATTTTTTTTAAACTTTCAAACAATTCACGAAGAAAAAGAAAAAATGCAAAACGTGGAATAAAATATTTTTACATCGCCTTACACTATTTTCTATTCCGATTAGTAAAATTTTATGACACTATGATGATTTTGGTTTTCGAACACCACAGTGGCAGTTACCGTAATATACTTTATCTCAATTGTTGGACTTTTCAGCGTTGAAATGGTGACAAGTTATTATCAAAGCTTTTACAGGTGACTGCTTAATGTTCTTTTAGGTAAGCGGCCTAAAATAGGCTGCTGTTAAGGCCCTGTTTTGCTGATAGTGTGGGTAATTCATCGTCTCGAGTTTAGAATTTTTTTTTCTCCGTATAGCCGGAGAGCACATTAAGATAGCAATGGCGGACATGTCGGGGACTATCTATGGAGCGATAAAGGCTTGCTGTTATGAGCTCTGTAAAAACCAAACAGTTAGTCGTTGCAGGGAGTTTTGATTGAACTGCTTCCGCCGCGTCACTTCCGGCCTTATCAGTAGTAGCAGCTTTTTGACAAGAGGTGGCGTTAGCTAATGACTGATGACGGCTATTGCCAAAACGACAATTAAAAATGCAGCGGATTGAAAAATCACTGTAGAATGCGATCTTCTTCTATTGTGAAGGTTTTCATGGCATATAGTTATTTTCTAAATGGTTTTATGCCCTCCCCCTGAAATTGCCTCAATTACGCAAAAGGGATGTCTTTTCTGTCTACTCATAGATATTATTTTATGGAGGGTTAGAAAATACGATATGTATTATTAAGAGTAAAAGAATCAAAATACGATGCGGAACAGCCATTTTGTTTATTTTTGGCTTATTCTGTATAATATTGCCACCGATATTTCCCAATCTTAAAATTCCATCAAAATATAAAATTGAGTTCTAAATATGTTTAAAATTTTTATGGGGACTTCTGAATTAGAGTAGAAAAAGGCAGAGTGAAAATGTATATGTGTTGTGTGTGTGTGTGCTTGCGCGTGTGAAAACATGGGAACGCGATATACAGTCCCTGGCCAAATTATTAGACGCACTCATATTTTCTTGTATCGAATCATTAAAAGTTTCATAGAGATATTACTATGCCAGTAGTTACAATTGATTATATACATCATCTGCAGGATTATAATAAATTAAAAGCATGCCAATGACTTTAAAATTATGTATTTTTGTAAATTAAATTAACAATTGCTAAAATTGTAAAACTTAAAACATGAAATTTAAAAAAATGTCAATATTTTTTGGAGTCTCCTCTGGCGGCAATCAGTGCCTCTATTCTTCATGGCATGCTGTTAGTACAAAATTGAAACGTTTCTTGCATGTGTGAGTGATGTTTCCAGACAAGAATAAGTTTTTCTACGAGCTGTGTTTTGCTCGTTATGAGCTCTTTGTCCAGTTTTTTCTTCATTAACTCCCAAACATTTTCAATGGTATTCATGTCTGATGAATTACCAGAAGCAGTTTAACACTGGGATAATTTTTATTGAAAGTAGACCTTGACGGATCGTGCTATGTAAGAAAAAGCTTTACCTTGCAAAAATAGAAATGGTCCTTTATTTGGAAACCATCATTTTAGCTTTAGAATAAACCGATTTTGAAAACCTCTTTATATTGGTCAGGAGAATTGACTAAGAAATCATGACAAACAAAACCCAGCTCATAGAAAATCTAGAATCGTCACCCACGCATACAAGAAACTCTTCAATTTTGTATTAATAGAATGCCGAGAAGAATACAGACCAGAGCATATTTTAAGAAGTTTTCACTGGGCGACAATAGGTTTGATCATGTTTCCCAAACAAATGTTGATAAATTCCCCCTTCATCTGTGGTAACAGAAAACTAAACTATAAGAGTATTGAATGACTGATTAACTTTTGCATCTTATTAGCTACATTTTAGACCCAAATTAGAACTAATCATGAAAACAGATATTTCTCTTGATGTTTCAAAACTATGAAATAAAAATACCATGTTAACAATTTTTACATTTTCAAAATACCAAATCAATGATGCTTATAGTGGTTAAATATCTTTTGACATTTGCAAGTTACTGCACTTTGCAAAGAGTAGAACTAAAGCAGAAAATAGATTTTGCATTTAATCTGTCTATTCTTAAAAAGAAAAAAAAGAATTTAATGTTGTCACTACCTCTGACAATAAATTTTTTGTGATAGGAGGTCTTTCTTTGTTAATATTAAAAGAACTGTTACATACATAAATATGCAAATTGGTGGTATTATAGAGATACGCTGGTGGTGACAGTTTGAAAATTGAATGATTATTTACAGAGATTTTAAAGTTGGTCAAAATTGTTCCATTAAAAAGTTTTATAGTAGCAAAAACTATACTTAAGAATTTAATCATTTTTAAATCATTTTATATATTAATTTATTAAAAGTTCCGAGTGTGTATACTGCATTTTTTTTTCACTCTTTTTATGAGGATTTATCTCGATTTTAAAGTCAAATTTTCAGATTTCGAGCGATATTTTTTACATATTTTAGAAAATAAAATCATTTTAAATTGTTGCCAACTATTAAAACAGTCCAAAGATTAAAAGTTCCTTCAAATTAAAAATTTATTGACATGTGATTATTATAAATAGAAAAAACTTTCAAATTAAAATAAAATGAATACTACATATGAAAACCAGGGAAACATTGAAAATTACAGTATAAAAACTATATTTGCATGTGAATTTCAAAAGAGAAAGAAAATTGTACAAAATTAAATTCATTACAGTCCTCCCCACTTAATCGGGTAACGGATAATCGAATACCCCGCTTATTCGAATAGAACTCTCCGGAACCGAATTTATCGTCATTGGATCTATGGTATTTTTCCCCGCTTAAACCGAATAAATTTCGCGAATCTCCCCGCTTATTCGAATACCATCTGGGTGACCTATGTTTGAAAACAGGCACGAAAAACACGTTTCATATTGAATTTTTCTTCACCTTTTGTCATTTTCGGCTCATTTCCACTGAAGACAAATTATCAGTTCTTCCTGCAACGATTTCGGCTGGTAGGTGTATAATGGACAGGTTAAATGATCTCCCTTTCTTTTTCTGCGAATGAGTAAAATAAGTTGGTCAATGGATTATTTTTAAGTTTAGTCACAGTTTTGTTAGGAAAAAGGCGTTGCTATGAATTTTAAATGGAAAGCTTTAAACCTTTATAAAAAAAACTACAGTTTTTGAAGCGTTAAATAAGAAAACAGAAGTCCATGTCGCAGACGTAAGTTTCCAATATAAAACGCAATGCCAAAAAAGTCCAAAAAGAAGAGAGATAAAATGGAAATTGGGATTGAAAGAGGGAACATAATCCCAGTTTTCATAACATTGATCAATTTGCACTGGAATGGGTTTAGCGAAAAAAACGAAATTTTCGTTAATAAATGGCGCTATGATTATGCAGAAAGCGTGTGCTAACGCACAAAAACGTATCCACGTTTTTTGTGCTTAATTCCAGTAAACAAACCACTTTAAACCAGTTTTAACCAAATTCCAATGAACTACATTAAGTATAATGTAAATCATACAGTTATATGAACTGATATTAAATTATTACGTACTTACTTTATATTAGAAATTGTATTTATTTTACTAATTTCAGTTATTATATTAACGATTTTATTATGCTATTAATTAATTATGCTGCAGATGGTTTTTTTACCTTTTTATTGCGCATTAAATATCACATTTCTGTGTTCCCCGTTTAATCAAATACCCCGCTTAATCGAATATTTTTTCTGGAACCATCAATATTCGTATAAACGGGGACGACTGTAATATGCGTTAAAAGTAAATAGATAAAAATTACGTCAGATTTAAAAAACAAAATAAGACGGTGCAAATAATAATATTTACTTTCTAATGGTAAAAATATTTTAGCGTAAATATTACAAAAAGAAAAAAGTTTGATGAAAATTACGTCAGATTTAAACAGTTACATTTAAGAATCACTTATTTAAACCTCACCTTACCTTATGATAACCTTATAGCACTGATAAAAAATACCGAAAAGCTAAAATCTTGTACACTAGGTTCATTTAATATTAGCTGATTCTGTAATATTTAAATAATCTTATTTAATCAAAGCTTGAAAACAGCCATTAATAGCCGCTTATTCGGCGTTAAAACTCTTCCGTGAAACGGAATTTTGAATACCCGTTTATAGGGTGATTGCTACTGATTTTTTAAAATTGTAACTTAATCTTTTTAGCACTTTCCAACAAAGTTGAAAAGTGCTTATGCATTCGGTTTGTCTGGCCTTCTGTCCGCGCTCTAACTCCCGTAAATATATTCGGATTGCTATGAAATTTTTATACGTTACTGATGTTTACCCCAGCACGACACCTATTGAAAATGAAGTATCTACCATGATTAGTTTATCTACAGGCCGAATCAAAAGTTTTCCATTACATTACGGCCTATGGGGAAAAATCGTTAATATACTCGGATTGCCATGAAATTTTAGGACGTTATTGACGTTTACCCTAGCACGAACGCTATTAAAAATGAAGTTTCTACCATGGTTAGTTTATCTACATGGCGAATCAAAAGTTTTCCATTACATTACGACCTATATGGAAAAATCGTTTCAAAGGAATTTTAAAGATGTTATACCCTATCAAACATATTAAAACTAGTGAAAAATGCTCCAAGGAGCAGTGCAAAAGCAGAATATGATTTTAATTGAGCATTAAAAAGTAATGGACAAGTGCTTCTGTTAATTACTGAGCATGAGGAAGGATAAAGGATCCCTTCTTGGCTACAACTCACTTCAATGCCAACTTTGAAAAAATCATATTTGTGCTTTTTCCATACAAAAGAAATTTGCGGTTCTTTAGTAGAATTTTCCACCGTGCTTTAGATGTTAACCAGGGGTGTAGTCATAAAAATAACATAAGATATATGCTCTAAGCAGAGGGATATTCTAGAATGTGTATACTATAAGCTTTCTTGAAAAACAGAGGGTATATGGTGTTCTATTAAAAAGTCCAGAAGGTGTACGGCGTATAGCCTGTACTACATCTCTGATGTTAACTGCACTGTTCACTCTGCACTATACTACAAATCAATTTTCTGTGCAATTATACACTTAGGGTATGCTTGGTGGCAGTGCATGAATGTGATACCTGCAGGAACTAGGTATCTGGCATTATGTCGCCTTCCTTTACATTTATGTCTAATTAACCTGCATCTTTACTGGTTACTTCTTTACACTATACATTTTTATAGTAACTGCGACTGATTTCTTTTCACGGAAAAAGCGCAAATATGATTTTTTCAAAGTTGGCATTGAAGTGAGTTGTAGCCAAGAAGGGATCCCTTATCCTTCCTCATGCTCAGTAATTAACAGAAGCACTTGTCCATTACTTTTTAATGCTCAATTAAAATCATATTCTGCTTTTGCACTGCTCCTTGGAGCATTTTTCACTAGTCCTTCTATTTTTCCATATTCCACTGGGATACTGCACAATTTGTTTTGTATTTTATATATAGAAATAAAAAATGTTCCCGGGATAAAAAGTTTGTCTTTTGTTTAAAAAAAAATTAAGTTTTTATCTTTAGAAATTTTCGAGAAAAGTGCTGTGACACAAAATTTTTGTCCGATTTTCAGAATACTCTACAATACACCTACAGTATGCCATAAAAAAAAAAAAAATTGTGCTATGTTGAGCTTCTTGGTCAGACGAACATAAAAAAAAAATCATCAAAATTGGATAAGTATTTAGTTAGTTATTGCAAAAAGAAAAAATGAAAAATCCGAGTTTTTGCGGTTTCCTATGCTTAAGCATTATCGCTCAATCATATTATTGTTGCGCGCTGCCGCGTTTACAATGATTCCAACCAATGAGAAAGCGCCATTTCACGGCCAAGTAACCGTTTTCTATACAAGCAGGGGAGTGCGTTGCAGCAAAATGCAGCAGATTTTTAACAGTGTACATATCCTTGGCGCTATAGTTTACAGGAGTGGTACATTGTTCAAAATTTGAAACTTTTGTTGCATCGCTTTGATAGAATATCTCTATTTTGATCGATGAGAATCCTCGATAATGCATTTAAGTAATCGTTTTCTACTTATCTACTATATCGTTTCCGTATATTTGTTTTTTCAATCAGCACCAAGGTGCGCACTTTATTAGAAGACGCGCTCTATTAGAGGGCGCATTCTATTAGAATAAATACGGTATATACTTATAGTAAATACACTTTGTTAAAGTACAGGGCCCCAATATTTGACAGGTATGCCAGGCATTTTTGCCATTGATGCCATTGTGCTAAAAACAAAATATAAATAAATGAAAAAAATGGATAAAATATAAATTTGGTATGGTGCAAAAAATTGCCTAATTTAAAATTAAAAATCAAATTTAACAGCCACCAGGGCTAGACACCGTGCATAATTATTCAGTAAATGATTCATTAACACTAGAACGCCCGGAAATTCTACTCAAGTTTGAAAATAATATTTCTCACCAGAATTTTTATTCAAAATTATTTAATTGATTTATTTAACGTAAATTTGGGTGGATTAGATTTAAATTATTTCAAGAAAATTTTTCTGGTTCGAATTGAAATTTAGTTACATGATTGGAGTGGAATCGACTCCATCCGGGCGTTCTAGTGTTAAAAAATGACAAAAATCAGCAAGTCAAAAATTTCAAAAAATTCATAATTCGTTAAAAAATTAAGTTAAAAATAAGAGAAAAAAAAGCATTCTGTATTTTTTTATGCTTAATCGAATGGTGTAACTGGTTTTTCTCTCCGATGATCACAAGTACCTTAGATTGATGACTGCCATTCTTTTATTTCATCTTGTAAAAAAACTGTTTAACGTAAAGCTATGAATTTTTGCAGGATTAATTAGCATCGCAAAATCTTTAAAATAAACTTTACCGCAACATTCTATCTGCAATAGAACGTTAGATATACCCATTTATGACCAAGTTTGGAAAATACGCAATTTCAGAAAAACCGCCCAGCGAAATAACGTTTTCTCGATGACTACCCCGGGATAAAAAGTTTGTCTTTTGTTTAAAAAAAAAATTAAGTTTTTATCTTTAGTAGTTTTCGAGAAAAGTGCTGTGACACAAAATTTTTGTCCGATTTTCAGAATACTCTACAGTACACCTACAGTATGCCATAAAAAAAATAATTTTTGTGCTATGTTGTGCTTCTTGGTCAGACGAACATTTTAAAAAAAAAATCATCAAAATTGGATAAGTATTTAGTTAGTTATTGCAAAAAGAAAAATTGAAAAATCCGTGTGCATCATCGCTCAATCATATTATTGTAGCGAGCTGCCGCGCGCACAATGATATGCATTCTATAAATTATAAGGTGAAAATGTAGCTATTATTCATTTACATGGCCACACAAAAGAATTCCATTAGATAATGGTAAAAGGGGGCATTGTGTGTGACATATTTTAAATATATTAAGCTGTTTCATGTATAATAAAATTGATATATGTCACTGAAGCTTAATATAAATTATACGCTACTGTCTTGCATAATATGAAGTACATAGCATTTACAGGGCCACACAAAAGATTTCAAATAGTATATTCTTTCCGAAGTACCGTATATGTGTCCGATGATGGCTGATGGAGGGATGAAATGCATTTTAATTTTGATATGCGCGTTTATATTTCGCTAAATATATGCACATTATATGGTGTGTATAAATGTTATAGTCGATATACAGGGCTACCCAAAAGAGCTCACCAACGTTACTGAATATGAGCGTAAATTATTTAAACGTGATTCTTAAATAAGCTACGCATTTTTACGCTGAGCTTCATTCAATTTACTAAGAAATGTTTGCAGAATATAGATAAAAGGATATACAGGGCCACGCAAAGAATTCGGTACATGGATGCCTATGAATGATAATTTATGAGAATGTGATTTCAGTTGTTTTAAAAGTATTTTAGTTTACAATAAATTTTAGCCTAATGCTGACGTGTAATAAAAGTACAATGTAAACTACAGGGCAGAACAAAAGTATCCAAGTATGTTTCCATCTAATAGTATGAAATGCTGAAAAAGAAATCTCAAGCTACTGGGTATTTTCGTGCTAAGCTAAATTTTCCCATTATATGAACTGACATATGAAATACAGGGCTGTTCTAATGAACTGGAATACATATTTGGGTAGGTATATTTGGCTATACACTATTATTTCCCTCAATAACAAAGTTTTGTTAAAGATTTCATTAAGTGTTGGAAAGTGCTTCATAATCTATGCTTAACACATGATTTTTCGTACTTTTTTTTTTTTTAAGCCGGTTAAATTAATTGATTTTTGGAGGTGAGTCGGGGGTTGACGAGAGCAGTTCGCAGGAGACAGCGCGCGCTACTGTTTTAAAAAATCGAACTCTCTCTATAAAATATGTACAAAATGATACAACAATAATTACAATGGCCTAAAATTTTTATACAATGGGTTGTGTTGTGCAAATAGTGGAATTGTACGAGCTAGGAAAACGATTTTGTTCTTTACATCTAAAATTTTTTAACTTTATTAAATTTTTATGCTTTTACAATGCTAAATTTTTGTAATATTTCCAAAAATTTTACTATAATAATTGCAATCAATAATTTTTTTTTTTTTTTTTAATGTCACTGTCTTAGCTAAATATTTTTAACTAACTCAATATTTTCATAGATTTTGTTGTCTGGAGGCATTCTACTATTTTCTTTGCTCGCTAGGAATCTTGCAACAACAGGCCTTGGATCATGAAAACCTATTCAAATTCCATTTTGAGCAATGGACATCCTTGATTTTAAAGCTTCTCTTGATAGTTTGTTGCGAGTCTCTTTGTTGGAATTAAGTATTGTATGTATGGACGCAACTCTTTCTTTCTTTGAGGTGACAAATAAACATATGACTGCACCAATTTATTAAAAATTGAATGAGGTTGAGACGTTTTAAGTAATAATACTCTTGCTGTCGATGAGAAGGACGCAGTTTTTCAGCTGCATACAAATCCATTGCATCATCAGTAATATCAGTAATTTATTCTTTATCAAAAAAAGCTCTAAATATCAAGATAGTGGGAATGAACAACCTCTGTTTACTTCCATTTAAGAAAATGGTACTTACGTATTAACGCCACCGCAGTAGAAGTTGGCAAATGTGCCAATAAAGAGCAATTTTGTTCCTCCTACACGCACAAAAAACGGCGTCAAAACCAGCAAACAACAAGGCAACGAGGATCGCTCTTTAAAGGCGTATGGCGTATTAGCGCAACTTCTGCTGTACCGTTAATACGTAAGTACCAAGAAAACATCTAGCCCATTGGAGATGCTCATTTGAACCTCTTCCAATATTTTGGAAATAAATTTCTTACAACTTAATACAGTTCTTTTTTCTCTGCAGACCAGCATCTCTTGATAGAAACTAGTAAATTGTTAAATTTACGTCTGTGAGAATAATCTTTAATATTCAAATCAATCTCTTCCTTAATGCTGCATTTATTTTCGCCGACTGTTTTTCGTATCCACCGGGATGACATCCATCTTTCATAAGAATCAAAGCATTCATAAAAACATTTCTTTAACAATTCTGTGTGAAATCTATATCAGGTAGCATAATAAAAGAACTCTGATTATCTTTTTAAAGTTTTTCAAAGTGTTTCATAAGATCCAGACATTAGGCAAGTCAGGCGCTCTTGTTCATTATCTTTAATCGAAGGAACACAGGCTGAGATGCTAGTTTTGATAAATCGAGTTGATGATTCATAATGTTTTGCGTGAGAGAATGTTTTGTCATAAGATTTTTAAGTATTCCACGAACTTTAAGAAATGCAAGGAAACGAAAGGTACTTTAGTTTTCTGTTCCTTCTATTTTTGTAAGTTCTTCAAAGCGTGGGACAGAAACTCAATAAAGTATAGCTATTCAATTTCGAATGCTGAACTTTGATAACTGATAATTCCAAATGACACATAACTAAATTAAGTCGGACCTGTGAGCAACGCAGGACACCAGAAGCAAGTCTTTATACAAATATTGTTTCATACGAATCTAGAAACCGCTGTTCCTGCCTCTGTTTGCAGTTCTCCCATTCCTAATTAAGTGTGCTAACTTATTTTTTGCGTGGGTCTCAAGAACAAAGTTATCAAATACAATCATGACAGATTCCACGAGGCCTTCTGTTCTTCACTTATTTAATTTAAATTATCCTAGAAAATTGGATTTCATTTTTGTTCTCCTGCAAAAAAAAATTGTGCTGTAACAAACTTATTAATACTCCATAATGTATCCAGTAAAACCATCTATTTGGATAGCAAAACAATCAGCATTTTGTAAACGTGCTATTGTATTTTATTTTACTGCTATGACGAACGTTATCATTCTTATCATTTCAGAATCATCACAGAATCAGCCTTATGTTATTCCCATGTTTTATATTAAAAAATTGCCGGCACTATCATCTGTCACTGGGCGACAATATCTTGGTACTGGGCGACACTAGTGTCGCCCACTTTCTATGTTATTTTATGCCCTGATACAGACACTGATAATCGCCAAAAGAGGCTCCAAAAATATTGACATTTTTTTGAGTTTCAAGTTATAAATTTTGCAATTGCAACCATTTTTAATTTAATTTGTAAAAAGAAAGAGTTTTAAAGTCATAGGCATGTTTTTTATTTATTATAATCCTACAAATGATGTACATAATTAATTGAAGTTATTCACACAGTAATATTTCTATGAAGCTTGTAATATGATTCGACACAAGGAAAAGGGAGTGCGTCTAATAATTTGGCCAGGGACTGTAGCGGGCGAAATTTTAATTTTTAGTTTGCATCAACCTATTAATTTAAATATTAATTTTTCTTAATTTCACGAATAATGTAATGTGTTTTAGCAGTATTTATAGGAAACCAAGTAAATGTAGCGTTATAACTAAATTACAGTCTCCACAGAGAGAATGAAGAACAATGTTCCAATAATTCCATCAGGGACAAAACTCTTTTGAAAATTAGAGAATATCGCAAATGATGTTTATCTGGTGTAACGTAGAAACTTAAGTGTTGCTATTATTATTTTTTTTTTAAATAAAAATTTCACATTGACATTTGTAGGAACATTATTAAATTATTTTGTTTGTATTTCAAAAGTACTAAAATACAGTGTCATTAAAAATACATAGGGAAGAATAAGGAGGGATGGAACATTTTCAGTAATGCTTAGAATAAGCTGTAATAAATATTTATTTTTAATTCATGAGATTTCCAACAGGCATCAGAGTAATCATTGCATCGTACTTGTTTCTGTAAATCTTTTCAATTGCAAACAACTATGAGTTTGTGTGTGATTATCAAAAGTAAGAACTACTCAGATTTTTAATGTAAATTATCAATCTCATTGATAACTTAATTGTTTTTAATACAGGGTGGTCATAAAAATCTTTGTTGATATATCGAACTCTAGCGGGCGGTCCATTCAATCGATCAATGTGAGATTTCAGATATAATTATTCACAGGCATGAGCTCAGTATTCTGTGAACGGCAACAAATTGGAGCTCACGGTTGCAATTATATCTACAGAAACTTGAAATTTTCAAATGGCAACGCCCATTTTTTTTCATCGCAAAATGCTCAGTGCATACGAAAACCCAAAAGAGACAAAACACCAATGACGGCATAGGCGTAACTTGGGCTATAAGACTAGGGGGGGGGCAAGAGTCTTGAAGAACTTTTTTAGAAAAGTATACTCCCCCACCCCTCCCTTTCCAATCATCGCGCGTACACTTAAATGCTTAAAAATTTTAATATTAAAAAAATAATAAATATTCAACAATAGAAGAAAAAAAAAAGAAATTACTCATTTTAAGTCTTTAAAAAGATATCTTAAAGTATTGTAGCACAACTTTTATATTTCTTTTGTTTTATGAACTGCACGGAAAGTAATTAATGGATCAAAAATTCCTCGACTTTTCGATAAAACTTCCGAATTTCCCTGATTGAAAGTATTTTTTTACCATGACAAGTTAAAAAATATCGCAATTTCTTCAATATATAATCTACGAAATTTACAAGGATGATATTAAGTAAAAAACAAAAAACAAAACTGAAGTTCACAGCTAATTTTCTAAAAGGCTGCAGCAGAGAAGAGATGGAGAAAATTATTTTCCCGATGCTAACTATGCGTTTTTTCCGCGTCTTTTTAAAGAAATTAGTCTTTTTTTCGCTATCCATCGAGAAATTTGTGTTTTTCTGCGATACTTTATCGAGATTCGTGTTTTTTCCCCGATTCTTTGACGAAATTAGTATTTTTCGACAATCCTTAGCAGAATTTTGTATTTTTTCACATCCTGGAAAAAATTCCCGTTTTTACCACGATTCTTTGACAGAAATTTTGAGTTTTTTTTGCGATCTTTTGTCAAAAGTTTGCATTTTTCCTCGATTCTTTGACAAAATTTGCATTTTTTCGCAATCTTTCGACTAATTTCGCGTTTTTTCTGCGACTGTTTGACGAAATTAATGTTGTTTTGCGATATTCAACAAAATTTGCATTTCTTCCGCGATCCTTCGACAAATTTCGTGTTTTTCTGCGATCCTTTAACGAAATTAGTGTTGTTTCGCGATATTCAACAAAATTTGCATTTTTTCCACGGTCCGGTGAAGAAATTTGTGTATTTTTTCGAGATTTCTTGACAAAATTTGAATTTTTTTCGCGATTTTTTGACAAAAAAATTGTTTTTCCACGATTTTTTGACAAAATTTTCGTTTTTTCTTCGATTTTTTTTGACAAATTTGCGTTTTCTCTGCGATTTTTTGACAAAAAGATATTCTGTTACTTCCCAATATTCAGTAAAATTTGCGTTATTTGAACGATTTTTTGACAAAATTTGCGTTTTTTTTCTGCGATAGTTTGATAAAATTCGAATTGTTCTGCGATATTAAACAAAATTTGAGGTTTCTTCGCGACTTTTTGACAAAGTTTGCATTATTTCTGCGATTTTTTTAAAAGAAATTTTCCTTCTTTTTGCAATCCTTTCATGAATTATGCCTTTTTATGGATTTCTTTGACAAAATTCGTTTTTCTTTTGACGAAGAGTGTGTTTTTTTCTGCGATCCTTTGACGAAATTAGTGGTTTTTCCGCGATCGTTTAACAGAATTTGGCGGGTTTTTTCACAATACTTGGGCGAAATTTACATTTTTGCTGTGATCCTTTGACGGACATTTCTGCTTTTTGCGATCCATTCACGAAATTTGTGTTTATTCTGCAATATTTTGATGAAATGTACGTTTTTGCTGCGATTATTTGATGAAATTCCCATTTCGTTCCATAATCCTTTTACGAAATTTCCCCTATTTCTCGCAGTCCTTTGAAAAGAAATTGCGTTTTCTTTTTCCCCATTCTTTGACGAATTTCTGGTTTTTCCACGATTCTTTGATGAAAATCTCGTTTTCCTCTATCCTTTTGATGAAATGTTCGTTATTTTTCTATTTGACAAAATACGACCTTTTTCTGCGACCTTTTAATGAGATTCCCATTTTTCCACATTTTGACAAAATTTTTGTTTTTTCAGTTATCTTTTGGTGAAAATATGAATTTTTTTATGCGAACGGTTTGCGACCATTTGTCAAAATCTCGATATTTTACCATGAAGTTTTTTCATGTCCGAATTTTCGGTCTGATGACTAATTTGTTTTTTAAATTTTCGTCACTGAATGCTTTAAATTTTCTGAAAATTCGGGAAAAATCACATACAAATTCGTGAATTTTTTCATATCCGATCGATGAAGCTCGCTATTTTTTAAATTTAAAGGACTATTACATTTTTGGAAAATTTCGAGCAATATTCATTTCTTGAAAATGAATATTTTTATTTCAGCACTTTTGCTGCACTTTTTTTCTTTTTTTTCAAAGCATACGAACTATGAAATCGATTTCTGAGAATTTGCGAGCGCTTGGAAGGAAAAAGATGAGTGTTTAATGACAGTTGTTTCTGATTTTTAATTAGTAATTCAACTATTTATAGAAATTAAAAATTTTGGGTATCAGGTACATCAAGAGACCTTGGACTCTCCTCATTTAAATTTTCAGTCTTGTACATGCGATATTGTTTTCTAGCCATCCCACACACACACAGCGAAACTTTATTTTATTAGTATATATATATTTTTATGTTTAAGAATTTTCAAATGATACAAATCCAAAAAAAACATTTAAAAACTTAATATGACGGCAGATTTTTCTATTCCCTTTAAAATAATTACTCTATGGCTACTTTATTCGTATCTTTCCGCTCAACACATAAAAATCTTATTAAATGGGATTTCTTTTAGAAACAGAGCGTGTCCTTTATATTTCTGTTTTTAATTACTACTCCCAATGACATCCAGTGTAGTTCTATGGCCACCGTGAATTACTAATGAGTGACTGATACTTTGAAATAAGCAATAATAAAGCCAGATGTATTTATATGATCACGAGTTTAGAAAATAACAATATTGAAACCCCCGAGAAGCAGTCAGGAGATCTATTCCACACATCCATACGAACAACTCTAAAATGATAAACAGCTCACAGGTTCAGCATTTCTGGAGGGGAAAAAAAGAGCAGAGGAAATATTTTTTATTGAATATAGACTATGGCATTATTATTTTTTTTTCTAAGATACATGTCGGAAATTACTGATATAGATGTTGCTGTTGGATTCTTGGCATTATCCACTATTTACTATAGTTTGCACTCAAAATATAACACATAAATGGTTAAATAAAAAAGAAGAGAAAATTGAAATATAAATCGGCCGTTAACCACAAAATAATACAAAAAACTGGAGGGGCAAAAAGTAAACATTGCCCTTGTTCCTGGAAAACTAGGGGGGGGGGCATGTGCCCCCCCTCGCCCCCGCCAGATTACGCCCATGAATGACGGAACGATGTTCGCTAGATACTCAGCATAGAAAACGGATAAAAATGGGATGGAAATGTTAGTTCTTCAGTCGGGAGCTCGCACATGCCAACGAAATGACTCTTTCAGCGAAGTTCGTGGTGAATTGGTGGAAACTCTATTATCAAAATAGGATGAACGCTGCGAAAATCTTGCGAGTTTATCGTCGAAATCAATGCCAAATACGTAGCCCATGTAGCCCACAAGCTCTTCGTGATCTAGTAAAGAAATTCGAAGAAACTGGCTACACCTGTGATAGACCATGATTCGGAAAACCAACTGTTCCTGAGGATACTTTTTGGAAGTGCATCACATAGTGACTACAGGACACATGCAAACCGCAAGAAGTGCATCTCATGTATTGGATATATCGAAATCATAAGGCCTAAAGCTACTGCGTTCTGTAATCTGCATGTTTCCTTATCGGTACCAGTGTGTCCAGATATTGGAAATGGAAGACCATCAACAACGTATAGACTTTGCTAATGAATTTCTTATCCCATATGATGGAGATAACGACTGGCCTCTATGGAAGGACGAAGGACGAGGCACATTTCATCTTAACTGGCAACGTCAATACCAAAAATTGTGTGCACTGAGCAGACATGAATCCACACGCTGTGACACCTGCATGATGTTAAAGATATTGTGTGGTGCGGCATTGCAGGCATTATTATTCTTGGGTCGTATACTTCTTTGAGGAAGCGGGACCAACGAGATTAGTAACTTCCTCTGTTACAGACTCCCACTATACGGCAATGCTGCAAAATTACGTCATACTAGAAGTGAAATGCACTGAATGACTTCGTTTGGATGGAAAATGGTGTATCTCCATATATAGCGAAGTCTGTTCGCAGGGTCCTGAAAGAGCATTTTGACGATCGTGTCATCTCACGCCATTTTCCATTTCAGTCGTCTCCGCGATTCCCCGACCACACCCCTATGGATTTCTGTTTGTGGGGATATCTCAAATCTAGATGTACATGTGCAATCTGCAAAATTTGCCGGATTTGAACAATTCTATTAAATGTCAGATAGTTAACGTTTCTCATGCGATGTTACGTTCGGCTGTATTGTCCACAGTCGCCGCATACAATGTGTATTGTCTGTGATGGCACCCATGTGGGAAATTTGTAATCAAAATAAAAGTTTTCTTTTTTCCGATCTGTGTTGTAATCAGTGATTGGTGTACTGACTTTGTGTTATAAATGGATATTTCTTCCGTGCGCCTCGATTTTTTATTTATTTATTCATTTTGGCCATTTGCAAAACTTTTTTTTTTTTTGTGCATGCATAACAAGTTCGTTTCTTGCCATAAAAGTATACGGTTCCAACGCTCTTTAGGATTTTCGCATGCGCTGAGCATTTTGCGACAAAAAAAAATGGGCGTTCCCATTGGAAAATTTATGTACCTATGTTGGAATGTTTATGTACCTATAACTGTAACCGTGATGAGCATGACTTTGTTGCCGTTCACAGGGTTCCGAGCTCATACCTCTTAATAACTATATCAGAAATCTCACCTCGATCGATTGAACGAACCAACCGATAGAGCTCCGTATATCGGCTACCCTTTTTTTACCACCTTTTTTTATAACCACCCTGTATTTTATAAATACAACAATATATTTTGTATGAATGAACAACTAGATTAAACCTAAAAGTACACGTTTGTTGTAAAAAACTAATTTTTAAAAACGTTGCTGCAAGGAAGGGATGGTACGTGTCCAATCTCTCTAATATTTCTGATACCTCTATTCAAATAATTCTTTTTAACCGCATAAGGATGCTAATCACCCAGCATCCAAATTCCCTTCGATAATCTTAAGTCTATGGACAGTTGATGAATTCTTTTATTCAAAATATATCCTCAGGGAGTTAATATTTTTAACTTCTTTTTCTCGATGTTCTCTTCTTAAAGGGTGCGTCATTTTTTCTTAGTTGTCAAAATATTTCTAAATTTTATGCTCAATTTAATATTTTATGTTTTAAAAACTGACAAAGTGAAAGTAAAATTTTAGCACTTCATATAAAATTATGCATTTTGAAAACTAAGAAAAAAATGAAGCACCCTTTAAGAAGAGAACATTGAAAAAAAGAATTTAAAAATGTTAATTTCCCAAAGAGATATTTTGAATATAAAAATGCATCAAACGCCCATAAACTTAACATTATCGGGGGAGGGGGGGAAGGGAATTCAGTCGCGTATTGACTAGCACTATTAACTGGTTTGCCAGTATGCCATACGGGCAAAAAGAGTTTGCTTGATCCACCACTTAAAGCTTTTTGATGCCAATATTTTTTTAATTACAATTTGTTACCATTTAATTACAGAAATTTTTAGACTAAATATTACAAATGTTTTAGTTTTATAGAAGTGGTATTTATCCCTCCCCTATTTTCAATTTAATATACCAAATAAATAAATAAAAAATAACAAAATAAAATAAAATAAATAATAATAATAATAATAATAATAATAATAATAATAATAATAATAATAATAATTACTTAAGTAGTTTATTACATACAATTTTGTACATTTTATATTTATGAGACTGCCTTTTTTGGAATTAAAAAGAGTAACAAAAAAAAAAGTCACACAAAAAAGGGATATTTCAGATTGATGAATCCACCGATAAGGAATCACTTTAATTCTGTCTCTATTGCACCTCTGATAAGAACATTGATGTCAGAATAAATGGACATGAAAATGTAGAAGAATTAAATTCGTACAAAGATGAACCAAATACAAGTTTAAACTAATTTGTATTTAGTGAAAATTTTAACAAAAATATATTATTCACTATGTTGGAAGAGTTGAAAGAAAAGATAAAAAAGATTTGAGCTTTGTGATACTATTCGTTAGAATTCAAAGTATTAGCTTAAAGTATACTTATTAACCATTCATTTCTTCATTGTGGGCTGCATCTAGGCGATGCTAGGAGCTCCTGAATTAAAATTAAAGTCATCTATTAAGATGAACTCAATAAGTTCAAACTCATCTAAAAGTCCATATATAATATAAAATACAGTTTAATTCCATATAAAAAGCCACATCCAGCATTACATCAAGAGAACTGAATAGTTCTCATTCATTTTTCAAAGTTCTTCGAATAATAACAAAAACATCAAACGATCGCGTTCTACTAGTTTCACTTCATTTCATTTTACAACTCTATTTATGAGGAGAAAGAAAATTTTCATCTTCACGCAAGAAACTTGACTGTTCGATCATTGATGAACAAAGCATAATTGCAAAGCTACATCCCTAAAAGTAGCTGTTGGTATAGTCGGGCACAAGCAAATTTTTCATTTGAATTTGACAGAGCTGAAACTAGAGGGGGGCAGAGGGGGCACGTGCCCCGGGCGCCAACAGAACAGTTGGTGAAGGGGGCGCCAAATTAAGATTTTCTTTGGTGCGTTTGTTATAAAGAATGCATAAATGTGGGGGTTGGGGGGCGCCAAAATCCATGTTTGCCCCGGGCGCAAAAAAGGCTAGTTTCGGCGCTGGAATTCGATTTTACAAAGTATAAAGTAAGATAAAATAAATGTTGTGATTTAAAGTAAACCTTTAAGAATGTTAATGTCACACTGTCTTTCTTACTGTCTCACTATATTTTTGAAAATTAAATATGGATTTTCATTTTAAAAACGCTTCCCATCTTTATTGTTAATTTAATATGTTTTATAATTAAAAATTTTAATTATTATCATTTTTTTTAATATGTTAAAATGATTTAACGTGTAATCTGAAAATTTTCGCTTTGTGTTAATGAAACATGATTTCTATTAAAAAAAAAAAAAAAAAAACATTTTTGTTAAAAACTCTAATTTTTCTTACTAAAACTAATAGGTTTTAAAATTTCGTCACAGAAAAGTTGTGAAGCTCCCGAAAGTTTGAATAAAATTTTCACTAGTGAACAACTCTTCACTCAAGATTTCACTGTAAAAAGTGGGTTCTCAAAAATGAGTAAAAAATACTCAATTTTGAGTATGTCACATACTCAAAATAGCTCCGATGCAAATGTACTCAAAATTGAGAAACACATGTACTCATTTTTGATCACATGGTTGTCTTCAAATATGAACCGGTATGTATTCATTTCTGATCCCATACATGTATTCAAATTTGAACTTATATGCTAATTTTGATCACATGGAAGTGATCAAATATGAATCGGTATGTACTCATTTCTGATCCCATACATGTATTCAAATTTGAGCTTATGTGCTAATTTTGATCACATGGATGTGATCAAATATGAACTGGTATGTACTCATTTCTGATCCCATACATGTATTCAAATTTGAGCTTATGTGCTAATTTTGATCACATGGATGTGATCAAATATGAACTGGTATGTACTCAATTCTGATCCCATACATATATTCAAATTTGAGCTTATGTGCTAATTTTGATCACATGGATGTGATCAAATATGAACTGGTATGTACTCATTTCTGATCCCATACATGTATTCAAATTTGAACTTATGTGCTAATTTTGATCACATAGAAGTTTTCAAATATGAACCGGTATGTACTCATTTCTGATCACATACATGTTTTGAAATTTGAACTTATATGCTACTTTTGATCACATAGAAGTGCTCAAATATGTATTCATTTTTGATCCCATAAATGCATTCAAATTTAATATTATTATGTGTTAATTTCGATCCCTCAAAAGCAGGATTGATATGGTTTAAACCAACTGGTTTTTTTCTCAAAAGAACAAATAGGTTTTTTTAGAAGAAAACTAGCGACATTTTCTCTCTTTTTTTTTTAATATATATATACTTTCCATTTTTCAGATTACTGGATAGAAATAATTTCTACCTTTGACACATCATTTCAGCAATAAGCATTATAGATATGGTGTTTTTAAGCCATTTATATTATGTATAGGATTAATATCGGTATGTATTGGTGAACATATCTATTGCTCTAAAGAAAAAGCCTTAAACATGTGAATTGATCAACGATAAAATAGTTTTAAGATCAAAATGTGAAGTTGAGTAAGAGTATTCAAAAATTGGATGCTAGTTATTCCATTTTAATAATAACAATCTTTTTTCTTTTTTTTTTTTTTTTTTTTACTTTTTGAATTTAATGACCAAAAATGTTGATTTCATATTATCACTCAAAAAACAAAATCCCAAGAATTATTCAAAATATATTTTTTGAATAACTATGGAATTATATTTATCAAGCTGCATCCAAATGTTTATAATTATTAATCAAGAGATTGTTTAAAAAGATTTCTAGAGTATCAATGATTCACTGTGTAGAGCAGTTTATTCATTGAACACAAGATTGTTTGCTAATACTGTTTAAATTAAAATATGAATTTTTTCAATATTGTATATAAATTCACTGGATTATTTAATTTAAATTATTGTAAAATGAAGTTACACAACTTGCATTAAAATAGGCAATTTTACATACTCGTTTTTGATGAGACGTTAATGTATCCGATACAGAATATGTTCATTACTGACTATGCATATGTTTCAGATTGAAGATTTATTATTCATTTTTAAAGTTGATTTTGTGCCAAATGAGAATATGAAATAAAGCATTTAGTTAAAATATTTTTTTCCAAGTATAAGTTTGAGTAGACTGAAATTTCCCTTTCATTTCAATGAAGAGAAGATGCATATTGCATGAAAAATATTTTTCCTTTACTGACATAAATGTGCAATTTAAGCTAAGTACCTGTCCAATTTGAAAAATAATATTAAGATTTTTCCAGCAATTCCTGTATCACAATTCTCAATATACTTTAAAATGAAAGTTACAAATTTTGTTAATAATGTGGTGAATAATATAGCAAAAGGACATAGTTCCAGTATAAGAGGATCTCCTTCAGTCATGAATCTCATGAACTAAAGAAACAATTCCTGTTATTTTAATTTTATGAAGCATAACTTTTTTCGAAAATGTTCAACAATTCTTCATAATCAAGTTCTTAGTTTCGTAGTAGACGAACTACACTTGTAAGACAGTGTTTTGTCTTTTTTTAATACAGTAAATGCAATTTTAAATCCTTAGAAAATTTATACATTGAGACTTCACTCACACAAAACCTATTGCCTAATATTAATCTTATTGCATATATATATATATATATATATATTTTTTTTTTTTTCTAGGGGTCTGTCTTTTGTCTATTTGTATATTTCAGTATTTAAAAAAAAATTATTTGAATTAAATTGGATGGGTTAGAAATGGTTTATATTAGGAATATTTGGAATTAAACTTTGTTACAAGTTAAAATTTTAATTTTCTAGTTTTTGTATCAGATTTTTCACAAGTTCTTGACCTTTTGATATAATCTCAAATTCAATGAGCAATGCATGGTTATCAATGTCCGAACAATTTACATTCCATCATGAAGAACAAAAATGGTATTTTACTCATAAGCCTCTATCATAAAAATAACTTCGCAGCATTAGACCCCCCCCCCCCTCCAAAAAAAAAAAAAAAAAAAAAACACTTGTTAAGACTTATAAGCTTATGTTAAACCAATGGCAAAAGTTTCTTTGTAATATGACTTTATATATTTTTTCCCCAATGGATAGCTGAGGTCAATCTGTATATTTACCTTCTTTTCAATTTTTTTGTTTAATCTAAGTAATTTACTTTTTTGATATTGGTTCTAAGTTTTCAAAAATAAAAACAGAAATCTAAAAACTAAAGAAGAAGGTGAACTGTGGGATCAACCTCAGCTATTCAGAAAAGGGTGGTGTGTGTGTGTGTGTGTGTGGGGGGGGGGGGGGGCTGCTTAAAAAAGAATCTAGATTTGTAATCATTTATAGTAAAATATATATATATATATTAATGCATTATACTATATAATGGGTATAATAATGCAATGAAAATACCTTATAATGAAATCTCACATAAAATTTAAATTTTTCAGAATTAAGATCGCTTTTCATACAGAGTTACATTAGAACATGAAATATTGTAATTACATGTATATTTATTAAAAATTTTAATATTTTCAAAGTTTTTCTTGTTAAATGTCACTTTCACCCAAAAACATGTGCTTGGCAATGTAATGATTGCCATTTTTCAAATAACTACCATAAGTCAAGGCATCCATATAAAAAACTCTGCAAAATGATAAAAAACAACAACCATATTAGAGATCAACCTTAGTATGCAAACCGTGCTGTGAAAAGATACGCACTATTTTGGTTTAAAAATATTTAAATGAAAATTAAAAAAAAAAAAAAAAAAAAAACAGTATCTTTATAGGCTTCAGTAGATATTTTCAAGAGTGGAATATCCCCTTTCTAAATCATGCATTACAAAAAGTCATATCACATTACAATAAAACCCATAATAGATAACTTGCCTCAAAGAGATTCCCAACAAAACATGACTAGGAAAATCCCTGATCAAAATCTCGAAAAAATCTCTGACCTAATGAACGGACATAATTAAATTTGCTACTTATTTTTACAATCTTTTATCATAAAAGTGATTTTTTTATGCAATTCTTCTTGAAATTTCTCATACTTCCCTCCTTCCCTCCCAATACTTTGATAAATTTCGCATTAAAAAAAAAAAAATTCCAAGATTTTTTGGCTTTTTAGAAAAAATTCCCAGATTTTCTACGATGTTGGTAACCGTGATTAAGTAAAATATAAGTTACAACAAATCATATCAAGAAATGTTTAAATGTGTTTATTAGTTTATGTATATTTCAAAGTTTTACAGATTCATATCTGAATTATAAAAAGGTACATCAGGAAAAAATAGATGAATATACATCACAATATTTGACAAAACAATATTTAAAATAATATTACCATTTCATGACATTTTATACAAATAATAAATAATATTACACATATTATTTGTAGCCACATTGATTTAAAAAAAATATTGTAAGCATTAAAATTTTTGACTAAACAATGTTTAACATAACATTACTATTCCATAATGACATTTTGTACAATTCAAAAATAACATCACAAATATTATAAATAGCCACACTGATAAAAAATAAACATCACACATATTATAAATAGCCACATTGATAAAAAATAAACATTGCAAACATTACAATTTTTGACAAAACAATGAAATGAAAGATTGTTCAAAATTTGATAGTAAATAACACAGTAAAACTAGTAAAAAAAAAAAAAAAAAAAAAAAAAAAAAAAAAAAAAAAAAAGAGTAGCAGGAAGTTTTGTGTCTGTGATAGTAACAAAAAAAAACCAATATTTTATTATTTAAATACGGTTTCTCAAATACAAATCATTTGTTTAAAACTTTTTAAAACTGTTTTGTTAAATGAATTTTTATAAAAAGGACCTGTTTTATTAAACTGATTTTTCTGAAGTGACCCTAAATTTTGCCTGGATTGAGGAAATGAAAATAATTATAGGAGTGATCAAATGTTTGAACAATAACACTGATTATAAAACATGCAAGTGGGAGTAATGAAAAAAATTATAAAAGCTAAATTTTTATTTGTTATCTTTTTATAAACCAAAAATATCGAAAAATATCTTTTACCTGTACATCTACCCCATGCAATTTATATTTAATTAAAGTAATACTAATTAAATAACTAATGATAATTTAAGTATCATTTTTAAAATTCAATATTTGTTTTCTATAAAGCAAGTTTTTAATTGTTTAAATAAAAATAATAATTTAAGTAAAAGTAGAAACATAAACATACTGTGGCCAGATAGTCGGCAAAATTGACATCCGTTGCATCCCTAGCATGCATGCAATATTGCTGCAAATTAGACTCTGTTAATTATACTTACAACTTATCTCTTTTGAAAATTTTGCAGCAATTTTGAATGCTTACAGTCTAAACTAAAAATTACAATTTTCCTCACAATTAACAGGAGCTGTAGTTAAGATTGTAAGCAAGGAAATTTAAGATCACTTCATAAATGTACTTTAAATCAAACCAAAGTCTCCTTTTGTGCAACACGGCTTATGTTTCAATGTAATATACATCGAGCTGTCCCTTAAAATATATGATGTTCTAATATGCAAAGGTACGTAATTATATAACATTTTTACATTTATTAAGTCAACATCTTCAGTCGAAGTCACTATATATGAATGAAAATGCTCATCGAAGTGTGTAGCTTTGAACAAATCACAAATTAAATATGCCTCATCATTATGCACAAACAACTCTTTAATCTTTCCAAAGATAAGCAAGTCATCATTACAAGAAACAAATACAGTCATGTTTCTTGAATATGTTGTACCATTAAAACAAAACCCACTACATTTTAATATTTCTACATCGTTGTTCATACCTTCTATTCTATGATGCAGCCTTTGCTGTTGTAGGCTATGCATTTTGACATATTTAGATCCTAAAACATTTGATATACAAGAAATTTTAAAAAACTTTTCATGTAATGTATGTGCCATTTTTAATTGGTGACGAACTGCTATAGTTTTAGGAACATTTATAAAATTTCCACTTGATGATGAACATTTTTTAGAAGGATAGTGTTTACTCTCATATCGCATACTCCAATACCTAACAGGAGGACCTAATTGTCTTATAATTCTAGGGTAATGCAAAGCAAAATGCATTTTTGGTGTGAGATGACGGTTTGGAAAGAGTTCAAGAAAAATTTTATGATGGTCTGCAATGTTCTCAGCCAGTTGATAAGTTTCTGACAAAGAAATCACTGGAGCCACCAAAGTATCAATTATTGTCAACATTACAAGGAACAATTGCCAAAATTCATTGTCATGTGGAATTTTGTCACCAATTAATAAGGGTAAGTTTCTAATTAATGACCACATTTGAGACGAGCTTTGCCCATAAGAACCCTCAAGATTGAATAATTTATCTCGGTTTATTGGAGTAGGTTTACTGCGGATATCGCATTTACCATAATTGAAATTCATTATACGATCATTTAAAATTGCAGGAGTTAAAAATTTGTCTTTAAAAATATACTGGTTCAAAATTAAAAATGTTTCCATGGCACACCAACCTTCAAATAAATCATGCATAATATCCACAACTAAATTAGTTGTAACATGCCAGTAACCTAATTCATTAAGAGGGCAATGAGATTTAACACCACACATTGAGGTTGTCATATTTCCAGCAATCACATCATTAACATGTGCATCATGGCTATCTTTGTTACGCAAGAGACTAATGTCTTCTTTTATCATCTTGTGCATAATATCTTTATGGACAAGACAAAACCTGCAACAATAATTAGCCGAAAAACTTTCTACTAAACCAAACAACTTGTTTAACCCTAAATTATCTCCCACTATTTGCCACAGTGCAATTTTATACCTCTTTCCTTTAAACTCAATACCCCTTTCCAAAAGCACCTTCAATTCTTGAATAAGTGGATCTAAAATTGGTTGATAACCATACTTTTCGACATCGAGAGCGTAATAAATATTTGTAATATAAATAGAATCTAAAGAGGATTGCAGTGACACAGGTATATCTTTAATGGTAAAATAAACAAATCCCAGTTTATGGATACCGGTATGGGATCCCAGTGGATTTACTATCTCAACATCATCTATATATAACTCAATAACTATAGTGTCCATAGAGGATAAAACTGGATTTGAATAATAATAAAATCCATCATGAATACTATTTAATGTAGTGTCTCTTATGCTTTTGCTGCGTTTGTAGTTTTCAAATATGTCTATAAATCCATCAACAGAAATAATTTGTTTCATTATCAATCCAATAGAAATGTACTGGAAAGTTTCTTTTCTGAGAATTTGCCGTGGAGCACCATTTTTATCTAATTTTTGTTCGTATCGTGAGCCAAGAACAATTTCTGTGGGGTTAACAAAGCGGCCCCTTTCTTTTAAAGTTGTTAATATTTTATATTTGGAATCAAATTTTGAAAATAACTCGCCACAATAATCGAATTTTTCTATAAAAGCTTTTGTTTGTTCATCAGTTTTATCTACAGACTGGTTTATAAATCTCATTGTCTCACCCTTTAAATAATTTACTGTATCCCACATCAAATTTGAAGAGCTCTTTATTGATGAAATAATATTATTCAAAGGAACCCCACTATTACTACAAGCCTCACTGCAATACTGCACAACATCCATTTCAAACAGTTCCCTAGCATTTTGTTTATCATTTTGAAATTTATTTGAAGGGGAGTTTACGACAGAGTTAATAACAGAGACATCATCTGACTGACTGATTGAAAATTTTATCTGTTGGCTCTGTGGGGGTGCTGATGTTTCATCTTTTGCATGGAATCGCTCTAAGTGTCTCTGATAATTATACAGCTTCCTAAATGATTGCTTACAAAATCTATCATAACACTTGTAACGTTCTACAACCCTATGACGATTTCTAATATGCCAACAGAGATCAGAAGGAGAACTGAAAGATCTTTTGCAAAAAGTACAAAACATTTTGTAAACACTAATTTTACTAAAATATACAAAAAATAAAATAAAAATATACTAAAATATACATAAACTTATATGCATAAAAGAAATTAATGATTGCATTACTGTGAAAAATAGTTTATCCTATAATTTTAAACGATAAATTACCATTAAATTAACATTATTTTAAAACAGGACTCATACAATAAAAAACAAAGCAAAATATAAAAAAGAAAACTATTTAAAATTTACAAAGATATGATTTTTCAAATCTTTTACGCATGAGGGAACATCACAGTTCAAGTCACATTTATAAAATGTATTTAAAAAATACCGCACATTACAACAGTAAGGTGAAAATTCTAAATTCAGTATAAAATGCAACTTGAAACAAAGATCAACACCTTTAAGCAAAGAAGGCACTTCAATGCTATGTCCTTCAAAAATGAGAAAAATTTGTTCAGGATTGCACCTCTCTCCGATGGCAAGAATAAATGGTTGCTTTCTTTGGCCGTCCAACAGACTATCCTCCTTCATGAATTTTTCTAGCCCTTCTCCAACCTGTAAGTAATGAATAAGTTACTTAAATGAAATGAATAAATTATTTTTGTCCCCTCCCCTTTCCCTGCTTAAAAATTGCTGGTTTATAAGCAATTATTAACAAATGAACAGAACAAACAAACTGACAATCATCAGTAACTTTTAGGTAGATTTCGTATGAAATACTACCTATTGCATTGTCTCCCATGTTGGAATTTCTGAAAAATTTTTGCGGATCTACACGAATCATGACTCCTAGACCCCAAAACTACCATCAGTAAAAAAGTTTATATATCTATCTATCTATCTATCTATCTATCTATCTATCTATCTATCTATCTATCTATCTATCGGTGTATATCACTTTCTTCTAGACACGATAACTTCCATAATTATGCTCAGATCTTCTTCAAACTTTTACATAAAATCAAGGGGCATAAAATCTCGGTTAAGTTCGTTAATGGGCAAAATCGGACCAAGGGGGTGGAAGTTAGGAGGGTTTTTGTGAAAACAGAAAAAACGCGATAACTTTTTAATTAAAATAGATATCGAATCAGTTTAAAGTTTATATTACTTCTAAAAAATGAGGAAAAAATGTATGCGTGACAGATTTTTGATAAAGTTAAAAATGGGCTCAAGGGGCGAAAAAAACATGGTTTTTGGGAGAAAAAAATTCATAACTTCGTCAATTCTCAAGATATCAAATCCAACTAAATTTTATATAAATGTACTCAATATTATCTAAAACTTTCGCATTTACAAGTTTTTGATAGGACCAATTTTTACCGATGAAAAAAATTAAAAACGAAAAGAAAAAGGGGGGAGGAAAAAGAAAAAACCCATAACTTACTCAATTCTTAAGCAATTAAATCTAATTAAATTTATTTTACATCTTCACAATAATATCTACAACTTTTATATTGACAAGTTTTTCATAGAACCAATTCGTATAGCAAAAATAAATTAAACAAAAATAGGAGTTGGAGAAAAAACCTCAAATCCAAACTGCTTACATTCTGACTCATTTTAAAATTCATTTTTGATTTTAAACGCATCCAAATGACAGATCCTCTTATTTAGCAATTATATAATGCGACGTATTGGCCAATTTTTTGATAAAGGCAGAATATATTTTTTAAAAAGCTGCCAAAAAAGGTATTTTGAACAGATTTCCCGAAGTTTTCATCATTAAAAAATTCATTAAGTATAACAAATTGCATTTTTTATGAGTCATTTTTAAATTCATTTTTATTCTCAAACCCATCCAATTTACAGGTCCTATTATTTACGAACTATATAACTTGACGTATTGGCCAGTTTTTTGATAAAGGCAGAATATATTATTTTAAAGGCTGCCAAAAAGGGTATTTTGAACAGAATTTCATTAAGTTATCGTGATTAAAATTTGAGGAAATTTAAGAAATTGCGTTTTTACCGAGTCATTTTTAAATCTTTTTTTGTTCTCAAACGCATCCAATTTACAGGTTCTCTTATTTAGGAACTATATAATGTGACGGAGTGGCCAGTTTTTTGATAAAGGCAGAATATATTTCAAAAAAGGCTGCCAAAATGGGCACTACGCACAAAATTTCCCAAAGCGATCATGATTAATGAACTGTGGGTATTCAAATAACAAATTGGTTATTTTATGACTCATTTTTAAATCCAATTTTGCTCAGAAACGCATTCAATTGACAGTTTTTGTTACTTAGGAACTATATAATGTGCGTATTCGTCGATTTTTTTTTTTATAAAGGGTGAATATATATATTTTAAAAGCTGTCAAAGTAAACACTTCACAAAAAAATTTCCCAAAGCGATCATGATAAAAGAATTGAAGTTGTATTCAAATAACAAATTGTTTATTTTATGACTTATTTTTAAATTCAATTTTGCTCTCAAACGCATTCAATTGACAGTTATTTGTTATTTAGGTACAGTGTATTGTGCCGTATTGGTCAGATTTTTGATAAAGGCTAAATATATATTTAAAAAAAATCTGTCAAAGTGGGCACTTCGCACAAAATTTCTCAAAGCGATCTTGATTAAAGAGAATTGTGGATGTATTAAAATAATAAATTGGTTATTTTATGACTCATTTTAAAATTCAATTTTGCTGTCAAACGAATTTAATAAACAGTTTTTTTGTTATTTAGGAACTATATAATGAGCATATTGGTCAAGTTTTTAAATAAAGTAAGAATATAATTCAAAATATATTGCCAAAATGGGCATTTGAGTAAAGATGGGCAATTTTTTTTTTTTTTTTTTTTTTTTTTTTTTTTGAGATGAAAACTTCGAAATCTACCTCCGCCTATAGGCCATGCCGAAAGGGATTTTTTTTTAACGTCTTATCAATATTATGATTTTTTCCATTTAAAAATAATTTTTTTTTTCTTTCATTTTTCTCAAGCTCCATGCACTTATGTATGTCAAATTTACACATCTCTGATGCTTACGCCCCTTGATAGAAAATTTTACAGAATAATTTGAATAAATAAAAATCATTTTTTCTTTTACATCTGAACTAAGTCACAGATAGGCCAGTACTGGCTGAGTTACACGGACATAATCTCTCATTTATATTTATTTGAATTATTGCTAAAAATAACACTGGGGCAAAATAATCTCCCTGAAAAAACAGACAAACTTTTACTTTAACCTTCTTAATTCTAAATCTCTCATGAAAATACTCCATCACATAACACTTTTTAAATTGACAGTTTTTAGATTAGGGATGCACAACATGTGCCCCCCCCCCACACACACACGCACACACACACCAGATAAGTTAATATGTGGCCTGCGAATTTTGTCAATTTATAACTGGTAAAAATTTTAATTTTTGTTTAGTAGTCGCAAGAAAAAAAATCAAATTTCATCAAATTGCCACAGGAAAATTGAAAATTTCACATTCCTTTAAAAATCGCATGGAAAACTTGTGAATTTTGTTGATAGAGTGCAGAAAATAATGAATTCTGTCAATAAGATGCAGGAAAATCGCAACTTTCATTGATCAGTCATGGAAAAATCACATTTTGCCGATGAGATGCATAAAAACAGCAAAGAAAAATTCTGAATTTTGCCGCTAGGACCTGGAAAAAAATAACAAATTGCCTCGATTGGGCACGGAAAAGATGTTTTATTGATCAGGCACAGGAAAATTGATTTTTTTTTTTGGGGGGGGGGGTGGGGGGTGGGGGGAGGTCAGAAATGAAAAAACACTCTTTGATAATTATGGCAGGGAAAAAAAAATCATCAGTTTTGTTGATGTGTGAAAAAACTGCAAATTTTGTTCGACTGCAGAAAAATCCCATGTTTTGCCAGTTTATTGCATGACTTTCATTGATCAGGCGCAGAAGAATAGAAAATATAGTCATTCAAACAAGAAAAAAATCACAAGTTTTGTTAAGCAAATCCCGAAAAATGGCGAATTTTGTTGATCAGACATAAAAAAATATCACCAATTTGGATGATCAGAGAAAAAAATGCAAATTTTGTAATGATGCAGTTAAAAATTGATTTGGCTAAGTAAGAATCGTGAGTTTCGCCAGTTCATCGTTTGAAAAATAGTGAATCTCATAAATTTGCAATGAGAAAACAATGCAGATTTTCTCGCAATTAAGACATTGCACAAAAGTGTAAAAACCTATCATGAAAAAGGTTGTTACCTGTTGAGTTGATGATCATTTTTACCGGAAGGATTTTAATGCTGAATAGTGTTATTCTGTGAAAATATTTAAAACAGGATTGGAATTTTTTTTTCTTTTTTTTTTTGGGGGGGGGGGGGGAGGCTATGGTGTCAGATTCATTTGCCAATAAATTTTGAGGGGTTTTATCTAGCATATATTTTGGACTTCAGCTCAACTTGTATATATCTTTATTTTTAGAAAATAAATAATGCAAAACTACATACCGGGATAAACTGAATGAAGTGATCTAGAGACTGAGCACTTGTCGGTCTAATTTTCGACTTTTTGTAGCCAATTTTCTTGAAAACAGCTTGAGGCAACATCAAAGGTAACAATACCAGAGCACAGCAAATTTCTGAAAAGAAAAAGGAAAGAAAAAAAATGCAAACATTAATAATAATGTAAATAATGCAAGTAATATACATTGAAAAAGCAAATTTGACCCCCCCCCCCCCCAAAAAAAAAGCATTAAAGCTTTAAAAATTTATTATTAAAGCATAAATGATTGTAACTGTTCTACATTTTAAAACTTCCAAACATTCGAAATACAAATTACTGACCAGCCAACCTTTAAGAATGATAAAGCATAGCACACCAGATTCAAACTAGTCTGAAAGTTAGTTGGTTTGTTTTTTGTGTTTCAGGGCCATTTTTTGACATTCGTAAATGGAATAATATTGCAGTCTGTTAACTCAATATAGTACTTTTTTTTTCCCTTTGAAAATATTAATACAATTTTTAGAGCTTCCTCTTTTTTCCAGCGTTTTTTTATATCTGCAAAAAAAGCTTGATTTCTTTTTTTAAACCCAACGGAGTAAATTCAGGCGAAATTAATAATGTTGTTTGATCATTTCACGATATTCACAATTATTTCCACCACATTCATAATGTTTTCTATCTCAATTTTTTGTCAAAATCTGCACTTTTTACTGTGAACATATTACAAAATTCACATTTTCTTTCTAAGGTATCACTAATGAAAAATATGTTGCATGGACTAAAATTGCAACTTGAAAAATATGCGTTTTGAAAAAACTTAGTTTAACAAAGATTTTTTTAGCATCGTAGTTTATTGGTTCAATTCGTAGCAGTTGGCAGGTCTGCAATTACAAAATTGTATATGGTAGAGTTACAAAATAAAGTATAAAAATCTTATTTTATGTACAAATCTTATTATGCATTTAAAAATAAATACAGAAGCTTTAATCTGATTTGGAGACAATATATTTTAGCAAGCATGGCTTAACACAAATTTAATTTCATTGTTGTAAAATTTCTTTAATGACATATTTAAATTCTGAATTTAAAAAAAAATTCTGTATGTTCATATAAGTAATGTTTGTATTGAGACTCCTTTATCATAATACACCTTTATCTTTTATCTTGATTTTCATCATAAAGGGAGTCTTGGTTTGTATAATTCTAGAAACTCATACACTTCAAAACCATATTGATTATATGCCCACTAACACTGGCTATTATAAATCCAGTTGCAGAGATTAACCTCTTCAGTCCTGAGACAAATTTTACGCGGCACTACAAAAACCAGTTTAAAATTATTATGAAACATCTTCAAACCTGCATTAGTTTGTATATCGACGCTTCTAACATGCACACATATATTTAAAAAGTCTAAATGTAATTTTAGCAATTATAGAAGAAATTAAATTAATTTAAAGGGAGATTTTTAGTGTCGCCTCCAGGCGACATCAGGACTGAAGAGGTTAATTATGTATAAAAACCCTTTGATTTCTGTGAAAATAAATCTTACATTTAAATCTTCAAATTGACTACGAATGGGAAGCAAAATAAATAAAATTACTAGCTTATCAGATTCTTAGGCATTTTCCTAATATTTATATGATATTTAATATGCAGTAGCCAATTTATCTGTTATTATATGCAACCCAAAATAATTTTACAAAATTAATTTTTTGTTAATCAATACTATATTCTTACTTTCAGTTGAGGGTTCTGCAGAGCTCAAATCCAAACTGAAACTGTTGGCAAAATCTTCAGCCGATTTTCTACCGCAGTTTTTCCCTTGGAGGATGATTAAATTTGATGCGCTTCCAAATTCAAGGCATAAGCTATCACCCTTTTTCTCATCGTACAGTAACTTGAATTCTGCATCAATCTTAAAGAAATTTAAAACATAAGAGTACAGTTCAGCAAAAGGCAACATATATAAACATTCTTCAGTAACTTTATTGTACACAACACTAAATTATTACTATCAATGTGAACATTTTATTCAATTCTTTATTTTATTTTTATTATTTTTAATTCTTATAGACTACTTATAAAGGTGGTATTTATCCGGGATCTGTCCAACCTGACAGGTTCGTTCAAAGATATAAAATTTTCCTAAACATATCCCTGCTTATTTGACGAATTTTAACAGAAAACAATAATCTAGCAAAAAATACAATGGTATTCGAATAACTTCAGAATGATATGTACTGTATAAATTTGCACATAAATTATTGTGCAGCTGGGTGCTTTTCCCCCTCTGACTAAAATTTATCTTCTATAATTTTACATGCAAATATTTTTTAATACATAAAGTATTTTGTTTGAAACTAACAAAATTTGAGAGATAAATTTTACACCATACTTTCATTTAAAATCTATACCTACATAATTTTGGCAATATGGTGAACCAGGCGTGTTTTAATATCACGTTTGGAATATTTTTTTAACTGCCAATTTTTTTAATTCAATTTCCTAGTATAATAGCAACTCACATTGGGTATGTTTAGCTTAATACTTAGCTTTGAGAAAAAAATATATCAAAACAAGTAGTATAATATTTTAGTTACTTACCACAAGTGGATCTAAAATCCTTGGCCAGACACTTATAATGTTTGGGATGTTTTCTAAAATTTGAAATCGTCTTCCATCAAACGTTTCTTCCATAAATTGTAGAATTTTGCTCATGGGAGCACAGTTCTCTTTAAGCCACAATTTTTTTTGGTTAAATTCAACCGTTGTGTCCTCCTTGCCAAGATACAAAGTTGCTTCTCTTTTATCTTTCTTACGATATTGTGAACATAATTCTTGTTTTTCAGTTCTTGACAGGTTTCTCGATCGAAAGTTTTTGAACCTGTCGGCGATAAAACCAGTTGCAGGTGAACCTTTATACCCAGGACAAAACCACTGTTCCTGTAAAGTAAATATGAATATATTCATATATGAAACTTAATAGATTGTTACTTTAATCAGTCTACAAAATCATGTGACTTTATATGGAGACAAAGTTTAATAGAGTAGACTCCCTCAAATCCCCAAACATGGGACCAGGGGTTGTGCGGATTATAGAATTACATTGAAACATTAATTTGATTGGTGGTTAAGCTTTGTAATCAACGCATATAATAAATTGAAACATTAAAATAATTAAGCAAAATATTTAAATAAATAGTTAAAAAGCAAGTTATTACAAAAAACATTAATTAAAATAAAATTTTAGAAAAATATTAAAATAAAGTAAATAATTAAGATGCAATACTAAATATAAATAATGATGAGGAAAAATGGGATAAAGTATGATTAAATGTTGATAAATGAAAATTAATGTTGAACGGCAAAGGAGGATTAAATATTGATCATCGTACGTCTAAGAAACGTATTATTTAACACTGCAGAATTTAAATTGAAAGACATTTTTTAAAAAGAAAGTTGGAAAGGATTTAAAAATATATATAAATTTAAAGAATTATTTGTATTGCATTAGCCGCTGATTTCAGCGCCATCTTCAATTTCATTGTTTATATCTTAAAAAATGTGTGGATTTCTGGTGGATTTTAAGGAGTCTACTGTATATCAGAGTTGACTCTAAGTTATTTTAGCAGGATGCAACATCTACCAAACTCATTTTAATTTCTCTGAATTGCCCTGTGGCCTTCTGGAAAATTAGTAGAAAATGTATGGTGTGAGCGCGAAAAAGTCCCATTAGATGGGCATACAAAAAAGGGCAACAGTCTTGAGTCTGAAAACATGAGGAGTTGAACACTTAGAGATTTGAGAGGCTGATCGAAGGTCATGTGACAGAATTGCTACTGTGAAGTACAGTAAAGTACTTGTGCTAAATTTTGAGACTTTCTATGTTAATTGTTAAACTAGGGATTGTCTCCTGTGTATTATATATTTATTTTTTTATTGAATAAATAGCTCTAATAAAAAGCTTGTTAAAAAAGAAGCTATTTTAGCTTGTTTACAAATGTACTGAAAAGTGTGAAGTTACAATCACAACACCACAGTGTACACTTTTAAAAATATTCCCGCTCGGCAGCTCTTTCTCCCTCATCCTTATCCCACAGTCAACACTATATATTTTGTTATGTACTTATAGGTTTGGATTTCCTACATCAAAAATTTGTCTTAAAGGTTCATTCCGTTCCAAAGTACTTACTTTCACATTTATTTTTACTCTCAAATGCATCAAACCAGCAGATATTCAGAAACTATAGAAGTCTATATTTTTATAAAGAAAGAAAATATTGCAAAAAATGCTGTTAAAGTGGACATCTTGAACCAAAGTTCTTGAAGCGGGAGAGCAGTGAAAGAAAAAAAAGTCCTGATGAAACAATTGTTTCTCAAATTCTAGTGAAGGGCATTTTGTGCATCTTTTTAAAAATCACTTCAGCAAGTTTCTTGTTTCTACTTTTAAAAATGAGTCGGAAATTTTTGAATTGGTGAGGGTGGAAAAGCATTTTTTTCGAATATACCTTTAACCATCAAAAAAGCATATTAAAATATACAATAAAATTCTGTGTTTGATAATTCTCTTAAACATGAACAATCTATATATAATAACAATTAAAAAAAGAAAAGGGGCTACTCACAAAGCCTTCGCCTTCTGTTCCTTTCAAAACTGGAAAAGTGTTGATAATATTTTTAGCCAAATTTAGTTTATCATTTGTAGTTGGCTTGCAATCATATTTTTCTACATAAGAGCTGACAAGAACTCTGTTAATCTTTAGTTTCTCCAAAATGTTTATGTTGGCTGAATCCCCTTTTTCTAGTTTATCAAAAATATCGGGAAGCTTATATCTGATAATTTGTTTAACATCAATAATTTTATTGGTGGTTGATGGGAATGTGACACTTGTTTCAGAATCTCTTAAAGGTGGTGAATTACTTAATGATGGGGAACAGTTTAAAGTTGAATTGTCTATTGAAGGGGAACAGATTAAAGTGGGGAAATTGTTAGGTGAAGGGGAAGAGATTAAAGAAGAATTGTTTATTGAAGGGGAACAGTTTAAAGAAAACGAATCAGAAGTAGATGCAGATTCATTATGAGTTATAGGATCAGAAATATATGGGTTTGGGGCCAGAAAAGCATCAAGATATTTTTTGAACTTTAATCGAGGGCCAGCTTTGGGGATGAGAATTTTAAGTGTCTCATTATCTATTAATGAAAAGCTTTCTTCATCTATACCTTCATCTGTAAAAAAAAAAAAAAAAAAAAAAAAAAAAAAAAAATAGAATTTTATTTGCTTTTATACATATACACACACACATACATATTTAATGACTGGAAAAATAATAAACTGCAACTAAATGACAAAAATCTTAAATTTTGTAATAACATGCTTTGCTCTTTTGTTAGCTAAAAGATCAACTTGTCCTTCAATGATTATGATGGAGAAATTCCCATTTTAAACTAACAAAACTGATGAAAAAATGGATGACGACTACATTTACAATGAAGGTGTTCTTGCATGCACTCTTAAAAATATAAGAAAACTGATTCATAATATTTTGACACTACATGAAAATAAAGCACTGAATTGCTATGTTTTATCAATCAAAAAAAATATCAATCAAATTTTATCTATAAAAGGATTTTCCAATTCAGCACAATTTGGCAACTTAATGAATCTCCTAAAGTAGGGGTGCACAACCTTTACAAGAGAAGGGCCACAAACAAATTTTCCTTCGCATGAGCGACAAAATTCGTGACTCTTACAAAGGTGATAGAAAAAAATTACAATTTTTTCGGCCTGATCAATAAAAGTAGTGGTTTTTGGAAAGCCGATCGATGGAATTCGAGAATTTTCCAAGCCAATTGACGAAATTCGAGATTTTTACAAAGGTGATCGACAAAACCCACTAATTTTCTTCGCATGTCCGGCGAATTTTACGAAGCAAATCGAGAAAATTCATGAATTCTCAACATCTGATCAACAAAATGCGCAATTTTTATGGAGCCGATTAATAAAATTAAGTATCTGATCAGCAAAATTTGCAATTTTTACGAAGCCAATTTCTGCAATTATCAAAATTTAATTAATGAAATTCGAAACGATTGATGAAATTTGCAATTTTTACAAAACTGATCGACGAACTTCGAGATTTTAACAAATTTGACTGGTCAGATTTGCGATTTTTCCTCACATGATCGAAATAAAATTGGCGATTTTTATGAAATTTATCGACGAAGTTTGCAATTTTTATAATATCAATTGACAGAATTGTGATTTTTTTTAACCTGACAGACAAAATTCGCGATTTTCCACACCCAATAGAAGAAATTTGCGATTTTATTTAAACCTAATCGACGAAATTTGCAATTTTTTCCGCAATGAAATTTGCAATTTTTCAGAAACCGATCCAAGAAACTCGCTTTTTTTGTGTTTCGATCAACGAAATACGTATTTTTCCACGCCTAATCAATGGAATTCACATTTTTTTTAAACTAACTTTGACGAAATCTGCATTTTTTACACGGCAAGATTAAATTCGTTTTTTTTTCCTGCTAAACTCACAAAATTCATAATTGTTTTGCAACCGATCAACGAATTTTTCACTTTTTCCGCACATCATCGCATAATTAGGGATTTTCCCGTTCAAGATTTGATTGCCAATCAGTCACAAAATGTACCTATTGGTACAAGGGAGATAATGAAATCTGCCACTTTATCAAGGCTAAAATAAAAACTGCGGCTAGTTCCAAATTCATTCATTCAAATATTAAAATAAGTAGTAATAAACTAAAATAATAAAAATTTAGATAATTTTTAAAATGATTAAAGTACTAAAAGCAAAGGAAGTTAATAATCAATAATGTACGATTAATTATTAATTATAAAGATGAAATGTGGTTTTCCTAAATTATTCAATAAAACAATTCATTGTTTACATCTGTAAATTATGTGTGGATTTTAGGAGTGCAGATTTGAGGAAGTCTACTGTATTAAAACAAAAGTTATTTCCAGAGTTTCCCCCAGAGGGTTTCAGGGGGGCGCAGCGCCTCTCCTGCCCTTTAGATTAAAAACTAGCGCCCCTCTTGCCCCTCATCCAAAAAATAGCACCCCCCTGGTCTAAGTAGCACAAAAGAAAAAAGAAGTTAATGACAGAATTTAATTTTTCTGTTCAAAATCGTGTTTTTATTGCTCCAAAAGAAGATTTTTCTAATTCACAATCATTTTCGTACAAAGAAAAAATTGCACCGGGGTATAATTAGATTACATTAGGGACGATCCCCCTCCCAACTTTTTCTTGTGACAGCCCAAAAATGACGTCTGTAGTATAAATTTGGTGCCTTCTAAATTTCCGCGCCCGAGGCGACCACCTCCCCCCCCACACGGTTCTGTTCACAATCCATCACAAATTTCACGATCTTTTCATGAAATATGTCGTTTTCCCCTTTTTTAGCAAAATCTGCCATTTTTTCGTGATTTTTTAACTAAACCTGCTGTTTTTTGTGATCTTTTAATGAAACCGGCCATTTTTTTGCGACCTTTTAACAAAATTTACCTTTTTTTTCAATTTTTGATGAAATTTTGGGATTTTTTGATGAAATTTCTGTATTTCAACGATTCTTTGAACCACTAGATTCTAGATTCAACGCTATAAAAGTGCCCCGAAGAATGTAAAATGTGCCCTTTTCATAACAGTAGCGGCCTGCCCCTTTTTAAACTTGGGGTTAACTTATTTCTAATGAGTACTATTAAAAATTAAACAATTGGCTGTGGCAAAGTAGATGCAACTTCAGCTAATCAGTAGCCAGAAAAAATGATCAAAATTTTTGTTAATTGGTAGCAAAAAGAATAAGTAAAAAGAAAATATCTTGAAAATTAACTATCTGTTGTGGATAAAAACATGAAAATGATTGATTAGCCCCAGAAAAAAGTTCTTCCAATGAGTCACAAAGTAAAAGCTGCAAGATGCGCCAATCAATAAGAAAAAAAAAATCTTGAAATTCACCAATTAGCAGTGGGTAAAGAAAGTGTGAAAGTTGCTGAACATTTGCATGAAAAACAGATGTAATTTTTTGCCAATTGTTTGAAGGTGAATATTGTAAAACAAGCTAATTGCTCATAAATGAAAAAATAAATAAATAAATAATCCACGAAACTCACCAGTGAATTCTCGGAAAATACCTCAAAATTCTTGTTGCGGAGGGAATAAAAAATAGACGATTTGTTGGGGGGGAAAAATCAAAAATCATTTGGTTCAAGAAGAGGAGAGCGGCGACAAATCTCATATATTATGAAAATCAGTACAGGGTTCATACACATTTCATGACATGAAATGTAAATACACACAATTTTTTAAATAAATATAAGCACATAAGATGTACATCAAATTGAACTTTACAAAAACTATCTAAATTCAAAATATCATTTTTTTCATGTAATCAAGTTTTTGCGAAATTGTGAACTTTTTGTATATACTTGTACAAAATACATTCAGAATTTTTGAATAAGAAATTATTACTATATTTAGGTTCTTATTTAGACATTTTTAATAAAGTTATTTACATACATATATGCAACTTAATAAGATTCAGCTGCTGTATGGCATGAGATTTTTTTTTCTTCAATCACTGCACTTGCGAAAGATTCAATTTGTTGATTAAACTTTTTCTGAAATGTCTATTTACAAGAGAAATTTTGCAAAGGGTCTTGTGTTTCAAACAAGAAAAAAATGTGAAGGATCCTTTCAAGTCTTCTCAAACAGATTTTTGCTCAGAGATCAGATTACCCACATTAGAATGTAGCTATTACAAAATTTTCACTATATTATTTCATAAATGAAATTTCAATTTTTCCAGTTCGGAAAAATTAAAAAATAAGCCTTCGGAAAAAACCCGAAAAAAACTAGTTTTTTTCCCAATTTTTCTCGAGCATTCCCATCACTAGTCTTGGGTGCCCGTGCGATAGTTAGACCTTGGCTCTGATCATTAGTGTTGACTCTAGGAAAAAAAGGGCCGCTGGGCAGGAATTTTTCAAAAAGGACACAGTATATTCTTTATATAAAGGACACAGTACTTGTTCACAAAAAATATCCTGAACTGGTTTGTTTAATCCCTTAGAATTTTCTATATTTTTTCGGGATCAATTGAATTTTCACGAGGGCAAATAGGAAATGTGTTAGAGAGAGATATTCATTTCAAAAAAAAAAAAAAAAAAAAAAAACTATATTTTGCTTTCAATAACAAAAAACATGCAGTTTTCGCTTCGGAACTTTATAAAGTCACCCCCCCCCCTTCCCCAGGAGAAAAGTGCTTGAATTCAACACTGTTTAAAACAAGTTTCAACTTTCAGGGATCTGACCAGGGCAAAAATTGAGTTTGTTAACGGACTCTTCACAAAAACAAATTTATGAAAAACGGACTTCACAAAAATAAATTTTAGAAAAACGGAACATATTAAACACAAAATTGTATTAAAAAAAAAAAAAAAGGCCCTTTTACCAAAAAAAAAATAAGTGTAAATTTCTGCAAAAATCTAGATTTTTGTGTTCATTGTAACATTTACTCAACGTAAACAAATTACAGCCTCTTTCGTTTATTGCTATCTTGCTTTTTACTCTTTCTCCCAGTTATCCTTATTTTGAATGAGTGCCGATTGGCTGATACATGAATAGAAATTAAAATTTTCCATTTGCATGTGAAGAAATGTAATTTGTTTTCGCCTTTTAGTTTTATATGCAAAATAATCTATAAAAAGAAAACAGATTTTCTTTTTAATTTACTTTTTTTTTTTTTAAATTATTATTAATATGAAGCAAAGACTAAAGTGATCTATTAAATAAAATTTGTTCTTATTTCAAAATTAATATAATGATTTTGTGTGTATTAAGTTTATATGTTATGTTGCAAATTAACGAAATAATTTTCTATATGAAAAATTTGAAAATCTATATGGAATAACTTTTCTACTGATTTTCTGTTTGAAGAAGGAATTAGTCCTTGTTTGAATTTGATACTTTTGAAAAAGAAAATCTAGTGTAAAAACTCAATTCATTTCTATGTATTGATTTAATGATTGAGTTCTAATTTTACATTGACAGGATTTCAAATGAACTGATAATTAGAATTTATCTTTATACTTATTAATCTCTGCCTCATACTCATTTATTGCACCACAAGCTATGAGTTATAGATAAATTTACTTGTTTGTAAAAAAAAAAATTCTTAGAAAGAAGACAAAACAATGACTTCAGTATTTTTTTTTTAATCAAATATATATATATATATATATATATATATATATATATATATATATATATATATTTTTTTTTTTTTTTTTTTTTTTTTTTTTTTGGATACATTTCCATGTGGTTTTTTTGTACAGAACTATAATTAGTGCTTTTATTTAAAATTTGTAATTGTTCTTTCAACATTTACATTTGTTCTTTATTTCTTAACAAAAGTTACACACGAAAGTTCTATTGAAAATTAATAAATAATAAAATCATTTTCATATTAAATTGCTTTGTGGGACTAACAGTTAACCATACTCGCTTTTCTAAGTTTATAATTTCATTATTTACATTAATCTAAGCATTCTGATTTTCGATTGTTTATTATTATAATTGCAAAAGAACGGAACAAGAAATCTCTCTATTTATAAGTAAATTAGATCATATTAGTTTATTTCCTAAATATTAGTTTATTTCTGAAAAATTAAAACATGACCCGATTTCGAAGACTGGTCGGAAATGGATTAACTAACAATTTGTGAATTTACCTTTTTCACAAAAATAGCAATAATTCACAAAAATAAAAATAATTCACAAAAAATAGGACTCTTTGGGAAGAAAAAAAAAATGGACAGGCCCGTGATATTGTATTTTGCACATGTTATGAATGCACGTGAGCGTGCACATTTTGCAAATACTTCTGTATTCAAAAATGAAATATTAATTATAATTAATGGCGTTACTAGAAAATAAAACTGCGGGCCTATTTAGTCAAGTTTTTGGCGCTATCGCCGGCGAAATGCGGTTGGAAATAAAATAAAATGACATCCAAGATGGAATGAAGAATGAATGAAAAAACATGTGACAAAATGAAAAACATGTGACAGAATGAAGAAAAAACATGTGACATTGAATAAATAATAATAATTCAAATAATAATAATTATTTGAATTTTCAAATAATAATAATTATAATTAATATTAATTCTAAAGTCTTGTGGATTTATTATGATGTTGGTGCACGTGATTATTAATAATATGACATGTATTTCGCGCTCAAAAAATAATAAGAGCATTTTTAGCAATTAAAAAATAATTTAAAATATTCTGCACAGTTTAATTTTTATATTAATATTAACAACAACATCAAAAAATTGTTGATTACATACATCAACAATAAAATAGTATTGAATATTGAACAGAGAGTACTTACTTTCGAAGTTTTCAGCGAAAGCTTCAAGCTTCCATTCTTCTAATTTTCTTTTAACGAAGATGTCCATAATTAAAATATAATAAAAAAAAAAAGCAAAAAAAAAAAGATACGATACGTCGAAAATAAAATAAACAAACCGGAAACCGCGGCTGCGCTAAAGGTTCAATACCCAGATCAAAGTCAATGGCTAAATACGACTGACTAACCGTAGGGAGCATTCACGACATAAGAATGTAACCTTACGCGTTATAGAGAAAACACGAAATATAGTTCCTTCCAAAGAACAAAAATGTAATATTATTCTTCGATTTCCAGGATATGTTGCATTGTTTTTCTCTTAATGAATAACTTTTACGCTGTTATGAATAAAGTAAATCTTCACAAAGTACAAACTTATCATTTCGTTTAGTTTTGATAACATGCGATGTATCGAAAGTGAGAAGGCTTAAGGTTCATTTTTGATCCAAATATACTCAAATCGATATGAGTATATGAATATACTCATTTTTGAGTACTTCATTTTTTTCAGTGTTGAATTGAAGATCCAGTAACGAAGCATACTTAGCAGAGAATTGTCTTCATGGATTTTATAAGGGTGAAAGGGCTTGCGTAATAACATTTTAAAGATAATTAAACGTTATTTCACAAATATATGATTCTGATTCTGATTTTGAATCTCACGGTATGCTTCCATTAAAGTCTTAAAACCACAAAGATATCTTACAATTAAATATATTACAAAGTTATTTTTTTTTCGAAGAAGTTAACAATATATTGATACAAATTTTGTAAATAGTTAGTGTTTGTACTGTAAAATAATGTAAATAATCTTATTAAGCTCCATTTCTTTACTAATATTAGTTTTTGTTACATTATCTCTGTTATCAAGCAAACTTGTCTATTATTTTCAGTGAATGTCTATGGCAGCTTTGCGAAATATTAGAGATATCGCCAAGTTGGCGTCACTTTTGGCGACTAATTTTGGTCGCCAAATTTGGCGATATATCGCCAAGTTGGCGACAAACTTCGCGATTGTTGGCGATGGTAACCCTTCCCTCTTTATGGTTAACCCCCCTTTAGGTATGCTGATACATTGAATGTTGTTCCGTGGATTTTTCGAGAAGGTTCTAGAAATTTCCGGCGCATGCTGCGAGCCTATATAAGGAGAGCAATGCGAGCTGTTGTTGTTATTATTTATCAGTCAGTCATTGAGTGAGCTACGATTGTCAAAGCAAGTTTGCTTGAGCTTTATTTACGTTGTTGTGAATGTGATTTAGTGTTGAGACATTGTATAAAAAGTCTCTGGAACCTATATCTGCACTTGTACGATAGATTTGAACAATTATTTTTGAATATCTAGTAATATTTGTGAGTTTCGAAGACTCTGTTGTTCTGAAGATCTGCAAATAAATTATTTTCTTCTTTTCTAAAAGACAGGAGTTTGAAGTTGTCTAACCATAAGATCAAAAGAACCCTATATACGCTGCAACATTTGGTGTCAGAAGTGGGATCTTATGGCGAAAACAAGAACAATGGACGGACAACTGAAAGAACTGTTAGAAGCTATTAACGGATTAAGAACAGAGCTGACCAATAAAATTGATAAAGGCCAAGAAGAGTTGGCGGGTAAAATGAATAAAGGCCAAGAAGAGTTGGCGGATAAAATGAATAAAGGCCAAGAAGAGTTGGCGGATAAAATGAATAAAAACGAAGAAAGAATGGAACAGTTGACAAATAAAATTGATAAATGCCAAGAAGAGGTGACTGAAAAAATTGACAAAGGCCAAGAAGAGTTGGCGGATAAAATGAATAAAGGCCAAGAAGAAATGAAGAAAACTTTTGAAGAAAAGTTCTCGTCGGTAGAGAGAAGAATAGGTTCGGTAGAAGAGAAAATACAGGAAGTAGAAGATAAAATTCCGAATGAAGTTAGTAACGTATAGTTGACGTTATAGTTGACGTTATAGTTGACGTAGATGTAAAGCTAAATAAAAGAGTAGAAGATCTTGAGAAGAAGCTTTCAGCGTCTAGTGGTAATTATGAAGAATCCGCCTGCTTCTCCGGTGCACATTGAGCTGTCGACATACGACGGAAAGAGTTCCTGGCAAGTTTACAAGACCCAATTCACCATAGTAGCCGAAGCGAACAAATGGAGTGACGAGGTGAAAGCTTGTCAACTGGCAGCATCTTTGACAGGAGAAGCCGCCGACGTGCTGCAAACATTGCCCGATATGACGCAACTCAATTTTGAGACTCTAAGTTGTGCACTTGAAATGAGATTCGGAGAAAAATTCATGAAGGATTATACGAGAATACAAATGAAGAGCCGCCATCAAAAATCGAGTGAAACCCTTCAAGAGTTTGCCTCAGAAATAGAACGGCTGGCAAATTTAGCATTCATCGACTGCCCAACAAATGTACGGGAAATGCTCTCACTGCAGTACTTTGTAGACGGAATAAAAGATCCCGAAGTGCAGAGAGCGGTACGAATGGCAGATGTACAGGATTTAGAGGCTGCATTACTATATGCCTTAAAGTTGGAAGCAGCTACACAAGCCAGCCGAAGAGATCGTCATTCAGTCCAAGGGGCAACGGTGAACAAAAGCTCAGACACTGAGATCGACTTCTTGAAAGAAATTAGGAAAATAAATCAAGAACTTGAAGCCTTAAACAAGCTCAAGGAGACAGAATCTCACGTGCTGGGGATGCGGTGATACAGGACATCTCCGAAGAAATTGCCCCAAAATCCACGAACGTGAGATAAATTCAAACAGTCAGCAGGGAAACTAAATTTTTGGCCATCTCGCGGGGCGGAGGTTGCCAGAGAATGAAAAGCCCCATCTGAAGATCCTCCAGATATCAAAAATGAGTGGCGGTGATAATGAATTATATGTGATAGGCTTTATTAACGGAATTCAGTGCCGTATGATTGTCGATACAGGAGCCAATGTGACAATAATAAGAGAAGATTTGGCTCGGAAATTAAAATCTAAACTCATCTGGACTCCACCATGCGTTACCCTGCAAACTGTGACGGGCGACAAGATAGGCATATATGGAAAGGCAAATTTAACCATCAACTTTGGAGGAACGAAATATTACCATACGGCATATGTGGCTGACATAACAAATCCTTGCTTAATCGGGCTAGATTTTCTGAAGAAGTTTGGCTTCAAACTTGATTTCAAAAATAAAAAAATGCTCTCAAAATTTGAAGAAATAAGCCTCTTTGGATTAAATAACGAAATTGAATGTAAACAAGCAGTAATAGCCAAAGAAGACATCAATCTAGATCCAAGAACAGAGTTTTTAATTCCTGCTGTAATTAAAAATGAAACATCGATTTGGCCATATAGATTATCCCGAAGACAATAGTACACAAGCAGGAGTATTGGTGGCTTCTTCTGTAGTAGACCTCTCGAAAAAGACCATTCCAGTCAGAATTGCTAACATCAGTGATAAGACGAGGACGATCAAGAAAGGAGAGGTGATAGCATCACGTGCTCCTGTAACGTGCATAAGTCAAAATTCCAGTCACTCTGAGAAATCTTCAGATAATTTAGTCAAGGATTTGTTACAAAATACGGACTTAGATCCAAACCAGAGAGATGCTGCGGAAAGTTTAATTAGGGAATTCCAAAGTTTATTTTCCCAAACATCTGAAGACTTTAGACGAACCAAAATGGCACAACACCGAATTGATACTGGAGATCACTCACCTATTAAACAACATCCTAGACGATTACCTTTTGCCAAACAAGAAGAGGTGCAAAATTTAATTAAGGATATGGAAGAAAATGACGTCATCGAACCATCGACAAGTCCATGGGCGTCTCCCATTGTATTAATAAGAAAGAAGGATGGTTCAACAAGATTTTGTGTAGACTACCGCCGACTGAATGACGTCACTAAAAAGGATAGTTACCCTCTACCAAGGATCGACGACACTCTCGACACACTTGCGGGCAACACTTGGTTCTCGACTCTGGATCTGAAGAGTGGTTACTGGCAGGTAGAGATCAATCCGGACGACCGCGAGAAGACCGCCTTTACAACGGGACAAGGATTATGGCAGTTCAAGGTAATGCCTTTTGGTCTATGTAACGCACCTGCAACTTTCGAACGTCTTATGGAAACGGTTCTCCGGGGGCTGTCATATGAAGCATGTCTTGTTTATTTAGATGACATCATAATCATAGGAAAATCTTTTGATGAACATCTTAACAACCTCAGGCGGGTGCTACAAAAATTATAGGAAGCTAATTTGAAGTTAAGCCCTTCGAAGTGCAGCTTGTTTCGCAATGAAGTCGCATACCTTGGACACATCATTTCGGCGGAAAGAGTTAGGACTGATCCGGAGAAGATATCGGCCGTGAAAAATTGGAGTCGTCCAGTAGATGTTCACCAGCTTCGGAGTTTTCTAGTATTATGCACCTATTACAGAAAATTTGTCAAAGGCTTCTCGATGATTGCAAGACTACTTCATAAATTAACAGAAGCCAATCAAAAATTTATGTGGACACAGGAATGTGACGCTGCTTTCGAAAAGCTTAAGGAGGCCTTAACATCCACTCCAATTCTGTCATATCCTCAAATCGATAAACAGTTTATACTTGATACGGATGCAAGTAACGAAAGCATTGGCGCTGTACTGTCCCAGGAAATCGACGGCCAGGAGCGTGTTATCGCCTATTTCAGCAAGTACTTGCCAAAGGCAGAACGAAACTACTGCGTAACAAGAAAAGAGCTTCTTGCTGTAGTGAAAACCATAGACCATTTTCATCACTATCTTTACGGTCAAAAATTCCTGATCCGAACTGATCATGCTTCTCTAACTTGGCTATTGAATTTTAAGAACCCTGAAGGCCAGATAGCCAGGTGGATACAAAAGCTTCAAGAGTACGATATGGAGATACGCCATCGAAAAGGCTCATCACATGGAAATGCAGATGCTCTCTCAAGAAGACACTGCTCAGAGAATTGTAGATACTGCGACCGGGTTGAGAAGAAATTTAATGTCAAAGGTCCTATAGTAAGACAAGTTACGACTGGGTCTATATCATCGCAAGATCCGTGGAGTGACGAGAGCCTGCGTAAAGATCAACTTGCTGATCCTGAAATTAAGCCAATTCTAGAGCTGAAAGAGGAGTCCAACAGGATGCCCAGCTGGCAAGACATGGCCCATTACCATCCTACGACTAAACGTTATTGGGCTCTTTGGGATTCCCTACATTTGAAGAACGGTATCTTGTACCGAAAATGAGAGTCTGATGATGGAAAGACATGTAGATGGCAACTACTACTCCCTAAGTCGAGAATTTCTATGGTCCTTCAAGAACTGCGTGGTAGTCCCACAGGAGGTCATTTTGGTGTAATGAAGACCCTGCAGAAGGTTCGAGAGCGTTTCTACTGGAATGATGTTCGCAGTGACGTGGAGAAGTGGTGTCGAACTTGTGACACCTGTGTAGCACGTAAAGGTCCAAAGAGGCGCACCCGTGGACGATTGCAGCTTTATAATGTAGGAGCTCCTTTCGAACGAATTGCTCTAGACATCTTGGGTCCTCTTCCTAGAACATCTGATGGCAATAAGTACATTCTCGTTGTCATGGACTACTTCACTAAGTGGCCTGAAGCCTACTCCATTCCTAATCAAGAGGCGGTAACCGTAGCAGACATACTGGTTCAACACTGGGTTTCCAGATACGGAGTTCCTCTTCAAATCCATTCCGATCAAGGAAGAAACTTCGATTCAACTGTGTTTAAGGAAATGTGTGGACTGCTCGGCATGGACAAAACTCGAACTACACCTCTACATCCTCAATCGGACGGCATGGTGGAGCGTTTCAATCGCACCATTCTAAATAGCCTCGCTCTCCTGGCGTCTAGAGACCAACAGGACTGGGACAAGAAATTGCCTCTTTTCCTGCTTGCCTACAGGAGTGCCACTCATGAGGCCAATGGTTACTCCCCTTCTCAAATGCTCTTTAGTCGTGATCTTCGTCTGCCTGCGGATCTTTTGTTTGGCCGTCCTCCTGACGCTCCTTTGTCGCCTGAAGAATACGTGGATGAACTCCAGGCACGGATTGGGGAGATTCATCGTCTAGCGAGGAACCGAATCGGACTGGCAACGGCAAAGATGAAGACACGGTACGACACAAAGGCAACAGGACATGAGTTCAACGAAGGTGGCAAAGTTTGGTTGTGGAATCCGATACGTCGTAAGGGACTGTCGCCAAAATTACAAAGAAACTGGGACGGTCCTTACACAGTCGTCAACAGGCTGAATGATGTCGTTGTACGCATACAAAAATCGCCACACGCCAAACCCAAGGTCGTACACTATAACCGGCTAGCCCCTTATTTTGGCCAAAGTGAATAGAAATTCAAAACTGGAATTTCAGACCATGGTCATGAAAGTCACTTTTTGTAAATATGTAAATAGTAATTAGTTCTTATTTATGTAAATCTTATTATTATTATTATTATTTATTTATTTATTTATTTGTTTATTTATTTTAAGTGTTTTCCTCTAGCTCAAGGATTGCACTGCCCGGGACGTGCAATCTTTGAGGAGGGGGTAGTGTTACGAATTTTGTAAATAGTTAGTGTTTGTATTGTAAAATAATGTAAATAATCTTATTAAGCTCCATTTCTTTACTAATATTAGTTTTTGTTACATTGTCTCTGTTATCAAGCAAACTTGTCTATTATTTTCAGTGAATGTCTATGGCAGCTTTGCGAAATATTAGAGATATCGCCAAGTTGGCGTCACTTTTGGCGACTAATTTTGGTCGCCAAATTTGGCGATATATCGCCAAGTTGGCGACAAACTTGGCGATTGTTGGCGATGGTAACCCTTCCCTCTTTATGGTAACCCCCCTTTAGGTATGCTGATACATTGAATGTTGTTCCGTGGATTTTTCGAGAAGGTTCTAGAAATTTCCGGCGCATGCTGCGAGCCTATATAAGGAGAGCAATGCGAGCTGTTGTTGTTATTATTTATCAATCAGTCATTGAGTGAGCTACGATTGTCAAAGCAAGTTTGCTTGAGCTTTATTTACGTTGTTTTGAATGTGATTTAGTGTTGAGACATTGTATAAAAAGTCTCTGGAACCTATATCTGCACTTGTACGATAGATTTGAACAATTATTTTTGAATATCTAGTAATATTTGTGAGTTTCGAAGACTCTGTTGTTCTGAAGATCTGCAAATAAATTATTTTCTACTTTTCTAAAAGACAGGAGTTTGAAGTTGTCTAACCATAAGATCAAAAGAACTCTATATACGCTGCAACAATATTATATTAATTTCCTTTTAATAATATTCCATGCATTGTTCTGGCTTATTAAATTAAAAATAATCCGTCTTATTAAATTTATAAAACTATTTTATTAGTCTTTATATGGAAAGCATAAAATCTTAATACATCTAAAAATATTTATTCCAATTTGCTTAAATCTAAAAAATGGCGCTAATCAAAAAATATTCTTTAAATAGAATATTTTATTATTTAAATACCTACTAAAATCCACTGTAATTTTCCTATCTTTATCAAGCGCTTTTAAAATCTTTATTTAATTGTACAATATTTTAACTCATAAATTATTCCGTTCTAAAAGTACCCCTACTTATTAAAATTCATTTTTTTATTAAAAAGTCTAGCATAATGTTCATCATTTTAAATTTATTACATATCAACAAATTCATTTTTTCTACCAATAAAATTATTGTTTGACAAATAACGTCTATTTTTAGCTGCCTTCTCGATGCCAAAGATTATTTTTTATTTATACGGTATACACCTGGATCGAGGATTTGGAAAATTCTTAAAAAAAAAAAAAAAAAAAAAAAAAAAAAAAAGGAAAAAAAAAAAAAAAAAAAAAAAAACGTGTGGCACTCGGGGACTGCCGCGGTAAAGCTATTGCATAGCATTTTTTATCAACTTATGCAATTATAATAATTTACTTATTTTTTATTTATGCAGTTTTTTTTTTGTCTTTGATATTAATTCAAGTTACACTTTTTGAGCGTGATGACCGATAACATTTTTTTTTTCTTTTATTGAATAAATGAGAAGTTAATATCGTTGAAAATATTTTTATTATCTTACAATACATGTAGGTTAATCAGGAATTTTTATCATTGAAACTATACGTTTATGGTAGCTGAAATAAAAAACATAAGCTTGAGACTTGATATTCTCAAAATATCTGAAAAATACCGCGTTAGTGTCTGCCGAAGTCTACCGAAGGATACCGTGGCCGAAGTCTACAAAACTGAAGCGACGTTAGCCGGAGAGTTAGGTTTTTTTTCTCGTTACGGAATTTCTATATTCTTTCACCGCGGCCAAAGCCCGCGATAAAAGCTATGCAATACCTTAATAAATTACCAAACAAAATTTGGCCGCGCTACGAAAATTAGATCGCGAGTTATAAGCATTTTAAATTTTCCGAACCTCACCGTGGGGGTCTCCTGTCACCAAAAATTAACACTGTTTCGTAATAAATTACCAAACAAAATTTGGCCGCACTACGAAAAGTAGATCGCGAGTTATAAGCATTTTAAATTTTTCGACCCTCACCATGGCGGATCTCCTGTCACCAAAAATTAACACTGTCTCATAATAAATTACCAAAAAAATTTGGCCACGCTACGAAAATTGATCGCGAGTTATAAACATTTTAAATTTTTCGACCCTCACCGTGGGGGGGGGGGTCTCCTGTCACCAAAAATTAGCACTGTCCCATAATAAATTACCAAACAAAATTTGGCCGCACTACGAAAATTAGATCGTGAGTTATAAGCATTTTAAATTTTTCGACCTTCCCCATGGGGGATCTCCTGTCACCAAAAATTAACGCTCTCTCATAATAAATTACCAAACAAAATTTGGCTGCGCTACGAAAATTGATCGCGAGTTATAAGCATTTTAAATTTTTCGACCCTCACCGTGGGGGGGGGGTCTCCTGTCATTAAAAGTAACACTGTCTCATAATAAATTACGAAACAAAATTTGGCCGCGCTACGAAAATTAAATCGCGAGTTATAAGCATTTTAAATTTTTCGACCCTCTCCATAAGGGATCTCCCGTCACCAAAAAATAACACTGTCTCATAATAAATTACCAAACAAGATTTGGCCGCATTACGAAAATTAGATCGTGAGTTATAAGCATTTTAAATTTTTCGACCCTCACCATGGCGGATCTCCTGTCACCAAAAATTAACACTGTCTCATAATAAATTACCAAAAAAATTTGGCCACGCTACGAAAATTGATCGCGAGTTATAAACATTTTAAATTTTTCGACCCTCACCGTGGGGGGGGGGGTCTCCTGTCACCAAAAATTAGCACTGTCTCATAATAAATTACCAAACAAAATTTGGCCGCACTACGAAAATTAGATCGTGAGTTATAAGCATTTTAAATTTTTCGACCTTCCCCATGGGGGATCTCCTGTCACCAAAAATTAACGCTCTCTCATAATAAATTACCAAACAAAATTTGGCTGCGCTACGAAAATTGATCGCGAGTTATAAGCATTTTAAATTTTTCGACCCTCACCGTGGGGGGGGGGGTCTCCTGTCACCAAAAGTAACACTGTCTCATAATAAATTACGAAACAAAATTTGGCCGCGCTACGAAAATTAAATCGCGAGTTATAAGCATTTTAAATTTTTCGACCCTCTCCATAAGGGATCTCCCGTCACCAAAAAATAACACTGTCTCATAATAAATTACCAAACAAGATTTGGCCGCACTACGAAAATTAGATCGTGAGTTATAAGCATTTTAAATTTTTCGACCCTCACCATGGCGGATCTCCTGTCACCAAAAATTAACACTGTCTCATAATAAATTACCAAAAAAATTTGGCCACGCTACGAAAACTGATCGCGAGTTATAAACATTTTAAATTTTTCGACCCTCACCGTGGGGGGGGGGGGGTCTCCTGTCACCAAAAGTAACACTGTCTCATAATAAATTACGAAACAAAATTTGGCCGCGCTACGAAAATTAGATCGCGAGTTATAAGCATTTTAAATTTTTCGACCTTCCCATGGGGGATCTCCTGTCACCAGAAATTAACGCTCTCTCATAATAAATTACCAAACAAAATTTGGCTGCGCTACGAAAATTGATCGCGAGTTATAAGCATTTTAAATTTTTCGACCCTCTCCATGAGGGATCTCCCGTCACCAAAAAATAACACTGTCTCATAATAAATTACCAAACAAGATTTGGCCGCACTACGAAAATTAGATCGTGAGTTATAAGCATTTTAAATTTTTCGACCCTCGCCGTGGAGGCCCTCCTGTCACCAAAAATTAACACTGTCTCATAATAAATCATCAAACAAAATTTGGCCACGCTACGAAAATTAGATCGCGAGTTATAAGCACTTTAAATTTTTCGACCGTCACCATGGGGAATCTCCTGTCACCAAAAATTAACACTGTCTCATAATAAATTACCAAACAAAATTTGGCCGCACTACGAAAATTAGATCGTGAGTTATAAGCATTTTAAATTTTTCGACCCTCCCCATGGGGGATCTCCTGTCACCAAAAATTAACGCTCTCTCATAATAAATTACCAAACAAAATTTGGCTGCGCTACGAAAATTGATCGCGAGTTATAAGCATTTTAAATTTTTCGACCCTCTCCATGAGGGATCTCCCGTCACCAAAAAATAACACTGTCTCATAATAAATTACCAAACAAGATTTGGCCGCACTACGAAAATTAGATCGCGAGTTATAAGCATTTTAAATTTTTCGACCCTCCCCATGGGGGATCTCCTGTCACCAAAAATTAACACTGTCTCATAATAAATTACCAAACAAGATTTGGCTGCACTACGAAAATTAGATCGTGAGTTATAAGCTTTTTAAATTTTTCGACCCTCGCCGTGGAGGCCCTCCTGTCACCAAAAATTAACACTGTCTCATAATAAATCATCAAACAAAATTTGGCCACGCTACGAAAATTAGATCGCGACTTATAAGCACTTTAAATTTTTCGACCGTCACCATGGGGAATCTCCTGTCACCAAAAATTAACACTGTCTCATAATAAATTACCAAACAAAATTTGGCCGTGCTACGAAATTTAGATCGCGAGTTATAAGCATTTTAAATTTTTCGACCCTCCCCATGGGGGATCTCCTGTCACCAAAAATTAACACTGTCTCATAATAAATTACCAAACAAAATTTGGCCGCGCTACGAAAATTGATCGCGAGTTATAAGCATTTTAAATTTTTCGACACTCATCATGGGAGGTCTCCTGTCACCAAAAATTAACACTCGCTCATAAAAAATTACCAAACAAAATTTGGCCGCGATACGAAAGGTAGATCGCGAGTTAAATTCATTTTTAATTTTTCGACCCTCACCGTGGGGGGTCTCCTATCACCAAAAATTAACACTGTCTCATAATAAATCTTCAAACGAAATTTGGCCACGCTACGAAAATTAGATCGCGAGTTATAAGCACTTTAAATTTTTCGACCGTCACCATGGGCGATCTCCTGTCACCAAAAATTAACACTGTCTCATAATAAATTACTAAACAAAATTTGGCCGCGCTACGAAAATTAGATCGCGAATTATAAGTATTTTAAATTTTTCGACCCTCACCGTGGGAGTCTCCTGTCACCAAAAATTAACACTGTCTCATAATAAATTACCAAACAAATTTGGCCGCGCTACGAAAATTAGATCGCGAGTTATAAGCATTTTAAATTTTTCGATCCTCACCATTGGGCGATTCTCCAATCACCAAAAGCTACATTATCCTACCTAGTTTTATCTTAAGACGATTCTTTTCTATACACATTCAATCAGGAATTTTTATTATTGAAACTATGGATTTATAGTAACTGAAATAAGAAATATAAGTTTGAGACTTGATATCCTCTAAATATCTGAAAAATATCGCGTCAATGTCTACCTAAGTCTAGCGAAGGATACTATGCCGAAGTCTGCCGAACTGAAACGACGTTCGCCGAGTGTTAGGTTTTTTTTCGTTACGGAATATCTACATTTTTCTCGTTACGGAATTTCTACATTCGGTCGTCGCGCTGAAAGCCCGCGATAAAAGCTATGCAATAGCTTAAAAAAAAAAAAAAAAAAAAAAAAAAAAATCTGCCTCACGGAAATTGATTCGTGACAGAATTAAGACATCGGAAGTAGAAATTTATTCCTACTAAGCAATGGTGATTAGGATTTAGGAGTCAGCTGAATCTATTTGTAATCTTGCGCCAGAAAAAATTAAAATACACTGACAGTCTGTCGATAGAGTAGGAGAAAAGTTAGATGAGATTTGTAATTGGCTAGTTAGAGATGAAACGGCGAGTGTAGCTCGAAGGTTCTATGTTGTTCGATTGGATTTTAGAGTGGCGGCGTAATGTCGACTAATGTATTATTGAAAATATAGTATTCAATTAGATGTTTAAGATCTTTGCATCAGTCAAGCTATTCGAAAATTTAGAGCATTCCTCTAGAAAACTTTTGAAATAATAATAAAGCTCTTTGAATTTTTCAACGATCGTTTTTCTTCCTATTGGTAAACGAACATCACAAAAACTCTACAATCTGCAGAAAACTGAACGTATCGTACATTTCTAGCATTGTAAAATATTGGCTTACAATGAAAATCAATGAACGCTGTCGGATGTTTTTCGCGATTTCCTGAAATTTAATTTTTTTAATAAGGCTAGTTTGAAACTCAAGTCTTAAAGTCTCAAGTCTAAGTAATTTTTAAATGCTGCATGTTGTTCAATGAAGTGGGGGTATTCACTATAATTATTTTGGCGTTTTCAACAACCTCTAATGGACAGTTAGATAATTCAATTCAATAACCATATTACCTTTTTTTTTTATACATATTTAATAAAATATGTTTTTTTTTCGGTATATATTTTTCAATACAGTTTTCAAATAACAAACAAATTAATATTCCAAGAGCTGACCGCACAAAACCCTAAGTCATCGAGCACAAGAAAAATTCTTTTATTTTATGGAAAAAGTAGAAAGAGGGGAATCTAATGGTCCATGTCTGCCGGAAGCGAAGTGGTATGCATAAGCCAAAAATTAATACCACAAGTGGTTTATTCGTAGGCTTAGCATTGTGGTTTCCTGCACTCAATTTTCCTACTTTTGATTGTACGGCAAACATAATGCTAAGCCTACGAGTCAGCCACTAGTGGTATTAATTTTTGTCATATGCACTACTTCGTTTCCGGCAGACATGGATCATTAGATTTCCCCTCTACTATTCTTCCATAAAATAAAGGAATTTTTCTTGTGCTCGATGACTTAGGATTTTATGCGGTCGGCTCTTGGACTATAAATTATATTCATTTTTTTTCTAATATATTTTACGATGATACTGAATGATTACTGATAATCACTGAATAATTTCCAATTGTTAGCTATACATTGAAGATTTTTATATAAGGATAGTTGCTCTTTCAAAATTGGTTGTAACATCCTCCAAAAATGAAACTATGCTCATATAAAAAAAACAATCAAAATCTAACTAGTTAGATGTGGCAACCCCCCCAAAAATTTTTCTATTTCATACATGTTAATACTTGCTGAAAAATGTGGCATAGTGGCATAATAAGTGATTTATAACAAGCTCTAATCAGCAATAACTTATGCCAACTTCTAACTGAATTTGAAGTTTGTCACTTTAATAAATCTGTACATTAGTTTCTGAGATAGAGCTATTGCGGAAAGATCATAAAAAATTCTGCCTAGCAGCGTTACCTGTATTTTGGTGTATACCAAAAACTAATCAGGAACTTTCTGAATCAGAAGTTTGAAGAAAATTTGTGCATTAGTTCTTGAGATACAGCTATTGTGGAAATCGCAAAAAATGCAGCAGAGCAACGCCACCTGTTGGAATATTTACACACCAAAAAGTAATCGGTACCAGTTTATATAAGGGAATAACCGAATATAAACTTTTATTAAATGCCGTCCATTAGTTCTTGCGATAGAATTCCAATAAAACTGTGATAAACTTTGTGCCACAAACAGAGTCACAGACAGACATTTAGTAAAAACATGTTTTTCGAAACCTCTGACCACCTAAAACATGTAGATCCGTCGAAAACTGGAATTCGAAAATACAGTATTTACTTCTTATCAGTATAGAAGAAAACAAAATCTGCAAACCAGAATATAAACTATTGATCTCAGTTATCCTATGTAAGAAAAATAAATAATTAAGTATTATAATATAAATAAAATACAAATTTAACAGAGAAGTAATCAAACTACATACTTAAACACTGAAATAATCTGAATAAAAAAGGCTGCTGTAAGTAGATTAATCCTTAATGGTCTTTTCGGCTATTAAATTCTGACTTGTGTCTGGTATGGTTGTATCATTTTTAATAAATCTCAAAAGGTCATTTGAATACATAAAATATATTTTATATATATATTGTTTGTTTTGTTAGTGAGCAATATTAAAATATTTTATACATAAAGGACTTTTGAATAATAATTTCGATCATGTTCTGTAAGCGGGTAATAAGTTCTACAACCCGAAGATATTGGTTTGGATTATCTGGTGCCTATAAAACAATTCCTAAGTTGAAAAACCAAAACTTATTTTTATAAAACAATTTTCATTTAATTGCAGCATATTCTCTAAAAATTTCTACCTCATGTCTCATTCAAACCGCCTAAAAGTTAGCCCCCCCTTGACGGAAAATGAAAAAGTGAGATATGCATTTCGTTTGATCATCGTTTGATCAGATTTGATCAACAATTTTCATCGTTTGATCAACATTATTTTACGAGTTATGATTAAAAATAACCAGGGGGGGGCTAACATTTAGGATTTTTCAAAATGCTCAAAATTAAAAAAAAATTAGCGATTCTTATCAGAAATCGATCATAGAGATTTGATCAATTATTTTTAGCGTTTGATCAAACCCGGAAGTGCCCCCAAAATCGATATTTTTAATTCCAGGCACCTAAAAGTTAGCCCCCCCCGTGACGGAATTTCGAGACAAAAATGGTGCCATCTAACGTAAAATTACCTCTAGAGATTTGATCAACCATTTTTAGCGTTTGATCAAACCCGGAAGTGCCCCCAAAATCGATATTTTTAACTCCAGACCCCTAAAAGTTAGCCCCCCCCATGACGGAATTTCGAGACAAAAACGGTGCCATCTAACGTAAAATTACCTCTAGAGATTTGATCAACCATTTTTAGCATTTGATCAAACCCGGAAATGCCCCCAAAATCTATATCTTTAGTCATAGACCCCTAAGGGGTTTAGCTCCCCCACCACCTCCATGATGGAATTTCGAGACAAAAATGGTGCCATCTAACGTGAAATCATCTGTAGAGATTTGATCAACCATTTTTAGCATTTGATCAAACCCGGAAGTGCCCCCAAAATCGATATTTTTAGTAATAAACCCCTAAAATTTAGCCCCCCCCCCCACCTCCATGATGGAATTTTGAGACAAAAATGGTGTCATCTAACGTAAAATTACCTCTAGAGATTTGATCAACCATTTTTAGCATTTGATCAAACCCGGAAATGCCCCCAAAATCGATATCTTTAGTAATAGACCCCTAAGGGGTTTAGCTCCCCCACCACCTCCATGACAGAATTTTGAGACAAAAATGGTGCCATCTAACGTAAAATTACCTTTAGAGATTTGATCAACCATTTTTAGCGTTTGATCAAACCCGGAAGTGCTTCCAAAATCGATATTTTTAACACCAGACCCCTAAAAGTTAGCCCCCCCCCCCACAACGGAATTTCGAGACAAAAACGGTGTCATCTAACGTAAAATTACCTCCAGAGATTTGATCAACCATTTTTAGCATTTGATCAAACTCGGAAATGCCCCTAAAATCGATATTTTTAGTAATAGACCCCTAAGGGGTTTAGCTCCCCCCCCCACCTCCATGACGGACATTCGAGACAAAAATGGTGCCATATAACGTAAAATTGTCTATAGAGATTTGATCGACCATTTTTAGCATTTGATCAAACCCTGTAATGCCCCTAAAATTGATATTTTCAGTAATAGACCCCTAAGGGGTTTAGCTCCCCCCCCCCACCCACATCCATGACGGAATTTCGATACAAAAATGGTGCCATTTGACGTGAAATCATCTGTAGAGATTTCATCAACTATTTTTAGCATTTGATCAAAACCGGAAGTGCCCCCAAAATCGATATTTTTAACTCCAGACCCCTAAAAGATGGCCCCCCCCCCATGACGGAATTTCGAGACAAAAACGGTGTCATCTAACGTAAAATCAATTTTAGAGATTTGATCAACCATTTTTAGCATTTGATCAAACCCGGAAATGCCCCTAAAATCGATATTTTTAGTAATAGACCCCTAAAAGTTAGCCTCCCCCATGACGGAATTTCGAGACAAAAACGGTGTCATCTAACGTAAAATTACCTCTAGAGATTCGATCAACCATTTTTAGCATTTGATCAAACCCGGAAATGCCCCTAAAATCGATATTTTTAGTAATACTCCCCTAAGGGGTTTAGCCCCCCCCCCCCACCTCCATGATGGAATTTCGAGACAAAAACGGTGTCATCTAATGTAAAATTATCTCTAGAGATTTGATCAACCATTTTTAGCAATTGATCAAACCCGGAAATGCCCCTAAAATCGATATTTTTAGTAATAGACTCCTAAAAGTTAGCCCCCCCCTCCCCATGACGGAATTTCGAGACAAAAACGGTGTAATCTAACGTAAAATTACCTCTAGAGATTTGATCAACCATTTTTACCATTTGATCAAACCCGGAAATGCCCCTAAAATCGATATTTTTAGTAATACTCCCCTAAGGGGTTTAGCCCCCCCCCCCACCTCCATCATGGAGTTTCGAGACAAAAATCGTGTCATTTAACGTAAAATTACCTCTAGAGATTTCATCAACAAATTTTAGCATTTGATCAAACTCGGAAGTGGCGCAAAAATCGATATTTTTAACTCTAGACCCCTAAAAGTTAGCCCCCCCCCCCCATGACAGAATTTCGAGACAAAAACGGTGTCATCTAACGTAAAATTACCTCTAGAGATTTGATCAACCATTTTTAGCATTTGATCAAACTCGGAAATGCCCCCAAATCGATATTTTTAGCAATAGACCCCTAAGGGATTTAGCTCCCCCCTCACCTCCATGACGAAATTTCGAGACAAAAATAGTGCCATCTAACGTGAAATCATCTGTAGAGGTTTGATCAACCATTTTTAGCGTTTGATCAAACCTGGAAGTGCCCCCAAAATCGATATTTTTAGTATCAGACCCCTAAAAGTTAACCCTTCCTCCATGACGGATTTTCGAGACAAAAATGGTGCGATCTAAAGTGAAATCATCTGTAGAGATTTGATACATTATTATTGAATGTATTATGTAAGAAAATCTAATTATTTATTATATTTAAGTAGCAGTTATTTTTTCTAAGTGTTATATGATATAAAGTTATTTCATTTAAAATTGTAATATTTTATTAACTTTTCTTCAATTGAATCAATAAATTATGCAAATAAATATATAACCATATCTGTATATCATTGCTAACTAAAACTAGTCGTTGGGGGCCACCGTAATACTTACCCATCATATATATGCATATATAATACTAGTCGTTGGAGGCCACCGTAATACTTACCCATCATGGATATGCGTAACATAATATATGAAAACATAACATATGTAAGCAATTTATAAAATGCATTGCAATTCCAAAAAAAAATATAAACGTATAATTAAGTATTTTTAATACATAATCATGCTCTATTAATGAATTTCTGATGAACCAATTTCGATAAATTGTATGAAACGCCAAACAATTCAAGTAGCACGGAATTGCATAAAAGAAACATCCTTATAACTCAAAAAATATTAATCATATTCACTAACGGTTTCTTGCATCAAATTAAGTGTCTCATTTCCAATTAAAAGATATCTTTGAATTGAAATTTGAATGAAATACAGGGTCATGAAAAATCAAAGAATGTGAAAAACAGGATTAGAAATATTTCGACAACTAATAATCCGATCACCTTTGTTTTATGCGCAAAATTTGTGTTATTTTATTGCCTTTTATGTCCACTCCTTAAAATAAAAAAATTCGAAATTTTTAATATACCTTTCATCAGAACGAATTTTTTGGGAGTCCGAAAAAAATAGTTCCGGATAATCGAGGTTACTGATATTAAATAGGCTTCGTCCCATTCTTACATACTAAGCACATACAAAATTTCAAGTCTCTATCTCAATTTGTTCGGGAGATAGAGCGGTTACAGACAGACAGACAGACAGACACACAGACGGACGGACGGCAAATTTTTTTTTTCTAAAAATATGTTTTTCGGAATCTCCAGTGTCCGAAACGTGTAAATCCGTCAAAAAAAAATTTTCGATTTTCAAAACGATTGCAAGACTTACCCTATACTGCGTAGGATGGGTAAGTAATATGAAAATAATACTTTTGAAAACTATTTATAAAATGGATTGCAATTCCAAAACAAAATTTAAACGTTTTATTTATATTTTTATTGTGCATAGTAATGCTGTATTAATGAGTTGCTGATGAATCTCTTTCGATAAACTTTACAACACGCCTAACTACTCAAGTAGTACTGAATTGCGAAAAAGAAACATCCTTATAACTCCAAAAATAATAATCTTATTATCTAACAGTTTATTGCGTCGGATTAAGCGTCCCATTTCCAATTAAAATATACCTCTGAATTGAAATTTGAATGAAATACAGGGTCATGAAAAATCGAAAAATGTGGAAAACAGGATTACAAATATCTCGGCAACTAATAATCCGATCGACTTCGTTCTATATGCAAAATGTGTGTTATTTTATTGCCTTTTACGTCCATTCCTTAGAACAAAAAAATTCTAAAATTTTTATATACCTTTCATCAGAACGAAAATTTCGAGAGTCCGAAAAAAATAGTTCCGGATAATCGAGGTTGCTGATATTAAATAGGGTTCGTCCCATTCTTACATACTAACCACATACAAAATTTCAAGTCTCTATCTCAATTTGTTCGGGAGATAGAGCGTTTACAGACAGACAGACAGACAGACAGACGGACGGTAAAAATTTTTTTCTAAAAATATGTTTTTCGGAATCTCCACTATCTAAAACGTGTAAATCCGTCAAAAAAAAATTTTCGATTTTCAAAACGATTGCAAGACTTACCCTATACTACGTATGATGGGTAAGTAAAAAGAATTTAAAAAAAGAAATAGACATTAAAAACGATATCATTAAGGAAGCTGGGTCTTTCGTTGAAAAAATACGTATGATACTGTAATGAGGGGGGTGGGAAAAACTCGGTAATTTATCTAAAAAATATCCATCAGCTAAAATATTTTTTTCTTTAAATCACTGACTTGTTTTTATCATTCCTATAAACACCCCTCCCTTCCTTTTCAAATGAAATCCTGCTTTATGCTAAAAATAACATAAATCTTTGTCTTTTATTAGCACAACTTAACGAGATCTGGAAAAATTTCAAATAAAAAAACATAAAGAACACTGTACCAAATTGTAGATATTCACTCATTAAAAAAAGAAAATAAAAATAAAAATTGGATTTTGTGTATATCACCTGTTTTCAAAATAAATATTATAGACTTTTGATACCCTTGTCTCCGAACGGAAGTTGCATCTGGGCCTGCAAGTTTGCCACCTGAAGTTTGTCTATGGCAATTCGGATGACTCCTAAATTTATTATTATTATGATGTTTTATTTTTCAACTTCTGTCTCTAAAAGTAAACGGTATGGATAATTTCAGACGGCCGATTTTTCAATGCTTCGGTTTTCCAATGATAAAATAAACATCTGCTCTGATATACTCGAACTTCGCGCTTCTGTCAAAACATACATACGATATTGATTTTGTCATATTAGAAAGCATTTAATTCGATGTTTTTAATTTAAATAAGATAAATCTTTTGCAGGAAGTAAAACATTCTGTAGTTTTGTATAAATTATTCAAGAAATTAGAATTAAAAAAATGTAGATACACAGATGGTACTGGTTTCATCATAAGATAAGTGATAAATTTACCGGACATTTCTGTTTAAAACATCCAAAATTACAGAATGCATCTCATGTTAAATAAAAAATCCCTTTCGGCTTAGCCTATAGGGGAAAGTAGATTTCAAGGTTAAATGCTCATTAAAAAAAAAAAAAAAATGGTTAGAGATAAACCCAGTTTTAACAATTTTATTTAGCAACTTTGGAAGAATTTTTTATTTCATTTTTCCGTAGGAGCTGGTTTTGTGAGAATCATATTTAGCGAAATTCAGCTCAAAATACCCACTTTGACAGCACTTTTAAAAATATAATCTGACTTAATGAATAATTATTACATTATTAAACATTAGCCTTTTAAGAAAAGATTTATAGACAGATTCAGAGTAGTGATGGGCAATTCTGGAAATTTTGAGAATCAATTAAAATCGATATCGTATAAAACAACATCGATCATAATAAGAATCGATTTCTCAGTTCTCGAATCGATACTAGATTCGATATTTCGATATTCAGGTTCACACAGAGAAGATCCAAATTAATAATTCCAAAACTTAGACAATCAGGAGGACCGTCATCCCATTCATCTAATTGAGGACGGATGGGGGGGAGGGGTAATCGTCCCTTCCCAAAACTAATCAGGCAAGCGTCTTTTCAGTATGAATGTATATCCAAAGATTGAACCAAAACTGTTAATTCAGCATGAAAAACCCATTAACCCATTTACCTAAATTATGAACCCTCCCTTGATCCCCCTTTCATACTTAACCAATGAAACCCCAAAATCAATAATAAATCCCCAAAATCAATTCCTTGTCACTTTTTTTCCGGTAACTTTTTTCCGTGTCACTTTTTTTCCGCTTTTGTAGTTCATGTCCCCTTTTTTACGATAACTTTTTTTCCTAGATTCCATAGTGGAATGAGTTCTTCTTGTCCTTGTCTAGAATTTAAAGAAAGGAAACACTGAAACATTTCTGGAAATTAAATGTTGAAAAAATTTAAAAGTGATACTTTTTTTAACAGTAAAAAGGGAAATATTAAGAATTTAAAATCCCCCCTCTAAATGTACTTTTTCTCAAACTCCCCCCCAAAACTAAATTGTATGATGCATCTTGCGTCACCAAACCCCTCTCTGGGCACCCATGCTTGGCATCTGAATTATCTTTTGTAGATTTACCTTATAGAAATTATTTATAAATATTCATTTCTTTCTATAAAATTTTATTTTATTCTACTTATGAGTCCTCTAATAAATCATTTAGACAAGACATGCCCAACCTTTATAAACAGAGATGCACCTCATATAGTTATAAATAATAAAAGGCGCCACATATCTGAAAATATGCAACACTATTATCTCACTGCGGTGGAAAATCATAATATACATCAGTTTTATTACCGTAGGAGCTAAATTTCGCTTGTTTTTTTATTATTTTTTATAAGAAACAATTGTCACTTTACTTCAGAATTTATCATAAATAAGAAGAAAATTACTATTCGGAAATACTGGTAAAAGTTTCTCCTACAATATCAGTCAATGAATAGAAGTAGACTTATATGTTAAAAACGTCTTATATGATGCGCGTACATCTCACGCTGATAGCTATAAGTCCCCTATGATTCAGAAACTATTTTAAAATAATTTGCAACAATAATTTAATTCAGAATAAATTTAAAATTAGATTTTCAGAGGACAGTCTATCTTCAAAAGTTTTGTAGATGAAGAAGCTATAGAAACCTTAATCACTGAATAACAACTTAATAGCATTAAATAATTAAAACTTATTTAAGGTCATCGATAAGTATTACAAGAAAACTATTTAAATATTTTTTACTTTTAATAACGCATCCTTTAAAATGGATTTTTAATCTTAAAAATAGCTAGCATAAGAGGATACATTCAAATGGGTGCCAAGAAAACCTAAGGGCGCAATCGTGGCGTCCGCGGGGGACGCTTTGGAGAATCCTGAATAGAAAAACAATGTAAAACCAGAACTTGTGGGCTATGCATAGGGCCGTAGCTAAGGGGGTTCTATGGGCGGTTCAGCTTCCCCTCAAACATTTTGAGCCTCCCTGAAAAAGATTCCAGAATCACTAAATTTATTTCTATTCCAAAAATTCAAATAAAATTCTGTTTAAAAATCTAATTAAGTTTTGAGGATCTTTCACAGCTTTTGCAAAAATACTAAATTGTAACTAAAATAAGTGTTTCAACACTTGCTCATCCTAATTACACATATGAAGCTAACAAGTTGTTTAAGATTTCACTCGTTTTACACTCGAATTTTTCATCACCCTATTGTTTTCTTAGCGCAAAATGAAACTATTACAACAGTTTAATGAGAAACATAGTAACTACAGAGTGAACATGTACTAATTTATCTTTCTGGGTCACAGAGAGAAAAAGAGAAAATATGACCCCCCCCCCTTTCCCATTATTCACTTCTAGCTATGGCACTGGCTGTGCATACATAACGTTATTACTTTAGGAAAAGGGGGGGGGGAGAATCTAGCATTTGATATCAGAAGATATCTCCAGTGAAGGATGGGGTGTCTTGATATATTTATCATTTTTGAATGATCCAACCAATATTTTCTCTTTCTGTTTCAATTAATATAATTTTTTTTTTCATTTTATTTATAACTTGTTCGTTATATCAAAATAGTCTGCAAGATATATATATATATATATATATATATATATATATATAATAGTTTGTTAACTATTTTTATGAAAATTAAAATAATTAAATCACTATAAAATTATTTATTTTCAAAATATTGAATATCTCTATGTTTGGTATTCCTATTCTTCCGTCTTATGTGTATTCATATATATAATCTGCGTTTGAGAAAACAGGTGTAAAGTATATTTGAAATAATACTTGTGTTTACCAATAAAGAAAAGAGAATGTTATTGAGGAATGATAACGTATGATATCGTAAGGGGTAGCCGAGGTCCAGAAATTGCCAAAAAGTTGATAACGTTCATTACATTTGTATAGCCTTTTGTATGTTAGTGTTCTCTGTTCTTTTCAATGCACAGATTTTTGATTAGAGATACTGGCGTCAGCTATGTAACAAATTTTAACTGGTAAAAATGGAGCATCAGCCGTTTGTGAAGCTGTTGGCATTCCGTGGTTTAACACTTGTTTTCGCACTTAAAGAGTAAAGCTCACTTTAAGCGGCCAAAGCAATAATTTTGTTCAGCACTTCTACTAATGATCATTTCTGGTGGAAACTATTATGTATTGAACAAAAGTTTTTTTTATTTTTTTATTTCACACCATAGATTTCTGAGCGAAATAAATACCTTTTATCTATCTTTTACCTATCTAGTACTCTGGAATTATCATGATAGCGAAAAAGGGGGAGAGTTGATGAAGATAGACTAAATTTGGCCATAGATGTCCAAATTTCCTAATTTTTCCGAAGGTTGAAGGGGGAGCCTTTCCCTGCACTCCCTGCATACACTTGTGTCTATTCAAATACTGCATAAATTATTGTAATGATTGTAAGATTTGTACATTTAATTTCCGAACATAAAATTGAATTTTTGAAATAAGAGCCCTTATTAGCATTACACATAATCGTAGACGTTACTAAGACTAAAATGCCCCCCCCCCCGCAAAAAATAGACATAAATAAATTAGAAACTACAATGATGGCTATTAATATGAATGGGAAAATATAGATTTATGTAAAAGGTGTTTTAAAATCCCGTTTACTTTATGTCCTACTAACCAGCCACCTTGGATCACCTTAGGCCAATTACAATAACCTAAAGTCAAATATTGAATGTTATTTTTTTCCAAACGAATGTAGAGATGGGGTGTGGGGAGAGCAATGTCTCCAGCAGCATGTTGATTTAACTTTATAATATCGATGCGAATCGCTGCCAAATAAAATGATTTTATGAAATAGCAATTAAAAATACCGTTTCTTTCTTTCTTTATTATTATTTATCTATTTATTTGCAATTCTACCGGGATTTCACTATATCCCAATTTGAAAATGCAGAAGAAATCAAACGTTACGCTTTTCGTCAGTGGGAAGGACTGCTTGGGGAAGCGTACAAGCATAATCTCGTTGAGGAATAAAAGTTCGCCATTTTGCGATTATCATTAAGGGTTTTTAATTAATATTTCGGGTAATTAACAAAAAATAAAAAAATGAGTGTCAGGTGCACGGTGCATCATCTATCCTTATCCAAATTTTCAGATCTCTATGTGCAGTACATTTTCGTAGCCATCGCCAACACTTCTTTCTTTTAGATGCAATCTATTGTTATTGCATTAAATTATTTTCTCCGGGATAATAAAATTTTACTGTAACGCAGGATTCTGATAGAGAGTGCTTTTATTTACACAGGTTTTACTGTGTTACAAATTTTATTTACACAGCTGCCACCCTTCTTTATTTTTCAAGTAATTTAAGCATGTTTGAAAACAGAAATTTATTTATTTAATGAAATAAAGTACGAATTGTAAAGAAACAAGATATATTTTATTAAATAAAATTTCTGGTTGAAAAAATCCAAAAGAATGGCAACTATACATTTTTAAATATTCATAGTTTTTTTTTGGGGGGGGGGGATAAAGTTTTATTTTTACAGGCGAATGGATTAGGGGGGGGGAAGGGCGCCAAATACAGTTCTGGACACAGGCGCCGAATACTGCTGGCACGCCCCTGCAAATGTTTCTTTTTAAACCATAAATGATATTCACATTTTTCTTTTGCAAAATCGCATTAGACAAACTCTACCCCGTGAAACTGCCCCTCTCCCCCCTCCCCCCAAAAATGACTTAAAGGAGAAATATGAACAAAAGCTTTTTCACTTAGCATCCTCAAACTAACTCCTTGTCATGCTTAATATTATATAACAGTTTCATCTCCTTTTATAAAGTAAAAAGAATGTGTACGGTGCGAATGCATAAAATACCAATGGAACAGAAAACCTGCTTTTATTGCCCTCCCAGGAGTTAGAAATAACAATGATAAATAAATCTTTATTCTTGCAATTTTAATTTACAGATGCACATATTAGACAAACATGAAACGTCATTAGTGATCTGTACTTTATCTTACTTTTAAACAGAATAAAAAATTTACGTGTGCAGCACAAAAGACATCTGCTAGGTTGTTTATATTAAAGAAGAACACATGCTTTATTTTGATAAACACTGCCCAGCCAAAGTGCCAGAACCGCTTAACTTTGCATTCTGTTGTGATATATCAGCAGTTTTATCATAATTATTTAGCAGCTGATGATCTCTATTTTCAGTTGTATTTACAAACCTACATTTTCTATACGTAATCGCTTATACAAATTACGCAATGAATAGTTTTTAGATAGTAGGAAAATAATGTCACACCTAAAGACAACAATTCCGTTTGTTCTTTTTATAAATGTCGATTTTCGAGAACTTTAGTATATAAATTTAAGCATAACATGTAACTCTAATCTGTAGCACCTTTTTTAACTCAAAATTCCGTGATGGATGGGGACTAAAAGAGAGTAAGAGAGTGTGCACAGGCAGAATTTCTTCTCAACAAAACAGCTGGACAACGTTATTTCACTCTTCTTGAATGTAAACGCAAGTATCATTTCTAACATACTTTGGAAAAAGTTTTCGGAATAGCGGATAATGTATGGATGTTTGTCATAATGTATGAATATATTTGATGACAAAACAAAAATGCCACCCACTGCAATGTCCCATAATTTTGAAATAGATAATTTTATGATCATTTATAGTCGTTTAATTTTAAAATAAAAAAAATAACAGATTATTTTTAGATTAGCATCCCTTTGTAAGGTATCAAATTTATAAAATATTGTATTTTAAATTACTAAATTTATATTTGGACACTTATTAAGAATATGTAAATTAAAAAAGATTCAAAACTTTGTTTTATAAAATGATCAATTTTTTTAAAAGGAAACAAAATGCTTTTCTGAACAGAAAATGGACGTAAATTTGTTAATATTTGAAAAACTAACTAATCGAATGATTTGAAAAAAAAACATGTTTAATAGCGGTTTCGCTTTTTTTCGGTAAGCATGAACTATAAAAATCAAACGCAAAATATTAAAAACTTTAAACTCAATATATTTTTTGCGATTTTTACACTTAAAACTGTAAATTTGGCGAAAACGAAGTTAAAGGTATAAAGTCTTACAAAATTATTTGAAGGTTCATTCGTCCTCGGAAATACCAGAGTATGTCTAGTGTATGTCTATATCTATATCATATATTTACAGATAATTTCACGTAGATGGCACAGTTTTTGTTTGGAAATTCCTTAATGGGAAAGACAATTTGTGCATCTTGTGCTAAAAATATCAAGGCACTATTCAGGGCACTTCCGAGTTTGATCAAACGCTAAACATTTTTTATCAAATCGCTACAGATGATTTCCCTTTAGATGGCACGATTTTTTTTCTCGATATTGCGTCATGCGGGGGGGGGGGAGTAATTTTTAAGGATCAGTACGTATAAATATCGATTGTAGAGAAACTTCTGTGCTTAATCAAATGAAAAAAATGGTTCATTAAATCTCTACAGATAATTTCTCGTTATATGGTACCAATTTTGTTTTGAAATTCTTTCGAAGGGGAGACTAAATTTTACGGGTCCATGCGTAAAAGTATCGATTTTAAGTGCACTTCCAGGTTTGTGAAACGCTAAAAATGGTTGATCGAATCTCTACAGAGGATTTCATTTTACACGGAACCAGTTTTTGTCTCGAAATTCCGTTATGCAGGTAGGGGTAGCTAAACCCCTTAAGGGTCTACTACTAAACATATCGATTTTGGGGCATTTCCGTGTTTGATCAAATGCTAAAAATGGTTGATCAAATCTCTAGAGGTAACTTTACGATAGATGACACCGTTTTTATCTCGAAATTCCGTCATGGGGGGGCTAACTTTTAGGGGTCTGAAGTTAAAAATATCGATTTTGGGGGCACTTCCGGGTTTGATCAAACGCTAAAAATGGTTGATCAAATCACTAAAGGTAATTTTACGTTAGATGGCACCATTTTTGTCTCGAAATTCCGTCATGGGGGCGCTAACTTTTAGGGATCAGGAGTTAAAAATATCGATTTTAGGGGCTCTTCCGTGTTTCATCAAACGTTAAAAATGGTTGAACAAATCTCTAGCGGTAATTTTACGTTAGATGACACCATTTTTGTCTCGAAATTCCGTCATGGGGGGATTAACTTTTAGGGATCTGTAGTTAAAAATATCTATTTTGATATCATTCCGGGTTTGATCAAATGCTAAAAATGGTTGATCAAATCTCTACAGATGATTTTACGTTAGATGGCACCATTTTTGTCTCGAAATTCCATCATGGAGGTGGTGGGGGAGCTAAACCCTTTAGGGGTCTATTACTAAAAATATCGATTTTGGGGGCATTTCCGGGTTTGATCAAATGCTAAAAATGGTTGATCAAATTTCTAGAGGTAATTTTACGTTAGATGGCACTGTTTTTGTCCCGAAATTCCGCCATGGGGGGGGGGGGGGCTAACTTTTAGGGGTCTGGAGTCAAAAATATCGATTTTGGGGGCACTTCCGGGTTTGATCAAACGCTAAAAATGGTTGATCAAATCTCTAGAGGTAATATTACGTTAGATGACACCATTTTTGTTTCGAAATTTCATCATGCAGGTGGGGGGGGGCTAAATTTTAGGGGTTTATTACTAAAAATATCGATTTTGGGGGCACTTCCGGGTTTGATCAAATGCTAAAAATGGTTGATCAAATCTCTAGAGGTAATTTTACGTTAGATGGCACCGTTTTTGTTTCGAAATTCCGTCATGTGGGGGCTAACTTTTAGGGGTCTGGAGTTAAAAATATCGATTTTGAGGGCACTTCCGGGTTTGATCAAACGCTAAAAATGGTTGATCAAATCTTTAGAGGTAATTTTACGTTAGATGGCACCATTTTTGTCTCGATATTCCGTCATGGGGGGGCTAACTTTTAGGTGTCTGGAATTAAAAATATCGACTTTGGGGGCACTTCCGGGTTTGATCAAACGCTAAAAATAGTTGATCAAATCTCTACGGTCGATTTCTGATAAGAATCGCTAATTTTTTTTAATTTTGAGCATTTTGAAAAATCCTAAAAGTTAGCCCCCCCTGGTTATTTTTAATCATAACTCGTAAAATAATGTTGATCAAACGATGAAAATTGTTGATCAAATCTGATCAAACGATGATCAAACGAAATGCATATCTCACTTTTTCATTCTCCGTCAAGGGGGGGCTAACTTTTAGGCGGTCTCATTCAAATATGAAAAATATTTATATTGTTTTTAATGAAATGATACGTAATACAATATTTATACGCAAATCTGTATAAAAATTTATATAAGTGGATATGTAAATTAAATATATGTATATACTGGGATGTAGTGAAATTTCCAATTGCAAAGAATTTCTTCAACAATAATTTGTTGAAAAAATATATTTAGATTTTGCATTACATAAATGGAATTTCTATAAATTTATAGTGCGTTTGATCTTGTTATTGAAAATTCTATTTCAGTCTTATTATGAAATAGCATTCTTAATCGAAGGAAAACGGAATAGTAATGGAATATTATATTCTTATTTTTGCACGCAACAATACTTAATCCAAAAGAATTTTCATCACAAAAAGTACTCGAAGAGCGCCAAAGGCGGAATTGTGACGTCAGCATCTAATGGTATTAAAAACAGCTGGTCCATTCAAAAGCGTTCTGCATTGCGAAATGTTGAGTTTTAGCATATAAAACCAACGATTACAGAATCTTCTGTATAAAGATGAAAATGGATAATTTTTACTTGCTTTGTAAGGTGTCAGAAGCACATAAAAAAGCCTCATTTTTTATTCCATTTTTTCTCCATTGAACTCCACATTTTTACGCAGACGATGTCGTTCGCCGTCACTGTAACCATGCAAAGATTCTTTTTTCTCTCCTATCCGAATTGATGCAGACATCTAGTTTTTGAATGCTCGTGTGCCTGTATGCTTTTTTCTACGTATCACAGGCACATTGTGTGGTTTCGTTTCGCTGGGGCCCCCTGGGAATTTTGGGAATAGCAGTAGATCCTGGACTTTTTGATAATGCAAAAAAGGGCCGTGTGCTTTGAATGAAAGAAGTAAAATCAAACAAACGTGCGTTATGCTACAAAATAGAGTTTTCAGAATTTTTGGATTTTGGCGTCGGGTTTCATCTCAGTTTCTGTGGTTGTCCGGTGGCATTGAAAAGGGGCTAAACAGAAAATGAAGTGAAATCTTTTCACTTTCTCCTGGCCTGTATTTGACTATTTCAAGAGGAGAAGGGGAAAGAGATTCAAAACATGATTAATTCTCCCGTGGTGCTGCGAGATTGAATTTGAGATTTTCAATTATATTGTATATTTCAGGTTTCGGATTACCCAATCTCATTTAATCGCAGTATTTTTGCTCAAGAATGGGTTCGATGTATTTCATGGATACGCAAATTGCTTTATGAAATATAAATGTTATTATAACTTCAGTAAATAATAAACACATTAGGTGCTATTGAAATGATTTTTAACAGTCAAATTCGCTTATGAAGAGAACTAATGAGTCACAGCAGGCCTGTCCAACCTTTTACTAATCAGGGGCGCATCTGAGCTTTTGGCAAGCAATGAAGGGCGCCATTATTAACATGGCTCAAAACATACAAGAAAATGTAGCAATAGTAGCAATAGTAGCAATATATGTATGCGAATGAGGCATAATGCTCCTATAGATATAAAGCACCATGTTGAAAATATAAAAAAAAAACAGTAAATGTAATAAATTTTGAATAATACATGTTTCTTCGAGGGGTTATCTCAAATATTTTTGAATTGGAAGGAGCCAAAAAATGAAATATCATTCATTATTAAAATAAAATGATAATCACAGATATAATTATGTTTTTGGGGAAAGCAAATACTTTGCATTGAGTACAATTTTTTTTTTTTTTTGGGGGGGGGGGGGCAATTTTGGGTACTTTTTTTGGAGGTGTAATTTTGCCATTAAAAAAAGAACAGAAACAAAGTCATCTGTGGTTACCAAGAGAGAACCTGAAAGATCTTTCATTGAGTATACCTTTCGCACTATTTTATATATATATTTTTTTTAGAAACAAAATTTCCTAAATTTTCAAAGGTCTGGTGGATAAAAAGATCCCTTTATCCCGTCTTATAAAGCACCCAAATGGCCAGTGAAACAACGTCAATAACAATAACAAAAATGGTGAACTTTCATGCACGAAAGAAAAGAAGGATCGCATATATTTTTGTACAATTTACTTCTTAACGTATTAAAAATATACTGCCGACATTTATTAATTCCTATCGACATTATTTTCCTAAAAAGACTTATAAAGCATAACTATAAATTAGTAAAGAAATACAACAGCACATGATTAATTAAAAAATAATAATTATGTGCTGTTGCTTTTCTTTTAGTATGCTGGGTACTTATAACTGTTGATGAGTGAAATACACTTTTAGAAATTTTTAAAAATCTCTCATGAAAATATCAAGGATTTTCCATAAAGTATCCTTTACAACTAAATTGTATTTAAAAAAATACTAGTAACAGGAAACCTTCAAAAGGGCGCCAAGAAAACCTGCAAAGGGCGCCATGGCGCCCGCGGACGCCGCATTGGACAGCCCTGAGTCACAGCATTAGGGGCGTAGTTTGAAATTTTTATTGGGGGGGGGGAGAACCAAAATTTGGCGCCTTTTAATGTTTTGCCACCCTTGAATTATTTACACATTTTTTAAGAGAGGGGAGGGGGGGGGGTTAGTTATGCTATTTTTTATCTTTAGTTATTTATTCATGGCAATGGCATCTATTTAGGTGATATAAGTGATGCAGCCATGGTTAAATTTCCATTTTAAGCGTGCATGCACACATGCTGATGAAATATCTTTCCCAGCTCTTGTTTTTCAAGGTCTAAAAAGGCAATGTAAAATGTTTGAAGGGAATCCGAATCCTGGATCTTTAAATTCATTTTCCTGACATGATAAGAACAGTTGTATTTGGAAGAAAAATAAAAATACAGAAAGCAGAGTTAATTACAATAGAATTATAGTGATTTCAAAGCCGCAGTTCTCACCCGAAACTTGCTGGTCAATATAACTGAATTTAGCCTTCAATTTTTTCTGGTGAGATCCTCCGAGGATCGGGCCCACTACTATCACTCTCACCAATGTAAAAAGGGAATGTTAAATCTCTCGATGAACATTCGACCCCTTTTTAAGAAAGTAACGGTGGTCTATATGCCAAATATACTGAATATTCCAGTTTCTGTAAAATGGAATAACATATTTTCTCTTTTATTCTCTTAGTTCCCCAGTAAATTCATATAAGCAAAAAATAATTTGTATCGTACTGCAATTATAACACAAAACTTTAAAGTAGTTATTTTTTTCTAATATGCATTTTTTAAATCGGTCGCACGATTATTCTATTAATTATACAGTTACATTAACGAATACTTTTTTTTTCCTGTCACTTTTTAACATTAAAAGACAGTCGTTCAAAGTATATTTCATTTTCTCTTTTGACAATGGCTACTTTAAAAGCAAAAATCAATTATTTCCAAATCCCTTTATCCAATCACTAGATTAAAAGCTTATTTAACCCCTTAAGCAACATGTTCAATTTAGCAATAGAATGCTGAATACCGCATATTATTAAATTTCGTCAAAAGTAATTTATCACAATAGCAATTAGCGACGCAAAAAAGTCAGACGCATAAAATATTTCAATCTCTATTTAAATTAAAGACATATACACATAAATTTTGGAATTTCAGATAGAAGAGTTCACTTTGCACGTCGGTACATCGTGGTGTTTATAGAGTTAATTGAAAACTGTTATTTTTCAGATAAATCAAATTTGAGCTGTAATGTTGTTCACCGCAAAGCAGAAAAAAGATCCATCAGAAGAGTGACAATAACTTCAAATGTATATATACAACTGATAAAACATAACAAAATTATATTTAGAAATTATATTATAAAACAAAAATAGAGCCAAAAAAAATCTATTGCTCATTTGAAAACATTTTTTTACCACTTGATCAGTAACCCTTGCAAGAACGGAATCAGTGCCACTTGATCAGTAACAATCCATTTTTAATTATAATGTTACAATATTAAATACAGTGTTTTATACAATAAAATCTGTGAAGATGCAATATGTGGATATCAAAAACCTTAAAAAAAAAAAAAAAAAAAAAAAAAAAAAAAAAAAAAAAAAAAAACATGTAAAACTGAATATTTGTTTGGTTCCATTCGATTGCATCTTACTATGTTTGATTGCTTTTTCGAAAAACATTTGTAAGTAAGGGTGTATTCCTATCCAAACTGCTTATTTTCGCATTTAATTTTGAATTCATTTTTGCTCTCAAATGCATCAGATTGACAGATTATCTTATTCAAAAACCATACAAGGTGCCGTAAAGCTCAATATTTTGATAAAGGCAGAAAATAGCGTGAAAAATTCTGTCAAAGTGGGCGTTGTGTAACGAATTTTCCGAAGCGGAAGAGCTGGAGACGAAAAAAAGGACTATGCTGAAGCAATGATTGTTTATCAATCAAATTCTAATAAATGGAGCCAAAAATAAGATCATACGGCATCTTGTACATCTCTTTGAAAATCACTCCAGCAAGTTTCATGTTTCTATTTTTAAAAATAAGTCTGAAATTCTATCAGAAAATTTCGAGGTGTTGAAAGTGGAAAAGCATGTTTTCCAGTACACCCTTAAACATATATTTCTTTTAATTTTAGGGAAAGCTTCATTCCTGCCCAGTCCTGGGTTAAAACTAGGTCGATTATTAATAATGTAAAAGTTTCAGAAATCACCATTAATCAAAAAATAGCTATCTGTTTAGGAAATAAATAATAAAAATCATTAAAACTTAAATTTACCGGAAAACTGAGAATGCTATTTGATTTTTTTCCATTAATAATAGCAATGATAATAAATGAACTCACAATTGCGTCAGAAATATAACATTGTACTTTAAGAACATGCTTAACTAAAGGGAAAGATGTACATTTTTTACCTTCGACTGCATCATCGTTTTTCATCCACTTTTCCATAAATTTGCATCATTTCTCCGCTTCATAACTTCTTTTTCTGTTTTGTTCACTGTTGTAAGATCTTGGTTTTTTGTTTTTATGTTTTATTTCAGTAATCACTCATGACTGAATTTCATCTCTCTGGACGACTATGAAAGACAGCTTTTTATTTTTATTTTAAAAATTGAACGAAAAAAATCGCTAGTTTTGAAAAGTCGCCTTATTAGCCTCAGTACAAACTGAAAACACTAGACACTGGACAACAAAGATGTATGTAGGGGACTCCCGGAAATTATCTAACCTCACACAAGGAAGGAAATAAGAGGGGAGTTAAAATGGCTAAGGTCAGATGACCCTGTCGAGGACCACCAACCTTGGATTGGAATAAGGGTAGAGCTTTTCTCCGAAAGATCAAATTACATGTAGTGATCGAAAAATGTCCATTTCCGGAATGTGTTCTTGTTTTCGCACTGGGGATAGCGCCTGGTAGTAATCTTAAAATGTCTCAAATGTAATGGATCTCCTTTATTTTTTTGAAACCATAATTTATTTTTTTATAAATTTACAATAATGTTAATTCCAAATCACGTTACTGTTTTTTTATTATTTTTTCTTTTTTGTGTGTGTAAAAAATAACCTAAGAATGCCAGATTAATAATAAAAATTTTAGATGCCTAACGGCGGCGCCTTTAAACCTTCCATGGCGCCCTTTTTGAAACTCTCATTTTTAGGTGCCTGACTGCGCCTCTAAACCTTCTGTGGCGCCCTACTACTAAAACATATTATAGAACCATTCAAAAGCACTACAGTCGTTTCCACACTTCTTTTCCCTTTCTGTCTATTTCTAAGGGTGACCAACAACTACTGTAAGAAGGAAATAATTGTACATCTATCCTGGAAGTCTGTTTTTGAAATTTTTTATTTCGGATGCATAAATTTTGTTCGGGATAGGAGTGGGGGAATAGAGGTAGTAACAAGTCTAAAATTAAGTGCCTTTTTCATGTTTTGTAAGTGAATAATAACTTACTTTGTAATTTTACATTTAAAATTAAGTTATTTTATAATTACTTGTTATTACTAACAAAGTCTTTTTTCCTGGCGCCTGATGGCGCCCTTAAATCTACTTTGGCGCCCTACTACATGAACATATTGGGAGGGGAGGCTCCCCCCTCCCCTCCTAAAGCTACGTCCCTGTACAGCACCTGTTCGTTATGAGAAAATTCTCTAATGAAAAACATAAATAAAAAATATGAAATGGCGCAGTAAAATTACATAAATTCTTCATTAGTTTATGATCTTGTGTATATTTTTTAATGACTAAGATGAAATTAAGCTGTTAATGGTTATATATATATATATATATATATATATATATATATATATATATATATATATATATATATATATATATATATATACAGGGTGTCCGAAAAGTCTGGAAACGGCCGAATAATTCAAGAAATACATATGAGATTGAAAAACGTAAATATACGTGTTAAATATTTTTAAATAAGCTACTCAGTGATACCAAATTTGACCTTCGCAACCGACCCGGGGGTCAGAGGTGGTCCAACTTTGAAATCTTAAATTATAACCCCCATTTTTTATTGCAGATTCGGATTCTACGGACAAAAATACGTAACTTTTGTATTTGATGTTTATTTCAAATCTTCGTTTATCACGGTGTAATCGAGCATATTAAATCGATACATATTCCCGCTTTTCCAACAGGATTTTCCCTAATCGAAACTGATTGGGCAGAATTTTTGACGTCAAATTCCCCGTCTTTTGCACAAATAGCGTTTCCTGAAAATCACCCGTGGCGATTATTTCAATAGTGCTACACTGTTAAAAATCTGACCCATTTGCTGCAGCGTCACTCCACAGCTATTATAGAATATCTCTTTTGTGACCAATAAGAGTGCTCCATAACACAGTAAAGTAATCGTTTTCTATAAAAGTGGTGGAGTGACGATGCAGTAAAAGTGTCAATTTTTTACAGTGTACTTTACTATGTTATGGAACATTCTCATTGGTCATGAAACAGATATTCTATAAAAGCTGTGGAGTGACGCTACAGCAAATGGGTCAAATTTTTAACTGTGTGTAGTACTATCGAAATAATCGGCACCGGTGATTTTCAGGAAACGCTATTCTTGCAAAAGACGAGGAATTTGATGTCATAAATTCTCCCCAATTAGTTTCGATTAGGGAAAATCCCGTTGGAAAAGCCGAAAAATGTATCGATTTAATATGCTCGAATACCCGTGATAAACGAGGATTCGAAATAAACATCAAATACAAAAGTTGCGTATTTTTGTCCGTAGAATCCGAATCTGCAATAAAAAATGGGGGTTATAATTTAAGATTTCAAAGTTGGACCCCCTCTGACCCCCAGGGGGTCGGTTACGAAGGTCAAATTTGGTATCACAGAGTAGCTTATTTAAAAATATTTAACACGTATATTTACGTTTTTCAATCTCATATGTATTTCTCGAGTTATTCGACCGTTTCCAGACTTTTCGGACACCCTGTATATATATATATATATAGATATATATATATATATAGATACATATATATATATAATTATTGTTATAATTTTAATTTTATTATCTACATTGCTTATTATAACTGTAACCTTTAACTTGTTACAGAGTCACATGTAATTTAAATCTACTTTAGCTCTTAACTGAAATAATTCACTTGAACTATAGATCATTCTAGATATAGGTTTGGTAAATATTTTAGTATATATATACATTTTTAATAAATATTTTATTATTGTTATTATTTAATATTGTTTTTGTTTTCCTCAATGAATTCCTTTTTTCCTAATTTGTAACAGTAAATAAAGTTCGACCAGTCGGGTGCATTGTGGGTCGAATTTCTTAGCTTTTAGCACCACCTATAACAGAAACTGGTTGGATGCTTTTGCTTTTTTATTAAACCATGCACCCCTGATGAGTAGTTTAATAAAAAAGCCTTCTACGGTCCATTTATCCATTTACCTTTCATAATTTTGGCAATCTGCCTTCTATTTCACCTCAAACTTCAAATGATTTTAGTAGGATGATTGTAAAAATACTGGTTTCATTGTTTTATTGTATGGTAATATCTGAATTACTTTGGTTATATTTATAAAAGTATATACCGGGTGTCCCAAAAATGACTGATGGATTTTAAAATTCAATAACTTGCAAACGGTGACAGCTAATTAAAAAAATTTTGCAGCAGGGTTATGTACAATGTCAGGAGTATTCTTACCGTAATTTTTTAATTAGTTCGCATATCAAACAATAGGGGGTGCTGGCGGCGATTGAAGGCCAGGTCGACGCTTCACTCAGCATTGATCATCTGACCTTCAATCGCCGTCAGCGCCACCTATTGTTTGATATGCGAGCTAAAATAAAAAAATAAGGTAAAAAAACTCCTGACATTATATATAACCCTCCTGCAAAAATTTTTAAATAGCTGTCATCGTTTGCAAGTTATTGAATTTTAAAATCCATTAGACATTTTTGGGACAACCGGTATATATATACAATTTTCTTATCCTTAATTGTAAGTAAGAAAAATTTCTCAGTATCATTTATTTGTATTAAGTAGGGTTTAAAAAAGTTTATTTTTAAAACTACTTTTATTGTCTCTTTCACGTTATACAATTTTTAAATATATGTGTGCAATCCATTGTACTTAAAAACGCCAAAAAATATTGTTTATTGTATATCAATTATTCATTTTACTTGAAAAATATGAAATCAATTAAGATAATAAGTGTTGAAAAAAATCTGATAATTGCCGGAATTTTTTGCTACTGCACTGCAAATGGCTGATTGCTATATACTTCTAAATTTTAATAATATTCCTCATCTTATTTAATGACATATTTTTACATTTTTAATAAGGTGAAGAATACAATTAAAATTTAAAGGTGAAAATCAGCAATTTTTGGCACAGTGCTCGCATCGCTGCTTCTGCAATTTTTTATGCAATTTTTATCGTTTTTTGCGATTATATTTACACGTTAGTAACAGGAAACCTAGCTTGTATCTTCCAGCCGATTTTATTAAATTTTGTCCTGTTTTAAATAATGCTTATTAGGAATTCACATTAAAGTTTTTAAAATTTTCGTGATTTTTTTTTTTTTTTTTTTTTTTTTTTTTTAGTTTTTTAGTTTTTTTCACTTTTTATGCAATTTTTCGATGGGGGCTCAGCTAGTGTATATATAATAATAATAATAAAATATTAAGTTTCGCTTTTCTATTTTCATTTATTTTTTTTTATTGAAAATGTTAATTTAATTCAATTTAATTGTTTTAAATTCTTTTGCCCACCCCCCCCCCCTCCCATTTTTTTGACACATCGTTGAGGTATTTAACTGTTTGTCGAAAGATAAATGGAATTTTTTATTCCACTGGGCCCCGCCAGTGGCCGGGAGGTTCTGACTTCTCAACTGGTAGACGGCAGGTGCTGGGTTCGAACCCAATCGCGGCCATCGGCCTAACCGTTCAGAGTTTTCGTGTTTTTCTTCGAACCATGCGTAAATACGAGTTAGGTTCCCTTAGAAAGACCCCCACGAAGGGCACTCCCCCCTCGGCCTATATCCCTCGAGTAAATAATTGGCCGACATAAAATAAACCAAATCAAACCATTTTATTCCACTGATTCTATTCCTAGCGTTATTAAACCTTGTCAAAAGTTAAATTTGTGAAAATTGGTGTACTTTAGAATTTTGTTAAATAAAAGGACGTTTATAAAAAGTGCTCATCTTGTGATAGTTTGAATTGATTAGAATTTTGCAGTTTAACTAATTAATAATGCATTGGGACATTCCATGGTAACTTATGCTACATTTAGAACAATGTACTGCTGTAATTTTAGTATTAAACACTAAAAAATATTCAAATGCAAAATTAACATGATTTGTCAATTAAACCTATCTAAGGATCATTTTGGATAAAAATTACCTAAAACATGATAATGAAAATTACACTTTATATGATACTTTACACTCCATTTTCAGTAATGGCAGTTACCATAGTAAATAAAACTACCAAAATTTAAGAAGTAACATTAAAATTACTTAATTTTCATCTAAATTGGGCTTTGAATAAGCTCAATTAGCAAACCATGTCAAATTTACATTTAGATTTTTTTTTTTTTTTTTTTTTTTTGTTATATTACTAAAATTTTGAAAATAATTCAAAATGTAACGTAAGCAGACATGCCAACCTCCGGCTTTTTAAAAATCAAAAAATTATATTTCTAACCAGAAATTTATTGAGTCAACAAAATTAAGTAAATTTCAAACGGCCCTACGAGTTAATGGTAGACATTTCTAATTAAATAATTTTTCTGGTTAAAAGTACGTTTTCACGATTTAAAAAAAGTCGGAGGTTGGCAACTCTGCGTAAGTTACCATGGAATGCCCCCATTTCAAATTTCGTTAAATTTCATGAATATCACGAACCTTATTCCAATGAATTTTTAATATTGAGATCTCTTAATATATATCAATGCATACCTGAAAATTAAAAATTCAGACTCCATAGTAGATTTGTACTGTAAATATTTACTTCAAACCTAATTTTATTCTAAACAAAACTTAGATTAAGTGATTATTCCAAACACTATATTTTATTAATTTCTCATTTTTGTCCTAATTTTCACTAATAAGAATGATAATAAGTTTTCTTTAATTTTATTGAACAACTTTGAGGGACAGTATTTCAAATTATTTATTTTCTATAATATTTTTCTTTTAAATTTATGAATATAGCCTTGTGTGAAAGTTAAAAACTTGTATATCTTCTACAATAGCATGTTTATAGATAAAAAAAAAAAAAAAAAAAAAAAAAAAAAAAAAAATTATACACGAAGAAGAATTTTAGATACAAAATAATGTGAAATAATTTCTTTAATTTTTTTTAAAGTTAGTTTCAGTAATAAAGTAATTTACCTTTAAGTATCATAAACAATCTGTTATACTATTTAAAAACGTTATCATGCTTAATGAAGTAATATACCATGTAAAATATGTATAAAATTAACATGTTTTAGCAAATGCCATTTTTTGTTATATAACATTTATATTATAATTTTATAATATTTTGAAATAGAGCATGTTCTTTCATCCAAATAAATAATAATAATAATAATAATAATAGAAGAATTGTTAAATAAATATTTTTTTAAAATCTCGCTGAGTTCTCTTTCTTTTTCTGTACATTTTTTTTTTTTTTTTTTCGCTTCAAGTTGAAAGAGGTATACTTCAAATTTTCGAGAATAATTCATATCAGATATTTTTTTGAAGAGCAGCATCCAACTTGTTAACGGATGAAACTTTAATTTTACTTTTCTCCCTCCCAAACTTTATAACTCGTTTTTATAAGTTTATTTATAAAAAATCTTTTGAATCTCAATGTCAAACCTTCGTTTATTTCCGCAACATATTTAATCCCTGTTCTTTATAAAATAGTCTTAGTGAATTATGTCATGTTGAAATTGTGCTACAAAGTCCCGGTGTGAAGTAGGGTTCCATTATTCGACTATCAAACGCGAGTTGAGATGCCCTTGGGGTTCTAACGCCCCCGCTTCAATTTGAAAACGATCCGTACCCTAAGCTTATTACAAAAAATGGTGTTTTTGAAGAGCGATTAAATCCAGCAATACGTCTTTCTTTGTGAATATGAATTCCCGAGATGATCTTTACTGTGTGCAGTGCAGATTCGATTTCTCGTGCTTTTCTGTCGAACGCAGGCAGTTTCTAAAGATGGAAATAAATGGTATAGGTATATATAGTTGTGTAGGTGCGCTTTTGATTGTTTATTTTTTATGGATCGAATGGGACATTTTGGATGCATTTAGACAATATATTTTTACTGTCATTTCTCAGTAAAGATAAATAGAAAAAATGACAAGGATCGTGCTAAAAGTGAAGTAAAACATCTTTATTTGTACCGAGCAAGCTGAAAACGAAAGCTGCGATTAAAATGTGAAATAATGTTCAGTAAATATTAATTAAACTTTCTATTTCAAAATTAAACTTTTTGAATAAAGCGTAATACAGCTTTAAAAATGTAACTTCATCCGTGTAATAAATGAAATATATTTTATAATTTTATAATATTTTGAAATAGAGCACATTCTTTCATCCAAATAAATAATAAATAATAAAGAAAGAAGAATTGTTAAGTAAATGTATTTTTAAAATCTGTTATTAAATCTCGCTGAGTTCTCTTTCTTTTTTCTGCACTTCAAGTTGAAATTGGAATTCTTTAAATTTTCGAAAATAACTATATCCAGATATTTTTCCAAGAAGCATAGCATCCAACTTGTTAACAGCGGAAACTTTAATTTTACTTTTCCTCTCTCCCAAACTTTATAACTCGTTTTTATAAGTTTATTTATAAAAATTCTTTTGAATCTCGATATCAAACCGTCGTTTATTCCCGCAACATATTTAATAGACAACAATCCCTGTTCTTTATAAAATAGTCTTAGTGAATTATGTCATGTCGAAATTGTGCTACAAAGTCTCGGTGTGAAGTAGGGTTCCATTATTCGACTATTGAATGGGAGCTGAGATGCCCTTGGGGCTCTAACGCCCCCACTTCGATTTGAAAACTATCCGTACCCTAAGCTTATTACAAAAAATGGTGTTTTTGAAGAACGATTAAATGCAGCAATACTTCTTTCTTTGTGAGTATGAATTCCAGAGATGATCTTTACTGTGTGCACTTTCGATTTCTCGTGTTTTTCTGTCGAACACAGGCAGTTTCTAAAGATGGAAATAAATGGTATAGATACATATAGGTTTCTAGGTGTGCTTTTGATTGTTTGTTTTTTATGGGTTGAATGGGACAGTTTGGATGAGTTTAGAAAATATATTGTATACTTTCATAGTAAAGATGGATAGAAAAAATGACAAGGATTGTGCTGAAATTGAAATAAAATGTATTTGCTTTGTGACGAGCAAGCTGAAAACGAAAGCTGCGATTTAAATGTAAAATAATGTTCAATAAATAATAATTAAACTTTCTATTTCAATCTTAAAATTTTTGAATGAAATGTAATACTGTGTCGCAAGGGAAGGGGAAAAAGCACCTTCACAGCTTTAAATTAATTTTTTATTTCTGTAGTCATCCTCAGAGAAATGTACTCCACTTCCCGAACAATTGAAAAAAAAAAAAAAAAATACCCCATTTGTTTAACTACAGAAGTAAAGGTATAATAAAGGTTTGAAAATAGCTGCACAAAATCCCATCTTTTCAATTACTCGAAAATAGTAACTCATGTTGACTAATTGCTTGGTATCAATCCTAACTTGAATTTCGGTTCATATTTAAACAATATTAAAGATATTTCAGCGAAAGTTTGAATGAACAATCGAATGCCTTATTATATAGCATTTGCGATTCCTAAATTAAGATTTAAAAAAAAAAAAAAAAAAAAAAAAAAAAATTACCGTACTTATGAATTACATTTAGGCACAATAACCTAGCCACAAAATTAGTAATATTTTCTAGTAAGTAACTTAACATTGTACCTTTTTATCCTCTATAAACATATGTAGCTTGCGGATACTAAAGAAGAGAGGGGGGAGGGGGGACAAAATTTAAACATTTATCGACTGATATGACTTTAATTTCATGTTATAGACTCAATATTTTGAAAAATAAAATAGTTGGCCAAAGCTTCTCCCATTTCTCCTTCAAGCGTTGACTTTGTTTATAATAATTTTTATGCTAGATTTATTGTTTAAGGAAACAGTCGAACCCGCTTAAGACGTGATACCGATTAATACCTGAATTTACTCCAGTTCCAACATAACCCAAACATCACTCTTACAACAAATGTATGTAAAAATTTTCCATTTAATATCAGATAAAGTCTTCATTCCTTGGACAAAAGATCGCGCTTAGGACGTGAATGCATAAACCTAGATATTAAGTTTTTGATATGAACATCAAACTATTTCCGAATATAATAATCGCTTTATTTAAGGACAGAAAGATTACTATTCGGAAACATAGATAGACATTGTAAAAAAATCCTCTAAAATGGCACTGCTGATTAAATAAGGCGAATATTACTAATCGGAAATAGTAGGTATTTGGAGAAAAAGTTGCGGTACTAAGATCGAGAATTTCGTCAAACATATCACTGATAAAATAATTTCGTAAAACGATCATTAGTCGAATTTGGAAAAATAGGTTTCAAAATGCACAATATAAGATGGGCGTACGCACTTTTATTTCAAAGTTAGTTGCTCTAGATCCCATTTTCTTTTTCTTCAACTGAGGCAACAAAATGACCCACACGCAAAAAAAGTAGTTCATATGGAAACAAAGACCAAGAAGAGTCTTCAGAGTATAAACTGGGAAAAAAATACTCGAGAATCACAATTAAATGCGTTGTTAAAGCTTCGGTAAAAATTAGTGACTCTAGTTTCCATACTCGATTCATAACTAAGCGAGCAAAATGATAAACACACAAAAAATTAGTTTTTACATGTAAAATATAGTTCAGGAGCTAAACAGGGCAGAAATTTGAGCAAGCGTTTTGAGATGCACGATTAGAAGGGTATACGCACCTCCGTGTTATTGTTTTATAGCGCAAGATCCCGTAGTGTTTTCACAACTGGACTAATAAAATGACATACACGCAAAGTAACGATTTTTTTGTAATTAATATATTAACCACAAAATAAGGAACATTATACACGAAACATATATAAATTTGCACAGATTACCAATAATTTCTATTTTATAATAAATCCGAAAAGTTACACAAAAGCTCAAAAAATATGCCTACTAAAACTAAGGAAAGTTACACAGAAAATATTCGGAACGTTTCACAGTTTATCAGTAATTTCAACTTTCTCAACTATTCCGAAAAGTTACACGTGATTGTGGAAGGTGTTACACAAGATTTCTCGGTATTCTTGTATGAGCTTAAATAATCTGAGAAAACCCAGGAATGTTACACAGTAAATATCAAGAACATTGCGCAGATTTTTGACAGTGTACTTTCATTTATATGCAAACTATAGTTTGAATATAAATTGTTTGATGATGCCATGACATTGTACAGGAAGCAAAATAAATCTATGGAACATATCTGTGTAATACTTCATTATTTTTTAAATTTATAATTTCCAACAGCTTCTGGGACGAATTATGCCCAATTTCGGCCCTGCTCGACTATGTAGGGAAAAAAAATTAAATCTGGTCTCAGTCCTGTGTGAGAAAATTGGCCGGGCTCAGAAATAATGTGAATATCCGATGCCGATCTCTACGCTAGACATGTTGTATAGCTGTAAGCTGGTTTTTAAACTAACTTTGGTTTACGAAACACATTCATACTTATTCTCACGAAAGTTATATCCATTGAAAATGTTAATAATATTTTATAGACATCGTTTAATTTTTGTTGGCCCGGCATTTTTTTTTTTTTTTTTTTTTTTTTTTTTTTGATCGACTCAATTTATTTTAAAAAGTTTGTCTTCATTTTACCGGCCCAGACCTATACAGACATCTTATGTAATAGAGTTTTTGACTCCAGGAATACTTCCGTCACATTTCCGGCGTATAATCTGCGGATCAAACAATCGCTTTTCGACCAATAATTTTTCTAAATAAAACAAAATGTAACTTATTAGATCGCGGTAAATATTTGACTTCAATTATTAAATAAAATCTTTGGGTCAAAACTGAACTGTTTGATCCGCGGATTATATGCCGGAAATTACGGTATATTTATGGAATAAAACCAATGTATAGTGCTTCCCTTTTTATGTTATGCTTTATTGTAATGTGTTTCCCTTTATATAATGTGCGAATATAAAATAAATAGTCTATTAATAAATCTGTAGTTACTGAAAGAAGCAGATTAGATATAATACGCCTTGAACATTTTTTCCTGACAGTCAACTGTTCTGTAATGCCATGATCATATTGGGAAAATATATTATTTCCTCATTTATTTTACATTCCTTCCTACAAATAATTCTTTGATATTAACCATGTAGGCTCTCTAAGCATAAAGAATTTTTCATTACATTACTACCAGAATTCTTATCTAATAATCTTCCAATTCTTCCAACACAGAAAGGAATTTGCGTGAATTCTCAATTACTGTGAACGTAATAGGAAACACAAGGCGATGCTAGTTTCTCCTCTACTTCATGTCCACAATTCAAGAGGAAAGTTATGTGATCCGTCTGTGGCAACATACTTCATCAATTTGCGAATTATTGTGTACGGCAGCTGTTTGCCAAAAAATGTACTGGAAGTATGCTTCATGTTCTTTTATTTTTATTTGTATCACTTATAAAAATTTCATTTTGATTCATGTTTTTCATTTCGACGATACAATTCGTATTTTTAATATTTTTTCTGAGCGAAATAAAGAAAAAATTCTTTTTTAAGTAATATTTTCTTTTCTTTTCTTCTGAGTTTTAATTTTTATATAAGCAATAACATTTATTTGAATATACACTATATTGCCATTGATTATTGGACACTTGCGATTTTAGACATTTTACTAAATATCTAGTAAAATACATGAGGAATCATCTCGAAACTCTTAGTGTATAAATATAATAGTAAAAGTCATACATCTCCGTGAAGATTTTTTTCCCGAAACTCCATAGGGGACCGTCAACAAATTAAAAAAGAATAAATATGTTTTGAATAACCCTGTCAAAACTAATGTAGCAAAAGCGCTCAAACTCTAGATTATGATTGAATGCCTTATTGTAATACGCCTTGTTCATTTTTATGCAAATAACATGCATACTCGCAGAGTAATTAAGGTTTTTATAAAAATGGTCCCAAATTTTTCCAAGTTTTTTCCTTATAATTTTCAGAGTTCTTAATATAAAATAATATTTTTTTCAGAAAATATGACAAACAACATTGCACACAGTACCCTGTAAAGAATTAAAAAATAATGAAAATTGTATACAAAATGAGTTGGTTTACTAAATAACTTTTACTGCGCATGCGTCAACGATATCAAAATTTCATTTGCATATTATGTTAGCTAAATGTATAGAGCAACTTTTGTGAAAGTCACAAAAAATCATAACTTGATAATTCTGAAAATAATCGTCAATTGAATAAGTTGAAAATCCGTTATTCTCAAAATGAAGCAAAAACAAGAGGGGTTGTATCCATATATTCATTGATTAGTGTCAATATAGTATACACAATACGGGATGTACTACTACATTTGGATAAAATCCCTCATTTTTTTGCTTCATTTTGGAAACAACGGATTTTGTCCTTTTTCTATAGACGATTACTTTCAGAATTTTCAAGCTATGATGTTGAGACTTTTACAAAAGTTGCTCTATACATTTAGCTAACATAGTATGCAAATGAAATTTTGATATCTTTGACGCATGTCCAGTAAAAAATTATTTAGTAAACCTACTCATTTTTCATACAATTTTTATTATTTTTTAATCCTGAGTACAGGGTACTGTGTGCTATGTTGTTTGTCATATCTTCTGAAAAAAATATTATTTTATATTAAGAACTCTGAAAATTATAAGGGAAAAACTTGGAAAAATTTGGGACCATTTTTATAAAAACCTTAATTACTCTGTGATTATGCATGCTATTTGCATAAAAATGAACACAGTGTATTACAATAAGGCATTCAATCATAATATAGAGTTTGAGCGCTTTTGCTACATTAGTTTTGACAGGGTTATTCAAAAGATATTCATTCTTTTTTAATTTGTTGACGGTCCTCTATGGAGTTTCGGTAAAAAATCTTCACTGAGATGTATGACGTATACTATTACATTTATACACTAAGAGTTTATAGATGATTCCTCATGTATTGTTCAAGATATTTAGTAAAATGTCTAAAATCGCAAGTGTCCAATAATCAATGGCAATATAGTGTATTTGAAGATAAGCTTTTGAAAATTAATTTATGTTCTGTCTTACAAATTCTAAACACTATATAATTTTTGATTGGATATTTTTAACCTTTTTAGACCTGATGTATCCTACAGGATACACATCTTTATAATTTTTTTTTCACGTCTATAAATTGTGTTAAAAAAAGGGTAGAAATGGTGTGAGTGTGGAGCCTAACAGATAATAGAATTAAACAAAATAACAATGTGTTTTATATAGCGCCTTTTTTTTTTTTTTTTTTTTTTTTTTTATCGAGGCATTTGTTATATAAAAATGACTTGCATGAGAAATGTGCGAAATGTACAAAAATGAAGTGCAGAAAAAATAAAATAAAATTTTTAAAGAATCCTAAGAAATTGTTTTAAAAAAAAGTATTTTTTGAGCCCCCGTGTGCATCAAATCTTATCCACAAAAAAGAAATTTTAATTTTTTTCGCTGTTCAATCCTTCTTAGTTACCAGTTTTTTAATATAAATTCATAACTAAAATTTAAAAAGTACATAAATAAATCCTGGAGTCTGAAGATGTTAAAGTAGACATTTAAAAAAAAGTTTTTTGTTATATTAATCTTTGACAATCTCTGAATAATTCGATACACTCGAATAATTTTTAAATGTTTTATAGAAAACATGTCCAAATTGTTTTTACTTAAATGGAAATTTTCAAATCCTTTTTGCTTTAAAAAGTAATTTTAATATCATTATTTATTTATTTTTTATTTTTTAAATATCAATTGAATTTTATTATTCTACTTTGCTTATCTCTTAATCAAATCAAACGCATCTTCAATAGTTATATATTTTTCTTTTTTTATTGCTGAAAATGATAATTTTAGATTCATTGTGACTTATGTCAAAATATACTCTTTAGCTTTTTATAATTTCCCTTAAAATAAATCCTCATATTTTAATTAATTGATTCCAGAATATTTTCAAAATTTACTTTATATCGAAAATAATTTTGGGTTAACATCAAACTGAAAATTGCTGTTATTTATTTACATATAATAATCAATTCAATTCAAGCTTCCCCAGTTTTAGAATACACTGCGCGATATACACAACATCGGTGAAAACAATTTTTAATTGAAAAAATGTAATAAATTTTTCAGGTTTAATGTGTATTTTTAAACTGCTCGCTAACAACAGAAAAAAACACTTTCATTTTAAAATATCAGTTGTGTATTGAAATCTTTGATATTTATTAAAAGAGTAATTTTCACATTAGTCATATGCCAAGGTTCAACAGATATAAAATTGCCAAAGATTTCAGTATTTGGTGCAGCGTTTTTTGATTCAGATTATTTTAATGTTTCGATTAAGTATTTATTAAATTTGTTTTTATTCATATTGTTTATCCGTTTATTTAGTTATTGATGAAGTTTGAAGAGTTAATTTTATTATATAAAATTATTCGGAGAGAAATTTTTGAATTATTTATCTAGTCTCAAGTTCAAATGGATTAATCTTCTGTAACCAAACTGCATGTGATACTGACAATTTTATTATTATTATTATTATTATTATTATTATTATTATTATTATTATTATTATTATTATTATTATTATTATTATTATTATTATTATTATTATTATTTAACGCTTGGAAAGTTATTTTAAAGCCAGAAAAATAAGGAAATTCAGATAAAGTTTTCAAGCAAAATGAATAGTTCAAATGGATTAATCTTCTGTAACCAAACTGCATGTGATACTGACAATTTTATTATTATTGTTGTTGTTATTATTATTATTATTATTATTATTATTATTATTATTATTATTATTATTATTATTATTATTATTTAACGCTTGGAAAGTTATTTTAAAGCCAGAAAAATAAGGAAATTCAGATAAAGTTTTCAAGCAAAATGAATAGTTCAAATGGATTAATCTTCTGTAACCAAACTGCATGTGATACTGACAATTTTATTATTATTGTTGTTGTTATTATTATTATTATTATTATTATTATTATTATTATTATTATTATTATTATTATTATTATTATTATTTAACGCTTGGAAAGTTATTTTAAAGCCAGAAAAATAAGGAAATTCAGATAAAGTTTTCAAGCAAAATGAATAGTTCAAATGGATTAATCTTCTGTAACCAAACTGCATGTGATACTGACAATTTTATTATTATTGTTATTATTATTATTATTATTATTATTATTATTATTATTATTATTATTATTATTATTATTATTATTATTATTATTATTATTATTTAACGCTCGGAAAGTTATTTTAAAGCCAGAAAAATAGGGAAATTCAGATAAAGTTTTCAAGCAAAATGAATAGTTCAAATGGATTAATCTTCTGTAACCAAACTGCATGTGATACTGACAATTTTATTATTATTGTTATTATTATTATTATTATTATTATTATTATTATTATTATTATTATTATTATTATTATTATTATTATTATTATTATTATTATTATTATTATTATTATTATTTAACGCTTGGAAAGTTATTTTAAAGCCAGAAAAATAAGGAAATTCAAATAAAGTTTTCAAGCAAAATGAATTTTAATGTAAATTGTTTTTCCATTTTCAACAGTGGAAAATTTTATGTTGTGCAATGTTCAGAAGTTGATGAATTTGCAATAAAAGCAAAACTGATTGATTGTTCATCTGCTGCCACCATTGACATGACGGCAGAGTTTGGGACTTGTTTTTGCAGTTATAATATAAATTTTTATATTGCCATTTTTGTGAAATTTTTATTGCTACTTTTCAAAGTAATAAAATGAGTTCGTGAGGTGATTATTGAAAACATCATCGGAATATTCGTAATTATAATTGTGAATAACTGGATATAGTTGAGTTTCATGCGTAAATTCATAAAATTTGCCGATAAACTCTCTTATATTTCAAGAAATTAGATAACCTTTTTGTTTTGAATGTAAAATAAATTAATTTTTAGAAAACACTGTTAAAATTATGTTTCCGAATTAATTGTTCAGATATAAGAATCATGAAGAGTTCACCAAGTAAGCAATGGGCTTTAATCAAAACTGTCCATTTTTCCTAAAATAAAATAAAATAAAATAAAATAAAAGCTGCTTGATTATTTAGTATTTGAAAGAAAATAATTGAAATACCGCTTATATAGCAATTAAAATGATTTACTAATATGTTAATAAGAATTCACGTTATTGAGGGGTATCTACAAAAAAAAAAAAAAAAAAAAAAAAAAAAAAAAAAAAAAAGGAAGACACTTTTAATTGCTGAATTCTAATATTGTTACCATGGATACCATACAAATTAGGTGAAAAAAATCTTTGAAACAGCTTGGGTATTTTTCTCTATAATTTAACAAATAAATCAAAGATAGTGCTTTGTATAACATGCTGCCACAGCCTTAAAATATGGCATTAAAATATAAAAATGTTCTTTTAATTTATTTTTTTGGAAGATGGCACAAGTGGCTGACTTTTTTAAATTTATAAACATTTCATGTTAGTTTTAAAATTTTTCATCGCATTGCAAAGTATACAGGATGTTTAATTTTTAAATTCCAATTGAATAAAATGAAAAGCTTTAAAATACATGAAATCGCTATCCGTTATATTTCAATGTAGTTAACTTCATAATTATGATGGCCCGGCTTCTTAAAAAAAAAATATATATATTATTAAAGAAATGGTTCACATCCTTGTAGGATATTATGTTTCAAATGTGCCTGATAGCTTAACATTTTATGCCAAAATTATTAAAGATTCTGATATCTAATGACGCCTTGCCAAATCCTTCAGTCAACAGGATTGGATTCTGACTAAATCTTTTGAAACTTTCCTTGAAACTCCTTTTGAAATTTCTGTTTATAAAAACTTATAAAATTCAGACATGAATTGCATTTGTTGTCTGCATGTCATGCACATGAATAAACTGAACGTTAAAAACACACACACACACACAAAAAAAAAAAAAAAAAAAAAAAAAAGAGGAAAAAGTTGAAAAGAAGTCAGAATAACTTGCGTCCGACATCAGCATGTGTTCGAAAATTTCGAAAAGGTCAGTCGTTGGCCATTGGCCAGATCAGTCAAAAAAGCAAACAAAGAATCCAAACAACGACAGGCCGTCGAACAAAAAGTTATTTCTTCGCATAAATTTACAAGGTCCGAATGGTTATGCTGCACCTATTGACTCGACTCGCCAGTTATTTTTTAGATTTGTGTAGCAGCATCTTCTGCTTAGCTTTGCTTTGGGCGAAAACGCAAGAGGAAAGAAGCGATGGAAGAAAAGAGAATAAAAATTTTTGTTTTCAACAATGGCAACACAACAAGCAAGATCTCTCTTTCTCTCTATTTTTATTATTTTGCTTTCTCTTCTCTCCTGAAAGGTCTTTTGTAAAGTGTTGGCACCGACAAAAGTGTGGTCAATAGGATTTTCTATGCGGACTCTGGGCCGAGTGTTTTTTTGTGTGTTTATATCTATCGTGTATTTGTATGCGCAAGAGAGATTCTGAGCCATCTAGTATTATTCTACGGTTCGACTGGCATGAAAAGAGCATAAATACATTCGGCAATGTCGTTCTTTGGTACCGGGGAGGGAGGGAGGGGAGTAGAAGAAATCAAAAGAAGAAAAGGAAATATTTGGTCATTTCTTCTGCTGAGAATAGAATCGATTAGGAATAGAAAGAACTTATTTTTAAAGAATAAAACGAAAGATGTTTAAAAATATTACCAGCTTTTCTATGATTCATTATCGAATAAATATCATATACGTTTCTAAATTTATTTATCACTGGCGTTTGAAAGAAATATTCCAAGAAACTGAATCAACGCCTTAATTTATATCTGCATTCTACCATTGTAGCTATGAATAGGAATTGTTGTCCAAATCTTGTTTCACTTTCTTCTTCGATGATTTGTGCCTCTTTTTTTCCCGATTGAAGTAAAAGAAGAGAATTAAGCTTTAGAAAGTTTCTGAAAATTAAATATGTTTCTTTTCATCAGTATTACGCAATGTGATAATATTTTTTGTATTCAAAATTTCATTGTAAGTTAATGATTTTTTTTTAAAATCAGAATTTCTATTGTATAAATATGGGATAATTCTTTTTCAGGCTCTTTAACAAAGAATGTTATATTTGTTACTGTGTTTTTGAAATTTCAACTATTTGCTTAGTAGGTCATATTCAGAAGTTTGAAGGCAACAAACGGTTTGCTTCAGCCACGGTCGTTTAAATGCTAACAAAATAGCATGATGATCCATGATGATTTTGAATCAAATTTTCTTAATTTTAGTGATTTCTCATGGGTAAGAATAGCGTTAAACGTGACAATTCGCGACATTTCCCTTCTAAAAATTCACTATAACACACGATAATATATATATATATATATATATATATATATATATATATATATATATACAGATATAAATAAAACATGGATATTTATCTTACGAATTGAATATTATTCAATTCGTATGATAAATTTACCAACCAGTTAGATTGTGTTAAAATAATAGTATGGATATTTATGTGTTGTAAAAAAAAATTAAAGTTCAGCAGCATCTTTATCAAAATGTAATCGCTGAGAATTTTATGAAATTTAATCTTAAGAAGTCTGACATAATATGAAATATTTACTTTATGCGTTAAAAAAATTATAAAATAAAAATAAAAGTTATAAAATTTAACAAGCAGCAAGTTCCCGAAACACCCGTGTGTTTGGAATAGCTTTTTCTCTTATTATTTTCTTGAGTGGAGAATCTCAAGAAAATTTTATCTTAATTTCGGAAATTTTTCGTGTTTTGAGGAAAAAAGAACCTTCATATAAAAATTCCGTTTCTAATATGAATAGTAACGAGCAGTAAAATTGCTGGGATATTCTTGTAATTTGACGAAAACGCAGCTTTAGATTGGAAGATTTTAGTTAATTTTCACGTCAAATAGAGGAATTATCTGTAATTTGGAGGGAGATGGTCAATAGAAAGTGAAAATTTTCGTGTTTTAAGGAAATATAATTAAACTCTCAGTTTACTGATATATATATGTTACGGTGAATTTGACTAATCGGTTATTGCTAATAGTAACCGGTTGTTATTATTAATAACCAAATGATATTCAAATAAATCGGTTAACATGATAAATTTATGAGAATCTATCAAACTGTTATTATTAATAATTATAAATCAAGGTTGGTAAATATAATAAATTTCAACTCGTTTAATTTGAGAGTTTTATTTTGTAAACGTTTTTTTCTAAATATTCATTGCGAAAAATATGCATTTTAAAGCTGTGTAATTTATTCTTTGAATATTTCAGTGTTTAAAATTGTTATCTAATTCATTCAGTGATTACGAAAATAATTATTTTAAACTGTTTACTCTATTGCATCTCATAAGAGAACACTTCTTTTGATTGAGTATAATTGTCTCTTGACAATTATTTTGTATTAGATTCAAACAGTTATGATAGTACATATTTTTGTTAAGTATATATTCGTTGTTATTAAGCTTAATTATTATACTGACCGAATTTCATCGGTAATTATTAATAAAAACCTGTAAATTTGATTAATATGTAACATTTATATCAAATTTACCAAAAGATGTGCTTATTATTAATAATAAACGGTTATTATTTATAATTACCCAATTTATTAAATTAACAATAACACACACACACACACATATACATATATATTTCATTGGTTAATTTAATGGTATTATCTGAATAACTTTGGATGTATTTATAAAGGTGTTTATATATATATATATATATATATATATATATATATATATATATATATATATAATAGTAATAATAAAATAAATAGTTTTGTTGGTGACCAACAAATGGCGCTATAGTGTTTTATTGCACCAAAAGATGATTTACAAATGAAACAATGTTGACAACTTACAAGTCAGCTTAATTACCCGTTTTTTTTTTTTTTTTTTTTTTTTTTTTTTTTTTTTTTTTTTTCCCATTTGTTTGGTGCAACCTGTATCTTTGTATCTTGATTCGTTTTCGAATTATTCATTTTTAATGTTAGTCCTGACTTTTGGATCACCCGGTATATCAACATAAAATGCGATTATAAAACGTTCTATATTCAAAACCCCTAGACCTACCACTACTCCTAGAGAGACAATAGAGCATTATACAAGAAGCTTAGAATTTGAAATGATTGTAATTTTAAGATGTAAATGCATGCTAAGGAGATGGTTTCTAAAAAATTCAAAACCTCAAATGAATAGTCAAAGGAAGGTATAAATTGAGCATTAAAGTTTCAAAATGCTGTTTAAATTATTATTTATTTAGAGTTAGCTTTAGTTCTTTACATTAATTTAAGTCTCATTTTGGAATAATGCAGTGTAATAATTAAGTATAGTCAAAATGTTGCTGAAATTGTAATTTTAAAATTATTCCTAAAGGTATTATTTTTTTTTTCTCATAAAAATTAGACATATATTATCTCTTGGCATATTTCAACTATTAAGCGGGCAAAGCCGCATGGTTTCTTAGTAGTTTATGTATTAAACCTTATAAAATAATATATATATAGATATGTATGTGTCACGCGCAGGACATTTCGTCCGATTTTCATTGAATGATTTTTAGGTAGTACAACGTAACATAAATTGTATTTTAACAATTGTCAAAGTACATAAACTGCAAATATCAACTTATCTTTTCTTTCGCTGGCCTAACGGTTCAATAAACGTTTTTTTTTTTTTTTTTTTTTTTTTTTTTTTTTTTTCTCACTCTACACACATTTTTATTTTTTGTGTTTCTGTTTTCGCCGTCTTGTCCGTGTCGCTTCATCCCAGGCAACTCTCGTTCGGACACTCCGAGGAGTGAATGGGGGCCCGAATGAAAAAAAAGCAAAGGGCCTTTTGAGGAAGATGGCCTCACCATTTGGACCCCTGTCGCCTTCACTTTGTGGCTCTTTTGTTCGTTCACCGATTGCTTGCAAGCTTCCATACTGCGATGTGACAACATCAAAAGGAATAAAATATGTGTCGCCAGCAATTTTTTCACGACAGGGACGCTGCTGTTACGTGTTTATGATCATTTCTTGTACAGTAATGGTTGCTTTTCACTTTCAAGTTTGTTTCTTGGCGCATGCTGAAGAGAGTGGTTAGATTTTCTGTTTTTTTTTTTTTTTTTTTTTTTTTTTTAATTTAATATGCTTTTAATGAGAATTATACTCAGCATGATTCATATTAACTTAGTATTTTTTTAATTCAATTAAAATATACTTTTATACTTTTTTATATTTGAATAAAGTTAAATAGATAAAAAATGCTAGCGTGCAATTGATATTGACGGGAATGAATAATCTAATATACATAAAACAATGGAGAATGGGAATAAAAAATGCAAAAAAAAAAAAAAAAAATAATAATAATAATAATAATAATAATAGTTTTTATTATGCAACTGCTTTTTTTTTTTTTGTATAGTGGTAAAAGTTTTAAAGTAAGTAAATTTTAACAATTCTTTTCCTTTTTTAAATATTTTGATCCGAAAAACTAAATTAACTGGGCAGTCCTGATGGAGTAGGGAATGCGGGCCATTACATAAATGAATCTAAGCTACTACCAGAAATCAAATCTCCCTATCATTTGCCTGTATTTTAACTAGAAGATTAACTAATAAGAAAAGAAAATTACAATAATATATACAACAATGAAAACAATAATACGTAAGAATACTTTTCAAAGAACGAAACATAGTGAAAGGACGGATAATAAGAGAAGGTCAAATACATGACTCTTACATACTTAAAAATAAAAAATATGCTAAAGTGTAATTTTTGGATTTAACTTTTGAAATTAAAAAAGTTAACATTTATTTTGATAGTGAAAGTATCTTCATATACAGTGCTCAGCAAAACTTTAGACACTGGTGTTTTTTAATCTTTAAATAAAAAATACGAACACGTGAGTTTTAGAAATGTCTATGCTTATTTTCAAATATATTTTAAACAATGCACAATAAAAATAATGGTTATAATGTAAGATAACATATAATTTAACTAAAAAAAGTAAAATATGCATATTGCAAAAGATTAGACACTTTTTTGATTTTTAGCCAACTGTTCATGGATAAATGCAAATTTCCAAGTTATGATGTCACATGTCTGAAGTACTTAATTATACCTCGATATAGCAGCAGTTAGTGAAGATGCCGCGAGCTAAAAATATTCATTTAGATGAGGTAATTGAAGTAGGGAAGCTGAAATGGAAAGGGAAAACAGTTGCAGAAATTTTAGCAGCACTGAATCGTCCAACGTGGTTTGTCTATGAAGTATAGTCTAAGGATGACTCCTCAAAAAAAAAAAAAAAAAAAAAAAAAAAAAACATAATCTGAAAAACCTTGTGTGACAAGAAAATGCGATGACAAAAGGATCCAGAAAGTGACATTTACACAAATAATGATTGTTAATCACATTAAAAGTAAGTCAGGAATTTCTGTGTCGACGGACATGATGCTTAGATGATTAAAGAAACAGGTAAATCAATTTACATGACAATAATAAAACAATCAGCTTTAAAATCTCGCTATAAATTGTCCAGAATTCAATTAACTTGCAAACATACGTCATATGGACCCAAATGGTACGCTATGATATTCAGTAACGAAAAAAAAGTGGAATTTGAATGGCCCAAACACGTGGGCATACTATGGGAATGACTTAAGGCAAAGATCCTGGGACTTTATTAAGTCGACAAAAAGAAGGTGAATTTTAAATAATTTGGTCCTTAGCTTTAATGCTCGTGCATCTGTGTAGTTATTCATTGGTTGCCAAGCAACACAAGACTACGGATATACGTTGGAGATTAATTTTTAGTCATTTGCGGAACTTTTGCTGATCTAAAGTATGGATTTTAGCATCTATTCATGTTGCATACAAAAGAAGAACTTCGTTTAACTCTGAAAATACTATTGATCTCAACTGACCGGCGTGTAGTTCTGATCCGGACCCAATCGAAAACTTTTGTAACATCATATGTCGTAATGTTTATGCAAATTTTTGTTATAGTTTTCTTTTAATGAGTTTCGAGCTGCTATTGAACATGTTTGGTACGAAATAGACCCCTAAGTGACGCAGCATTTAGTTTTTTCGATGAAAAATCACATTCTTGCACTAACTGCAAACAATGCGGGTGCAACTCGATTTTAATTTGTAGTTATTTTTTCTGTAAATACACAAATTGTCTATACTTTTGCCACAATGTTATTTTTTTTTTTTTTTTTTGTCATTATATTTTATGTTAAAGGTAAAATTCAAAATTTATTGTGTGTGAATAAAGGATAAGTCACAACTAATATTTGACAGAGGAATTACAAACATTCGGTACATACTTCAGAAAATAAAAGCATAATCGATCATTGTCTAAACTTTTGCTGAGCGGTGTATATAAACTGTAAGAAAAGTTGAAAAAAAAACGTTAAAAAATAGCCATATCAGAGACCGAGATAATCTATCCTATGCAAGGAAAAAAAAAAGCGTCAAAAATATTCAAATTTAAACGAGAAATTTGAAAACAGCCTGGCCCAGAAGTTTAACGTAACGAAGCGGATGTTTTCAAATGAGTAAAAAGTCCCTTTAAAATATATACATGCATGTTTTCACTAATCGTTATATCTAGAGCTATAACTTAACTTGTAGGGTAAAAAAAATTCGTTGTGCAATCCTGAAAAATCTAATTTTCTTGTGTAACTCAAAGTACGAAATTTTATTTTAACCTCTTAAACTATAGTGAGAGCATTTTCTTAAGGAGGGGAAGGGTGTTTTTATAACCCAATTTATTTTAATAAAGTTTTTATATGACGTGATTGGACGTGAATTTCCAAACTCGCCTTATCCAAAAAACCGAATTTTGGGAAATCGCGAAAAACCTCTAATTGCGTCAATTGATCTTTATTTTAAACCATGATTTGGAATGGCAGAATTTTATGATAAAACTAGTCTTTTCTGAAAATCGTTGTGCTTATTAAGTGAGGTTTACAAATAGAATAGACTGAGTGAGAAAACAAGATTTTTCAATTCGGGATAATGCGAATTCTGAAAGTCGTGTACTCACATTGAATGTATAATGCTAGAATAACAGTTTTCTTATCAGCTTCTCCTTAAGCGTGTTCTTAAATCAAAAAAGGCAATTTTGTGATGCATGCTTTAATTTATTTTCGTTCGAAAATACATGTAAATAGCAGGTGTTTTTTTTTCAACGTAATAGATTTTTTATAACAAGCGTTCAAAGTTGACGTTTTTGAGCACATTTCCCGACGAAAGCTGAATAACCGGTCGAAAAGCAGGAGAAAAGCGGGTGATCACGTGACTAAAATAGCTTATATCTCGATAGGTAATTAAGTATCATAAAATGAAAAACTAAGTTCGATTCGAAATCGCTTCCATAGTCAGGCCATCCAATTTCACATCTTTCTGTTAAAAAATGAATTTGTAAATGTGTCAAAACGTTTTGTGTTTGTTGAGCGGAGCAGTTGAGAACACCCTTAAAGGTGTCTGTCAGGTTCCTAGAAGACATCTGCCCTGAATTAGAAAGGAATAACATTTCCTTATCTGAATATTTTATGTATTGTGGGTTGTGTATCCGTGAAGCTCGAAATACCTTTCTTTCTTTTCTATAATAACGAATGACAGATGTTGACACAGGTGTGCAGATGACGCACTCGTTGATGAATGAAAGTGATGGCCGCGGGGCGTGCCTCAGCTGTCATCTAGCTATTGGAGTGATGTGTAAACAGTAGATGTCATGACTCAAGGTTGGTATGCGGAATTGAACCAATGGAGGAACTCTAAGAGGCCCTGCTGGGGGAAGGAAGATCTCTGACAAGGTCAACTCTGGACTGAGAGGTTAGACAGTTCTCGCTTGGCGTTGAGACCGATAGGTCGCTCAGGATTTGTGGTCCTGTTGGATAGTGTATATTTTGAGCGTGGGACAAGGCGTCCCGGTGGATAGTGTTATAGGCCGAGAAGTGAGGCCTAGTACCCTTGTGTATTGAGATTCTGCAGTAATCTCTGATAAAGCGTATCTAACGTGCGTTGAGTGTGAGGAAGAAAGTGTAAGTTGAACGGTACACAACCAACGTTTATTGTAGTTAATTTAATGTTGAACCGGATCATCTATATCCGAGTTGTAATTGTAAAAAGTTGTAAATATTATTTCTTGTGTACATATCTATATCTTAAATAAACTGTTAGTTCAGTTCATTAACAGCGTCAGTGTTATTTTACCCAATCCTCACAGCAGGTGACCGATATCACCCATTAATATCGGTGGTGGCAGCTAAAACTACCTAGGACATTCTTCAAAGTTTTGTGGACTGAGAGGAGCGTCCGACAGTGTCATTTGTCAGCGGTAGAAATCGTAGGGCTTTAAAATTAATTGGCTTTAGAATTCTTGTCAAAAGATTCAATTAAAGTTATCGAATGTAATGTATTTCTTATAATAATCTTTCTCCTTACAATAACTAAAAAATATAATGAAATTATTACTAAGCCTTCTATGGGATAATTTTGAAAATTTTTTACAATATTTCTATCGATGTGAAATGAGTTCTTTTAAAATTTATTTATGCTTAACAGTAATCTTTTAGAAATTGTAATTTATAACACTGTTTACTACGATTATGTGTATATCTAGTTCGACCAAAAAAAGTCTTTTGACACCTTTGCGTTTGAATGGAAATAATTGCTAAAACTGTTGTGATTTAAAATCATCAGTTCAATATAGATAATTTAAGAGATATATTAATCGTTATATTGATGTACATTTTTTAGATATCATTTAATCCGGTTGCAAATTACAGCTTAAAACATCAATCTGCTGAATATAAGTATACGCAAATGTAGTCAAACGTGTTTTACCTCAACAGGAATATTAATTAAAAAATAATTTTCTTCATTTTTTTCATTATTATTAACTATTTGGAAAAAATAGTTGTTCTCGGTAGAAAATTGGGAAATCAAAAGCATATCTGAATCTTTTTGTTGATTGAATAAAGTTGGCTTATTTTATTCGTTTCCTGATTGGTCCAAGTTTAATGTTAAAAAATGGAATACTTCTGTTGTGACGATGACAAAAAGAATAATTAAAACTTTTAAAAAATTAATAATTTAACAACAAATTGTGATAGAGATTTCAAGCAAATTTCATTAAAAAGTGCTTTTTTTCTACGCAACGGTTTAAAAGTTTAAAATGTGCGTTATTTTGTTGAAAATTTTGCAGTTCCGAAAATTGTAAAACTGAAATTTCATTTAAAATTCGTTTGTGATGGGTCCATGTCGTATGTAATATGAGGCGTTCAGAAGTCAGTATACTGATTAACTCTATCCAATAAAAATTCATATTTTAAACAGTTAAAGTTGTCTATCTTTAATCTACTATTTTTTTTCGTTGGTCCAGGAATGTTAATGTTTAATGCACGGCGTACGTAATATATGACTCATTATAATCATCCTAAAAATTATGTTTATTATTATTATTAATTTAAATATAGAATTTATTTATAAGTCTTTAAAATTTGAGATTTTGAAAATATCATTTTCAAATAGTCGTTGTAATTTGTTAAATTAATTTATTATCATTATTATTATTAGAAAGATATTCAAACATTGTAATGTTATTAATTTAACAAACTTTTAGTCTCATGTATAAAAATTCAACCCTGTTTAAAATAATAGTAATAATTATGCTAATTAAAACAGCGTAGTAATAAAACTCTTTTCTTATTTAATACCATAGATTTACAACTCAATGATTGATCTACTATCTACTTTTAACAGTTAAATTTTTGACGCCGCAAGCATGTTCCCGTTGCTCAATTATCGTAACATTACTTTATTCATCACTTTTTATTTCTACTTGGAAAGGAAGTGGACTTGAGATAGATGAACATTCTAGATCAGCCATACTCAGTCTGCGATCCGCGAGCCACGTATGGTCCGGCGAGCTTTTATGTGCTTCCCGAGGCACATAATCATTAACTCATATTTCTATAATTAATTGAGTTGCACATAAAAAAGTATTTAAAATCATCAGAGTTCTTTTATATATTTTCATTGGAAGATAAAATCTGTCCTATTACTTATTATTAACGCAGAATTATATTCGAAGCCGTTTTCTTAGACAAAAGTTTTTTTTTTTTTTTTTTTTTTTTTTTTTTTTTTTTTTTTTATGTAGTATTTGTTTTACATTGATGTATATATTGCTTAATCTTCATTATTAATAAAACACCATTCTAAATTAAATTTGCACTATTTATTTATACAATTAGTATTTTATTATTATTATTATTATTGAGCAAAAAATTGATACATTAAATTTAAAAAAAATCTACCTTTTTTTTCCTCTAGAATTTAGGAATTATGCTAGATTATATTATTATGTTTCATACTTATTGTATAGTTAATACTGCATTTTTAAGGTTGAACTTTTGTCGTAGAAAAAATGATACCGAAAACATTTTACAGCACTATTGCAAACCAGATAGTTTTCGGCCTACTTTTACAGCATTTGCAATAGAAATCTACTAAAAATTTTGTTATTTGAAAAAAATGAAGTTAAATCTTTAGGTAATATTCCTTCCACGACAAGCGTTCAACCCTAAAGATGATATTAAGTTACTTATAATGCATTGTTCTACAACTTATGTTATTTTAATTGCTATTTTTAAATCATTTTACATGTTGTTGGAGTAGAAAACTTATGTGTTGCGGCCCGCTTAAAGTAGAATGCTTTCCATTTTCAAAGCGATAATAGTTTGATTTCCTATCGAGAAATCAGTATCAGCTTCAACAATGAAAATTTAGTGTAAAGTACTAATGGCAAGATTACCATGATACTGCCAATTTTGGACCAACTTGGCTAAATATATCCAAATTTGGTAGAGCATTAAAAAAAAAAAAATCTACATTTTAGTGAATTTTAATGAAAATATATTTGATTTTATTTCTTTTATTATTATTTTTTTTTCATTTACATTATTTATTTCTTAATTTGAAATATTAATTTTCCTGTTTTTATCATACCTGTAAAAGTATTTTTTAATGAAATAAAAATGCTTTGTTCATCATGTTAAAAAATGTCTAAATGTATACGCATGCCACTTAAAATTTAATTTCATTTATTAATGAAAAAGTAGCTTTTAAATGTAACAAAGCTATCCAATTACATCCAGATGCTCAATAGTTGTATGACGAAATCTTTTTCTGAGCTGTAAAATTATTTTTTGGGCAATAAAGATAGTTCATTAAAATAAAAATTTATTTTAGTGATCAGAGAAATCTATGTGTTTGAAACATTTATTTCGAATTTCATTTTAGGTTTTTTAAGTTTTAATTTCTTTTTAGGTTTTGTTTCCTCTTTTACAAGAAAATAAAAGAAATAATATCAAACTTTATGTAGCCAAGGAAAATCTTGAGATCAAAATAATTATTTTGATGCAGAACAAATCTCGAAATTGTCTATACAATGATCTTATAAGGTTGTTGATCCATTTTTAGGTGCGCTCGTAATTATGTAAATACGTAGCACCTATAGTCGACGTTCCGTTCGTCCGTCCGTTTGTCCATATATAACAATGCAAAAACTACCCAACCGAATCGTTTGACATTTAAAATACATAATTATTACATAATTTTGTGGAGTTATTTCAAATTTAAGGAAAATCGAATGCATAGATCCATTACAGGGACAATCAAAAGTATTCCGTTACATTACGGTCAATGGAGGAAAAAGTTTCAAATGCATTTTAATCGTTTGAAATTTAAAATACCTAATTATTACGTAATTTTGTCAAATCATTTCAAATTTTATGAAAATCGGATACGTAGATCATACACATGGACAATCAAAAGTATTCCGTTACATTACGGTGAATGGGGGAAAATATTTCAAATGCATTTTAATGGTTACACTCATTCGAACATAATAAAAATGATATGCATACATAAAGCACGTGTTATAATATACATTTTGCACAAACTGTGATGTAAAGAACATTTGTTATTGATTTGCAAAGCTACACGAATATTCCATAACATAATGGTATAGGGAGAACATTGTTTGGTACGCAAATTGATTGCAATTAACTATTTACAATTATATGAGATTGATATATGAGAGTGATATCTTTAAAACTTCGTTTGCTACGCTTCACGTGCAATTTCCAACTTGTTATTTCTATCGGATCTTTTTTCTGCCTGTAAATGTAGTTTTTTTCAGTTCAAAGAATTTTTTCTATGAAAAATGACAGAGATACTGAAGACCTCAATGTGCTAGAAACATTTCTAGATACCTAAACTTTATTAAAACTTTTTCTCTACTTATTAATTTGACAGCAGTTTTTGAATGTAAAAATCAAATCAAATATATCTTGTTGATCAACAATCTCATTTAAAATTCATTAAGTTATTTCTGTAATATAAATCGCAAGTTTGCTAATAATTTAAAATACACAATTATTGTTGTCATATTCTTGTTAAACTTTTACTTTTTTAAACCTCTTAGGGTGTTATACAGAAAAAAACCCCATCCAATTGATTATAAACTTTAAGCATTTGAGAATTTCCCAAATATATATAAAAGTTTTATTAAAAAACTTTCATTTTTTAAATAAAAAACAGGCTTTTCAATCCAAAAAATATTTTAAATCGGATCTAAATTATCAACAATCTCCTAAAACTATAAAAATATTTTCATTCCAAAATAAATCATCAATATTTGATTTAAAAAAAATGTTTAAATCCAACGAGATATTTTTTGAATTAGACGTTCTTTTTCCTAAGCCTGTAAAGGTCGTTTTTCAACAATAAGAATTTCTCTGCAGAGAAAATTATTCATATGATCGATGTAAATATTTCTATTAAAGACATATTTTAACCTATTCAAAAACGTACACATAACGCGTTTAAAAGTTTTCCTTCATTTATTAGTGAGAAATTAGTTTTGCGATATGAACAATCTATCCAAATATATCACCATAATCAAGAAGATTCTGGCAAAATTACGATGCTATTAATTCTTCCATAACACCATATAATATAATTTTTGTTTTTGCTTAATCATTATCATTTTCTAATTATATAGTAAAAACATGAAAAAAAAAACTATATTTTTTTCTTGCAAAAAATTTTGCGATTCGAATCAGATATGAAAAATTCTACCCAACTGTGTGCAACTGAGAAACAATACTTTCGCAAAAATCGTACTATTATTAACCAATATAAATCACAAGTTTAATGATGCTTAGAAAAAAAATGTAAAGTTGGAAATTAATATTAATAAATATTAATTAGCAGTTTTATTCACTTTCTTATTTCTATGTTTGCTTATTATTATTATTATTATTATTATGAAAATTTTGCAAACATAAAAAAAATAAATCTATTATTTAAATTTAAAACAGTATTTTTAAAAATTATCAATAATTTACTTATTTTTATTAATTAAAACAGCACGATTTGTTTTTCAAAATAATGTTTCTCGGTTGCATGGAAAAAAAGAGTTTTTTTTTTTCTTCTCATTGCTAAATTAAGTTTGACTTAGTAAGTAAACATAAGTCAACTTTTGACAAATGCATGCGCGTAATTTAAGTAAGTTTCTAACACAATGAAGTTTTCAATCAAGTAGATATTTTTTTCTGCAAAGAAATGATTGTTGTTGGAAAAACTCTATTAATTTATATTAAATTAATAACAGTGTGCGATATTTGTCAAAATATTGTTACTGAATTACATAAGGTTGAATAGATTGTTTTTAATCAAAAAGTCCCTTTCTCGTTACTAAACTAATTTCTTAATAACGGCATGCACGCAGATTTAAGTAAGTTTCTAAAAATTTGATTTCTTCCACCTAGTGGATATTTTTCTTTCCAAAGGATTCTTTTACAGGCACAGGAATAAGATAGTGGAATATTACTTAAATGTACATTTACGGTCTTCCGCTCCCCTCTGATTTATTTTATAATTTAATTTTTTAAGTATAATAAACTTTGGGATTAATATTAGAATTAGAACGCTGCTTTTTATTATTAATATTATAAAACTTTTTGAGAAATAGAAATAATAAAATTTAATAAAACTATTATTTAAATTTACAACAGTAAATATCTTTCTTTCATTCTTTTATAAACATCATTAACTTTGTGATTTACAGTAAATTACAAACAATGCGATTTTTTCCAAAATATTGTTACTCAGTTGCAGATAGTTGATTAGAATTTTGTACATCTGAAAGTTTCTTTTACAATATTAAATTAAGATAAATTCTACTTAGCTGCATGCGCATAAATTTATGTAAATATCTAAAAAAAAAAAAAAAAAAAAAAAAAAAAAAAAAAAAAAAAAAATCGTTGAATTGATTAGATATTTTCTGTGCACAGTAATGGTTGTCGTTGAAAAAACACTTTTATAGGCATCAGAAGAATATGGTGGAATGAAAATATTATTGGAATTTACTACCGCGGTCTTTTCTTTTACTAACTTATTTATTAAATTAATTTGTTATATACCATAAACTTTATGATTTCCAATAGAATTATAACATTGCTTTTTATTATTATTATGTTATTATTTTTACAATTGTAGAAAGAAGAAAGTTAAATAAAACTGCTATTCAAATTTGAAACTATTCTTTTTTTAAAGCATTATTATTTTTTTAATTTATATTAGAATAATAACTCTGTAAATTTTGCCAAAATGTTGTTACTCAGTTGCATATTGTTAATTAGAATGTTGTACATCTGAAAGTTTCTTTCACAATATTAAATTAAATTAAATTCTACTCAGCATAAATTTATGTAAGTTTCTAAAATAAAAAAAATCATTCAACCGATTGGATATTTTCTACGCAGAGTAATGATTGTCGTTGAAAAATCACTTTTACAGGCGTAAGAAGAATATGGTGGAATGAAAATATTATTTGAATTTACTACCGCAGTCTCTTCCTTTTTTAAATTTATTTTATTTATTTATTTATTAAATTATTTTTTCATGTACCATAAACTTTTGATTTCTAATAGAATTATAACACTGCTTTTTGTCATTATTATGTTATGATTTTTACAATCATAGAAAGAAGAAAGTTAAATAAAATTTTATTTTATTTTATTTTATTTTTTTAAGAACAGTATTAGCTTTTTAATTTATATTAGAATAATAACTGTGCAAATTACGCAAAAATTTTGTTACTGAGTTGCATATTGTTAATTAGAATTTTGTGCATCTGAAAGTTTCTTTCACAATATTAAATTAAGTTAAATTCTAATCAGAATCATATGCAAAATATTGTGTAAGTTTCTAAAACAAAAAAATCGTTCAACCAATTGGATATTTTCTATGCAGAGTGATAGTTGTCATTGAAAAAACACTTTTACAGGCATAAGAAGAATGCGGTGGAATGAAAATATTATTTGAATGTACTACCGCGGTCTCTTCCTTTTTTTTTTTATTTAATTTATTTATTTATTAAATTTATTTTTCATATACTATAAATTTTTGATTTCTAATAGAATTATAACATTGCTTTTTATTATTATTATGTTTGCTTTTTATTATTATTATGTTATGATTTTTCTGTTATGATATTATTTTGATTTCTAATAGAATTATAACATTGCTTTTTATTATTATTATGTTATAATTTTTCTGTTATGATTTTTTTTATTTCTATTAGAATTATAACATTGCTTTTTATTATTATTATGTTATTATTTTTCTGTTATGATATTATTTTGATTTCTAATAGAATTATAACATTGCTTTTTATTATTATTATGTTATAATTTTTCTGTTATGATTTTTTTTTATTTCTAATAGAATTATAACAATGCTTTTTATTATTATTATGCTATGATTTCTATAATCATAGAAGGAAGAAAGTTAAATGATAATTTTATTCAAATTTGCAACTATTCTTTCTTTTTTAAAGCATTATTAGCTTTTTAATTTATGTTCGAATAATAACTGTGCAAATTTTGTCAAAATGTTGTTACTCAGTTGCATATTGTAAGTTAGAATATTCTACATCTGAAAGTTTCTTTCACAATTTTAAATTAAGTTAAATTCTACTCCGCAGCATGTGCATAAATTTATGTAAGTTTTTAAAACAAAAAAATCGATCAATCGATTGGATGCATTCGATACATTTTCTGGGCAGAGTAATGATTGTCGTTGAAAAAACACTTTTACAGGTATAAGACGAAGGTGGTATAGTAAAAATATTATTTAAATTTACTACCGCGGGCTCTTCTTTTCTTTTATTTATTTATTTATTTTTTTCTTTATGTACTTTGTGATTTCTGATAGAATTATAACATTGCTTTTTATTATTATTATATTATAATTGTTACAATCATGGAAAGAAAAAAAGTATAATAAAACCATTGTTCAAACTTGCAACTATTTTTTTTTTCGTTTCATTTTTAAAAGCATTATTAGCTTTTTAATTTATATTAAAATAATAACTGAACAAATTTCGCCGGCATGCGCATAAATTTAAGTAGATTTCTAAACAAAAGTAAAAAATAAAAATAAAAATAAAAAAATAAATCCTTGAATGTATTAGATATTTTTTCTGTAAAGGAATTGTTTTCCTTGAAAATTTTTTTTACAGACATATTAAGAAGGTGGTGGAATGAAAATATTTAAATTTACAACTACGATCTCTTTCTTCCCTCTTATTTTTTTTTCTTATTTAATTATTTTTTATGTATCATAAACTTTGTGATTTCTAACAGAATTATAGCATTGCTTTTTATATTCTTATTAGTTACAATTTTTACAATCGTAGAAAAAAGAACGTTATATAAAACTATTGTTCGAATTTGCAACTATTCTTTGTTATTTCTCATCATTATTAGTTTTTTAATTTATATTAGAATAAAAACACTGCAAATTTTGCCAAAATATTGTTATTCACTTGCATATAGTTGAGTAGATTTTTTTTAATCTAAAAGTTTCTTTCTCATTAGTAAACTAAGTTAAATTCTCAACAGCGGCATGCGCATACGTTTATTTAAGTTTCTAATGAACCCTTCAATAAGTTAGATGCAGTAAAATAGTTGTTGTTAAAAAAAACTTTTTTACAGGATTAGGAAGAATGTGGTTGAATAAAAATATTATTTAATTTTTTAAAATTTACAACCGCGGTCTCTCTCCCACCTCTTATTTTAACCCGGGAGAACTCGCTAGTGAGAATTTCTCTCACAATGCTCAATTGCTTTTCTTTTACTTTACATTCGTTTAATATCACTTTTTTTTTTCCTTTAGTACTTTTATTCACAAAAAACAGGTAAAATAATTGAAATAACATTTTGAAATTTTAATTATAAGGAAAAGGGGTTTAAATATGAGTCTTAAAAAAGGTACGATGGTGAGAGAAAATCTCATGTTAGCGAGTTCTCCCGGGTTAATTATTTATTTATTTTTAAATATTATAAAACTTTTGATTTATAATAGAAACACAAAATTGCTTTTTATTAATATTATTATGACTTTTTTACAATTTCATAATTCTATTATTAATCAAAAGGCTTATGATACTTAAAAGTAAATAAGTAAATCAGTCACAAAGTTCAAGAAACTTAAAAAGAAATAAAGAAAAGCATAGATTAAGCATAGATTATGAAACACTTTCCAACACTTTTTGAAATCTTTAACAAAACTTCGTTATTTAGGGAAGCAAATAAGATAACTAAGTAAACATTTTAGGAAACAGAAAAAAATTTGAAAATTCCATTTCAGCAGTATACTGTACTTTATTCGCATACAATATACTGTAGTCGATTTATATATATAACCGAGATTTCTCTTTCAGCAATTTCTACTAGCAGATAGAAACATGCTTAAATACTTTTGTTCAGCTTTGTAATTTACCTAATACCTTTATTGCACGCCACTAATTAGCTAAAATATAATACAAACTAAAACATTCTTAAAACTACTGAAATTACATTTCCAGAAATTATTCTAAATAGATGGCCTTTACATATCCAATTCTTTGCATAGGCCTAAATATCAATTTTTTTATATTTTAAAAACAGTAAATTAAATGCAGTTCAGTGTAAAAATGCATATTACAATAAAAATCACCTTTAAACACTTTTCGCTCATATTTAGTAACCGTTACGAATTATTTTGTGTAACACTGTATATGAACTACAGCATTTATACGCACCATATAATGTGCCTACAGATAATAAAATTTAAAAGCGTTTTCATAATTAAAAATTCATTTTCTGCTATCATCGCTACTATACAATAATTCGAATAGAATATGAATATGTTCTTTGAAATCTTTTGCGTGGCCTTGTAAATGCTACGCAATTCATATAATATATGAAATTACTTATAGTAAGCATCACCGACTTTTAACAATTTCATTAAACATGAAATATTTTAACATAATTAAAATACGTCGCAAACAATACGTAAAATCCCCCCCTATTCTACTGTAAAAGGGAATTCTTTTGTTACATTGTCCTTTCATTCGGTTTTTGTTTTTCTTTCATTCACTCTGTAATTGAATAGTATAAGTATTCTTTGCACCGCATACTTTTCAGAAGGGATATTTTAGTGCACTTCGCAAATGCATATCAGTTTTATTATGTTTCAAAGTGTGTAACATTTTAAAAATTCATTTGAAATATTTTTTTTTCCAGTGACCATAATCCGACAAAAAATTTTTGACTGTCCTAAGTGAACTTAACATGCTGCAAACTTCATTTCAAATAGGCTTCACGCTAGGATCATCTTCAAAAATTTCAGGGCGAGTATTTTTAAGAGAATTGTAGCACGAACAAATGCCAGAAAATCCGAAGTCTTAAACACATTTTAACTTCGTTGAAAAGTGTTAAAATGGAAGACAAAAAAAAAAAAAAAAAAAAAAAAAAAAAAAAAAAATGCACATTTTAAAATTCAAACAATAGTTTTATTAAACTTTCTTCTTTTTCTGTTAGTAAAAGTTTCGTAGTAATAAAAATGAAAAGCAATGTTATAATTCTATTATAAATCAGAATGTTTATGATACTTAAATAAATAAATAAATAAGAGGGGAGAAAGAAACCGCGGTTTCAAATTTAAATTATATTTTTCTTACAATCTTCTTCCTATCCTTTTAAAATTGCCATTTTAATGACAATGATTCCTCTACAGAGAAAAATATTCAATTGATTGAATTCATTGTAATAAAAACTTATTAGATTTGTGCGCAAGCCGCTGTTGAGAATATAATTTAATTTAGCTGCGAAAAAGAAACTTTTGGGTTTAAAAAAATCAACTCAATTATATGCAGCTGAGTAATAAAATTTTTGCACACATCGCACTTCTATTAATCTAAAATAAATTAAATAGTTAATGATAGTTTAAAAAAGGAAGAAAAGCACAGTTGTAAATTTAAATAATAAGGTACCCTGGGGTAATAACGCCACGTTAAGGTTCTACCAATTTTCACGGCTCAGTTTTAGTTTGTATTTTTCAAACAAATATATGATTTGATACAGCAACTCATTGACTATCTATATAAAAAAAAATAATTTAACAGATATGTATTCATAAAATGTAATGACGTGATTTCTTGACCAATGCTATTTGGCGTTATTACCCACCTATATGGGTAATAACGCCATGCAAACAAAACTATGAAATAAGATGGAATAATTGCATGTAGATTGCCCAATTCTAAAAATACAAACTCTACAAACTTAGAAATTGACTAATTGCATTCTAAGCTATTGAAAATGTTCAATTTTTTGTGATAGTGTAAGAAAAATAAAGGTGTGTGTGTATGGGGGGGGGGGAGGCAAAAGAATATCAGGTCGTGAGCTTCTTTTTGCTTAAAAAGGACTGCTTAAATAGAGTTATTAGAAACATTGCACAGTTTTAACTGTGTTTATTTGAATCAGTATTTAGGATGTAGCTCGGCCACTGTAGGGAATCAACCAGGGTATTAATGCCAAGGATTGGCGTTATTACCCCGTTATAGTTATTGCACTGTACATTTTAAATTACAAATTATCTCGAGAAGATATCCAAAATCTTCAACAACATTTTGAAAGTCCTCGAAATGTACTACAAATTTATGTAATTAACAAAGTATTTCCGGATAAAAAAATAGTCTTTACATCACAAAACGTATCTCGCAAATTTTAGATCAAGCGTTAATTTTAGTTGCTTGTAAAAACAATAAGACCTAAAAATGAAACAAATTAACTTGAAGCTGTTTTTTGCGATTTATATGACTCAAAACCCTTCTGCGCAGAGCACATGGGTGTCATTTATAAGATTATTTCATAATTGTGCAAAATATTAGTACTTGGCGTTATTACCCCGCCTGGCGTTATTACCCCATACCACCTTACTTTTATTCAACTTTCTTCTGTCTGTGTTTATAAAAGTTTCATAAAAATAATAATAATAATTAAAGCTATAATATTATAGAGAACAAAGTTTGCGATATTAAAAAAAATAATAATAATAATAAAGAAATAAGCAAATGAAAAAGAGCAGAGAAAGAGACCGCGGTTGTACATTTAAGTGATATTTTTATTTCACCCTATGTCTATAAAAGTATTTTTTCACGACAATCATTCCTTTGCAGGGAAAAATATCTAACTGATTAAAGTATTGATTCACTGTGATTCAAATTTCCTAAAAAGTATGCGTATACTAATGTTCAAAATTTAACTTTATTTAACGGTGAGAAAGAAACTTTTGGATTAAAACAAAATTCTATTCAATTATTTACATCTGAGTAACAATATTTTGGCAAAAATCGCACTGTTGGTATTCTAAAATAAATTTAATAATTAATAAATATTGTTTTTATAATAAAAATTAATTAAATAATTAATTATTTTTTATTATAAAAAAATAATAATAATAAAGTAACGTTATAATTCTATTATAAATAATGAATTTTATGATATTAAAAAATAAATAAACAAATAAATAAGAGGAAAACTGCGTAGAGAGGCAATATATGAGAAAAAAACTGCGGATGTAGATTTCAATAATATTTTTGCTCAGCAAATCTATTCCGATGCCTGTAAAAGTGTTTTTTCAACAACAATCCTTCCTTTGCAGAGAAAAATATCCCACTGATTGAAAAATTCATCGCGTTAGAAACTTACTTAAACTTAAGCTCATACTGCTATTGAGAATTTAACTTGTTTTAGTAACGAGAAAGAAACTTTTGGATGCAAAAAATTTTACTCAACTCTATGCAACTGAGTAAAAATATTTTGGTAAAAATAGCAATGTTATTAAAGTAATATAAAGTCATAAAGTTAACTATGTTTATAATAATACAGTTATAAATTTATATAATAGTAATTTAGTAGTAAATTTTAATAATAAATTAAATAATTTTATTCAAGTTTCTTCTTTATATGCTCGTAATAGTTTGATAATAATAATAAAATGCTGTTTTAATTTTTTTCTAAATCACAAAGTTTGTAATACTTAAAAAAAATTAAATACTAGTAAATAAATATTACGCAATATTGTTATTCCACCATCTTTTTCCGATTCCTCTAAATGTATTTTCTCAATGACAACGATTCCACTGAAAAAATAAATAAATAAATAAATAAAAAGTTATCCAATTTATTAAGAAATTTATTGCTTTACAAACTTACTTATATTTATATGCATGCCGTTACTAAGAATTCAACTTAATTTAGTAATGAAAAAGGAAAATTTTAATGTCGAAAATTCTACTCAGCTATATGCTACTGAGTAACTATTTAGTAAAAATCGCACCTACATTAATCCAAACTAAAATTACAAAATTAATCATGCTTAAAAATATGCACTGTTGTAAATTTAAATAGGTTTTATTCAACCTTCTTCAACAATGTTTGTAAAAGTTTCATAATAATAATAATAATTAAAAGCAATGTTATAATTCTACATTAAATCAAAATGTTTATGATATTAAAAAAATAATTAATTAATTAAGAGGTGAGAGTGAAACCGTGTGAGTAAATTAAATAATATTTTTACTACACCATATTTTTCCTATATCTGTAAATTTTCTCAATGACAACAATTTTTCTGTCAAGAAATATATCCCGTTAATAGAAGGATTTATTGTGTTAGAAACTTACTTAAATTTGTGCATATGACGTTCTTGGGAATGTGACTTAATTTAATAATGAGAAAGAAACTTTTGGATTAAAAAATATCCCCAAAACTCTATGGAACTGAGTTACAGTACTTTGTTAAAAATTGCTGACAGGGTTGAAACTAGTTGATTGGCGAGAGAGCATTTCTTCCGAGCGCTAGAAGAAGAAGGAGCAATAAAAACTGATATTTATAAGTTAAATACTTCATTATCATTTGAAATTATCAAATTCATTTGAAAAAAACAATATATATATAAAATAAAATAATTATTAATTTAATAATATATATATATATATATTAATTTGGAGAATTAAGAATAACACAAGGAATAAAACTTTACTGGAATATTTTTTCGTTGAACAAAAATTTTATAAAACTTGTTAAATTACGACTAAAAATAATATCATTGTTATCATTTGTATAATGTGATGCTCTCCAAGCGCACATAAATTCAAACATACTCGCTAAAGTTTTATTAACTGGGATTTTCTGGAGCTTTCCATTACTGTAAGTTTTTCCCATATTTTTCCTTTCAATCACATACTCTACTTCCTTATAAAAATAAGCGTTGCCAAACTCAATACTTTTTTAATCGTATTATTGTCCAATAAATATATCCCTCTTTCAGCTTATTACAGTCTTTTCGAGTGATTCATAAATCTCATTCACCCACCCCCCTCCGTTTGAAAAGAAATAGAACGTTTTTCTATCACCCCCTCCGTATTCTTTTCATGTCCAATAAAGCGTACAAACTACTTTTTCAGCTTTGCACGCAAAGATATGGGGAAGAGAAATGATTTCTCTACAAAATCTCCGGCCCAAGAAAGTTCCCTTCCCGACGTCTTTGCCGATTGGGCCATTTTCTGTCAAGTCACAACTTAAAACAAAAGCCCATTAACCTCGAAACATCTCCTATTGGCTCACGAATGCATCCCCCTTCCATCTAGCAAAAGATGCCGCCACACATCAATAAGTTTGTAAGCTCTTGCAACTCTACCCCTCGCCAAGTTAGTAGAATGATATTTTGCTCTAAAATCTTTCATACGTACAAATTTGAAGGCGATAACAACAGCTTAAAGCTTAATAAATACACAAAAAAGACTGATCTGTGTAAGAACAGATGTTAGGACTCCACCAATCACAGATAGGCGCTAGGAATGTTTCAGCCAATGAGGAAACAGCCGACAATTGAACAAGGTGTTTACCCCCCTTCCCCCTTTTCTTGCTCCGGGAGAAACATCACCAGGAGATCGTGGGAAGTCAAAACAGACTGATTCTCGTTCGAGAGAACACGTGATAGAGTCTACTCTCTGCTGCTACAGAGAAGTTCTAATATCCGAGTCTTATAAAAACTTCCATGATTTTTTTCTGTTGATAAGAAACTTTATTCATCGGCTATACTGTTACTGAATACGGGAATTATTTATCCTTTTGCTCTTCTTTTCTGTGTTTTGTCAACCTATAATTATGATGCTAATGCCACAGGACACTTGTTAATGTTTTTTCAACTGAAACTGAGAAGTAAAACTCGCAATTAGAGTTAATAGAATTATTCATTTTTATCAACGTTATCAATTGTTAAACTGCCAGCTTCGAAACACTGTTCTAGCTATTTCATCTGAATGTGTGAAAACTGTTCGATGGTATTTAATTAGATGGTCATTACTTTTACAAATGAATTAAAAATGGATTAAATATATTTAATAGAGAACACGAATTTAAAGTACTGGAAGAAAGTTAAACAACTGTAACTAAAAATATTTTTTTGTCTCTCGTAACAATGTATTCAACCTTATTCTGAATATCTCCAATAAATCAACTAAAATGTCTTGCAAACCAACTGGTGATCACGTGAAGAGACCTATGAACGCTTTCATGGTATGGTCTCGAGGTCAAAGACGAAAACTGGCCCAAGAAAATCCCAAAATGCACAATTCTGAAATATCTAAACGACTGGGAGCTGAGTGGAAATTGTTATCCGAAGCAGAGAAAAGGCCATTTATCGATGAGGCCAAAAGACTGAGAGCCTTACACATGAAGGAACATCCGGACTATAAATATAGACCTAGAAGGAAACCAAAACCTCTGTGCAAGAAAGAAACCTCTTATATTCCTATGGGAATGTCCCATCCATTTTCGCCACCTCTGGAACCACTAACGTCTAGATATCCACAGATGGGCCATCCTGCCCTAGAGAGTGAAAAAGCCGTTACCGCAAGAACATTTCCTTTAGCCCCTTTACCTTATGTCTATGGCTCAATGGAAAATAGTCTGCCAAAATTGAGGCCTGAACTGAGTATGATGAAACACAGAGATCTCAGCGAAAGTCCTCTAGTACCTCCACCTACAACTCTGTACAGTACAGCCAGCTCTTTGTTGACGTCGTTGTCACAGTCGCATGCAGCGGCATTTGGACCTCCCTACAGTCTTTGCGGGTGCGGACCTCCTACGTATTTCCCAAATCCAGCCGGGCCCTTGCCTCCGCATCCGGAGTTGAGATCTCCTTTTGCATATTTGTTTGTGAAACCAGAGGACAGGTTTCACAGGCACTCTAGTCCACCGACGCTACCGCCGAGTCCTATAGTCTAGCGGTAAATATTGCATTCCTTACATGTGGACTTAAATGTTTCTCTTAGACTCTAGAAAGCTGATTTGTATAGAACATTTTAGAGAAATACGTTTCGTTTGTTATTAGTGCCATATGTTTTTTCTGTGACAATGCCAAACTGATGCATTTCTTTATTAGATCATTGCTTTAAATGTGCTATATTCTAAGATACACAGCATCTGTTAATAATATAAATATTTATTAAGAATGTTCCTAATTTTTAGATCTCATTAGCTTTATTTTAATTTTATCGACATTGAAAACATATATAGTGCTCATCCTTTTATTGTTTATAAGTTTATTTCCTTTTAATTTTTAATGCAAAATAATGTATTTAAATATATTTGCAGAAACGACTACATAAATATGTAAATATTTTAAAGAGAAGCAAAGGATATGCATAATTTTCTTAATCGAATATTTAAAATAATAAGTAATTTTTAAAGTTTTGCGCATTTAAATATATAAATTTCTTAAGAAGCTAGTATGGTGATATCGGTTTTATTTTCTATTTTTTTTATGTACATTTTTCATGAAATTATGAAAAATATTACTTTTGCAATTTTTAATTCATATTTTTTATTGCATGTGATGTAACACTTTTTTAAATAGCTTAAATTTTTATGTAACATCTTCTTAAAAAATATTTTCATCTTTATTAATTAATTGTTGTAGCATTGGTAAACATTTTCAAAGTTATGGTACAATCTGAAAATAGCTTTTCAAAAAATATAAAACTAATACAATGAAGTATTTTTTATAGTTTAAAATTACACTTTACAATACCTTAAATAATGTTGATTTAAAACTGAAAAATCAGTTAAAATTATCATAGTAACGTATTGTAACAATATTTTTTTATTACTATTATAAATTTACTTTCAATTTTTTAAACAATGTAATTTTAAATAATTCTTCTAAAACTTCACATGTGTTCGTAAAACTAAATATTTTTCTTAGATAAATAAAAGTAACAATAATTCTGCATAACGAAATGTGATAATGTAATGAACAATATTTGTTACGAAAATTTTCAGACATAATATTTATTTAATACTTGTTTAATGCTTAATATTAAGAGCATTGTTAAGTTCATTGATTTACATTAATTTACGTTTACTTTATAAATGATATTGACCAAAATGTGTACAATCCATATAAGTTGTTAATTTTTTATATACGAGTCTAAATGTGTTTCGTAAAGTTATCAGAGAATTATATTGTTTCATGTATGTATTTGTGTTCGATGCCAAATGACATTAGTTCATTGTGGAATACCGGTGTTTTATAAAAATAATATTATAAAAATTATTTTATTCCGTAAATATTGTGATATCTCACCAAAGATATAACCAGATATCCATCTGTTTACAAAATGAATAAAAAGTCAAAATCAGAAAGCTTTTAAAAAAAAAAAAAAAAATTAGTTTTTTTTATAGGTAATTGAACAATTATCTTAAATACTGTTAATGGCAAATGATCTTATTATTTTCTTGGTTTTTTTTATTATTAATCTTTTTAAATTTTATATTATTTGATGAAATAGAAAATTTAACTTGTATAATTTATATATTTTTTTAAGTAACAAAAAGGATATTTTCTTTTACCAGAATTTTAAGTATTTCTTAAATATTACGAAATGTGGTTCGTAATTTTTTAAACAACAGTTTAGGATGAATTTTGGTTGTTAAAGGTAAGTTTTTAATCTGTCGTATAACGAAGGATAAAAATTTATAATAATAATAATAGCTTGCCATGCAAATGTTTATTAAAAGACAATTAATGAAACCCACCGTAAGTTTACACAGAAGGCAAAATTATTTTTTTTCTTCAAAGAACAGTAAAAGAAATTGTCTTATAAAAATTATATTTTTATTCAGAAAATGATAATAAAATAAAGGTATTTAAAATAGTTGAAAAAAAAAAGAACAAATTATTCGTTATTATCTTAAGAAAAACAAATATAACTTATTTTCATTAATTTTTTCCTGTAAGATTTTAATTTAAATACAGATTCAGTTGTATAACGCAAGTATTTTTTGTGAGGTTGGCTTAAATTAAGCATGTTTAATTATTTCCAGACATGAAAATATTTAAATTATTAGCTGAAATACAAATACTATTTATACTATTTTTGAAACTTTATTATTCCTTTATAATTAAATTTGTTACTAGAATAGTTGTATGTCGATAATAATAATAATAATAATAATAATAATAATAATAAACATATTTCACATTTGATTTTAATTTGTAAAGTATAGAAAAAAGTGCTTTATTCAAATTTCATTTTTTAAAATAATAATGCAAATAAAAGAAAATGTTTTAAATTAAAATGCTCAATAGTTTTTTTTTCAACATAATTTGAGAATAAAACTAAATTTCCTTTCTTTTTCCTTTAACCTATTTAATCTTTTTTATAATGCATTTTTAAAGTATGTTATCTATAAAAATCTCTATCATTGATTTTTATTTTCATTAGATTTTTATCATGAGTACGTTTAAGTGACACTTATTATCAGTTTTCCTTGTTGATTTTGTTTTAATACCCCCCCCCCCCTCTTTTGAGCTACAGAATAAAATTTACTCGTATTTTACAACGCAGCTAAAGAAGTATCAAATTTTATATTCTAATACAAGTGGATAAAAAAGCTAGTTCAAATAATATAATTTTTGATTTTTTAAATTTAATTTACCCCCCCCCCCCCCCAAGGCCGTAGCCAGAAAAAATATTTCGGAGGGGGGATTTAGAGCCATGGGTTTTAATATTGACTTATTTTAGATTTCTTTTTTAATGACTTTAACTCTGTCGATTTGTATCGAGATATTGTAATCATTTTATTCTAACAACGTTAACATTCTGCTTTTATAGATCCAATTCTTTAAAAAATCGTATAAATTAAAAAAAATTATTAGAAACTGCATTTATTTTTTCGATGTACCAACAGAATCCAATAATAAAAATATACAAATGTTGAATTTTAAACCTTGATTTTAGCTGATTTTAGAATTTCGTTCATCTTAATTGACACTTAATGACATATTTACAGTCACCCCAGAAAAAATTTCGGTGATCTCCCCATTGGCTGCGGCCTTGCCTCGCCCCCCCCCCCCCCCCCGTCCCTTTCCTGTATTCTGTTATAGTTTGAAATAAGTTTTATTCTACCACATAACTTTCATTGATTGAAAAATAACTCATTAAGCTTAAGGTTGCTGAACTATGATCCTTTCTTTAATTTGAAATGTTAGTTAAAATGACTTGCGAAGATCATAAATATATTTTAGTAGATTGCCACCCCCAATCGTAGCACCATTTGGTAGAAACAATAAAGTTGATGACCTCTTGAAAAGCTTTGAACAACCGCAGGAAGAAAGTCATTTGATTTCAAACACCCCACCCACCCATCAAATCTTAAGGCTTGGAAAAAATTTTAAAGCTGTGATATCTGTATTTTTAAAATTTCTTTTCGTAAAATTAATAAAGGAAAAAGAAGAAAAAAAAAATTTCGTTAAAAAGTGTTTCTTTGCTATCTAGCTGACAAAATATTTCTAAAATATTACACTTAATTTTATTTTAAGGCTGTTAGTTAGTGAGTTTTCAAATTCCTCTCGCTAATGTTAAACCTATGAGCGTGAGATGCAATTGTATTTTAAAACTATCTCACCAGTAAAAAAATTTTATATGATTAATATTTTTAATTTATTTTTTCCTGTCTGTTCTGCTCTTCTTGAAAGGTGTATCCCTGTTTTTAATTGGCAAAATATTTCTAAAATACATGCTTGATTTTCTTAAAAGTTTTAGAATCTTACCACTTTTCACTAAGATTTAAACACACAAAATTACAAATTGTGTATATATTTTAGAAAAAGTTTGGTAATTTTAAAAAAAATGCTATATATTTTTTTAAGAAGATCATACACGAAAATTATGTTAAAATATTATTTTCCCGAGGAGGTATTTTAAAAATATGAATGCATCACACCCTCATATGTTCAACATTAAGAATGGGTATATCCAAATATTAGTAATATTTAGAATTCACTGATCAAAAAACTTAAATATTAAAATCTTTTTTACAGCCAGTTAGCTTCACTAAAGTTTTTTTTTTTTTTTTTTTTTTTTTTTTTTTTTTTTTTCAATTTACAGTAAAAACGAAGTAGGTATTTCAGAAAGATTATCTTTTAGACGTCAGATATCCTTTAAAAGAGGTATAAAAATAGTTTTATGATGAAGAATGTGTTGCGAAATACGATTTTATTTCAAGAAAAAAAGCTTTAAAATTGACGGAGAGAGATTGAGGTCTGGCTGATAAGAATGTTTGATTAGGGTATTGGTCAGTAAGACTTCAAATTCCTTTCGTCAAAATATTACTGGCATCGAATGTATCTGTAGTTTTAAAATATCTCCTCAAAAAACGTTAACCTTTTTTTTTTTTTTTTTTTTTTTTTTTGCACTGTTTTTAATATATATATATATATATATATATATATTTAAGTATTTTTATATTATATATTCAGTTTATAATTATATATTTCAAGGAAAATTGAGTAAGATTGAAAGATTTTAACGTTTGAACTAAAATTAAATGTATATTTTAGAAATATTTTCACTCCCTTACTTCCCCCTTTTTTAAAAAAAAGAAAAAAAAAGGTTTTTTTTAAGTACAAGTACACGAAAAAAAGGAGTTAAAAATATTAATCTTCTGAGAGGAGATACTTTGAAACTATGAATGCAGTCCATGCTCATAAATTTAACGCTCCACCAACCGCGCGGTTTTTTTTCCAACTAAGCGCGGTCGCGATGTATCTGTCAGATACAGCAGTATATATTGCTAGCAAAAAAAGATAAAGATGCAATTTAAAGTAGAAATAAATATCATTAAATCAAATTCTTTATTATTATAAATGTATTTTCTAGTTTACAAAAGAATTAATATAGAAGAATTGTTAAAATAACAATATAATTGTAGAAGAATGATTAAAAGGAAATAATAGAGCAGCTGTCAGATAAGGCGGGAATAACGGAATGTTAAAATTGGCTTGTGGAGTTTAAGGTCTCACTGACCAACACACTTAACCACTTCAGGACAAACGTTACATATATGCGTGAACGGTGCTTATTTTTTGAGTACCACTTTTTCCCGGATAGTAATTTTTACTCTATTTAATCACGAAATTTCTGGAATTAAACAAAACTAAGACTACGCTCCGAAAATAGTGGTGTTCAAATTTAAGAAGAAACCGTATAAATGACTCTCGAATCGAAATAGTTAAGAGGCTGTTTCACCGTTCCTCCCAATCATGGAACTATGGGTAAATATTAATTAGACGATTATTCATTACCTAGTGTAATTATTGAAAATACGGTTTCCACCGCAACAAAAAAAGAAAACTAAAACCAAGGAAATGATTTTTGTAATGATGATAATAATAATAATAATAATAATAATAATAATAATAATAATAATAAACCCCTTAAATTTCAAGTATTTTAAGAAATTTATAAAAATTAAAAATTTACAAATAAATAGAAATAAATAAATAGAAATTTCAAAGTATTTTTCAAATTAAATACTTAAAATTAACGGAGACAAAAACAAACTACAGTTTGGAAAAAAAAAAAAAAAAAAAGACATACTTTTTTAATTTAGAAAATTATTATATAATCATGAGCGAAAACACACAATAACCTCTTCCGAAAAATGTTTATTATCTTTAGAAAACTTAGAAACACGTATATTGTTCAGATTTAAAAAAGCATTTATATATATATATATATATATATATATATATATATATATATATATATATATATATATTTTTTTTTTTAAAGGATTTTTTTTTTCGTTTTACAGTGTACGTCAGTAGTGTTCATTCTAGGCCATTTTTGAAGGCTGCAACACCCTGCCCTTTTTCAAATTTAGAAAAAGCCCCCTGTCCTTTTTAAAAGCAGGGAAATGCACCACTTGTTTTATTCAGAGCTTTTTAATAAAAAAATTTCTTATTCCATAGTATTTCTAAATTTGTGTGCCCAAAAATGATAGAATTTTTTTCACCTGTTTAAGAAAAAGAACATGAAACTATTCAATCATGTTTTAATTTAATTGTATTTTTTATTTTTATATCATAAAGTCATTCGAAATTAATGTTACTTGCTTTATCATACTTAAAAAATTACGCATTTTACCGCTTTTTTTCGCTAAAGACAATAACAAATTTTTTCTTGCAAAAGTGCTCTTTTCTGTTGCATTAGTGCCCTTTTTAGTGAATAGTGCCCTTTTTAGTGAATAGTGCCCTTTTTAGTGAATGCCCTTTTTTTTCTAGAGTGAACACTATACTTCAGCATGTAACATCTACTTTCTGATGACGACCATTTCTTGATAAATGTATCAGGTAATGAGTAATCCCATAATTAAATGTTCCCAGGATTTCGCAATTGGCGACGCAAAAATCTACATCGGTGAAACACATCCTTAAAGTGCCGCAAAACCTCACCATTATCGTCTGAGAAATTCACAAACGATTAAACTTGCACATTTTTTAAATTTTTGCATTTTCCATCATAAAATTGTTATTTAAAACTATTTGACATATTGTAAAACACTGTCACAAAATTATTTTCACAGATTTTAAGTTCCATTTATAAATATCAATAAATTTTACTCAATCAAAAATTAAAAATTTATTTCTTTTTAAAAACATACTTCAAATTTTGTGGATCGATTTTTAAAATACAGAATTTTGGTGCCATACGGCAACATTGAATTTTGAAAAAAAAATTTTTTTAGGTATTAAGTAATTTTGTTATAATTTTTTATATATTAACATAACACTGAGAATCATAGCGTGAGTATCCCATTGATCGACTGATTATATATAGTGATTTAATTTAAGTCATCTATATAGATATTTGTTGCTACAATAAACTTATCTGATATTCACAGTATAAAAGACTATTATAACAAAAAAATATTTTAGATAAAAAAATTAAGATAAAAATTTTAAAAATCACGTAACATTGATCCATTTTATTAATGCCAGTTTACTTATAGCAATATTTAGTATTCTGCGTAATAAAAACACTTGAGTCTTATATGCTTTTCCTTGGCTTTTAAACCTGACTTAATTTTTTGTAAAGACAGAAAATTAGAATAGACAATGGTTAGTCGGTGAGAATTTCTTCAGATGGTCCACAATTTCCTGAAAACTATTATAAAGAAATTCTATATTATTTTTCAAAGTTTACAATGTATTAAATTAATGCAACATAGAAATGAATTATTAGTATTATTTACAGTGTTTAAAGCTTTGTATGCATAATTATAAGTTTTAAAAGTATGTATTTTTTCTTTCGTGAATTTTGAATAGTCACAAACACTCTTATGATGAAGTATGTGTGTGTGTGTTTGTGATGTGCGAAGGAGGAACCTATTAACCGAGAGTGTCATATAAGGGTGTATTTCGATTCAAAATGCTTACTTTCCGATTTATTTTTTAATTCAGTTTTGCTCTCAAATCCACCAAACTTTCAAAATATCTTATTTGGAAAGTACACAAGGTGCCGTGATTGTTGTTTCTTTGATAAATGCAGAAAATATTGCAAACAAAGTAATCAAAAACGGCATTTCGAATCGATTTTTCCGAAGCCGGAGTTCTGGGAACGAAAAAGAGGGTCATACTGATAAGGTAATTGTTTATAAATCAAATTCTAATGAATGGAGCGCAAAATGACATCACACGGCATCTCATACGTCCCTTCTAGAATTCCCTCTGCAAGTTTCATGTTTCTGCTTTCAAAAATGTGTCTGAAATTGTATCGGAAAATTTCGAGCTGTTGAAGATGGAAAAGCGTTTTTTCGAATACACCCATAATAGAGTCGGATTATCGGCGCTTATTGTACAGTAATTTATGAAATCAATAGCATTAAATAAAATACAAATCGTTGACTTATTTATTTATTTATACTTTTGCTTTAGCCTAACTTTGAAGAATCATTTTCGAAATAAAATAATTTTATATTAATATTTATGCACAACTAAATTTATGCAGTAGTTTCACTACAAAAACATTTCTGTGATTCAATTAAAATAAGCAATATTAAATTCTAAATTGAATTAATTATTTAAAATAAATTATAATTAGAATGATTTTCAACTATGAGTTGTTTTTGCATTACATAATTTGATAGATAATATTTATTTATTTTTTCATTTATTGAGCATTAATCTTGAATTAAAATATTTTATTTTACTTTATACATAAATGGCAATATGTATAATCTGCCTCTGTATGAAAAATATAAATTTATGTTTATTTTGCATTTACTCAGAACATTATATGTTATGTCAGAAACGAAACGTATATTATAAAAGATATGGCTATTATATGTGATTTATTTTGACTTTTGTTAATTTTATATTACCTTTGCATGATTATGTTGAACCCGGTGCTGTTTCTTGTACATAACCATTAAAAAATCCTCATTTCATGTTTTTTGCTCAAATATTTGCTCAGAATTACAAAAAAAAATATTGTTTTTTCCTAAAAACTGTTTGTGGAATTAGAGAAAAATAATGTTCCTAATATATGAAACATCTCACGCCTACTTTTTGTAAATGTAGCTCAAATTAATACGCATGATGTGTCAGATTTACAATTTTTGTTATTACTTTCATCAATGTATATTTCATTTTGAAAGATATTAGAACTGTTTCGTCAAAGAAAAAAAATGAGAAATACATATTACAATAAATTATTTATTAATTACTCTATAGAAACTGTGTCATTATTTTTTTTGTCTTGATTTTACTTTACTTACTTTTAAATTGACGTAGCTGCAATGAATGTTAAATTTTATGTTTGGTGTGAAAGAATTTTTACTTTTTACTTAGCTTGAAATAATAATAATCCTTATTCTCGCTAAAAAATTTTATTTTTTTCAAATAGTTAAAAAAAAAAAAAAAAAAAGATATCTTTATTTTTATTTATTTACTTTAATTTTAAATACCCTAAGAAAAACTAATTGCAAGTTTAAGGAGTCTTATTTTTCGGATGTCTTACTAAAAATAAATAAATAAATATTTGCAATTTATCATCGTGTCATCTTTATTTTTATTTTTAATATTATTCTCTGTAAAATACAAATGCACACAATTTTTATTTCTGATAACTTAATATGTATTTAATATATAGCACAATTATTTCAATACTCTACGGCATACATTTTTTTTTTAAATGTTTAATTTTGATTAAAAAAAACTCTGAAATAGTTTTTTGACTGCATTCATTCACTGCGCCTCTAGTTTGAAGGAAAACCATTGGTTTTATAATATTGCTAAATAACAATATTGATGAAAATGGTGCAAAACTAATGTACCTTGAAAATATACTTCATTTTTAAGCAAGTAAAAACTTATTTTTCTTTTATTTAAATTTAAATTGTAAAACTTTGAAAAAATTAGGTGTTTTTTTTTCTTTTTGCTTCTTTTTCTTCTTCTTTTTTTTATTGCTAATTTTAAATAATCAATGCATTTATAATACTAAATTTAAAATACTTTTTTTTTTTTTTTTTTTTTTTTTTTTTTTGGGCACCAAAATGAATATATTCGCCAAGTTCATACAAATAGATTTATCAGTTTTTGAAAAATGTTTTGGGCTATAAATTCAAGTAAAAAAACAATAAAAAAATTTTAATCGAAAGAAACATAAAAATAAATAAATAAATAAATTATCCATTGCAAAATATTGAAATAATTATGCTTCACAAAACAGGTACTAAGCTGCCGAAGGTAGAAGGTTCTGTGCATTTGAATTTTATAAGGAATCAGAAATAAAAGTAAATTTTGGTTTTCCTGCGTTCTAATCATATGCAAAAAATACTATAATATTAAATAGTTAATTTTTTTTTATCTGCAGAAAAACATAATTTAAATAAAATTCAACATTCAAAGTTTTCTTCTACAATTGGTTCTGCTGCAGGCTACAGTATCGATGCAAATTCACGTGAACACGAATTTACAAATAGCAGACAATAAAATAAAGTATCGGTGTTGTTTAGCTAACGTACTTTGTAGGAATGTGTACGTACTAAAATAATATGAATCACTTTTCTAGTTATATTAAGCATTAAAACAATTACTTAAAAAAGCAGTTATCAACGTTTATGAAGACCATTTGCCAGAAAATTAAAACGAAACTTTCGAAAAACTTCATCAAGAACAATCTTCCTGCAAAATATCTCAAAAGGTTTAAAGAGAGGGGGAAATCGTTAATTTGCTTTTGTGTTTACTCCTCTTTTTTCTCTCCCCTAATTAGATGATTGAGTGTTTATTTATCATATGTGAAAAATAAAAAATAGAGGGAGGGGAAGTTAAAGATTATTAAAAACTGTAGGAAGATAATAAAGAAAAGCAGAAACATTTGAATAAACAATTTTATTTCACTTGAGAGAGGTGTAACGAAAAGTTAAAAACAAATATTATTGACATGTTTCGATTCCATCTAATAAGAACCATAACCATAATTAAATAAAAATAAAAATCGTATCACGGTCAATACAAACCGCACGCGACAATGAGATGTAAATTAAAATCCATGCGCATTATTGTAAAAATTATAAATTAAAAAAAGATCACGATTAAAATTAACTATCAACTTGGTTCATCCTATTCAAGCTTTTACGAGGAATTTATTTATAAACTCTAACCATAATTTATGAATATTAAAAGAAAAATTATAATGGCTTTACGACAACCCAATTTGATCAAATTTTATAATCAAATTGTTGTCGTAAATCCTTTACAAGGGAGTCTATTGAAACTTATATACGTACAAATTTTGTTTGCAATTATAATTTTTCTTTTAATATTCATAAGTTATGGTTAGAGTTTAAAAATAAATTCCTCGTGAAAGCTTGCATAGGATGAACCAAGTTGATAATTAATTTTGATCATGGTCTTTTTTTAATTTATTATTTTTACAATAGTGCGTGTGCTTTTGTTGTTTACATCTCATTGTCGTGTGCCGTTTGTACTGACCGTGATATGATTTGTATTTGTATTTTTGCTTTTATTTTATTATGATTATGGTTCTTATTAGATGAAATCGAAACATGTCAATAATATTTGTTTTTTATTTTTCGTTACACTTCTTTCAAGTAAAATAAAATTGTATATTCAAATGTTTATATGTAAAAGGTGTATTTCTTAAAATCTTGTGATTTAAAAATCTAAACGATTTAATAACTTTTTATGAAAAGAAGAAACATTGTTGTGGAGGAAAGAGTAATTTAGATGATTACATTTTATTGCCACAAAGTAACAAACAGAATAAAAAAAATAAACATAATTTAATGATTTTAAATTTAATATATTATAGATAACAAAGGAGTACCTAAAATTTTGACAAGAGGAAGGGATGAAGGAATTCTCTGTAAAGCAGAAAACTGCCGCAACACAGATAATGATCTCCCTAAAGGTTGAAAATTATGGAGAGACAAACTGAGGAGAAAAACTACGCACTTCGATACACACACACATAAAAAAAAAAAAAAAAAGCATGGTTTAATTCCTACTATTCTCGTTGTGGAAATTACAAAATTTCACTTTTTTTAAGTATTTCTAAATATTCTGGTACGACAACGCCCTTTTTTCATAAAATTCATATGTAATATAAATCGGTAAGTTCTAATCTTAGAAGATCGGAAATTATAACAATTTACTTGTTAGAGCACGACGGAAGTTTTCCTAAATGCAAATTATAGGGTATAGGAAAATTATATAAAAAAAAAATTAATTTTATAACTTTTTAAGAAAATGTAAATATTTTGAAGCAAATATGAGTTTTTATATGATGAAGAACAAACAACATTTGAAATATTTCTGCAATTGAAATTATTTCTCTAAAGCTAACAGCTTTGGAAGTTGCGATTAGTCACCGATATGAAAGGTAACCCTACATATAACACAAAACTTACATAGTAGATTGTAGGATATTTGATATTATGTAAAGTGAAAAATGATTTGTACAACTGAAGTTCAGGATTTTGGTCTGCAAATTTACTGGTAAAATTATGATGTATTGTAACCATTTGAATTTCTAAATACGTTTCATTATTGTGTATTTTTAGTTACACAAGCAAATTAAGTTAAAACAAACTATATCTTCTGTAATGGTACACAACTAAACTCAAGATTCAAGGGTTTCACTTTCAGCGGCTTTGAACTTGTGTGTGCATTAGAAATTTACTGTACTCATTACTGAAGCTTAAGAGAAAGGTACCATTTTTCATTTTTTCCAAAGAATATATTTTATCTCTTTATGTCGACGATACTTTGAAGTTTCATTAAAATAACTCGTGATTAATTTAATACATAGATTAGTTGCAATACACATTTGAATGAGTTATAGATACTTTATTTTTATCTTATTCCAAAAGCATTATTGGTTTCATGAAACAAAAATATCTTTAAAAGAAGGATAATTACTTTTTTATTTGAATCTTTTCAGCTTTCTTGACATTTAAAATTTGCGAAGGAAAAGTTTCAGTTTTGAAATGCTTTTATATTTCAGTTGTACTAGCATTTTAATTATACATTTCCTAATTCTATCAAATACAAAAAGCTTTTTAAGTAAAAGATTTATGTGGAGTTATAAATATTGAACAAAAATCTCTATAAATTCAGGTTTAATTAATTAATACTAACTAGCAAAATAATTCATTCTAAAATTTATTAAATGATTGTGTAAATTTTCTGATGTAATTCCAGACGTTAACGGATAATGCTTTTAGACGATAGAATTTTCATTAATTCATAATTTTGAATAGTAAGGTACATTTTACCTTATATAAATTTATAGTTCTTCCGAAAGAGCAAATTGACGACTCTTCGAATATTGACTTCAAACAAAACTCAGATTATTCCTTTTGTTAAGTTTGTTGAAATAAAACGCTAATTTACAATAGCTTTTCTAATAATTTCTTTGATTTATAAATATTTTATTTGTGTAATTTAATTTAATTTGAGCAAAATGAATAAAGTAGACGCTTTTAAAATAATTAATACTAGATTTGAAAATTTATTAGACAATAAACAGCATTCTATAGATTCATTTACGAATAAATAACTTCATTTTCAAAATAAATTAAGTGTAAAAAGTCAACAAAGGAATTGAATGACCTCAACTTAAATCTTCTAATCCAAATTGTAACTAAAAATCATCATTAAAACATAAATTATTAAAAAATTACATTATCCACATTTCTCTCACAGTTTAACATGAGAAACTACCTTTATTAACATTTTCTTACTAGCATAAAGCCAATTTTCCTACAACTACATGACATCATATACCACCGTCATTGCATTTATCAATCTGCGCAGGGGAGAAAAATGCCTCCATAAAAATAATCTATCTTGTAAAATATACATTTGATGAGATAGATGCAAAAACATTTTTTTTTTCTTAAGATGGATACTCCATTTTTAACAGTACTAATAAATGCAAAAAACTAGCATACAGCTGTTTCATTTCACCTGGAATTCCGCCTTTAGTGCACAGTGAAAGTACTATAAAAGACCAGCTGAAAGAGTATACCTGGTTTCACCGCATCACAGAATAAGTGTCTCCAGAAGCCTTGACACAGCTGTAAGCCAGTTTTATTCTACGCACTTTTTTATATTGACTATTTTAAGTTAAACATGTTGTTCACGGTTTTCGATAATTAGAACTATGGGAAGATAAGTATTTTAGAAAAATTCAAACCGTATAATATTCTTTTACGTTTATTCTGAAATTCCCAGCTCAACAACTCGAAACTGCCTGATTCATTTTTAAACCTAAAGACATACATTTAGCAGGCCTCATTATAAAAGCGATTTGGAATAATGTTTTTTATTTTTAAGCAAGCAAATTACCTATCAAGTTATAAGTGATTCTTGTCAGGTGATGTCAAATTTTTTCTCTTTCTTGCGCAGCCTCCCCCGGAATCTGATTCAAAATATCTATTTTGACAGTATTTTCGGAAAGAACTTCTGCTTTTATCAAAATATGGAAAACTCTATTTGATTGCATAGTTTATGAAAAAGAACGTCCGTGAATTTTCATGCTTTTCTGAATAAAAATGAAGTCAGAAATGTGTCAGAAAGTAGCTTCTTTGTATTCGAAAACAGTCTTAATAGGAAAATCCCCGGAATTTAGTGACTTGAAGACAAAAAAGTGATAATGTATATTTTTACAAAGGGGGAACTTATGATCCAGGCATATTTTATTTTATTTTACTGTTTTTTTATGTTTTCCTTTTAATTGTTTAGTTTTAAGACATTAGTCATTCAAATTCGAAAATATATGTACAATGAACTTCCGACTTCCAAGATAATGCCATTTTACAGCTGCAGTAATCGAAGTACCCATTAAAAGATGTAAACATTTAAATAGTGATAGCCCTTATGTTGAAAAATTTTATTCACTTTTCGTCATAAAATAAATAGTTCATAAATGTTATGCTAAATTAAGAAAAAAAAATCTTCTTTAATTTTGTAATTTTAGCAAAAAAGTAAATTAATGCCAGGTAGTTGATACCAAAATGTAAATTATTTAGGACAAAATATACAGAAAAACTGTCGTATTGTCATATTTAATTTAATTATACTAATCTTTATTTTTCTTTGTGATTTTTAATCAAATGATCTTTTTGCCCCCTCTTTTAAAGTTTGAAGATACACTCGAAAATTTGTACTGCTACATAATATTTTGATTAGTTTGAGTTTTTTAATTAGTCGAATGACCGTTAGCAGTATTGTAATTTCTCTCGTTTTTGTTTGTGCATTTTTTTTTCTTCACCATTATCACTGACAATTTTTTGATATAACAAAAACAAAAGTTATTCAAAGTTTCTTTTGGTGAAATAATGAATAGAACCATAGTTTTCTTTTTAACCGGACTTTTTATGCCAATTTTGTCCGCATTATCCGATGAGTCGTACACATTAACCGATGTCCTTAACATTAATTACAAATAGAAGATAATGGGGAAAACGAAATTATCTTCATTAGCCTGATATATATCTTCACCGCATTAATGTGAATCCACTATGTACAATAAAAGCATATTACAAAGAATTTGTATACTATTAAAAATTTGCAGCATTTTGTCCATTTATTTGACCTTTTTTATCGAAAACTGTTACACAACTGTAATTTAACTCTATTCTGACCATATTATTGCCTATTTTATGGTCAAAATATCAAAATCTAGTTAAATTATTGTTATGTAAACGTCAAAAAAAAAAGGGCCGAATGACTGAACAGTTTGTTGCAAATTTTTAACAGTGATTAATTTCGTTATTCTGTAAAATTTGTTAATGAGAAATTCCAACATGGTCTATTTCGAAAGTTAAATTTGGAAACACATTGAATAAAATTATATAGCTTTACTAAAGTTGTATTAAATATCTATAAATGTGTCAATAAAGAATAAAAATGCAGTATATTACTGTGAAGGTATTTGGTATAAGGCAATTAAAGTTCACTACATTTGAAGATTTCAGTCGTAATTATAAATAAATTATGATTTATTTTAAATTATTGACAGCTGGAAAAAACACACTGACATGAAGCCTTGAATTTCAAAATTTGCCTTATCCAGGGAAAAGAACTTTGAAGATCAAGCTTTACTCCTAAATTCCTCATACATAAGGCGCGTTTAGAAAATAATATTATATTATATTGAAAATAATAATATATATTATAATAGGAACCCAGGAAGAAAAGAAACAAAATGAAAAATTTGAAACCGGACAACTTTGATTAAATCAGGTCAGAGAAATTGATTAAATAATATACATTGAAAAGCGGGAAGGGTTGGGGTCTAGTATAGCTCAAGAAACCATCGGATGTCTCTAGTGGCGTCAAGCTGAATGTTCATCGTTTGTAGAATTTTTCGATGCAAGTTTACTAACAGAATAGGTGGATAGTGAAAAATCGATTTCTTGTTTTTTAAAAAGGCGAATCTTGACACTCACGTATTCATATACAGTCGACTCTCGTTAATTCGAAATCAGATAACTCGAATCTTTGCTGAATTCGAACTAAACAGGAAGTCTCGAAATTTTCAATGGCCGAATAACGTTAAACTTTTTCATTAATTCGAACTCATTTTCTCTTGACATCGTTTAATTCGAACTAAAGAGAATTCCAATTTTTAATTCCTCCTTTCTTTTTCACGGATTACAGATAATTTGAATAAATTTCTTTCTTATATTTTTGCGAATTTTTTTCCCAACGAGTATACATATAATCCCATGCATTTGATATCCACTTTCTAAGTTACCCGTCTGTCCATCAGTGACGCTTCAAGTTTTTCTTCCATTGTGCTTGTTTCTAATCGTTTAATTAGTTTATGTATTTATGCATTCTAATTTAATATTAAGTCATATTCTGATGATATCAGACATAATAAATTTAAAAAACACTATAAAATTAATTCCTTTGTAATAGTATCATATTAAGCATATTCTCATTTCATACTTTCCATAATTCGAACTTCGGATAATTCGAACATTTCTTGAGGACCCGAAGAGTTCGAATTAACGAGAGTCGACTGTATATTATAAAACCATTTATTAAGAATACCTGGACACAGATATATTTCGAATAACTAGTTGGTAATTAAAGCAACATCGATTTCATCCGCATTTGTAAATATGTGGCTATGACATTGTTTTTGATTTCAAGTTAATTAATAGACTACTCAAATTAAGAATTGGATCTAATGAAGATATAAGATTAATCATACTTTGAGAGAAAGCAAGTTATAAGAATTCCTTGGAAACAACAATTCTGCATTAAATTCAAAATATTCAATGTCTAATTGCTACCATTTCAAATCTTATAAGATGGGTCAAGTTATAAAATGCATGTGGTATCAAGCAATGTATGTGTCAAATTTTTTCTTGGAAAGATGGAAAAAGTAATCAGTCGGAAATATCATACGGATAGTTAGTTTTCTATAGTTAACCAGTTTCCGGATAAACGCTTTAATTCTGTATACCAATAATGCAGCTTTTATTTATTTATTTATACAAAGGAATTTATTTATTTATACAAAAAGAAAATTTGAAAACAGAAGTTGAAAACAAATTTTTGGCGACAAAATCTTCAATATTACTTAACATTGTATAAAATATATTTGGTACATTGATTTGCACTAATAAATGCTTTTTAAAAGCTCTCACAGATCTTTTTTTTATGATGGTTGTACACAATTTTCAATATTTGATGAACAATCATCATCTTCACTTTCATTATTGTTTGCTTTCGCTTCTTTTATTAACCACTTAAGGTTGTTCTCAACTGCTCCACTCAACAAGCGTAAAACGTTTTGACACATCTACAAATTCATTTTTTAACAGAAAGATATAAAATTGGAAGGCCTGATTATGAAAGCAATTTCGAATCGAACTTAGTTTTCCATTTTATGATAATTAAATTACCTATCGAGTTATAAGCTATTTCGATCACGTGATCGCCCGTTTTTATCCTGTTTTTCTGCTTTCGTCGGAAAAAGTGCTCAAAAACGTCAACTTTGAAGGCTTGTTATGAAAGATCCATTGCGTTTTTAAAAAAAACAGAAAAATGAGTGCAATTAGACAGTTTCTAAACAACAACAGCTATGCTAGTTTCATGCATTTCCGAACAAAACTTATGTCACAAAGTTGCCGTTTTTGTTTTAAGAACATTTTTAACTGATCAATAATTTTGAAAAAACTTTTAACCCTTCGGATTCTGGTGCCTCTTACTCAAATTTTATTCGATTAGCACCACTTTTTTAAAAGAACTTTCGTTGAAGTATACAATTTCAAAAGTTCTCTGATTAAATAAGGAAAATTTTATTTTCCTTTATTACTGGTGCCAAAAACAAATTTTGAAAGGAAATATGATGTCTCCGCAGTGGAGACAATGAAGTGCCAAAGGTTAAATAATGCGTTTTTTTTTTTTTTTTTTTTTTTTTTTTTATGTTTTTTACAGAATCTTTAATCTTGTATCATCGGTTTTTTAAAGCAGAAATTTTTGCCTGATTGAATCATAAAAATGCTAGGATTAAATATTACAAGATTTACAATAAAAGTTTAACTGGTGAAAATAATAAATCATAATTGGAATAAGGATTCCCGTATACGTAGTACGTGCAAATCTTGGTATTCAAAAGCACGTAGTCCGTATGACGTACGACAAATAACGGAAGCGGTTGAAATTTCAACAATGTCATATGCATAGATTACGGTACATTGCGACTCTTTGATTCATTCAATCTAATCATAAACAGATGATGTAATTTAAAAGCATCCTATAGAGATCAGCAGGAAATTCAATGTAACAAGTATGCACGCTTCTGTAATCTTTTGTGCTTCATTCGTGGTAGGTAAGACCGAATTTCTCCATCACAAAAGATATTGTGGTATAGAAGATACATTTTTTCAAGTAGCTTATATCTCGTCAATTGATTATCTCACATTCATCATTGCAGAAGTTTAATTCTGGGGGGGGGGGGGGGATGGAATATATTAGAAAAAGCTTCAAATTATCTTTGGCTTTTGTTTATTCCTTTAATGGTGCTTTGGTGTGTTGTGTGGTCTCCGAAACAGAAGTATGATTAAATCAAGTTGAGCTGTTATGCTTGATAAATTTTCTACGCTCGCAAGCGATTAGCGGAGTGGTGCCTTAATTACTCGGCCACGGAGGCCACATGTTTGCACTGTGTCCGAACCAGTATCAAAACAAATAAGAATATTTTTTGTAACGCTTTACTGTTTCATCGAAACCTATATTTATTCACTACCAATCATGGTCCTTTTTCTTCATATCTAGTTAAATTTAACAAAGTAGATTCTGACCTCTGTACATGTGGGAACAGAAGTACCTCCTTGCATTTCATGTTAAATTGTCCACTAACTTCAACCTTTCATCTGCGAAAGCCATCAAATGTGAAATTAAATGAATGGTTTTCATATGTATTGAAATGTCCGAAATTATTACAGAAAATAAGTGACTGCATCACCCTCGCTGAAAAGAATCAGTATATATTTCAACTTGCGCATTAGCAAACTTATCAAATCATATCTCTATTTAAACATTTCTAAAAACATTTACTCTGTCAGACTTTTGATAGTTGAAGTTTCTAAATAAAAAGTGCATCTAAAATTTTTTATAGCTATTCACAAACTCTTAATTCTTTTAATTAACTCTTCTGTTTAAAATTTTAAAATTTATGCATTTTAATATTGTAATAACTTTAGGTTCGCCCAGAAAAAATTGGGCAACCATTTGTAAAACTTTTTTTTTTTTTTTTTTTTTTTTTTTTTTTTTTAATAATTGTTAGGTGAGGCTTGTTGAGATCAAGCCATCTGGTAGCCCACCTAACTGAATCTGTTTTGATAAAGGCTCGGATAGAATTGAAACACTTAAACAGTCTAATAAAACTTTTTAAATATTTAATCTTTCATCTTTTAGCAATTGAAATAATACAAGGTGTTATAATTTTTCATACACTTAATTAATAATATATAAAAAAATGTGCGGCACATTTAAGATTTTCCCACGGAAACCAACTGTAGGCCGCAAAAAAAAAAAAGAAAATATAATTTTACATCCGGCATAGTAGTTGAAATTACGGATAGTAGTATAAAAGGCTCGGACTAAATGAGTGTGAGGCCGTTTTGTTATATTACCACTTCAAATGTAAATTTAATTCCCAGAAACTCAATTGTGTCAATTTGAATTCCTGATACATACGACTTTCTGTCATACGACGTTTAAATAAGAGAATAGTAAAATTTTGAAGCTCAACTTACCCGAACGTAATTCTCAAAATTGAGTCCAATTGCAATTTCGCAAAATTATTTAAATGATTCTTAATGCAGAGAGTCATTGAAAGAGTATATTATCAGAGTTTGCACAACATTATTTAGAAATGTAGATTCAAATAAATATTTTTTTTTTTTTTTTTTTGCAATTTTTGCAATTTTTGCTTTAAAAAAAATTGCAAACATTACTTTATATATGAGAGACATTGAAATAAGGGTTTGAACGAAACGTAATAAAAGGATGGATTTTTCAAAAAAAATAAATTTTTGAATAAATCTATTTACATGCATCTATGTTAAAAAATGACGTGGATTTATTTTCTAAACGATTACCAAAATGATAGTAATAAATAACTTTAAACAGGTTTAAAAATATTAATAGAATAAGAAAATATTCGTATAGCAAATTTTCTAAAAAATTAAGTTGTACTAAAAATTGTATTTATCCTTCTATAATCTTATGTAATGAATTGTAAATCTTATGTAATAAATTGATAGATGCAATAGAAACTCCGATTTCCCAAATGTGACATAATGAAAGACTTTGCAGTGAGAAAATAGAACGCAACTTGTTAACAAAATCGATGATTTCTGCCTTTTACCATAACATTTTATAAAATTCCTTTTAACTTTTGTGTTTCATGAGACTTTATTATAATCATCATATAACTCCATGTAGCACCATATAATCATATAGCAAGTTTCATAAAGTGAAGCTTGCCAAGTTTGACATTCATACATGTCGGTGACCGGGATAAGTAGGACATTTTTTCTGGAAAATATTCATGGGTTTTTTAATAATATGTAATACATTTTAATAATATAATATATTTAAAAATATAATATATTTAATAATATATTTTTAATAATATACAATGGCGGTCAAACGTTTCCGGCCAGTTAGTTTCTTTGATTTATTTACCAGAAGGTTTCAGCGAAGAAGGAACACAATCGCTTCAAAAGCTGTGAACATGTGAATGTCCTGTGGCCACGTTATTATTTTGATTGGATACTGAAGACACTTCATGGAAAGGGGCAGAATTTGAAATTCGTGTGTGCAAAAGTGTCCAGCCACTCATCATGTATTTTTTTCTTTATATATATATATATATATATATATATCGGTAAAGTGTTTTTTTGGATGGGTTTATGGATGTTGAATCAAAGTGAATAGCATAGTTTAAATACAAAAATAAAAAGTTCAACAATTATTGTTCGTAAATGAGTGATTAATTTGTCGCTAAAGGGCTAATCTTCTCGAGATATTGCGGCAAAGTTATCGATCGGTAAAAACTGATTTTAAACGATATTTTAAAATTATATAAAGATGGAGATGGCCTTCAGGAATTTCTGACGTCTGGGAGACCCCAGAAAATGACTATTTTTGTGGAGGGAATTATCAGAGGAAAAACAGTTGATGACCTGCATAAAAATGCGTTGCAATATTCCGCGATTTACGGAATGAAAATATTGCTGAAATAAGTCAGTCTACCGTATCAAGATGCTGACGGGATACAGAACTTTATGGAAAAGTCGGTGTTAAAAAATTTCAAAGGTAAAAAAAAAACCAATGTACCCGACTAGCATTTTACCAGGAACACAAAGTCTGATCAAGTGAAAACTGGGCAAAAGTTCTATTTTTCCATCAGTCGAACTTCAAACTTTTTGGGAGTGATGGCAGACACTGCGTACGATGACCTAACAACAAAAGATGTAATTCGATATATATTTTCCTAAAATGAAGCATGGCGGAGGACACGTGGGGAGTAATTTTTTCAAAAAGTGTTGGTTCGTAATTTGAAATCCCAGCAAGATGAATGGTGCAATGTATCAGAATATCTTGCAAGAATATATTCTACCTTATTAGAGAAAAAATTGTGGTCGCAATTTCTTTTAACATGATAATGGTTTAATGAATGTATGCAAGCTTGACAAGCAATGGCATTTGCATAAAAAAATTCCACTTTTGAAATGGCCAGCCTAAACGCCTGAGATTAATCCAATAGAAAATTTATGAAAATAAGTTGGCAAACGTGTGTGGAACTATAAATATTCCAACTCAGCCGAAATTTTCAAAAAATTGCAAGAAGTGTGAAAAAAAAAGTATCATAGACGATCGTGAACCGTTGATTGTATAAATGTTACGTTGCAGCGCCGCAATATATATTACTAGGTATGGTGATAAAATATTAATTGAAAATGTTGTTGATCACGGTTATTTTTTATTACAACTAGGGGGCTCCGCCCCCCTGCTCGCTACGCTCTCCAACCCCCCGCGTAATCGCCTCGCGATTCCAAGTTGTAGGCTACCCCTGCTTGCTGCGCTCGCCAATACTCCATGGAATTGTTTCGCGATACCTTATTTTCCATACACTGTTAACAATCTACTGCATTTTGTTGCAACGCACTCCCCTGCTTGTATAGAAAACGATTACTTGGCCGTGAAATGGAGCTTTCTCATTGGTTGGAATAGAGATATTATATGCAAGCGGTGGAGTGCGTTGCAGCAATTCCACTTTGGACAAAAAATTTCCACTTCTGAAATGGCCAACCTAAACGCCTGAGATTAATCCAATAGAAAATTTATGAAAATAAGTTGGCAAACGTGTGTGGAACTATAAATATTCCAACTCAACCGAAATTTTCAAAAAATTGCAAGACATGTGAAAAAAAAAAAAAAAAAAAAAAGTATCATAGACGATCGTGAACCGTTGATTGTATAAATATTACGTTGCAGCGCCGCAGTATATATTACTAGGTATGGTGATAAAATATTAATTGAAAATGTTGTTGATCACGGTTATTTTTTATTACAACTAGGGGGCTCCGCCCCCCTGCTTGCTAGCATTTTTGCCGATCCCACCGAAGCTGGCATAAAGGAGAAAATACGGGCCTCTGATTGGTTGAATAATTTAAAGAGCATTTTATTTTGGTTCAGTTTTGAGTTTACATTTATTTAATCATTAATTTCTGTTTGAAAATATTTTGAAAGATATATTTTAATAAATTTTCTTCTGATTTTACATATTTATTAATAGATAAAGAAATATTTTTTAGAACTTAAAGAAATTAATGATGATGCTTCTTAATTGTTCTGTATTACTTTTAAATAATAATAAGAATATCGACATTCTTTCTTCTAATTATTTTAACATGATATGCGCATATATGTTCCTAATACGCACATACACATTCAGAACAATTTATTTAGAAACAATCATATTTCCTTTTTACGGCGTCAATTACGCTACATTTACAGGCCTAGTTCGATATTACTTTTAAAAAATGCAATTTCTTCATCGTATTATTAATACTTTAACATGATATCATATATACGCTCGTAATACGTACATCTGCATTCAGAACGATTTATTTACAAACAATTGCTCCTTAAATTGTTCAACCAATCAGAAGCCCGTATTTACTTTCCTATGCTAGCTTCCGTGGATCGGCAAAAATGCTGCTCGCTACGCCCAACCCCCCGCGTAATCGCTTCGTGATTCCAAGTTGTAGGCTACCCCTGATTGCTGCGCTGGCCAATACCCCATGCAATCGCTTCGCGATTCCGTTCGGTATTGCTTTGCAATCCCGGTTGGAATCGCTTCGCGATACCTTATTTTCCACACACTGTTAAAAATCTGCTGCATTTTGTTGCAACGCACTCCCCTGCTTGTATAGAAAACGGTTACTTGGCCGTGAAATGGAGCTTTCTCATTGGTTGGAATAGAGATATTATATACAAGCGGTGGAGTGCGTTGCAACAAAATGCAGCAGATTTTTAACAGTGTACACTCAATTTTGGAATTCATTCCTCTCCTCATTAGTCGAAGCATAGACGGAGCCCTTTCATGATTGGTCTATTCGTTATTTCCGGAAACCTTACACATCAGCATAATTCCAGGAGTCCTTCCTGGAGATTTGTTTAAGGCTAGTTTTTTTTTTTACTATAGAAGGATACCCTTTTTTCCTGAACTTACGAAGTTGGCCGGAAATTTTTGAGCACATGCGTTTTTCATTGCACTTAATTTTGTCAATTAAATTTATTGATATTTATTTGTTATTCCATAAATAACTTCCTAACTATTATGTCAATAAAATGTATAAGTACAACTTTGAGATTCCTCTTCATATGGGTATACTTACAAATTAACTGAAAAATTTTTGCTGGCCGGAAATTTTTGACCACCACTATATGACACTTCTTTAACTTGGATATTGGACACTCAAAAACCGACCTAAATTGGATGTTTTCCTGTTATTATGTTGACGTTTTTACAAGAACCGGAATATATCCATGGAGTTAAAAATATGGTCGATATCTATATACTGGTCACTTCTCTAACTTAAGGCTGTTCTCAACAAGAGCAAACTGTTTTGCCACATTTACAAATTCATTTTTTAACGGAAAGATATAAAATTGGAAAGCTTGACTATGGAAAAATTTGAAATCGAACTGAAATTTCCATTTTTCAATCAATAAATTACCTATTGAGTTATAAACAAATTCGATCAGGTGAAAAACACATTTTCACCCCAGTTTGTGTGGTTATTCTTCTTCCGCAAGGAAATTCGGTTCAAAACGCCCCCTTTGGACCTATTTTCTAATAAATCTGTTGTGTTTGAAAAAAAAAGGAGGGGGGGGGGGGTCAATGAGTGCGATTAGGTAGTTTCTGAATAGCAATACCCGCCAGTTACATGCACTTCCGAAAAAAAAAAAAAATTAAATCTTATGTCTTAAAGTTGCCCTTTTTTATTTAAGAATAGCCTTAAAGATACGACACACAAAAACTGCTCTGTGTAAAACATTCTCCTCTAATTAAAAGAAGAAAAAAAAACCAGTTTTTTAATTTTAAGAAATTTTACTATTAGAAATTACTCCGTCTGGAGATAATTATAAATGTCGTACCTTAAAGCAAATATTAATGTATTAAAAAATTATCCAAAATTCAAAAATGTTACCATCTGTATTAATGTTAGATAAATAATTAATTAATAAGCAGGAATATTCACTTTGTAATTATTACACTAATCTTTTATTAAAAAATTCAATTTAAAAAATAATTATTTTTTGCATTTAAGCCATCATTGTTTATTTTATTTTTTTTTATTTAGAAGAACTAATTTTAAAGAAGTGTGCAAAAAAATTTCTGATTAGTGTGAAATGTTTAAGTACCTCGTTAGAGTAGAGTTCTTTTATTTTTCCTCACTTAATCGTGGGTGTAAAAGTTTCACTGTATTTATTTCATTGAACATTAGAGGTGAAGAAATTGTGCAAAATGATTAACAGCCATAACTTTAATACATATCCCCGTGATTCTTAATCACCGACTAATTACCCTCTTAGTTATTCCCAGCGTTGTTCTGAAAGAATGAAAAGTACTTTAACCCATTGTTTCGCTGTCTAAACAAATGCCGGCCTTTTCTTTGCAACTGCCACTGCTCCAAAGGTCAAGATAATGCTAACTTTGTGAAGATAAAGAAGCCTCTTTTCTTTTGCACCTGCCTCCACCCAATAGAAAATATGGAGAGGGGTTCGTTTTTATCTACTTATTGAGCATCTGGAGATTGATAAAATATGAATGTTTTCCGGAAAAATTGCTTTTGTGAGTGCGCTATCCTCAACATTTGTCGCAGCGGAGGAACAAAAGCAGGTGTTTGATCTCGCTATCGCATGAAAACAATATTTCGAGATCATCGGTAAAGTCAACTTCATTGTCACAGAAATGGCGCCAAATCCGAAGAGAATAACAGATGATAACTCCACAAAGACGGATATGATTCCGAATACACCAAGTTCATAAAATAGATATACAGTCGATTTTCAATGGTTGGATTGATAGAAAAAACTAGTTAACTGATCTTTGTTGAATTCGGACATTTTTTTTGCGAGAAAATAATTCCGCAGTTCTACGGGTAATAGGGGATTTGCCTTTTTATATTTAAAATAATAATAATAAAAATATCTGAATCCGTCCTTTGGGGAGAGGAGGCGAGAGGATCTTCTCATTTTCTGAATTCGTCACTGTTTTGTGGCTTCATAGAATTCCAAATTCATCCCCAAAAAAAAAAAAAAAAAAAAAAAAAAAAAAAAAAAAAATAAGAATAATTCATTCAGAGTATTACATGATCTTGGCTGTGGCTAACTGCAATGGGGATTTCAAATGAATTTTATTTTCATTAAAATATAGCAAAAAACTGGAACTGACAATTGCATTCTAATAAATCTTCTATAATCATCAAGATGAATATGGTTCTGAACGCGCCAAGTTCATAAAAGAAATACAGTCAAATTATGATGCTAGATAAAATGTCTGTATATTTGAAGAAAACTAATAATTCCCTAACTATAGCTTGCCCAATAACTTTGAAAAAGTTTCGTGATGCTGGAAAGGAAAAGCTGATAACAGACACAAATGATGCAGATCATTCTTTATTTAATTAAAAACTGCATTCTATAATGCTTGTTAGCAGTGATTGTCAACTTAATTAGCGTATTCATCGAAATTTATGTAATTTTTTGTTACTCATCAGTTATGGCTTTGTTATCGTAGGAAGACTATATCATGGCTATTTTTTGCGACAAGAATCAGACTCCGACGAAGGTAAGATAGATCAACTGTTTTCAATTGGGGACACTCTTTCTACTATATTAAACAAGGATATCTCCAAAAGTCCAAGACCCAAAAAATCCAATTAAACAATTTCGATGTCTTAGAATATACATATATGAATATGTATAACTTTTTTTAAAAAATAACAAAATATTGATAATAATTAGTACCAGAATAAATTTAAAACAGCTGCTTTACTAAAATTGCATATCAAATTTAGTGGTCAAAGGCCACAGCCAGATGACTCAAGCTGAAATAAAGTCCTGTTTGAAACCCATTTGTTACATTTACATTTAACAAAAAAATATTTTCAATAGAAACGTTCTCAATAGAAAAGTTTTATTCTCCATTAAAACTTTCTCGTCAAAAGAAATTTTCTTAAATTTTTATTATCTTTTTTCTTTTGTTAATATCTATGACTAACTATTTTCTTTCAAGGAAAAAAAAAAAAAACTCTTTTACTTTACACCAGGCACATTACAAAACAACATCTAAAATACCGAATTGTTACATGGATCTATTATTGGTGTTACGCGTCAAAGCTTAATAAAAACACCCTGGTGAACCGAAATTCGGTACGCCGACTTAAGATTTGTCGATCCGTAAGATCACTTTTATAAGAATCAAGGATTCGCAAAACAAGTGCTTAAAAACTCTTAGAAGGGATTCCGATCGTGTGAACCTGTTCGTCGATGAATAAATACGCGACAATTGGTACTTGAACTGGTCTAGGAGGATTGTTGCAGGGGAGGGAACGATGATTGTGTAGAATACTGTGGGGAAACATCGGGATGAAAAAGAGGAGGTTTTCCGCAACCCAATACCGTGCTCGGTTGGGAAAAAAAAAAGATAAAACCACCAGTTAACTCTGAAAAGGATCCTATGAGCTACTGGATCATAATAGAATGAATAGAGCTTTACGCATTATAAGAAAGTTAAAATGTGTATTGATTTCCTTTGAATAAAAAACGATAAGAATTTTTTTTTTCTACTGCTTTTTTATAATTTTTATGCATTTTTTCTTCCCAATATCTATAGAAAATCGCGTTTGGATAACCTTAGCTCGTTAACATGTCACGCTCAACATGCGAAGTATAATGAAATTCATTGCGTGTCAGCGAATTCAAAAAAGCTAATTTTTCAAACTCCATTATTTAACCCTCTCTCGGTGATAGTATCATTTCAAGATTTTCTTTTCTTTCTTTCTTATTTGATTTATACCGCAGATACCCTGCACAAGGTGTCTTATAAAATGGACTGATGTATTTCAAAATCCAATAACATCTAGAAAGCAGTGATAGCTATTGGAGTTGGAAATGTGCGAAGTCAGGAATTTCTTTAACATGTTTTTTAGATTTTATTCCAAATATCATCAATAAGATGAAACTGCGCTATCTCAAGCTGTATGAAGGCTCAATATGTACTTGCAATTCCAAAACGCAAAATATTTTTATTTTACTATTTTATTGTATATGTAGATGTTTTCTTCTTAAAGATGAGATAAAACATTATTCAATTCGATAATATTTCCATCTTCTTTAACTCATGTACGTATATTCATGTATAAAGCAATTTTTTTTTTTTTTTTGGAAAAGTTTATTTGGAGTAGATTATAATGTTTTATTTTCATAACTTACTTAAAAAAAAAAAAAAAAATAAATAAATAAATAAATTTACGAACAATGTGGATACAAACAACGTTGATGCATTTTTTAAAATTCTAACCAAAAAAAAGTTGATTAAAGTAAAAAATATATGCTAAAAGTGATTACAGTAAATGTAATGGCTTAAAAAAAAACTCTTTTAATAAAAATAGGCCTACTAGTTTCGTAAACATAATCGGTGTAATTTTCGAGATCAGTAATGATAAATTATTGATAACTATTTCCGAAAAAAAAAAAAAAAATGAAAAAGAAATTACAAAATACCTTCTCAAAAATGTTGCTTGATATTTGTGAAAATAGTTTAATTTATCATTATTGATCTTAAAAATCTCACCGATTATGTTTACGAAACTAGTAGACGTATTTATTAAAAGATTTGTTAAGTTTTATATTTATTGAAATTACTTTTAGCTTGTATTTTTTATTTTAATGGTAATAAGTGATTTTCATATATAATTTCGGATTGATTTTCTGCTTATTTTTAAGTCTACTGTTCGCTTAATTTATAAAAATGGTTAATGAGGCTAATTATTCTTTAAAATGTGGATTCCTGCTACAAAAGTTTATAAACTATTAAGAATTTGCTTAAAAGTTTGTTTCAATTAAATTTTGAGTTTTTATTTGAGAATAGTTAAAAATAAAGAAATGTTATTTTTGTTCAAGATACATACAAGGTTATCTGATACTGCATATGAGTACATAAAAAATGTCCAAAAAGTCATACCTCGACGACGCATAGTTTTCAAGAAAATGCAAAACAAAAGTATAATGTCACAAATTCCCTATAAGTTTGCAATACATCGCCATTATCTTGATCGAAAATTAAGTCCATAACTGTGCTACAATGCGCAGGAAAAGGGATAAATTATCACTATGTGAAGATTGCCGACAATTTCAAGTTGCTTCTTTTAAAAACGAGTCGAAGGACAACTGCTCATTTGAATATCGAATACATGTCAATACCGTTTATCTTTTTAAGGTATATTTAATGAGAAATACTACCTATTGTAGTCGTTACCACGGTGCGACATTTGAAAAATTCCTTCATATTTTTTCATTATATGAGCCCGAAGAACCCCAAACCACTTTCCGCATAAAAAGTTATGTATGCGAGTATATATATACATATATCTATTCAAAAGTGGCTAGATAAAATTGTTAACATAACTTTATTTTCTAATCTTCATTTGGTTTTTGTTGGTGAAATTAGTATTTAATTTTGAAATATACCTGCGCCTGTAGATCGAGCCGGCAGATTATTATTATTATTATTATTATTTGTTCTCCTTTCACAAGTTTATGCCTATAATTTCGTTTTTAAAAGTGGCAGATTGAAGCTGTCGTTAATATTCGCATAATGCTAATTTGCTGTGTTCATGCATACGCTGTAAAACATTTGTGTAACATTACTCCATAAAACTGGTGGCAGCAAAACTGCCACCAGTGTAATGGTGTTACTTTTTTTCACTTATATAATGGTGTAATTTAACCATATGTTACTGGTGTAACATTACATATTAGTGCAATGTTACACTGGTTATCTTTGCTAAACCGGTATTATCGGTTATTCCACCATAAAATAGGTGGTAACTTGGCCGACACCAACTTTATGGAGTAACGTTACACAAATGTTTTACAGTGTATTATAGATATTCATGAGCTTTATTTTCGAGTAGGATAATGGTAATCTATTACAACCTGCTAGAGAATTTGTGATGTCATTATTTTTAAAAATACTATACATATTTTTTAAATCTTATTTTTTATCTGTTTCGCAATTTCGCATGAGATTTAAAAAAGCTTATTTTCGTTGCTTCGGGTGTGGCGTCATACCTTTTGGTTTCGCATTTTCCTCGAAAACTAAACATTTTAGACGCATGGTTCTTTGGATTCTTTTCGTGTAATTTTAGCGACGATTCATGTTCGTAAAAGTTTGTACGGTGATATGTAAACACATTGTATTTAATTATTTTAAATAAGCAAGCCTTTTTTTTTTTTTTTTTTTTTTTTTTTTTTTTTTTTTTTTTTAGAATTTGTAAAGAAATTCCTTTTTAAATTTGTTTGCTGATTCCGTTTTACTTGGCATTTGTTTTCTAGTGAACCTGATCAATTAATTACCATCGAAACAGCAGGTATGGCTTTAATAATTGCCTGGTGGAAAACAAAGCTATTCTTTCATATAGTTGAACTATGTTTTAAAAACCCTAGATTTTTTAACTCAATTGTTATATGAAATTTTAAATGCATTTTTCTGGAAACTATTAAAAGAGGGACAAAGATATCATGACCACTATACCGTATCGATTTTATTTCCAATTTATTGTTCACGATATATGCACATTTTATTACCTCTTAAAAAAAAAAAAAATTAAAAAGTTATTTAATTGAGAACCTCTTTTAAAATTATGTTGTCCAGTCTTCTTGCCATAATAATAATAAAAAAAAATGTCGAAACAATGTATACATTTGAAATCAGATATAAAGATATCACTCCTAAAGAGTAAGTAATAAAATTTCCGATTGGGAAAAAGAGGCAATTTAGCAAGTGTTTTATGTCAGACATTTATCAAAACCCATTTCTTTTACTTTATTATCACTTTTACCTTTTGAAGCTATATCTTATCGTTATTTATGAAAATGTGTTAAAGTGACATTAAAGATAGCGTTCAAATATCGAGAAATTAACTACCATTTGGTGAATTTTAATACTTGTGCATATTAAATATGCTTGGAAAGATTAATGTTGGGCTTTAACTATAATGTATAATTATGTAAATATGTAGCATCTATAGTCATCGACTGGTTCTTCATCTGTCTGTCTAATATGTCCGCATATAACATCGCAAAAAGTACGCAACCGAATGGTATCAAATTTAACAGACATAATCGTTGCAGATCTTTTTTGAGGCATTTGAAATTTTACGAAAATCAAATCAAGATTTAAAAAGATGTTAATAAAAATTTTCTTTATTCTATTAAATCCCATCATAGGTATTAATAATTATAATTTATGTGATATTATAATTTATGGTATAAGGTATAAGGTATTATAATTTATGTGATATACTTTAATAAAGTAATGATTCTATCAGTTACCATGGTAATCTTTACTATTTTAGATGGAGTCAATTATTTCCGTATTACTAAATTTAATGTATGTAATTGTATCAAATTTTGTATTCATGCATTTTTGCATAACAATGCCACAACTATTGCATCAATATTTCTAAAACTAGTTATAGTACGAATGCACTTCATTTGCTATACTTGACGTACAATTTCCTATTTTGTTTATTTATATATTTATTGTCGTTTTGTAATTTACATGATAAAATGTTTTTTTTTTCTACTACAAGGCCTATGCAACAGATAATATCTAATGATTCGAGAGTTTTTTCAATGTTTCAATCAGTCCCCTCCCCCCCCCCCCCTAGCCAAAAAAAAAAAAAAAAAAAGATCTATAATAATAAAGAGAGAAGTTTGTGAGTGTGTCAGTGCTGTTTTGAAGAGACCGCTGCGCGTAGAGTTATAAGATTTGGAGGAAATTTACCTCAGTATATGAAGTTTTGCACTTAGAGGCCAGATTTTCGATTTTTTAGTAAGATTTTTTTAATTCAATTTTTAAGCGATTTTTAGCGTTCTTTTTATGATTCGATTAAATGTTTTCACATTAGTGAAAGGAATACGATTTCATTTTTTTAACCCGACATGGTAAATTTAGTTTTCTTTCCAGAAAAGCTTATTCGGAATTCGTGCAGTAATTTTTGAATTTTTAACAAATTTTTTAATTTTTTTTTTCATTTTGCATTTTGCAGATATTTTTTGACATTGATAAAAGAAAAAAAAAATTGTATCAAACTTTTAGCCTTATTTACTAAATTTTGTCTCCGACGATTTTTGAATTCCATCGATTTTAATGCGATTTTCGAAATTATTTTTAATGATTTTCGAAGTTTTTGTGCTTTTAGAATCAATTTTTTTTTTCATTTTTGTCAATATTATAGGTTTTTTTAATGCATCATGGGCTTATCTATTTTTAAATTGCCTCTAAAAAAAGGTGAAAAACATAAAATTAATGAATCAGTAATATCACGGACCCGGGCAACGCCGCCGGGCTAGTAAATAAATCAGCTAGTAAATAAATAATACAAAAGCTTATAACATAAAGTAAATGAAAACATTGCTTTGAATTTTTTTCTCTCCCAAAACAGCAGTGAAGATCCAGTCAATTATTACATTTTTAGCATCGAACTGACGATCTTCACAGGATGGAATTTCATCAGTTTGAAATCTTTGATGTATAATAACACGGTAAAACATCTACCAATGAACACAAACAACAGTTCCATCCCAAGCTTTGATTTTTCTACTCATAGATGAGTAGAGAAAATAAATTAACACAATTGGTTGCCTCAGCTGCCACCCAAGAGCCGCAAAAAAAACCCATCCATAAACGACATTATATTCACATACTACCAGCATCATTACTGAATGAATGGCGTATAAGGATGTGTATATGTGATTTGCTTTTTGTATATAAAAAAATTGACGAAAAGAATGAAGCCTTCGTTGAGCTTTACATATAGACTGGATGAACAAAGAAGGTAATTTGCGATAAAGATTCTAGGGAAAGCAGGAAAATGCCAAAAACTTTTTCCTACAAGTCACAAATTTTTTACTTATCTATCTAAATTCTAAAGACAAAAAATATCTGTGCGTAACGCATACGTCATTTTGCGAATGACAACTTGAAATTTGAAGGGAAATTTCGGTTTTGCAAATTGCAAACAATATAAATTATTTATTTATTTTTTTTTTATTCGAATAATCTTTAGGGAAAAAAAATCAATAATAAGATAATGAGTAAATAATTGAATTTATTTGGACAAAAATTTCAGTTAGAAAAATGTGTTTAAGTACGAGAAATACTGCTCATTTTAAAATGTATGTCATATAATTTGTCTATAATGAAATATCTTGAAGTTAAAATATTTATATTTTGTAAAATATTTTGTAGGGTCGAGGGGGAATATTAATGACACACAAAATTTCATTCTTTGGAACGTCCTGGATATCTGGCGCATTTGGCCAATAGAAGCTTCCCGTCCTTAACATAAAATTTATTTTAAGGATGTCATTATTTGTTTCTTCAATTAAACCTATTAAAAACAAATGTTGTAATTAGTAATATGAAAAAATAAAATACGTTGATAAAAATTTTAAATAATAATTTAATTCTAAATAAAAATTTAAAACTCCCCAGGAAACCAATTTTCATCATACACAACTGCAACCCAAGTTCCTACACAAATATGTTCACTTTCAGAACCAAGAGTTGATACTTCTTTATCTTTATAATCATTGGCCATATCCTTAAAACAGGGATATAAGTCCACAAACGACGGTTCTGAACAGTAATGTTGACATTTTTCATGTATGTCACATGTGAAACAGCTTAACGCAGGTGAAGTTTAACGTTTTCAAACTTGTTCCAAGGAGCTGATGCAATTTTAATAGATTTGAAATAGATGGTATCACTGCATCCTTTGGATTCAAGTCATCTACGGCATTAATATCTGCTTCAGAGATTCAGTTCTCAAATAAATAATTTGAAAGGGGACAGAAGTGACAGGGACAGTAGTGACAAAATTAAGAAAATTGCTTCTGTGTACAAATAGTAAGTTAGGTTTAGTAAGACTGCAATATGATATTTTGTACTAAGCAAAAATATGTTATAACATGACAAAATAATAAATAAATAAAAACAATGACAAGGACAGTTTAAGTAGGGGACAGTAGTGACAAGTAATAAACATATTCTTACCTTTTTATCCATTTTGTAGCTTGTAACTATTTTTGAAGTCCATAGAATTGTGTCATGAGTTTTTTGGGGCAATTAAGAGAGTCCTTCTACTAAATGCACCTGTTCACCGAATTTTATCTGGCCACCTGGTAGTCACTTTAGCAGTTTTATTCAAGGGGACAATAGTGACATAAAAATTAGGGAACAGTGTTTCTCTGACTCAGAATAAATATAAAACTATTTTTAATTTGCAATAAAAATACATTATTATGTACTTTGGAGTATAAAGTTTTATTTTGGATAGTAAAATTGTTAAAAATAGTTTGTCATTACGCTTAAAATTGTTTTAGAAGATCAATATATGAGGTGAGGGACAAGGGACAGAAGTGACAAATTGAATATTTAAAATACTATTACAGTAAAATTTATAGTTATTTCCTTGAAAATACCTTTTGAAATTGTAGAAATACATTACAAAATACATTTAATGCTAAAAAAACTACATGAATGACAAAAAAAAAAAAAAAAAAAAAAAAAAAAAAAAAAAAAAAAAAAACATATAACTCTAAGGGACAGAAATTACCCACTTATTGGAGAATCACCCAAACTGCAAATTTTTAAATTTCTGAACATCGGAAATTTTCAATTTTTACACCATCGTATAGGAGGAAAATGTGCCTTTAAATGCAATTTGTTTAAAAACTGTATCTTAATTTATTTTTAAGATTTTTTTTTTTTTTTTTTTTTTTTTTTTTTTTGTAGTTTTTAATACAGTTTTTGTAATCGTGGTAACAAAAGTACTCCATTTTTATTAAAAGTAAAGAGAAACAACAACAGCAGCAACAAAACAGATTACTTTATCTTTTCATTGCTATTTTCTCATAAATGTGAAAAAAAAATTGAAATTAAAATACGTACTATTTCAAGAATATCGTCTGTTATAAAACTTGGTGAATTTTGGTTTTATTTCGGTTTTATTCATCAATTAAATGATATTTAGTTTATTATAAACTTACTTTACACTCGATGTAACACTTTCTCTTTGCAAAAATACATTTAAAAAATAGTTGTGTGATTTTCAAAAATTCAAAAGCTTAAAACATAAAGCAAATGAGAACTTTGCTTTGAAATTATTTTTTCTCTCCCGAAACAGCAATGAAGATCAAGTCAATTATTACATTTTTAACATCGAATAGACGATCTTCACTGGATGGAATTTCATCAGCTTGAAATCTTTAATGTATGATAACATGGTAAAACATCTACCAATGAACACAAACAACAGTTCCATCCCAAGCTTTGATTTTATACTCATAGATGAATAGAGAAAATGAATTAATGCAATTGGTTGCCTCAGCTGCCACCCAAGAGCCGCAAAAACCTCAAGCATAAACGACATTATATTCACATACTACCAGCATCATTACTGAATGAAAGGCGTATAAGGATGTGTCATGTGTATGTGTATGTGTGATTTGCTTTTTGTATATATATAAAAAAAAAAAAAAAAAAAAAAAAAAAAAAAAAAAGATGAAAAGAATGAAGCCTTCGTCGAGTGTTACATATAGATTGGATGAACATAGAAGGTAATTTGCGATAAAGATTTTAAGCATAAAAATGTCAAAAACTTTTTTTTTACAAGTTACGAATCTATCTATCTAAATTATAAAGACAAAAAATATCTGTGCGTAACGCATACGTCATTTTGCGAATGGTAACTTGAAATTTGAAGTGAAATTTCGGTTTTGAAATTTTTGCTATTGCAAATTTTCAATTTTTACACCATCGTATAGGGGAAAAAATGTGCTTTTAAATTTGTTTAAAAACTGTATCTTAATTTATTTTTAAGATATTGTTCTCTCTCTCTCTCTCTTTTTTTTTTTTTTTTTTTTTTTTTTTTTTTGTAGTTTTTAATACAGTTTTTGTAATTGTGGCAACAAAAGTACTTTATTTTTATTAAAAGTAAAGGGAAAAAATAATAACAACAACAACAAAACAGATTACTGTATCTTTTTGTTGCCATTTTCTCATAAATGTGAAAAAAAAAAAATTGAAATTAAAATACGTACTATTTCAAGAATATCGTCTGTTATAAAACTTGGTGAATTTTCGTTTTATTCATCAATTAAATGATATTTAGTTTAATATTTAGTTTAATTTATATTAAAATAGTTGTGTGAATTATTTTGAAAAATCAAAAGCTTAAAACATAAAGCAAATGAAAACTTTGCTTTGAACTTTTTTCTCTCTTACAAAACAGCAGTGAAGATCCAGCCAATTATTACATTTTTAGCATCTAACTGATGCTCTTCACTGGTTGGAATTTCATCAGCTTGAAATCTTTGATGTATGATAACACGGTAAAACATCTACCAATGAACACAAACAACAGTACTATCCAAAGCTTTGATTTTCTTCTCATAGATGAGTAGAGAAAATAAATTAACACAATTGGTTGCCTCAGCTGCCCCCCAAGAGCCGCAAAAAAACCAACCATAAACGACATTATATTCTCATACTACCAGCATCATTATTGAATGAAAGGCATATAAGGATGTGTGTGTATGATTTGCTTTTTGTATATATATAAAAAAAAAAAAAAAAAAAAAAAAAAAAAAAAGATCAAAAGAATGAAGCTTTTGTCGAGCGTTACATGTACAACCCTTGGCAAAAAGTTTCCGATCACTGTTATGAAGTTTATGAGTTTTGTATTTCGAAGCGCATACTTCGCGATTCAAGAGAATAGGAACGTTTTGCAATATGCCAAATAAAAGAAAGAATGTTAAAATATAAATAAAAAGTGAATTCAATATTGCAATCATATAATTTATAACAGGGCCGTAGCAAGGTGTTTTGAGGCCCCCCCCCCCAAAAAATATAACTTTGGGCCCCCCTCCCCTCCCCCACTTTCAGCTGAATTTAAAAAAAATATTTATATTGAAGTTTCCAATGAGTTTCAAATTATATTAATGTAATAAACAAATTTAATAATTATCATAAGTATTTTAAATCATTATTAAAATTATTATAACATTCATAACTCTGCACAAATATGAAATAAATATGCATTGCTTAAATTAACCCGTGGCAAAATGCTCGTGACACTGTGACGGGCGTCGCAGACTTTTAAGGACACCTGCAGACTCAGCAATGCCACGGACGTGCTATTGCGCTTAAATTATACAAAAAATCGGTCATGGGGCACAAAAAATAGCTCTTTCCTGTGGGACGCGTAATTTCGTCGCAAAATAAGAGCGATTTCATCCAAAGATCGCGAGAATAAACGCAAATTTTATCAAAACATCGCGAAAAAACGCCAGATTTCGTCAGAAAATCCCTCAAAAGCAGATTTCACCAAAAACTTGCAAAAAAAGGGCAAATTTTGTTAAAAAAAATACCCCAAAAACGGCACATTTCATAAAAAAATCTTGAAAAAAAGACAGGTAACGTCAAAAAATTGCGAAAAAACTACAAAATTTTGTCAAAAAATCTCGAAAATAAAGACGGATTTCGTCAAAAGATCGCGAAGAAAATGAAAATTTCGTCAAAGGCACAAGGGAAAAAAAGAAAGATATTGCTGGAAGTGGATTTTTCTGTTTTATTATTATTATTATTTTGTAAGTGATGGAAACAATTTACACATACACATGCATATTACCATAATTAATTAGCACTACAATAGCAGAAAAAATATATTTATGTAATACGTTGCATTTTGCAGACTATTTTTGAAAATATTATTAGCGTTGCAGACATTTAAAGATAGTTCTCCCTCCGGGCTTAAAGATAAATTAACAATGTTAAAATAAAATTTGTCTAAAACAATTTTACAAATAAGCAAATAATGCTAAGATTTTATTATAAAGTATAGAAAATAAATAAATTATATAAACACATAATTTTAACAGTTCTCTACTTAAGAGGCTACTTCAGTTACGCGAAAAGACCCATTCTCTAATGCATGGAAGAATGGAATGGAATACTATGAAAGAAATTTATATCTCAGTTGCATTTCAATAGTTTTAAATGATTTTTTTTCACTGGATAGCTGAGATCAATCTGTATGCAGATTTTTTTCACCTTTTTTTATTTTGTTTGCAAAGTTTTTTTTTTTAAGAGGGTGCTTTAATTTTCGAAACCGGTTTTAAAAATGAAAGTGACCTCATTAAAATTATGTGTAAATAAAACTGAAAAAGCAAAAAACAGCCCGTATACAGATCGATCTCAGCTATCCTCAAAGAGCACCGATTAACCAAATTCATTGCATAACCAAGTATTGAATGACAAAGAATTTACAGAAACTGACTTATAAAAATTTTACAAGTTTCTTTTTAATATTAATTTTTTTTAAGTAACAATTTATATACATTTTTCCCCTTTTAAAATGTGAAATGCTAGTAGGTTTCAAGACAATTATAAACTCTAGTTCATGCCGACTTTTTCTTAAAATAAATAAACAAAAATATTTTTAAAATAAGTGGGCCATTTCTTGTCAGTTTCAGTCACGTTTTTACTATTAAATTAAAACTGACTATCTACATATTATACACATTAAAAAATACTAGTACATCGAACCCCGGGTTCCCGGGTCACAAAGTAAAGGTAAAAGGGTTTTTTTTTTTTTTTAATTAAAAAGTCTAACAAAATTTTCCTACGTAATATGCTTTTTAAACTGCCAACTAATTCCAAACAACAATTTTATATGAAACATATTAATTATGCAATTATATAAAGCTTTAAAAATTATCGGTACTTCCGTATTAGACGCAAGATAGAAGTTATTAGCCAAACCTTTTGCCAAAGAATAAAATTGCATTCGTTCAGTTTTTAAAACCAACTAAGAAAATATGGCACACAGATATTCTTTAAAATACATTTTTGTTGTTGATTGATGTATCTTTTGTAAAATAAGTTTACAACGAACTAAAAGTCATTAAATTGATAGCTAAAAACGAAATAAAATCAACAAAATTCACTGGGTTTTATAACCGACAATATTTTGTCATAACAGGTTTTTAATTGCTATTTTTTTCAGTTGCTATAAAAAATTGGCAACTAAAATATACAGTGATCTGTTATTTTCTATGGAGAAAAGAGATAAATGCAGGCGCAGTATGCGATTAAAATGATTTGAATGGGCGTTATTCTTCCAATTTAAGTCTCTTATTCAGCCCAAACAAAACAATCTCGTGGAACAGAGACCGAATTCTTTAACATCAATTTTTCTCTAACTGAAAAAATCTGATTATATTTTAGCATTCTAAAATAGCATTTCATTGTATTTTGAATTGAAACTGTACCGCTAGAAGTTTTCCTTTTTTGCGAAAGCACGCGGTTGTGTTTGATGCAACGCAGCAAGTTTCAGTTACATTTTTGATGTCATCTCCAGTCACCAAATTGCATCTCTATTCTTTTTTTTTTTTTTTTTTTTTTTTTTTTTTTATATATATAACTCTATGGCTATTTTTTCTTTATTTCCCACATAAATGCGATATTCAAGTTGCCACCATCAGAGAAGTTGAACTAAAAACTACAAAAAAATTAATAACTCAAAAACAAATTGAAATACAGTTTTCTAACAAACTGCATTTAAAAGTGCATTTTTTTTCTCTATACGATGGTATAAATGTTGAAAACGTGCTATGTCTAGAAGTTTAAAAATTTGCAATAGCGAAAATTGCAAAACCGAAATTTCACCGGAAAGTGTTGCCATTTAAAACATGACGTATGCGTTACGCACAGATACGTTTGGCCTTTATTATATAGATTTTATTTTTTCCCCTCTTTTATTTTTTCTCCCCCTCCCCTCCCCTCTAAATTACCATTTTCATTTGACAAGTACGCATCAACTATTAGGCTCCAGATTCCCAAATAGGTTGGACAACGGTGTCCAAGTTGGCAGAACATTTTACTCATAGCATTTGGTTACAGGACTCAGGCTATTTGCCGGCTAAAATTCCGTCATGTACGCTAATGGCGCCTGGTGCATGTAAAATCCGTCGTGGGTGCAAAGTCCTCCAAGTTACCTGTGAATTATACCTCTGGAGGTGCCTTGCCAGGTGAAGGTCTCGTCATCGGATCAAGGTTCTAAATTACGAGACCAAATTGAGTAGCCATTTGCAATACATACAACAGGATATAACGTTAAGCAACCGTCAAAACAAAGTATGCTAGACTGAGAAGCAAGTACTGCAGATGTGATGAAGCGCGAAGCGAAGGAATCATGTTTTTTGCCGCTACGCGGCATTTAGGCGGTCACCCGCCCCGATACCAGGTATCTAACCGGTTAAGCTGAGGTAACTCGGCAGGTAGGGGCCTGGTCATCGGTTAGAAAGAAAGAAAGAGCTCATTAAGAATTAGAAGTAGAGGAAGGCCGACATCAAAGAGGGGGGGGGGACTATCAGTCCTATTATCCTATCAGTTGTTTTTTTCATTTACTAAATCCATTTTTCGTATGTTTAAATTATTCGAAATTTTACCATGCAAATTTCGATTAAATAACGTTTTTACTATTAAATTAAAACTGACTATCTACATATTATACACATTAAAAAATATTTTATTAAATACATAATTATACGTAACCAATTAATTTTGTAAAAGACATATATGGAATTACACTTGAGGATATTTGAACTTCAAAATATTTCTTATGTTTTACAAATTGCAGCATAGTAAGAAAAAATATTTCATAATAAAAAAACTATATATGTTTTACTCTGATTGAATTTATTGAATTGAAAATTAGCTTTGAAAAGTAAATTTTCAGGGGCCCTTTGTATTTTATTGGTAAGAATGGGCTTTATGGGTCTGTGAGATTATTTAGCATCACGGAAAAAAGAAAAAAAGAACGAAAGAGCATAGAAAAATTTAAAATAGCACAATTTCTTATTGTGACATGAATTTAGAACTCTAGATTTTCAAGGAAATAAGACTATAAATTAAATGAGAATTTACTTATCACTTGTTAACAAACGAAATAGTAGTTTAACATATGAATGCAATGGAATCGGAAGTTGACGCAGGGAATTTTTCTTGGATCCCATTTTGTGAAAAATAAAGTTATTTTTATGAAATTTATTGTATTTTGTAATGGAATTTGAATTCCAGTTATTGAAATTCGCATCAAACATTTATTAATAATAACTTATTTAAGTCTATATGCCAAATTTCTCAATTCTGATGAATTTGTTTCCTTTGCAAAACACATATTTTAAAACCTAACAGTATAAAATTAATTAGAGTATATTTTTATGGAATAGAATTTTGTGAATGGTGTGATTTATTAAAAAGAATTTTGTGAAGGAGCCCTAATAAAACGCTTAAATGGAAAACATGTAAATGAGAAATGTGTGTTATTAAAATATGCTCTATTAGTATACATATATTTTTCCAAGCTGTGCAAAATTTTCTAATACTTAAAATTTTTAATAACTGCTATATAAATTACATAAAGTAATAAATATGACTTACCAGATTAGTATAGGAGTAGATCTTTTTTCCTCCAGATATACACTTAATTTTATAAATACTATACTATGCGTATTACTAAAATAAATCAGAAAAAAAACATACGAAAATCCACATCTGAAGTGCTGTGTTGTTTACAAACATGTACTTGTATGCATTAGCGGGCTGCTAAAGTACTTGAATAGGCCAGTACTCCCTTCAAGGTCAAGGAATCCGGTTACTACTAAGTAACTAAGCTGTTAACTTTTAAGGGGATTCTCTAGATGTTATTTGTGTCACCCACGTCGTGAAATCGGTGTCAAAAATGACCCATCTTCTAAGAACAGAATATTCTGGTATTTCAAAAGAAAACACCCTTTTGTCGCTAGCAGCTTTATACAAGAACCGGCTTTCTTCAGAGTCGATCCGATGACCGGTACTCTTTCCTTATCTTTCTTAGTTCCATGCAAAAACCCATGGTCAAAAAGCGAGGGGGGAAAAACGAGTAAAAAAATAAGGATTTTCAGTTTCTTGGTTTCTGCGTTTTTGAAATCTAAACAAGGTTTTTAGTAAAAACAGGGCCCCGTTAAGGCTACGGGGGGGGGCGGAACAAACATCATTCTGGACACCCCCCACCCTCTATCTATCTGTAATTTTTTTTCTTATTTTTTAAATAGTGTAGAAGTGGCAAACACTAAAAATAAAAAACACATTGCACACATGCATAAATTTTGTACTCACATCTATATACAAGATATCCCAAAAAATTGGTCACAACTTTATTTAAAAATACTAATTTGATAATTATAGAAAAATGATAGATTGATTGAGATAAGTATTTTTTTGCGAATTTTTACTTTGCTTACCTACGTACATTACAGGATGTCTAAAAAAGAAGGCTCAAAATTGGACATAACAGTTTTAACTTTCTTTCTTTCTAACCGATGACCAGGCCCCTACCTGCCGAGTTATCTCAGCTTAACGGGTTAGATACCTGGTATCGGGGGTGTCGACCGCCTAATTGCCGCGTAGCGGCAATAAACCTGATTTCTTTGCTTTGCATACCATCATTTCTGCAGTACTTGCTTGTCGTTGAGCATACTTTGTTTCGCCTGCTAATTAATGTACATCCTGTTGTTTGAACTGCAAATGGCTTCGCAAGATAGTCTCGTAATTTAGAGTCTTGATCAGAACAGTTTCGTTACGAGGAAACATTAATAAAAATTTTCTTTTAATAGCTATAGGATACTATGTTGTTGTAATCAGGGCCTGGCTAAGTCACGGGCATGCAGAGCAACTGCATCGGACGTGGGGCCCCTTCAATAGGGGGCCCTCAAGGGCAAATATAATTTTTTTGTTAAGGCTAATAAAAAATGGCCAAAAATGACAAAAATTCCTTCTTTCTTTCTTTCTTTCTTTATTTTTAGCTTTATTGGGGCTCTTTTCTCATCTCTCCTCTGTTTTGTAACCCCATGCCCCTCTCCCTCCCCTGAATCTAACAGTTACATCACAGCTGTATTTACGTTTTAATGGCTCACATTTAGTCTTATATTTCTATAACAGAAGAAAAAAAATGTATTCGATAATTTCTTAAAGTTATCTTTTTTGTGCTATTCTGCATACAAATGCGAATAGACAACTAGTATAAAGGTTAGTTTTAGACACTTTAGCATAATTCAAGAAAAAATCCAAAAGCTGGAAAGGGGCCCCCCCACAATCTAAGTCGGGCCCTGGTTGTGATAAAATTTTAATAATTTGTTTTCTAATGATATAGTTTGTTTTCTGCGTATGTGGAGGGAACACTGGAAGCAGAGAGGAAAAGGAGAACAACATTCCCTTCCTAAATGTTTGAAAACGTATGAATTTCGGTCACTTTAGGCACATTTTAAGCATTTGGCACTCTTTAATGAAAATCCTCATTATTGGGGGGGGGGGGGGGCTTTAAAAAAGTGCACCTGAGGAAATTGCCTGGCGGGCCCCTGAATAAGAAAATGAGAATTTGAAAAAATAAAAACATCAAAAGAAGTGTTTTCTTACATTTTCAAAACAAATAAACATCGGTAAAAAAGTCGATAGAATCGATTAGGGGGCCCCCTGACTTCGTCGGCCCCCCCCCAAATGGGGGGTATGGGGGGCGGTCGCTACGGCCCTGATTTATAATTATAATGAAGGCAAAAAAGTTTCTTCGTGAGAAAAAAATATCCGATCAAGATGGAAGTTGGAAAATAGTAATCGATCACTGAGGAAAAAAGTTTGAAATTTGCATATTGAAGATAGATTAGAGTGCCTGCGCATGCGTATGATATATGAATCCTATTTAAAAGAAGAAATCCTCCAGTTGCGAGATCAAAAGCAGCTCTGAAGTGCTGGAAAATGACTCGTGTGAAAAACCTGTCTCGCGATTTAAAAATCCGCATGATTTAATTATTAGAAGAAGTATATTCACAATGGAAAGTGGCTTATTTATGAAATTGTGCTCAAAGTACAGTATGCGATATTTGGAAAAAATATCAGTTGACTAATAGCGTGGAAAATTTACCTCGAAGTGGACGACCACGAATGTCAATACCTAGGAAGGAAAAGAAAACTTGTGAAAATATCAAAAAGAAAGCGGCGAGCAACCTCAAAACAACTTGATTCCGAATGGTCTAAGTATAACGTAAAGGCATGTGACTGCAGTACGTAATCATCTAAATGTAGAAAGATTTAAATCTTGTAAAATTAAAACAAAATCTTACATGATAAATAAGCGTAGAAAAGAGCGCCTGCAATGATGTAAAAAAACATGTGCACTAGCCATTTGATGCATGAAATAAAGTTATTTTTAGTAAAGAATTTCGCACATCTATCGGTAAAAGTGATGACTGTGGAACATTTGTTTGGAGGAGAGTTGGTGAAAAGTTCAATGATAAGTGTATCAATACGAAAATTAAATTTTCACCTGCATTTGCAGTTTGGAGTTGCATTACATCACAAGGCGTCGGCAAGTTGTGTATTGTGTTAAGTACAGTAAACTTTGAAGTTTACATTGACATTTTAGTGGATTTTTTTATTACCAGCATCGATCAATAGTACGGAAATCAAAATGACTTCTTATTTCAAGATGACAATTAGCTCCCCAACGCACCAAATCAATGAAGAAATTTCTACAAAATGTAGGTAATATACCAATTCAAACCATGACGTGACCGCCCAATAGTCCGGATCTTAATCCCATCGAAAATATCTGAAATATATTAAAAAGAAAAATCGATTTTCGATGAATTACAAATACCATAGAACATACGTATAGCTATAAGGGAATGCTGGGGTGAAGTTGCTCCGAATGAGTGTAAAAATCTTAATGAGTCCAGTCCACCAACAATTTCGACTGTCATCCGAAATAAAGGTGGATTTACGAAATGTATAATTACAGTGATCGTTTACTTTTTTCCAAAGCAAAGCATGATCGGATAATTTTTTCTTTGGTGCCTAAATTTCAATCACAATTTTTCTGTTTATAAATTGATGAATGGTGATTTTTCTTTATTGCATAGTGTTGTTCATTATATGTAACACAAATGTATTATCGCTAATAGTCGTTTCATTTTTTTATGTAGTGAGATTAAATAATCTTTTCTTACAAAAGATGGTAGTGTTGATGTAATGATCGGAAACTTTTTGCCAAGGGTTGTAGATTGGATGAACAAAGAAGGTAATTTGCGATATAGATTCTAGGGAAAGCAGAAAAATGTCAAAAACTTTCTTTTTGCACGTTACGAATTCTTTATTTTAATGATAGTTTAAAATAAAAGACGTGTGTACTTCCGAATATATTTCCTTTGTCAAATATAGACAAAGGACGAAAAATCCGAAATTAAAACTAACATAATAATAATAAATAAATAATAACAACTGTTGTGCGGGTGTTGTTTTTAATGAAAAACAAAACTAAACATTCGTTTTTATATTTAATCAGCGTTTCCCCTCGGGTCCACTTATATAGAATGTAACTCTTACAAATCAAAATTTCAATTTTACATTTTTTTTAATATAATTTATTTGATGTAGCTCCCATCAAAATCTATTTAGTTCATCTTTTTTTAAAGGAAAAAAAAACTAATATTTCAAATATCAGGTTATATCTCAGAAACGTAAAACAATTTGTGATACATTAAAACCTTCACGTTCCCGGGAAGAAATATGTAATTAACAGTACAAGTTGCTTTAAAATCCATTCATCAGAATCATTTAAAAAGCCTATTCTTCGGTAATAGAATTCATCTGATTATAGAGCTTTCACCCATAACTCTTATAAGCAATTTAGAAAGATATGTTATATAGTAAAACATTTCCTGTAAAATTGCATAGCTAATGCTGCAAATCCTATTTAATCAAACTCGAGCTATAAATCGAATGAACAAAATTTCCCTTTGCTTTTCATATATATATATATTAGTAATAATATAGCTAAGTTCTTTCAAACTTTTTCACATACATTTTATTATTTGAACTATGAAAATTTGACTTTCTTGAATGATTAGTCTTGCGGAACGTCCATCGTTCATCATTACTACATAAATTTTCTACAATTATATGAAATATTTTAATATCGCATGTACATCATACCAAATTCAGCAAATAAGGAAAAGGCATGTTTACAAACAAACACTCCCGCTAACAATCCACCTTTTTTTTTTTTTTTTTTTTGTCTAGTACTGTTTTGAAGGATTAATTAGGCACATTCCTTATTACCCATATAATAATCAGGCTGACAAAACTTTTGTCTGTAGCATAAACAGCGGGAAGTTGTGACCTCAGTGGCGTTAACTAACTTTCTTTAATAAAAGTTTAATATCCATAAAAATTTTTGATGAATTTTTTAATTGCATCAATTTTTGCACTTACTAACAAGGATTCAAAACCAACAGAGTGAGAAAATGACCGAGATGGAACTCGAAATCGAGTCATTGACATAGCGCAGCAATGTTCTACTTACTGAGCTGCTCGGATGATATACATCCTGGCACCCCTCATTCTTTATTTCTAACCGATGACCAAATCCCTGTCTGTCGGATTGTCCCAACTGAACGGGCTCGATACTCAGCATCGGGGAGGGTGATCACCTAATTGCCGCGCGCGCGCGTGTGTGTGTGTGTGTGTGGGGGGGGGGGGGGGGTGCTGGAGACTCCAACCTGACTTCCGCTAGAGATTCGGTTGTTCGGGACGTGGGTCGGGATCTTTGAACATGGTTTCAGCTAGAGAGTCGCAATAACGGAAGAAAAGCTAAAGAATCACGGATGTTAAAAATGGTTAAAAAATAAATAAATAAATAAAATGCGGGCATCACAAGGCCTAATCTCCACCGAAAACAGCAATCATTTTCCTATTTAGAAAAAAAATATTTATTTATATCATCAAAGTCGGGCACATTTAAGAGTTTCGGTTCAAAGTGCTTATTTTCTGATTTATTTTTAAACTCATTTTTGCTTTCAAATTCATCAAACTGGTAAATTGTCTTATTCTGAAAGTACTCAAGGTGCAGTAATTGTCAATTCTTTGATAAATGTAGAAAATATTGTAAAAAAAAAAAAAAAAAAAAAAAAAAAGGCCTTTTGAATTGATTTTTTTGAATCGGAAGATTAGGGAACGAAAAAAAGGATCACACTGAGAAGGTAATTGTTTATAAATCAAGTTCTAATGAATTGAGTGTAAAATAACATCACACGGCACCTTATACGTCCCTTCAAAAATCCCCTCAGCAAGTTCATGTTTCTACTTTTAAAAAATGTGTCTGAAATTGTATCAGAAAATTTCGAGCTGTTAAAGGTGGAAAAGCGTTTTTTCGAATACACTCTTTAAAAAAAATTGTATAAAATATGGTTTTAAATATACCTTGGATGTTCCCCCAACTTTAATCAATCTTACAAATCTTGGTTAAGATGCAATTATTATATCATTCTTATTCCTAATTTTCAAAGAGTTGGCTTATTAGAAAAAGGAATTTCATTTGTTGAAACACGAATCTATGGATCAAAAACATACAAATACGCATTCTTTACAAATATACTTCCATAAATGAGATTTATTTATCATTTTTGTTGCCTGTCTCATTTTTCATATTACAAAGCTACGGTGCAGAGTCAGTGCAACTACACGCGAGGCTTTGGCAAAGATATTAGTGATACATATAACGTAACCACATACTGCAATACTGTATTAATAAAACTTATTTTTTAATTCCATATATTGTTGAAAAATATATAATATCGGTAATAAAATGCAAAAAAAAAAAAAATATCCCTACTTTGTCATTGATTAAGCAAATTATTATTTTCTATTTCTCGTAACCTTCAATCCTTTACAATATTTCAAATATTTATTTTTTACATTCAAGATTTCTTTCAAGAACATCAAACCTATGTGTCCCCAGTAATTATACCTGTGGCTTCCGGTAATAACCAGGTCAGGCACATTTTTAATATTTTGAGTAATTAACGTTTAAAGTTTTCAAAAATGTCTTTTTATCATTGCTTTTATAAAATAGATTATATCTTAATAATTCTCACTACATTTAATTAGGATATAAGAACCTCTTTTTTTGCCAAAATAGTTATATAAAAATGTTTTTATTAATTATTATAATTATTAATTATTTTTAATTATTATAATTATTAATTATTATTAGTTTTAATTAATAATTACAATTGAATGTAGTGAAAATTATTAAGTTCTAATCTATTTTATAAAAGTAATGATAAAAAGACATTTTTGAAAACTTTAAACGTTAATTACTCAAAATATTAAAAATGTGCCTTACCTTATTATTACCGGAAGCCACAGAATTATAGACGATTTAAAGAAATAAATAGAAATCTTATCTGGTTATTACCGTTATTTTATGCTCTTACCCGATTATTACTGTTTTTTCAATTTTTAAATGGAAATTTATAGTCGCCCTGTGACGGGAAGCATTCGATTTTCATTTTTCAGTACTATGTCAGATGAAAGTACTCTTTTAAAGCTACATTTTCCCAAATTATCTCAATTTTTTCAAAAATGTGCCTTACCTGGTTATTACCGGAAGCCACAGATATTAACTTTGCCGATAAGTAATAAGGTTAATATTAATTTTCTTCTCCCAAGGAAACATTTAAAAACAAATCTATATTAAAAATATTTTATACACAGGAAACGTTATTTTATTTCCGATTGTACAAAGCAATTCGGACACCCTAACAAAACCTCAATTGGCGATGGCCCTGGACAATCGTCCCGTTTGGCCGATGGTAGTCCCCGCCCTCTGTATGGTAATAGTGGTAATGCAACTTTACAAAAAATATGTCGCATGATGCGCCAATGAATCACGAGGAAATCAACTTATTAAATATAATTTTTTCTCTCTCCAATTTCATAATTTTATTTGTACCATAAACTTTTGTCTTTAAATTTCAAATAACTGTGTTGTTATCTCAATTGCTTCAAAACGTTTTTTTTACATATTCGGTGACAAGTTTAAATCAATCAAAAATATAAGAAATTAAATTCAATAATCTTATATAAATTTGAAGCAATAAGATGCATTTTAAAAAATATAACCAAAATAATCGTTTATCCTATTAAAATTTATAGAGAACAAACTTTTATAAATGAATTTTTTTAGATACTTATTTTAAATTTTCTGTTCTTTAAGAACATTTTAGAGAAAACTTATCGTTTACAAACTACCAAAACAAGACTGTTAAGTACTCTACATAACAAAAAATTCTAAGTTAATTACTTAAAAATATTAAATTTGTCTATAATCAACAATAATATAATGAATGAAATGAAACTTCTTATTTTCTACGTAAAATGGGGTTTATTTAACATTAAATCAAACATATCTTTATAGAACAGCATACAATAAATTCGGCTCATTAGTGTATAATAGATGTTAAAAACTTTCAATATATAAATTATGTACTACTTACAATATGAAGTAGAATTAATTTGCTACAGTTTCGAACAATACAACTTGTTCATCATCAGGGAACATTAAGAGACAAAATTAACATGTTATAAAATATATATGATACAATACTAAAAGCAAAATCCCGTCTTTACTCCTGATGAGCTAAACTTATTGCATGTTGTATTATCAAACAGTGTAATTGGTAATATTATAATATCGTTATAGAATGCATGCCTTTAATCTAATCTGGTTATTGATTACTTTTCTTTAACGTAGTGCTTAACGTAACGTTTTGCTTTATTCCCAGAATAAAGCAAAAACAAGAGAGGTTGTATCCATATATTCATTGATTAGTGTCAATATAGAATACACAATATGGGACGTACTACTACATTTGGATAAAACCCCTCTTTTTTTTTTTTTTTTTTTTTTTTTTTTACTTCATTTTGGGAGCAACGGATTTTGTGCTTATTCTATAGACGATCACTTTTAGAATTTTCAAGCCATGATTTTGAGACTTTTACAAAATTTCTCTATACATTTAGCTAAATAACATGCAAATGAAATTTTGATATTGTTGACGCATACGCAGTGAAAAATATTTTAATAAACCTACTCATTTTTCATACAATTTTCATCATTTTTTAAATTCTGATTACAAGATATTGTGTGCAATGTGGTTTGTCATATTTTCAGAAAAAAAAAATATTACTTTATATTAAGAATTCTGCAAATTATAAGCAAAAATCTTGGAAAAATTTGAGACTGTTTTTATAAAAACCTTAATTTTTCTACGAGTATACATGCTAATGTATACACAAAAATAAACACAGTTTATTACAATAACCCACTTAATCATAATCTACAGTTTGAGTGCTTTTGCTTCATTAGTTTTGAGAGGGTTATCCAAAAGATATTCATTCTTTTTTAATTTGTTGACGGTCCCTTATGGAGTTTCGGGAAAAAATCTTCACGAAAATGTATGAATTGTACTATTGTGTTTACATACTTAAAGTTTCAGGATAATTCCACAAGCATTTTTCTAGATATTTAACTAAATGTCTAAAATTGCTAGTGGACGGTCATCTTTGAGTGTAGTGTAGTAGAGAAATGGAAAAAAAAAAAAAAACTCGATAGTTTTATGAGAAAGAAAATTTTAACTATGCCAAAAGAAACTTAAGTACTTTTGAATCTATGAATATTATGAGAAATTTGTTGCAGAAGACAGGAGACTCCTGGGCGGTCAACCCCATGGATTTAAAGCCGGGGCTGTCTCTAAAGGCCAGGAGGAAGGATCTGTCTATTCTCAAGTAAGTCTGTGAAGGACAGACAGAAAAGAATTCCTGTTTGTTGAATCTTTTAAGGTTGTTCTTAATCAGAAAGGCAACTTTATAACATAAGTTTTGATTTATTTTTGTTCGGAAATGCATGAAACTAGCAGGTATTGTTATTTAGAAACTGTCTAATTGCACTCATTTTTCTGTTTTTTTTTTTAAACGCAATAGATTTTTCATGACAAGCCTTCAAACTTGACGTTTTTGAACACTTTTTCCGACGAAAGTAGAAAAATTGGTCGAAAAGCAGGAGAAAAACGGACGATCACGTGATCGAAATAGCTTATAACTCAATAGGTAATTTTATTTTCATAAAATGGAAAACTAAGTTCGATTCGAAATTGATTCCATAATCAGGCTTTCCAATTTTATATCTTTCTGTTAAAAAATGAATTTTAAATGTGTGAAAACGTTTTACGCTTGTTGAGCGGAGCAGTTGAGGATAACCTTAAAGATAAATTGTTTCCTAATAGCATCAAAATTTGGGAGTTTACAGATGGAATATTGAATATCATAATTAAAAAATGTAATTTTTTATGTTATTTAAATAGGCATTGTATGTATACATATATGAAGAGAAGCTCATTGATCACTGCCTAGATAGGTATTTAAAGTTGAGGGGTTTTTTTCTTAAAGATATTTATTTTAGGAGAAAAAGTTGTCGACTCTGTAACAAGGAGAAATTTAGAGCTCTTCTCAGAATAACTGAACAACTCTTGTATTGCAGGTAAGGTTTAAATGAATTAGTCTTAAACATTTTGTTATATTTACTCTTATGCTTGTATTCACTAACTACTTCGAGCCCGAGTTATACCTTAAATCTTGGTCTAACGCTGAAACAGTATTCACTTTTAATTCTGATTAGATATCTCCTTGATAATGACCAATTAAATGTTATCGTGAATTTTATTTGAACGATTGACCGAAATTATCTTGGTTGAGGTAGATTTTGAATACGAGCATTAGAAATACTTTCTTCCATATTGATGGCAGTCCTTCTCCTTTTCAGGTGCGTTCGTAATTATATAAATACGTAGCGCCTAATAGTCGCCGTTCAGTCCGTCCGTCCATCTCTCCGCATATAACAGAGCAAACACTACCCAACCGAAACGTTTGAAATTTAAAATGCATAATTGTTGCACAAATTTGTAGAGTCATTTTAAATTTTATAAAAATCGGATGTATAGCTTAATTACAGGGTCAATCAAAAACATTACGTTACATTACGGTCAATGGGAAAAAATTGTTTCAAGTGAATTTTTAATGATATATTTTTCTGAACATAGGTGCACTCACGGGGGGAGCTAAGGGGGCTGAAGCCCCCTCCCAGACCGCGAGACCAGGCTTATTAAAGTTTTCTAAAATTATGAAAGTTTATTTTTATTACTTTTTATAGATCCTACAAAGTAGAAATCTTGAAAAGTACTAATCTTATCCCAATTTTTTCCTTGTTTATTTTATTTATTTATTTATTTTATGAAATTTGAAACATTAATATTTTAAAATTCACAACTTAAAACAACATTTTATTTTTATTTATCAAAGAGGTTTAAGTCTTCAGAATCAGCTCCATCAAAAATTTTCAGAGCCCCACCACCAGTTTTCTCTCTGCACAATGTGAACAGGAAAAAAAAAAAAATGTATCTTGGGATCGACGCATCTCGACATTCAGAGCTAGCATATTTTAGAGGTCTTATTTTTGAAAAACTAGACTTTTAAAATATGCCAGCCCCCTCTAATGCTTAATCCTGGGTGCGCCACTGCTTTTGAACATAATAGAATTGATATTCATCTATGAAATACATACTAAAAAATACACTCTGCACAATATGTGGTGTAAATAATATTTGTTATTAATTTACAGGGTCACACCAAAGTATTCCTTTACACAGTGTGATAAAGGAAAAACTATTTGGAGCGCGTTTTAATACTATTAAACTATTTCACATTTTATTATGAAATTCATATATGCTGCTGAGGTTTACTATAAGTTACTTCCTGCATAATGGAAAGCAGATAGTATTTACAGGGACACACAAAAGATTTTGACCACCATACTGTATCCGATGTAGTGTATATACTATTAGAGCAAGATCTGAAAATTTTTAAAACTTTAAGAAATTTGCTAATGTTAAACATATAGTTAACCGATTTATTAAATTTAAATAATATATAAGATACCCATCATAAGACTCGGAGTTTCAGGATTTATATGTACGTGTTATAGCATGAATGCACCTCATTTGCTACGTTTGACTTGCAATTTCCAACTTGTTTCGTTTTAGGGTAAAAAAATTCTTTAATTTGAAAAAAAGGAGTTAAAAAAAAAAAAAAAAAAAAAAAAAAAAGAGGGGTTTAAAATGAAAATAGGAGATTTTTTTTTCCCCAAAAGAACTATTGATAAGCCTTGTTAAATTTCTTGTTCAGAAAGCTCGGAAATTTAAACATAATTGATAAGACATTTCGTCGTTTTGAAAGACAAGTTGGTGTTTTAACACTTATAGAATAATAAAAAATTTAAATTATTATTTATTAGACATTTTTTAATAAGACATAATGCAATTGTTAGATGGGAAATATGAATATTATATTCTAAATTACATTTGTGAAGAAACGTTTGCTTTTTTGAATATCATCTTTTAGGTGCGTTCGTAATTATGTAAATACGTAGCACCTATAGTAGTTGTTCAGTCCGTCCGTCCACATATAACAACGAAAAAACTAACCATTTTAAATTTCAACCGAATTGTTTGAAATTTAAAATATATAATCATTACATAATTACATAATTTTGTCGAGTCATTTCAAATTTTATGAAAATTCGGATGCATAGATCAATTTCAGGGACAATCAAAAGTGTTCCACTACATTACGGTCAATAAGGAAAAAAGTTTCAAAAGCATTTTAATCGTTTGAAATTTAAAATACGTAATTAATAGATAATTTTTCGAATTTTTTCAAATTTCATCAAAATCGGATGCATAGATCAATTACAATCAAAACGTTATATTACGGTCAATGGGGGAAAATGTTTCAAATGCATTTTAATGGTGTTACACTCATTCGAATATAATAAAATTGATATGCATCTATAAAGTACATTTTATAATATACATTTTGCATATCTGTGGTGCAAAGAACATTTGTTATTGATTTACAAGGCCACACAAAAGTATTCCATTACATAATGGAATAGGGAGAACATTGTTACATTGTTTAGTGCGCATTTTAATTGCCTTTAACTATTTACAATTTTATGAGATTGATATATGCGAGTGATATTTTTAAAGCTTCGTAATCGTACAACGCACTTCATTTGCTACGCTTCATGTGCAATTTCCAACATTTTTTTTTTTTTTTTTTTTTTTTTTAACTTGATTAAACGAACATATTTTTGAAATATGTTTGTTTATATATTTTGCATGCTAATATATTTTTTAATGATCTAAAAAATAAATTGCGAATAAGTTAAATTTCTCTCTGGAAAAATTTCCACGCAAGAATGAGAAAACAGCTACTTTATTAAATTCGAAAGGAGTAAATTTTGTTTGTTTGACTTTAAATAAATTAGAAATCTAATTTATTAAATTTTTGGAGATTCGTTTAAAAACAAATTTAAAAAAATAAACTTTGGCATTAATACAGCCAATACGCATGCGTACAATAGATCGGAGTCATATCTTGGAGGCAGTGCCAGATTTATGGCAGGGCATTCGGGGCACTGGCCCAGGGCCCCTGATTTTTATGGGGCCTCCAAATGCTGCTGAAGATTTTTCAATTATTGTCCAAATTCTGATGTAGTTTTGGTATCCAATGAAATTTTACATTTCATTCTACATTCTGTTACGTTCATACTGTAGTTTTATAACGTCGCATATTTTGTCTGAAACATTCATTCATTACTTTATGGTGAATATTTTCTTTAATCTTTATTATTTAAAAATGTATTTTTAATTTTTATTTAATCCTTTTCCTGTTATCATTAGATTATTTGAATATTTGTGAGCGTAGCTTGCAGGCTGCAGAGACCCCTAATATTTAAAATAATTGCAGCTTGGTGTTGTCAAAAATTCATTATTAATTGTTGCATACTTTATGATTCCAGATATATAGACTTAGTAAAAGGCATAGGAAAAGGTAATTAGTATCACACAATTTGTAATTAAAAGTCTGTCCACTTAAATTGTAAAATAATTATTTGAAGGTAAGCTATTGATTATCATATTTAATTTATTAATGGATATTTTAAAGTCAATAATGGTTACTTTAGTAACAATCTTTTTTCATTTTTTAAAAGTCAATTATCCTGTAAGTATCGGTGCAAGGGGACCCCATATACATCTGTGCCCAGGGCCCCCAAATTTGTAAATCGGTCCCTGCTTGGAGGAAAACATCTGAAAATTCAATTTTAGCGGATGACTCATATGTTTACCATTAAGTTTTCCTGACCCTAAGCCTCCATGTATTCATACTTTTGGATAAAAGTACAAATGCTATTAAATATTTGTATGCTTTACAACTGACTTAGCAGAGATCATAGTTTGAGAATGAGTGTTATAACCGCTTTCCTGATTTGCCCGTACGTCGTACGGGCAACGTGTTTTTGCCAATTATGATTTACCCGTGCCACATACAGGAAAATGATGTCAAATTGTTATTTATTATTCGCACCAGTAAATTTTTATTGTGGATTCTGTATTGTTTAATTTCAAAATTTTTCTCATTCAATTACGCAAAAATTTCAGTTTTAAAAAACCGGTGATAAAAGATTAAAAATTCTATAAAAAACGCAAAAACTAAACATTATTTGATTTTTTTTTTTTTTTTTTTTTTTTTTAATTGACCAGTTAAAGGTGTTCTTAACTGCTCCGCTCAACAAACGCAAAACGTTTTGACACATTTACAAATCCATTTTTTAACAGAAATATATAAAATTGGAATGCATGACTGTGGAAGTGATTTCGAATCGAACTTATTTTTCCATTTTATGATAATTAAATTACCTATCCAGTTCTAAGGTATTTCGATCACGTGTTTACCTGTTTTTCTCCTGCTTTTCAACCGGTTTTTCTGCTATTTCGTCGGGAAATGTGCTCAAAAGTGTCAACTTTGAAGGCTTGTTATAAAAAATCTATTGTGTTTTTAAAAAATCAGAAAATTGAGTGCAATTAGACAGTTTCTGAATAATAACACCTGCTATTTTCACGCATTTCTGAACAAAAATAAATTAAAGCATGTGTCACAAAGTTGCCCATTTTCATTTAAGAACACACTTAAGTTGTTAATAAGCCTGGTAATGCATTATTAAATGCTTCGATGAATAAAATGTGAGATTATTATGCATGGGTTTAAAATCTCTCCCAAATAGACAAAAGGCTGTTGGACTCAGGTTTAGGCTGTAGGCTGAGGAGTCTGCCGCAGCTTCCGATTTTTTCCCTGTCAAGCTGATTACAAACCGCGCTCACTGTTCGGAGGACAAATCCTCTGGCAAACATTACTAACTCCGCTATCTCAAGATATATTGTTTTACTGTGGGAACTTCCTGCCTCGCTCTATATTTGCCCTCTTTGTGCAAACAGTTTAGACACACAGGATGTTATTCAAAAATTATACATACATAAACCAAAAGCACTTACTATAGTGGATATCAATACGGATAAAAAGGTATTAAGGTATTTAGACAAAGACTTTAATTACCTTTTTTTTTTTTTTTTTTTTTTTTTTTTTTTTTTTTTGATTTAGTGTTTGTTTCTAGAATAATATTATCTTAAATTGCCACAACTGCATTGTTCCTGTGCAATAGTTCTCACGGCCATAAATTTTAGAGACGAAGTAGCAGTTATTTTCGATGGTTGAAAAAAATTTGGTTAAATTATACTATAAAACTTCTGAATAGTGGCCATCAATGGGAGCATGATAAAGTGAACGTACTTCAAATGTTGTTATAATATCTTGTCTGTGTTGATCTATTCTGATGTGCAAGGGATTACATGTTTGTCCAATATATTCTAAGTGACAGATATTGCAATTAATTGAATAAATTACATTGTAAGCTTTACAGAATAACACATTAATACTAATACTGGAACTATTCTTTTTTTTTCCTTTGCATTTGCATTTGCATGGGGGCAAGTGAAGAATCTGGGAGGTAAACACTTGTTAAATTTAAGAGTGATAGTGTGACAGTGTGACAGGTAACTGTTTGACGATCCAAAGAAATCCCTATCAATTTCTTTGTACCGAACATTGAACTTGCTACGATCAGAAAAGCCTAAATTGCTAATCGCTAAATCGTTATTATAATTAATCATCGTGAGAATATGTTATATGAATTAAGCAAGAATAAGTGCATAAAAATTAGAATAAGATTAATTTATATTGCTGAATATAATTACCTTCAATAAAAAAATAATTAAAATAATGTCATATATAGTCTGGTTGTATGTCAAGTAAAGGAACAATTCCTTGAATTAACTCTTTAGCTTATTATTGGAGTTTCATTTGTGTTCATATTCATCTGAGTTTAGTTACCACGATTATCTTTATAGAATTAATACATCGAGAAAATTGCTATCGTCTCTTCCCTTCTTCGATTGAATGAGAGAAAATTTCCGAGATATAATGAAAATGAAGTCTTTCCCTACAAATCAGGGTATATGGCCACAACAAAAGGAGCAACAGTGTTCCAAACGGAACCCATTGTGACAATCTGAATCTCGGTCGACAGCGCGTTTCTAACTTCGAAAATCCACACTCTCTGACTTTCTTTTTTTTCACTTTTGTAAACTGGCAACGTCGCAGACAGCGGGCGGGAAACCGTGAGATGACAATAGCCGCCATTGTGAGGCAGTCAGTCGAAGAAGTGAGTACAGTAGAACACCTCTATTGTGATGCTGCGGGAGAACTAGCAGAACAATAGACAAATCATCTGCATACGCTACCTCCTTTTTTGCTTCCGAACGTATGTTCCGATTTAAAGAAAGATTCCAGGAAATTTTATTTAATTTTTTGTATTTATTTTGGGGGGAGTTGTATTTTACTTTTAAAAAAAAGTAACTTTCGCCTTGACATTTTCAAATAAAATTAGTGAGGAAAACAGGAAAGAATTGGGAGTGATGAAGTGATAAATATTTCTTATTGTACGAATCTGGATATAAGCAAAGAAGTCACAAAAGACATAAAGGGAAGTTTCAATTTCAGTTTTGATTTCACATGAAATATCAAAATATATCTAAACGTTTAGCCTTTTAGATTTCATTCAATTTTTAGTTTGAATTTATTTTACTTTTATTTTTTAAATTGAAAAGAAGAACGACTTTATTAATATAAAAGAGAAAATCCGGGATGGCATAATTTGAAATATAATTTGAGGCTTTTATCTAAGCAAATGTTTATCTTTTTGTACAATGAAAAAAAAAAAAAAAAAAAAAAAACATTTATATGTATTTTAATCGTATCAGTGCTTTTGCAGTTGAAAAACATTGCAAAAATATTTAATGTGTTTACAGTTGAAATACATTGCAGAAACATGCAATGTTTTTCAAATGAATATCAATGAACATCAATGAACATTTAATGTTATATTACCTAGATACCTCATTTTTTTCTCATTTAGAAATGGATAAATTTGCAATTTTCATTTTTTTTCTTTTTTGTTATTTTGAAATAAAAGCAAGATTTAAAAATAAGAATACATTATTTTTTTTTTTTAATGTAAAAATGATGTTTGGTGTTGTTAGTGGGCAAAAATAAAAATAAATATTAAATGTAAAAAAAAAAATCCAGTTTTTAATTATTAATTAATTAATTCTAAATAGAAAATTTAAAAAATCCGTAAAAAAAAGGTTTTTATTTAAATTTTGTAACACGCAGGAAGTATGTATTGGGTTCTTTATTTTTCTACTAAAAGAAAAGTGTTAGGTATTTATTAAAAAGAAGTAGAATCACAAAGGCAAAAATGTATTCGAAATAAGAAATTCTAAATAGAAAGGCTCAAAAATCCATAAAAATAAATTGCATAAAATTTGAAACGTCAGTGTAATCGTTAATAGATTTATTAAGGATGTATTCCAATTCTGCTTAGTTTATGATTTATTTTTAAATTCATTTTTGCTTCGTAACGCATCCAACTGGCAAATTCTGTTGTATGGAAAGTACATAATATGCCGCGTTTGCCGATTTTTTGATGAATGCAGAAATTATTGCAAAAAATTCTGTCAAAGTTGGCATTTTGAACCGAATTTTTTGAAGTAAGTTATCTGGAAAAAAAAAAAGGATCATACTGAGAAAGTAATTGTTTACAAATCACATTCTAATGAATTCGAGCGATAAATGAAATAACACGGCATCTTTACATTTCTTCAAAAATCATCTCGGTAAGTTTCATGTATATACTTTTAAAAATGAGTCTGAAAATGTATCAGAAGATTTCAAGCTGTTAAAAGTAGAAAAATATTTTTTTGAATATACCCTTTAATATCGCAGAGTTCAAAATAATAATAGAAATACTGTATGCCGTAAAAACGTTTTATGTTGTTACCGCTCACATTTAAATGTCATCATTCGTTCTAAACAAAACAAGCCCGTGGAACAATGGCTGAATTTCATTGGACGGCTAGAGGTTTTCAAAGCGATAGACTCTATGGAGCCGCAAAAATTTGGATTAAATGTTGATCGGGTTTACATGATTTCAGGATTGCATTTTTAGCATCCCGTCAAATTAAAAGATTTCATTCTCATTTACCTCCATGATTAAATATGGATACTATTAAAATAAATAAGTTGCAAAAAATTTCTAAAAGTACCCATTTAAAAGAAAAAAAAAAGAAAAAAATTTCAAACGTTATTGTACAGGACATAAAATTGTCAACTTACATGTTAGTTAATAACATAATAAATGATAATTACATGTACTTATTTTTTATTTATACGAAAAAAAAAAAACTTAAATGGCTCTATTTAATTTCATTATAAAATAAGTTTATTTATCAATTTAAGTTTAAATCTATTATACTGAGAGCCATTCTGACTCAGACAATATCCATACTTAAATTAATTTCGTTTGCTGATATTACGCAAATAATATAGAATTTTTATTGTGTTAAGAATAATCAGACAAAAGCAATCCTTCAGTTAATTAATAATCCTTAAAAGCAGAAGAGAAAGAATTTTGAAACGAAAGAATTAAATAACATTAAAAAGAATTTTCTCTCATATGTTTCTCATCCATATCTCTTAGCCGTTTTCTTTTATGGAATTAATTAATTTTGTTGATGAACTTCTTACTTAACCTCTTCAGACCTGAGCATAAAATAACTCTACAAATATATATTTATTGCTTTTGCATAATCGGTACTTTAGGGGACTGGTAATTTAGATTTACAAATATGGATATAAAAATACTAATCCCCTTAAAACATCAGTTTAACTATCGGTAATATAAATTTACGCAGTAACAAAATTAAGATCTTTAAATGATCAGAAAATCCTCAACCTTGTAAAGCATTTAAGCTAAATAATCATGAACATTTCTTACTTTCTTGGCCACAATGTCTTGAAGATACTTTCGAAACTCAGATGAAAATAATATTTATTTTATGAGGTAATATTCATCAATGCTAACACATATTGGTTTTGTTTTAAGGGTGTATTCGAAAAAACGCTTTTCCACCTTCAACAGCTCGAAATGTTATGATACAATTTCAGACACATTTTAAAAAGTAGATACTTGAAACTTGCTGAGGGGATTTTTGAAGAGACGTATAAGATACCGTGTGATGTCATTTTACGTCAATTCATTAGAATTTGATTTATAAACAATTACCTTCTCAGTATGACCCTTTTTTTCGTTCACAGCTCTCCCGCTTGGGGAAAATCGGTTCAAAATGCCGGTTTTGGATGCATTTTTTGCAATATTTTCTGCATTTATCAAAGAATTGACAATCACGGTACCTTGTGTACTTTCTAAATAACACAATTTGCCAGTTTGATGCATATGAGAGCAAAAATGAATTTAAAAATAAATCGGAAAATAAGCAGTTTGAATCGATATACACCCTTAAAGCGAAAAACATTCAGTTGTATAGAAGTTAAGTAAAAGTGCAAAATATTCGAGCAGTTTAGTTTTTATGAGTAAAAAAGGTCTGAAGAGGTCCATGCAAAAACCTCTTATCAAGTTTTTTTTATGATTAATTTGTTGTAAAGGTAAAACGCTTCATGTTGTATTCCATTCCTCAGTATATGCCACAATTGACCTGTAAAGCACGTTACTCCACAAAAGCGCTGCTGATGCTCGAAAAGTAGACTCTCCAACGTATGTTACCCAGCAAGAAAACTGCCGCTGCTAAATCGAAAAATACATCAAACTGTCAACCTTTTCTGGTCTCAGTGCGACAATTAAATTTAATCTCGATGTAACAATTACATTTAAATTGTAAAAGATATTTTTTCATACAAACGTTGATGGTGTTAAAAAGCTGGATTCCTTTAAATATGTTACCAGGTAAGAAAACTCGTCAAATAAAAAATACATCAAGCTGGCAGCATTTTTTTTTAAAAATTCCAGTGCAACAATTAAAGTTGACCTTTGAAAAATATTTCTGTACACAGGCGTTGTAGTTGGTGTTATAAAGCTGGATTCAATTAAATATGTTACCAGGTAAGAAAAGTACCGTTAAATGGAAAATATATCAAGCTGCCAGCATTTTTTTTTAAATCTCAAAACAACAATTAAAGTTGATCTTTGAAAAATATTTCTTTACACAGATGTTGTTGTCGGTGCTAAAAAGCTGGATTCCTTTAAATATGTTACCAGATAATAAAAACTGACGTTAAATAGAAAATACCTCAAATTTCCAGTTCTTTCTCCCTTATTGTGGCAATCAAACTCGGACTGCTAAAGTTATTTATTTACACAGACATTGCTTATGTTTATGCTTAAAATATTACTTCGGTTAAGGGATTACGCCTTCTCACAAATATCGAAAATTCGATTTTCTACAAGTTATAGTTTTAGAAACTTTATACACTGAAAAGGATGACTTTATGATGCTGGAATAGATGAATATAAATAAAAGGTTTCATTTTAATTATAACTTTCAATTCTTTTTTCTCAAAGTACCTTTTCGAATTCGGGGACCATGATTATTCAAAATTTACTTAATCGAATCCCTTGAACTCAATTTGATCGATTCTAATACCTTTTTGACAAATTTTGAAAGCTCTCTTCTAACACAATTACGCAGAGGTTGAACGAAAGATTTAAAGAAAAAAAAAGGGATTTTTGAAAGATTAAAATTGAACTTATTCTTCAGATAGTAATAATTTTGAAAACAAAAATCAGTTTACCATGTGTTGTTTCATTTAGTTTCTAGAATAAGCCTTATTTAATTAAAAACTGCAATTTTTATTAATTATCAGGTAAGACAATTTTAAATTGCAATGTTCACCAAAAAGAGCACAAATAAATAAATAAATAAAACTCATCAGAAGAAAACAAATATGTTTAAATATATTTAGATTATCTTTTCGTATTACAAAATAAAAATTAAATCAAAGAAAAATAAATTAATTGTTTAATAGAAAAAATATGAAAAAATGCCATGTTTTCTTCCACATGCATAAAATCAACTTTCCAGTATGTTATTAAGTAATAAAACTGTCATTAAATAAAAATACGCGTCAAACTGTTTGCGAATTTTTTATATGACAGTAAAAATTGATCCGTAAAAAGACGTATCGCAACGTAAATATTGTTCTGAAGGAAGTTAGACTTTTACAAATGCATTAAAAAAGGTAACTGCAAATCAAACATAAATACAGCTTTTAGCGATAGCTTAATGTGACTATTGAAATTATCCAAACACGATTTATTTTATAATTCTGAGCAGGCTGGGAATTTTGATTCATGTATCATGTTGACATATTTGTTCAGTTTTATTTTTTAATTTCTCAAAATATGTCAGGCTGTTTGCAAACTCTCAGTATAACAATCAAAGTTAATTTGTAAAATAATTTCTCTACACTAAAAAAAATTATAAAATAAAATAAGTAATAATGTAAAAGAAAGAAAGAAAGAAAAAAGAAGTACGCGTTTCGGAATTTTGTGTATTTTCGGCAGAGTTTATATTATATTTTCCTTGAAGCGGCTAACCACTCAGAGGCCAAATTCCCCTCCGTAATTTTAAGTCTATGGCCGTTTGATACATTTTTATATTCAAAATATCTCCTCGGGAAATTAATTAGTATCTTTAATTTCTTTTTTCAGTGTTCTCTTCTTAAAAAAATGCATTTTTTGTGTGTGTGTGCATTTAAAATACTTATAAAATCTATGCATAATTTTTATACGAAGTGTTAAAATTTTACTTAAAGCTCGTCAATTTGCAAGCATAAAATACTAAATTGAGTATAAATTTTAGAAATATTTTTACAACTAAGAAAAAAAGTGATATCCTTTAAAGTGATACCCCCCCACCCAAAAAAAAAAAGCTTTAAAATATTAATTACCCGAGGAGATATTTTGAACATAAGAACGCATCAAATGCCCATAGACTTCACATTACAGAGGGGAATTTGGCCGCGCTGAGTGACCAGCCTCCTAAGTGGTCGAGGGACTTTTAAACACTATTTTTTTTTAATTAAATTGCACTTGAAATGCTATACAACAGTACATCATATGAATTATGGCTATATTTATCATACAAAAAGGGGGAGGAGGTTAAGGATTTTTTCTGAATATTTTAAGCGTTATGAAAAACTTTTCAAAATGCGGCATGTTCATTTCATATCAGTAGAAATCCTTAATATTTTAATATCAGTTTGGTTTACATGTAGGAGGAACTGGTGCACATTGATATATCCCCTTTACTGCTCACAGGGTCATTAAAGGAAGCTTCATAACCGTTCCAAATGGTGATGCTTATAGTGTACAGAGCTACATACAGAACGTCTTGGTATGATTCAGTAATTTGAGGAAGTGGGACGGATTTATAGTTTTTGTAGGTCAAAAGTAAATTTGAGTTGTACAATTGCAATTGTATTATACAACTGTTCCAGTATTTTCAACCGAAAAGTATACCCTCCCTGGCAAGTAAAGCTCCTCTTTATCAGTTCCTCATTCTTTTTTGTTAGGTAAATATAAGTGTTGGATTGAGATTCATTTTATTCAAAATGGCTGTATGGGGCACATTGATACTTATAAATATGCGCCATGATAGCTACAGACAACCTAAATCCTTTTCTAGTTCATTTTTTCATTAACTTTATTTATTTATTTATTTATTTATTTATTTTTTACGTTACATCCTTAATCCAACCATTTCCCGTAAAAATTTTCCAATGTTAGTTTTTACTGAAGTAAAATAGCTCTATTTATTTATTTATTTATTTTGTATTAGAACATTTTATAGTATTTTTGTAAACAGAAGACGTACAAACTTACCCAACAGCTGGCACTAGTAGAACTAACAAAAGAAAAGAACGGCAGCCTGGCAAATCTCAAATTTCTATCGATTCTCCAAAAAAAAAAGTATTTTCGACATGAGAAATGTTAAGTAAGAGAAACAAACTACAAAACAGCAAAGTATAATTATATTATAAACAGAATTTTTAATATAATTATCTTTTATTTTCGGTTTATAAACCGATTTATAAACAGAAAACCTGGTAATTTTTTCATCTTTCCTAAAGAAAGAAGATAATGCTGGAATTGAAGTGCCAGATATGACAAAGTTACCACGCCAGAACATCAGTTCATTATATATTTAATTTTGATTGCTTTAATATTGCTTACAAATAAATTGTGGGTGGTTTGAATTTCTATAAATAAATATAAAATGGTTTGCTAACTCATTTTCTATGAAAAACAGGCATTGATGTTATTCTGTCTCCATTTTCCCCAAATGTATCAAAGTGCCGCATGAGGTGTATCAATCTGTGCCGGGGATGAGGAACATTGATACAAATGACTTTTTTTTAATTTTATTTTTTAAATTATATGCAAAAATACTATATAAAACAATGATTGTATATTTTTATAACACACTACACAAGTTTTGCTGACACCACATGAAAAAATATCTCGAAATTTCTACTTTCTGGATACCGAAAAAATTCTTTGAAAAAAAAAAAAAAAACTGTTTCAATGTGCCCCAGTTCCCCATACAAATGAAAATATTCATGGATTTTATATATTTGAATATAAAGGTAAGAAAAAATTATTTTCTGAATTGCATTAAATTTACTGCATTTTTGCATCATATTTTGCATTTAAGTACTTTTAACCTTTCAAATTATATTTAGTTTGGAAAAAAAAAAAAAAAAAAAAAAAAAAAAAAAAAACTACGCACAGTTTTATTTGTATTTATATGTAAACCAAGCTCATTTAAAAAATGTTGGAAATTTTAATTGGGATGAAATGCAAATAGGGTATTTTGAAAAACGCTTCATAACGTTTAAAATATTCAGAAAAGTTCTTTTTTTCCTTAATTTCTTGTGTGATAAATATTTGCCATTATTCATATAGAATAATGGCCCTTAGATTATAATTCCCTTGATAACTCTTTGGAATAGTATTTAAAGTTCAATCAAATAAATGAGTTTAAAGGTACCTCGTCACCTTAAATTAAGAAATATCTTTTCTTTTCTTGTTGTTTTTAGTTTCTTTACAGTGTTAACTAACACTTTGATGCTGGGAGGCTCAAATCTGATAAACAAACTATCCAGGTAAGAAAGCTGCCATTAATATTAAAACGCTCGATGAATTTTGAATATTTGGAAAGAAAACTTAAACAAAAATATATTTCATATTAAGATGATTAATACATCTGTATACAGTGTATAAAAATTTAATAATTAACTTTTATTAATTTTTAATACATCGAAGTGAAAAGAAAAATATTATATGATATTATGTTATATGTCATATTTTCCTAACTTACAAAACACAAAATCGATGAATTGTTTCTTATGCACATTATGTATGAATAATGCACTGAGATTTTTTTAAAGTTTTTTTTTAAATTTTTTTTTAAAATAAATAAATAAATAACGCTACCAATTAAATACCACAAAAATTTTAAATACAGTTATAATGATATGCATAATAATACAATTAACTTTCTTGATCTTAATATTACGCTTTCTGATAATAAAATTCTATTTGATATTTATGACAAACGTAATGACTTTCCTTTTAAAGTAAACCTCTTTACTCATTATAATTCTTGCCTACATAAATCTGTCTATGTCAATATATTACTTAATTTTGCCCATAGAATTAAAAATATTTGTTCACATAATTTTAAAATGCATAATTTAAAAACTGTACAAGAAACTGCTATAAGATATGGTTATCCTTTACATTTGGTTAAAAAAATATTATCTGTATAAACATTTATTAAGTATTAACTGTCTATTTTCTCTTCAACCAATATTACCATATGATGTTATTGATAAAAACTCCTATAGTCTTTAATATATAATAAGTTATTACATGATCTTAAAAATAATTAACACATTGCGTAAAAAAATATTTAAAAAAATTATAAAAAATAAAAATAATACAAAAAAAAAAAAATATGAATAATAGGATGGTTGGGTGGGTTAGATGTTAGATTACGGAGGAGGGCGGTGTTGTCTGGATAATACGCAATGGTTAATTATTATCTATTAAAAAAAAAAAAAAACTTTACACATAGTATTAAAGTTTATGTTTACCTAAAAACTAATATGCATAACTTAAAAATGATCAAGTTATTGAGATAAGCTATGGTTGTCTATTGTATTTGTCTTAAAGAAATTATTTGTAAAATATTAGAATAGAAATTCTTCTTGGAAACTCTTAGCTAATAAATAATTTATTTTTTTCCTATAATGGAGGGCAGCACCATAAGCATATAATTTAATTAATATATTAATCCTTTAGATGGCAGAACTAAAATAATTTTCCGCTAGAAGTTGTAGTAATATATTCGAGTTAATTAATTAATATAGTAATTTTGATAATTGATTTAAAATAAAAATATAATATTTCTAATAGTAGCATCTATTTTTTTTCTAAATATATTATGAATTATATAGTATAATATATGTTTTACTAATTTTTATAATTATTGTTACAACTTTATTTTATTATCTATGTGATTTATACTATGACCATAACCGTGATTGTTAGTAAGTCACATGTAGTTTGTATCTGATTGCACTACAAATCTTGCTAGGATATGGGTAATGGTAAATTATCTTAGTATATATATCTTTTTTTTTTTTTTTTTTTTTTTTTTTTTTTTTTAGTGGAATAATGTATTATTGTTATTTTGTCATATTGATTTTATTTTCTTCTATGTGTATCTTTCTACTAATTTGTCATCTGAATAGCTTCCAGCCAGTCGGGTGTATTGTGAGTCGAATTCTTAGCTTTTAGCACGACTCATAACAGAAACTGGTTGGATGTTTTTGCTTTTTTGTTAAACTATACACCCCTGATGAAGTAGTTTAATGGAAAAGCCTTCTACTGCCTTTTTATCCATTTATCTTTCATTATTTTGGTAATCTGCCTTCTATTTCACTTCAAACTTCAACTGTTTTCAATAAGATGATTGTAAAAATACTGGTTCCATTGGTTTATTGTATGGTAATATATGAATTACTCTGGTTATATAATGTCCATTTATCCACATATTTCTTAGTAATTTGGTAATCTGCCTTCTATTTCTCTTCAAACTTCAACTGTTTTTAATAATATGAATGTTAAAATACTGGTTTCATTGGTTCTTTTATTGGTATTGTCTGAATAACTTTGGATGTATTTATAAAAGTATTTATATATATATATATATATATATTCATCAAAAATTCAGATTGTATTAATTAAGTTCGAGTATTTTGTTTGAAAAAGCATTCACCTTTGTATAGGTCATGTAAATATAAAGGTTATTTTTTTTACGTAATTCATTGAAACCTAAAATATACATACTTATACGATCGCGAAATCAAACTACACTTGAATAGTAAATTTTGAAAAATTTATATTTTTACATATAGTTTTATTTGAAAGACAGTAAAAGTAGATACCAAAAACATTTTTTTTTCTTGCAATTATTAGCAATATATTTAGGGCTTAAAACACATAAACTTGATCACTGGTGCACATAAAAAAGCAAGCATAATATCTATTCGTTTTTAACTGCTTCTGTAGAATCTTCATCAAGACTCGACAGGACGTTTTCGTCTTTAGGTTTTTAACATTTGAAAATTCTATTTATCTTGAAGATGACTTCAGCCGCAGTTCAAAACCTCAATATTATGCTTCATCATTAAGTTTCTTTGTACAAGTTCATATGAAAGTTTTTGTTTATGTGGTTTTAATACAAGTATCCTATTTCTTATATTTTATGGTGCAATTGTCTTGCATATGTTGATACAGTTATGTCTATTTATGTTCCAGTTCTTAAACTGGAAATGTATATTTAACTAACATTGCTCTTTTGAACTTTAAGAAAGAAGTGATTTAACATAATAATATTGATTCTTACACTATTTTTTTTTTAACCTTGTAAGCTAAACTTTTGTTTCTATAACCAGCTTATAACAAACGCCTGTAAATTTCAAGTATTTTTTTCATATCAAATGTTTACATTATACACTGTATTATACGATAGCTATTTTTGTAAAGTATAACTTTCATTTAATACTATACATACTTTTGCAAAATTTCATTTTAGAAACTTATTACCCTGAATTCTTGCAAATTGATTAATTGATATCATTGCATTTATTATTCTGTTTCTTATTTGTATAGCATTATTTATCTAATAGAAGAGAAGATAGAAAATTGAAAATAATAGCATCAAATAATTTATTTTACAGATGAAATTGTAATTTTACATGCTAATTTATTTAAATCTATTATTACATGTTTTATTACTATTATAACATGTATTTTATTATTTTTTAAAAAGTAGTGTGAAACGTAATGGCCATTTTACTTAGGCAAAATTGAAGTGTTATAGAAACGAATACAGATCCCTGCATTCAAATACTTAAATAATATCGAAACAAAACAGGTAGGATATTACAATAATCCTTTTTATAAAAACATATCAGATTTTTTATTTTTTTATTCAACAAGCCGAATTTTTATTTATTTTCAAAAAATAACATTCTAACAATAGCTGTTCACATGTGATAATATATTGCCAGCCAAACAAAAAAAAATAGAGAGAGGGAAGTGTGATGAATGAGGTGTCTTGGTATAGTAAAACATATATGATAAACTTGACATTATACTTCCTAGCGGTAAATTTTGAAATTAGAAATCATATTTTTAAAATTATGGAAAATAAGAAAAGAACTTGAATGATACAATAATATAATGAAAAATAGTCGTTTTCAGATCTAGGTGGTTCTTAAATACAAAATATTTTACTCCGCGAAACTTTCGGACATATTTTCTTACTCATTTTTCAATACAAAAGCATGATAGTTGCGACGATATGATTATTAAAGTGATTTGTAATCAATCAGTTTCTTCTCTCTTTTAGTTATAAGTGATTGTTATCTCAGGATCGAAGTATTTTTTTCTACAGAAATTCGGCATCCGAGAATTCGGTTCAAAACAGTAACTTTGGCATTATTCTATGAAAAATCTTCCATCTTTAACGCAAAACTGAAAAAAAAATTGATTTGATAGTTTTTATATATATAATCATCCGCAGGTATGATATTTTTGTAAATGAAAATGAATAAAAAAATGTGTTAGAAATTAGCAGTTTGAATTTTACCGAAGTCTTAAAGGACAAGTTATTCTGATATTTTATCAAAATAAATCAAGTTGCCTGTAAAGTTTGGAAAATGTTAAAGATTTCTTTCAGTTTTTATCTTTCTATGATATATTAATGATAAAAGATTGCTCTTTTTTCTGTCTCTTACTTTAGTTTCCTGATTTTCAATAATGATTCGGCGAATCACCAAGTCCTTCGAATGTACGATTCAGCTTTGGATGGAGACTATATGAAACATGTATCTATTGAACATTTGTTGGTCTACCGTTTGTAGTCTTTTCAATTACTTTTATACTAAGACACGATGCCAAGAAACGTTGTTTTCCTTTATTTTGAAAACACTGTCCTCATCGTTATTCGCCTCCATGTTTTGTCAGTCTATTCTTTTGATGTCAGCGTCGCCACTTCTACTTTTTCGACAGCCGGCATGATGCATGATCCAGATTACATTCCATATAAAAAAAAGAGTGGGAAATACACAGAAAAATGTTTCCCTTTGGCCTTCTCTGCTTTGCACCTTAGATACTATTGTTCTTTTTGAGTATTTTACGCTGGATCGAGTTTTAAAAATATCGAGGCGTAGAATGTTGTAGCCATTTTTATTTTTTCTATTTCACATTGCCTTTAGAAATCTATCACGCCCAATGTGGTGTATTATCAGAATATAAAATATCAGTTCGTTTTTAGTCCGGGTCAAAAAAAGGAACGACGCGCTTTTTGATAAATGATTCTCTCGGATTGGATCCCGTTTGTTGAGAAGAGTGTGATCACACACAAAGAGGGTATTATAGAGACCGGAACGAGTCGGTGCCTCTCCTCAAGCATGTGCTACTGTTGTGCTACTTTTTAAAAGTTTTCTGGTAAAATATTTGTAAGCATTTTGGGACACACTGAGAGGTACACCATTTGCTTTTCTTCCATTTATCAGTATTTTTGACTACAATTCATTCATTTTTATATATGCTCTTTTGAATACTCGAAAAAGTTTTCAGAAAATTTAAATTCCGAGAAAAGAAAAAAAAATTAAGAACTACACATGCTTCTTTGCTTATTTTATTTTATTTATTTATTTATTTAATCTTTTTTCTTTCTGTACTCAAAGCTGATAAGAATTTCAGTTACTGAAATGGAAAATGAAGAAAAACGAAAGCTAAAAATATTTACAAATAATAAAATATAAATAAATAAAACGATTTGTATAAAAAATAATACAAAGCACTATAGAAATTAGCAACTTAGTTGAAATAATATAGTTTCGATTAAGAACTCATGAACTCCACAATTCATCTAATCTTTAAAACTATTTTTAAACAATCAGTGTTCCCATCAACTGTATCGAAATAATTACTTTTAATATCTAAAATGTAAAAAAAATTACATAGTAATTTACGGAATTAAAAATAAAACATATAACGTATTTCAATCATGGCAATTTCACGGTGTTTTTATTCTCTGAGTTTTTTATTCATTAAATATAATGCTTTATATAATAACGAATACAAGGTAATACTATAAAAATTAGCAATCCAGTTGGAGTTGCATAGTTTTTCTTAAGAATTCATGCATTACAATTCATCTTTATTCGTCTTACCTTTAAAAATACTTTTAAGAAAATCGGTGTCATCATCACCTGTATCAAAAAAATTAGTTTTGACATCTAATATACATATAAAAGTTATCAGCGTTTTTAAAATTCATAAAAAATATATGTAATATGAAAATAAAGCGTAGTTCAACTATGGCAGTTTCAAAATTTTATTATTCTCTGTGCCTTTTTATATATTTATTCATTTCAGTATCCTTGATTTTTAATGGCTTGTAAAGAACACACAAATATTTTTTGATTAAAAAAAAGCTTGTATTTTTTAAATACTTACATGAATTTAAAAACAAAAAGGATAAAAAAAAACATGAGGTGAGTTTAGAAAAAAATGAATCAGTTAATAATTCCTAATTTTGATCATTCATTAGTGGCTAATCATCAAATTATGCGTTATTAAAATAAAAAGTTAAAAGATTTTAAACTTTCAAAGATTTTTTTCGACAATTGCGTAAAAATTATTCAAGATTTTTCATTTTCATCAATCGTTTATCATTTTTTTCTCCTTGTCCTTTTCCAACTCTCTTAGGCATCTATTTATTTATTCTGTTAATCTTAGGTGGAAAATAAATATTCACTGAAAAACAATGTTAATAATGTTTCACGAAATTATATGAAAATTAGACAAAAATTTTATGTTTAGCACTAAAGTAGCAAGAAAATTTAACAGTGAAATAGTAAAAAAAAAAAAAAAAAAAAATAGTGTTAGTCTGTATAGTTGTATAGTTAAAAGAGCTTAGTTCTCACTATTACGAATAAGCATAAAATATACATAATTAAAAAGAAACAAATCAAGTTACATTCTCAAGTCAAGTTTGATTTACAAGTTTTTAGTGCACTCTTGTTTACGCGGCGTACTCCACTTTAAAGTTCTTAAGATGATCAAAAAGCTCAAGTTTTATAAATAGAGAATGCACACGGTATTCTTCCTCACAATTCTGTTATACTATTTGGGATAAATGGCATTAAAAGATGATCGTTAATGTAACTCTATAAGAAGTAATTGCATAAGGTTATCTCAGGTGAGTATTAAGGTCATGAAATAAAAGGATTAAGAACCATGTCCAATCCAGTGCTTAAAAATTTTAAAATGATTCTTTACGTGCATGTATGAAACCTTTTTCACTACTCTAATTTTTATTTTTAATTTTTTTCTGAAATTTTTAATTTTGTCATATGTCTTATATTTACCAAATTTTATTCAATGAAACGAATTAAATTTACCGAAGTGGAAGAAACGGTTGTTGTTTTAAAATAAAATAGAATGAAATTATTTATTGAATTCTTAAAATTTTCGGATAATTTAAAAGTGAAATTGCGCCGAGCACTCAAGAATAAAGAGCTTGCGGCCTATAACCACTTCAAAAAATGAGCATCCGTGCAGGAAGTGTTTAACGATCACTAAATCACGATGAAGCGTATTATTTTCGTTCCGGTGCTGACACGCTTCTGAAGCCAGACGCACGTTTTCTTGCAGTCAAAGGAATATTAGTTTGGCGAAAGAATAATAAGAAAGAGAGATTTATTTATCTTTAATTTTGTTTTGCATTCTTTAATGAAAAAGTATTTATGAATATTGTTATTTTTCAACCTTTAAATACATTTGTGAAAGTCTCATTTATGTCTTATTGTATTTCATATTTTTAATTATTAAGCACACTTTGCAGACTTTCAAAGAAACAAAAACTTTTTGCTACAGATCAGTGTTGCCAGAAATGGTTGTGCTTTTTTAGGTGTGTTCATAATTATGTAAATATACGTAGCCCCTAAAGTCGTCGTTCAGTCCTACCGTTTGTCCGCATATAACTGAGCAAAAACTACACAATCGAATCATTTAAAATTAAAAATGCATAATTTTTGCATAATTTAGGCGAGTCATTTCAAATTTTATCAAAATCAAATGCATAGTTTAATTACAGGGACAGTCAAAAGTATCCCGTTACATAGCGACAAACGCGAAAAATAGTTTCAACTGCATTTTAATGGTGTTACACTTATTAGAACATAATAAAATTGAATGCATCTAAGAAGTATATACTAAAATATACATTCTGTACAATCCGTGGTGGAAAGAATATTTATTATTAATTTACAAGGCTTTACAAAAATATTCCATCACATCATGGTATAGGAGAAAACATTGTTTGGGGCCCATTTCAATAATATTAAACTATTTCACATTTTATGAAATTGATATACGTTACTGAGGTTTACTACATGTTACTTCCTGTATAATGGAAAGCAGAATATATTTACAGGCACACACAAAAGGTTTCGGTGACTCTACTGTATCCGAAATACTGTATACTATTACAGCAAGATCAAAATATTTTAAAAACTTCCTTATAGTATGAACGCACCTCGTTTTCTACTCTTAACGTGCAATTTACAACTTCTCCTGTTTAATCTTAAATGCATTTTCCATATTTTTTTTATTCCTTTCAATTACAGAAACACAAGAAGCTATTTTAAATTTTTAATTTTAATGGATCTTTAAACATTCTGATCATTTAAGCTAAAACGGCATTGAAGAATAAAATTATTGCTGCATGTATTCGAAATGAGCATCTATGTCAGATCACTCATTGTGGATAAAGCATATTATTTATTTATTTTTCTGGATTTGCCACATTCCTAAAGGCAGAGATACATTTACAGTCAAATGAATAATAAAAATATTTCGGTGAAAAAACAAAACTAGTTGGATGTGCCAATCCCAAAACTTTCTTCTTTCTCATACATGCATTTTAATATTAAAAAAAAAGTTACTCATTTTAATGCCTTAATAATTTTAATTCAATACCCTACCAACTTTGATTTTTATCTTAAATTTCTGCTTCAATCAATTAATCGGAGTAAAAGCGAATTTCCGTCTCTGCACGAGCCGATGGACAATAGAATGATAGGCAGATTTTTTTTTTCAAATTCAGGGAGGACCTACTTGCCTTACCAAAAAATAATCATATACAAAATGTTTAGTTCAGTTCTAGAACTAACTTCATACACTTTTATGTGGTGCAATATTGAAAATGGCATAAAATTCGGTATTGCAGCGCCCATTTCCGGCGGATTTTTTTAAGATTCAAGGCGATCCAACTAGCCATAGCCATACACTTACACAAAAAATTTCTTTCAATTCGATGCATAACTTCATGTACTTTTGGTCGGTACAATATTGAAAATGGCATAAAAATCGCGATTGCAGCGCCCCCTTCCGGCGGAATATTTAAAACTGAAGGAGGACATGCTTGCCACAGCCAAAAACACTCACAAAAAATTTGGTTCAATTCTATGCATAACTTCAAAAAATTTTTGATGGTAGAATGGCGACATACAGACAGACACACAGACACACGGACGGACAGACATTTTGTAAAAACATGTTTTTTGGAATCTATGACCCCTAAAACGTGTAAATCCGTCGAAAAACGGAAGTCGAAAAAAATTTCGATTACAATACTTTCTTCTATTGAAGATAGAAGAAAGTAAAAAGGAGGGGGATTAATTAATTAATTAAATTCGAATTTAAAGGGAAAAATGCGTTTTTGGATATTATATTGATTTAAAATTTAAGCAAATTTGTGAAATGTCTCAGCTTGTTCCATTTTATTTCATATTTTTAATTATTAAGCGCATTTTGCAGACTTTGAAAGAAAAAAGATATTTATTTACTGGCCAATTTCATAAGAAATGACTGTGCGTTTTCTGTATGATAATTTGTACATTTTTTGGCATATTATTTTAATTATTTTTAATGCAAAAAATAAAATAAGTTTCTTTGATTTATTGATGTTAAGGACTCTTTACATATTTTGATTATTTAAGCTAAAAGTGCATTGAAGACGCAAGAATAAAATCATTGCTGTGTGTCGCTACTTAACCCTTTCGGGTTTGCTGTACTACTATTAATAGTACATGTATTTTAATAGAGTATTTTTTTTTTAAGAAACCCTTTTGCAACTATTTAAAAATAATAATGTTAGTATTATGTCTATGCATTTACTACATGATTTCATTTAAATTAGGTATTTAATAATAACAAAAATAATAATTATTTGTTTATTTCTCGTCGCGTCGTTTGCCATTCTTTTATTTTAAATTTAAAATTAACTTTTTAAAAATTAAATTAAACTTATTTTACTGAAATAATCGTATTCAATAAAGCACAAAAAATATTAGAAATGTGTAATATAAGTTAAATCTTGTTGTAATACCATATATTCTAAACGTTTCCAAAAATTCCTCCTTTGCCTATTGTCATATGAATATGAATTGAATAGTACACAAAACAACAACATTCGTTATTGTTCAGACAGTGAAATATTCGTTAAATACTAATTAATCTATTAGTATAGCTTGTGTTAATGTTGTTAACTTAAAAGTATTTTTTTCTAAAAACTGAAAAAAAAATTCAGACCCGAAAGAGTTAAAAAGTGAGTTGAGGCCTGTAAGTATGTCCGTCATATTGATAGTTGGCTGTCATAAACACAAACAAATAAACACTAAAAAATGAGCATGAGTGCAAAATCACTTATTCAAGATGAGGCGTATTACTTTCTTTCCGACGTTGATACTCTCCTAAAGGCAAAGATACATTTACAGTCAAAAGAACAATAAAAATAGTTCGTCAAGGAATAAAAAGTAGGAGCTATTTATTTCATTAATTTTTAATTTAGAGAAAAGTGAAAAAAAGCCCTTGTGAATTTTACAAAATTTCAACTGGAAAAAAAAAAAACATTTTGCAACAGGTCAGTTCTATAAAAAATGCTTCTGTTCTCCTATAAGATCTTTCGTACATTTTGTTGTCTATTATTTTAATAACTTTCAATTGCAAGAATATAACAAGATATTTAAAAATTTTGAAGTTTCATGATTTTTTTAATATTCTGACTGTTTAAACTAAAATGGCATCTAAGAAGCAATAACAAAATAAATTTCTTCATGTCCTCGTGTAATTTAAAAAAGATCAGCTGTGCCGGATCATTCAATTAGGATAAAACTCATAATGTTCTTCCTGTCATTATCACACTCCTAATGGCAGATATATATTTACAGTCAAATGAATAATAAAAATATTTCGGCGAAGGAACAAAAATAGAGGAAGGGATCAATTAATTATTAATTAATCCCTCCAATAATATTAATTTAATTTAAAGAAAATATATATATACACTTATGAATATTATATCCGTCTAAAATTTAGTATATTTGTTAAGTGTCTCGACTATGTTCTACAAAATTTGAGATTTTTAGTTATTGAGCTCATTTTTCAAACCTTTAAAAATGAAAACTATTCGTTGGGAGCCACCGTAATACTTACCCATCATGGATATGCATAATATAATGTATGAAAATAAAACACGTGTAAACTTTTTATAAAATGCATTGTAATTTAAAAAGACACATCCTTATAACTCCAAAAATAATGATCATATTAACTAATAGTTTACTGCGTCGGATTAAGCGTCTCATTTCCAATTAAAATCTTTGAATTGAAATCGAATGAAATACAGAGTCATGAAAAAATGAAGAATATGGAAAAGAGGATTACAAATATCTCGGATACTAATAATCTTATCGACTTTGTTCTTTATGCAAAATCTGTGTTACTTTATTGCCTTTTACGTCAGAAATTTTTATATACCTTTCATCAGAATGAATTATTTGAATTATTCGAGAGTCTGAAAAAAATAGTTCCGGATAATTGAAGTTATTGATTTTAAATAGGCTTCTCACCATTCATTATTCATACTAAATACATACAAAATTCCAAATCTCTATCTCAATTTGTTCGGGAGACAGGGCGTTTACAGACAGACTGACAGACAGACACACAGATACACAGACGGACGGACGAGAAATTTTTTTTCCACACCATTAACTGAAGATGAAGCGTATTATTTTCCTTCTGGCTTTCCCACACTACTGAAGGCAAAGATACATTTACAGTCAAAAGAACTGTAAAAATAGTATGCCGTGCGAGTAACAAAAAGTAGAAATTTATTTCATTAATTTTAAATTATAAAAGGAAAATTGGAAACTTATAGATATTATAATCGTTCAACCCTTAAATATATTTATAAAATATCTCCAATATGTTCTGTTGCATTTAATATTTTTAATTATTAAACACATTTTGCAAATTTTAAACGAAAATGATATTTTCCAACAAGTCAATTTTATGAAAAAAATGCTTTTATATATATATATATATATATATATATATATATATATATATATATATATATATATATATATATATATATATATATATATAATCGATCATATATTTTGCTGCATTACACTATATGGCCGAAAATGATAGGTAACTTGCAACTTTAGACGTTTTGTTACCTAACTAGAAAAATACTTGAGTGATTTTTTCTCTAAACTCCAGGTGTGTAAATAGAAGAATACAGATCATATAAGCAAAGATTTCTTTCCCGAAACCCCACAGAGGACCATCAGCAAGTTGAAAAAGAATAAAAATCTTTTTGATAACCAAGTTGAAACTAATGTAACTAAAGCATCCAAACTGTAGATTATGATTAAGTGGTCTATTGTAATAAACTGTGTTCATTTGTATAAGGTTAGCAAGTATACTCGTAGAGAAATTAAGGCTTTCATAAAAACAGCTCCAAATTTTACCTTTTTTTTTTTTTTTTTTTTTTTTTTTGTGTGTGTGTGTGTGTGTGTGTGTGTGTGTGTGTGTGTATCATTTGTAGAGTTCACAGTATAAGAATTTTTTTTTTCAAAAAATATGACAAACAACATACCCTGTAATAAAATAATAATAATAATAATAATAATAATAATAATAGTAATAAAATTTGTATGAAAAATGAGCATGTTTATTCAATAATGTTTCACTGCGTATACACGAATGCAATCAAAATATAGAACAACTTTTGAGTATAGAACAAATTTGTTGAAAGTCTCAAAAACACAGCTTCAAAATTTTGAAAATTATCGTCGATAGAATAAAATCAAAATCCGTTGTTCCCAAAATAAAGCAAAAAGATAAGAGGCTGTATTAATATATCCATTCATTAATGTCAATATAACATGCAAAACATTGCACGTATTGCTATATTTGGGTACATCTCCTCATGTTTTTTCTTCCTTTGAAACATAATTTGTTTTAAACTGTTTCTTGGTATACTCATTGGTTGTGATTTTAAAAAATATTACAAGTACAAATTATTAACTATTTGGAAAATAGTTGTTGTCTCGGTAGATAATCAGGAAATCTGAAGTATATCTGAATCTTTTTATTGACTGAATTCCTAAAATTATTGTATTTTATTCGTTTTCTGATTGGTCCATGTTTAATGTCCAAAAATGAAATACTTCTGTTGCCACAATGGCAAAAAAAGTATTAAAAACATCAAAAGAATTAATAACTCAAAAACAAATGTAGATACCTGTTTCTAACAAGTTGCATTTAAAAGTAATTTTTTTTTTCTTTATACGACGGTGAAAAAATTGAAAATGTGCGATGTTTAGAAATTAAAAAATTTATAGTACCGAAAATTGTTAAACTGAAATTTCATTTAATATTTGTTTATGATTGGTCAGGAATATTAACGTGACTCTAAATGCCCAGGCATATTAATATGACTCTGTTATTAAGTAAACTACGTTTTAATCATCATAAAAGTTATGGTTTTTTTTTTTTTTTTTTTTTTTTTTTTTTTTTTTTTTTTTATAGAAATCCTTTATAAGTACAAATTAATAATCTTTGAAAACATTACTTTCGAAATAGTCGTTGTAATTTGTTAAATTACAATTTTTTAATTTTTTAATTTTTTTTTTTTTTTTTTTTTTTTTTTATTGCGTAAACCTAAATTACGAAAGACTAACCCATTTGCCCTTAAAACAATGTTAAATTTTCAGAATTTATTTCTAGTTAATATACCTCTGCAAAATTAAAATTCCATCTATAAATAACTAAATAAAATAATATATATAAATACAAATTTAACAGACATGTAATTAAACTACGCGTTCAAGGCATTGAAATGATCAAAATCAAAAATGCTTCCGTAAGTTGTAAAATCCTTGGCTAATAACTCCTAGTTTGCGCTTAATACAAAAGTCGCGCATTTGATAAATTTTAGAGTTTTATATGATTGCATAATTAATATGTTTCGTATAAAATTATTTTTATAGCTATTTGGCAATCTAAAAAGCATATTACGTATAAAAAATCTATTAGAGTTTTCAATTTTAAATAATAATTATTAAAAAAAAGTTTTCATCTTTACTCTGTGACTGAGAAATCTCGTGTTCGGCGTATCAGTTATAGTAAATTCAAAGTAAATCAATATTTTCAATGAATCGTTGCATTTGAAATTGAAGTGAGGCCATTTTTGCATATTAAAATCATGATTTATTTATTTTCTTATTTTATTTATTTATTTTATTTTATTTTTTCAGGCAACATGGTCATTCACTACCCTGCGTATCGCATCTACATTAAAAAAGATCAGAAAATTATAAAAAAAGTCTATTACTGCTAACTATTTTTTAACCTAACCAAATGCAACTCAATAAATAACTACCAATAACTTAAAATTAACTTGCCCTATTTTCAGAATCAACGACTCAGTTTACAATAAACCACATTATTTTCTTTCCGGTGTTCACACTATCCTTAAGGAAGAGATACATTTACAGGCAAAGTAACGGTAGAATAATTTGGAGAAAAGATTTAAAAAAAGAAGGAAAAAGAAAAGAGGGTGAGAGAAAGCGGATTTTCTGTTTATCAATCACCTTTAAATTTTAAAAATGAGGGATAAAAAATCTGCATTTCCGAATACTATGACCAATTAAATTTTTAAGTATATTTGTAAGATATCACAGGTATATTCCATAGGATTTCAAAGCTTTAATTTTTGAAAATGTATTGCCACTTTTAAATAAGCATGTCCGTGATGGATGTATTTAACAATCATTAAATCACGGTTATGAATTTCATTTTCTTTCCAGAGTCGTCATGAAATTATAATCCAAAATCCGACCGCATAAAACCCTAAATCATCGAACACAAGAAAAAATTCTTAATTTTATGAAAGAGTTGTAATAGAGGAATCTAATGATCCATATCTGCCGGAAGCAAAGTGGTACACAAGCCAAAAAACTATGCTAATAATGGTTGACTCATAGGTTTAGCATTGTGTTTGTCCTACAATAAAAAGTATGAAAACATGGGAAACTGGGTGCAGGAAAACACAAACCTATGAGTCAACCACTAGTGGTACTTATTTTTGGCTTATGCACCACTCCTCTTCCGGCAGACATTAGATTTCTCTATTACAACTCTTCCATAAAATAAAAGATTTTTTCTCGTACTCGATGATATAGGGTTTTGTGCGGACTGCTCTTGGAATATTAGGGTTACATTTACGGGAAAAGCAACATAAAAAATAAATTCCATGAGAAATTTAAAAGAGAGAGGAAGAAAAAGTTCGGGGTGGGGACTATTAATAAATGTTAAGATCAACCAGTTTTTAATTATATTTGTAAATTATCGCCTATATGTTCTATTTTTATTAAACATAAGCCTTTTAATGTTAAAGCAACTGCCACTTCATCCGTACCTTCAATGTTTAATATACACTAAATCATGATGAGATATATTATTTTCTTTCCTGTATTGGCACGATCCTAAAAGCAGAGTTGAATTTACCGGCAAGGTAATAAAATTAGATTAATTTTAAACACGATTTTTCAATCGGTAAATTAATTATAATAGATTCTCTTATAGTTAATTTACAGATTGAATAATCGTGTTTAAAATTAATCTAATGTAATTTCGTATGCAGCGATTTTCTGCAGTTCCATATATTGACCTTCGGTTTATTCTGTTGAGCTGACCCAGAGCATCAGACCAGATAAAGTGATCGTTGAGGGTAATTGGGTGAAATAGTCCTCCAGTGTTCGAGTCCGGGGTGGCTCAGTTGGGAGAGCATTGGCGGCTTCAGCCAATACATCCCTGGTTTGAATCCAGGCCCGGACTTTTTTCACCCAAAAATGAAAAATGGAAAATTTATCTGTTATAAGGTAATAAAATGCTTAAAATAATTCGGTGACATGTTGGGGGGTGGGGGGGGGGAGATGAAGGATAAATATTTATTTTTTAACTTTATATTTAAAAATGAAAAATATTTGTGAATATTATAATCAATAAAATTTTAATGCGTTTCTAAAAGCCTCGAATATGATTTATTGAATTTAAAATTTTTAATTACAAAGGCGTTATGTTATTCTGAAATGTAGCAAATTAAAAGTTAAACGAAACTTTGTTATCTTAAAACTATTAGACCTTCTCATACAAACTTTAAAATAAAATATTTAGACATTCTGCTGTTTTGAGTTTTTATTTTATAAGTGTATAAATATATTTAATTTTTTATATAATTTTAAGTTATCAATTGAAGTATAATTTTTCTAGGGCTGATGCACTGCGCACAACATTGCACTTATATAACTCAGCCATATGATGTAATTTTTTTTAATGCTGTAAAATTTGTGGCTATTTAAAATGGCTTACTGTCGAAACAAAACTTATATTCTTTCAGTTTTCATAATAATATTGATAATAAATATTTAAAACTATCGAAAATTCGGAACCTTTTAAAAATAATAAGAAAACTTATATTAAGAACTATTACTAAAAATTATAAAGCGGGGTAGTCAGAGTTGAGAACAATTTTTATTGTAGATAGTGTTTCGCCTTAGACAAACTTTATGTCTATAAATTCCACTATAGGGGGTTTATTATTACTATTATTATTATTATTATTATTATTATTATTATTATTATTATTATTATTATTATTACCTTTTTTTTGTTACACCAATGTTCGCATTACACAGACTTTGCCTTAGACACTGTTATATGCATTTCTTTACTGTGGAATATTTAACTAAATAGAATATTTTACTAAATTTTCACGGAAATATAGCTTGTCCTTTATATGAAATAGTGTGCGCAAATCTAAAAATAAAATAAATAAATAATAAATGTGATAATAAAATTACACTGCTGCACTTAGATTTTAATACTTGAAATGTAAAATTAAACATACATTTTAAAAACATTTTGAGAGAAAATAAATCTCCAATAACAGCATATACAGTTAAAAGGAAATAAAAAAAAATGTAATTCTCCGAGGAGAAATTTGAAAATATCGGATGTTTTTAATATTTTAATGCACCGAATTTTGTAATATATCCTATCATCCTACGCCCTTTTTCAACCCTTTTGCGCCTGTCATCCTAATAATAATACATATTACCTACATTTACTTTATTTTGTCTTTGCAAATGTTATTATCTGAATAAACTAATGGCAGTATATGTCTTTAGATTTATTGTCCATTTATTTCTCAACATTTATTACTAACATTAAAGAAAAAAATGTACATTGTTGTTGAGAATTTCAATTCAAACGTGTGTTTTGTTCTTCAAATTTAAATCTAAAAACTAATTGGCTGAGTCCAGAATATGTGACAAAAGAAGAAAAAATACTGTAAATATCTGTTTAATTCCATTGTAGTAATAATAAAAAAAATTTCAAGAGCCTTCAAAATTTTTTTCCATAACCTATTGCCGTATTTAAGTATGCAGACTAAGAATTAAGATATTAATTTGATTACATTAAATCTTAATTTTTTTTCCATTCGATAGCTACTTTTACTATTTTTTTAAAATAAAAGAATTCTCAATAAAATAATTCCAAAATTGAAAACATAATCAGATAGAAATAAATAAATAACTGTTCAATAATTAACTTACAAAATTACATATAATAAGCAATTACTCATTCCTAATTTTTTCCCCTTCTACATTTACAGGGTTTTTTTCTAACCCTTAAATTAACCTCTCATCTTCCATATTATCACACACGCATGTGCTTTTTTCTATAAATTTGTTCCGAAGATTAAAACCGTTGAATTGAAAGGAGAGGAAGCGATTTTTCTAAGCTGTGTGAATTTGTGTTTCTTCCTTTTTTGGCGAAGAGAGAAAAGACAAGACGAATAACAATTCGCTGGTCGCATCTGGCTGGGGAGAGATGGTGGTGTATGAATATGAGAGAATAAGCAGGGCCACCCTTTTTCACCCTAAGTGAATTTGGATGAAAGGGAACTACTACAAAAGGGCCAGCTGCAGGCCAAATAGGCACAAGTGGCTCGCGAAGCAGGTGCCGGCGTGTTTTGCGGGTCGTCTCCACAAGAGATGGGAACTTGCATCGCATCTAACGGAATCTTGTGTCGGAGAAAGTAAACACCGATCAGAAAGATTTGGCGCATTATCACCTTCATTTGTCGCGAATCTTTCTTTAACCGTTGAGGCTGTTCTAAAATTCAAAGCGTTGATTTTCTGACATATTCTGAATTACTTTTTATCCGTAGAACCGTAGATACATAAAATGTACGGGTTTTCTTATACTTAAGAAAAAAAAATTATTTTATGATGCAGGTAAACAATTTTTCAGAAATGATGTGAAAGCGGGAATTTTAAGGCTTTTAGTCAGTAAACTTCTGAATTTCCCTAGCTAATGTTAAACCTAACAGCGGCATGTGATAAAATAACTTTTCAGGAAATTAGTATTTTTAATTGAAATTTCTAGGTACTCATCTTAAAGAGTAACTCTCTTTTTTTCTTCTTAGTTGTCGAAATATCTCTATAACTATATCTCTATAACTCTAATAAATTCGTGTAAACCTTAAAATAAAAGAAAAAAAAACCTAATAAAAGAATTTATGTTCGAGAAAATTTTTAGTTTGCACGAATGTAATCAGAGGGATATTCGATGTTTTTTCCATAGTTAAAAGAAAATTACTCCAAAAGTAACCGAAAGGGGGCACCATTTACAAAGCAACTACATTCTGATCATGTGATTGGAATGTTTTCACCACATCTTCCATTCAGAGCCCTTTCATTTTTGAAGAACCTTGTACAAAATTCGGCTGGAAAACTTGTACAGTCCCTGCAGAACGATATGTTACAATAAGATAGGATCACGTTGTGCCTGAATTGCAGGAAAGACATGCGTTACCTGTTACCTGCCGTCACTTTCATGCGGGACGGTTCCCCACCCCACTTTGCACCACCCAAGACCCTTCTGTTGAACACTTTCATTGAAGACCGAGTGATAAGTCGAGTTTGTAAGTTTGAATGGTCCTACGATCTCCTGACTAGACTCCAGCAGATTTTATTTATTTATTTATTTGGTTGTGGGGATACTTAAGGGAGCCCAAGCCACTTTGACAGAACTAAAAGATGCCATTCGACGTATGGTCGGTGGCATCGACATCAACATGACATGCTACACTCAGTTTTAAATAGACATATTGACGCGTCTCATTTGCCTAATACCTATAATGTATTTATATGTATTATAGTGATGGCAGTCACACTGAACATAATTTACTTTAAAATAAACGCACAATGTCATTTTACTATAATTTGCGTCATTGTCTGTTTATGTTTGCCTGATTTGCATAAAACATCTCAGTATGACATGTGAGCGTCCTCTTTCGGTTACTTTTGGAATAATTTTTTCATGCATTAAAGGGGAAAAAAATCAGTGCTCCTCTGACACATTCTCACAAACTGAAATTTTCCCCTAGTTTTAATTCTTTTTATGACTTTTTTTTTTTTAGGTTTGCACGAACTTAAAACACGTCCTATATTAATTTTATCTGAAGTCTTAAAATCTTACACACAGTTCGTCTGCTTTCAACACGTAAAATATTCAATTAAGCATAGATTTCAGAAATATTTTGAAAACTAACAATAAAGGAAACATCTTTTAAAAAGAGCAAAAATTAAAAAAATAAAATTTATTAAAAAAGTGAGGTAATTTAAAATCGTTATAACTCAAAATATTATTTCTACGATTACTATTTCTTAATTTTTTTTTCATTTAAATAAACAGAAATATATAAGCTTTAATTTTCATTCAGCATTTTTCAAATATTAATCTCAATAAAAATTAAAGTTATTTAAATAAAAAAATTGAAAAAAAAAATAATGAACTTAAAAAAAAAACATATTTTTAAAAGTAAATATTTTTTCCAAATTTGCTGAATCAAAATTAAAGTAAAACAATTGAAAATGACATGTTAGAAGTTTGAACCCTTTACCTTCAACGATTCTCGACTTATAACAATTTAACCCTTAAATGCTCAGGATAGAACGCGTTCAAAAAAATGCGCAAATCAAAGAATCAGAATTTATACCTGAAAATCTAAATAGTAAATTTTTCTTAATTTAATTACGAATGGTCTATCATTAAGTGAAGTGAAAATTGCTGTTTTAAATTTCTGGTGAGAATACGGAATATGTGAATAAAACCCCCCAATAAATTGGGAACACTTATGGTATCGAAAATGATACAATATGTATTTAAGGGTTAAATAGATGAAAAGGAGAAAAGTCTATCATGAAGAAAAACGTATTTTCACAAGAAGTCATTTCTATAACAATCATTGCTTGAAAGCTAAATTTTAGAAAAAAAAAAAATCAATAAAAACCATAAAAATTAATATTTTATGTTCCAATTAAGATAGAAACATGATTTAAACGTCATTTTAAGCAGAAAAAAAGAATTAATTTAATAAAATATTTTTAGAAAATTGGAAGATTTTTGCTTCCTGCCCCCCTTTAATTTCTTTTCAAAACAATAATTTCTTTTTAATTTATTAACTCATTTAATAATGTATGTATTTTTTAAATGCTTTCTAAAAATACAATCTAAAAAAGTTGCATGGGTTCTGTTTTGAAAATGGCAACTAATTGCCTTTTCTGAAACGAATAGATCCATTGTGAGAATGAAACGTATTATTTTAAGAATGATAAATAGCTGAAATACGGATAGTAGCAGGAAAATTTCCGATCGGTTTTGAGGTATTCTATATTCAAAGCGGAATAAAATGAAACCTGAAATTTATTTTCAGAAATAAAACGTTCCGCTTCAGATGAGAAACGTTTCTAAAAAATTTTTACAGTGTATCTTACATAGCTTTATTTTTTAGGTAATTTGAATTACATGATCGTAATTCCTCAGTTTTTACAACTAAACAAAATCGCCAATTTATCAGGCAGTGTTATCTTCCAACCAATCAAAATCGAAAAAAATCCAATAATGTAATATTTGTTATAATTTTAATAATATTTGTGGCACTGAATGTAGAGAAACTCTTCTCGGATGAAAGAGGGCCCCGAAATGACACGCACTTTCCATAATTTAAGAAGTTAAGGATGTATTGAAATCCAAACTTCTAATTTTCTGGTTTGCTTTAAATTAATTTGTTTTGAAACGCATACAGTTGGCAGATTCTCTTATTTGGAAATTATATTTAATGTGCCATGCTTTTCGATTTTTTGATAAAAACAGAATATCTTGTTAATAAAAGAAAAAAAAATCTTGTGAAAATGGACGTTTTAAACCAAACTTTCCGAAGTGCAAAAGCTGAAAATGAAAAAAAAAAAATGGTCACTTTAAGAAAATAATTGTCTATAAATCAAGTTGTAATTTATTCAGTTAAAAATGAAAAAACACGGTCACTTATATACTTCTCAGAAAAAGAATCCCGTCAGCAAATCCACCATTAAAAATGAGTCGATTTTGAGTAATTGTGCGTGAGAAAATATTTTTTTAATATCGCCTTAATCCATCCCTGATTACCCATCTGTTAAATTTGTATTTTATGTTATTTTATTTGTTTATTACTGTAGCGTTAATTTTGTTACGGAATGTTAGTAGAAAACAAACTCTGAACTATCTAAATATTTTTTTTTCTTTATTAAAAATACCAACTATAGGCATTAGTTTTAGATCTTTAAAAAAAACCCGAAGATAATTTTATATATCATAAAATACATTGTCACTATCACAATAAAATTGTAGTAAACAAAGAAGTTTGTATAATCCGAAAGTTAAAACTGATAACGTTTTCGTCCCTTCTAGGACATCTTCGGTCAGCGCAAGTGAAAATCATTTCCTCTTGAGCTTTATATTTAATTTTCGAACTCTGCAAATTAAATATAAAGCTCAAGAGGAAATGATTTTCACTTGCGCTGATTGAAGATGTCCTAGAAGGGAGGAAAACGTTATCAGTTTTAACTTTCGGATTATACAAACCTCTTTGTTTACTACACTTTTATTGTGATAGTGACAATGTATTTTATAATACATAAAATTATCTTCGGGTTTTTTTTTAAAGATCTAAAACTAATGCCTATAGTTGGTATTTTTAATAAAGAAAATTGTGTATGAAGGCTTTATACTTGTGATTGTAGTTATCTACAATTTCCTGAATATCTAAATACTTTTAAGTGCAAATGAGTGGGTTAATCCTTTACTGCATGCGATAGTGTTTTTAAAAATATCCATGCTTGAAAAGAAATTTAAACAATTGTAAATGTAAATAATTAATACAATTTTTAAAAAAGCGGCTCTTCATTCAAAAGTACATTCTACCTTCTATTCAATGGGTAAAATATAAAAATGTACTATGTTCAGAAGTGATTATATTTCCGACAAAGCAAAATAGATTTCTTAAATCGTTGTTGCTGTTCAAATGGCGCTAATTTTGGTCATACACATGAATTTTTTTTATGACACAGACAGACTAGACCAACGGTTCCCAAACTTTATTGGTACGCGACCCACCTCTAAGTAAAAAAAAAAAAAAAAAAAAAAAAAAAAAAAAAAAAAAAAAAAAAAATTCGCGGCTCACTCAATATAATGGTGTATATCAGAATAGAAATTACTATGTGGTATCTATAAGTATATGCTATCATATCCAGCGAAATAGGCAAAATTCTCGTAGAAAGGATACACTAATAACAATAGCAACAATTCATAATTCTAATGTGTGTAAATGGAACAGTAATTAACACAACACAAAAACTAGAACGATAATTAAAAATACAATTATTTACTATCAAAACATAATATTATAATTTGTGTCAGGGTTAAAACTGGTGATTTTCAACCTTAATTCACGTTCAGCACAGTGTTTTCAATACCTGTTTTCCAAAAAACAGCCAAGAACAAAAAGTATGTTTAGACTAGCACATTGCGTTAAACTCCATAAAGGAATTCAAAGCTCATTTACATGTTTCTGAATATTCTGCTGGTATATTTTTTCCAATGGAAATTAAGGAATTTCCCTTGAAATATTATTATTTTATCGTTGTTATATTTTTTTAACAGATGAAATGCAAAACATATTTTTGTGACAAATATCAATTGTTCCAGCGACCCACTAAATTAGCCGCCGCGATCTAAATAATCTTGTTCAGGCTACACAGCCTAATGATATATTGAAGGGTGTACGATTGTAGACGAAAATTGTTTCTAATTTAAAACTGTAATAGGTTTTTAGCATGTAAACATTTTTTTTTATTAGATTACTCAACTTCATTAAAATGCAATTTTTTATATCTTCATATTCGGCATGCCAGTGGTCAATCACGAAACCAAGAAACAATCTTCATGATTTTTATTATTTTAGCATTAAGTCGTGTAGTTTTATTACATATCTCTTAAATTCGCGTTACATCTACTTATTTATTTACAAAGTTTTAACTTTGCTTTGAAGAGACGTATAAAGTGCCGTGTGATGTCATTCATTAGAATTTGATTTATAAACAATTATCTTTTCAGTATGACCCTTTCTTTCCTTCCCAGATCTTCCGCTTCGGAAAATTCGGTTTAAAATGCCATTTTTGATTGCTTTTATTGCCATATTTTCTGCATTTATGAAAAAAAAATCGACAATTACGGCACCTTGTGTACTTTGTAAATAAGAAGACCTGCCAGTTTGATGCATTTGAGAGCAAAAATGAATTTAAAAATAAATCGGAAAATGAGCAGTTTGAATCGAAATACACCCTTAAGCGAAAATCTTCTATAATTGGGTTGAACGGATATTTAAAAATATTCATGGTTGAAAATTATTTTAAAATCCATGTATATATATATATATATATATATATATATATGTGTGTGTGTGTGTGTGTGTGTGTGTGTGTGTATGTATACATATATTTCAAGTATGGTTTTCAAACAAATTTCATTTAAAAGTATTTTTTTATTCGCCGTTATAAAAATTTAAATTGTGCCATGCTTACAATAAATAAATAATACAACAAAAGAGAATTCAGATGCTGCCACCGCCAATATGACATCGACATTACTCGTAAACATGTCCTTGCTTCATAATATACATATATTATTGTTGAAAAGTAAATTTTATAATTAACTAAGAAGAAATTATCAGCCAAGAGAAAAATATCATGTACTATTAGACTGGGAGGTGGCAGCACAGATAATCATCTCATTGAGTTTACGGGTGAAAATCAAGGATTAGTTAAATATCGATTCGCACATTAAAACGCAATCGGTCTGCCAAGTTCTATCTTGCTGGAAACAGCCAAACATCCGATTTTAGTGGTCGACTCGTAGGTTTACCATTATGCTTTCCTCCACACAAAAGTATGAAAATATTGAAGATCGGGTGCAGTAAAACATAAAAGTAAATCTATGAGTCAATTACTAAAATCGGGTTTTTAGGTGTTTTCCACCAAATTCTCATAGATTAACCCTATTGGTGACGTTAAAATTTTGCGATGAGATAATAACATAAGCTTCTTCGAAGTGTGTAAATTTTTTTTCTTATGCAAAATTTCTCAGTTTTTTTTTTTTTTCTTTTTTTAATTTAAATATGATTTGGCAAGATATGACTTGGTAGACCAGTTGCTTTTTACTATGTGAATCGATATTTAATTAATCCTAGATTTTCATCTGTGAACTTGATGAGGTGATTGTCTGTGCTGCCTTTTCCCTGTTTATAAGATTACTAGCAGTTACCCGTGACTTCGTTCACATAACATTTAAGGAAGAAATAATTGATCAAGCAAGCAAAAAATTTCGATGATGAAAAGCATGTGTAATTAACTTTTTATCGCGAATTTATGGTAAAAAAACTTCTGATAATCCCTAGTTGCTAATTTGTTTGCTGGTCAAAATTTTCCTTTCAACGATTAATACTAATAGATAGAAACATTCTTGAATTCTTTTGTTCAGCCCTGTAGTTTTCCAAGTGCCTTTAATACACGAAACTATCTTTCTAAAATTTATTTCAAACAAAAATATTTCTTATTACTACCTAAATTACATTTTCAGAAATTATCATCCGAAGACAACCTTCTATCCAGTTCTTTGCGGGACCCTGTTTATAATTATATATATATATACTACAAACATTTCTTAGTTTACTAAATGCAGTTCAAAATAAAAATGCATATTTTATTAAAAAACCACCTTTAAGTAAATTACGCTCATATTCAGTAACCTTTCCGAGATCTTTTGTGTAACTCTGTATATCTAAATTTAACTATTTATACTATTACCATTTATGCTCTCCATTTAATATGCATACATTTAGCGAAACTTAAAAGCACATATCATAATTCAAAATGCATTTCATCCATGCAACAGTCGTCATCCATGATATACAGTACTTCGGATAGAATATATAATATTTGAAATCTTTTGTGTGTCCCTGTAAATGCTATGCACTTCGTATTATGCATGAAATCACTTACATTAAGCCTCAGCAACATATATCAATTTGATTATACATGAAATCGTTTACCATATTTAAAATATGCCGGAAACTGTTCCTCCCTTTATTCCTATGCAATGGAATTCTTCTGTCTGACCCTGTAAATGAATAGTAAGTGCCCTTTACACTACATACTTTACAAAATGCATATTTTAGTGCACTTTGTAAATGCATATAAATTTGAATATGTTCTACAGGCTGTAACATCGTTAAATTTAATTAAAACGATTTTTCCCTATAATGCCGTAATATAAGGAAATTTTTTGACTATCCCTGTAAATAAACTAATCATGGTAGAAACATCATTTTCAATAGGTATTCGTGCTAGGTAAACGTTAATAATGTCCAAAAATTTCATGGAAATCGGAGTATATTTACGAAAGTTGGAAAGCGACCAGACAGACAGACAAACCGAAAGCATAATAACTTTTCAACTTTGTTCGAAAGTGTTAAAAAATCGAGCCAAAAATATATTAATCAGTGATTTTATTTTCCACCTTTTCCCCACAAAAAATTTCTTCCATTGATAATTATGAGTTTTGAATAAAAATATTCATTTGTATGTAACCTATAACTTATTAATTAGTATAAGTAAAAAATATTTCAGATTCATTTTAAATATGACGTCATTATTTATCTCGCTCCATTAGCTACTAATATTCATACCCCTTGTATTTTTAACGACTGCTATAAAGTACCTGCTTTATTTCAACTATGACGTCACATTTTCATGAGTGAACCATTTTATTAAAAATATAATTCTTTTTCATTCTTTTTACTTTTAATTTATGTCACCATATTTTACACAAAAATTCCCATTAACTAAACAAATATCCTTGTTAAATGTATTATAAAAAATACACCTTTTATTTTTATTTCAAACATGACGTCATATTTATTTTCTTTTAAATTATTTTATTATTCGCGTTTGAAATGAAATAGACGCCCTCTCGCGGACAAAGTCTGAAAAACGAAATAGAACTGATACCGTGAGCATGAAATCAGTGTTTAAAAGGCCGATAAATAAATAAACAGTTCTATAACGCGTGCAACGTTGGGTTCTTTGTATTAAAATTATCTAAAATCAAAATTTTATACACAAAGTTTAGATCTATAATATAAAAAAATACATTTGACTTACTCATGGCAAAATAGCATGACAGCAACACAATGCTTTCATGCTTCAGCTTCTCTAAAGCAATTACTAGATTTTCCAGCATCTACAAATTCTAAAATTGTCGATATTTGTAATTTATCTCCCATAATTAAATAAAAAAGATAAAAAACTGCACTTTAAATAGCTCTTTAAACTGGTTCTATGCTACAGTGCTACAGCATGGAACGTAAACAAACAAACGTAAACAAACGATTATCAGGTCTATTACAACGCCATCTTTCGGTCATTACAAACGCGAATAGTTTTTCGCGTGGAAGTTTTCTATTAAAAATTCATTGCCGCTGAAAAATTATTATTCCAATTTTTTATTTTCTTGGCAACAGGAAAGGAAAATGGTTAAATTTTATCTAAAAAATGCCTATTGATTTTGTATGAAAAATAATTAAATTTTGAATTATTAAGGAAAATATTTGAATAAAATAAATAAAAATTACCCTATTATTTAATCCGGACTTCTAACTTTACGCCTGCAAAATTTCAAAGCAATCGGTTCAGTAGTTACGGCGTGAAAGCGGAACGAACAAACAAACAAACAAACTCACTTTCCGATTTATAATATTAGTAAGGATAAATTAGAGGTTAGTAATGATATAGCAGCATGTGGTCAAACTCACTTCATTGAAAACGTGTAAAAGGTTTTACCATCCAATGTAATGTCTTCCTAAGAGATGAAAAGGATAGAACCTCTTTTGAGATATTAATAATAGCAAATTACAAAAAGGTTTTCTAATCTTTTATTAAAAGTACGCTGAAACATCTATTTAAAAAAATGGGCATAGTCAATATTATAGATGTAGATATTTATTTATTTCAAGATTTAATTTAATTTAATGTTTTGTGTTTTCTAAGCCTATTGACTTTAAATTATCATTAAATAATGCGTTGTAAGTTTACACAAAATAATAATTTCCTTTCGGGCTTAAAAAAATATTTTTTTTTTTCATTTTTTTTCTGTGAAAACTTTATTTTTTTAGCTGTGTCATTCAACAAGTACATATAAGATATTTTGAAGGGGCGATAACAAACCGCAGTCTCGTTCCATATGAAGATTCAGGGGCTATCATTCCAGTGAACTCATAGATTATACCTATTGGTGGCGCCAACATTTTGCGATGAGATAATAACATAAGCTTATGTAGTTTTTTTTTTTCCTGATGCAAAATTTCTCATTTTTTTTAATTTAAATTTATAGTAATAATAATAATAATAACAATAACAATAACAATAACAATAACAATAACAATAACAATAATAATAATAATAATAATAATAATAATAATAATAATAATAATAATAATAATAACAAAGAAAGAAAGAAACAAACAAACAAAGAAGACGAAAAACAATGAGATCAAAAACAAAAACAGTGAGAATTCGAGGATCTGGTTTTTAATCAGTTAATAACTTATAGGTGACATTTAGATTCAATAAAGAATCTTAGACCCATCAGTGACATAGAGAACCATCAGTTAATAATTGCTGAGTTCTCTTTCCGTGTCCCTATCAGATTTAAAAGTATATCAAGCTTTAAAATATTTGATGATTTTTATTTTCAAAAAAAATATCCTGATGATTAATAAAAATAAGTTATATCTCCATAATATAGTGTCCACTAAATGCTGGGTTAATTGTTGAAAGCACACACATTTGCAACTGAAAATGGCATAACATATCTGATTCCTTTAACCTGTAAAATAAAAAAAAACCATGTAAACATAATAATTATTTTTTTTTTCTCAGTTACATTTTTTAAAGGGGCCATTTTCAAATTTCGCTTACATATGCTGTCTCAGAGTAAAAAGAAGAAAATTGAAACATAAATTAACATTTAAAGTTTGATTTGAGCTATGCATTAGCTAAAGAAGATTATATTGAACATTTCTAACATGAAAAAGTAAAAAAAAACAATAAAATTTTTTGAGATATAAATCTTTAAAATTTTGATTCTAAGCAAAAATGTTTGTCCCATTCCAAGTTTTATGTTTTTAATTTTTTTTTTTTTTTTTTTTTTTTTTTTTTTTTTTTTATTAAAAAGGTTTAATTATCTTAAATATGAACTGTCAGTGTTCTATATTAATGAAAATAATTGTTACAAAAGATATTTTCTTTAAGAAATTAACAAAAATCTTTCGCCCCTCACTTTTTGTCAAGTTCGTTACCTTGTAATTATTTTAGTCAAAATAGGTTTCGAATGCTGCCTAAAGTTAGCAGCAAATATTTGGCGATATATTTAAACTATTCACACAACTACTACTTGCCATTTTTTGCTCTACATTGTGAAGCAATGTAATAGTGGCAAAAATAAGCTTTTATCAATTTTTTTTTTTTTTTTTTTTTTTTTTTTTTACGGTCAAGTCTGTTACCGTAAATTTTAACGTTAAAATAATGATTTTTACACTTTTGTAATTAAATATTGTTTACTAAATAGTTTCACAAGGTATTATTATCTAAGTTAGAAATTATACAAGCTAGTTTATTTCTAGAAGTTTTATTTACCGTTACCATGAAATGTAAGCTGCTAAGTAAGTTTACTAAATAATTTTAGAAGGTAATTAAATTATTATCTAAGTTAGAAAATATACAAGCTAGTTCATTTTAATATTTTTTTTTCTTTAATTTTATTTGAATGTCAAATCCGTTACTTGTCAAGTCCGTTACCATGAAATGTAAGCGAATGGTGAAAATGGCCCAAGGACATAAATGAAAGAAATATAGATATGATCAAATTTGCAATTATCTTGTTAAACATTAGCTCAGCTAGCTATTTAACTCCCAATTTTTTTTTTTAAATACAGTATATTAAAACTCACAAATTTTCGATTTTAATTGCAAGTCAATTAGTAGGAGTTTTTAAAGCATTTAATTAATTATTTAAAAATTAATCACATATTTCAATGCCCCTTTTCTTGGTGCATTCATAATTATGTAAATACGTAGCACCTGTTTTCGTCGTTCAGTCCGTCCGTCTTTCTGCCTATCTGTCCGCATATATGAGAGCAAAAAAATCTCAACCGAATCGTTTAAAATTAAAAATATACAAATGTTGCATAATTTTGTAGAGTCATTTAGATTTTTTTAAAAATCGAAATAATAGGGGTAATCAAAAACATTCAGTTACATTACGGCCATTGGGAAAAAATAATTTCAAGTACATTATAATGATGTTACGCTATTTCGAACATAATAAAATTGATATGCCTCTATTTTGTATGTACAAAAACATACATTCTGTGCAATCTGGGGTGCAAAGAATATTCCTTATCAATTTACAGGGCCACACATAAGTATTCCATTACATAGCGGTATAGAAGAAATATTGTTTGAGGCGTATTTTAATTATATAAAACTATTTCGCATTTTATGAAATTTACATACATTGCTGAGGTTTACTACAAATTATTTCCTATATAATAGAAAGCATATAGTATTTACATGAACACAACAAAAGATTTCAGCTACTACACTGTATCCAAAGAACTGTATATTGTATAATATTACACCAAGATCTGAATATTTGTAAAACTTTGTTATAGAACGAGCACACCTCATTTGCTATGCTTGATATGCAATTTGCGACTTGTTTAATTGGTAGTCGAAATAGCTTTCTATCACCATACTTTTTTTTTTTTTTTTTTTTTTTTTTTTAATTAGGCAGTTGATTTTCATATTCACCATCATTAGCCTCCATGGAAATCCAAACATGTCATTTTTCTTAGTATTTTTCTTCTTCACTATAAAATGTCTGAAATAACGTCAAATTTAGTGTGAATCAAGTTAGAAACTGCACGTGAAGCGTAGAAAATGAGGTGCGTTCCAATGATAACGAAATTTTAAAAATATTCAGATCTTGCTGTTATAGTAGACAGTACTTGAGATATAGTATAGTGATCGAAATCTTGTTTGTGTTCCTGCAAATATACAGGAAGAAACTTTTATTACACCTCAGCAACGTACATCACACTCATAAAAAGTGAAATAGTTTTAATATAATTAACACACGCCCCAAACAATGTTTTCCCGTATAGCATTACGTAGTGGAATACTTTTGTGTGGCCCTGTAATTTAATAATAAATATTCTTTGCATCACAGATTGTACAGAATGTATATTTTAATATAATACTTCATAGGTTCATGTTTTCTATTATATTCGAATGAGTGTAACACCATTAAAATGCATTCGAAACATTTTTTCCCCATTGACCGTATTATAACGGAATACTTGTGATTGTATCTGTAATTAATCTATGCATCCAATTTTCATAAACTTTGAAATGACTCGACAAAATTATGTAATAATTATATATTTTAGATTTCAAGCGATTCGGTTGGGTAGTTTTGGCGTTGTTAAATGCGGACGGACGGACAGACGGACTGAACGACAACTATAGGTGCTACTTATTTACATAATTACGAACGCACCTAAAAAGTAACCAACTGGGAGAATTCAGAACCCGTTATCAGAGAAACACCTTGAAAGTCAATTGCATGCCTTAGCGAAAAAAAAAACTATAGTATGTACTCAGTATAGATAAATCAGTTGAAGATTTAACAATATTTATTTGTAATAACAATTCTAAAACTTACCGTACATTAAAATTGAAATTGAAATTTAACTTTGAAATAAAGGCTTAAAATAGCTGTATCAAAATCATTTATAAATATTTATGATTTTAGAAGAAAACATTTCTTGATATTCATAAACTCAAAAATATCAACAAAGTGAAATAAAACCACACTTGTTATTTTGGTAAATATCGTCTGCATTCATTTATGTGGGAAAAGCTCTAGTAAGAAATTGTATTATTCGTTACCATGGTAATTTATTCTTCTTATTTTATGTTTTTGGCAGCATTCTCTGTTTTTAGCTCACAGGCTATCATAGTCTCAGAGCTTATGTGTCCGCCCGTTCTGTATGTATGCGCGTACGTTCGTACGTACGTAACGCGATAACTCATGATAAAAATATCCCATCCACTTGAAATTTTGTATATAGGTATATCCTGATAAGGCGCTTCCCTGATTAGTTTTTGGAGTTCATTCGATATGTATAAGAGGGAGAACGTGGGGCTCATGCCGCTCTCCTTAATTGATATGAATGGGTTTTTCATGCAGAAATATTAGTTTTTGTTCAAAATTTACACATAGGATCATTCTAATGAAGCGCTTCCGTGATTGGTATTAGGTGTTCATTGGATAAATATAAACAGGGGAAATGGGGGTTCTAATGCCCCTCCCCTTAATTTATATAAATGGGTTTTTCGCGCAGAATTGTCAGATTTCGTTCAAATCTCTGAATAGTTTTGGAAGTTTAATGGTTAAGTATATAAAAGAGAAGGATAACTCTTCTTAAATTATATAAATGGGTTTTTATTAGGAATTTTCCGATTTGCTCTAAATTTTGGATATGGATTTTTTATATGATAAAGCATGTCCCTGATCAGTTTAAAGGGTTCAAGGATTAAGTATAAAAAGGGGAAAGGGGGGGAGCTGATCCCCCCTCCTTAATATTTTTTTTTCGAACGGAATTAACCCTTGAAAATATAAGGTTGGAATGTACAATTAGTATGCGTAGCCTGTGAGCTTAATGCCATCAGTTTAACTGAGCAATATTCTTTTTATTGTTTTTAAGTTTGTGTTTTTATTCGGATGTGAAAAGATGATAGAATGTTGCAAGCCGTGTGTGGCTCGCTGTATGATGTGAAATAACCCTCAAGATTACAGTCAACTTCGTTGTGTCTAATTGAAAGAACCATCGTGTGTTATATTTTGTATTAGTTTAAAACCGCTACGAACATGTGTGACCCCTGAAGTAGATGGGATTTTTTCTTCTTTTAGGTAAATTGCCTTAAAAAGTTTTATTACAAGTTATTAAAAGTTTTATACTTATGTCACAAAGTTGCGGTTTTTGATTTAAGAACACCCTTAAATTACAACCAAAACATTTTACGATATTTAAAAATCCAAAAGTATCTAAGAACTGAAATAAATCAATATCTTCTGATATCTGAATGCTCGATGAATAGTTACCAGCCTATTGGTTTCGTTCACATTTTGCGATAAGATAATAACAGGGCTTTCTGGAAGTATGTATGGATTTTCTTCTTAGGCAAACTTTCTCAATTTTTTTTAAAAATTAACTTTATAGTAATAATAATAACAACAATAATAACAACAACAACAATAACAACAACAATAATAACAATAATAATAACAATAACGATAACTATAACAACACGAACAAAAACATCAACATTAAGGTTGTATTCCAATCCTAACTGCTTTTTTCTCCGATTTATTTTTAAATTCATTTTATTGATCTCAAACGCATCAAATTGGCAGATTCCCTTATCTAAAAACTACACAATGTGCCGTGCTTGTTGATAGTTTGATAAAAGCAGAAAATATTGCAAAAAAAATGCTGTGGAATTGGGCGTTTCGATCCGAATCTCCCAAAGCGGAAGATCTGGGAATTAAAGTAAGTGTCATATTGAAAAAAAAAAAAAAAAAAAAAATTCTTTATAAAACAAATTCTAATGAATTGAGAGAAAAATAAAATCACATTGCATCTTATACATCTCTTAAAAATCACCTTAGCAAGTTTCATGTTCTTACTTTTAAAAATGAGTTTGAAAATATATCAGAAAATTTTGAGCTGTTGAGGGTGAAAAATTATTTTTTTGTATGCACCTTTAATAGCGAGAATTCGAGAGCCTGTTTTTCAATCGCAATGTAAAAAAAAAAAAAAAAAAAAAAAAAAAAAAAAAAATTAAATCTACTGCAAAACTACTGGTAGCAATATTGTCAGCAGTTTTTGTCGAAAAAAATTGCAGTAAAATTAGATGTATGAAAAAAATTACATCTAACTGTACTGCAAATTTTACGGCAAAAACTGCTGGCAACATTGCTGCCAGCAATTATTGCCGTAAATTTAACAGATTTTTTTTTTTTTTTTTTTTACAGTGCAGTATGCCCATCCTCACACCCACCCTAATGGAGGATAAGCTTGTGTTTTTCATGCATTTTCGGCAGTTCGGCCCTATCCTACGTCAGACTGTGTTGACTAATTTGTCACATAAAACATATAAAATATAAAATAATTATAATGCATCTTATTATATATATATATATATATATATATATATATATATATATATATATATATACATATATATTACCTATTTACCATGCTTATAGTTTTTGAAACGAATGAACGGTAACGATTGTTCTCTATTAAAAATTCCACAGCTGAAGAAACAATTGCAGAACTAAAATTTACTATTTCTAAAGAAACTTATAAAAAACAAATAAAAATGATAACTCTTTGGCGAAATTCCCAGATATCGCCAAAGCCCTCGGTAACCCCGCACTTTAAAGCAGAGTTTATTCAAAAACCTTCCTTAAATATTTTCGGAGCATTTTAACAACGCTTTACAAAAATCCTGAAAAGACCCCGGATTCTGTTATTTAGAAGCGGGGCATTGTTCAGGGAGACTACAGAAAATAAAGATAGAGCAATAAATTTGTATAGCAGCAGAAAGCGAAGATAGCGAGCTGAATACTAAACTGACTATAAGCGATTTCGTATACGTCGAGAAAGTTTGCAAGGTTTTTTATTTCTTATTATTATTGTTATTATTCAGAATATAAAAGGCCTTTCTTCCTTCTTTTGTGAAGTTACAAAATTCTAAATGCGTTTTAACAAGTGGAAACATATTGTTTTAAAGAGGTCCCTTTTTTAAAAAAGGGCAACACGGTTCTTTGATAAAAATATTCCACGAAGTGTGCAAGACTTTAAACTTTATAAAGCTAGAAGTTTTGAATTGAAAAATAATGTGCAAAATTCGCAAGTGCTCCATTTATGAGAATGTAGATTATTTTGTTTGAAAAAAGTTCATTTGTTAATTATTTCTTCGTGAAATACACTTAATAAATTTCCTTTTTCAAAATCACATACATTTATTTATCTACTATTACAAGAGCGTTGAATAAATATTTATAATGCCATCGAATAAGACTCCTGTGAGATTTGCTTTTAATTTTTGTTTTTATTATGGAAACGTTACGTATTTAACTTAATATTATATATTTTTAGGTGCGTTCATAACTGCATAAATACGTAGCACCTACAGCAGTCGTTCAGTCCATCCATCCGTCTGTTCGCATGTAACAAAGTGAAAACTAACCAACCGAATTGTTTGCCATTTAAAATGCATAATTATTACATAATTTCGTCGAGTCATTTCAAATTTTATGAAAATCGGATGCATAGTTATAGGGACAATCAAAACTATTCCCTTACTTTACGACCAAAGGGAAAAAATGGTTTCAAGTACATTTTAATGATGTTACACTCTTTCAAACATAATAAAATTGATGTGCATCTATGAAGTATATACTAAAATATACATTCTGTACAATCTGTTGCGTAAAGAATATTTGTTATTAATTTACTGACTCACGCAAAAGTATTCTATTACATAAAAGTATAAAAGGAAACATTGTTTTGGGCGAGTTTTAATTATATTAAACTATTTTACATTTTACTAAACTGATATACGCTGCTAAGGTTTGTTACAAGTTACAAGTTACTTTCTGTATAATAGAAAGCAGACAGTATTTACAGGGAGACACAAAAGATTTCGGCCGCTACACTGTATCCGAAGCGCTATAATACTATTACACCAAAATCACAATATTTTTAAAACTTCGATATAGTAAGAACGATATAGTATGATATGGTTTGTATAGCACCTCATTTGCCACGCTTTATGTGCGAATTCCTACTTGTTTCATTTGTCTCAAATTTGTTTTGATGAAGCAAATTGAAATGCTCATCTTTAACCGTTAATCGTATTGGAAATTGATCTTGATCTTGATCTTTTGAATTCATTTTAAATTTTATAAAATTAAAATCATAATCTTCTTATTACCCTTTTTCTAGATATATTTTTTTAATTGGTAATATTCTAATAGTATTAAGAACGGAAAACGTGGGGTTATTGCAACAGATCATTATAAGCAACTTTCAACGGAAATATTGATAAAAATAAAAGGTTACAAATGACATAAAAAATGAATAATATGATGCAAAACATAAAGACAATTATCGTGTATTATGCATATTTATTTTACCACTTTTCGTCTGTTTCTTACTTGGCTAAAACTAAATTATGTGACATAATAAATGAGTTGTAGACATTCTGAAATAAAACAGTTTCTATCACTTCCGCGCTCATTTTAGTAAACATTTGGTTAATATCTTAATAATAATAAAAAAAATACTTTAAGAAACAACACCAACCATTTGAAAAATGTTTCACTCGAAACGTTCATCTATCATTTTAAGCTAAATACCAGTTGTTTTATTGTGTATTATCCGCGCCACTGCTATAAATGACTTTATACATGCTGCAATTTGAAGGTATACGGTTTGTTTAAGTTACATTACTCCATTGTTGCCAAGCATAAAAGTTGGCGACGAAAGAAACATTTCAAACTATGTAACATTGTTGGTGCGAAAGTAATCATTACTAGAATACAGCTTTGGCATATATACTGTTATACTTGTAAGACTTTGGCATATACTGTTTGATTTTACAGAACAAAATTTTGGTGATGGAGGTTTTAAACCAAAGTCGATCACAGCACATACATCTGTGAATGGGTCCATCAGACATTGAATCAAAAAAGTTTTTTTCCAGTTTTTCCCAAGCCGATTGCTTTTTAGGTTTCTCTTTAGATGGTGGAAAATCAAGAGTAATAGCTATAACATTTTCCGGCTTTTTTCCTAGTTAGAACCGACCGATTGTAAAACGCCAGGGCTAGTGGATTAGTCGCCCTCGAGACATAATGTTTTACAATTAATCGGCTCGGCATTAAATTGCTTCCTTTTTCGTGATCGCCTTTCAACACGTAATTGGTTTTCAGCGGCTCGATAATCTTTTGATTTTCTCGTTTTCTGCATTGAAAGACGATTTTGCGCCAAACCAAATACGGTACTACCCGTCGACCAATTTCGCCAAATGATATGAATCGCCAAACTAATAAGCAACTCATACATGTTGACTAAATTTTTATTTTAAATAATAAAAGAACAAATAAATTAGTAAAACATTAATAAAAATCACTTTATGATTGTTTAAGTACGCGTATTGTGTTTAATGTCATTGAATGCGACATTCACGATCATTCATTTCTTTGGCTTCGGCTTTTTCCGTATCTGTTAATTTCCGTCTACCCTTTTTTAAATTTGTTAGTTTTCTTCTTTATTACAATGATTTTAAACATTTGAATTTTCTATTCAAATAAAAAATTTTCTAAAAGTAAAGAATTTAATTTAAATTAAAAAAAAATTCTTCTAAAAGTAAAGAATTTAATTTAAATTCAAAAGTGACCACGTCGTTTTGTCAATCCTCCACCAATAACAGTTATTTTGAAGACGTTGCCGTTGCCCGAAGTATTAAACGCCTCAAATCGAAAGGGTATATTTCGACTCAAGCTGCTTACTTTCCAATTTATTTTTAAACTCATTTTTGCTCTCATATGCATCAAACTGGCAAATTATCTTCTTTAGAAAGTGCACAAGGTGCCGTGATTGTCGATTCTTTGATAAATGCAGAAAATATTGTATAGGAAGAAATCAAAAACGGCATTTTGAACCGATTTATCCGAAGCGGGAGATCTGTGATCGAAAAAAAGGGCCATACTGAGAAGATAATTGTTTATGAATCAAATTCTAATAAATTGAGCGTAAAATGACATCACATGGCACCTCGTACGTCTCTTCAAAATCCCTTCAGCAAGTTTCATGTTTCTACTTTTAAAAATGTGTCTGAAACTGTATCAGAAAATTTTGAGCTGTTGAAGGTGGAAAAGCGTTTTCTCGAATACACCCTTAACTTACGGAATTTAGCTTTTAAATGTTTTCTAGTAGGTACATCCATGATCGGGTCAGCTACTCTTTGGATCAGTGTTGAAGGGAAAGACTGTGCACCCTGCCTGTTCCACAAGCGGCAACTTCATTTCTTAAATCTCGTGATATGCATAAAAATATAGCTAGTTGTAAAAATAGGATTTAAATGAATTTTGAAAAAACTAAGGATATAAAGATTGGGTATAAACACAGGCTTTCTGGATCAAGAATGTAAGGGAAAATATCATATACAGCAGAACATCGATTAACAAAGCTTCGATTAATCGAGGTTTCTGTTAACCAAGCCGATAACAAAGTCTTATTTTTTTTTCTATGTATGTGTTTGAGCCTTGAAAAAAAAATCACATTTCTAGTTCCCTGTCCATATTACAGGTTATTTTCTTTTAGAGAACAGCATAGTCCCAAGGCCAATACCCGGCCCCGCAGATTTAGGACAATTGTTTCAGGGACCAGCCGGGCATGCAGAAAATTGGGCCTGCCGAGCCGATAAAAAATTAAGGGGACCTACCGGCCCGATATAAAAATTTAAACGGCAAAATATGAACCGTTTGAATGAATATGACTTTCACGCGAAAGAGTATAAATGCGTTTCACGGGACGGTGCTAGTTTTGGCAACATCGATACACAAATGTAACATGACATGCCCAACGTAGATATCGGCTCGGCAAGCGACAAACAGACAACAAATCAAAGCAGGCATGCGCCAACTTTGTGGCTCCCAGTTGCTGAAACGGCCCGCCCCCTTTCTTAGTTTTAAGATATCAGTGAATTACATTTGTCAGATTTTTCAGTAAATGTTTTTTCATTTCTTTTTAGTTTGATCTCCATGCTTGTTACTAGTGGAAAGCAATGAGTGTTTTTGAAGCTACATCGACTGTTGATGCATAAAATGTCAGTCACGATCCGGTCTCTTTTATATCTTTTACTTGCTGAATAGTTTCTTCTAAAATTTTCTGATAGTGTCTTCAACGATATAGTGAGTCTGAATGACAAATTATGGAAAATCCCTTATAATAAAGCTACTTTTAGAAAGCAACTCATGACATCACTAATGTCTTTCTTAATTTTCGAGAAACTTGACGGAAGTTTTCATATAAGTTTCCCTAAACAGCTGACTCCCAAATTAGAAAATAGAATTTTTTTAATCTTCCACCAATCTTCATCTTATACATCTAGGAATCTACATGCGCAGTTGAAAATTATTTCATAAAAAATACCCTTATCTCATCAAATATTCAATCCACTCATATTTCAATAGCAGTATACCGTTTCTATTGTTCTTTTTCAAGTTTTCGAAGTACAGATGGAGATTCCCAATTATTTTAAGGAGCCAATGGCTCCTAAACCTAAATAATCCAGTTGCTACATTGCATAAAATCAATAGCGTTTATATGGCAAATAAAAGTTTGGGAACTCAAACTGAAAAAAAATTTAAAATGTAAAAGGTAATTACATCAAATGTGTGTATTTCACTTAATCACGCTATTCTTTTAACTTAGATATAATTTAAGAATAATATAAATCATAAGTTGACTTTTCCGAAAATTTAAGCCATTCAGTATCGAAAGATCGGACATTAAAAAAATACCTCTGAAAAATATGGAGAAAACATCAATTTTGTCAACTGAAAGTAAAAAAAAGTGTAGATTTCGTCAAACAGATCACAAAAAGGCAAATTTCGTCAAAGGTTTACATAAACTCACAAATCTCGTCAGTGAATCTGAAAAAAAAAAAAAAACTCGAAGTTCGACAACGAATTGCTGAAAAAATGCAACTTTCAGCAAAGATTGTAAAAAAAATGTACATTTTAGCAAAAGATTACAAAAAACGGAAAAAGATCACAAAGCTCGCGAAAAACCAAGAATTATATCAAAACATCGTGAAAAAACCGCTAATTTCGTAAAAGGATCCCAAAAACACGTTTTTTGCCAGAGCATCGCGCAGTTTTTGCCCTATTTTCGCGAAAATCGAAATTCGCCAAAGGATGGCAAAAATTACTCGCAAAAGCAAAAAATTTAGACGCTACATGGCAATTAACGTCTGTACATCTGCGCCTATATTTCGAAGCTCAAGGTCCATATTTTAAGAACATAACAGTATGTTAGGACAAACATAACAATATGTTAAGACAATGTGTAAAATCGAAATCGTCCGGTCACTGATCCTTATTTTTTGAATATCAATGTAATTGACCATTCACTGATAAAATGTAGTATCAACATCAATCACTAAGGATACTCGAAAACATCTAGTAAGTCACTGGCTGCTCTGGACCACCACTGATTCAGGTAGGTAAGTTAATTTTTTAAAACAGAAAGTGGGGTTTTTCTGTTTTGTCTAGCTTTTTCTTTTCTTTTTTTTTTTTTTTCTTTCAGGTACTCGCTGTTTTCAATCTCTTCTTGTTTTTTTCCTTATTGTGGTGCACCATGGGCGACCCCTTAAAAGTTATTACAGGTATGTTGCTGAAATTTTAGAGTGGATAAATTCATATACAGTAATTTATAACCTTAATGCAATTTTGGTCTTGAGTAGTATAGTAGTGGGGATTCCAGCCCACCGGGCGTCGGGCGTTGACCTCTAAGAGGGGTTGAAGGTCATCGGGCGTTCGTCGTCTAAGAGGGGGGTGAAGGTCATCGGGCGTCACGCAAGGTTAAGATGACGTCATCTTATAGGATGAGTGTGTTTTAGATAAGAATTTTCTTTTTTTTAATTTTAAGCGGGAATTTTAGGGAGTTATAATTTTTTTCCGTACTATACTACGATGATCTTTTTTTTAAGCTATTGCATAGCTTTTATCGCGGGCTTTGAGCGCGGTGACCGAATTCAAAAATTCCGTAACGCGAAAAATCCTAACACATCCGTAACGGAAAAACCTAACACTCGGCTAACGTCGTTTCCGTTCGGAAAACTTCGGAACGGTATCCTTCGGTAGACTTCGGCAGACATTGACGTGGTATTTTTCAGATATTAGGATATCAAGTCTCAAACTTATGTTTCTTATGATCTAATTTTCATAGCGCGGCCAAATTTTGTTTGGTAATTTATTATGAGACAGTGTTTATTTTGGTGGTCTTATTTATTTTGGTGACAGGAGACCCCCCACCGTGAGGGTCGAAAAATTTAAAATGCTTATAACTCGCGATCTAACTTTCGTAGCGCGGCTAAACTTTGTTTGGTAATTTAATATGAGACAGATAAGTTTTGGTGACAGGAGACCCCCCCCCCCCCACGGTGAGGGTCGAAAAATTTTAAATGCTTATAACTCGCGATCTAATTTTTTTCGCGCGGCCAAATTTTGTTTGGTAATTTATTATGAGGCAGTGTTAATTTTTGGGGACATTAGAACCCCCACGGTGAGGGTCGAAAATTTTAAAATGCTTATAACTCACGATCTAATTTTCGTAGCGCGGCCAAATTTTGTTTGGTAATTTAATATGAGACAGTTAAGTTTTGGTGACAGGAGACCCCCCACGATGAGGGTCGAAAAATGTAAATGCTTATAACTCGCGATCTAATTTTCGTAGCGCGGCCAAATTTTGTTTGGTAATTTATTATGAGACAGTGTTAATTTTTGGAGACATTAGACCCCCACGGTGAGGGTCGAAAAATTTAAAATGCTTATAGCTCACGATATAATTTTCGTAGCGCGGGCAATTTTTTTTTGGTAATTTAATATGAGACTGTTAATTTTTGGTGACAGGAGACCCCCCCCATGGTGAGGGTCGAAACATTTAAAATGCTTATAACTCGCGATCTAATTTTCGTAGCACGGCCAAATTTTGTTTGGTAATTTATTATGAGACAGTGTTAATTTTTGGGGACATTAGACCCCCCCACGGTGAGGGTCGAAAAATTTAAAATGCTTATAACTCACGATCTAATTTTCCTAGCGCGGGCAAATTTTGTTTGGTAATTTAATGAGACTGTTAATTTTTGGTGACAGGAGACCCCCCACGGTGAGGGTCGAAAAATTCAAAAAGCTTATAACTCGCGATCTAATTTTCGTAGCGCGGCCAAATTTTGTTTGGTAATTTATTATGAGTCAGTGTTAATTTTTGGTGACAGGAGACCCCCCCCCCCCACGGTGAGGGTCAAAAATTTAAAATGCTTATAACTCGCGATCTAATTTTCGTAACGCGGCCAAATTTTGTTTGGTAATTTATTATGAGATATCGTTAATTTTTGGTGACAGGAGACCCCCCACTGTGAGGGTCGAAAAATTTAAAAAGCTTATAACTCGCGATCTAATTTTCGTAGCTCGGTCAAATTTTGTTTGGTAATTTATTATGAGACAGTGTTAATTTTTGGTGACAGGAGGCCCCCACGGTGAAGGTAGAAAAACTTAAAATGCTTATAACTCGCGATCTAATTTTCGTAGCGCGGCCAAATTTTGTTTGGTAATTTTTTATGAGACAGTGTTAATTTTTGGGGACATTAGACCCCCCACGGTGAGGGTCGAAAAATTTAAAATGCTTATAACTCACGATCTAATTTTCCTAGCGCGGGCAAATTTTGTTTGGTAATTTAATGAGACTGTTAATTTTTGGTGACAGGAGACCCCCCCCCCACGGTGAGGGTCAAAAAATTTAAAATGCTTATAACTCGCGATCTAATTTTCGTAGCGCGACCAAATTTTGTTTGGTAATTTATTAAGCTATTGCATAGCTATTATCGCGGGCTTTGAGCGCGGCGACCGAATCTAGGAATTCCGTAACGAGAAAAAATCCTAACACTCCGGCTAACGACGTTTGAGTTTGGCAGACTTCGGCGCGGTATCCTTCGATAGACTTCAGCTGACATTGACGCGGTATTTTTGCATAAGTTGATAAAAAATGCTTTACCGCGGCAGTCCCCGAGTGCCACACATATTTTTATTTTAATGTGGGGACTTTAAAATTTTCGGTGCACTTTAGTTTTAGGATTTATTTATTTATTTTTTTATTTTATTTTATTTTTTTTTTTAATTTTAATGCGGGGACTTTAAAAATTTTCGGTGCACTTTAGTTTAAGGATTTATTTTTTGATTTTAAGTGGGAATTTTAGGGAGATTGATTTTTTTTTTTTTTTTTTTTTTTTTTTTTTACCGTGTTCTTTGATGAGGGGTTAAGCGGGTATTTGGGGGGCACAGAATGTTTTTTTTTTTTTTTCTGTACTATTGTACGAGTGGTTTTTAATTTTAACGTGGCGACTTAAAAATTTTCAGTGAACTTTAGTTTAAGGATTTATTTTTAGATTTTAAGCAGAAATTTTGGGGAGATTGATTTTTTTTTTCACCGTGTTTTAAATAAGGGGTTAAGCGGATATTTTGGGCACATAGAATGTTTTTTTTTTTTTTTGTGTACTATTGTACGAGTGGTTTTTAATTTTAATGTGGGGACTTTAAAATTTTTCGGTGAACTGTAGTTTAAGGATTTATTTTTTGATTTTAAGCGGAAATTTTGGGAAGATTGATTTTTTTTCCCACTGTGCTCTTACATGATGAGTTAAGCGGGTATTTTAGGGGAAATTATTATTTTACACTAATCATACGCGAAGGATATATTTTTTTTCGGGGGTTGATATTTTAATAAAGAACTAATTAAGAAGGGTTCATTCATGGTGAATTAATGAATTATTTTTTTAGGAGTAATTTTGTTAAGATTGAATTATTTTTTCATTTTTTGGAGTTTTAAGCGGATATTAATGTTTAATAGGGGGACTTTAATTTTTTTGCAATGAAATTGACGTGCGCTCGTCGATCTAACCGTTCGGAGTTTATAGTTTTCTTCAAATCATGTGTGAATATTGGTTTAGAATTTCTTAGAATGACTTCCACCACTTTTATATCTATCCATTATCATAAATAACACATGCTGGTAATGGGAATTTGGGAATAACAATTTTGAATATTTATTTAATGAAGGAACTTTAAAATTATTTCGAGTGTTATTTTTAGTCAACTATGTTATACACTTGATATTTTAAAATAATTAAAAAATAACTTTAAAATTTGAATGAAAAAATATGTTTTAAAATGGAATTTTTCGTACTAGCATTGAATCGCACTCGTCGCCCTAACTGGTCGGAATGTGTGGTTTTCTTTATGCTGTGGAAAAATTTAAGTGAATTGATTATTATTATTATTTTGTGTGTGTTGTATGTATGTGTATGTATGTGTGTGTGTTGTATGCATGTATGTGTGTGAATGTATGTTTGTGTGTTGTATGCATGTGCGTGTGTTGTATGTATGTGTTGCATGTATATGTGTGTATGTATGTGTTGTATGTATGTGCGTGTACTGTATGCATGTATGTATGTGTGTTGTATGCATGTGTGCGTGTATGTATAGGCATGTGTTGTATGTATGTATGTATGTATGTGTTGTATGTATGTATGTGTTGTATGTATGTATGTATGTATGTGTTGTATGTATGTATGTGTGTGTATTAAAATTCTGTTGTTTTCTAAAGATATTTGGTAAAGTGTTAGTAAAATACTAAAAGATGTGTGAAGACCTTGCCTGTTAACTTTAAATTTGTGCATTAAATGAAATTTTCGAAGTTTTACGATACACATGTGAAGGTTTCATTTAGGTAAAGAAAAAATTCATTACACAAGTCATTGTTTTTTCGATTAAAAATGACAAGTCTTTCATCTTAAAAATTTTGTTCATGTGACGCTAAAAGTTTTTGGTTGCTAGGATAAATAAATAGTTGGTTGTTAGGGTAAATAAATAGTTGATTACGAAAAAAGTTGGGTGGTTGGTTGTTGAAAACTTATCAATGAGATGTAAATGAAGGGGGGGGGGGAGATGTAATAACTTAACAATTAAAACTGAAAACCTAACTCACATAATAGTTGACTGTGAAAACAGTTGAATGGTTGGTTGGTTGATAAAAACATATCAATGAGATGTACTTGAAGGGGGAATCTAATAACTTAACAGTTAAAACAGAAAACCTAAGTCACATAAATGATTATGAACATAAAAATTTGTCGATTACTAAATATTAGTGAAACATTTTAAAATAATTTGAAAAGTTTTGTAAAATTATTTTAATAATTTGTTCAAACCTTTAATACTGACTTGTATTTTTTTTTAATTAATTATTAACGTTTGATTTTTTAAATTTTTTAATGATACTAAAATTATTAACAAGTAATCACACTATCAGTGATAAACTAAAATATAATACATTTCATATAAGCAAGTGTTTGAAAATTTGAGCATAAATAGTGATTCAAAAGAAGTGGATATGTCTATTTAACTGATGAGGTGACACATAAAATATCAAAGTAATCCAAAACATATGTGATTTTTTCTTTTCTTCGTGATTTTTAACTGTTAAGTCACAATAAAAATTAGTTTTGCATGTGTAAAGTAATCACTTTCGATGATCTTTCTTACTTTTTAGTTACTAAATTACGGGCTTTAATGGCCCAATGGTTAGCGTCGCGTGTTAAAAATGAGAAGTATGATCAGATGTTTGTGGTTTTGAAACCTGCGAGTAAAATTACCAAGAAAATGTTGTTATGTTAATACATCTTACCTGCAAATAACGCTTATCATCGAAAGGGCATAAGCTAATCTTATTCTGTGTTAATGTGTGCAGACATTGTGCATCATAATTTTTCAAACTGTCGAAAAACTTCGGTTATAATATTGTGTTAATGAAAATTCAAATTATAAACAACATAAACAGCTTCTATATACTCTTCAGTGATGTGATCGTGATCACGTGTGCGTTTCCAAAATAAAGAATGCTTTCAAACATGACACAACTTTATTTCTTGAAATGCCAATTCTTGCACGGGTATAAACTTTAAAGACTCTATATTTAATAACTTCTGTCCTAATATATCCTTCTCTCACACCATTTGAGTTAAAAACCGTTCAACACAAACTTTTCATCAATATACTAAGTAGTGATTGTTCAGAATAAACACCTATTTGATAAACATTAGTATATATAAAACATTGAAAATGTTGAAAAGAATTTCTATTCTATTCTATTAAGATTTTAAAAAATTATATTCAGGATTTAATTAAATTCTAAATTATGACATAACAAAAAAATTAAGTCCCTTTTTAATTGCATGTTATATTAATTATATTCCATATGAATAAAGTAAATTCATTATCATAAGTCTTAATTTCAGATTTGAACGTGACATTTTTAGTTATCTCATGATTCAGAGTATTGGGAAATACCGTTAAAGATAAGACGTGGGGTTCAACAGTCTGATTCATTCCGTATATTGTCACTGACTGGTTATGAAGTATGGTTTCTAACGTGTTCAACTGTTGATAGTAAAACGAATTTAAGTAAGTCAATTTACTTCTTATGTTTTATTCTTAACATTAATTGCAAATAAAATATCGCGATTTTGCTAGCAATAAATGATACATCACATTATCCTTAAAAATCATTTTTAATATGAATTAGTCATTTCTTATTTAATTTGGAAATATTAATATTCTATTGTACTTACCTAAAGTGTGTTAAAAAGAGTTGAAGAGTTATAATTTAACATTAAGATTAGTCTTCTAAAAATGTAATATTTATATTTTAAAGAGACTCTTAAAATTCATTAAGATCAGTTGAAAATTACTGAAGAATTATTATTATTATTATCATTTAATATTTAATTGTTCTAACAGTGAAAAATTACCCATGTGAAAAGTTCTCTATACATTAAAAATTGCTTACACTTACAGCTCATAATTATTTTATATGATAATGATATTAATTAAATTAAAAATTAAGCGAATGTTATTCGAGTGGGATAACTTAAACTTTAGTATGCTTACTACAGATTACTTACTGAGACAAGTTTTAATAATATTCTTATTAAATAAACTTACTAAAGAAAATTTTGACATATTATTGATATTATTATTATTGTAAATTCATTTGAAGTATTTCCGATTGCATGTTAATTTTTATATAAAACCTTGGGAGATTAATGTTGGACTGAATTCAAAGATTAAGAGTAATTTTGGGGGAATTCGTCTTTTTCTGGGTTGAGTCTTATCAAGCAACTGGTGAATCATTGTTTGTTTATCTTTCTTTGCAAGGTCAATTATTAGAAGAGCATTATAAAATTCATAAGAAAAATTAATCTTTGATGTTGATACTTCGAAAAAATTTTTACTTAAAATTTTTTATGTGATATTCCAAATCTTTAGAAGATTTAATTAAATTTTGAACGAAAACTTTCTTCAACTGGAATTTTTGAATAGGTCTTTCACATTATTTATTGTGAGATAAGAATAATCTTTTAATTTGGCTATTTTTTTTAATGTTTTTATTCTAATTGCATGAGATTTCATTTTGAGTTGGCGATTTTAATCTTTCGTTTTTTATTGTGTGAAATATTTAATGTTAAATTGTCGATTTTAAACATTTATTTTCTCATTGCTTGAAGTATTTTGTTCTTACTTGGTGATTTTAAACAATCATTTTCTTACTATTTGAAATATTTTGTTTTAATTTGATGAGTTTATATTGATACTCCAAACAGTTAGGCCGACGCGCGCGAACACATCTCATTACAAATATTATTTTAAAAGAGTACCCAAAGTGGGGGTCTTTCTGAAATATCCTTATTGACGCAAAATTTTCCAAGGTTAAAGGAAAAAGATAGACTCCAAACAATAAAAACTGACGAGCGCGATTAAATGTTAGTACGTAAAATTCCATTTTGAAACATTCTTTCATTTAAATTTTAAAGTTATTTTTTAATTATTCTACAAATTCAATTGCATATTATGTTTCACTAAAAATATCGCTCGAAATAATGTATGTGAATGTGTGCAAATGAATCATGTGATCTGCCCCCCCCCGTGGCGATTCCTGGGTAAAAGTTTTGACCCTAGGTCACTTTCAGCTAAAGATCACACCTATCGGCAAAAAAATTACACACACATACATTCAACATGCACATACATACAACACACACATACATACATACACACACACATACATACAACATACACATACATACAACATACACACATACATGCAACACACATACATACATACAACACATACATACATACATACATACATTCAACACATGCATATACATACACGCACACATGCATACAACATACATACATACAATACACGCACATACATACAACACATACATACATACACACACATACATACAACACACGTACATGCATACAACACACAAACATACATTCACACACATACATGCATACAACACACACACATACATACACATACATACAACACACACAAAATAATAATAATAATCAATTTAATTAAATTTTTCCACAGCATAAAGAAAACCACACATTCCGAACAGTTAGGGCGACGAGTGCGATTCAATGCTAGTACGAAAAATTCCATTTTAAAACATATTTTTTCATTCAAATTTTAAAATTATTTTTTAATTATTTTAAAATATCAAGTGTATAACATAGTTGACTAAAAATAACACTCGAAATAATTTTAAAGTTCCTTCATTAAATAAATATTCAAAATTTTTATTCCCGAATTCCCATTACCAGCATGTGTTATTTATGATAATGGATAGATATAAAAGTGGTGGAAGTCATTCTAAGAAATTTTAAACCAATATTCACACATGATTTGAAGAAAACTATAAACTCTGAACGGTTAGATCCACGAGCGCACGTCAATTTCATTGCAAAAAAATTAAAGTCCCCCTATTAAACATTAATATCCGCTTAAAACTCCAAAAAATGAAAAAATAATTCAATCTTAACAAAATTACTCCTAAAAAAATAATTCATTAATTCACCATGATTGAACCCTTCTTAATTAGTTCTTTATTAAAATATCAACCCCCGAAAAAAAAAATATATATCCTTCGCTTATGATTAGTGTAAAATAATAATTTCCCCTAAAATACCCGCTTAACTCATCATGTAAGAGCACAGTGGAAAAAAAAAATCAATCTCCCCAATATTTCCGCTTAAAATCAAAAAATAAATCCTTAAACTAAAGTTCACCGAAAAATTTTAAAGTCCCCACATTAAAATTAAAAACCACTCGTACAATAGTACAGAAAAAAAAAAAAAAAAACCTTCTATGTGCCCAAAATATCCGCTTAACCCCTTATTTAAAACATGGTGAAAAAAAAAATTTCTGCTTAAAATCTAAAAATAAATCCTTAAACTAAAGTTCACTGAAAATTTTTAAGTCGCCACATTAAAATTAAAAAAAAACCACTCGTACAATAGTACAGAAAAAAACATTCTGTGCCCCCAAATATCCGCTTAACCCCTCATCAAAAAACACGGTAAAAAAAAAAAAAAAAAAAAAAAAAAAAAAAAAAATCAATCTTCCTAAAATTCCCACTTAAAATCAAAAAATAAATCCTTAAACTAATGTGCACCGAAAATTTTTAAAGTCCCCGCATTAAAATTAAAAAAAAAATAATAAATAAATCCTCTAAAGTGCACCGAAAATTTTAAAGTCTCCGCATTAAAAAAAAAAAAAAAAAACACCCTCATACTATAGTATGGTTAAAAAATTCTAACTCCCTGAAATTTCCGCTCAAATAAAAAAAAATCTTATCTAAAACTAAAGTGCACCGAAAATTTTAAAGTCCCCGCATTAAAATTTAAAAAAATCATCGTACTATAGTTCGGAAAAAAATTCTAACTCCCTAAAATTCCCACTTGAAATTAAAAAAAATTCTTATCTAAAACTAATGTGCACAGAAAATTTTAAAGTCCCCACATTTAAAAAAAAAAAAAAAAAAAAAAAAAAAAAAAAAAAAACATCATCGTACTATAGTACGGAAAAAAATTCTAACTGCCTAAAATTCCCGCTTAAAATAAAAAAAATAAAAATTCTTATCTAAAACACACTCATCCTATAAGATGACGTCATCTTAACCTTGCGTGACGCCCGATGACCTTCACCCCCCTCTTAGACGACGAACGCCCGATGATCTTCAACCCCTTTTAGAGGTCAACGCCCGACGCCCGGTGGGCTGGATTCCCCACTACTATACTACTGTCTTGCAATATTATAAGAACTATAGAATCCAATCCCGGCTTCCTACGTTACAGAATACAGGTGAAAATTTTATTACCATTACTATTAATAAAAACTCTAATGTATATATATTTAATTGCAAGTTAATAACATCAAAGGGCATTTTTATATGAATAATACCCCAAAATTTTGCAACTTGCTGCAGCCATTTGATTCTTATAGTTTAAGTGGTTTTAGCCTGTAGTTTGATTACATGTCTGTAATTTTGTGTGCTACTTATTTTGTGTTTTATTTTTATTATTTTATTTATTTATTTAAGATTTTTTTCTTTTGGAATGTCAGTCAGAAACGAATGCAGAACCATTAATATAATTTTAATTACCAAAGAGTGGATTTTTGTATTCGAATTGCCTGCGATGAAGATACATTTAAAATATATATATACAGTCGACTCTCGTTAATTCGAGCTCGTCGGGACCACAAGAAATGTTCGAATTATCCGAAGTTCGAATTAAGAAAAACATGCTTAATATGGTACTATTACAAAGGAATTAATGTTATAGTGTTTTTTAAACTTGTTTCATCTTTTATCATTAGAATATGACTTAATATTAATTTAGACTGTGTAAATGCATAAACTAATTAAAAGATTAGAAACAAGCACGATGGAGAAAAAATTAAAGCGTTACTGGTGAACAGACGGGGCTGTAAGAAAGTGGATTCAAATGCATTGTATTATATGTATACTCGTTCGGAACAAGTTTCACAAAAATCAAAGAAAGTTATTCAAATGATCTGAAATCCGCGAGAAAGAAAAGAAAAATGAACAAGTTGGAAATTGCACGTGAAGTATAGCAAATGAGGTGCGTTCGTCCTATAACGCAGTTTTAAAAATATTACTCTCATATATCAATCTCATAAAATTGTAAATAGTGGATTACAATTAAAGCGCTCATCAAACGATGTTCTCCCTATACCATTATGTAATGGGATACTTTTGTGTGGCCTTGTAAATCAATAACAAATGTTTTTTGCACCACAAATTATGTAGAATGTATATTATAATATGTAATATATAGTTGCATATAAATTTTATTAGGTTCGAATGAATGTAACACCGTTACCCCTCTCATGCATTCGGGCCTGATATGAGGACAGATAATTATTGCATTATTAAGCAAAAAACTTTTGAGCATTCATTTATAGAGATACGATTTGTTGATAGATAATAGCTAGCATATAGTGCAATAACAAAATTATTTTATAATGGGTTTTCATTTATCTCAAAAAATGATTTTTAGTCAATAATGCAAAATAATTTATGCATGAGAGGGTTAAAATGCATGTGAAACATTTTTCCCCATTGACCGTAATGTAACGGAATACTTTTGATTGTATCTGTAGTTGATCTATGCATCGGATTTTCATAAAAATTGAAATAACTCGACAAAATTATGTAATAATTATGTATTTTAAATTTCAAACGTATAAAATACATTTGAAACTTTTTCCCCATTGACTATGATGTAATTAAATACTTTTGATTGCCCCTGTAATTGATCTATGCACCCAATTATCAAAAAATTTGAAATAAGTCGACAAAATTATGTAATAATTATGCATTTTAAATTTCAAACGATTAAAATGCATTTGAAACATTTTCCCCATTGACCGTATTGTAACGGAATACTTTTGATTGCCCCTGTAATTGATCTATGCATTCGAAATTCATAAAATTTGAAATGACTCGACAAATTATGTAATAATTATGTATTTTAAATTTCAAACGATTCGGTTGGGTAGTTTTTGCGTTTTTATATGCGGACAGACGGACGGACTGAACGACCACTATAGGTGCTACGTATTTACATAATTACGAACGCACCTAAAAATCGGAATTCTCGTTAGTTCGAATTAAACGAAGTTAAGAGAAAATGAGTTCGAATTAATGAAATTTTTTAACGTTATTCTACCATTGAAAATTTTGGAACTTCATGTTTAGTTCGAATCAAGCGAAGATTCGAATTATCCGATTTCGAATTAACGAGAGTCGACTGTACCATTGAAAATTACTTTAACTTTTTCATGCCCTTAGGCACATATGTGAAAATTTAGATTTTTATAATGACAATTACTGTCAATAATAAAAAAAAAGATTAAAAAATTTGATAATAGCTTATTCACTACTTAATATCCTCAACAAGAGGAGAACAAGAAAGAAAAAATCAAGCCTGAAGCATAGATTATGAAGCACATTCGGAATAATGTAACAAAACCGCACTGTTTAAAAAATTAAAATATTACGTCTCATTTCACCATATGGAAATATGTAACGCTTTTCAAAACCCATTTTAAGCTGTTCCCATCGGTTAAGTGGTTAAGATATAGGCGAAATAAAAAAAAATTCTGAACTCTTTGTATCAATATCAAACATACAAGAAAAAAATATTTTTCAATTTCTAATTTTGTACCTCATTTTAATTTTGATTTATATATATATATATATATATATATATATATATGACCACCATTTTTAAAGAAGATGGCAGATGAAGTTTGCTAACAAACTCGCTCAAGACATTGGTATGTACGATGTACACATCAAGTTACATCCATATTGGTTCATAAAAACGCACATTATTCGGTGAGAAAAATCAGATCATTTCAAAATGTCAGCCACACTGAAAATTCCAAGTGCTATAACTCAACCATTTTGTAAGATATAGATGAAGCAAAAAATGCTCCGAAATATTTATATCAAGCTCAAACACGTAAGAAAAAAAATCTTTCTCAATTTCTATTTTTTTTTTATTTTATTTTAAATTTAATTCTCTTTTTAATTTTAAATGACCTCCATTTTTAAACACGACAGCAGATGTAGTTGGGCCAACGAGCTCGGTCGAAACATTGGTATGCACTATGATGTATACACACCAAGTTTTATCCATATCGGTTCGTAAATACGCATATCCACATGTATACATAATATTTTTCAATTTCTAATTCTTTTGTACCTTATTTTAAATAGAAATTTTTTTTAATTTTAAATGATCTCCATTGTGATAAAGGACGGCAGATAAAGTTGGCCAACGACCTCGGTTGAGACATTGGTAGGTACTAGGTATACTCACCAAGTTACATCCATATTGGTCCATAAATACGTATCAAATCGTTTTAAATTGTTTCAGAAATTTTCAAAATGTCAGCCACACAAAAATTTGAAAGTGCCAAACTCAACCATTTTCGAAGATACAATTGAAACAAAAAATGCTCTAAAACCTTTATATCAAGATCAAATACACAAGAAATAACTCTTTTTTAATTTTGCTATACCACATGTTAAATTGTTATTATTACTTTTAATTTTCTATAGTTTACGTGAAAATGGTTGTGACACACGGGCCGCAGACACACGATTGTCTTATAATGATTCCGCTTTTCCTTTTTAAGGGGGCTCAGGGCTTGATCGATATGGAAAAACATGTACACAGAGCTCTTGCTTCGAGTCCATATAAAAACGGAAGTATTCACTGTAATTAATTTGAACTTTCTGATATTTTTAAGGTATGTTTGCAGTCTTATAAAATTATAAAATGAAGTACTTCAATGTAATATAATAAAAAATATAGCAAAATTTATGTAACACAATTTCCGAAAAAAAAAATTGTGTTTTACATCACCATCCGTAAGGTATCTTAACGTTGAATTGGCACGAGGTCCTAATTTTTGCTTTAAAATGATCAGGAAACTTTACTCTATACAATGAATTAAGAACATGACTATCACTCAAAAAAAAAAAAAAAAAAAAAAAAAAAATTTAAACTCTCAAATTTAAAAATTAAAAAAAACCTCTAAAAAATACTTTTTTTTTTCATTAAAAATACTCAAAAAGTTGAAATTATATGGGTGCGGCTTTGAGAGTGTTGATACATAAATGCTTATTACTCCGTTAAAAATGCAAATATTATTATGCGGTTTCTTGCACTGAGTTCAGAATTAATTGAATAATCAAAATAGATCATAAGAAAAAAAATCGATTTAAAAAAAAAAAAAAAAAAAAAAAAAAAAGTTTTTAAGCCCCTAGCCCCCTTAAATTTGGAATCTTGAAACATAATTTTACACATTATGATTTTACAAAATATAAAATAAAGCGTGTTAAGGTGGTTCGGGACACATTTTAAAATAATTTGTATTTATTGGTTTAAAGTTTTGAATTTTTGGGAGAATGGTTAACCATATAATTTGTGAATCAAATCACACGATAAAGCTTTTTTTAATCTATTTATTTAAGATTTATTAAAAGAGTGGGATAGTTTAAAATCGTTATGACTCGAAATATCAATTATAGAATTTGATTTTTTTTTCCATTTAAATAAATAGGAATATATAGGTTTTAATTTTGATTCAGCATTTTTAAAAATAGTAATTTTAAAAGAAATTTTAAAGTTTAAAGTTTAAAAAAATGTAATTTTTTAAAAATATTATTTTTAAAAGTAAATATATATTTTTTTTTTTCAAATTTGTTCAATTAGAATTAAGGTAAAACAATTGAAAAAGATCGATTCCAAATCTGAATTATTTATCTTTAACTGTCCTTGACTTATAATAATGAACGAGAAATGATGAAAAAAAAACATCCTGAAGAAAAAAAATATTTTCACAAGAAATCATTTTCATGACAACCATTGCTTTAAATTTGGATTTTGAAAAACAAACTATAACGAAGAAATTAATATTTTATGTTCTAATTAAGATAGAAACATGGTTTGAATGTCATTTTCTGCTTAAAAGCAGAAAAAAGGAATAAAGAATATTTCGCTAGAAAATTAGAAAATTTGTGTCTCCCGGATTTTCTTAAATGTGGAAATAACAATCACTGTTTTTAAATATCGATAAAATTAAGAAATTTCTACAAATGGGAATACAGTCGCCTCTCGTTAATTCGAACTCGTTGGGACCACAAGAAATGTTAATTATCCAGAGTTCGAATTATGGAAATATTAGAGGAAAGCATGTTTAAAGGGGTACTATTACAATGAAATTAATGTCATAGTATTTTTTAAATATATTTTGGTTGTTATCATTAGAATTTGACTTAATATTCAATTAAAAGATATTGATACATAAACTAATTATGGGATTAGGAACAAGCACGAAATAAAGATGGGGTGGTGGAGGGGTCATTGATGGACAGACGGGGCACTAAAAAAGACGATATCAAATGCATGGGACTATATGTATATTTGTTCAGGAAAATTCTGACAAAAATGAAAGAAAATAAGATATTTCAAGTATCTAAAGTCTGAGAGAAAGTAAGGAAAAGTGAAAAATCGGAATGTCATTAGATCGAATTAAAAACGAAATCAAGAGAAAATGAGTTCGAATAAATAAAAAATTTTAACGTTATTCTGCCATTGAAAATTTCGGGACTTCATGTTTAGTTCGAATTAAGAGAAGATTCGATCTATCCGATTTCGAATTAACGAGAGAACACTGTATATGAGAAAAATAAACCATCCACTTTCGATGTTTACTATTGAAGAAAGCTTGCTGCCGAATTATCAGAGAATAGAACAATCGCAATCTCTGTAAACATTTCTTATTGTCGGCAAGCTGTCATTGTCGGATAGCTGACACATCTTACGTATCTTTCTTTCAAGAGTTCGGCTATCGAGACTTCCTTTTGTGCCCGTGCGGGCGTGCCGACCTGAAGAGTGCGCCCTTACAAGTGTTATCGACTTTGGTTTGAATATATTGTTGTGAAACCTTGTTCTATCTACAAAGAGGTGCGGTTTACTTCTTTATTCAATGCCGAGAGTACGATAACAACGTGGCTCATTACTGATGACTTGCGGGAAAGATAAACTCGATGTGATCCACAAGTGGCCAGATAACAAAGTTTTACACACAGAAATATCGGTTGGGAAAATTCATATACTATGAAAAACGCGCCAAAATCAGATTTTCTTTCAAGAATATAGGAAATCAGCCACATTATTGTACAAAATATAAATTCAAACCAGATTTACTCAGCTGGAGAAGGCAGAATTCTATGAGTTTGATGATTGATTTATATGTTAGGGACTATAAACATATTTATGGCAGACATTTGCAAATGTTCTTTGAATAAAAAATTTGGGTCCACCCTTCCATTTAGAAGGGGGTCATGGTTTCCCCCACCCTTTTTTTCTGGGAGGCAGCGGGGACCTTATTCTCTTAATTACCAATTTTTATATAGCTAATATTGTTCCCATATCTAAAATAGCTACTTTTCATATATTTTTGGGAACTCAGTTGCATTCATAAATACAAAAAATCGAATTAATATTAGTAAAATTATAAAATTCATACATTTATATTCAACTAGTACAAAATTGAAGAATTTTCCATTTTCTGAATTTTAAAGAATCACTAAAGAAATTGAGCATTTTACGAAAATATTTAAGACTTGATAATTACAAAACTGCCATCATGAGGAATTAACTGGCTATAGCGGCCTTAAAATTCAGTTAAAAATCCCACATTTTATAGAAATTTCCCAAAATAATCATTGTTTTCATTAAAAAAATGCAAAACGGTAATTGATCATCACATTTGTTTTGAATAAGATCACTTCAAAATGTATTAAATTTGATATAAAAAATGACTTCATGGATATGTCAGAAATTATGTACTTTGGTAAGTACTTAAGTAAGTCTTTAACCCCTTGGGGAAGAGCGACCTGTATACGTGCCACCTAAGGTCATCAGAATCCTTCATTATTCCCACCAACTATTTTTATTGTAAAATCGACTTTATTTAATCTAAACAATTCAATTACAGATTTTTATCTTTTTTGAAAAATCGGTGGTAAAAGATTAAAAGTTAAGTAAAATGCTCCATTGCGAAGGGGTTAAACACTGTAAAAACAAAATACCCAAATTGGGTTGAAAGATTTTTGGGTACAAAATTGTTCCGATTTGGAAAGTTCAGTTTGTAGCACAAAATCGTTTTAAATAAGTCTGATTTTTCATGACATTAAAACAATTAAAATATCTTAGATAGTATATACATTATACCTCAGAAATTTTGATTAATTTAATGTCAATAAAGATCTGCTCTGTTTTGAACCATTTTGGGTTATCTATTTTGGGAACAATACTCTACCATTTTGGAATCCTTACTGTACCATTTCAGGAACATTACTATACCCAGAAATCTTTCAACCCAATTCGGATCTTCAATTTTTACAGTGCAGAGTCAGAAAAAAATCCCATTGTTAAGCAAGGGGTAAAATTGAAAGAATTTAGTATATATTTCTTTTTTTAAATAATCTTTAAGAATTTCCTCCGTTGGCGCGGGGGGGGGGGGGTCATGACCACAATTATCTTCTCTTTGGACCTGCCGGTGTTTGGATATCGAAACCACTGACACAAAATTAAGCTTACAGCACCGAACTCTAAAAATAAAATAAAAGAATTTTTTAAATCATCTTGTTTTTCGTTACAAAAATCTGCTCACAAGTTATAATAATCAAGTTACATTTGAAAATCTATGTAAAATACACAGGGAGGAGGGAGAGGGTGAACTAAGAAATCTGATTATATAATATGACTTTGCATATGAAAAAAGAAGTATCCTTATATCCTTATATATATTATAAATGTGAAAATGTGTCCGAAAATTGGAATGAACTTGGTCTCAAAACGGATGGATTAATGTCTTTGAATTTGTGTATATAGATAGATTATTGGCTTGAAATGAACATAGGCTAATTTTTATTTATTTTATTCAAATATTTTTCTTAATAATTCAAAATTTCACTATTTTTCATACAGAATAAATTGAAAAATTTTCCATAATATTTAATCATCTTTCTTTTTTCGTTGCCAAAAAATAAAAAAACCGGAATAATTATTTATCTTCTGTAATTAATTTTCAACTGAAAGATTTTCACGTGATAAAACAAAATGAATTAAATAAATGGACCCTATTCTGTTTTTCGGTTCGAGGTTAAAAACCGCAATTTTACCAATTGTGACGTCAGAGGAATACTGTTTTTCTTCTTATATCAGGCAGACGATTATGTAAAATTTCTTTTACACTTAGAAGACTTCACAAGAATATAACTTCACACTTTACAAGAAAATAAATATTTTAGTAGTTTTTCCAGATATTAATCCGTAATCAAAATGAACCTTTTTCTCTCTTTCGGTTCGAGACTATACAATTCAATTTTTTACCAATTGTGACGTCACAGGACTACTTTCCATTAAGAATTTTAAACTTATCAATGTAACGTCATATCTGAAACAAAGTATAAGTTTTCAAGTTTTCATTTTAATAACACAATGTAATTTACAGTAAGTGCTAAAAAGAGACGACTGTGACGTCACATATTAAAAATAAAATAAATATGCTCTGATGTTGTAATGAAATGAGATTGAATTATGATATCAAAAGTTATTTAAAGAAAATTAAGTTTATCGTCTGAGCGTGGTTAGTATAAATATTTAATTTTAAAATGAAATAAATTTTTTAAAGATTAAGTATTAAATGATTAGAAAATATTAATAATTTATACATATCGCAAATAACGTAATGATCAATGAAAAATACTTTTTACCATTCTTAGAAAGTAAGGAAAACTCAACTAATAATTAAAAATATATATATTATAGGGTGTTAATTCTTAAAATTGTTCAATTCTTCAAATATAAATAAAAATTACTTTAAAAATGTACTATCGGGCTTAAAATCTAAAGATTTAATGTAATTGTGAGAAAATACATTCCCTCAGTCAATATCTCAATTTCGCATAATGCGCTCGAAGTGTGCTGGAAACAGGTTTGTAAATGGATATTAATTCCACTTTTTTTTAGCTCTTAAAAAGTAAAAATATGTTGTCACTTTTAAGAATATTTTTTTACAATAAATTTCTATAAATTTTTATGGTATGCAAAACATATATGTACAAATTATACAAAAATGCCACCTAAAACACAGTTTTGAAGTAAATTTTTCCTAACACTTTTTTTTTTCGTTTTACGGAAACTACTTCCATTTTGACACTTTCTAACATGGTCTAAAAGTGTTTACGACTTCAGCCGGTCTGTATACCGGATGCCGAGTGCCTGGGGTCTGCCGTCTGTTTGTCCGTGTTTCAACTAGAGTAAATATAGTAGGATTCAAACGAAAATAACTTACGTTATTGAGTTTTGCCATAGCATGTGCGGCATTGAAAATGCGCCAGGTAGCAATTATAGCTGAATCACAGGAGCACTCATAAGGAGACTTTACATTATGGTTTAAGGAGGAAAAATCATTTCTGGTGTATTTTGATAATGTTACATAATTTTAAATTTTTTGAAATTTACATGCATTTTTAAGGTTCACAAGAACATGGTTACCATTGAATATGTTAAGTGTAGTACTTATAGTGTGCGTACATGGAGCTCAAAAGTATTTCAATATATAATGGTCTGTGTAGAAAAACCATTTGCAGCGCATTTTAATAATGTTATTTTATTAAAATTATTTTAATAATATTGAAATTGATATCAGTTTCTGAAATGCACTAAAACAGGATTTCTATAGAAAATGGGGTGAAAAGATTTAACATTCATTTACAAGATCACAGAAAAATGTTCGGTAATATAATAGTCCACGGGGAAAAATATTCTCAGCGTATTTTAATTGCGTTGCACTATTTCAAACATAATGGAATTAATGTACTGAGATTAATCAATACAATGATAAATGCTGAAATTTACTACAATATGCTTGCAGTTAAATATGATTTGCATCACATTTGTTGTTCATTTACACAGACGCATAAAAGATTTTGGACCTGTGTCCAGATCTCAGATATCGTATCCAAAGTATGGTCTATTAGAAAAGAATGCTGAAGAGCTTTTACAATTATCGTATGTATTTTAAGGAAAACTAATGCATCCTGAAGTTCAGCTACATTTAGTATAATAAGAGATGTTTGTAGAATTTGAATAAATCATGTATCGGACTATACAATAAACTGGATATATGGTCACCTGTGCAATAGTGATTCCCGAAAATATGAATTCAATAATTTTAATCGGGTTTTTTGCTTGAATAATTTAAGCTAAATATGCGGTCGTATAAATATTTGCACGTAGTATACAGGACTGTAAAAAAGAATCCAAGTAAGTTTCTGTCTATTATTAGAAATTGCTATAGGTGAATTTTAATCTTCGTTACACTTTTTCTAACTAAGCAAAATTTTAACATTGTATTTAGAATATTTACAAACACATAGATCATATACACAGCTGCAGAAAAGAATGGGCCGGCGAAGTTATGTATTATGGAAATGTTGGATTATTTTTATTACCTAGGTTTAACATATGATTTTTCTTTCTTTGATATGGAATTCTGAAATACACTAAAACATGATTTGTGTACAATTGGGGTGCGTTACAGTTGTTCTACAGTATAAGTGGTTGCAATTTCATTTTCGCGATTGCTCATATTATCTAACACATTTCCATTTTATTTGACCGAGTTCTTTAAGTCCCCTATAAAAAAAACTACTGCATAGCCTCCTATAAGATATGTGTTATATATATTTTAAATTATTATTAATGAAACGTTTTGTTTTAAATAAGCGTTTATCTTTTTTTTAATGCTACGTGAACGACGTCACGGGTAACAGCTAGTATATGTATAAGTATATATCGAAAAGAAAATTTCATAACAGAGGTGAAAAGAAGGCTTGCGGCCATTAAATCTTACATTAGTCAAGTTGATCAAAGCGAATTTTCCCCTACAGTAAACTTTTGTCTTATGGGCGGAATCTAAATCAAATAAAGGAGGTATGTTAAATTTCGAGAGAAACTAGAGATTTTAAAACTATAGACAATATCAATGGTCGATTTATATATATAACATTTACATAAAAAAGAAAGAAAGAATGAAATTCCTGTTTACGAATCTGATAGATTATTTTGTTTAACTATAGGCTAAAATTGAGAAATAGATTATAATTTATTATAGATTTTTTGTTTATTGATAATTATTTTTAAAAACATAGAAAGGCGTTATCTAATACATATATTACAACCGTAATTTATAAATAAAATTATAATTTATTATAGATTTTTTGTTTATTAATAATTATTTTTAAAAACTAACAGGAGTAATATACCAGGTGTCTGTATCAAAAAATCATAAAAATAAAAGGAATCGATATAACTGAATACGATGTGTGTAAAATCCTTTTTTTTAATGAAGAGGAAATTTTTTCAGGGGGATAAAAAATAGAAATGAATATATTTGCCGATAGAAGACACTGCACCAGTTGAAATTTAAATTTTTTTGAAAACCTATAAATTTAACAAGCATTTGCAACAACACCAAAGGCGCTGCGAAATTTGATGAAATATCTATGTGCTAGAATCACGGAAAAAAGCGTCCCCGGAAAAAAGCGCACGGAAAAAAGCGTCCCTTTTTACAAATCACGTATTTAAATAAGTCTGATAATAGTACACATGGTTAATCTTAGAATATAAACACTAGAATGAAACGGTTTTATGAAATTTAAGTCTTTACTCTATCGGGACTCAGATGGGCGGGGGGGGGGAGGGGGGCTTTAAAAGTTATCTCAAAACCTGTCATTGCTTTAATGAAAAAAAATTGTAAGGTTCGAAGAACTAGATAATAAACTTTAAGTACAACAAATCATTTTTTTTAATTCAGTCTCCCTTGTTCTCCTGTGGAGTGGGGCGGGGGGAAGGGAGAGGGTATCTACAAACTTTGAAATATATCTCTTATATTTATTTTTTTAATATTATTTATAATTTGATTATTTTTATTATAAAATTACATATTAATATTTTATTATATTTTATATTACATTTATATTTATATAATATATAACATAATATATAATAATAAATATATTAATATAATATAATAATAATACAGAATAAAAAATTTATAATAAATAAGTAATAAATTAATAATACATAAATATAAATTAAATATAAAATTAAAAATAAATGTAATTAAATATTAAAAATTATACTTACTAACAAAAGTTTATTTAAAAATGATAATATTTTATTAACTCATAGTAAATCAATAAAAATAAATGTATTAATAAATAAAATTAAATATTAAAAATCTAGTTTCATCAACAAGAATTAATTTAAAAAAATGATAATGTTTTATTAACTTATAGGACATAATAAAAATAAGTGTATAAATATATAAAATTAAATATTAATAAAAAGAATATTGCCCAGTTAAACTGATGGCATTGAGCTCACAGGCTACTCATACTAATTGTACATTACAGCCTTATATTTTCGTTAATTCCGTTCGAAAAAAAAAATTAAGAAGGGGAAACAGCTCTCCCCTTTCTCCTTTTTTTATACTTAATCATTTAACCTCCTAAACTATCAAGTACATGCTTTATCGTATTAAAAAATCTATATCCAAAATTCAGAGCAAATCGGATAATTCTTAATAAAAACCCATTTAGCATTTATATAATTTAAGAGGAGTTATTCCCCTCTTTTATACTTAACCATTAAACTTCCAAAACTATTCAGAAATTTGAACGAAATCTGACAACTCTGATTGAAAAATCCATTTATACAAGTTAAGGGGAGGGGCATTAGAACCCCCGTTCCCCCTGTTTATACTTATTCAATGAACACCTAATAACAGCCTCGGACTCGCCTCATCAGATTGATCCTATATCTAAATTTTGAACGAAAACTGTTAATTCTGCATGAAAATCCCGTTTATATCAATTAAGGGGAGGGGCATGAGCCCCCCGTTCCCCCTGTTTATACTTATTCAATGAACCCCTAATAACAGCCACGGTATCGCCTCATCAGAATAATCCTATATCTAAATTTTGAACGAAAACTGTTAATTCTGCATGAAAATCCCGTTTATATCAATTAAGGGAGAGGGCATGAGCCCCCCGTTCCCCCTGTTTATACTTATTTAATGAACACCTAATAACAGTCACGGAATCACCTCATCAGAATGATCCTATATCTAAATTTTGAACGAAAACTGTTGATTCTGCATGAAAATCTCGTTCATATCAATTAAGGGGAGGGGCATGAGCCTCCCGTTCCCCCATTATATATATCGAATGAACTCCAAAAACTAATCAGGGAAGCGCTTTATCAGGATATATCTATATACAAAATTTCAAGTGGATCCGATATTTTTATCATGAGTTATCGCGTTACGCACGAACGTACGTACGAACGTACGAACATACATACAGAACGGACGGGCACATAAGCTCTCAGGCTATGATAGCCTGTGAGCTAAAAAATCTACACATTAACAAGAATTTATTTAAAAAATGATTTTTTATCACCCGCCATTACTGATACTATTGTCATATACCTCTAGCAATCTCGTTACGTATCCCCAAGGGTACGCGTATTAAAGGTTGGGAACCGCTGTCCTACGAGAATGATATAAATGAGACATTTGTTGCCACTTTAGTTTTTATCATTTATTTATCCAGAAGTTCAATATTTATCAATTCCTTGTCACTTTTTTCTGATCACTTTTTGCGCTCTTGTTTTTCCAGTCACTTTTTTCCCTAAATTCTAAAAAACGTTCCGAAAAAATGTTATCGTCTAAAGCAGTGATAGATTTAGAGTTTGTAGGCTCACCCCTCCCCCCCCCCCCGCCCCCACAGAAGAACAAGGGTGGCTGAATGAAAAATATATATATGAGTTGATATTACTATGAGTTAATAAAATATTATCATTTTTAAATAATTTTTTGTTAATGAGTATAATATTTAATATTTAATAATATTTATTTGTACATTTTTTTACTTTTTTTATTTAATTTTATATTTAATTTATAATTATGTATTATTTATTCATTATAAATTATTTATTATTATTAATTATTATTATTATTATTATTATTCTATTAATTATATTATTAATTATTTACAATTAATATATTATATTAATATATTAATAATTAATATGTATTGTATAAGTATAAATATATAATATAAAATGTAATAAAATATTAATATGTAATTTGATAATAATAATAAAAATAATAATCATATAATATATAAATTAATTATGTATAATTTAAATTATAAATAATCAAATTATAAATAATATAAAAAATTAATGTAAGAGTTTGAGTAAATTCAGAGTTTGTAGACAGTCGCCCTCTCCCCCTCCCCCCCCCCCAACCACCACCACAGAAGAACAAGGGAGACTGAATTAAAAAAAAATCATTTAAGTACCTAGTGTTTATTGTCTTATTTTTCGTATCCTACAATTTTTTTTTTTCATTGAGGCAATAACGGGTTTTCAGATAACTTTTAAAGCCCCCTCCCCCCACCTTCGCTCTTCTCAGTCCCGAGAAAGCAAGGATGCTCAAATTTCATAAAACCGTCTCACTCTAGTGTTTATATTCTAAGATTAACCATGTGTACTATTATCAGACATATTTAAATATGTGATTTGTATAAAGGGACGCTTTTTTCCGGTGCGCTTTTTTCCAGGGGCGCTTTTTCCGTGCGCTTTTTTCCGCCTACCATGTGGTAATAGTCCGGGAGCCGACCGTCGATTTACCTATGTATCGAGTAAAAGGACCGGGTATACATCAAAATGTAGGTCTCAATGTGCACATTAAGAATATCACTGTCTGCCGGGTCCTATCTTGCCGGAACGCAAGGCAGCCGAACTTTTATGACGTCAATTTTGAGTGTTTACCTATGTATCGAGTACAAGGACCAGACATACATCAAAACGTAGGTCTCAATGTGCATATTAAGAATATAACTGGCTGCCACATACATCAAAATGTAGGTTTCAATGTGCACATTAAGAATATCACTCGCTGCCAGGTCCTATCCTGCCGGAACCCGGTGGCAGCCGCACTTTTATGACGTCAAGTTTGAGTGTTTACCTATGTATCGAGTAAAAAAGCCAGACATACATCAAAATGTAGGTTTCAATGTGCAAATTAAGAATATCACTGGCTGCCACAAACATCAAAATGTAGGTTTCAATGTGCTGTGCACATTAAGAATATCACTGGCTGCCAGGTCCTATCCTGCCGGAACCCGGTGGCATCCACACTTTTATGACGTCAACTTTGAGTGTTTGCCTATGTATCGAGTACAAGGGCCGGACATACATCAAAATGTAGGTCTCAATGTGCACATTAAGAATATCACTGGCTGCCAGGTCCTATCTTGCCGGAACCCTGTGGCAGCCGCACTTTTATGACGTCAATTTTGTGTGCTTACCTATGTATCGAGTACAAGGCCAAGACATACATCAAAATGTAGGTCTCAATGTGCACATTAAGAATATCACTAGCAGCCAGGTCCTATCCTGCCGGAACCCGGTGGCAGCCGCGCATTTATGGCGTCAACTTTGAGTGTTTGCCTATGTATCGACTACAAGGGCCGGACATACATCAAAATGTAGGTCTCAATGTGCACATTAAGAATATCACTGGCTGCCAGGTCCTATCTTGCCGGAACCCTGTGGCAGCCGCACTTTTATGACGTCAATTTTGTGTGCTTACCTATGTATCGAGTACAAGGCCAAGACATACATCAAAATGTAGGTCTCAATGTGCACATTAAGAATATCACTGGCTGCCAGGTCCTATCTTGCCGGAACCCGGTGGCAGACGCACTTTTATGACGTTAATTTTGCGTGTTTGCGTATGTATCGAGTACAAGGACCGGACATACATTGAAATGTAGGTTTCAATGTGCACATTAAGAATATCACTGGCTGCCACATACATCAAAATGTAGGTTTCAATGCGCATAATAATAATATCACTGTCTGCCAGGTGCGATAGATAGGTAAACACTCAAAATTGACGAAAAAAATGAGTCTGCCACCTGGTTCCGGCAGAATTAGACATGGCAGACCATGATATTATTAATGTGCACTTTTAAACCTTCATATTTATTTATATATGGTCCTTAAATTCGACACATAGGTAGACATTCAAAATTGGTGTCATAAAAGTGTTGCTGCCACCTGATTCCTGTAAAATTGGACAAAGTAGACCCTTATATTATTAATATGCATTTTCAAACCTACATTTTGATGTATGTTCGGACCTTGAATTCGATACATAGGCAGACACTTAAAATTGACGTCATAAAAGTGCGGCTGCCACCGGGTTCCGGCAGGATAGGACCTGGCAGCCAGTGATATTCTTAATGTGCACATTGAGACCTACATTTTGATGTATGTCTTGGCCTTGTACTCGATACATAGGTAAACACACAAAATTGACGTCATAAAAGTGCGGCTGCCACCGGGTTCCGGCAGGATAGGACCTGGCAGACAGTGATATTCTTAATGTGCACATTGAGACCTACATTTTGATGTATGTCCGGTCCTTGTACTCGATACATAGGCAAACACTCAAAGTTGACGTCATAAATGCGCGGCTGCCACCGGGTTCCGGCAGGATAGGACCTGGCTGCCATTTTTAATGTGCACATTGAGACCTACATTTTGATGTATGTCGGGTCCTTGTACTCGATACATAGACAGACACTCAAAATTGACGTCATAAAAGTGTGGCTGCCACCGGGTTCCGGCAGGATAGGACCTGGCAGCCAGTGATATTCTTAATGTGCACATTGAAACCTACATTTTGATGTTTGTGGCAGCCAGTGATATTCTTAATGTGCACATTGAAACCTACATTTAGATGTATATCGGGTCCTTGTACTCGATACATAGGCAGACACTCAAAATTGACGTCATAAAAGTGTGGCTGCCACCGGGTTCCGGCAGGATAGGACCTGGCAGCCAGTGATATTCTTAATGTGCACATTGAAACCTACATTTTGATGTATGTCTGGTCCTTTTACTCGATACATAGGTAAACACTCAAACTTGACATCATAAAAGTGCGGCTGCCACCGGGTTCCGGCAGGATAGGATCTGGCAGACAGTGATATTCTTAATGTGCACATTGAGACCTACATTTTGATGTATGTCCGGTCCTTGTACTCGATACATAGGCAAACACTCAAAGTTGACGTCATAAATGCGCGGCTGCCACCGGGTTCCGGCAGGATAGGACCTGGCAGCCAGTGATATTCTTAATGTGCACATTGAAACCTACATTTTGATGTTTGTGGCAGCCAGTGATATTCTTAATGTGCACATTGAAACCTACATTTAGATGTATATCGGGTCCTTGTACTCGATACATAGGCAGACACTCAAACTTGACGTCATAAAAGTGCGGCTGCCACCGGGTTCCGGCAGGATAGGACCTGGCAGCGAGTGATATTCTTAATGTGCACATTGAAACCTACATTTTGATGTATGTGGCAGCCAGTTATATTCTTAATGTGCACATTGAGACCTACGTTTTGATGTATGTCTGGTCCTTGTACTCGATACATAGGTAAACACTCAAAATTGACGTCATAAAAGTGCGGCTGCCTTGCGTTCCGGCAGGATAGGACCTGGCAGACAGTGATATTCTTAATGTGCACATTGAGACCTACATTTTGATGTATACCTAGTCCTTTTACTCGATACATAGGTAAAGACGGTCGGCTCCCGGACTATAAGCAGAGGATTATTTGTTTCGGATAAAACTTTACAATTATTTACAACAGGTTCTCAAATCCCCTGCTGAACAATGCATATTTTTTTACACGTTTTTTAACTCATTATTTTTAAACGGAAATTATTAGTTGGAATAAATGAGGAATAATTTAATGTTTTTCTGACAGTGTCCATTCCAGATTTCAAGGGTTATAAAATATAGATGAAAACCTTTCTTTCTTTCTTTCTTTTTTCTTTTCTTTTTCTTTTTTCCCCCAATAGATTTTTTTTTACTTTTAACATGCTAGCATTTTTATCATATTGTGAACTAACAATACGAAAAAGCTTTTTTAAAGGAAAAAAAGTTTATGTTGGCGACACAGGATTTCGAAATTAAGTATACGAATTTCATTTCACGCATACAAAATAAATAAATAAATAAATATGCGTTTTTGTATACAGAATTTCTGAGGGTTGATAAAAATTTTCATCATGCCAATCATACTTTTTTATCACTTTAGATGCTGATTAACGGAATTTTTTTTTAAATATGTAGTACACCCTCTCTTTTTATTTTATTTTATTTTATTCTTTTCTCCGAGAGTTAGTCTTATCAAAAACTTGCCAGTTTTATATCTGTAGAAAATATTAGCAATATTTATAATAAATTTAAATGGGTTTGATATCTTGAGAATTGACGAAGGTGTGAATTTGTTTCTTCAACACCTCCCCCCTTCCCTTTTCTGAAGACTCGCTTCTATCAAAAACTTGTCGAAAATATGAAGAAAATTTATAATAAATTTAAGTGAATTTTATATCTTGAGAATTGATGAAGCTATGATATTTTTAACTATTTGGAAAAGATAGTTGTTGTTCTCAGAAGAGAATTGGGAAATCTAAAGTATATCTGAATCTTTTTATTGGTTGAATTGCGCAATAAAGTTGATTTATTTTATTCTTTTTCAAATTGGTCCAAGTTTAACGTCCAAAAACGGAATAATCCTGTTTTTTATTTTAATCGTTTTCAGATTGGTCCAAGTTTAATGTCCAACAAGTTGGAAATTGCACGTGAACGTAGCAAATGAGGTGCGTTCGTACGATAACGAAGTTTTAAAAATATTCAGATCTTCCTGATATAGTAGAGTATAGTAGAGTATACTTCGGATAGAGTATAGTAGTAAAAATCTTTGTGTTTCTGTAAATATGCAGAAAGTAATTTTTATTACACCTCAGCAACGTATATCTTATTCATAAAATGTGAAATAGTTGAATATAATTAAAACACGCCCCAAACAATGTTTCCTTTGTGTAGCATTATGTAGTGGAATACTTTTGTGTGACCCTGTAATTTAATAATAAAAATTCTTTGCATCACAGATTGTACAGAATGCATATTTTAGTACATATTTCATAGATTCATGCCAATTCTATTATGTTCGAATGAGTGTAACATCCTAAAAATGCATTTGAAACTTTTTTCCCATTGACCGTAATGTAATGGAATACCTTTGATTGTCCCTGTAAATGATCTATGCATCCGACTGTCATAACATTTGAAATGACTCGATAAAATTACGTAATAATTATATGTTTTAAATTTCAAACGATTAAAATGCATTTGAAATTTTTTCCCCATTGACTGTAATGTAACGGAATCCTTTTGATTGTTCCTGTAATTGATCTATGCATCCGATTTTCATAACATTTGAAATGACTCGACAAAATTACGCAATAATTATATGTTTTAAATTTCAAACGATTAAAATGCATTTGAAAATTTTTTCCCCATTGACCGTAATGTAACGGAATCCTTTTGATTGTCCCTGTAAATTGATCTATCCTTCCGATTTTCATAAAATTTGAAATGACTCGACAAAGTTATGGTATAATTATGTATTTTAAATTTCAAACGATTTGGCTCGGTAGTTTTTGCGTTGTTATATGCGGACGGACGGACGGATAGACGGACGGACTGAGCGACAACAATAGGTGCTACGTATTTACATAATTACGAACGCACCTAAAAATGGAATACTTGTGTTGCCACGATGACAAAAAGAGTAATTAAAAGTTTTTTAAAAAATAATAATTTAACAACAAATTATGATAGATATTTCAAACGAATTTCATTAAAAACATGTCATTCATGTGTATTTTTTTCTCTATACAGCGGTGTACAAATTTAAAATGTGCGTTATTTTGAAGTTAAAATTTTTGCAGTTCAATTGTAAAACTGAAGTTCAATTTAAAATTTGTTTGTGATGGATCCAAGAATATTAATTTTTAATCCATGTTGTACGTAATATAAGGCGTTCAGAAGTCAGTCAGATTAACGCCACCAAATAAAAATTCACATTTTAAACAGTTAAAGTTGTCTATATTTAATCTGCATTTTTTTTTTTTTTTTTTTTTTTAATCATTGGTCTAGCAATATTAATATTTAATGCACGGCGTACATAATATATGACTTGTTATAATCATCATAAAAATGATGTTTATTATTATTATTATAAATTTAAATATACAATTTATTTATAAGTAATTTTAATTGCTTTTAAATATCGCGTAAATTTAATTTTAAAACATAGAAAAAAATGTACATTTAAATAAAAAAAATTTCAAAACTGTCGATCTATTTCCACTCAATTTCTTGATTTTTTAATGGTTTTAAAAATAACTTTCAAGAAGAATAAAAAAAAAAAAAAAACTACTAATAAACATTATTTACTAATTAATTTTATAACTATTTTTTTAGAAGATTATGTATATATAGAATTTATAAAAAAAAAAAAAAAAAACTTTACAAAGCCAATTCCAATTTTATATTGCACTAGCCGAACTGCTCGGCGTTGACTGGATTCGTGATAATAACCTTAAACGATCAACAAATTTGTATAATTTGCCAAAAAAGGAAGAGAGGAGAGGGGGGGGGGGTCTTTCACAGAATTTTTAATCTTTTATTATCGGTTTTTCAAAAGCAGAAATTTTTTGCCTGAATGAATCAGGAAAATGCTCGCATTAAATAAGGTAAAATTTGCAATAAAAATTACTGGTGAGAATAGTCAAGCGGTCTGAAAACCTTAAGTGGCACGTATACCGGTTCTCAAATGGTTAAGTGAAAAAAAATTAGTCGTTATTGTTCAAACACTTTGAAATCTGTAAAAGTTAAACACGTAATGTTTTCGTAGCTTGTTTGAAACAAGTGAGAAAAAATTATTGATATTTAATGCTGAAATGGAATTTTTTTTTTTTTTTTTTTTTTTTTTTTTTTTTTGGGGGGGGGGGGCTATTTTACAAGTTAGAAAAAATAGTTCTTATTCTTACATATATTGCAGTCATGCTTTTCGTGAGAAAAATCTATTAATATCTAATTGAAAAAGAAATGTATTTTATTCTAGTTTTGAGCTCTGTTACATTAGCATAACAAAAAAAAAAAAAAAAAAAAAAAAAAAAAAAATTAAGTTTTTAAATATAACTATACTTTTGTCGTCTTTAAAATCTCGTGAAAAAATATTGTTAGAGAGAAATTAAAACTTGAGTCGAAACAGAACTAAAGTGCTCTGAATCACTATGGTTTTTATTGTTTTCGCCAAAATTTTCAACATTTTATTTTATAAAAAATAATTTATTCGTCCGAGCACTTCGAAATTTTTTAGGTAATGTATATCCGATTTTCAGAGATTCTCTGAAAAGATTGTGTCAAAATGTAAACGTTTAAGCACTTTTACAGTAGAAATATCGTTTCTGTAAGGCAGAAAATTGTGACCTGCTTCGCAAAATTTTTAAAATTAATTGAAATTGATATTTTTGAAAAACAATTGAGATCTCGAGAAGCAAAAGCTTTCAGATTTTGTTGTTGTTGTTGTTTTGCTGTTGTTAATTTGTGCTTTCTAAGTCTCAATTTAGGAAAGCAATGCTGTTTGGGAGAAAAAGAAAACTGCGAAACGACCATTGTTGAAAAATAAGTAATAATAAAATAAATAAATAAATAAAAAATTCAAAAGTTTAACAATATTTTTTTAAACTGATTACGATATTTAAGTTACAAAAAATTATTATATTTCGGAATATATCTTCGTTTTTAACTGCACTAAACGATTTGGCCAATACAAAAAAAAAAAAAAAAAAAAAAAAAAAAAAAAAAAAAAAGGAAGATGATAATTTCTTAAAAATCAAATGCTTTTGCAGACTCGGAATAAAAGAGTTTTTATGAGAGTTCATTGTGATTATTAATTAATATATCGGATAGTTATCAAATAATTAAAAATATGAGCCTCAGGTGCATAAGTTTTGAACTATCCTCACCGAAATTTTCAGATTTCTAATTGCGTGAATTTCACTAGCCATTGCACACACACAGAGAGAAACTTTCTTTTTTTATACAGATTTAGATTCTTCTATAAATTTTACTTTCGAAGGGTTTCCTACATTGGGTTGAGTAGACATGTAACAAGTCAGTTTGTTAATATATATGCATATCACCTATTACGTTCAGTCTTTTAATTTAGCATTTTCTAATGAATTTTTGACTACTTGTTTATCATAAATGGTCAGTTTAAAATTGAATAAATAATTCTCCATTTAACCACCACGAACTTATAATTCCCGGATATCAGAGGATATCTAAATTATTTATTTTATACTTTACCTTTAAAAACATGAGAGTGTTTCACAATCGTTATCCAGAATGAGAAAAAACAAACGCTCTAGAGAGACTTTTTACCTTCTGAGAAATATTACGCCATCTTTTAAAAAGGTCTTTACAAGATATACATTAAATTTAATAGCCTGAAACTAATTATTCCGCAATGGTTCATTAATAATACGTGTATTGATGTTAAGTTGAATGAATACAAAAGAGCTGAGAAGATATAATTTCAAATTCTTTTCATCGGATAATAAAAATTTAATTAAATTTGTCTGTCCATAACAGGTGAAACAACAATAGTTTTTCAATTTAACACCTTAATTGCCATACGACGCGTCTGTCATAGTTTGTGTTTTTGAATTAATGTGCCATAAGACATAACACTTCTACCAGAATTTTTTAAAAATAGTCTTATCTTTATTTCAAGGGTAATCTACTATAAATTTATAAAGAAAAGATTTTTATTCAAAATTTCTATTACATATTTTGAATAAAATACGCAATAATTCAGATCAAATTTCGAAGCAATGCTGAGATTTGTGGATGGAAGTTAACATGTTAAATCAGAATAATTGTTATTATCATAAATTTAGGGAAAATCAATTTCTTTTTTTTTTTTTTTTTTTTTTTTTTTTTTTTTTTTTTACAGTATTTATAAATTTATCTTTTTTTAAAGCTTACTATAAGGGTTTAAAAAAAATTAACAGGTATAAAAATTTTTTAAGCTAGTGTCAAACCAATGGTTTCGGTATCTTTTTTGATCTTGCCATGCAATTAGTTGTCTTAGGACAGACTAACTGTACTGACGTGTAGAAGATCTTAAGAGAATATAATGAAAACGAATTCCTTTGTTAATTTTATGCACTGAGTTTCAAAACCTTTGATGAGAAAGGAAGAGGTCGCAAGTGATCAGAGAACCTTTGTTAAATTTAAAGAAATATATTGCATAATTTAGGACTTTTGTCACAGTATTTAGTCTATATGCAACTTTATTCTAAAAATAACTACTTCGTTGACTATATGAAGTATTTTTTAATTAAATTTAACAATTTAATAATCTATATCGTAACCATAAAAATTGGTATCGTGTATCTATTGATGTTCTTTTGTATTATTTTATCAATAGTTTCTTTAAAATATGCATAAACTGACACAAAGCTTATTATATTTCGTTTCTATGTCTATTTTTATCAACTGTTAGGTAAACAAAATATTTTCTTGTGATTTGGCAATCATTTATTAGGACAACAAAGGGAAGCAATTGATGTAGCGTTGAATTGTTGTGAATAGAAAAGAAAAAGACATCCATAAATAGGCAAATAATTTGATCTTTTATCATTCCTAAATAAAATTTGTCACGTAACAATTGCATCGATAATTTTGCATTATCTCCCTCCGCGTCTTTTCCACAAAACATACCATCATGCGCGTCGCGGAGAAAACTGAGGGACCCGTGTATGCGGTTTCATGTATTGATGAGGATCTTCTGACAATGGTTTCATTGTGGAAGGGAAAATGAATGAATATACAAAGCGATTTGTCAAAACATGTATCCAAAGCACAATACGTCATGCTTGTGAGAAAATTTTTAATCTACCGGACGTCAACATTTCGCTGCATTCCCCCATTGAGTGTGATCGCATTCGTAACGTTTTCCAGAAAAGAGATTCGATTCCTATCGTAATATCCTATTCAATGAATAGAAAAGGATCCTTTTAAATTTAAAAGGTTTCGCGACCCCCTTCCAATGGCAGTCGCTAGCACCAGCTGGCATGCATCAAAACAGAGTCCAGGGCTGTGGGAACTGTGCAAAGGCGGTGCCAGGTGTTATGTGTTGAATTCGAATCTTCTACGCAACCATCACATAATGGAGAAACGGTATTCTTTCACTGCCTATTATGCGAACAACACATAATGTGGCAGCCCAATCAATAGGCCGGTCACAGTGAGCATTGTGTGGTATGGATCTCTGTGACAAATCTCTTGTGGGCCCAACAAAAGCTCCCCTATTGTCTCGAGCGGGACACAAAGGTTTGTAAGCCCAATCACCAAGTTTGGTAATAGGCGATGTAAACAAATGTCGATGCGAAAAGGGAAGGAGGGGTGGGGGTGGGGTACGAGTTGCGTCAATACGAATTTTCGATTACGAAACGGAGAGGCGTCCATGCGGACACGATCGCGATCATCGTTTGGGTGCGATGTTTGCGGAGGGGTTCCGGAAGGGCACCCCTCTCACTGACGAAGTGCAAAGCTGCTAGACTTTTCTGCACGGATGGGATGAGGATATTCTTCGACAAATAGTGTGGTACACATTTAATAGAGACGCTGTCATTTCGGGACATTGACTTACTTGGAGTCACAAAAGAGGTCTTCGGGTATAAAATAGGTAGATAAGAAATATTCTGTTGCTTGACTGGTAGTCAACTTTATGTTTATACAGTTTTAGAGCTATCCAAGGTAGGGAGGGGAGGAATCTGCACGAATGCTTTGTTTTGTATTTACTGGAATGATAAAGCAGTTGTGGAATACATAGAAAAATTTATAATTTCACATGATTTTTTTAATCTATTGATGAACCCAAATAACTATTATTATTAAAAATTAATAAATAAACAGAAATCGTATAATTATTTAATGCAGTAAAAATCGCTTTAAATGAAATTGAAGGAAACGTGACAGTTATTCTCTGGATGCAAGTTTTATTTTAATTAATTTCCTTACGAGATTAATAAATTTAATAAGAAATTTAGGTACATCGTTGTTAATGGTGCAGTATGTGACACATACAACATGTAGAATGATGTATATTAATAAAAATAATTCTTTCATTTTCGCAATAATTTTAATTTTTTACTTAGATTGCTTCAGTTACATTTTTAATTAGGTTAAGACTCATTAATTAAGTTACACTAAGACATACTTTAACTTATTTTAAGGTTTATTATTCAATTACATTGATTCATTATAACCATACATATATGTTCATTTTCCTATTGTGAATAAAAATTCGATGGTCATAAAAATTCAAAGTTATTATCCAGTTAGCATCGGAAAGTACAATATTTATTTTTTGGAATCTAAATTTTATTATCTCAAAACTTATACATCTGAAGTCTGTTTTTACGTTCAAACTGACACAATTTTCAATTAATTTTTGTTTGCAAACAAATCAAAATAATAGGTTTCCGTATTCAGCAAATTCGTAATCGAATTGTTATTTTCATTTTTTAGTTAAAAGGTTTTAGGAAAGGGTTGTTAAAAATTATCTTATGAACCTAATTTACAGGCATTACAGTGGAGAAAAGAAAAAAAAACTTTTGTCCTGCGGCCAATCAATCGCTTACATGTATTTATATATATATGAACATTATAAAATATTACAAATTATAATCTATTTTAAATTTACAAAGTATAAATTAGTTATGTATTATATCATGTCTTATAATGTCTAAAATGTCTATTATTTAAGTGTTAAATGTCTCTTATTTAAGTTTTAAGACAATATTTAAACATTAAAAATTTTAAATCTGGAACAACAAATTATTAAATGTAGTAATTATAAATGAATATTTAAGGTAAGATCCAAACATTTATAAACGAAGTTTTAAATAGGATTAATATGAACAAGAGGTTAAATGCATAAAAAACATTGAAAAAAAAAATGAAATCTTTGATAGTTTTACTAAACCCATTACCCAAAATGCAGTATAACAAGGTGGAAAATACATAAATTCAATAAGAAAAAATACAAATGGAATGTAAAATAAAAAACGAAACGCGAGTAAAAATGGAACTTATGGTGTGAAACTCATCTTTAAGGATAATATTTCGACATAAGTAAAAGAGAGTTGATTTATGTAGAGAAATAGAAAGGAATGTTTTAAAACCTGTTTCTCTCATTACCTCACTATGTGCATCCGATGCATTTAGGCATAAAGAAGCCAGACATAACGCATATTAAAAAAGGGACATGTAAGTGAAAAACTTACAGTTTTATAGAAATTATAAAAATATTATTCTTCTTACGTGGTTTAAGAAGCAGTTACAGTAAACAACGAAAATAGTCAGTTTAAAATCAACAAATGATGGTGGGAAAAAAAAAAAAAAAAAAAAAAAAAAAAAATAATAATAATAATAATAATAATAATAGAAAATTATTAAGTAAATTACTGTAAAAAACAAAACAAAATAAATTGTTTTATATGCTAATTAAAATAATTTAGAGATCATTTATTAAGAAGTAGAACTGATAAAATGCATGTATTAAATGAAACATGAAGTATTTGACGAAATTTGTAGTATTATCATCTGTAAATATTTTAAAATAGATATGAAGGAATGTAAACTAATTTTAATGCTGCCTTCTTTTAAATGTCATTACTCTAAGTAGCTTGAATCATATCCAAATGGTACTCAATTTCACTTTTATACGTTAAGGGTGTATTCGAAAAAACGCTTTTCCACCTTCAACAGCTCGAAATTTTCCAATACAATTTCAGACATATTTTTAAAAGTAGAAACATGAAACTTGCTGAGGTGATTTTTGATGAGACGTGTAAGGTGCCGTGTTATGTCTTTTTATGCTCAATTCATTAGAATTTGATTTATAAACAATTACCTTCTCAGTATGATCCTTTTTTTCGTCCACGAATCTCCCGCTTCGGAAAAATCAGTTCAAATTGCCGTTTTTGATTGCCTTTTTTTTTTTTTTTTTTTTTTTTTTTTCTTCAATATTTTCTGCATTTATCGAAGTATCGCCAATCATGGCACCTTGTGTACTTTCTAAATAAGATAATTTGACAGTTTGATGCATTTGAAAGCAAAAATAAATTAAAAAATAAATCAGAAAATAAGCACTTTGGATCGAAATACACCCTTAAAACATGGAGGTAATACAATTCAGTCATTCAAAAATCAAAAAGAGCACTAAAGACCCATCCATTTTAATCACAAAATTGTCACAAAGAAAAGCGAAAACTGCCATTCTATTGATAATTATACTTTATTTAAACTTATCGTGCAAAAATAGGGGTTTATAACTGCCTATTTTGATTTTTGATTATTTTTTTCTTATTTAAGGGCATTGTATTATTTAAGGAAATTTTTCAATATGATTTCTTTTCTTTCTTTATTTTTTTAATATGCTTAAAAAATTTGCGCATTTCCGTCCAAAAAGTTTTTTTGTACGTCATTTACTTTGTTTTTCATTGAATTTTTAAATGTTTCAAGGACTTTTTACTTACCCTATATAATTAATTTCCTTTTAAGTTCGAAAACCTTATTCGGAGATTGACAGATTCATTGATATTTTAACACTTCAAATATAAAGTTAAGGATACAATTGATTTCGCTATGACGCTATAATGATACAAATTATTTCGCTATGACAAAAGCAAAAATGCATTCTTTAAAGTATTCCGAGGCACAAATTTTCAAAAAACATTTTATTGCATTAAAAAAATTCTTTTTTAATGCTTAATATGACGTTTAAACGATGTTTCTATCTTAATTAGAAAAGGAAATATCAATTTTTTGTTTTGGTTTGTTTTCAAAATCTAGCTTTCAAGCAATGGTTGTCATGAAAATGACTTGTTATGAAAATGCTTTTTTCTTCAAGATGGTTCTTTTGTAATTTCTCTAATTTAAATTGTTTTAAGTTAAGAATCGTTAAAGATAAATACTTCAAGCCTGTAACATGTCTTTTTTTATTGTATTACTTTAATTTTCATTCAGCAAATAAAAAAAAAATATTTGCTTTTGAAAGTACAATTTTTTAAATAAAAGTTGCATCTTTATATTTCAAATTTTTATTTTAATTATTTTTATTTTTTAAACTAATATTTTAAAAAATTATGAATAAAAATTAAATTTTGAATATTTATGTTTTTTAAATTTAAAATAAATAAATAAATAAACAAAAATAAATTCTACAAAAATTACTTCGATTTATAACGGTTTTAAATTGCCCCACTTTTTGAATAAATTTTAAATAAAAAAAAATATATATGAGAAGTTTTATCGTGTGATTTTGTTTACAAATAATATGGTTAATCATCACCAAAAAAAAAAAAAAAAAAAAAAAAAAAAAAATCCAAATTTTAACTTAATAAATAAAAAATATTTAAAAATGTGTCCCTAATCCCCTTAAGAAAGGCATACAGGAAAAATATAAGTTAAAATACTCGTTTCCTGATTAAAAATTTGAAAAACACGAATACACTCCTAACTCGTAAATTATCACTGGAGAGGAGAATTTGCAGCCTGACTGATAACACCCCGTTTTCCCTCTTTGATAGTGTTGTTGCTGGAAGAGTAGTTTTACGGGATTGAGACGGTGAAATGATACCAGGTTATGATTTTCAGCTAGAAGTTTTTACTTTTTCCGTTAATTTAGAGTGCTTCCATTCTGCCATTGTGAAATGCGCCAAGCAACTGAAAAATATTAATCTACAAAATATTCTTTTCGGAAATATTTCAAATTATGCGTACTTTTTCTTATTTATTAAAGAACAAAAACTGAACTTTTATACTCAAATTTTAGCTATTCCAATATAAAGTTAAGGATACAATTGAGAAATATTTCGCCATGACAAAAGCAAAATGGAATAATTTAAGAAAGGTACAAAGGAAAAACAGTTATAACACAAATATATCTATAATGAATACAAGTTAAAACACTTATTAGAAATTTGAAAAACACGAATACACCAAACCCAAAGAATAATACTGGAGAGGAGAATTTGCAGCCTGATTGATAACACCGTTTTCTTTCTTTTAAAGTGTTGTTGCTGGAAGAGTAGTTTTACAGGATTAAGGCAGTAAAATGACACCAGGTTATGAATTTCAACAAGAAGCTTTTTATTTATTTATTTTTTTTTTTCGGTAATTTAGTATGTTTCCATTCTGCTATTATGAAATATGCCTAGAAACCGAAAAATTTTAATCTACAAAATATTTTTTACGAATGGGTTGTAAATATGCGTCGATTAAAGTAATTTAGGACTCAAAATTATAATTTTTCTTATCTGTTAATGTTTTCAGTCATTTTTTAAATATATATATATATTTCCTTTTTTCAAGGATAAATTCTTAAAAAAAATAAAAACATAATTTTAAAAATAACATTTTTAGCCATATTAGCATTTAATATGTTTTCGCTGTGAAAGGTAACGCCTTTTCACATTTTTGAGCACAGAAAATATCAAACATTAATTTGTCGTCGGAGTTTTAAAAAAATATTTTTTAAACACATTTAATTATATTTAAAGGAAAATAAAATCATTTTTTCTTACCTGTAATTTTTACTTCGAATATCATATTTCCATTTTTTTTTCCCTTCAAAACAAAACAAAATAAGGAAACTAAATTTCATCAGTATAACAATTAAAAATAATTATACAAAATATATATTCGCAGAAATTTATAAAGCATCATCTATAAATATTTTCGTGATTTTATTCCTAGTAAATGTTATTACTAAATGGGGAAAAAAAATCCCACTTTTCTTAGTGTAAATTTTTTTACGAAGTTATCTAATTCAGTATGTCACGTGAACTGTATAACTTTAGAAAATTTTATGCGAAGCAAAAGTAGATTTTCATTGCTTTCAGTATGTAAGTTTGATTGAAGCTATAAATACATTTCTAGATAAACGAAATACATCCTATTTATTTGCATTAAATTTACAAAAAGAAAAAAAACTGAAAGTTTATAATTTTAAAAAATGGTTCTTCTTTTTATAATAAAAATTATCATTATTATATAATTGTTATTTACATTTATGATTAATAATAACATAATAACATTTATGATTAACATTGTTAACATTGTTATTTACATTTATGATTAATATAATCGTATATACATAATTATATTAACTCTACTGTACTAATTTAAAACTTATTTTACATTTGGTTTTAATTATATTCATTGAAATAATACAACTAAACCTTTTAATATTGAATTTTTTGTATATGTTTTATTCTCCAATTAATCTAGATTCTTTTGATTAACAAAATAATGTATTAGGCATTCTAACAATACATTAGGCATTTAACGTAACAATAGTTACTTATTTGTTTATATATGTTTCGTAATTAATTATTTATGATAATAATTATTATTATTTATTTATATAAGTTAATAAATTTATTACTATTTATAAATAACTAATTAATATCCGCTATATTAATTTTCGTTTTTACTGAAATAGGCTGAATAATGTGTGAAGAGATTTATGCCGCAATTTGTCCAAAATATATACCTTTTTTTCAACAACATAAACAAATAATGATATTTTATTTTTCCTTTTCTAATAATATATCTAAAAAAATGTATAATGTTGTCGGAAAAAGCCCTTAATAATAATTTCCTTCAAAAAGAAAAAAATATTTAAATTAGTAAATTTAATATATTTATGAATTCAAAATTGAAAAAATATTAAAATTGAAGTTGAAATCACTTATTGAATTCCGTCTGCTGTTGTAAATACTACAGAGGTGGCGTTATGAGTAATCACCTTATAAATTGCATCATATTAACTGAACTTATGCATAGGAAATCTTAAATTGCTTAATGCGAAAACTCTATTCTAACGAGCAAATACTGAAGTCCATTTATCTTGTAACTAAATAAAATACTTTAACACAAATCTGCATAATAAAAAAGTGCAGTAAAATAATGTATGAAAGAGCAATGTTTTATCGATATTTTGTTGTATTTATCGGCATCGCCTGTTGAATTTTCTATGATAAATTTCATTTAGGAAGGAACATTGCCATTAAACAGATTTGATGTACACAATTTTTTTATACACTCAACAAGAATTGATCATGTTTATTAATCAAGCGAATTAATTATATTTTCAGTTTCAGAATTAATAAGTATTTATTTTACCTTGATGCCAATGATATTTATATCCGATTATTAAAATTTAAGAATGGAAGTTTTTCAGACAAACCGGATATCGCTCATTAAATTCCATCAATGATTAAGGTATCATAAGTATATCAATGTAAGGTAATAAGTTTCATCAGATCTCAGAACATTCAACGTTTGGTGTAGGAAAGACAGAAAGGCTAATGAGACTAAAACCCTTCCCATTCAAAAGGGGAAAAAATTAATCACACCAGCTGCTCTAAAAAATAATATTGCTTGCATTTATTGTTTGAATTTCATCTCGTTTCATCTCAGAGAGAAAATAAACTCTGTATATAAAAGAGTATTGTAAATAATGATTATATTTCTAATGTGGAAATATCCATATTATTAGCTTCAATGTCAGCTGTAGAACTTGCATATTTATATTAAATTCATTGCATTTTATTTTTTAAAATTCTTAATCTTCAATATTATATCCTTAATTATTACTGCAAAAGCAAGTAAGCTTTAAATTAATTTCGGAAAATTTATTTGTAACATAAAAACTGATTACTGATACGTATAGTTGCAAAAAAAGGGTTAATTTTTATAGAACCTGTTAATTTCCAGGTTTGTTCTCCCCCACCCCCCTCAAAAAAATCCTAAAATAACGCGTATTTTTTTCTAATTTTTGCAATTCTGATACTCAAGACTATTTATTTTCTATGAACACTTTTTATTCGATGACGGAAGATTTGCCTTCTAAACTTATCACATTTATTTATAACACTAATTTTCAAGAATCTATCATCTTAAATCTCCCGTCTAAAATAATTAAAATATTAATTTTGTGATAATGACATTAATTTGAACGTTGAATTATACTCATAATTATTTTATTGATTATTAGTAGCGCTAATTTTTCAAATTACCTAAAAGTAATGACTACTTAAGTCCCACCCCTAACTTCTGTATTGCTACAAGGCCACAATTCACTCCAACAATGCCAAGAAAATCTGTTTAATAGCCGTTTCTAAAAACAAAACCGAGCTTCAAATTATTAGCCACTTTGTAATACATAATTTCGGAGGAATCATTATAATCCATCGCTAATAAAGGGGTCGTTGCAGAGATGCGAAAAATTAGTCTAACTATCCTTACCTTGATATCTATCTCTTTACTTATTATCAAGAAACTGAGAGATGAGAATAGAGCGAAACATGCAGAAGAGCGGATTAACTTATTTATATTTCCAGTATCATTACAGAAAAATATTCATTATGCCTTGATATCTTGATATCGGTGACATCAATTTCCAATTATTAAAATTTAACGCTTGAGACTTTTTCGACAAACTAGATATCTCTCATTTAATTCAATTAAAGATTAGATATATGGCGTTGCGGATTTTCAAGGCCAACTCGCAAAACTTAAGGTCATTAGTCAATGAACTCCGCAATTTCAAAGTCAAATTATAAATTATAAATTAATGGCCAGATATCGGAAGTTCTGGCGAGGTATATTAAGGGAGGTCAAAATCCTTCATAGATTGTAGCACCTTTGATGATGATGATATAAAGAAGTACCGTAAATACTGATTAAATACCTAATGTGCAAATGTCCATATCAGGGACCGTAACGACAGCTGTAAAAGTGGCATCTTTATCTTAAATCCATTGTATTTTATTATTTCAAACTCTAATGCTTAGAGTTGCAAAAACAGGTTTATTCCAATAGACCTTATTTATTTCTATGTTTATCTCAAAAGAAAAAAAAAATCTCAAAATAATTCGATTTTTTTTTTTTTTTTTTTTTTTTGCAATTCTAGTTATACTCAAACTATTTATTTTCTAAGAAAATGTGTATTGTATAATGAAGGATCTACCTTCTAAATCTATTTCATAAACCTTTTTCATTTATTTATTATCATTTATTTATTTCATTTATTTATTTCATTTATTTATATCTCTTCCTAAAACCATTTCATTTATATATTAATATTCTCATTTATTTATTTATTTATGATTTATTTATTATCATTGATTTGTTTGTTTTATTTACATTTATTTCCAAACCTATTTTATTTATATATTATTATTTTCATTTACTCTATTTATTTTCATTTATTTATAATTCATTTATTTATCATTTCACTTATTTTTATGTTAGTTTATATAAATATATATTTATCTATTTATAAACTTAATTTTCAAGAATCTAACATCTTAAATCTCCCATCGAAAAAAAAAAAAAAAATTTGTGATAATGACATTAATTTGAATGTTTAATTATGCTCATAATTATTTTATTAATTATTAGTAGCGCTAACTTTTCAAACTACGTAAAAATGACTACTTAAGTCCCGCTCCCGACATCTGAATCTCTACGATACCACAACTCATTCCAACAATGCCGAGAAAATCTGTTTAATAGCCGTTTCTAAAAACAAAACCGAGCTTCAAATTACCAGCCACTCTGTAATACATAATCTCGGAGGAATCTTTCTAATCCATCCATCGCTAATAAAGGGGTCGTTGCAGAGGTGCGAAAAACTAGTCCAACGATCGTCACCTTGATATCTATCTCTTTACTCATTATCAAGAAACTGAGAGATGAGAATAGAGCGAAAGATGCAGCAAAGTAAATTAATCCATTTATATTTCCAGTATCATTACAGAAAAATATTCATTATGCCTTGATATCTTGATATCGGTGGCATCAGTTTCCAATTATTAAAATTTAACACTTGAGACTTTTTCGACAGACTAGATATCTCTCATTTAATTCAATTAAAGATTAGATGTATGGCGGTGCGGATATTCAAAGCCAACTCGCAAAACTTAAGGTCGTTAGTCAATGAACTGCGCAATTTCAAAGCCAAATTATAAATTATAAATTAATGGCCAGAGATCGGAAGTTCTGGCGAGGTATATTAAGGAAGGTCAAAATCCTTCATGGATTGTAGCACCATTGGTGATGACGATATAAAGAAGTACCTTGAATATTAATTAACATATCTAATGTAAAAATGTTTATATCAGGGGCCTCAACGACAGTTGTAGAAGTGGCATCTTTATTTTAAATTCATTACATTTTATTACTTCAAACTCTCATGCTTAGAGTTACAAAAACAGGTTTTTCCAATAGACCCTATTTATTTCTATGTTTATCTCAAAAGAAAAAAGAATCTTAAAATAATTCGAATTTTTTCCAATCTTTGCAACTCTAAAGATATTATATTATATTTATGAGGCTCAATTACATGACTATTTATTTTCTTTGAAAATTTTTATTGTATGACGAAAGATCTGCCTTCTAAAACTATTTCATTTATTTATAATCCTAATTTTCAAGAATCTAGCATCTAAAATAATTAAAATATTAATTTTCTAATAATGACAATAATTTGAACGTTTAATTCTGCTCATAATTCTTTTATTAATTATTAGTTGCGATGACTTTTGAAAATACTTAAAAATAACTGCTTAAGTCCCACCCCTAACTTCCGAATTGTTACGATACCATAACTCACTCGAACAATGTCGAGAAAATCTGCTTAATATCCGTTTCTAAAAACAAAACCGAGCTTCAAATTATTAGCCACCTTATAATACATAATCTCGGAGGAATCTATATAATCCATTGCTAATAAAGGGGTCGTTGCTGAAATGCGAAAAACCAGTCTAATTATCCTCATCTCGATACCATTCTATTTACTCATCATCAAGAAATTAAGAGATGAGAATAGAGCGAAAGATGCAGCAAAGTGGGTTAATTCATTTATATTTCCAGTATCATTACAGAAAAATATTCATTATGCCTTGATATCTTGATATCGGTGACATCTATTTCCAATTGTTAAAATTTAACACTTGAGACTTTTTCGATAGACTTAGATATCTCTCATTTAATTCAATTAAAGATGAGATGTATGGCGTTGCGGATATTCAAGACCAAGTCCCAAAACTTAAGGTCGTTAGCCAATGAACTGCGCAATTTCAAGGCCAAACTATAAATTATAAATTAATGGCCAGAGATCGGTGGTTCTGGCTAGGTATATTAAGTTAGGTCAAAATCCTTCATAGATTGTAGCACCATTGATGATGATGGTATAAAGAATTACCGTAAATATTGATTAAATACCTAATGTGCAAGTGTCCATATCAGGGGCCGTAACGACAGCTGTAGAAGTGGCATCTTTATCTTAAATCCATTGCATTTTATTATTTCAAACTCTAATGCTTAGAGTTGCAAAAACAGGTTTACTCCAATAGACCTTATTTATTTCCATATTTATCTCAAAAGAAAAAAAATCCTAAAATAATTCAAATTCTTTTACAATCCATGCAAATCTAGCGATACTATGTTATATTTATGAGGCTCAATTATATGACTATTTATTTTCTTAGAAAAATTTTATTGTATGACGAAAGATCTGCCATCTAAACCTGTTTCATTTATTATAACCCTAATTTTCAAGAATCTAGCGTCTAAAATAATTAAAATATTAATTTTGTGATAATGACATCAATTTGAACGTTTAATTATATGCTCATAATTGTTTTATTAATTATTAGCTGCGATGACTTTTGAAAGTACTTAAAAATAACAGCTTAAATTCCGCCCCTAACTTCCGAATTGCTACGATACCAAAAATCACTCCAACAATGCCGAGAAAATCCGCTTAATAGTCGTTTCTAAAAACAAAACCGATCTTCAAATTATTAGCCACTTTGTAATACATAATCTCGGAGGAATCTTTCTAATCCATCGCTAATAAAGGGGTCGTTGTTGTTACAATCCATGCAAATCTAGCGATACTATGTTATATTTATGAGGCTCAATTATATGACTATTTATTTTCTTAGAAAAATTTTATTGTATGACGAAAGATCTGCCATCTAAACCTGCCTAAAATTAGTCTAACGATCCTCACCCTTGATGTCATTCTCTTTACTCATCATCAAGAAACTGAGAGATGAGAATATGAATACAGCAAAAAGTGCAGCAAAAAGGATTAAGGGCACATACGACCTTTAAAAGGGAAAATTAGGCAAAAAAAATTCATCATGTTCAATATTTAATTTCTCAGAATGTATTTGCTCTATGACCATAGCTTTTTTACTGATTGATTTAATTTGAAGCTTTATAATTTAAAAGATACTTTTTATATTCTTATAAAAGAAAAAAAAAAAAGCTAACAGTAAGTTTAAACAGTAAGTTTTTTTTTTTTTTTTTTAATCTAATACAACTATTTGCGCGCATAATTTCAAACAAAATATCCAATGTAATACAAAAAATCAACTGTAATAACATATTATAATACCTTTTCTTTAATCTGAACCTAAATTTGTTCAAATTTAGGCTAAAAATATATTTTAAAAAAAGTTTTAAATAACAATTATTTTTTAATAAAATCTGAAGTATGACCTGCATGAAAAATGGAGAGAGGGGGGGTGTTGTAAAAATTTAGGTTCAGTTTGAAGTATCTGATATGTTACACAATCTGTACAAATTACAAGAAAAAATATTAAATAGTTTCAGAGATATCCTACTCACAAAGTGAAAAAAACACATTTTGAGATAATTGACTTTAAAGTTAAATTATTAAATATTTCACCATAGGGGTGATTTTTATGTTTTGTATCATATGTCTAGAAATAATTAAAATATTGTCATGATTTTTTTTTTTTTTTTTTTTTTTTTTTAATGCTCAGAAATGTTTACACTTTCACATATTTTTGTGAAAAATCGATTTTTTTTTAGCTTAACGGTCGTTTGTCCCCTTAATCCATTTATATTTCCAGTATCATTACAGAAAAATATTTATTACGTCTTGATATCGGTGACACCAATTTCCAATCATTAAAATTTAATATCTGAAGCTTTTTCGACAAATTATATCTCTCTCATTTAATTCAGTTAAAGATTAGATATGTGGCGTTGCGGATATTCAAGGCAAACTCTCAAAACTTAAGTCAATGAACTCCGTAATTTCCTTCGCTAATGTTAAACCTATGGGCTTAGAATACATTCGCACATTCAAAATATCTCACCAGGAAATTAATATTTTTATCTTCCTTTTTTTCAATGTACTTTTCTTAAACGCTTTATCTTTTTTCTTTAGCTGTCAAAATATTTTAAAAATATATGCTTAATATAATATTTTTTGTGTTAAGGATTTTAACACTTGACATAAAATTAAGCATACATTTTAGAAATATTTTGATAACTAAGGTGGGGGGAACACATCCTTTAAGAGTGATCAGAAAACAGAAGTAAAAATATTAATTTCCCGGGAAAATATTTTTAAATATACAATTGCATACCGAGCCCACAGGTTTAACATTAGCGAGGAGAATTGGAATGCTCACTGACTAATAAACTGTTTTAAAAACCGAGACTCAATAGTTTAAGGGCGTATTCAAAAAAACGCTTTTCTACCTTCAACGGCTCGAAATTTTCTTATACAATTTCAGACACATTTTTAGAAGTAGAAACAGGAAACTTGCTGAAGGGATTTTTGAAGAGACGTATAAGGTGCCGTGTGATGTCATTTTGCGCTCAATACATTAGAATATGATTTATAAACAATTATCTTCTCAGTATGACACTTTTTTTCGTTCCCAGATCTCCCACTTCGGAAAAATCGATTCAAAATGCTGCTTTTGTAATATTTTCTGCATTTATCAAAGAATCGATAATCACAGCACCTTGTGTACTTTCTAAATAAGACAATTTTCCAGTTTGATGCATTTGAGAGCACTGGCGCAGGCAAGGGGGTGGTTTTGGGGCTAAAACCCCTCCCAGAGCTAAGAAAGATCCCTGTAATTGCCGCTTATATGAATCAAAACCAAACTTAATATTTAAATGTTTTGGTACATTTTGGAATCCGCCGCTTTATTGAATCAGATTTCATTTAATAAAGTGATACAATTAAATGGTGAAAATTTAACTTAAAATTGTAAAAGTGTATATTACCTGGATTAGTTAAGCAAAAATTGGTTATTTGAACTAAATCCCTTTACTGGGACGTATATTATTCTGAAAGAATGATGATTTCCTGCCACACAGATGCTCTTTGAGTTTAATTATTATACAGTGAATATTCTAATTAATACTGATTCTATCAACCGACAATCACCTTTATCAGACGCTCAAAACCTCCCTCTAGGATCGAATTCTGGCTGCGTCACTGTTTGAGAGCAAAAATGAATTTAAAAATAAATCGGAAAATAAGCAGTTTGAATCGAAATACACCCTTAAATATGTATGCTAATCTATCATTACAATTAGTCTAGAATTTAAGTTGTGTTATAAAGCAAATTTCAAAGGAATCAAGTAAGAAATTGATACACCATGTTTTGTTTAAGAGGCGGGGGAGGGAGGTGACGTTTTTCAAGTTCGCCTTTTAATATACGCAAATCTTCCTATGAACTTCCAAAACATTCTATTATTCCAACATAGCACAAACACGCGAGTTAAAAGCCGTTTTAAAAACAAAAAAACATCGAACCTCAAATTATCAGCCACTTTGTAATACATAATCTCGGTGAAAATCTTTCTAATCCATCGCTAATCAAGGGATCGTCACTGAAGTGCAAAAAAGCACTTTAACGATCTATACTTTGATACCGCTCCCTGCTTGCTCCTCTCATCATCGGGAGACTGAGAGAGATGAGAAGCGAGCGAAGGAGTGAGGCGGGTCCATTTATAATTCAGCGCGAAAAGTTGCCGCTCCGAAGATTGCAAGAAAGCGCCCCGCTTTGTATTGCCTGTGTTGCCCCTTCTTTTGCTGCACCCCCCTCCCCCTCCGACCATTGAAAAGCTGAGGCGTAATACGCGCACTTTGAACACATATGCAACAAAAGTGCTGTGCAGAAAAGAAGAGAGAGAGGCCCCCATGAATAGGGAAACGGAGAGGGGCCTCCTTTTGTGGCTCGCATAATGAAAGACACGGGACAAATACGTCCCCATTCACGGGGAATCGCTGGTTATTATTGCAGCGTGTAACGAGATCAATGGGGGAGCCCATTCAACCTGATTTGCCCATTGTCTGATCTAAAATTGAAAAGCATTGAGACGAACTCGCTCAAAGGCCTGTCATTCAAAGCCGCCTCAATGCAAGGTAAATAAGCAAGGGCCCGCGACACTTCTTCGCCAGGGACCCGGATAATTTCGTTTTTTAAACAACTTGGGCTGATGCTTCTTACTCTCCACCACCCCCACACCTCCTCGTAACTTTTTTTTCGTTCTATTTATTTATTCTTTCTGCAACTCTTCGAACGGTCTCGTTTACCGTTTTAGGATTTATTCCGCTCACTGGAATGGTTTACGCTTCTTGTTGATGTATTTTTCTTCAATACTTGAGTAGATAGATTTATGCGAAAAGTAACAGATTCTTTCACTTCATCCATTATTCTCTCCCCCGAAAAATGATCGATACAGAGAAATTTTATTGGGTGATTATGTCTTTAGCTTTTGTCAACTAAACCACACAAATATACTGTTGTTTAAATTACAGTACATTTATCTTTTTCTGAATTTAGAGCAATAACAGAGTAACAATTCACGAATGACCTTTTGTGTGTGTGTGGGGGGGGGGGGGGGATACATGTTATTTTAAGATGGGACCCAAAAGACTTTACTTATATAAGCGCTTTACTAGTACTATTTTTCGAATAGTAATCTTCAACTTATTTAATTGTTTATACTGAATTCTATGTTTAAATAAGTCGAAGGGTTATTATTCAAAAATAGTAGTACTAAAGTGCTTACAAAAGTAAAGCTTATCTGAAAATAACATCTATCGCTTCCCAACTGAGTATTGCGTAGGGCTATTGTAATATTTAAACTCCATATGAATGTAAAACAAAGGGATTAGTTAACGAATTTTTCGATGCGAAAAAAAAAATGATAAAGGATTAATTTAATAACAATTAAGCTTAACAGTATTAATTTAATAACAATTTATAAGCTAACCGACACATCGAAGATCGATAGTCTCGATTAATTTATTCACTAAATTAGTTTTCATTTATTATATTTGGCATCATGTGGTTTGGAATATTTCGATTCTGTGAGGGAATATGGTATAGTTCATGTTTTAGTTCATTGGAAATAATAAATATGTTATTATACTATGCCTCCTTATTCTCTCTCCCTTTTTTAAATAACCTAGTTAGCGGCTACACTGTTAAAAATTTCGTTCCAGTTTGAGCCAAATTTTGGTGCTCAGTAGCTGCCACCATAAGATGGTGAAATCTCGTACCAAGATTTGGAGCTTACTATTTCAACCTCGTTCCAACTAATTGGTACTATGCTTCAACAGGATTGGCTCCAAATATTGACTCAAGATTTCACACAGCAGCTCCAAATATTGTTCAAAATTTTACACAGCAGCTCCAAATATTGTTCAACATTTCACCTACAGTGGCAGCTATTGAGAACCAAAATTTGGTTCAAACTAGGAGAAGATTTTTAACAGTGTATTGCGATTTCCATTATCTTGATTTTTGTCTTATGCTTTTATTTTAAAGGGTGTTTAATAAACGTTATTTAATCTTGAAACAAGAAAGCATTGCGCCGTTTAACCCTTACCGGCACACTATGCCCGGTCTGAGATACCTAATTTTAATTCGAAACTTGCATACGGCACCAATAATATTTTAGTAAAATTTTGCTTTTACAATAAAAGCTTAAATTAGGGGTTTCAAAATATCTAAAAAATTCGTTTGTGAATTCCGGTGTCAGTCGATAATTTCTCATTTTACTAACAGAATTTGCCCGTGCCGGAAAGGGTTAAATATCTATTTTGAAAAATAGTACGGCCCACACAAAAAATGACACTGTATGGTAAAATAAAATGACATGGATTAGTCGAAAAACGTCACTAGGAAAATGTCAGAATATATCGCACCTTTGCTACAGAAATGCGAAAACTGTTTCAGGTTGCGGTAAGCTCAATGGAAATGTTGCAAACACAACTGGTTTCTGGTTTCTGGATTCTACTTTAGGAAATTGGTAGAGGAATGAAAACATCATAGAATGACAGACAACTCGTAAGGCCTAATTTTTGAGTTGTGGTACTTTTGTAGCAAGGGTGCGATATATGTTTAGTGCTCATTATAGTTTTACAGGTAATAATACAACAGCATACTATCAAAAGGATTCTATACAATTCAATGCCGATTCAAAATCTTATCTTTTGAAGGTTCCTAAGTTCTGTGCAAAAGTTTTAATATTTAATTTTTACTAATTTTAAATAAATATCATACATACGTAACATCATGCTCTACGCGTAGGGTAAAGCTCCCTTGCGTCAGTCATAAAATCCACGGTTTTGAATAAAATAAAGTGGCACCATCTAAGATCGAAATTTAAAACTATTTTTTTTATATTCCTTAGAAGAAAACTTTTCATCGTAAGAAGCTATTGCTCGAAATCGCACTCCTGCGTACGACGATTCTTTGATTTCATACTGATTTTTTAAATAAGTCAAGAACGTTTGTGACACCCTTATAAACCACTAAATGTTAAATATAAACAAATAAAAATAACAAACAGATACGATATTTTTTCGATGCAAAGACTATCTTAAAACTTAAAAATATGTAAAAATGTTCCATTTCTAATCACAGAATTTCGTATATGATCGCGAAAAAAATAAATAAGTCTTGACACACTGATGACCCTAGTCTTGAAACTCTGATGATCTTTCCATTTCTGCATTAAGAATTTCGTTAATCTAATGTGAAGTAGATATGAAATGATAACATTCATACCGTTTTTAGGTACGTTCGTAATTATGTAAATACATAGCACCTATAGTTGTCGTTCAGTCCGTCCGTCTGTCCGTCCATCCGTCCGCATATAACAACGCAAAAACTACCCAACCGAGTCGTTTAAAATTTAAAATATATAATTATTACATAATTTTGTCGAGTCATTTCAAATTTTATGAAAATCGCATGCATAGATCAATTACAGGGACAATCAAAAGTATTCCATTACATTACGGTAGTAGGGGAAAAATGGGGCTCCGGCCCCAGGAGGAGGAGCGAGGAGCGTGGTGGTGGTGATGGGCTCCTCCTCCTCACTCCTCCTCCTCATTCCTCCTCCTCCACAATCCTCCTCCTCAATCCTCCTCCTGGCATCGTCTTATAAGAGAAGGGGTTAAAAGGGGGGGATTAAATTTTTTTTCGTGAAATTTGAATATTTTATGCTATAAGAGAGGGGTAAAAGGGGGATAAATTTTTTAAGTATACTACAATACGAGCGGTTCTTTTGACTGTTGATTAAGAGATGAATGATTCATATTAAATTAAAAATAGTAATTAATTAAAAAGTAATTAAAAATAATAAGTGAAAAATAATGAAGGGACTTAGAATTTTTCGAGCGGTATTTTTTAGTCAAGTGTAGTACGTAGTGGAATTTAAGAAGTGAATAACAGCAATTAACGATAATTAGTAATTAATAAAAAAGTAATTAAAAATATTGAGTAAAAATAATGAAGGTAATAATTAAAAATGATAATTAAAAATAATGAGTAAAAAATAATGAAGGGAATTTTTCGGTGAACTTTAGTTTAAGGATTTATTTTTACTTTCTTCTATCTTTACAAGAAGAAAGTATTGGATTCATGAAAATTTTCGACTTCCGGTTTTCGACGGATTTATACGTTTTAGAAGGTCCTGAACACGTTTTGACTATTTTTAGAAAATGTCTGTCTGTGAGTCTGTCCGTCTGTCTGTCTGTCTGTCCGTCTGTCTGTCTGTCTGTGTGTCTGTCTGTATGTGACAAAAAATTTGTGGGCGCTCTATCTCAAGAACTAATGCTCGAAATTTAATAAAATTTTATATTCAGTTAGACCTTGATATGAATTAGTGCCTATTGGTTTTTGGTGAAAATTGGCCTGCAGGTGGCGCTGCTATACTACGTTTTTCATCATTTTCAAGATTGCTATATCTCAAGAACTAATGCACAGAATTTCACCAAACTTCAGATTCTGTGACCCCTTGATATACATAGACGCTGATTAAGTTTTGGTGTGAACTGCCCTATAGGTGGCGCTGCTATGCTACATTTTGCACGATTTTTGCGATAGCTATATCTCAAGAACTAATGCACAGAACTTTATCAAATTTTAGATTCTGTTACACTAAAATATATAACATAATTAGACGCTGATTACATTTTGGTATTAACCTTGTAACAGGTGGTGCAGCTATGCTGCATTTTGCACGATTTTCCCGATAGCTATATCTCAACAACCAACGCACAGAATTTCATCAAACTTCAGATTTCGTTACAAAATGACATATAACATAATTACACAATGATTACGTTTTGTTATAAATCCTTCAACTGATGGTGCTGCTGTGCTATATTTTACACGGTTTTTTTTAAACTAACTATATCTCAAAAACTATTGCACAGAATTTCATCAAACTTCAGATTCTTTTACACCATAACATAATTAGACGCTTTTTTACGTTTTGGCATAAATTTTCCAAGATATGGTGTTGCTGTGCTACGTTTTGCAAATTTTTTGTTATAACTATATCTCAAGAACTAATGGACGAAATTCTATAAAATTTCAGATTCTGTTAGGTCTTGGCATAAATAGATGCTTATTAGGTTTTAGTATAAATTACCAACATGAGGCAATACTAAGCTCATTTTCTCAGAATATTAATTAAATTTTGCGTTTTAGGCTTTTCGGATACCAGAATCTCATTAGGCTAGGTCAAATGTTCGAGGAAATTCGATAGTGGGTAACTTTGGGGTCACCACATTTTTTTTTTTTTTTTTTTTTAATATTAAAATGTACTTATGAGATAGAAGAAAGTTTTGGGATTGACACATCCAACTAGTTTGATTTGAAGCGGAAATTTTGGGAAGATTGATTTTTTTTTTTTTTCACCGTGTTTTTAATAAGGGGTTAAGCGGATATTTTGGGGACACAGAATGTTTTTTTCTGTACTATTGTACGAGTAGTTTTTAATTTTAATGTGGTGACTTAAAAATTTTCAGTTTGGTGTAATTTAAGAGTTTATTTTTTGATTTTAAGCAGAAATTTTGGGGAGATTGATTTTTTTTTTTTTTTTTTTTTTTTTTTTTTTTTCACCGTGTTTTAGATAATGGGTTAAGCGGGTATTTGGGGACATAGAATGTTTTTTTTTCAGTACTATTGTACGAGTGGTTTTCAATTTTAATGTGGCGACTTAAAAATTTTCAGTTTGGTGTAATTTAAGAGTTTATTTTTTCGATTTTAAGTGGAAATTTGGGGAGATTGATTTTTTTTTTTTTCCACTGTACTCTTACATGATGAGTTAAGCGGATATTTTGGAGGAAATTATTATTTTAGACTAATCATTCACGAAGGATATTTTGCGGATATAAGTGTTTAATAGGGGGACTTTAATTTTTTTGCAATGAGATTGACGCGCGCTCGTCGACCTAACCGTACGGAGTTTATAGTTTTCTTTAAATCATGTATGAATATTGGTTTAGAATTTCTTAGAATGACTTCCACCACTTTTATCCACCATTATCATAAATAACACATACTGGTAATGGGAATAATAATTTTGAATATTTATTTAATGAAAGAACTTTAAAATTATTTCGAGTACTATTTTTAGTAACTGTGTTATACACTTGATATTTTAGAATAGTTAAAAAATAACTTTAAAATTTGAATGAAAAAATATGTTTCAAAATGGGATTTTATGTGCTAGCATTGAATCGCACTCGTCGCCCTAACGGTTTGGAATATGTGGTTTCCTTCGAACCTTGGTGAAAATTTAATTGAAATGATTATTATTATTATTTTGTGTGTGTTGTATGTATGTGTATATATGTGTGTGTGTGTTGTATGCATGTATGTGTGTGAATGTATGTTTGTGTGTTGTATGCATGTATGTGTGTGTTGTATGCATGTGCGTGTATGTATTGTATGTGTGTATGTGTGTGTCGTATGTTGTACGTATGTGCATGTGTTGTATATATGTATGAATGAAATAACACATGCTTGTAATGGGAATTTGGGAATAATAATTTTAAATATTAATTTAATGAAGGAACGTTAGAATTATTTCGAGTATTATTTTTAGTGAACTATGTTATACACTTGATATTTTAGAATAGTTAAAAAATAACTTTAAAATTTGAATGAAAAATATGTTTCAAAATTGAATTTTACGTACTAACATTTATTTACGCTCGTCGACCTAACTGTTCAAAGTCCTTGATTATCTTCGAGCAATGGAAAATTTAATTTTATTAATTTATTTATTTAGTTAGATTATTTTTTGATGATCCCGGTTTGAGGATGTTATTTTTGGATAATGAATAAATTTTAATGGTGGTACTTTATTTTTAAGGGGTGTCTTATGAAGCGACTTAGATTGTTTTCGAGTGGAAAATTTAGTCACATTTAATTTAAGAAATGATTAATTAAAGGAAAAAAGACAATTCAATTTAATTGGGTTCCTTTTTCGATAGATAAAAATAGGAATTAAAAATTTTATGAGAAATTTATTAATGAGGGCAATTGAAGCTTATTATGAGTGTGACTCTATTTTAAGTAAAGGTTAGAAGACAGTTTAAAAAATGGCACTAAAAAATAAATACATTCATGACACACATATATATATACATAGAATTAACTAGCAGTATTTTTAAACTAGAATAACAAACTGAACAATTTTCGTGAATATTATGAAAAAATAAATGCGCTTTAGAGAACGAAACTTTACTATTTGATTGTTATTTAATATTATAAAAATATTTAAATCTAAGCATTTCGTTTTAGGTAACAAACTTATTTTATTAGTTTAGTACATATTAATTTTCATCGTATAGTATTTAAATCACCTGTGTTCATGCAATACGGATTTACCTACTTATCGCATGCGAATGAGTAAAAGCATGATTCATTCTTATCTTAGATAAGGTTTTACCCCAGAGTCTTCAATTCAATCGACGTTATATTTTAACTTTGATTAACTAATGAAGATGCCAATTGGATCGCAATAATGATTTTATTAATTCAGATTTTAAATTAATATCAAATTGGAAGTTTTTTTTCTTTTCTCACAGATTAACTTTAAATAAAACTTAAATATTTATATATTCATTTACTTTATTAGTAAAATAATGAATGTGTCACATTCATTTAGGATTAAACTATTTGAAGATTTAAACTAACCTTTTATTTAAACGATCACATAACTAAAACTATTATAAAATTAAGTGTTTAAAAATATAAACGAAGGGTTCATTTTAAAATGTACTCATACTTGGGGATAATTTGCTTGGGGAATATTTCTTAGATGACTTATCATGAATAACTAAGTGTACACTCAGAAACAAGAACCAGTAAACATTTTTAACGAAAGGTTTTCATAAATATATACTAAGGTATATATATATAGATATAGTAACATTTCATATAACATCAAATTTTAGCAAGTGCATGTATTGGAACACCCCCCTTTTTTTTCTATCATACTTTTTCTCTTTGTTGTACTACTTTGGTTGAGAAATGCGGCTCAAAAAACCCTATTTGATAAAACGGAGTATGATTAGGTAGTTTTTGAATACCTGCTTTACGAAAATAAATTTAAACTTTTGACATAAAGCTGTTCTTTAATAATTTAAAACAGAAATTATTTTTTATAATTAATCCTTAACAACTTTAGACATGATTTGATGAGTCATAAGGTCATTAAAAAGGTTTTTAACGTATTAATTAATTTTCTTAATCAGTTCTTCTAAATATTAAAAACTTATTCATAAGAAAATCTTACCTGGCTAGGAAAATTCAACCTCCTTGTATGTTGGTCTCGCAAGGACTGACTGATAACATGCCTGCTTATCTACCGAACCATGTGATAAGTGACGTTAGAGATCACGTGACCCTCATTATCTGCTGATAAGATAAGCACTGACTTGGAATTATCTTAATTAATTATCAAACTTCTCATTTTTTAAAAACCACACTAAACATTGCTCCCATTAATTAATCATGTAAATATAATTTATATCGTTTATGATTATCAGTTTTATACTAACATTTAACACCTATACGTATGTGTTGTATTAATTCTGTTAGTTTAATTCATACAAATTTCAACTAAAGCATCCTATGCTAGTTTTCATATATTTATTATCACATCACGTGATACAATTTCTTGTGATGTTTTAGAAATAATAGATATTTAATTTTTTTAATTAGTTAAAAACATTAAAAAAATTTTATTGCTTTTTAGCATGAATATTTTAAGAAAAACATATTTTATTCTGAAATATCAAATTTAAAAACTAACTCTTAAGAATATGACTCGATGCAGTTTACTCATTTTAAACAAGTTAACTTTACTACTTGACAGAAATATATTCAAACGCAAAGCGATTTAACTTTCACATTTTTAAAGTTATTTATATAATATACTAACATTTAATTGTAATAGGTAAAATTTTATTAAAAATATTGAAGAAAATAAAATTTATACTATGTAAAAAATTAAAACACCATTTAAAAATATTAAACAACAACAACAAACTTGTAATTAAGAGATGAATAAATATAAAAATATATGAATCACACAATAATAAAAAGAAATACTAATAAAAAAGGAATTCTTTTCAAAATTTTCAAGAAACACCAAATTATTATTAAGTAATATTTCGAATAACTACAAACTTTAATCATGATGAGTCATCACTGTGAATGATCTTTTCTTCTCATATGTTATAAAAACAAGTTTAAGTACCTAAATTTATTGATATATTTCATTGTGTGTTGGATCCTTCTTTACTAATCTCGTTAAAATTATTCATTTACCAATGATTTAAATTTCACATTTTAAAGTCATTTATATAATATACTAACATTTGACTATTAAATATCAAATAATGGATATGCACTTTTTACACTCACATCTTACAATGTAATTAGTAACCAAATGTAATGATTTTTAAGCATGTCTTCTTAATTTTTTTTACAATGAAAGACTATCACAGTTGAATATTTAGCTTTCTGTTTATAACTTTATCGAGAAATATATAATGCATACCACACGATTTCATTAAATGAATCACAATACATTTCAAACTTCTCATTTTCAATGTTTTATATATACTAGTGTTTATCAAATAGGTGTTTATTCTGAACAATCATTACTTAGTATATTGATGAAAAGTTTGTGTTGAACGGTTTTTAACTTAAATGGTGTGAGAGAAGGATATATTAGGACAGAAGTTATTAAATATAGAGTCTTTAAAGTTATAACCGTGCAAGAATTGGCATTTCAAGAAACAAAGTTGTGTCACATTTGAAAGCATTCTTTATATTCGAAACGCACACGTGATCACGATCACATCACTGAAGAGCATAGAGAAGCTGTTTATGTTGTATATAATTTGAATTTTCATTAACACAATATTATAACCGAAGTTTTTCGACAGTTTGAAAAATTATGATGTTCAACGTCTGCACACGTTAACACAGAATAAGATTAGCTTATGCCCTTTCGATGATAAGCGTTATTTGCAGGTAAGATGTATTAACATAACAAAATTTTCTTGGTAATTTTACTCGCAGGTTTCGAAACCACAAACATCTGATCATACTTCTCATTTTTAACACGCGACACTAACCATTGGGCCATTAAAGCCCGTAATTTAGTAACTAAAAATTAAGAAAGATCATCGAAAATGATTACTTCACACATGCAAAAATAATTTTTATTGTGACTTATCAGTTAAAAATCACGAAGAAAAGAAAAATATCACATATGTTTTGGATTACTTTGAGATTTTATGAGTCACTTCATCAGTTAAATAGACATAACCACTTCTTATGAATCACTACTTATGCTTAAATTTTGAAACACTTGCTTATATGAAATGTATTATATTTTAGTTTATCAGTGATAGTGCGATTACTTGTTAATAATTTTAATGTTATTAAAAAAATTTAAAAAAATCAAATGTGAATAATTAATTAAAAAAACACAAGTCACTATTAAAGGTTTGAACAAATTATTAAAATTATTTTACAAAACTTTTCAAATTATTTAAAAATGTTTCACTAATATTTAGTAATCGTCAAATTTTAATGTCGATAATCATTTATGTGAGTCAGGTTTTCTGTTTTAACTGTTAAGTTATCAGATTCCCCCTTCAAGTACATCTCATTGATAAGTTTTAATCAACCAATCAACTATTTATTTACCCCAGCAACCAGCTATTTGTTTACCCTAGTAACCAAAAAGCTTTTGTCGACACATGAACAAAATTTTGAAGATGCAAGACTCTTCATTTTCATTCGAAAAAACAATGACTTATGTAATAAATTTTTTCTTTACTTAAATGAAACCTTCACATGTGTATGGTAAAACTTGGAAAATTTCATTTAATGCACAAATTTAAAGTTAACAGACAAGGTCTTCACATATCTTTTAGTATTTTACTAACACTTTGCCAAATATCTTTAGAAAACAACAACAGAATTTTAAATAATTATTTTAATAAAAATTCTCTTTTGTAAGTGACATTATTAAACTAACTTGAAAAATTAACTTGGCAAAGCAAGTTTTCACTATTCCAACTAAGTAATATTCATAAGTTTTATATGATAAACAACCTGTTTGGTTATGTCCCAGCATGGCTTTATAAAATGTATCTAAAATAACCTTTAATATCAATGTTTAAAAATATGCGAATAATTCAGTTAGTCTTTTATAGATGATTATTTTCCCTTCTATTATTTAAAAGACATTTTAAAATAAAATTATTACTGATGCCAGTTTATCCCAGTGTTATGAAATGTGTATGCAAAACTTTTAATTCTAATTTTCACATTTTATTATTTCAAATTATTGTTTTCAAGTTGTACTAAAATTTGGAAAAAAATATTTAATTTTCATGCATAATTAAATTGAAATACTTTAATAATAAAGACACATTTAACATTGTATACTCACCTAATCCAACACTTTCACAAATACACGTCCGACTCGCTCCAAGGTTTAGGAAGAAATGAGAGATTCAAAGTCCTTATCAGAAAATGTTATCAGATAGTCTTATCTTAAGATAAGTGACGTCAGAGAACATATGTCATCAACTGGTCACGTGATGTATATCACATGACCAGTGCTTTGTTAATTAATCTTATTAATTAATTATTAAGTATTAAATTATTAATTATTAATTAATTAATTATTAAGTATTAAATTAAATTATTTAATATTATTAATTCTCTGTTATTAAAAAATAATAACTATTTTTAATAAGATTAATAATTTTTCAAGTTAGTTTAATAATGTCACTTACAAAAGAGAATTTTTATTAAAATAATTATTTAAAATTCTGTTGTTGTTTTCTAAAGATATTTGGCAAAGTGTTAGTAAAATACTAAAAGATATGTGAAGACCTTGTCTGTTAACTTTAAATTTGTGCATTAAATGAAATTTTCCAAGTTTTACCATACACATGTGAAGGTTTCATTTAAGTAAAGAAAAAATTTATTACATAAGTCATTGTTTTTTCGAATGAAAATGAAGAGTCTTGCATCTTCAAAATTTTGTTCATGTGTCGACAAAAGCTTTTTGGTTACTAGGGTAAACAAATAGCTGGTTGCTGGGGTAAATAAATAGTTGATTGGTTGATTAAAACTTATCAATGAGATGTACTTGAAGGGGGAATCTGATAACTTAACAGTTAAAACAGAAAACCTGACTCACATAAATGATTATCGACATTAAAATTTGACGATTACTAAATATTAGTGAAACATTTTTAAATAATTTGAAAAGTTTTGTAAAATAATTTTAATAATTTGTTCAAACCTTTAATAGTGACTTGTGTTTTTTTAATTAATTATTCACATTTGATTTTTTTAAATTTTTTTAATAACATTAAAATTATTAACAAGTAATCGCACTATCACTGATAAACTAAAATATAATACATTTCATATAAGCAAGTGTTTCAAAATTTAAGCATAAGTAGTGATTCATAAGAAGTGGTTATGTCTATTTAACTGATGAAGTGACTCATAAAATCTCAAAGTAATCCAAAACATATGTGATATTTTTCTTTTCTTCGTGATTTTTAACTGATAAGTCACAATAAAAATTATTTTTGCATGTGTGAAGTAATCATTTTCGATGATCTTTCTTAATTTTTAGTTACTAAATTACGGGCTTTAATGGCCCAATGGTTAGTGTCGCGTGTTAAAAATGAGAAGTATGATCAGATGTTTGTGGTTTCGAAACCTGCGAGTAAAATTACCAAGAAAATTTTGTTATGTTAATACATCTTACCTGCAAATAACGCTTATCATCGAAAGGGCATAAGCTAATCTTATTCTGTGTTAACGTGTGCAGACGTTGAACATCATAATTTTTCAAACTGTCGAAAAACTTCGGTTATAATATTGTGTTAATGAAAATTCAAATTATATACAACATAAACAGCTTCTCTATGCTCTTCAGTGATGTGATCGTGATCACGTGTGCGTTTCGAATATAAAGAATGCTTTCAAATGTGACACAACTTTGTTTCTTGAAATGCCAATTCTTGCACGGTTATAACTTTAAAGACTCTATATTTAATAACTTCTGTCCTAATATATCCTTCTCTCACACCATTTAAGTTAAAAACCGTTCAACACAAACTTTTCATCAATATACTAAGTAATGATTGTTCAGAATAAACACCTATTTGATAAACACTAGTATATATAAAACATTGAAAATGAGAAGTTTGAAATGTATTGTGATTCATTTAATGAAATCGTGTGGTATGCATTATATATTTCTCGATAAAGTTATAAACAGAAAGCTAAATATTCAACTGTGATAGTCTTTCATTGTAAAAAAAATTAAGAAGACATGCTTAAAAATCATTACATTTGGTTACTAATTACATTGTAAGATGTGAGTGTAAAAAGTGCATATCCATTATTTGATATTTAATAGTCAAATGTTAGTATATTATATAAATGACTTTAAAATGTGAAATTTAAATCATTGGTAAATGAATAATTTTAACGAGATTAGTAAAGAAGGATCCAACACACAATGAAATATATCAATAAATTTAGGTACTTAAACTTGTTTTTATAACATATGAGAAGAAAAGATCATTCACAGTGATGACTCATCATGATTAAAGTTTGTAGTTATTCGAAATATTACTTAATAATAATTTGGTGTTTCTTGAAAATTTTGAAAAGAATTCCTTTTTTATTAGTATTTCTTTTTATTATTGTGTGATTCATATATTTTTATATTTATTCATCTCTTAATTACAAGTTTGTTGTTGTTGTTTAATATTTTTAAATGGTGTTTTAATTTTTTACATAGTATAAATTTTATTTTCTTCAATATTTTTAATAAAATTTTACCTATTACAATTAAATGTTAGTATATTATATAAATAACTTTAAAAATGTGAAAGTTAAATCGCTTTGCGTTTGAATATATTTCTGTCAAGTAGTAAAGTTAACTTGTTTAAAATGAGTAAACTGCATCGAGTCATATTCTTAAGAGTTAGTTTTTAAATTTGATATTTCAGAATAAAATATGTTTTTCTTAAAATATTCATGCTAAAAAGCAATAAAATTTTTTTAATGTTTTTAACTAATTAAAAAAATTAAATATCTATTATTTCTAAAACATCACAAGAAATTGTATCACGTGATGTGATAATAAATATATGAAAACTAGCATAGGATGCTTTAGTTGAAATTTGTATGAATTAAACTAACAGAATTAATACAACACATACGTATAGGTGTTAAATGTTAGTATAAAACTGATAATCATAAACGATATAAATTATATTTACATGATTAATTAATGGGAGCAATGTTTAGTGTGGTTTTTAAAAAATGAGAAGTTTGATAATTAATTAAGATAATTCCAAGTCAGTGCTTATCTTATCAGCAGATAATGAGGGTCACGTGATCTCTAACGTCACTTATCACATGGTTCGGTAGATAAGCAGGCATGTTATCAGTCAGTCCTTGCGAGACCAACATACAAGGAGGTTGAATTTTCCTAGCCAGGTAAGATTTTCTTATGAATAAGTTTTTAATATTTAGAAGAACTGATTAAGAAAATTAATTAATACGTTAAAAACCTTTTTAATGACCTTATGACTCATCAAATCATGTCTAAAGTTGTTAAGGATTAATTATAAAAAATAATTTCTGTTTTAAATTATTAAAGAACAGCTTTATGTCAAAAGTTTAAATTTATTTTCGTAAAGCAGGTATTCAAAAACTACCTAATCATACTCCGTTTTGTCAAATAGGGTTTTTTGAGCCGCATTTCTCAACCAAAGTAGTACAACAAAGAGAAAAAGTATGATAGAAAAAAAAGGGGGGTGTTCCAATACATGCACTTGCTAAAATTTGATGTTATATGAAATGTTACTATATATATATATATACCTTAGTATATATTTATGAAAACCTTTCGTTAAAAATGTTTACTGGTTCTTGTTTCTGAGTGTACACTTAGTTATTCATGATAAGTCATCTAAGAAATATTCCCCAAGTAAATTATCCCCAAGTATGAGTACATTTTAAAATGAACCCTTCGTTTATATTTTTAAACACTTAATTTTATAATAGTTTTAGTTATGTGATCGTTTAAATAAAAGGTTAGTTTAAATCTTCAAATAGTTTAATCCTAAATGAATGTGACACATTCATTATTTTACTAATAAAGTAAATGAATATATAAATATTTAAGTTTTATTTAAAGTTAATCTGTGAGAAAAGAAAAAAAACTTCCAATTTGATATTAATTTAAAATCTGAATTAATAAAATCATTATTGCGACCCAATTGGCATCTTCATTAGTTAATCAAAGTTAAAATATAACGTCGATTGAATTGAAGACTCTGGGGTAAAACCTTATCTAAGATAAGAATGAATCATGCTTTTACTCATTCGCATGCGATAAGTAGGTAAATCCGTATTGCATGAACACAGGTGATTTAAATACTATACGATGAAAATTAATATGTACTAAACTAATAAAATAAGTTTGTTACCTAAAACGAAATGCTTAGATTTAAATATTTTTATAATATTAAATAACAATCAAATAGTAAAGTTTCGTTCTCTAAAGCGCATTTATTTTTTCATAATATTCACGAAAATTGTTCAGTTTGTTATTCTAGTTTAAAAATACTGCTAGTTAATTCTATGTATATATATATGTGTGTTATGAATGTATTTATTTTTTAGTGCCATTTTTTAAACTGTCTTCTAACCTTTACTTAAAATAGAGTCACACTCATAATAAGCTTCAATTGCCCTCATTAATAAATTTCTCATAAAATTTTTAATTCCTATTTTTATCTATCGAAAAAGGAACCCAATTAAATTGAATTGTCTTTTTTCCTTTAATTAATCATTTCTTAAATTAAATGTGACTAAATTTTCCACTCGAAAACAATCTAAGTCGCTTCATAAGACACCCCTTAAAAATAAAGTACCACCATTAAAATTTATTCATTATCCAAAAATAACATCCTCAAACCGGGATCATCAAAAAATAATCTAACTAAATAAATAAATTAATAAAATTAAATTTTCCATTGCTCGAAGATAATCAAGGACTTTGAACAGTTAGGTCGACGAGCGTAAATAAATGTTAGTACGTAAAATTCAATTTTGAAACATATTTTTCATTCAAATTTTAAAGTTATTTTTTAACTATTCTAAAATATCAAGTGTATAACATAGTAAAATTATTATTCCCAAATTCCCATTACAAGCATGTGTTATTTCATTCATACATATATACAACACATGCACATACGTACAACATACGACACACACATACACACATACAATACATACAACACACGCACATGCATACAACACACACATACATGCATACAACACACAAACATACATTCACACACATACATGCATACAACACACACACACATATATACACATACATACAACACACACAAAATAATAATAATAATCATTTCAATTAAATTTTCACCAAGGTTCGAAGGAAACCACATATTCCAAACCGTTAGGGCGACGAGTGCGATTCAATGCTAGCACATAAAATCCCATTTTGAAACATATTTTTTCATTCAAATTTTAAAGTTATTTTTTAACTATTCTAAAATATCAAGTGTATAACACAGTTGACTAAAAATAGTACTCGAAATAATTTTAAAGTTCCTTCATTAAATAAATATTCAAAATTATTATTCCCATTACCAGCATGTGTTATTTATGATAATGGTGGATAAAAGTGGTGGAAGTCATTCTAAGAAATTCTAAACCAATATTCATACATGATTTAAAGAAAACTATAAACTCCGTACGGTTAGGTCGACGAGCGCGCGTCAATCTCATTGCAAAAAAATTAAAGTCCCCCTATTAAACACTTATATCCGCAAAATATCCTTCGTGAATGATTAGTCTAAAATAATAATTTCCTCCAAAATATCCGCTTAACTCATCATGTAAGAGTACAGTGGAAAAAAAAAAAAAATCAATCTCCCCAAATTTCCACTTAAAATCGAAAAAATAAACTCTTAAATTACACCAAACTGAAAATTTTTAAGTCGCCACATTAAAATTGAAAACCACTCGTACAATAGTACTGAAAAAAAAACATTCTATGTCCCCAAATACCCGCTTAACCCATTATCTAAAACACGGTGAAAAAAAAAAAAAAAAAAAAAAAAAAAATCAATCTCCCCAAAATTTCTGCTTAAAATCAAAAAATAAACTCTTAAATTACACCAAACTGAAAATTTTTAAGTCACCACATTAAAATTAAAAACTACTCGTACAATAGTACAGAAAAAAACATTCTGTGTCCCCAAAATATCCGCTTAACCCCTTATTAAAAACACGGTGAAAAAAAAAAAAAATCAATCTTCCCAAAATTTCCGCTTCAAATCAAAAAATAAATCCTTAAACTAAAGTTCACCGAAAAATTCCCTTCATTATTTTTTACTCATTATTTTTAATTATCATTTTTAATTATTACCTTCATTATTTTTACTCAATATTTTTAATTACTTTTTTATTAATTACTAATTATCTTTAATTGCTGTTATTCACTTCTTAAATTCCACTACGTACTACACTTGACTAAAAAATACCGCTCGAAAAATTCTAAGTCCCTTCATTATTTTTCACTTATTATTTTTAATTACATTTTAATTAATTACTATTTTTAATTTAATATGAATCATTCATCTCTTAATCAACAGTCAAAAGAACCGCTCGTATTGTAGTATACTTAAAAAATTTATCCCCCTTTTACCCCTCTCTTATAGCATAAAATATTCAAATTTCACGAAAAAAAATTTAATCCCCCCCTTTTAACCCCTTCTCTTATAAGACGATGCCAGGAGGAGGATTGAGGAGGAGGATTATGGAGGAGGAGGAATGAGGAGGAGGAGTGAGGAGGAGGAGCCCACCACCACCACCACGCTCCTCGCTCCTCCTCCTGGGGCCGGAGCCCCATTTTTCCCCTACTTACGGTCAATGGGAAAAAAAGTTTCAAATGCATTTTAACCGTTTGAAATTTAAAATACAAATTATTATTACATAATTTTGTCGAGTCATTTCAAATTTTATCAAAATCGGATGCATAGTTCAATTACAGGGACAATCAAAAGCATTCCGTTACATTACGGTCAATGAGATAAAATGTTTCAAATGTATTTTAATGGTGTTACACTCATTGTCATTCGAACATAATAAAATTGATATGCATCTATAAAGTACATATTATAATTAACATTTTGCATAATCTGTGGTGCAAAGAACATTTGTTACTGGTTTACAAGGCCACACAAAAGTATTCCATTACATAATAATATAGGAAGAACATTGTTTGGTGTGCATTTTAATTATAATTAGCTATTTACAATTTTATGAAATTGATATTTTTAAAACTTCGTTATCGTACGAACGCACTTCATTTGCTACGCTTCACGTGCAATTTCCAACTTGTTCACTTTGAAATAATATGAAGAAAGGAAAAAATAGTCCAGGGGAATGCACCGAAATGTCCCAATTTGAATATAACAGTAAAGCCAGCAAGAAAAAACAGAATTTTCCAAGAAAATTTTCAAAGAAAATTTCTGGATAAAAAGGAAGTACTAAATTATCTGTTATTTGCATCTCTTCTTCATTTTCATCATAACACACATATTTTAATTTCAGTAAATTTATTTAATTTAACAAATAGGTGGATGTTAGAATGAATAAGACAACTTTCATATTTAGACAGTAACTTTGAGTGTACAAAATTGTTAATTTTAAACCACTCAGTAGCAGAAAATTCTCCAAATGTCTGGTTCAAAAAAAAAAAAAAAAAAAAAATCTGCAGGTAAAATATTTTTACAATCGATGCGTTAATTAATCAATTCCTTAACTGTGACTAATATACGCATTTTATAAATTTAAATTAATAATAAACTTAACTTTTTGAATTAAGAAATAAAGAGCTGAACCCAATATGAAGCAAAATAAAGGTTCAATAAAAAGAATCTGCAAAAGAGAAAGTCTGCGAAGTCCATCTCCCATCTCGAATTTTCTGCTACCGGGGCACTGTTTAAACGAATGCTTCAATGTTTAATAATTTATTATAATACGATAGTTTGACTACTATTAATTTTTTTTAAAGAGTTCACTTTCGAAAATTACTTTCGACGAATTTCGCTTTTTCTTTCACTTTTTCTCATAGGATTGCATAGCGCATTTTTTGTTTAAAAAATACTTTATACAATCGCTTTGAAATTTTAAGGAAATACTAGCGGCCTTCGCCCGCTACGCTGGTCGGTTTAGACGGACAGACGGGAATTAAATAGTTTAATAGTTTATAAATTACGGGCATTAAATAGTTTAATTGTAAGTATTAAATAGTTTAATACTATTAAAATGCATACCAAACAATGTCTCAATAAGTATGCAATGGAATACTTTTGTGTGGCCCTGTAAATCAATAAGAAATATTATTTGCACCACAGATTGTACAGAATGTTTATTTATAGTATATACTTCATAGATGCATATCAACTTTTTAATGTTCGAAAGAGTGTAAGACCATTAAAATGTACTTGAAACTTTTACCCCCATTGATTGTAATGTATCGGAATCCTTTTGATTGTCCTTATAATTGAACTATGAATCCGATTTTCATAAAATTTGAACTGACTCGACAAAATTATCTAATAATTATATATTTTAAGTTTCAAACGATTCGGTTGGGTAGTTTTTGAGTTGTTGTTATATACGGACAGACGGATGGACGAACAGACAGACCAATGAGCAACTCAGGATCCCGGGATTTTTTTCCCTGCAATCCAAAACAAACGCGCCTTTTATTTATTTATCTATTTATTTATTTATGTTTAAAGTTCATTTGGAACTCTGTTCCAAGATAGAAAAAAAAAAATAGATAAAGTTTAGAATTTATTCACCATTCCTATTTTTAAATGAGTCAATTTTAATAAAACATAACATAAAATATTCTGTTATTTTAGTAAGATTTTGGAACATATGACTTTGTAAATCTGGGGAGAAAAAAAAAAAAAAAAAAAAAAAAAAAAACTAGAAACTAGACTTTCGGGATTAGATATTTTACGTAGGAATGATATTTATTTATTTATTTGTTAACTTTATTTATTTAATTATTTTCAAAAGCGTTGTGACGAAAAAGTTGTTAAACATTCCGATTATGGAAAATTTCAACATTTAAATGTTTATTTATTAAGTTGTGGATAAATCGATATTATTTAAAATCAAACAAGTTACCGATCAATGAATTATAATGGGGGCGAAACGTATTTTTATTATACTGTACCAGTCATAATTATTTCTTTTATTTTAAAGGGAATATTTTGCATGCCAGTTCGAGCAGGAAGCTCGATCATGTGAAAAAGGCAATGACCCTGTCCTGATCAATATAAAACTGATAGGAAGATTATAAGGATAGTGTCATTAAAGACATTAAACTTTCTCCTAAATATCCAGATCTTAATAACAGAAAAATGTAGGATATTTGTTTAAGAAAAAATATCTATATATAAATATATATATATATATATATATATATATATATATTTGGCAATCTTTAGACTTTTGATGCGTGCATAAAATATGCCAATAACACAGTTTCCTTATGTCTTCTTTTAACTAATTATTTATTTGTTTTTTCATGTAGTTTTTATGATGATTATATTGCCCAAGCTTCAACTATACTTTTCATTATCTATTTTATTCAAACTATGGTACATTTCAGAAACATCTCCAAGGCTGAAACTGTATACATATTGTGAGGATTTTGCATTACTATATATGGTTCAGTAAATATTTGGTAGCGACAAAGTGATGCAAATCCTTTTCCATGTTAAATATCTTTATTCAAGATATGATAAAATAATATACAGTTCTAAGAACTCAGGGTTCTGTATGAAAAAATAAATCACACGCCTTTTTCAGCGAGCTCCATCCTCGAGAATCATCTCTCCCCAACCTCTTTCCTCATTTCCATCAGGAAAGCAACTCTCCTTCGGGCCCCTCCCAGATCAAAGTTATTGGTTCAGCTGGGATACGCCTTGGCGACAGATTGCCATCGTCCGTCTGGGAATAAATGAAACTATTTCCTCCGTCTCTTGGCTTCTGGGAGGTCTGGCGATAAATCAATGGTGGCCGTAACTAATATGCTAATGTCACATGAAAAAGGCCGCGCTAGACTTACCGTCGACAGGAAGAAAAGGACCTGAATCCTTTTAAGTGCTTACACAATCACCAGACTTCGATGTAGCAGTCCATTGTCTAGCATTAATTAGCCAAATTGGATTCTTACAGCAGTTAAATCCTTACAACCATCCCCTCCTGCGGCAGAGATTTTTCACATGTGGAAAATCTTACGTCGAGGTACAGTTACTCTTAACTTAATTCACTACAGAGGTTAGCACCAGTTAATTTTATTAATTTAACTTGTAAGATAAAACACACAATTTACTACAATACAACATCTTTATAAGCCAGATACACATTTTAATTAATAATATAATATAGAAATAATTTGAATGCAAGCTAATCAAGAATTTATATACAAATATTATTTACAGCTCACATTCATTCTTCTCTACTCAAACATTAATGTGTAATCTTCCCTTTACAACCTTTTTCCTGAAAGAGTGATGATAAGCTCGAATTATTTTCGAATTTCTTCGCGTAATTCGGCATCTCCGACATCGGATTTTCGATCACCTCTTTCGATGTGAGGAAAGTTTCCTCCCTTTCTGGATTCCAATTATGTTTAGTTTTCCGATTTTTTCCCTCAAAATCGTGCGTCTCAGATTTTATTACCGAAGCATAATTTAGGATAAGATCGGGCATCAATTTCGAACGACTAAATTTTGGCTCACGTTCCGGCTAGGAGAATTCCGTTTTATTTCGGGTTTTAACTCCCGTTGACTTACGACCTCTGTCACCTAGCCTTCGTCTCAACTCATTAATCGTGTGCAGTGCTGATTTTCCCTTGGTAACCTTAACTTTCAAATTTTCCTTACGCCTCTGCGAATTCCGACTCGGGCGGAGCCTCACCACTTTGTTATCATTTGATCCTCTTTTTTCCGAGTCAACTTCTTTCGGGATACGGATTAAAGATCTAGTAGCGAAATCATCCCTCGTTACATCAGATTCCGATGCCTTTTTACACAAGAAGTGAACTTCCGACTCTCTTGGAACACGCATTTTAAGAAAATTGTCCTTATTGTTTTGGGAAAGCGCGCTGCGGTGCAACTGATTAGTGACAGCGTCCGTCTCGGTTAATTTTTCTTCCACCGTACCTACATCATTTTGCTCCGTCTTATTCTCAGACGCCTTTGTCATCATTTCCCCTATTAATACTTGATGACCTTTCATGCGGTTCATCAAATCAAAGGCACATTCAATTACCGTATTTTCGGAAATCTCACCTTTCTTCCATCGTTCATATAATTCTTTCAGTTCTTTTTCGGCATTTGGCCAAAAATAATTATCCCCTATTTTGCTCTCAATTCCTTTCATAATTTCCGGTTTTTCTACACAATCACGGTTGTCAGATCCGATATTTTTCTCAATATCCATCCGGCTGTGATTAGTTTTTCCTTTTCGCTGATCTGTTAAAACGCGGCATTCCCCTAATTCTCCTTTTTTTCCAACGAGCGATATTTTCTCGTCAGGTTCAAGGTTAGTATATTTTACTTTCGCTTCCGGTTTAAAAATACTAACGGCGCTCTGATTGCCCCAGGCTATCATTCCTCCTAAACCTTCTCTTTCGCTCTGCGAGAAAATTCCCTCCTTCGGACTGACTATCTTGGCGCTCTGGTATATCGTTCCTCCCGACACAGGGGGGTCGAAATGGGGGGACGCTCTTTCTCCCTCGGCGCTGACAATTCCCTCTCCTGCAGAGATCTGGAAACTGGTTCGCTCGTCTAACGATAGAGGTTTTCTCTTCTGACGTTCGATGCTAGTTTCGGAATTCGAAAATACGCATGGTTTCGGAATGATATGTCCTTCTAATTTCGCGCTTGCCCTCTGTTTATCAATTAACGCTTGGGTTTTGTTTCCTAATAAATAATGGATCATATCCGTTTCTTTATCAACTGCAGCCGCTTTAGTGCGTATGAAGCTGCCGTCACTTAGCCTAATTTCAACATTTACCACTGGTAAACAACGAAGTTTGTTGTCTAAGGCTTGTTTTAGCCAAACCCTTCCTTTAGTAAATTGGTCCTTATTTACATCGTGAGCAGAAATTAGGTCAAATGTAGATCCTGTATCGCGTAAAATTTTCATCTCTTTCCCATTAATTTTCCCTCGACTGACATAGGGACTAAAATCTTCTTCCAAATTTCGTAGGCCCGCGATATGATAAACTGTTTCAGTATTTTCAGTTTTTGATTCCGTACAATTAATTTTATAATGACCTGATTTCTTACAATTAAAGCAAGTAATTTCTTTTCTCTTATCGAATATCTCATTTCGATTTTTAGAGTTTTCTTTATCCCTCCAATTTATTTTGGTCTCATCCGTTCTAGTTTCGGTTTTAGACTTATTACGCTCAAAAGGTTTAGCGGCGCTATGAATTTTAGGGGATCCTTCCCGCCTAATATTTTTCCTCGCCACCTCGTACGCGTTTAACTTTTTAGCTAACTCAAATGGTGTAATTATCGCGCTCCAAACATCAATAAAATGTTGCTTCGCTTCCGGGTTAATTTTCCGTTTCAGTTGATCAGTGATTATCAAATCTCTGAGTTGTTCGAACGTCGTTATTTCTAAACCACTTAACCATTGGTCAAAGAAATTGGAAGCTTCGTACACGAAATCTTTCCATGTTTTGTTCTCGGGCTTTTTAGAATTTACGAATTTTAGCCGAAAGTCTTCTGCTGAAAGTTGAAATCTTTCGAGAAGCATTTTTTTAATGTGGTCGAAATCATCTGAATCAGAGGGAGATTCGCGCAGTATCAATTCCCCTAAATCGGTAGGCAGTAGTCCTAACAAATGAGTAACCCACTGATTTTTATCGATTTGAGCTTTACGGGCTTGTCTTTCAAACAAATTCAAATAAATGGAAATCTCGGAGTTCTCTGAATCAAATTTAGGTAGAACAGACTTTAAAGATATTTTTGGTTCTCTCTCGCTCTGGCTAGAGGCCAAACTAATTGTATCCGTCTCCCGTTCTAACCTTAGTTTCGCTAATTCATGCTCCCTTTCCAACGCTTTAGTCTTTTGTTCCCTCTCATAAACCTTCAGTAATTCTCTCTCAGCCCTTTCTTCATTTTCCCTGTCTAGCCTATCTTTTTCAATAATTTTTAGCTGGGCTAATGCCAAAGTCTCATCATAATCAGGTGCTTCAATTAGTTTTTTTATGATATTAGGAATATTATCCGAATCCTCTACATTTGCGCCAAATTCAACAGCTAATTCCTTTAAATCACATTTTCTCTTTCCTGACCACGTCATTCTGAACGGTGCGTAATTATGAAAAAAAAACAATCTATACTAGGTTCACTACGTAAATGGATGCCTCTCAATTATTTCCCGTAATGTAAATATTCACAATCATAATACGCGACATGTCAATCACAATACAAAATACACTATGAAAATACTCACAATACAAATACTCAACAATATGTTAAATAGCTCTTATCATTACTCAAACAGGAAAATATTTCTAAAGCATTTTACTAAACCCAATGTTAAACAATCAACTGATTCTTAAAAAATATTAATTTTGATTAATATGCAAATAAGAGATAGAAATTTCTTTAGTTAATCGCAAAACTCTAGTATAATATTTAAACTTTTACTACACATAAAGATTTTAATCCTAAATCACAGAATTATATTTATTCAAAAGAATTAAAATGCATTTCCAATAAATAATTAGTTATTCAAATTACTGCATGCCAATTTGTACCCTACTTAAAACTTTTTTAATTTTAAACTTTGGAAATTTAATTTAATTCAATTTTGAATAATCATAGATAACTGCCGATGATTTTTTTTTGAACGAACACACAACCTACAGTGAAAACCTCTGCAATGAACAATTAAAGAGCACTGACCTGTATTCCTTTTTCGGATGTCTACAGCTTCCACACTTAGGGTAATCCACTGTCCACTTTCCCCGGGCGTCCTTTTCTGGATTATCTCGGGCTCCAGGCTACGTCTGTTGATTCCTTTTCGTCTCAGGTCTCCGGCTGCACGTCCGACCTCTCCTCGGCTCTGAGTCACGTCGCTTGCGTCTGGGCTAATTTCCTTCAAGTCCCTGCTGCACGTCTGGAGTCCTCGGCTCTGAGTCACGTCACTTGCGTCTGGGCTCGTTCGTTCAGGTCCCCGCTGTACGTCTGACTCTCCTAACTCTGAGTCACGTCGCCTGCGTCCGGGTTCCACTAGCGATTTTCATCATCGTCCGCTGCGTCTGGGCTTCAGTGGCTATTTTTCATAATCTTCCGCTGCCACCACTGTGAGGATTTTGCATTACTATATATGGTTCAGTAAATATTTGGTAGCGACAAAGTGATGCAAATCCTTTTCCATGTTAAATATCTTTATTCAAGATATGATAAAATAATATACAGTTCTAAGAACTCAGGGTTCTGTATGAAAAAATAAACCACACGCCTTTTTCAGCGAGCTCCATCCTCGAGAATCATCTCTCCCCAACCTCTTTCCTCATCCCCATCAGGAGAGCAACTCTCCTTCGGGCCCCTCCCAGATCAAAGTTATTGGTTCAGCTGGGATACGCCTTGGCGACAGATTGCCATCGTCCGTCTGGGAATAAATGAAACTATTTCCTCCGTCTCTTGGCTTCTGGGAGGTCTGGCGATAAATCAATGGTGGCCGTAACTAATATGCTAATGTCACATGAAAAAGGCCGCGCTAGACTTACCGTCGACAGGAAGAAAAGGACCTGAATCCTTTTAAGTGCTTACACAATCACCAGACTTCGATGTAGCAGTCCATTGTCTAGCATTAATTAGCCAAATTGGATTCTTACAGCAGTTAAATCCTTACAATATGTATTTATCCGGGATAATAGGGAATTTAAAAAAACTCTTCCCCTTAAAATAAATAAATAATAATAATAATAATCCTTTCCTTAATTTTTATTTTTAATATAAAATCTATTAATCGTAAAATTTTTAAGTTGTTTTCTTAAGAAACCGATCTATTGCATCCATGACGTTTTTATGTATCTATTTATACACAATGCAAATTTTGTCATCGCCATCCCTCTGAAATATTAAAAAAATTCTAGCCAATTGTAAAAATGTTAGATGGTCATCTAATGGAAAACTCGACTCTATTCAAACCAAATAATATAAAATAAGAAGTGCATCTTCGCTTTGGTTTGCCCAAATGACATCTTTGATTGCATTTCGCTACATAGTACAGAACGACTAAACAAACCTTTTTTTAGCAGCCTTTTCTACTCAGGTACGCATGGTCTACCCGGCCTCCCGTAGTTTCGGCTCTCAGCACCTCTGCCACAATTAAAATAATAATAATAGTAATAGTAATAATAATAATAATTTTTAAAATAAGAATAATAACAATTTGATTTGTTATGTGTATGTGTATATGTTTTTATTATGTTTTTTTTTTTTTTTTTTTTTTTTTTTTAAGTATATAATAGTACTGTCTCTTTTGATGCTGAGGTACTACTTGGTTATCCCGTCGACTAAAAAACGATCGCCAAACTATAAGATTAAATGCCAATAATGGATGTTCGTGAATGTCACATTCAATAACATTAAATATTTAATTTCGATTTTTTATTTATATTTTTATTAATAATTTATTAATTATTATTATTATTATTATTACTATTTGTTATTTAAAATAAAAAATATGTCAAAATGTATAATTTGGCTATTAGTTTGGCGATTTGTATAATTTGGGGAAATTAGTCAACGGGATAACCAAGTAGTACCGATGTTGATATTTTTTTGTTGCCAGTAGGGGGAACTGGGGTACATTGATACATGGGGCACATTGATACACCCCCTCTACCGCTCACAGGGTCATTACAGGAAGTTTCACAACAGCTCCAAAAGGTGATGCTAGTGTATTCAACTACATACAGAAAATCTTGGAATGATTCAGCAGTTTGATGAAATGAGACGGGTGATTTATTGTTTGTGTTGTTCAAAAGTAAATTTGAGTTGTACAATTGAAATGCTATTATACAACTGTTCCAGTATTTTCAACCAAAATGAATACTCTCCCTGGTAAGTACTGCTACTCTTTATCAGTTCCTCATTATTTATTGTTAGATATATTGTGAAGTGTTGGATTTGAGACTCATTTTATTCAAAATCGCTGTATGGGGCACATTGATACAGTTTATGACGGGGCACATTGATACAGCCTAAATCCTTTAATAGTTCATATTTTCATTATCTTTTATTATTTTTTTTACCATACACTCCTTAATCCAACCTTTTTTTCACGAAAAATTTCTAATATTAGTTTTTATTGAAGTGAAATAGCTCTAATTTCTTTATATTAGAGCATTTTATAGTATTTTTGAAAACAGAAGACGTAGGAACTTACCCAGCATCTAGTGCTAGTAGAACTAATAAAAGAAAAGGACGGCATTCTGGCAAATCTCGAATTTATATCGATTCTCCAGAGAAAAAAGTATTTTCGACATGAGAAATGTTAAGTAAGAGAAACAAACTGCAGAACAGAAAATGATACCTATATTATAAACAGAATTTTTAATATAATTATCCTTTATTTTCTGTTTATGAACCTATTTATAAACAGAAAAACTGGTAATTTTTTCATCTTTCATAAGAAAGAAGATAATGCTGGGGTTGAAGTGCTAGATATGACAAAGTTACCACAGCCAACAGTCAGACAAGAAACAGACAGAACATCAAGTCATAATATATTTAATTTTGATTGCTTTAATATTGCTTAAAAATAAATTGTGGGTGATTTGAATTTTTATAAATAAATATAAAATGGTTTTTTAACTCATTTTTTATGAAAAATATGCATTGGTATTATTTTGTCGTCATTTTTCTTAAACGTATCAATCTGCCCCGGGGATGGGGCACATTGATACAAATGACTTTTTTTGATTTTTTTAAAATTACATGCAAAAATACTACATAAAACAATGACTGTACATTTTTATAACATACTACACAAGTTTTGCTGTCACCTCATGGAAAAAAAACTTGAATTTTCTACTTTCTTGACACCAAAAAAAATCTTAGAAAAAAACTGTATCAATGTACCCCAGTTCCCCCTATATCTTAGTTTTATGTAACTAAAATTAAAACTCTGTTGCTATATGATGTATGAAGGATCTGGGCCGATCGTGCCCATCCATTTTTCCTTGACTTTAGGCCCTGATGTGTTATACAGTATGTATCCGACCAGGTGCTCAATCGAATCCTTCGGCGTTTAGTTCCCAAGCAAACCTTGGTATTCATTTTATTGACACCGAAATGATGAAATGGTGAGTGAACTTTGCCCAGCCGAGATCCGAACCTTCGATTTGCAGCGGGACAGGCAGATGCTCTGACCACTACGCCATTGGACTTTGGTTTTATGTAACTGAATTTTAATCCCCCCCCTCACACACACACACTTCTCTTGCTTTCTCCAAATTGTAAATATTAACACCGATGGGTGATTATCCATTTATCCATTCTTTGTTTTATTTATATTTCATTTCACAAAGTTTCTTTCTGATATTCAATATTTTTCATATTTTTTTCTAACGAAAGAATCCTATTTTAGTTTCATAATCAAATAAATTAATAAATTATATTTTTAATTATAGTGTTTTAGCACATTAATAATAAGATTCAATAAAAATGTTTGTGATAAAATAATTAATTACTTGTTTTGTTTCAGAGTAACTTTCAAAGTCTAATGTTTACTTTACAAAGTTATTCCTATTTATTAAAAACGAAGCATCGACCCTTTATGAGAAGTCATTTTCCTGGTTCACAGGGAAACATTTTATCACACTTTTTATTTCATAACTTCAAATCATTAATTTGAATTTTCTTTTGAAAATAAATGCAGTTACGACGAAGGTTTAATCATGTTTCTAGAAACCTATCCACTTAAACATTTATTTTATTCTTAAAGCGCTTCAAAATAAAGGATTTCTTATATGTACGTATTTTTTCTTTTCTTTTCATTTTCAGAAACGTTTTCTAAAGCCCTCTTTGATTCGGAGAAAAAAAAGATATCTTTTCACAAAAATAAAGTATGTATATCATTCAAATAGTGTTAGTAATTGCTTTGATACTGTATATCCGACACTCCGTGACATATCCTTCGCACAAAACGCCACCATTATATTGCGCCTAAATATTTTCAACACCCAAAGAAAATATGAAGAGGTATCTTTTAAAAACGGTGTCGAATCTCATTAAAAAAATAATAAACTTCAACGAGTCGGCGTTTTTCAATGGTTGAGGAAAGGGGAGGGGGATCTCACCTTTTATCCCTTTCTATTGAAAGCGTCACGTTTGCACAAGTGTTTACCTGTATGCCCGGCCCATTAAGGACTCATTAGAGAAGGAGAGGTGTTCATTAAAGAAAGCTTCTGTAATTAGTAAATCGGAGCTAAATGCCTCAGCGCTGCTTAGGCTCCGTTCGGATTGCAATACTCTTCCCTTCAACTGAATTCTCGGAAAAAGTGGGGAAGTCTTTAGTATGGAATCCATTTGCAGTTTCTTCATAATAGGACGGAGGGGCATTAACAAAAGAATCGGGAGCTAAGCAATCCATTCTACTTGACGGAAAGATTCCTCTTTTGCCGGACAACCGTCCCTTTCTTGCAAAACTCATTAAAGATAAAAAACACCGCATCGCCACAACAAACGAGCCGACACCGAAATTCAAGAAGTGGTCAAATGTGTTTGGGCCTTTAGAGAAGGAAAGAGTGATAGTACCCCGGGTAGTAAATTAGAGAGGATTTATGAAAACGGAAAATCTCGCTTAAATCCTTTACTGATAAACGCGGATATAGCAGAATCAACGGTCTAAATAAGGTGAAAAATAGTGTTTAATACATTTAATTATACATAATTTTTTTAAGTTCGGATGATTTTAATTTTACTATTTATTATTATTTTTTTTTTTCTAGGAGATTTAGAAAAGTTTGAATTTACATTCTCTACGAGCAAAATTGTGTCGAAATAGTACGATATTAAGGAATTCTCTTTTTTAAGTGCGTTTGTAATTATGTAAATACCTAGTACTCAGTCGTCGTACAGTCCACCCGTTCGTCAGTCCATCTGTCCGTCCGCATATAACAGAGCAAAAACTGTACAACCGAATTGTTTTAAATTTAAAATTTTGCATAATTTTGTCGAGTAATTTCAAGTTTTATGAAAATCTGATATATAGTTTAATTACAGGGACAATCAAAAGGATTCCCTTACATTACGGCTAATGGGAAAAAATAGTTTTAAGTGCATTTTAATGACGTTATTTCGAACATAATATAATTGATATGCATCTATGAAGTATGAACTAAAATAGGCATTCTGCAAGATCAATAGTGCACAGAATATTTCTTATTAATTTACACTGCCAAATAAAAGTATACCATTGCATAATGGTATAGGGAGAAACATTGTTTGGGGCACGTTCTAATTATATTAAACTGTTTCACATTTTTTGAAATTGATATATATTGCTGTGGTTTACTATAAGTTACTCCTTGTATAATAGAAAGCAGATATTATTTACAGGGACACACAAAAGATTTCGGCTACTACACTATATTCAAAGTACTGTATACTATTACACCAAGGTCTGAATATTTTTAAAATTTTGTTATAGTACGAACGCATTTCATTTGCTACGCTTGACAGTCAATTTCGAACTTGTTTGATGCAGTATATGAAATGCATTTTTTAAACAACTTTTGAAGGGAAAGGGAAGAAAAAAAGAACAAAAGATCATGCGTAAAGCATACACATTATGTACTACATTCAGAATAATTTAAAAAAAACTTCATCATTTAAAGACAAAAAATTATGTCAAAGTAACACACATGTAAAACACATAACGCAATTGAAAACTAATTTCAGTAATGAGGACCAATAGTCGAAAAAAATTTCGAATTATTATATGCAGTCATGTATATGCTCGATAGATTTATATATGTATAATTAAAATTTAGTTCAGTTAGGACATGCATAACATAGTTGAAAATTCCCCATTAGCAATTTCAGCTAATAAAATGAAATATATACTTGAGATCTTTTGAGCGGTATACTATGTATAACCTATATAATTTTTTTCACCATGTAATATGTAAAAAAACAGTTATCTTTAAAAACGCATATCACAACTGAAAACACACTTTCAATTATTGTTCGTAAGCATCTGTAACCAAATTCTTATTAGTGTCTCTATAAATCAATGATACAGTTTATGAACATCACGTTTTACAGTACGTGCCTTCTGGTGTATCTCAGTGATATATAGCAAACTGAATATCTTTTAGATAGTGTAACATCATTAAAATGAGCCGCAAACGATATGTCGGACGTTCCTCTCAGTCCACACAACTTTGAAGAATGTCCGTGGTAGATATAGCTGCCACCACCGATATTACTAGGTGATATCGGTCACCCACCGTGAGGTTTGTGTAAATGAAGACTTACGCTGTCAAATAATTGAATTATCAGTTTATTAAGAATATATGCACACTAAATACGCTATTTACAAATATGTACAATTACAACTCGGATATAGGTGATCCGGTTCAACATTAAATTAGATACAGTAAAGATTGGCTGTGTACTATTCCAATTACACTTTCCACCTCACACTCAATACACGTTAAATTCACTTTGTCGGAGCTCAACCTTGAGTCTCCCAACACAAGTATACTCGGCTCAGAGCACTAAACACCAGGACGTCTGTGTCCTTTGCTCACAAGAAAACGCACTGCTTACGCTCTACAACACAGAGCACACTCTACCAGAACCTCTGGCATACACCTTCTAGGTACGAGACCCAGGAACGGACTGACTTCTCTGAGACAAACTTGCCCTTCTCAACTCACGGGGTCACACACATGCCAACCCCCTTTGGAGCTCCCTCATTGGGCACATCCCCCCACTCTTCCCCCACTCACTGCCTAGTGACATGTTGCTTATCTCCTGATCATCCGCATACCTCACTGACAGATGGACATGCCTGTCAGCAATCTTCTCTTCCTCCAACACACCACCTGCATAGGATTATCTGGCAATTAACCTTTCCACAAAGAAGGAATGTCACCGTGGAAATTCTGTACACAACCATACAATACGAAATATTGAAATCGAGAAATAGTAGAAATTCCATTCTTTAGCACAGGTGCTATCAGAACCTGACACCCCTTACCTTAGCGGAAAATATGCCTTTTAGGGGCTAATTTTCCCCAAACATATAGTAATATCGCAGAAGAGTTCAATAGTCTCTTTACAGATTTCTTCATTATGCTTATTACATAGGTATTTCCAGGTGTCTGAACATTATGTACTGACATCTCTACTGAACCTTGTACTAATATTAATATTACAAAAACAATACACGTACTAATACACTATTATAAACACAAAATTCAAAAATATTTACACATACACAAAAAAATTAAATGTGTGACGACATCCCTTTAAGGTTGTCCACTACTGGGTCGTTGATGCTGATGGGCTAACAACTGGTTGTTCTTCCCAGCAATTTCTATGTAGCCTAGAAATTGCGTCAGCATTTAAATGTTGAGCTCCTGGACGATGAGAAATACTCAGGTTCCAGCGTTGCAAGGCAAGAGCCCATCTAGTGAGTTTGGGGGACCTTGGGGTTGTTTCGGTGAGAAATTTTAATGGATTATGATCCATAATGATCTCAATTTGAGATCCATAGGTCCACTTTTCAAACTTCCGCAACCCGAAAAGAACACTCCAAGCCTCTTTCTCTATACTCGGCCAAGCACGCCGAGCCCCTGACAATTTCTGACTGGCGAAAGCTATCGGTTTATACTGACCCTTTTCATTTTTTTGAGTAAGGCAACATCCTACTGCCAGGTCGGAAGCATCTGCGTGGAGCTGATATTCCCGGCCTACGATAGGTGTAGCCAAACTCGTCACTTTACATAACTCATCTTTAAGAGTATTAAATGCTTTTTCTGCCCTTTCATCCCATGGTATAGTATTCTTAACCTTCCCTTTAGTCAATTCGGTTAAAGGTATAGCAATTTCGGCATAATTTGGAATATAAGATCGGTAAAATCCCATTAATCCCAAAACAGATCTAACTTCCTTTTTAGTTTTTGGTCTCTTTAGATCCCTTATTCTCCTATTTTTTCCTCATCAGGTGCATGCCTCCAATTACATGACCTAAAAACTTAGTCAATTTCTCTCCAAATTTACATTTGTCTAGCCTAATCGTAAAATTTCTGCTTTTAAGTTCTTCAATGACAGCCCTAACATGCTCACAATGCTCTTCCCAGGTGTCGGAGAAAATGATGACATCATCAATATATGCTTCCGCATACCTCCGATGACCTTGAAGAACCTCATTCATATCTTTCTGAAACGTGGCAGCCGCCCCTGATAATCCAAAAGGCATTGTACGCCACTGATAAGTTCCATTATGCGTTGTAAAAGCTGTCAAATGTTTACACTCCTCTGCCATTTTAATCTGCCAATAACCCCTCAATAAATCAATTGATGATAAATACTTAGCCGCCCCTGCGGTATACATGATTTCTTGTGAATCTTTCATCGGAAAGGTTGGAACCTGAGTTACCGAATTTAAAGCTCTATAGTCTATACAGAGTCTAACCGTTGAACAATTAGATGACTAATTTCAGCGTTTGACACTTCGATTAGATTTAATTCTAATAACTCCTGAATCTGCCTATCTACTTCCTCTTTATAAGCTACCGGCACACTATATAACTTTGGCTTTTTCCTTTCCACTCCCGGTTTAAGATCAATACGATGTTCTCCTACTTCAGCTCGCATCATCTCATCATCCTCAAAACCAATATTAACGATATTACATTTAGCAATAAATTCTCGTATTTTATTTTGGTGCACATGCTTCCTACTCATCACCCTCAAAAACAATATTAACGATATTACATTTAGCAATAAATTCTCGTATTTTATTTTGGTGCACATGCTTCCTACTCCCGTCGGCTAACTTAACTATAAACGAATGTTGGTTTCGTTTTTCGACTATGGTTGCTGGCCCTTGCCACCTAGAATATAATTTATTAGTCGAATCGGGGATTAACAGTATTACTTTATCGCCTACTTCAAACGTTTTTTCTTTTGACCTTAAATTATAATGATACGCCATTCTATTTTGTTGCACCTCGGACGATAATTTTGCCTCATTTGCGGCTCTTTCTAAACGTCCCCTAAGTTTATTCAGATACTCATGAATCGGCGTAGTATCTAACTGCGCCCCCTTATTTTCTCCTGCCCAGGATGACTTGAGAATCGATAAAGGACCCTCCGGCGCTCTACCATATAATAACTGAAAAGGTGCGATTCCCGTCGTAGAATTTGGGACTTCCCTATATGCCCATAATACAAATGGTATTTGTTCATGCCACTTTTTTCCTTCTTCTCTAATAGTATGATGTAACATACGTTCAAGAGTCTGATTAAATCGTTCCACAAGCCCGTTAGACTGTGGATACTGTGGGGTCGAAAATCTTGGACTAGCACCTAACCTTTTCTCAAATTCTTTCGTTAAGTCGGCAGTGAAATTGGTTCCATTATCACAGGCAATTACATTTGGAATTCCTGTCCTCATAAATATTTGAAGTAACGCACCACACGCGGTTTTAGCAGTTAAACTTTTTAGAGGGAACGCATCCGCTCATCTGGTATGCTGATCAATTAAGGTTAGTATATATTGATGCCCTTGTGAACTTTTAGGATCAATAGGCCCAATTAAATCAACATTAACCACCTGAAATGGGAGTTCCGGCCGCGACACTGGGGAAATAGGAGCTCTATCATTTACTTTAACCCCTCTAGTCAGTTGGCACTCTAAACATGACTCACAAAATTGTTTAATTTCTTTCGCCATCCCCTCCCAATAAAATGAATACCTGATTCTCTGTAAAGTTTTCTTAGCTGCATGATGCCCTCCAAATACCGAACTATGCGCTAATTTTAAGATTTCTTCTCGCCTTATTTTGGGTACTACTAATTGCACTATAGTTTCGCCTAACAATTTCTCTTTATGATATAATAAGCTATTTACAATATAATAATCCCCCTTATCCATTTTAGCTAATTCCCAAGCTTTCTCTAATTCTTTATATTCTAATTGGGATTCCTTAAACATATCTGAATTACTAACAATAGCTTTATTATCTTTCTCCACTTCTGTTTTTTCCGTATTCTGAGTTTGTACATTTTCCGACTGCGCTTCTATTGCGTAAACATTACAACTATCGTTATTCATACCTTCCTTTTCGTTCAAGTTATCAATAATTTCCGAATTTTCTAACTCTTGGGTCTCTAGCAATGGCTCCTCGCGGTTGATACCTGACAACTCATTAATCACTTCGGGATGTAAAATTACTTGCTCATTAATATTATCAGTCACTGCGCAAAGTACTTCCTGATGAATTATATTAGTTTGTCCGAATTGCGGAATAGCTAACGGTAGTTTAACCAACGGCGATTTATCTGCTTCTCCGAATAACCCTTGTAAATAAATACTACCCGCTCCTTTTAATTACTCTTCCGGTACCAAATCTTTTTGAACAACACTAATTTCACATCCAGAATCAACCAATCCCTTTGCTTTTTGCCCATTTACACTAACTTCAATTTTCTCAAGTTTATTTAATTTCTCGCCAATAACACTAGTTCTCTGTTCGACCTTTGCCGATATTCTCGCCACAATAGCTCCATTAGGTAACTCTTTGCTTTCTTTTACCAACAATCTTATGTACACCCGCTTTCGGATCTCGCTCTTTATTACCATTATTATTTCCCTCATTACCCACTTTATTACAAAAATGTTGGTAATGACCCCTCAAACCACATTTAAAGCATTTAGGCGCTGAAGCATCACTAGGTTTCTTAAAATCTATTTTCCTATCCGAAAAAGAATTAGTCTCATTACTCCCGTTTTGCCTCCAATTATTACTAACTTTGCTATTCTCCCTCGGTCTCATTTTTTCATTGTTTACATGCCTATCTTTACCTTTAAAACTTTTATACGTAACGGCGTAAGACTTATGTTTAGCATCAAAATAATTGTCATATTCTTTAGCAATTTTAGAAGTTTCTAACCATTTACCTTGGTGAGTTAACCCAATATATGACGCAGTATCCTCATCTAACGTACTTACTAATTTATCAGTAACTATTAACTGGTTGACCTTTTCATAAGAGTCAGCACCTCTAATCTTACAACAATTTTCCCATGTCGCTATTAAACGCGATACAAACAATACATGAGTTTCATTCTGGTTTCTCTTAGCCTTCTTAAAATTTTCCAAACACGCCTTCGGTGTCGGCTCATGTTCCTTTAGAACTAACTCCTTTAATTCCTCATAATTCTCCCTTTGTTCCGTAGTCGTATAAATTAACAAATTATCCGCCTTATCTCCTAACATATTTAGCAGAATTTCGTCCTGCTGGTTTTCAGGTACATTTTTAGTTTTGAACGCCCTTTCTAAACTGTTGAAAAATAAATTCCATCCCTCAGTCCCTTCCGGTACTTTGATAGATAGAGTTTTCACACTTTTGATCAATTTTTCTATATTACTTTCATTATTAGGTTTCCTAGAGACATTAGAATTATTTGCCGATCCTTGAACCCTTAGTCTCTCCATTTCTAATTCATGTTCCATCCTTAATTTTTCAACCCTCTCTTCTCTTTCTAACCTTTCCTGTTTTTCTTCGCGCTCCAATTTTGCCTGCTTTTCTTCGCGCTCTAATCTTTCCTGCTTTTCTAACTTTTCGCGTTCTAATTTTTCCTGCTCTAAACGTTCTGCAACGACAGCTTCCGATAATTCCTTAATAACCCCCTCGTCATACCCATCAATGTCCATTATATTTGTCCTAAGCTGAATTCTGGTATCATCTTCCGTGAATTCAACACCTAATTCTTCAGCTATCACCTGAAGATCAACCTTTTTTAGTTTCAATAAGAAAGCCATACCTTCACCGATTGTTATTACCACCCCACAAGAATAGTTAAACCTACCAAATTAATATTTCCTAATTTTCTAACTTACATCTCCACTTATTTTACTAATTAATACCCTTTCAGATAATCCATGCATTTCATTTCTAATCAGCCTACTGAATACTCTAATTTTTCTCAACCATTGATATCACACAATTTACTTCCAATAAAACAAAAAGGTAAAACAATAATTCGATTTGACTACTATGCAATATAGATTCCAATATATACACTTAGATAACAACATACAATTTATATAATAATACTGATATGTTGAAATTGAATAGAAGTATTGATGTCAATCAAAAAATCCACATAAAGAAAAATTGTAAAACATGCATATATAAATTTCTACAATTACCCTCACTAAAATATTTCCGAACTCAATACTGGTTCTTACACTTAAAACAAATATACTGAAAATCTTCAATTTTATTTTTCCTCACTATGGCTCTCTTTTGAGCCTTTTTTTTCTATGGCTCTCTTTTGGGCCTTTTTTTCACTATGGCTCTCTTTTGAGCCTTTTTTTCTCACTATGGCTCTCTTTTGAGCCTTTTTTTCCTCACTACTATTGGCCAATTAAAATTCTAAGCAAATGTTATTGTACACTCTTCAAACTTAAAAAATGTTGCTTCATTTAAATATTACTTTAACAATAATTTAAATTTAAGTAAATTGAATTATTCCTTCCAACTACTATTACTACAATTAGTAAAAAAAATTTATAGACAGTGAATACTAGCTCCAATTATTATGACCTTTCCTTAAAACAATAGCCAATATTGTTATTAACACTTTATAGGTAGGAAGTATTGATAAAATACATAAATAATATAGACAATTTACTTAAATTACTATTAATTATACAACAACAAATTTTGGTTCGAGATGTCAGTAGAAGGATATGATCAAAACACCTTACCTTATACTTTATTTGCTGGGTTACTTTTCTAATCACAGGTAATTCCACGATGTAGCGGTAATATGGCACAACACTAAGGTTCAGTTTTTTCTAATACTGATACGGCACAGGCATAACACTTTAGTACACACTCGACGATAGGGCACGACACTTTAGCACATATTCGACGATACGGCACGACACTTTAGCACACACTCGACGATATGGCACGACACTTTAGCACACATTCGACGATCCGGCATTAACTGACTGCAACACGGCTCGCTGGTCACTGGTTTCAGGCGATTCTATCCCGACGCTGCCAACAATTTGTCGGACGTTCCTCTCAGTCCACACAACTTTGAAGAATGTCCGTGGTAGATATAGCTGCCACCACCGATATTACTAGGTGATATCGGTCACCCACCGTGAGGTTTGTGTAAATGAAGACTTACGCTGTCAAGTAACTGAATTATCAGTTTATTAAGAATATATGTACACACTAAATACGCTATTTACAAATATATACAATTACAACTCGGATATAGGTGATCCGGTTCAACATTAAATTAGATACAGTAAAGATTGGCTGTGTACTATTCCAATTACACTTCCCACCTCACACTCAATACACGTTAAATTCACTTTGTCGGAACTCAACCTTGAGTCTCCCAACACAAGTATACTAGGCTCAGAGCACTAAACACCAGGACGTCTGTGCCCTTTGCTCACCAGAAAACGCACTGCTTACGCTCTACAACACAGAGCACACTCTACCAGAACCTCTGGCATACACCTTCTAGGTACGAGACCCAGGAACGGACTGACTTCTCTGAGACAAACTTGCCCTTCTCAACTCACGGGGTCACACACATGCCAACCCCCTTTGGAGCTCCCTCATTGGGCACATTCCCCCACTCTTTTCTTGCCTAGTGACATGTTGCTTATCCCCTGATCATCCGCATACCTCACTGACAGATGGACATGCCTGTCAGCAATCTTCTCTTCCTCCAACACACCACCTGCATAGGATTATCTGGCAATTCCCCTTTCCACAAAGAAGGAATGTCACCTTGGAAATTCTGTACACAACCATACAATACGAAATATTGAAATCGAGAAATAGTAGAAATTCCATTCTTTAGCACAGGTGCTATCAGAACCTGACACGATATTTCTCCGTCCATTTGTAACGGAATTCTTTTGAACGTTCCATATGAACCATAATCGTTAGACACTTTATTTTTAATTATCGAACATCTACACTATTAAAATCCGAACGTATGTATGTTGTATATATGTGACGCTATCTCCTCCGATACCGGAAACGGAGAAACGTCGCGTTTGTTTTGAATTGCAGGGAAAAAATCCCGGGATCCTGAGTTGCCCATTGGTCTGTCTGTTTGTCCGTCCGTCCGTCTTTCCGCATATAACAACTCGAAAACTACCCAACCGAATCATTTTAAACTTAAAATATATAATTACTAGATAATTTTGTCGAGTCATATCAAATTTTATGAAAATCGGATGCCTAGTTCAATTACAGGGACAATCAAAATTATTCCGATACATTACGGTCAATGGGGGGAAAAAGCTTCAAGTGCATTTTAATGGTCTTATACTCATTCGAACATAGTAAATGTGATATGCATCTATGAAGTATATACTATAATATAAATTCTGTACAATCTGTGGTGCAAATAATATTTCTTATTGATTTACAGGGCCACACAAATGTATTCCATTGCATACTTATATATTGAGACATTATTTAGTATGCATTTTAATAGTACTAAACTATTTAATACTAACAATTAAACTATTTAATGCTCGTAATTAATAAATTATTTCCAAACATCTCCATCAATTAGAACTGAAAAAATTCAAGTCAATCTAATTTAATTAAGTCTTGTATAGTGTAACTATAGAACACGTAATTTAATATTTAAAGGGAATTATACAAAAGTGCCAGTTTTTTTCCAGTGAAAGATGAAATTTTGAAATATCTGAATTCATTAAAAACATTATTCTTGAAAAACATTATAATATTAAAAACACACTAAATACTAATCAGCGTACATATACATAAAACAATATTGAAACTTAAAATGTATATTTAATATTCATTCAACGCACAGTGTGGGGCAAAATCCCAAAAAGCTGGCCAAAATATGAAAATGTTATTCAAACTGTTCGAAAATTCGTATACAGGTGTTTTTAAAGATACTAAGTAAGAACGCATAATTAAAATTATATAAAAAAAAAAAAAAAAAAAAAAAAAAAAAAAAAGGCAGATACAATATGGCGGAACAAAAATTTAAATGTCTCGAAAGTTGTTCAACTTGTATAAAATTTTGTAAACTTTTCAGGATGCTAATCCAAATTCAAAAGTTAAAGTTTAAAAATAAATAAATAAATAAAATGACAGATTTAAAGTAAAAACAATTAGATTCAAATAAAATTAAAAATTTTAAAAGGAATTTTCAAGGAATTAAGACATATTTAATCGAAACTTAAGAACGTTAATGGAAAGTAAAATATTAGACTATTTAATTTTTATATTATTAAAATAAAAACAAAAATATATTCCAGAAATTCAACTTTAGAATCAACTGTAGTATAATAAAAAGATTCTTCAGAGGTCAAGGTGTCGAAATAGTTAGCAGAACTTGTTGGCGGTATTGGAAGATTCTGTGACTCTTAGGATCAATGATTTTAATTTCTTCTACGATAATTTACCTAAACTGGAAATGAAAAAATCTGATGACATTAAAAACGTAAAAATATTTTTCTTTTTTCACGCTACTGCACTGTAAAAAAAATCTGTAACCTTAGTAATCTAAATTAACCGAAATCTCTTATGCTTACTAAAATTTTATGTGTACACTGTACAAGAAAATGATGTCAATCTACAAAACTTGTAAGCAAAACTAAAACCATCTGTAACTTTACAAAATAATTTACTAAAATTTTGGTAACTTTACTAAAATTTTATCTATAATGCTCGTTTTCGTCACTTAAAAAGTTCTTGGAATACGATTTCCCAAATAAATTCTTAGTAACCTTAAAATTTGTTTGATTCAAAGTGCAAATCTGTATCTGTTACATGAATTTTTATTGTTGCCGTTACATAAAAAGTTCTTGGAATACAATTCTACTAGAAAAAATTTTGTAACTTTCCCAATTTTTTTTTTACAGTGTGCATGTTTGCGATAAATTTTCTCGATGCCTCTTGATCAGTTTGTTGCATGATTCTTGAGTATCTTATGGCATTTGACAAACTGGCAGCAATGAAGATAATGTTCTTTCTTTGTCATTAATAAGTAGTTTGTATATTGAAGTAGGCATAGAGAACCAGGGATGTAGTTCAAATCTACGAGCTGTTTGTAAGGAAAAATCTTCTAAATTGATCACATAAATGACATAGCTACAAGAAATTGCTTATGACAGAATCATTTAATCAAATCTTCGTATACGCTCGTTATAGAAACACAAATAGTTGCGTTTTCAAAAAAATCGTTGAATTGCATTGCCATCATTTGCGCTTCTAAATCTGGGATTTGGTTTCTTGACGAGAAGTCTTAATTTTAAACGAAATATTTAATGCATATTTAATTTTGCAATTTCAGTGCTCTTTTCATACAGAGTACGAGCTTTCTATTTTTTATATTGAACTGCTTTCAGTTTACTAAAAAATGTTCGTAGAATATAGATAAAATGATATACAAGCTCACGCAAAGAATTAGCTACATGGTCACACATAAATGATAATTTCTGGAAATATGGTTTAAGTAGTTTTAAGAGTGTTTTTGTTTGAACTAAACTTTAAGAATATACTGGCGTGTAATAAAGGTACTAGGTAAATTACAGGGCTGAACAAAAGTATTCAAGTATTTTTCACCCATTAGAATAAAGTGCTAAAAGAGAAATTTCAATCTGTTAGGCATTTTCTTGATAAACTAAATTTTCCTATTACATAGTATATATATATATCAACCAACGGATTAAATAAAGTCTGTTCAAAAGTACTGGAATACATATTTAATTATGGACAGTAGTTTCCCTAAATAACAAATTTTTGTTAAAGATTTCAGGAAGTGTTGGAAAGTGTTTCATAATCTATGCTTAACGCATGATTTTTCTTACTTGTTTAAAAATATATTCTGTCTTTATCAAAAAACTGACGAAACCGGCACGTTATACAGTTTCTCACGTTCCACCATTTTTATATGCCGTTCATTAGAGAATATATTCACATCTTGAAAGTTTTAAAAAGTCTTTTTTTTAAAGTGATATCTGGATGAAACAATTTGAAATATTTTATTTAATATCTATATTATAAAGGCCAAACGTATCTGTGCGTAACACATACGTCATTTTGCGAATGACAACACTTTCAAATTTTAAATAAAATTTCGGTATTACAATTTTTACTACTACAAATTTTTAAAATTTTAACTATCGCACATTTTTAATTTTTACACCACCATCGTATAGAAAAAAATGTACTTTTAAAGGAAATTTGTTTGAAAGCTGTATCTTAATTTGTTTTTGAAATATTAATTTTTTTTGTAGTTTTTAATACCGCTTTTCTAATCGTGGCAACAGCAGTATTCCATTTCTATTAAAAGCAAAGAAAAAAAGGGAAGAAATTAATTACTGTTTCGTTATGTGGCCATTTTCTCATCAAAAGGGAAAAAAAAATGAAATTTAAATATCTTCTGTTATAAAACCCGGGGCATTTTGATTTCATTTATAAAATTTGATTTACACATTAAAGAATATCAACAGTTTAATATCTGTTTCAACTAATAGCACTGAGACTTGAAGTTTTGAATCAAAATGATCAAATTAAAATGCCAATTTTTTCTAAAAAGGTGAATACAGATACGAAATGTGGATTTCTAAATTTTGATATGATGAAAATGATGCCGGGTTTAGATTTCACGGGAAAAAAGTTCAATGATTGAGTCAAAGTTGAATAATTTTTTTTTCATTCTGGAATACTAAATTGATAACTTTATCATAATAACATATCTTTATTATTTTTTACTGCTTTCATGTACGATTAAAGTTTAATTTTAACAATTTCTACAACTGAGTTTTATAGATATCGTATTTTGTTAATTTGACGATAAATATCGCTTGTTTAATAGTTATAGACTTACCAATATAAAATGCATTTTTTATTGTAACTGATTTTGTAGGTTTATTATAAATCAATGAACAGCTTTTTAAACATTTTCTTTCATCGAAATTCGACGGGTTCTACCTAGTTTTAAATAATGTAAAAAAATACACAATGCTTAATAATACTTAATCTTGATTAAAAGGTTAGTCCACCAAACACTAAACGAACATGATTGTTGTTCGGAAGCAGTGTCTACGTATTCCTCTAAAACAGGTTTTCCCGCAGAGTTACTGTTTGCAAGGGAAAAAAATATGCCTGTTATTATGCTAAGTGTGGATACTGAAATTTTTAATTTACTATATTATGCATTACATTTCTATAATGTCTGTTTTAAAATGCAAATTTATTAAGGTTAAAAAAAAATCATAATCTAATTTAATAGAAAGCAGAAAATTTCTTAGCATGGCCATTCATAAATTGGTAAATATGTTTAATGTGTGTACTGGTGACTGATTCAAAACATTTCTTTAAAATCGATTTATTATCATTCCATAATTGAATTATTATCAATCTAAAATTACTTCATAATTATGTTACTTTGAAAAAGTGATTGAAAATTTCAAGACGGTACTTTTTCACCCATTTAAAGTTAAGCTAACAATCGATTTTAATGTGGCATATTGTCTAATTTTAAGTAATTTCACTTCAAGGAATATAAAGTACCTGCTTTTGTATATATATATTTTAGCTATATAGCACCTTTTAACTATGACTTCAAAAATGCTATCAAAAATAGTTTTTGATAGTATTTTTGAAACGAGTTGTTGGAGGCCACCGTAATGCTTACTCATCATGGATATGCATAATATAAAATCTGAAAGTAAAAGATCCGTAAATTATTTATAAAACGCATCGCAATTCCAAAATTCAATTTAAATGTATATTTAAATATATTTAACACATAGTAATACTCTATTAAGGAATTGTGGATATTACTTGATTGTCCCGTCGACCCATTTCGACAAATTATATAAATCACCAGACTAGTCGAAAATTATACCAATTGACATACTTTTTCTTTTAAATAACGAAAAAATCAAATAAATTAGTAAAAGATTAATAAAAATACAAGTAGAACGTCGAACTAAATAATATTTGATGACGTAACAAACACGTATAATGTATTTAATGTCAGGTGAATATGAAATTTACGGTAAGCCATTATTGGCATTTAATCTTATAGTTTGGCGGTAGTTTTTTTAGCCGACGGGTTTATTACCAAATTGCGTAAAAGAAACATCCTTATAATTCCAAAAATAATAATTGTATTAACTAAAAGTTTACTGCGTTGGATTAAGCATCTCATTTCCAATTAAAATATATATTTGAATTGAAATTTGATTGAAATACAGGGTCATAAAAATAGAAGAGCGTGAAAAATAGGATTACAAATATCTCGGCAACTAATTATCCGATCAATTTCATTCTTTATGCAAAATTTATATTTTTTATTGTCTTTTACATTCACTCCTTAAAATAAAAAATTTCAAAAGTTTTTATATACCTTCCATCAGAACGAATATTTTGAGAGTCCGAAAAAAATAGCTCCGAACAATCGAGGTTACTGATATTCACTATTCTTCTTTGCATTATAACATACTAAATACACATAAAATTTTAGGTCTCTTCTCAATTTTTTGGGAGTTAGAGAGTTTACACTGAGAAAAAAATGTAGTTCTGACATCTAGAATCTAAATTGTGGCTCTAGAAAAAATAGTTCCATGTCATCCTTATAAATTCTAGTTCAGTATGTTTGAGAGTTCTATAGTCTCCTACTGGAATTCAAGAGTGTATTACTATATTCTCGTGGTCAATATCATTTAAAAATCTCTGCAAATAGAGCCGAATACAAGAGGTTTGGTATGGTAACTGTAATTCTTTTTTACGAAACCATTCCCGAAATCAAGCGATAATTTCTCGTTACTGAAACGATTCAATATCATTCCGTCACCTAGAAAACAAGAAACTAGAAATGGTAGATCGTTTCGTCTATTCAGCTTAGTTGATTAAACTATTCGCACAATTCGATCATCTATAATTCTAGTTCTTGTAATTAGAAAGTGGCTAACTATTCATTCTAGGTGAAGGCGGTATATTTTTTTTCTCAGTGTACAGACGCGTAGACAAACATACGGCTTTTTTTTTTTTTTTTTTTTTTTTTTTTTTTTTTTTTAATATTTTGTTTGACATTTTCGGTGTCTGAAACGTGTACACCGGACAAAAAAAAATTTCGATTTTGAAAACTATTGCGAAACTTACCGACCCTGTACTTCGTATGATAGGTAAGTAAAAACGGAAAACAAAGAACATTAGTTTTATTCCTTAAACTTCCTCAAAATATAAGTTTCGGAAACTTCCTTCAAACTTCGACTTAGGTTTCATTAAAAACTATCTTTATTAATGTAGGACTTCTCAAAACTGCTTATATTGTTTTATATGTACAGTGACTAACAATGGGAATTAACGCTTTTCCCAGTAAATATTTTTGAATAGAGCTTCCCCAAGAATTCGTTACTGATGAATGGCCATAGAATGAATCATAACATTCTGAATATCGTTTAGTCGTCAGTAAATTCTAAACTGTATCTTTTGACAATTCGGCCCTAACAGATTACTTTATTCGATATTTGCCCAAGGAACGCTATATATAGTTTTAGAACAAATATCATGTTTACATTTCTCCAAAACTAAGCCCAGAAAACATTAATAGACTTTGCCTGTATGAATCACGACGGTCAACAATGGGCTTTATACAGAATACGTGCTATTACTGTAGCCATTATATCCTTTCCTTCATAGAAAAGCCTAGAACAGTAGACCGTCTCAATAGTTACCAAAATTCACAGTTCAGTTGTCGGGTAGAACTTTTGGAGCACAGCATCCAGAAACAATTATGTTTCGGGCACAATCCAACGACACGTTCCTAAATATTCTCTTATTGTAGAACTGACCAAACCTCAAGCGTCCGCAACTAAAGCAATCCCCCGCGTGCTTTGAAGAGTTTTAACGACTCACAATCTAGCATGGACAACAAAGAGCAGGGATGGTAGAAAGCAGCAATTCCATCCGCGAAAAGTGGACACAAGAGAGCGTGTTTGTGTTGCTTGGACAATGGGCAGTTGAAGAGAATAACGAATTCATGACACTGAAATTTAGAAATGAATTCTTAGATTTAAGCCGTTTAATGACATCTTCTTGTTTCCTTTCCAACTCTCAGAATAGGACGCTCTGAAAATAATTTTAATGATGCTGAGAAGTCTTTCATTTCCTACACGAGAATGAGAAGCAGCAGTTATTCAAAGGAAGTTAAAATTTATTATGGAATTTACATCACATTCGTTAGAAGATAATTTAAAAATTGATGTTTATCGTAAAGTTGAATTTTTTATGTATAAAAAAACTAGTTGGATGTGCCAATCCCAAAACTTTCTTCTATCTCATACGTACATTTTAATATTTTTAAAAAATAGTTACTCATTTTAATGTTTTAATAATTTTAATTCAATACCATATGAACTTTGGTTTTCATCTTAAATTTCTGTTTCAATCAATTAATCGGAGTAAAAACGAATTTCCGTCTCTACTCGAGCCGATGAACAATAAAATGATAGGCAGAATTTTTTTTTTTTATTAAGGGAGGACCTATTTGCCTTACCAAAAAATATTTATATACAAAAATTTTAGTTCAGTTCTAGGACTAACTTCATACACTTTTAGGTGGTACAATATTGAAAATGGCATAAAATTGGCTATTGCAGCGCCCCTTCCGGCGGATTTTTTTCAAATTCAGGGAGGACCAACTAGCCATAGCCATACACTTACACAAAAAATTTGGTTCAATTCGATGCATAACTCAGAGATTCCCCCAGAGGGTTTCAGGGGGGCGCTCCGCCCCTCCTGCCCTTTAGTTTAAAAATTAGCGCCCCTCTTGCCCTTCATCCAAAAACTAGCGCCCCTCAGTAGGGAAAGAATGGGAGTTCAACCCCAGCGAGGTGGGTGAGGTGGGAGGAGGAGGAGGAAGAGGCCCACCACCACCTCCTATAAGAGGGAGAGAGGATCACCACCACCTGATTGAGAAGCTTATCTGATGGAGAGTGTATCATACTATAGTAGGATGATGGGGAGGGCTTAAAATTGAGGGGGCTTAAATTTTTTTAGGGTTTGAAACGTAGGAGATTATACTATAGTAGAGGGGTGGATGTTTGGAGTCTGTTAGAGTATGATGGGATTTTTAGAGAGAGAGAGAGGGGAGGGCTTATTTTTTAGGAGGGGCTTAAAATTGAGGGGGGCTTAAAAATTTTTTAGGAGTTTAAATTTAAGTAGAGATTGGAATCAACTTAGAGTAGGAAAGATATTTGAATACGAAATGAAAAAAATGCAGTGGCGCCCTCTATCGGTGGGAATTGGAACGAGGAGTTTTCTGAAATAATAAAAAAACATATATTTTTGCAAAGGCTATGGGTCCCCCAACATATATTAAAAAAATTAATATATGTTGTATTAGCTGTTCAGAGACAGGGGTATCATGAACACCACTTCACTCACTGTGGCCCACATTCTGCAAAAATATACTTTAGGATTAGCTTGATATTTAAAATCTTCATGCATGTAAAAGGAATTTCAAAAATATTGTTCGGTGTTCATGAGGTTAGGAAAAAAAATTTCTATACTTATTTTTAAGAATCTTCTAAACTGTTTGAAATGTCCTTATGACCATACGCTAGGCTTGTTATTCCATCATTCAATAAATAGCGTTTATCGTCAAACACCGATAAACATTTTTTGTTGAATTGTGTGGTGTATAACTGATGTAAACGTTGTCCAATTTTTCTCTGTACTTCATAAGTCGTGGTTTGATTAAATAAACAGTTGAGGTAATCTTCATGACGGAGTTTTTTTCTTACAATTCTTGTTAATATCCCTTTTGCTCGTTTTTTTTCTTCTAGAGAGGACTTTATGCTGTACATTTTCGACTTTAGTCCAACAAATTGATATGCAGCTGCCCCATTTAATTCATCTTTAAATTTTCCGATGACCTTCTTGTTCATATCTGAGTAGAGTGGATGATCACGAGGATAATCGGAGAAATCAAAAAGGCTTGCATGATGTTTTAAATCGTCAAAAATATCTTTGGTTCGAATGTGATATGTTAAGCTGTCCGTATCTGTGAAAAGCAAAATTGCACGATTTTCAGGATAAATTGTTTTCACAAAATTATAATGAAAATCATACATGAGTTCTTTTGATAACTCGAGTATCGCAAATCCGACATAAATTGGTCGGTTCATGAGGATACTGTTTTTTTTCCTTTCCACAGCTACAAGACCCTCATCGAATATCTTATGACCTTTGTAGTTTGGTGATGCCACCAACTTTTCACCTCTCCTCGTTTGATTGGTGACTTCAATGTTTCTTCTCTTCCTTAAATTTTCAATACATTTCCCATATATCGAATTGTTGAGGAGCTTGAAAAAATCACGTTCGAAACTGCTTGTGGCTTGCTTTCTTTTTTCTGTGTTAAAAGAAACGTATTTTTCGAGCCAAGGGGATTGATTGAATTGTAAAACTTTGTGAAATTTTTTAATCTTCAGTCCAAGTTGAACATATAGTTTTAAATTTCTATAATGACAAATATATTTGGTCTTGTCGTATAAATTCGGGATAAGTTTTGGTGTACCTTTATACCCCTTTTGTGTTAAACTTTTTGCATAAGGGGATAACATTTCTTCTGTCACTGAAAGTTTTTCAGGAGCCAAAGGAAATTCATTGTGGGATGGATGCAATTCTTCGGGATACTTCAAATCCACCTCAAATATATACCCAACTGGAGCATCGTTTCGCAATTCTAAAACTTTTTCGGTTGTGAATTCTTCTGGGTCCACCCACCGAAACCCTCCATGTGGTAGATATTGGGACATTGACCACCCATACAAGTTGTTCGCATCCCAGTACATGATGTGGGATTTATCTTCAGATGGGTCATATCCAGGACATAATTCATTATTTGCAGTTGCAAGCCTATGAGATATTTGCGACACACCTCCACGTACGCCTTGTTCAATAAAAACCAACATGTTTACATCTGTTAATAATTCTAATTGTATCCCAGTCATTTTTAAGCATGCTTGCCATGATAAGCTGGGTAAAGTTGTCAGATGTGCGGGATCAAGTTCATAGTATTGATTGCACAATCTTCGGAAATTTTCAAAAACATCAGCGAGCAACAACACATCTGTTTTTACATATAGATCGTGATACTCGCCGAGGGTTTTTATGTTAAAAGATTCCCATATGTTTTTTGCATGGGCATATTCCTCATCACTTATATGTTGGTCGGATAGTATGCTGAAGAAAGCAGATTTTTCGGGTAATTGGGTTTCATTGAATTTTTGGAAACTGGAGAGGTATTCATATGGATAAACGCCTTTTCTTTTCAACATTTCCAAATCTGTATTTTCAGAAAAGTTTTCTTTCAAAATTTGAAATTGGTTGCATTGTAGATTGGATGACAGTTTTTCGAGGGAAGCCGTGAGAAATTGATAAGAATCAATGAAAGAAAGTTGGATTGAGGAGGTTTCATGTTTTAATTTAAAACTAATATATTGTTCAAGAGTGGACGCAATTACTTCAATTTTATGATCTTTATAACGGCCTAATCTACTCATTAAAATGTGGCCATCATATCGTTTAAGGTTATGAAAAACCACAGGAATAATTTTTGATTGTTTGTATTGTAGGTTACAAAAGGGGTGTGTGGCTCCTCTGTACTTTGAGGTGATATGATCATGATCACGAGCTTTTTTCGCCCCCAAAGCTTTACCACAAATGTAGCATATTGTTGATGCATCATGTCTGCGTTGCTCCTCTTCACTTAATTGCATGGGTGCAACAGTCGAAAGTTTTTCAGCAAGTTCATTTTTTACATCTATTAAAGTTTGGATGAAATGATCCACAGCATCTTCTCCACGATATACTTTTACACCATCATCATTAGGATGAAGACAATATGTATGATGATCAGGCCCCACAATTGTAAACGCATATCCACAGGGTACATGATGTGCAATATCCATTTCATACGATTCGGTTTCGGAGGGTTCGGCGGTGTTGAGTGGAACAATGAGGGATTCAAAGTCCGCATATATTATGAATGGGACGGATGCTTGAAGATGAGTTCCTTTAAATTCGAGTATGCTATTTCCTTCTTCTGGCATCTTTACTACTTGGGGGGTCTGTTTGTTGCAATAAGGTGTATGCTTTTCTAACAAGTCTTGACGAATAAACCCGTGTAAGCATCTATAGCAATAGTAACATGCACTATGATGCTTGCTTCTGTGTCCCATGAATCGTGAGAAATCTCTAATTAAGCAGTAATGCATATTGTCACCGTTGCTGATCACTAATAAATTTATGACGTCTTGATTTGTTTTTTCTGAGACGTATAAAACATAAATTTCGCCTTCTTCATATCCATAAATATTGATTCGCAAATTGTTTTGAAATTCTATTTGCGGGGTTTTATGATATGGAACTGGATAGGTGATCCCTTGCATGTTTATTTCATTTTCAAAAGCAACATATTTGCTTACCCGCTGTGGATGTTCTTTGAAATTAAGTTTCATTTTGTGAGCTAGAAGACACCAAAGGTAGCATTTGTTATCCTCAAAATTTTGAATATTTAGAACTGCTTTTTTCCCTTCCAACTCCTTGGGTAGACGAATAAAACTACTACCCTTTAAAGGTGCATGCTTGGCAATTTGCAACTCGAAATGATTAATTTCGCGGAGCACCCATCCAGACCCCTTCTGCGTAAATTTTTCAAAACTGTTAATTATTTTCTTGTGGGCTAATGCCAGATTTTCATCGATGAAATCATTTGTGTATTCCGCATAAGTGTCGGACCAAAAATAGGTGGACAACACTTCTACGTCACCTTCCGGTGATGTTTTTTCCAAAAGAAGTTTTATTAATAATCGCCACTTGATGGCATCCTTTTCCTCAACGGCATTTCCCAAAATCTCCAAAAGTTCTGATCGCATTGAATCGAAAAAAACTGAAATGTCGAATTTGAAATCCTCTTCCGGTTCTAAGAAAATAGATTCGAAGACATCAAGGGCTTGAATTTTTTTTCTTGATTTTCTGTCTTCTGTTTTCTGTTTTTTGTTTTTCACGGATATGAGGTTTTCGGGCTGATTTTTATGAAGGGTGCGCATATGCTGATTAAGATTAAATTTAGAGGTGAACCTTTCTTCACAGAAACGACAACTATATTCATGGGTTTTGATTTGGCGAGCCTAAAAGAGAATTAAAACCGACTTTAATTTTTTTATCACTACTTAATCTATCAATCAAAAAAATGTAACATAATCTAAAAAAAATTGGGAGAGTCGAAAATTTTCTACCTAATTTCTTTTCTTTCTTTAAAAATTTAACATACACTAAAATTCGCGACAATCTGAAAAAATAAATATAATAAAATGTACATACCTGCTGATGGATCTTTTTGTGACGCTGTAAATTATCATTTCGGGAAAATTCCTTGTGGCATATGTTGCATGTCAGTCCCTAAAATTAAAACAATGAAAAAAAAAAGTGTAACATAAACTTAAAATTTGGGAGAGTCGAAATTTTTCCGCTTAATTTTTTTTCTTTCAATAAAAATTTAACATACATTAAAATTCGCGACAATCTGAAAAAATAAAATATTCATACCTGATTTGAAGTTTCTCCCTGCTGATGGGTCCTTTCGTGTCTTTTTAAGGCATCCTTTCTAGAAAATTCCTTCTGGCATACGTTGCATGTCAGTTCCTAAAATAATAAAAAAAAAAAAAATGTATACATTTTTTCTCCTACCCCTCTCAAAGCATAACCCAATCATTAAAAATTTTTACCTTCGTATTATTCATCGGGACATCATCATCATTTTCAGAAATATCCCATTCTGGATCCGAAATCTGCATTTCGTTGAGGAGATCCTGGTCAATCTAACAATAAAAGGAATTTTTATACTTTTCTAATTAAAAAACTTTTTGAAAAAATTCACGCAAAATTGATTATCACCTACCATCATGTCTGCAGATTGATGTTGTTTTGAAAGGTGCACATTCCGGATGTGTCTTCGCAAATTGTCTGTGCGAGAAAATACTTTCTCGCATTCCGCACAAGTCAATTGCTGAAACAGATAGTCTTAAATTTATTTTCTTAAAATGCTTTCATTAAAAAACTAGCTTAATTTATTTTTGATAAAATATTTCCTGTTATTTTAAAAATTCAAAAAGTAAATGAGAAATAGGTTTCTAAAATATTTCCTGTTCTTTTAATAATTCAAAAAGTAAATAAGACATAGGTTTATAAAATATTTCCGTTAGTTTTTCTATTTAAAAAGTTGATAATAATACAAAGGATTTAAAAATCCTCCAATAAAAATGAATAAGTTTACATAAAAAAGTTTGCGAAAGAAAGTTTGCGGAAAAAAAAAAAAAAAAAAAAAATATTTCAAAAGTTTACATTTTAAAAAAATACATTTCATAAGTTTTTAAAAAAGAAAAATCATAAGTTAATGAAAAGTTGTTTAATAAAATTATTATCGACAGAAATTTAAAATTTATTTTACAAAAGTTAAAATGAGTTTTCTGATTTATATATTATTATTTTACTGTCGCATTGTAATTCGCAGTTAAACATACTAGGTTATGTATAAAAGCAATAGATCTTCTATTTACAGTATGGAAAAATTCAAAAAGTAAATAAGACATAGGTCTATAAAATATTTCCGTTAGTTTTTCAATTTAAAAAGTTGATAATAATACAAAGGATTTAAAAATCCTCCAATAAAAACTTTATTTTTGATAAAATATTTCCTGTTATTTTAAAAATTCAAAAAGTAAATGAGAAATAGGTTTCTAAAATATTTCCTGTTCTTTTAATAATTCAAAAAGTAAATAAGACATAGGATTATAAAATATTTCCGTTAGTTTTTCTATTTAAAAAGTTGATAATAATTCAAAGGATTTAAAAATAAGTTATTTTAAAAAATTCTAAAATAAAAATGAATAAGTTTACATAAAAAAGTTTGCGAAAGAAAGTTTGCGAAAAAAAAAAAAAAAAAAAAAAAAAAAATATTTCAAAAGTTTACATTTTAAAAAAATACATTTCATAAGTTTTTAAAAAAGAAAAATCATAAGTTAATGAAAAGTTGTTTAATAAAATTATTATCGACAGAAATTTAAAATTTATTTTACAAAAGTTAAAATGAGTTTTCTGATTCATATATTATTATTGTAATTCACAGTTAAACATACTAGGTTATGTATAAAAGCAATAGATCTTCTATTTACAGTATGGAAAAATTATAAAAATTCAAAAAGTAAATAAGACATAGGTTTATAAAATATTTCCGTTAGTTTTTCAATTTAAAATGTTGATAATAATTCAAAGGATTTAAAAATAAGTTATTTCAAAAATTCTAAAATAAAAATGAATAAGTTTACATAAAAAAGTTTGCGAAAGAAAGTTTGCGGAAAAAAAAAAAAAAAAAAAAATATTTCAAAAGTTTACATTTTAAAAAAATACATTTCATAAGTTTTTAAAAAAGAAAAATCATAAGTTAATGAAAAGTTGTTTAATAAAATTATTATCGACAGAAATTTAAAATTTATTTTACAAAAGTTAAAATGAGTTTTCTGATTTATATATTATTATTTTACTGTCGCATTGTAATTCGCAGTTAAACATACTAGGTTATGTATAAAAGCAATAGATCTTCTATTTACAGTATGGAAAAATTCAAAAAGTAAATAAGACATAGGTCTATAAAATATTTCCGTTAGTTTTTCAATTTAAAAAGTTGATAATAATACAAAGGATTTAAAAATCCTCCAATAAAAACTTTATTTTTGATAAAATATTTCCTGTTATTTTAAAAATTCAAAAAGTAAATGAGAAATAGGTTTCTAAAATATTTCCTGTTCTTTTAATAATTCAAAAAGTAAATAAGACATAGGATTATAAAATATTTCCGTTAGTTTTTCTATTTAAAAAGTTGATAATAATTCAAAGGATTTAAAAATAAGTTATTTTAAAAAATTCTAAAATAAAAATGAATAAGTTTACATAAAAAAGTTTGCGAAAGAAAGTTTGCGAAAAAAAAAAAAAAAAAAAAAAAAAATATATATATATATATCACAAGTTGGAACAAATTTCTAAAATAAAAATGAATAAGTTTCACTTACTAAATTTCTTTCCATGTTCGGAAGGCCTGTAATCCTTTTGTAATGAAGCACAAATACAAAACTTTGAAGGAATGATAGATGTGAGTCGACGCTTCTTTATTTATATCTTTCTTAATCTCGAAATATTTCATCATCCCTCATGACTCCCCCCTTCTAGAACAATCCAGTAAAATCTGGGATATTTCAGTTAGTCGGATGTTGTTTATTTAAAATAAGTTACTTTCTTAATCTGTATGATTATTTGATGTCTAAACAATACTCAGAATAACTGTTAGTTGTTTCTCAAACTCTGACGAAAAGAGGCATTATCTCAAAATGTTTAACAAAACATGATATCACAATCAGCATTTTCGTATCTTATACTCAGAAAAACTGTTAGTTGTTTCTCAAACTCTGACGAAAATAGGCATTTTCGTATCTTGTTTCTTAAAGATTGAATTAACAAACTTCCTTGTTTTTCGATGGGAGCAAAACAACAAGATAAAGATATCTTAAAATGACTTGTTATCTTAAAACAAATATATTGTTTGCTTGGGGTGATTTCACACGAAACTTTAAAAGTAATTTCCTTTTCAGATATTAAAATACTTAATGCTGAAATCAAATTGAATACATCATACTGATTTAAAAATAAATAATAAGAGTTTTTTAATTTATTTATTTATTTATTTTTTTTTTTTTTTTTTTTTTTTTTTTTTTTTTTTTTTCAGTTTAGATACTTTTTATTTCAATTGTAGTTTTTAATAAGAGATTGCTTTTTCCCCAAAATAAAAAGAATTGTAATTAAATAGATTTAAAAATAATTAGACACAGTTTATGTAAAGAAAAAAAAAATATACATCAATTTAAAAAAAAATAAACAGTTTATTCAACATTAAAAATATGTACAACACAAGTTTTTCTTTAGATTTGATAAAAATATGTACAACACAAGTTTTTCTTCAGATTTGATATAAGGAATCACAAAATTCTTCAAAAAACTGAGAGTCCATTTTTTGAAAAAAGTCTTTCGTATAAAAGCATGTGCATGATTCACATACATTCTTTGCCAATTTAAAAGTGTTTAAGTGAAATAAGGCAGACTGTTTATATAACTCGAATTTTTCTTTCATTGGTACGTTTAAACATTCATGTCGAAAACTAGAATTTAATTCAAAGCGACATCCACTGCATGAATAAACTTTATTAACAGCAGAGGTTAATTCTTGTTCAAGACAACGCAAAAAATGATCTTTAGCAGAATCTTGATTAAAATGCGAAGTACATTTGGAGGGTCTGTTCATTATTACACTACCAATAACCTGTGTTAAAACCAAATCACTCAAAGACTCATTAATTCGAGGTATTAATTCAATTAATTTACAAATTTGATCTTTTGACAAACGAATACCAGAATTTTTTAAGTAAAATCCCGAATCCCCAAGATTAAATAACTGCTGCAAATAGCAATAGTCTGAATCCAAATAAGCAACTAGGAGTTGATTATTTGCGACGAATGTTTCATCGTTCGAATAAAAATGAAAATTATATAATTTTCCACTCAGTTTTTCCCATGATTCTAAATTAAAAATTACACCTTCTTTCGTGGGGTATTTTTGCTGTGTATTCGATTCTTTAAAATTTCTGATATGTAATCGCAAGTAAATCTGATTTTCTAATCTAACTTGAAAAAAAGTCTCCCAGTTTAAATTAAATTCCAATAACACTGGGTCAGGGGCATTTAAATTTCGAAAATGGGTTTCAAACCAATCATTTTCCGGTATTTCTGAATCACGTGGTTGCTTGGGGGTTGATTGTTCAGTGGAAATCACATCTAAATTCATTTTTTGTTTTTTCGAGGGGGAACTGTTTGTAATATGACGAAATGTTAAACTAATTCTCATGTTTTTTATGCTCGAGTCAGGTGGGATTCCATGCGTGAACAACTGATTTGTTGGGGCATGCATTAGGTAAAGGGAACCATGTTCCAAATTTATACACGTCATCGGTGATTTATTGCTTTTAAATTCGATTTTTCGCGTAGCTCCGAAACTTAAAACTGAAATTGGACAAGCACTATCTAATTCACGTTCATCGTCTTTATGATGTGAAATGTAACTGCTCCCATCGGGATATAAGTTCAAAAGTACATAGTTATACGTACAGCCAGACTGTTTTTCCACCAGATCTCGCAGCTGAAGGATAGGTGGTGTCCACGGGTTAGCACTAATGGTGGTTCCGCTGAAACTGTAACTCACATCTGGATCGCCATAGGCCAGGGCTTGTCTTTTAGGCATAATATTTCTTCCCCGAATTCGCAGCGTCGGTGTGAAAAAGGGTAAAATTTTAAGTTGTTCGAAGAACTCATCAGCCACATCTTTTTGAAGAAAGTCTGAAATATATTGCACGTTCAGTCCGTTTTCGGTGAAGTTAACAGCAGACATCGTTCAGGGTTAGTTAGTCGAAGCAAGATGGGTCAGCAAGTCACGAGAAGATGAGTCACAAAGATCAGCAAGGCACGTGAAGGTTACTCAGTCAAAACAAGATGAGTCAGCAAACGAATGTTCCAGATCAGGCTCCAAGGGACTGTCAGATAACAAGCATCAAGATGCAGCTAGGCAGCGAGCAAAATGTTAGCAATGAAGCAGATTTGTGGTTCTTATATAGTGAATGCTTATCACATATCAGATAAACGATATCACAATCTGATTACTGCTAGCGCCCTCTACGTTGAGCCGCCATTTTTTCTTCAGTTCTCGGTGTACTCTTGTTCGAAGCAGATGTGGGTAAGTAGTACTCTTTTATTTATATGTAAGTGTGAAGTATAGTTAAAAAAATAGACAAAAAATTTTTAAATATAATATTTTATTTATAAATTTTCCCATTGCATTACATAAGGATCCACTTTTATTTTTTTAGTGGGCATGAGTGATACATGTTTTTTGTTAGAAGATAAATGTCGATTTTTTATAAAACTTTCAGGTACATACATTTCACGAAGAGTTTTTAATAGTTCATTTTGAGCCTTTATTGGAGTTTTTTTATTCACAGAAAACAAAAGATGAAATAAATCAGCTATATTCGATTCTGGGATAGGTTTTCCTTCGAAACTAATTGTTAAATTTTTATCCCATTCGAATTTTCTTGGATGATTTTTTAAAAAGTCCAACAAGGATCGAGCTTGTCTTTTCATAGAAGGTGGTACCGAGGATAAAATCAGGGTCAGTTCATCAGGTTCACTTTTCGGTTCCTCTTCCGCTTCAGAAGTTTCTTTTTCCGTGGGTTTAGGTGGTTTAGACATCCAGGGCGTGTTAAATTCTTGCAAGTTCATTTTACGTTTCAGCAATTCAAAATACTGAATCACTTTTTCATGATCGGGAAGAGTGCTGTTTAATATTTTCGACATGGCAGTATCGAATTCGGACATTTGCTGTTTTGTTGGTACGTGCTTGGAAAGATTCTCTTCCGGCACCAACGCATATTTTTTAGCGAGCTCCATTAATGAGTCCGGTTAATACACTCAAGGCGGCTGGGATTAGAATATTTAAAAACCCACCTCGTTGAATAATAAGTTTTTTCTTGTGAAAAAGAGAACCCTTTTTCGTTCCGATTTTTCGTAAAGTAGTCTTATATTTACTTAAAGACTTTTTCTGTTTTGAAGATACAGGGATATTTCCTTTTAACAGATTCAAACTGCATTCACAGATGGCTTTTACAGAACGGGGTGGTAATTTTTTTAAAAGTTGATTACGTAATGCCGAAGGACACGTTTTAATCAATTCTAAATCACGAAGTTGTTTCTTCGTCAACGTCATAGCGACAACTGAATTAAAAACCAAATGTCTTTCTTTTTAAACCTTGTTTCGGGACATAAACGAACTGTGTTTGACCCGGTAAAATCTGTGTCCTTAAACGTAAACGTTCTTCAGTTTCGTTTCTTAAATCCACCAGTAAATAGGAGAAAGGTTTTTGGGTTGCATCTTCATACACTTCTTGAAAAAATTTACTTTTAGTCGGATACAATTGCCGCCCCAAATGAATAATTTGACTCATATCACGACGATTTTTAAACAAGATCAAATATTGACTGTTCAGGGAAACACCTCTCATTTCTTTGCCTTTATGAAATAGATTTTGCGTGATAAAAATCACACTTATGTTTAAATGGTGGCTACCTACTGTAAAAAGATAAGTCAAGCGATCATCACTTCCACATTGGATCATGAGATCGTCTAAAATAACGAGTGAATTCGTTCCTAAGTATTCAGTATAATTCGAAGGAAATCCCTCAACAAAGGTCACATCCGTCATTTCATCATACAGCTTTTGGTAGATACCATAAAACCAAACCACTTTGTCAGGGGGAGGATTAAACATTTGATTTCTGTCCTTCAGCAAATCTCGTAAAAACCAACTTTTACCCACTCTTGTGGGACCTGCGAGAAGCATTGTACAAGGATGTTGAAAGCGAGGAAACTCCATTTTGTAGGAGCAAACACAAGGAAAGTCACAATCGAAATAAACACAAACACCAAGAAATACAGTTTAAATATCGATTTATTGATAAAAATTCACAGACACACGAAATCGTTTAGCTACAAAATTATAGACTCGTTGGTCGTTACAAATATTTTCAGTTACAAAATGTGATAAAATATGTTTCAAAGTTTTGCCGCGGCATCGTGAATACAAGTAAAATATACAATATTGACCACATACGGCCGTCTTATTACTCTGTAAGGTGAGGGGGTTAAACACCACTCGAGAAAAATGAGATGAAAAGTTCGCAATAGATCCTTGAAAAAAGGCAGGCCCGTTTCCATATGAATCAAAGAATTCCACTTCATCAGGTGAGGGTAAAAAGAATGCCAGCCAGTGACTTCCGGGTTCCGTTGACTTGTCCACATTGCATACAAAACAGGCAGGATAGTGTAGGATTCTCCACGGAAGTTTGTCGCTAGGGAAAACATCTAAAAAATACTTTCGAGTTCTTGGATCTCCTGATAAAATCTTCTTGATTTGTAAAGAATCCATCTAGTTGGCAAAGTCACACAAAACGTGTCTTGATTTACTGATTTCCACAATATTTTCAAATTCCGCGTACACCAAAACTGAAATTGTGGTTTTTAAATCTTCAGCAAATTTAATCTCAATTCGTAAATTCCCCTGTTGTTGTAAATTTAGATGGGGACCGTCACACAAATCTGGACTCAGGTCGAAAGCGTATAAGGTGTGTCCCTCTGCATATTCCTCACGTGTCAAATAAATACCAGTGTCATGATTAAATCCCGAAAACAAACGATGATAAGCAGTTATGAAATTATTGTCTTCAAAATTCAATTCTAACCCTTTTGAAGGTATAGGTTGACCGTTCGCATAAACACTTAAAAAGTTGACTTTGTGATGATGAAAGTGAAAAGGGTTCAAATCATATTGTCCATTAATAGAAGCATTTTCTAACAATCCAATAATAATTCGTTTCGGTAAAGGTCCTAAAAATACATTGTCTTGCATAAAAGAACGACTTCCGGTAGATATCGAATAGGTCTTACACAATACACGATCGATGGGATATTTCGCAGAAGTTTTTTCTAAAGCCTTCGCATGACCAAGCAACACACCTGGGCTGACTTTCACTTTACGAACAAACAAGGAAGCGTGTTCTAAAATCACTTTAAAATCCGGATCAGGTTTTGTAGTATCTGAAGGTTTTGCTGCAATTAAGCAAAAGTTGGGTTTACTGCGAACCATTTTAATTTTCAAATCGACCATGTTTAACAACAGTCTATTTTGTTGAAAAATGTCACAATGTAAAGGACCTATCATGTCTAAGGTTTTACTATTTTTCGTCAGTTCATAACGTTTTTTCAATCCGGGGTTTTCATCAGATGTTGGGTCCGTGCATGTTAATTTCTTATCTTTATAGAAACATTCGCATTGCAGTAAACTCTTCTTGGCATCTTCTCCAAAATTCAAAAGTGTCTCGATGTAAGCTCGGTAGGGATAGGTGTTACTGGAAGAGGAAATGACTCTTTCATTCAGGCTCACATCAACTTGGGAAAACAAGGCTTGCAAAAATAAATTCACGGGTGCTACGTGATCATCATCCGTTAAAGCAGATCCATCCGATTTAGTGATTTTCACTTTCGTATACAAATACGACGAGGATAAATCAATATAGTCTTCACCATTACCCGAAATATTAAATTCCACAGGTACCCCATCATGAATATTAGCAAGGGGATGATATTCTACAAAATATCCTTTTTCGATGGCGGTTTGAGTTGGGGGAATTAAAAAGAGATCCAATTCCGTTTTTGCGCAAGCGGCAGAATCTTTATGAATTAGTCCGGACATCCTTAAGCGAAAATATCACTTGTTTTCACTTTCTTGACTTTACGACGACTGACGGTTTTTTTCGGAAGCTTTCTCTTTTTATGTCTGCGACCCGATCCAATCATGGACTTTACCTTGGTGGCTGCTTTATCCGTTAAAGTCTGACCGGCTTCTTTCAACCTCCGCTTGGCGGCTACTTTGACATTCTCACCACGTGACACGTCATTCAACAAATCGAGTCCAGAAGAAAACAGTTGCTTGCCTACGGTTTTGGCTCCCGATTTAAAAAGAGGTACTGCAGCACGAAACAAAGAGCGAAACACTCCACCAAACCCATATCCTTTTTGTAAAGTAGTACCATGATAATAGTTCAAACCACTACCTGACTGATGGGTATAATAATTCTCGAAGGATTTTGCACAACACTGGTAAGGCACAAACATTATGAGAGATACTTTTGACGAAAATGAAGTTTCACGATCAACTTCCCACGTTCGAATGACATTAATCGACCTGTATGGGTTCTTATAACTGTTTCAATTGTCTGAAAATTCTTTCGAGTCACAGGAATATAGTGCGGTCTGTCAAACACTTCGTGAATCATCTCCCCATCTTGTCCTTTCACGGGGATCACTCTAAGCAACGGTGCAACAGTATCCCCTACGATCTGCGGTTCAACGAGGTCACTATAGATATACATCAATTTAAAATCAGCATGGGGGTCGGCTGCGAAGGGGCTATCAAAATACATTGAAGAACCTGCGAAGGGTTCACCTACATTACCAGGTGGAAACCCTAAACTTTCTGCTAATCCTGGATCAAACTTGATTCTCGCATTTTTTCTCAAAGTCACTCTCACTTTCTTTGAGTTTTTATTAAAGTTGAAAGAAATTTTATTATAAAATTTTTGATAGTTGAGTATTTTAATAATATCGTTGGGGGATTCATAAAATCCGGGAGGGATTCTTGCCTTTTTCACTTCAAATGCTCCTATTTCAAATTCGCTTTCATTTCTAGGTCTTCCGTTCGTCCATTCGATATTTTCTCCCAAAACATATTCAAATCCATTAGTAAATTCGGTTATATTATTCCATAAGTGTGGGTAAATCAGTTCTGTCAAACCCACTTCCCACTCTCCTTTCAAATCTAAGGCGGAAGGTAATCTTGTCACAAAATGAGAAATTTTATTCTCTGGAAAATAATTCAGCGAACTGTCTGAAGGTAACGTCACGTAGAAAGACATGTTTCACAATGAGAACGGAAGGTCAAAAACAGAGGGTTTTATAACGAAAATAAATTAGATGAAGGTATCCACTGATTAAATTTATCGGGGTAACCTTTAAATTTCACTTTATATTCTACACGACCTTTTCGTGTGCGTTTTTCTAAAATCTTTTCGATAGTGTAATCCTCTTTCGGTTGAACTCTTTGAAGTTCTTGCGGGTAAAAGGTTCCTTGAATGGGTTCGTCCATCAAATCTTTAATTCGATACACAGGGGGGTCTCTCGCGACACATTCCGTTATCACAAACAATTCTTCGGTCCAGTTCGTTTCATAACCTTTTTCAAAAGTTAATTTTTGTTTCGAAACACGTACGATTTCACCCACTTTAAATACACACGGTTTTCTTTCCACATCTTGCATTTTTCCATACAAAGTAAACCACACATCGCTTTCATTCTCAGGTGTTACTTCCACGGGGGCTCTCTTAATGCTGGAATGATACGTATGATTGTAACTCTGCAACAAGGAATCTAACACATCGATAAAATTATATGTGTGATTATGCGTGAAATATTTCCACATTTTAGTTTTCAAGGTACGATTAAAACGTTCTACCACAGAAGCTTTCGTGTTATTATACGTAGTAAAAAATCGCACACCTTGTTGTTTTAAAAACGTTTGGAAAACTCGGTTCTTGAATTCTTTACCAGCGTCAGACTGAAGAGACTTGGGCTTACGCGTTGCAAAAATGCTTTGAAAGGCTTTCATAATATCCTCACCACGTTTCGTTTTTAACGGAATCGCCCACGCATATTTAGAAAGAATGTCTATACAGGTGAGAATGTAGCGATATCCTCGATTGTGCTTTTGCAGACTGATCATATCCACTAAATCGGTTTGCCATTGTTGATCGATCGAATACACGATCACACGATTGGTCGGAAACTTTCTCCGCACAGGTTTGTGTAGTGTATACGAGTCGACTCCGCTTAACCATTTCTGAATCGTCTTCTTGGACACTTTTCCTTTCGCAGCAGAATATAAAACATTTATACCACCGAAACTTCCCGCGTGACTCGTATTCTGATAAATCTCCTTCATTACAGCAAGAAATTTTATTACGTGAAATATTAATATTCAGTCGCATCATATCGAAAAAGATAAATTTCCGGTTTCATTTAAATTCAGTATAAAATCAACCTTAAACTTTTCATTTCCGGTGAATACATATATCAACGAAAATATAATACACACCGTTATGTACAGACACACCACACTCAACACTTCATCTCTCGAAGTCATTCTTAAAAATGACACCTCTCACACATCACTACTCTCTTTAAACATTTAAAATCTTAACATACAGACATAGTTTCTTGGCTCGATTAGTTAAGTCCTCAACATATCATCGAGCCAAGAGACTATTTTACAAGTTCGAACCTCTTTCAAAACTTTAAAAAAAAAAAAATTACTATTTTCGTAAATATTATTCTAATGGTTCCAATTCCCACCGATACAGGGCGCCACTGCATTTTTTTCATTTCGTATTCAAATATCTTTCCTACTCTAAGTTGATTCCAATCTCTACTTAAATTTAAACTCCTAAAAAATTTTTAAGCCCCCCTCAATTTTAAGCCCCTCCTAAAAAATAAGCCCTCCCCTCTCTCTCTCTCTAAAAATCCCATCATACTCTAACAGACTCCAAACATCCACCCCTCTACTATAGTATAATCTCCTACGTTTCAAACCCTAAAAAAATTTAAGCCCCCTCAATTTTAAGCCCTCCCCATCATCCTACTATAGTATGATACACTCTCCATCAGATAAGCTTCTCAATCAGGTGGTGGTGATCCTCTCTCCCTCTTATAGGTGGTGGTGGGCCTCTTCCTCCTCCTCCTCCCACCTCACCCACCTCGCTGGGGTTGAACTCCCATTCTTTCCCTACTCCCCTCTTGTCATTCATTCAAAAAAAAAAAAAAAAAAATAGCGCCCTTCTTGCCCCACATTTGAAAAAACGCAGTCCTCCAGCGAAGATCCGATCGCGCTTTAGCGCGTAAATGACGCAAAAAATCGGAACGCAAAAAATAGCCTCATACGCGTCCTGTGGGACGGGTAATTTCGTCAAAAAATCGCTAAAAAACGACAAGTTTCGTTAAAAATCGCAAAATGACGACTAATTTCCGGCGAGATTCGCAAAAAATGGCTAATTTCGTCATAAAATTTCACAAAACAGCAGATTTCCTCAAAAGATCGTGGAAAAACGACAAATTTTTTCCAAAAATCGCGATAAAATGGCAGATTTCGTCAAATGATTTGCAAAAAAGAAGGCAAATTTCGTCCAAAAATCGCAATAAAACGGAAAATTCTGTGAAAATTTCCGTTTTTTCACGATATTTGTCGTTTTTTCGCAATTTTTTAGCATAATATGCCGTTTTTGCGGTCTTTTAACAAAAACTGGTGTTTTTGCGATCTTTTAATAAATGTTTCCGTTTTTTCGCGATTTTTTCCCGAAATTTGGCGATTTTTCGCGATTTTTTTGGCAAAATATGCCGTTATTTCCGATCTTCTAACATAATCTGCTGTTTTTTGCGATCTTTTAACAAAATTGGTCGTTTTTTCGTGATCTTTTAACAATATTTGCCGTTTTTTCGCGATCTTTTAACAAAATTTACCTTTTTTTTCCTTTTTTCAATTTTTAGATGAAATTTCTGTTTTTTCATGACTTTTTGAACCTCTAGATTCTAGATTCAACTCTATAAAGGTGTCCTTAAAAAGGAAAAAGTGCCCTTTTCAGAACAGTAGCACCCTGCCCTTTTTTAAACCTGGGGGAAACTCTGCATAACTTCATATACTTTTGGCCGGTACAATATTGAAAATGGCACAAAAATCGCGATTGCAGCGCCCCCTTTCGGCGGATTTTTTTCAAAGTCAGGGTGGACCAACTAGTCATAGTCATACATGTACACAAAAAATTGGTTCAATTCGATGCATAACTTCATATACTTTTGGCCGGTAAAATATTAAAAATGGCACAGAAATCGCGATTGCAGCGGAATATTTCAAAACTGAAGGAGGAACTGCTTGCCATAGCCAGAAACATTCACAAAAAATTTGGCTCATTTCTATGCATAACTTCATACATTTTTGATGGTAGAATGGCGACATACACACACACAGACACACGGACAGACAGACATTTTGTAAAAATAGGTTTTTTGGAATCTCTGACCCCTAAAACGTGTAAATCCGTCAAAAAAAATGTCGATTACTTGCTGTATAGAAAAGCCAGAAGAGGACCTTTACCCTTCCTTGGATGAAATTTAACTAAGTTTGATTTATTTCTAATGATTTTGAAACAAAAAATAATAAAATTTATTTTCTTCGAGTGATTAAAAAAAATCCTAAAATTTTTTCGGCAAAAACACGTGTGCAGCATTTTTTCTATTTTTCTTTCTATCTTTATTTATTTATTTTAACATTGATGTGCTTAAAAATTATTTTACATGGGCGTTGGCAATTAAAAGATCTATGATTCAAAGATCTTATGATACACAGGCTAATCTGACATAAAATTATCTGTTCATATCTTCATACATTTTTTGGTAGTACAATGACAACACAAGGACAAACGGACTGACAGACATAGATATTTTGTATAAACATATATAGTTTTGTTTTTGTTTTTTAAATCTCCAAAGCGAGTAAATCTGTCAAAAACTGGAAGTCGAAAAAATTTTTGCTTGCAATACTTTTTTCCATTGAAGATAGAATAAAGTAAAGATGGGAAAAAGGTCATAAATTTATTGTTAAAGGGGCTTTACTCCCCTGAATCCCCGTTTAGAATAAATTTAGAAATTAGGTATAATAACTCATTACCTAATACTGTAAATATCGAAATACGTCTTTTACAATGAGATGCAGTCCGAAGTCTACGGAAAGAGTTTTTAAAAATTGTCTCTTTTAATTAAAAGTATTATTTAAAAGTTAAGAATCCTCATTTGGGAAGATTTTGAATTATTGTTACTCACAAAACGAAAAAGTTCGCCGTGGTACATTTCCAACAGTTACTGTGTAGTAAATACATCATGACACATGAAAACGAACATAATGAAAAAACAAGAACAAAAAATCATACGATCAGCACAGATTATGGAACACTTTCCAATACATTCAGAGCACCATAATAAAACTTCGCAATTTACATTACTGATCTCTGAAGGAAAAATTTGGAAAACGCTTTGGAAAACCAGATTTCATCTACTGACATGAATAGCCCGCATGAATAGCATGAATAACACGTTGAGTTCCACGGTGACTGAAACTGAAGCTAAAAAAATTTATATTGTTTTAAGTAACTATTAAGAAAGTATAATTCTGTAGTAAATAAAAGTTAAGTAAATTTAGTAATTACTAAAGACAATATAATTTATTTTAGCGTTATATCATATTTTAGACTGTCAATCACCGGTGAACGATGCGACCTAAACAAAAATTTCAGTATCAGTCATCAGCGACTGAAGTAGAACTCAACATGTTAAATAAGTTCTTTTGTGTAACCCTGTATATGATGTACAGATAATGTATGCATATTACATAGTATGCTAAAAATTGATTTCGTTAAACGCATAGCACAGTTGAAAATTTAACTCGTCAATTTCCGCCAATAAATGGATATTGTTGAAAGTTTTTGTGTGATCTTGTAATATAATCTATAGAATTTATGCACACCAAGTAATATTTGAAAAATAGATAAATTTAAAAACGCAAACCACAACTGTAAACACACTCCCAGCAATTATTGTTCATAGACTCCAGTAGTTCACTTATTGCTCATTTTCTTCTATAATCAAATTCTTTTGTGCGTCCATGTGAATGAATGATAAGTTCTATACACACCATATTCTATAGTAGCAACTTTGTAGTACACCTCAGTGTTGTATATCAATTTCGATATGTTTTAAATACAGTAATATCATTTAAATTCGCAGTAAAGGATTTTTCCCCATAGACCGTAATGTAATAGAATTCTTTCGAGTGGCCTTGTAAATGAACCGAAAATGCTACACACTGCATTTTCAATTTAGAACATGTCATAGTAAACTCCCAATGACATACTTCAATTTCGCAATAGGATTATATTACGCGAGTTAGAGTACGGACACTCAAACCGAATTCATAAACATTTTTTTCAACTATGTTGGAAAGGGTTTAAAAAATGCATAATAAATTTAAGCAGTTGTGTGTTAAGAGGTTTCTTGTAAAAGCGCCTTCTTTAATATTCAGAGAAGGAAAAAAAGAGAGGGATAAAGAGCGTAGCAGTAACATTACGTACTACTTTGCTGCTATTGCTCTTAAATTTTTCTTTCGTATATATTTTGTATTGTAACAGAAGCTGCTATTGTGGAGTTTTGGAATCATGAAATTCTAATAACTGCATACTTTTCTTTCTTTGAGTTTTTAAATGTCATAATTTTATCTTAATACAGGGGACTTTGTATACATCGTATCAGTTAAATGCTGTGGGAGGGTTTTTAACCTCGAAACTCCCACTTCACTGTAAAAAAAAAAGGGGGGTCGATCTACTAAAAAAACTTTAGTGATCCTTGTAATTACTATAAAATTTTTAGTAATCTTCGTCGGTTACAAAAAAATTTGTAAGAATTACTAGAAAAAAGTTAGCAACGAATAGAGTTAATAGTTTTATATTTTTACTAGCTCTTACTAAAACTCAATTGGTGTGGCCTTGGTAGCATAGTGGTTATAGTAACGGACTCCAGGCTATAAGGTCCCGGGTTCGAAACTTGCCACCGCCAAATACGCCCCCGAATGTATGTAGTGTTTCGTTAATAAAGGGATTATGAAAATCCTGTCGGAGCAGGTAGGAATGTTTGGTGCTGCCATCTATTGCGGTTTTGCCGAAAGTCTTCCGCTTCAGAAGTCTGGATACAACTCGAAGGAAGCCCCTGCCCTTCAGGCGCACGTAATGGTTATTAAAAATTATTTTGGAGCTATTACTAAAATTTGCTTGGTGGCTCATACTAAAAATTTTTAAGTTAGTTATACAAAAAATTCTTTTGTTCAGTTTACAAAAAAAATGCTTGTTTCACTTGCAAAAAAAAAAAAAAAAAAAAAAAAAAAGTTTGTAATGGTTACTAAAAAATTCTGTGGAATACAAATTTACTAAGAAATTTTTAGTAACCGCTTGAATTTTTTTTTTTTACAGTGTTTGCTGCACCAATGTGTTGAAAATTTTCCACTACCAGAAATTTCAAATGTTACTTTATTTATTTATTTATTTTTAAATTCGTAAAATTTAAACTGTGAGTAAAAGAAAAAGAAGAAGAAAAAGTCGCACTACGGCAGCAACAGTTTCATGTTTTCTGGTGGCGAAGACTGTTTTTTTCTGTCATTATACTAGGTAATAAGTAACCTAATTTAAAATTTTCCATAGTAAAACAAGGTATTTGATGATTGGAAGAAAGAAAACCCGCATTGGTGAAGAGTTATTACTGTTATTACTATTTATATTGCAGTACTATATACTTTATTATTTTTTAATTTGATTTTCTGTCAGCAAAAGTTATTTATTTTTAAATCGAAACAAAAACAGATATTTGACTTTGTAATTATGAACATCATTTATCTTGCTTTGTTTTTTATTTCCATACAGCAAAAGTTCCAGAAGAAATTTGTTCTCCCGCCACTTTCCAGCAAAGATTATATAAGTTTGACTGGGTGTTCTTAAATCAAAAAAAGGTAACTTTGTGACATAAGTTTTAATTTATTTTTGTTCGGAAAAGCATGAAACTGGCAGGTGTTATTATTCAGAAACTATATAATTGTACTCAGTTTTCTGTTTTTTTTTACAAACACAATGGATCCTTCATAACAAACCCTCAAAATTGACGTTTACGAACACATTTTTCAACGAAAGCAGAAAAACCGGTCGAAAAGCAAGAGAAAAACGGGTGATCACGTGATCTAAATAGCTTAGAATTGGATAGATAATTTAACTATCATAAAATGGAAAACTAAGAATTAACTAAGAATAAACTAAGAACTATTCGAAATCGCTTCCATAGTCAGGCCTTTTAATTTCACTTGTGTCTGTTAAAAAATGAATTTATTAATGCGTCAAAACATTTTGCGCTTGTTGAGCGGAGCAGTTAAGAACTCCCTTAAGGGTGTATTCGAAAAAACGCTTTTCCACCTTCAACAGCTCGACATTTTCTGATACAATTTCAGACACATTTTTAAAAGTAGAAACATGAAAATTGCTGAGGGAATTTTTGAAGAGACGTACAACTGTTGTCGTGTGATGTCATTTTACGCTCAAGTCATTAAAATTTGATTTATAAACAATTATCTTCTCAGTACGACCCTTTTGTACGTTCCCAGATCTCCCGCTTAGAAAAAATCGGTTCAAAATTCCGTTTTTGATTGCATTTTTTGCAATATTTTCTGCATTTATCAAAGAATCGACAATCACGGCACCTTGTGTACTTTCTAAATAAGACAATTTGCCAGCTTGATGCATATGGGAGAAAAACTGAAAAAAATAAACCAGAAAATACGCAGTTTGAATCGAAATACACCCTTAAACATTTGAGAGTGCAGTTTATAAAAACTCGGAGGAATATTTCAAGTTATTTTCATGCATAGAATAAGGAAAAGAACTTTTCTTCTTACTTTTATTAAATTGGTCAGTTTTATTCTTTTGTACTTTTTAGTTTTCTTATTATAATGAATAATACTTTAGGTAATGAAAGATTTGATTAGTGAATATTTTTGCAAGAAAAGGTTTTGTCTGTTATATTGCGACTAATGAATATTTTTTGGGTGTGTGCAATTCAGCCTTGGTGAATTTTACTTGGTCATGAAATGATGTTTCAGTCAATGAATGTGACTCCTGAACGAGATATCTCCGTTAGTATACAGACATCACTGTATTGAGATTTTTTTTGTTTGATTTTATTTTGAAACTTTTATGAAAATGGTATCTATTTCCCATGTTTATGTATACACAATGCACTCTTCCTTTGATCAAATGTTTGCAGCTGGATATTCAGTCTGAATATGTTTCAATGCAATTTTCTCGCAAAAAGCATTACCATTTTTCACCTTTGCTTGTTCACAAAAGCAAGCAATGTCCAGAGCTTGATGAACGATTCTCGATTTTAGGAACGGTGAATACGAAAATTATTCCCTGGCAACGATCTTCCCTTTGTGAATCTGAATATCAGAAATATCGCCAAAATATGTAGAACAATGCTATCGAGATGTGATGAAAGATAGCAGATCAGATTCAGCAGATCTCTGACGATGAAATGAATTTTACCAGGAATGAATTTGTCTATCGGGGAAAAGAGCTGGAAGGTGCTGACAATAGGTCTGCAACTGCAATCGTATCCGACAGAATTGTGTTTGCAAGGATAACAGGTTACAATAGGAAAAGCGGATATATTGTTCCATTTCTGTAGTTTCCATTGAGGAAAACCATTAGGCTACTTCCGTTAGGCCCAAACTGAAAGATTCGGAGGTGTCGATTATTCATTATTTTCCACCAATGAAATTATTTTGCTTTTGTTTGGTTCAGTGCAAATTCAGTTGTAAATTCAAATAATGAAGAGGGACTAGATAATAGAAAGATTGGGTTTTAATGTATAGTTTAAATGATGAGCTTTCTGTAAATAAATTACATGTGAGTTTACCTTTAGGAGAATATTTTTCTACGTGAAATTAATTAACACTTTTATATTCTAAAAGTGTGAAAACCGTTTACTCTTTGTAATAAATACACTTCAAATTTTAGTTCTGGGTAATGGTTACGATAATTTTACAAATGAGTTAATCTATACATATAATAAAACAGTAGGACCCGGTGTGTCTGTACATTGAAGATAATTGACAAAAATGGAGTCAGGGCGATAAAAGAAAACCAATGAAACACAAAAAAAAATTTTTTGAATTTTTTGTCTGTCTGTCTGTCTGTCTGTCTGTCTGTTTGTTCGAGGTTATCTTCGTAACTACTGAATGGATTTTTATGCGGTTTTCACTAATGAAGAATGCACACTCTCGGGCAGTGTATAGGCTTTGTTTCATCAAAATCGGACAACAGACAAAAAAGTAACAAAAAGAAACAAAAGAAACTATTAGGTGCGCTGCTCACGTTTTTTAGTACATAACGTTTTTTAGTACATATAAAATCCAATAGATGTCACTGTGCGATTTTAAAACGCGCTATCGTTATGTTTTCGCCAGTCTACTTAAGTATGAGAAAGTTTCAAGCTGGCTGTCGTTCCATGTGGTTTAGTCGGTAGAACGTCAGTGCGCCATACTGATGGCCCGGGTTCGATTCCCAGCATGGAATTTTTTTTCACTATGTTGGCATTAACGCCTATAAGCAATTAAAAGAATTTGAAATATTGTATTCAAGGCGAATTTTCTCTCTGGGAAAATTTCCTTGCATTAATATGTCAGTGTAATTTTTTTTTCGATTTAATTTTTTTTTTTCGAAACTTTGTTTTTCTTAAAAAATTACAGTAAATATTTGATATTTCCCAACGTTTTTTGAATGATCGACTTGCTTTTTTTTTTTTTTTTAATGTATGTCTGAACCTTATCTAACTACTTCTTCAAGATTTCTTTAGATAAACCGACCAGCGTAGCGGGCGAAGGCCGCTAGTGTATAATAAAACTAACTTGCCTGGCATTGTACAGTTTTTAAAAATAAGGTCGCCATCTAAGATATATAAAAAGTTCTTAAATTTCCTTCTTTATAACGCGAAACTTTCTGATACATTTTCGGACTCATTTATAAACGTTAAGTCAAAAAATTGGCTTGTCTGATTATTGAAGCAAATTAAAATCGAATAGCGTTTTCCTTTTTTTTTGTCCAGTTATAGGCATTTTTTGTCATGTGATGAAAAGTTTTCCTTATTTCTCGGGCTGTCGTGTACGGGTTTCTGTTAAAAATGTCTACTTTGATAGCATTTTCTGAAATACCTTCTGTTTCTAGCCCCCGAAAAAAACATTAGATTGATTACTTATATATATATATATATATATAAACAGCTATAAATTTCATGTGTTTATGAACAATAATGGATTGAGAAATACCACTTTAAACCATTGTAATAATAACCTGCCAAATAATATTTATGATTTTCTCACAAATATTTTATTTGTCCTGGAAGCATCACTTGTGATACTCCACTTTTTGATATTCTGGTTGAAACTAAACATATTTGATTTTATTAATTTATCCTCGATCATTTATGTTATAACAAACCGCCAAATATTTTTTTTAAATCGCTCTTATAACGAACCTCTTTCTGTTACGTCTCAAAAGCTCGGATATGGCTACCACACAAAAAATAATTTACGGGTGATCTGGGTTGAGTGGTGTGCAACCTCTGAGGGAAAAGAAACTCTCGGAAAACTTATTCTGATCTAATATCAGAACTTCATTCTTCGTCTTCGTTTAACCAGATGGGAGAAACTGCATTTTTGTGATTTGCGCCTACATCCATACTACATCTATGTAATGTATATGCGGACTTCTCTTTTAGAATTGAACTTTAGACTTTATTATTTTCTTATTCAGAACTGTTTCTATTGTACAACAGCAACAGCAATGTCAGTAATCCCGCTCGAGAACAATTATTTTTATTTTCCCTGAGCAATTGTTCTTTTTCTTTTAAGGTTGTTCTCAACTGCTCCGCTCAACAAGCGTAAAACGTTTTGATACATTTTTGAATTTCATTTTCTAACAGAAAGATATAAAATTGGAAGTCCTGATTATGGAAGCAATTTCGAATCGAACTTAAGTTTTCTAATTTATGATAATTAAATTACTGATTGAGTTATAAGCTATTTCGATCACGTGATCGCCCGTTTTCTCCTGCTTTTCGACCGGTTTTTCTGCTTTCGTCGGGAAAAGTGTTCAAAAACGTCAACTTTGAAGGCTTGTTTTAAACGATCTATTGCGTTGAAAAAAAAAAATGAATGCAATTAGACAGTTTCTAAATAACAACACCTGCTAATTTCATGCATTTCCGAACAAAAAAAAAAAAAAAAAAACTTATGTCACAAAGTTTCCGTTTTTGATTAAAGAACACCCTTAAAATAGTTAATCAAGAAAAATAAATAAATTAAAGATTATATTAAGCCGCCTATGACAAGAAACATGGCAGCAGCATTATTAATAATAATAATCATATGCTTTTTTTTTATTCCAATTAGTTGACTAAAATTCAGTGTTCTCGATTATGTTCATCGCATAACGATGAATGGATTGGGGGTTTACCTGCGCTACTGAACACGGGTAAGAGATATCTTTCTCCGTTTATTTTTACTTCATTTAAATTTAGAAATTGAGAGAAGAAACATTACGCATACTCAAACAATATAAATATATTTTGCTAATAATCTAAAAATTCTTATTTTCCTTTCTTGTCAAAACAGTTATGAAATTATTTTCATCCCCACACAATTCCTAGGAGAAAAAAAATTATGCTTATTAAATCTGTGTGAGCTGTTCAATTTATCATTCAAAATTCAGGCAATGGTGTCTATGAGGATAAATAATAAAACGTAAAAATTCTCGCCAAAACCTTCGGTCAATCAGTTTACCAGTCTAAACAATAAAAATAATATTAGAAAAGCATTGGATTGCACCGCACTATCATTAAAAAATATGCTATATATCTCTATTCAAAACTTGAAATTTTGTGGGAAAAAAAATCAATCTTCAATCATTAAAATCCAACGTTTGAACACACAATAATTAAAAACACTTAACAGTCGTATACGTTTCACGGTACTGGGACTCGCTTCCTCAGTGTTCAAGCGGTAAAATGTTTAAAATTTAAACTCCCTCAACTGTCAGCAAGTCAGAAACCTAAATGATTGCAAACACAGAACCAAAATACCATCAAGTTCTATGTTTGCAATCATTTGGATTTCTGACTTGCTGACAATTGGGGGGGGGGGGGTGATTTTAAACGTTTTACCGCTTGAACATTGAGGAAGCGAGTCCCAGCACTCGCGAAACGTATACGTCTGTTAAGTGTTTTTAATTATTGTGTGTTCAAACGTTAGATTTTAAGGATTGATTTTTTCACGCAAGATTTTTATTGAATTTAATCTTTTAATAAATTTTTAGAAAGCAGATTAAAACACTAACAGTTAACACCAATTAAAAGTAAATACATGGACAGGTTTCAAAGAATAAGAAAATTGTGAAGATATAATCAAAAACGATATTTCTGAAAGCATAAGCATAAAAAATAGAGAATTTTAAAAAATCGACTTAAAAAGTAGGTAATTAAGAAATATCTTTATACATATCAAATTGCTACGAGGCAAAAGCACAAGTAATTATGAATGTTTGCTTTTTTATCTCTATTTCACTATGATTTGTAAAATTCATTCTGAAAATCCAATTCTTATTATAGGTATCTTATGTATTATTTAATTAATATATAATCGGTCAGCTATATGTTTAACATTAGCAAATTATTAATTTTTATACACAAAGTTTACTGCTGCATTGCGCATTTTCATAGTGTATTATTTGGATTTCTACTTTGTAATCATTTCATACATTTCTTTAAGAATTTCCATTTGATTACTACATGTTTTTCATCTCTCCGATTTATTATGGTTGCTATTATATTACTGTCAGTTTGATTTTAATTATTCTTTTAGTTTATAAATATATTTAATTATTTAGTAATGTGTCTATTTAGCATAACCCTTGATAACGAGCTAATTACCACATTTCCAATTTTGTTCCAATTCTTGCCAACTCCTTTGTTTGATGTAATTTGTTATTTAATGAGTTATTCCATATTTAACCGACTTCTAAAAGGAGAGGAGGTTATCAATTCGACGCGTATGAATTTTTTTTTATGTATGTTCACAGATTACTCCGAAACCATGCAACCGATTAACTTGGTTTTGGTGTTAAATGAAAGACGATGCTCTCGAATTTGTACCACTTCAGTTTCATTGAAATTGGTTCAGTAATTTTTTAGTAATTAGGCAAAAACTAATAAAATTAGTGATTTTTCGCTAATTAAAAGTGTTGAATACGTTCGCTGAATGGACTGTAGACAGCATGGACGAGCGGTCTAAGGCGCTAGATTGAAGTTCTGTTTTGCGAAAGAGAACTTGGGTTCGACCCCCGCTCCTGACATTATTTACCTCTATGTAAAATTTACAATTTTTTTCCGTATTATAATTTTTATTTTTAATCGGCTTCAGAAAAGGAAGAGGAAGTTATCAATTCGACGCGTATGTATTTTTTTTTCTATGTATGTTCACCAATTACTCTGAAACTATCCAACCGATTAATTTGGTTTTTGTATTTAATAAAAGAGGCTACTCTCCAACTGGTACCACTTCCATTTCATTGAAATTGGTTCAGTCCTTTTTTAGTAATTAGGCAAAATTTAACAAAATTTGTGATTTCTCGCAAATTAAAAGTAACATGGACTTTGAATAAGCTCGCCGGCTGTGGCGTTATCAGGGTAGCCGAGCGGTCTAAGGCGCCAGACTTAACCCTTTCCGGCGCGGAGTAAATTTAATTGAAATAATTAGCTGCTACCAGAATTTATAAACGAGTTTTTTAGAGAATACGAACTTGCTTATTTTCAGGCATTTTATCAAAGGAAAATTTTAATTAAATATTCTTGGTGGCAGTAAAATTAAAATTAGGTGTCCTTTTATAGGGACACCGCGCCGGAAAGGGTTAAGCACTTATCCTCGGAAGAAAGCAAGGGTTCAAACCCCACTCCTGACATAACTTGCATCCATGTATAATTTATAATATTTTTTCCGTATTATAATATTTATTATTAACTGACTTCAGTAAAAGAAGAGGAACTTATCAATTCGAAACGTATGTATTTTTTTCTATGTATGTTCACCGATTACTCCGAAACTATCCAACCGATTAATTTTGTTTTGTGTTAAATAAAAGAGGCTACTCTCGAATTGGTACCACTTTCATTTCATGGAAATTGGTTCAGTACTTTTTTAGTAATTAGGCAAAATTTAATAAAATTGGTGATTTTTCGCAAATTAAAAATAACATGGACTTTGAATAAACTCGCCGATTGGACCGCAGTCAGGATGACCCAGCGGTTTAAGGAGCCAGATTTAAGCTCTGATGCTGGAAAGAGAGCGTGCCTTCGAACCCTATTTCTGACAAAATTTACATCCATGTATAATTTACAATATTTTTTTACGTATTATAATTTTTATTAACTGACTTCAAAAAATCGTTAACTTTTAACTAAAAAGGGAAAAATAAACTTTTCTACCAAAAATTGAACCAACTTCAAAAACTATTGCAAAGTGAAAAATAATTTTTTTACATAATAGTAATAAGAAATTAAATTAAGAGCATAGTATTTACCATGCGTATTATTATATTTATGTACATTAATTTGATTTTTTGGAGTCGGTGCCAGCCAAGCCAATTTCAAAATTAAAATTAAATATCCAATTCAATTCCTAAAAAAATAAAGGCTTGGCTGGCACCGACTCCAAAAAATCAAATTAATGTACATAAATATAATAATTAATAATTAGTAAATATTGCAACTCTTTTTAATAAGCTTTTAAAATCAATAATTGATAATGAGACAGTATGGATAATCACAAACTAAACTTAAAACCTTTAACTAAAAAATGGCTTTTTATATTTTGATTTATTTACTTATATATTTCATATTTATGTTTATTTTATGTTTATTTTTTTAATCTGTACAGATTATGTATAATAAAGATAAAAGTTTGTGTGAGTGTGTGTGGTACACTATAAAAAATATCCGTCAATATACAGACATTTTCCGGAATTCTTTCATTTTTCTAAGAAAACAGTACAATTTCCGTGATTGACATTTTGCTATTATAAACCCGTATAAATCCAATAAGTTTTCCCTAAATTTTATGGTATATATTTTATTATTGCTTACAAAAAGTAGTTATTCTGTAAATGATGTTTAGAAATAACTGTTATGTTTGAAAAGCAAAGTAATTAATTGTTGTATACAGTGATATTATTTTCAACGAAACCTTAATTTGGCTAAATAGGGCTCTATATTGAAAATATATCCAGTTATTTCCCAAATGGTAAGATAGTGTTGGTCTAATATGGATTTTCAAGTAATGTTAAATAAAATGATGTTAAATAATACGATAAATGTTAAGGCACGATCTATGAATTTACATTTAAACAGCTTACTACAATATTTTCTTTCTGTGAATATATGCTGTGAATTGTTAAAGATACCGTATGGAGCTACTTTAACCACACGCTTTAATAAACGACTAGCAAAGCAATTCCGTATTCATCTGAATCACCAACAGTAGATTTAATCTCTCCCTATTATCCAACTACCGTATGAAATGATACGCTTGATGAGCGAAACCTCAAGGGACAATCAAACCACAAACACCATCCGCGGAGGGGAAGGATTCCACTCCTCCCTGACATCACCTGCTACGCCGATGAAAAAGATGCTCTGGCCAGCTCCGGCTGTTGAAAGTTGCAACTTCATCAGTAGTAGGAAAAGGAGAGTTTAAGCTCAGCCGCAGGGACCAGGGACCGTCCCGCCTGCTCCCGTCCCTGCTCAGTCGCTGGGATGAAGGGATCGTCCCTGCTCCCACCGTGCCACCGCCGCCCTCCTGCGCCCCCTAGTGGAAAAAAGGAACATTCTATTCTAACAGGATAGGTGAACAACCTTCCCTAATTAAAAATATTATCAATCACATCTCAACATTGAATCATACTATAAGATGAAGATTAAATTTGTATTTGAATTTTAAACAACCGTAATTTTAATGAGTATTATTAATTAAGCGAAACAATTAAAATCTCAGTTTTTAGCCATTTTATTTAGATTTCTTCAACTACATGATGAGATTATCAATTTAACACAAGAAAGTTAAACATATATTTGAATTTTGCTTGATAGACATCTTAATGAGTATCGTTAATTAAGTAAAAACAATAGAAAATATCCAGTTTTATAGAAAAAAGACTGATTTCTTACGATTTTTATCAACTATATGATCAACGTAACGACTTAAAAGTTGAAAGTTAAAGGTACATCCTAGTTTTTCAACAGCTATAATCTTAATGAGTTTCGTTAATTAAGTAAAAAACAATGGAAAATATCAAGTTTTATAGAAAAAGACTGATTTCTTACGATTTTTTCAACTCAAACTTCAGAATATCAATTTGATAGAAGGAAATTTAAGCATGCATTCCAGTTTTGGACAACCATTTCCTTCATGAACATTAATAATTAAGCAAAAACAACGGAAAATATTAAATTTTTAACTGATTTCTTCATATTTTTTTATTTATTTATTTATTTATTTATTTTTTATATATATAAAATCAGAATACACAACTTAAAATAGAAATTTAATCATATTTTTTAGTTTTTGAACAGTCGTTACCTCAAAGAATTTCAATAATTGAACAATTAACAAAGGAAACTAATGATTTTTTAACGAAAAAAGACGAATTAAACGAATTTGATTAACTTTTACTCTAATTGGAAATTTCATCGTACTTTATATATATCAACTAAGTAGAATTTTAATGCATAAACGAATAATTTAAAGAAATCCCCAACACACAAATGTGAACCTGCAGAGCATTTCTTATTACGTCATATCTAAACTAAAACTTTTTTCTGCAATCCCTCCATGCATGCATTCCAGGTAGGGGAACATAACAAAGAATTTTGACGTCACAACTTACAAAGGAATACAACAAAATGTTTACGATCACATAGAGAGAAAAAAAGAAGAGATTTAAGTTATTTATCCATTCTAGTTTTATAACAGTTACTACAACATCTCCAAATTAAAATTTGGAAGTCATAATGAGTATAATTAATTAAGCAAAATAATAGAAATATTAGTTTTTCAGAGGGGAAAAGACGAATTTAAACAAATTTTATTAGTTTTACACTAGTTTAATAATAATTTTAAGGAGGAAAAAGACGAATTTAAACTTTTTAGTTTTACACTATTTTTTCTCATCTCCAACATGGATATATCAATTTTAACAGAAGAATTAAACGTATATTATAGTTTTTAACAACAAAATCTTAACAAGTATCATTAATTAAACAAAAATAAATATCAGTTTAAAAGAAAAGATGAATTTGAATAATTTTACACTAGTATTTTCAAAAGCAACATGGAAATATCAATACTTATTCACATATTTCACTTATTCACTGTATTCAATACTATATTTAATAAATTTGGATACACTTTAAGAATTTCCTAATCTATAATTAAATATTAGCTGTATATTTAATGTTACCCATGTTTTCAACATTAGTTCATAATCGTGAATTTTGTATTTTAAATACCATGTATTCAGGTTCAGATTATTTTCACTTGAAATCATACAGAATTTTTTAACAGAGTTTGTTTTTGAAATCATTGAAGCAACTGTATTTAATATTTTTAACACCAATTTTCTAAGATTTTCTAACATTTTCCGATTATACATTCTTCAGAAGTACATTTCTAAATGCTACAATCACTTTACATATCGAAAAGATATCATTGAAGCAACTGTATTTAATATTTTTAATACCAATTTTCTAAGATTTTTTAACATTTTCCAGTTATACATTCCTCAAAAGTTATTATTACGTATTCTAAATAATAGAAAATATTAATTTTAAGAATAAAAAGACGAATTTAAACAAATTTTATTAGTTTTATACTATTTTTTCTCACCTCCAACACGGATATATCAATTTTAACAGAAGAATTAAACGTATATTTTAGTTTTTAACAACAAAAATGTAATAAGTATCATTAATTAAACAAAAATAAATATCAATTTTCAAGAAAAGACAATTTTTTACACAAATTTTCAACTTTGAAATACATTTGCTTACATATATTGTTACAGTATATTACTAAACTTAAACTTTTTAAAAAGTTTGAATGTCTTTACAAAGGGTTCATACTTATATTTTTCACGTCTTGACTGCATTCGAAATCTTACAACAAAAGTATACTTTTATTATTATTATTATTATTATTATTATTCTAGAAAACCTAAAAAATCGTTTCTTGCTGCTTTAGACACTTGACATATTAAAACTACTCTACCCATATAATTAATCAAATTAGGACATGATTCATCTTACACTTCAAAATTTCTGAATTTTTACAATACTTATTTTCATCAAACTTTATTCTTGATCCTATATATTTTAATAGCACAGAATTTTCACATCTGTCTTTATCTACTTATCAGAAAATTATTAAAACACCCAACAACATTTTTCAAATATGAATATTATCTTTACAATTTAATGATGCAAAACATACACGAATACAAAGTTTAATTTTTACAAACATTTCATATTTCTTCAAACCAAACTATTCGAAATTTTCACAACATAAGAGCAAACATTAGACGAACTTTTTAACATTAATATTGCTTAGATCTTTTCATCATAATTTTTAACTATGATAATTATCCACTTTTAGGTTGATTGTCGAAAAACTGTAACTGAAATTACATAAACTTAATGTTAAAAAACATGTCCTCACACAATTTCTTGAAATTCAACAAAAAATTGACTATTACTCCCATACTTATCTACTTCAATCTCGACTCTCGATAGTATATAGATATTACATCATTACATACTTACAACTCTTTTCAAACGTTTATCAGAAAATCAAGTCAATCAAAGTCTAGTAGTTATCACACCTGTTCCTCAGAAATATTACTATCATATGAAACAGTAAAGAAAATTAATAGATATTTAATATTTAATAACTTCATACGTGAAATTACTGCTGAATAAGAATACTAATAATCAAAAAAATCAACTGTTGGACAAAAAATAGTACAGATTATCGAAAATTAAAATCATTTTTTCTACAAAAATTACAAAAATTAACAAATGAATGACAAGTTAGAGAAATAACTAAAAAAAAAATAATGAACATATTTACAAATTTATTAAAATCACACCTTTTTCTGGATTACAAACCACAATTTCTTGAAAAATTTAACACCGAATTTGTAAGATTTTAATCCTAGTATTACATACACTCAATAAATATTCAAAATTAACAAAAAATAATTTTTTAGTCTCATTAATAAGCAGAAATTCTATATTAAAAGAATATTTTCATAGTAGTACTTATAAAAATGAGAGTTTACAAACTGATTTTCATAATTTTATCACATTTAAACTTAATATTTTACATAAAACATTATTTAATCAAATTTTATGCTTTCTAATTCAGTAAAATTCAATACTTTTTTAGTTTTTAAACCAATACCACAATATTTATTTACATCAAACTTGATTCTTCACCTTTTATATTTCCACATTACACACGTGAGATAAATACTAACTTGGGTCAGGAGTTGAAGTCAATTGATTCCATTCGATTTTCATCATGTACGCATTGCTCCTACACGAAATTTCTTACTGATATAATCATCTAATGTATTAAAACTAATCTACTCATATTTTTAATCAATTCATCAGATGTTTCATCTCGCACTTCTGAATTATCGTGCATCAAGTTGCTTAAAATATAAATACTATCTTTATAGTTTTAATGATATATAGTATACATGGTTTATCTTGAGTTAGCACTTCCATAGTATTAATCAAATTATATGTTTCATCTTGCACTTGATCTTAATGTTTTCATCTTGCATCTGAATTATCGTCCATCGAGTTTTTTAAATAATAATATATTTATAGTTTTTGATTATACATAGCATGTACAAATACAATCTTTAATTTTAACATTTCATATTTCAAATAACCTATTTCCAAAACCAAGCTATGTGAATTTTACCACAATGCTTATTATCATAGAATAATTTGTGTTTCACACTTTTCTAAAAATTATCAGATATGTACCCCTCAGAGAAATTACTATCATATGAATAAATGAAGAAAATTTAATTTATATTAAATGTACACGAAATTGATTGCAATATACATGTATTTAATAAAAATAAATAGGCGATTATTTATACATTAAACCTTTACTAAATATATATTTCTTTCATTATACAGATGTTTCAACAAGATGAATCAAAACAGCAGCAAACTTCAGAAATTAATGACCCGAATGATTCATCCCTAGCACATGTAGCGTTAACGAATAACACATATGTGAGTACTTATATGAGAAATACTAGAATTCGTATATGAAACGTAATTAGAGTAAATACAAAATGATTTGTCTTACTACCTACACTTTAACAAGTGCTTTTTACCTATATTATTGAAGAGAATCCTAACTGTGTCCATTTATTTCTACTACAGATGTGCTCTATTTGCTACAAACACTTCTTAAGTAAATGGAATTTAACAGAACATACAAAAATCTATACAGGTGAAAAACCTTACACTTGGAAAGATTACCATAAATGCTGTTTTCAAGGAGACGTGAATCAAAAATGCACACATCATCATATAAAGCATCATCAGATATATGTAAACTTAGCGAAGATATTCAAAAATTAGTCAGACTTTTGAAGAATTTAGAAATAAAGGAAGATATTTAGGCTATTTATCCATCATATTTTCACAACATTTACCACAATATCTCAAACTTAAAATTTGGAAGACATACACACTGCTGAAAAGTAATTTTGTGATTCCTCTAACCAGTATGAATGTATAGATGTTATTTTGCAGTGTATTCTTTAAATGCTCACATTAAATATTCTTTTATATGCATATATCGTTGTGTTTATTTTTCTAATACCTATTACATTAATGAAATACATAACATTTTAAGTGAAATAACACTCTCACAACTTAAAAAATTGCATAAGAACATACAAAAATAAACAGATGTATGAAAAAATATGCAAGTTTACAAAATATTTTCATTGTTTTCTAGAAATATTAACAAAAAATATTTACAATATGAAAAAATTGTAAAAGTGAAAAGAAAAAACATAAATGTAAAAACAAAAACCACAAAGTGAAAAACTCATAACAAAGTTTTTGAAAAAAAAAAATATTTACAACAAAATTTTTTTTACAAAAACCAAAACTTCCAAAAATATTTTTTTCAAAATTTTTTTTTTTCAAAAACATTTTTTACAAAAAAATTTTTTTTCAAAATAAGTTTTTACAAAAGTAAAAAAAAGAAAATCACAACGTTAAAAAAATGAAAAATTTTTGTTAAAAAAAGTGTAAAAAAATTGCAAAAAAATGTTGCAAAAATTTCAAAAAAAGTTATGAAAAAAGTCTCAAAAATTTCGTTGTTTTTAATAGCAAATGCAATGGTTTCGCCATTGCATCACTTTTTTCTATAAAACTGGATATTTTCTATTGTTTTTACTTAATTAACGATACTCATTAAGATGTCTATCAAGCAAAATTCAAATATATGTTTAACTTTCTTGTGTTAAATTGATAATCTCATCATGTAGTTGAAGAAATCTAAATAAAATGGCTAAAAACTGAGATTTTAATTGTTTCGCTTAATTAATAATACTCATTAAAATTACGGTTGTTTAAAATTCAAATACAAATTTAATCTTCATCTTATAGTATGATTCAATGTTGAGATGTGATTGATAATATTTTTAATTAGGGAAGGTTGTTCACCTATCCTGTTAGAATAGAATGTTCCTTTTTTCCACTAGGGGGCGCAGGAGGGCGGCGGTGGCACGGTGGGAGCAGGGACGATCCCTTCATCCCAGCGACTGAGCAGGGACGGGAGCAGGCGGGACGGTCCCTGGTCCCTGCGGCTGAGCTTAAACTCTCCTTTTCCTACTACTGATGAAGTTGCAACTTTCAACAGCCGGAGCTGGCCAGAGCATCTTTTTCATCGGCGTAGCAGGTGATGTCAGGGAGGAGTGGAATCCTTCCCCTCCGCGGATGGTGTTTGTGGTTTGATTGTCCCTTGAGGTTTCGCTCATCAAGCGTATCATTTCATACGGTAGTTGGATAATAGGGAGAGATTAAATCTACTGTTGGTGATTCAGATGAATACGGAATTGCTTTGCTAGTCGTTTATTAAAGCGTGTGGTTAAAGTAGCTCCATACGGTATCTTTAACAATTCACAGCATATATTCACAGAAAGAAAATATTGTAGTAAGCTGTTTAAATGTAAATTCATAGATCGTGCCTTAACATTTATCGTATTATTTAACATCATTTTATTTAACATTACTTGAAAATCCATATTAGACCAACACTATCTTACCATTTGGGAAATAACTGGATATATTTTCAATATAGAGCCCTATTTAGCCAAATTAAGGTTTCGTTGAAAATAATATCACTGTATACAACAATTAATTACTTTGCTTTTCAAACATAACAGTTATTTCTAAACATCATTTACAGAATAACTACTTTTTGTAAGCAATAATAAAATATATACCATAAAATTTAGGGAAAACTTATTGGATTTATACGGGTTTATAATAGCAAAATGTCAATCACGGAAATTGTACTGTTTTCTTAGAAAAATGAAAGAATTCCGGAAAATGTCTGTATATTGACGGATATTTTTTATAGTGTACCACACACACTCACACAAACTTTTATCTTTATTATACATAATCTGTACAGATTAAAAAAATAAACATAAAATAAACATAAATATGAAATATATAAGTAAATAAATCAAAATATAAAAAGCCATTTTTTAGTTAAAGGTTTTAAGTTTAGTTTGTGATTATCCATACTGTCTCATTATCAATTATTGATTTTAAAAGCTTATTAAAAAGAGTTGCAATATTTACTAACCAAGTTAATATAGTTGCAAAGAAGTATTTAAAGAAAATCAGTGTAAAATTAATTTTTGCAACCAGATGAATTCTCGTGGTAAACATCTAATATTTTCCTGTGTCATATTATTTCTTACATCGGCTCCATATGCTTTTTGTTTCTTACTTTATTCATACAAATGAATTTACTTAGAATCACATTCTTGCAGTCATCATTTGTGCTTTTCGGCTAATTTTTGATACTTTAACCTTTTTTGATACCTTTTAGTCTCATAATTTAATGAAACAATGATGAATTCTAATCAAGATTTTTATTCCTGTTTCATTATATTACTATACATTATATTTCTTTAGATGATTTTTCAGTAAATGTATTAGTTTTCTTTTCTATATATATATACACTACTGGCCATTAAAATTGCTACACCATGAAAGCGACATGCTACAGACATGAAATTTAAACGACAGGAAGAAGATACTATGATATTCAAATGATTAGCTTTTCAGCGCATTCTGACAAAGTAGGTGCCGGTAGTGACACCTACAATGTGTTTAAATGACTAAGTTGTTCTGCCGGTTTCTCACACAGAAATTGCATTTGATTGTTGTTGACTGGTGAAAATTTGTTGTGATGCCTCGTGTAAGAAGGAGAAATGCTTACCAACATGTTTTTTACTTTTATAAAAGTCCAATTGTAGCATACCGAGATTGCGGTTTATCGTATCGCAGTATTGCTGCTCGCGTTGGTCGAGATCCAACGACTGTTCGCAGAATATGGAATCGATGGATTCAGGACGGTAATACATAACTCTGTACGGGATCACAACTGCCCCCTATCACTAGCAGCCGAGAACACAAGCACGTTATCCGTATGGCCGTAATGGATCGTGCAACCACGTCAAGAGGCCCGAGTCAAGGAATAGGGTCATTTGAAAGACAAAAAGTGTATGTACAAACAGTTCGACGATGTTTGCAGAAGCATGGACTTTCAGCTCGGAGACCAAGGCTGCGACTTCCCTTGACGCTGCGTCATAGACCGGAGCGCCTTTAATGATGTGATCAACGACGAACCTGTGTGCACGAATGGCGAGACATCATTTTTTCAGATGAATCGAGGTTCTGCTTACAATATCATGATGATCGCATCCGTTTTGGATGCATCGTGGAGAACGCACATTGGCAGCGTGCGTTCGTCATCGTCATACTAACCCCGTGATGGTATGGTGTGCCATTGTATACACGTCTCGGTCATCTTTTGTTCACATTGACAGCACTTTGAACAGTGCACGTTACATTTCTGATATTTTACGACCCGTGGCTCTACCTTTTATTTGAGACCTGCTAAACCCTACGTTTTAGCAGAATAATGCCCGACCGCATGTTTTCGGTATTGTTCGGACATTCTTTGATACGAAAAATATTCGGCTGTTGCTCTGGCCAGCACATTCTGCAGACTTCTGACCAATAGAAAACGTCTAGTCAATGGTTGCTGAGCGACTGGCTCGTAACCATACGCCGTTACATTAAGGTTAATGAACTGTGGCATCGTGTTGAAGCTGCATGGGCATCTTTACTTGTACATGCCATCCAATCTCTGTTTGACTCAATGCCCAGGCGTGTAAGTGCTGTTATTGCTGCCCGAAATAGTTGTTCTGGGTACAGATTTCTCAGGATCTATGCACGCAAATTTCTTGAAAATTTAATCACTTGTTATTTCTATCATAATATATTTTTCCGATAACTATCGTTTTATTATCTGCATTTCTTCCTGGTGTAACAATTTTAATGGCCAGTAGTGTATATACATATATATAATACACTCAATAGCTAAAACATTATAACCACCTACTTCATAACGTATTAACCCACATTTCCCCGGGAAACAGCTGCAAACCGCCTTGGCATGGATGCCACAAGATCTTCGTAGATGACCGGAGATAAATTGTATTAGTTGTTAAAGCAACGGTCTTGCATATCCCGTATATTCCAAAATAGCCATTTTTGAGCAAGACCCGACAAGCAAGTTTCTGTGCTCAGGGCACTTTCAGTTTTTTGTGCCTCCTTAGATAAATAATTTACTGATACATTTTTATTATTATTATTTGTTTATTTTTATTATTTCCTTTTTTCTTTTGCCGTTATCTTTTACACATTTATTTGAAAAGTTTCAACTCAAATAATTAAGTTTTCTAGAAAGTTGAAAAAACAATTCCAGGGATAAAAACAATTTTTTTTCTACTTACTCAAATGTATTTTTAACAATAGATTGAGATGTATTTTTGTCATTTTATTGCATTAATGCCCTAAATATTACATTTTTTTTCACAATTGTGATTTTTTAAATGGAAATTTAGATGAAATTATGAAAACATTTGTGCCCTTCAGAAATTTTGTGCTCAGGGCATGGGCCCCAGGTGTGCGTGCGATAGCCAGGGCCAGTTTTGAGCTTTGGGCTATAGTTGAATGACAGCCAAAATGTGCTCTCTCGGATTTAGATCCGTCGAGCTAAGCGACCAGAAACTTTAACCGGAATTCAGTATTATGTTACTGGAAGTAATCGAGCATAATTCCAGTCATGGGACATTGAGCGTTGTCTGGCACGAAGACTCGATTCCCATTTCGAAAGGCAAATACCACCTAATGGTGCAAATGATCCGCAACGATGTTCAAATACTCCGTGGTGTTTGTTCATGGTATGTTCTACTTCTACAACAACGATAGTTCCCAGGGGAGCCCATGAGAACGTTCCCCAAAGCTTAATATCGCCACAACTGGCCTGTGTATGACCTGTTGTGTATTGGGGAGTAACAGTTCGCATATGACTGCGTATCCAAACATGGCCGTCGATGTGTTGAAGGATGAATCGTATTTCATCTGAGACGCAACGTTCTTCCTATATTCCATGCCCTGTCATGATGTTCCCGAACCTAGTATAGAAGTATTTGGCGATGATTCTTGGTCAACAGGGACACATGAATGAGACGTTAGCCCCGTAGTCTCACATTCAACAGTGTCAGCTGAACTGTATGCTCCGAAAGAATTCCACTTGGATCTGCATTGTCTTGGGATATGTCTTGGAACAGTCTCTAGTGCCAATTTTGCTTTACCAGAGGTGGGGGTCATCGACATCCTTTTTGTTTGATAATGCTTGGGAATTCAATGCGATAGCTTTTACTGATGATTTCACCATCATTCATCCACATTTTACAAGTCTTAACAACGATATGTCCCTAAAAACTGATGAGACTTGCAGTTTCAAAGTTACTCGTTTTGAGTCATCGGGCGACTGAATTCTTCTCTTTATCAAAGTAGATTACATCAGCAGACTTTACTCTCACAAAGAGACGCAAGTACAAAAAAGGATTCCTGACACTCCCTAGCAGCATTTAAATACATTCCCAACCGATTATATCCCTTCCAAGTCATCCAGGCGAGTTTATTGCAAAATGTGGTGGTAGTTGTAATGTTTTGACTCTTAAGTGTATACTAGCAGGGGTGACCGAGCTCAGCTCGGTCAAAATTAACTTTGTGTTCAACTCGATATAGTATTATTACTGTAAAACATGTTATTAATAATAGTACTATTTACAAAAACAATCAATAAGAAAACTATGTTTGTATGCACATGTTCATAAATTTTATTTTATTTTAAAATTTACAACGAAAGGACATCAATCCAAATCACTTTTTTAGCTCGACTCTGATTAGTGTAACTATGCATCTCGAAGACTATTAAGAATGTATAAGAAACTTCTTCACATTCTGAAAGACAATATTTTTTGCCAGATATAACCAAATTTGGGCACATTCTTTCATTTGGCGCCAAACATGTGTTTTGGTTTCGTAACCTTAATAGTCAATTTTTCGGCCAAATTTCGCCAGTATTTTGTCAAATATCGCCAACTTATTGGCTTTTGCCATAGTCTCGTGATCCTGACCCTTATTACCCAAATGATCCACTAATCACATATGATCAAACATGTGACTTAGCTCAATGGTCTTCAGGTAATCAAAAACAGTAGAGTATAAAATGAATCAAAACCGTTTAAGCCATTTCTTAAGTAAAATCAACTTGACAGCATTCAGCAATGAAGCGATATGACCCACTAATATAATTTTGTTTAATATGCAACTCAGCTCAATAGTCTTCTCGTGACAAAAGACGTTCCGTTGCAAAATTTAGGTAAAATTGACTGGGTCGTTGTTATATATAATTAGAATGACCCGAACCCATTAAGACCTAAAACGACCCACTTATTGAATTGTTACGTGCATGTGTCCTATCTCAATGGTTTTCTTTTATCCGCAAACGATATAATAGAAAATATACTCAAAATGGTGAGAACAATTTTCTAGATAAAATTAGCATGACCCACAAATGACCCTTATATCGAAATCTCTCGAAAATGTGACTTAGTTCATTAATTTTTGCGTGCCGAAAAACGTTAAATACAAAATTTAGATAAAATCGATTGAGCCAATTTTTAAGTATAAATAGTTTGACCTTGACCCATTATGACCCAAAATGACTCATTAATCGAGGTTTCTCAAACATCTGACCTAACCCAATGATTTTCTTGTGTCCGAAAACGATAGAATATAAAATTTAATCAAATTTGCGCGAGACATTGTCTAGATAAAATTAGAATAACCCAAAAGTGACCCACTGATCGCAATTTCTCGAACATGCGACATAGCCCAATGATTTTCTCCTGCCAAAAATATGCTGTATACAAAATTTCGTTAAAATCGATTCACCCGTTCTTTAGATATAGCTTGACCATGACCCATCATGACCCACAAATGACCCTTATAATCGAAATCTCTCGAACATGTGACTTAGCCATCTCGAACATAGCCCATTAGTTTTCTCATGTATAAATATTGTTACACTCAAAATTTCGTTAAACTCGATCCTGCCGTTCTTTAAATCTTATACTATAATGCGAGCAAAAATTGTGTGTGTGTGTGTGGGTAAATTTTATCTCAAAAACGGCTCTAACGATTTTCGCAAAAATTTGGATTTTACCATTTTCGGGCACGAGAAGACCATTGGGCTAGGTCACATGTTCGAGAAAATTCGATTATTGGGTCATTTTGGGTCATAATGGGTCAGGATCAAGCTATTTATATCTAGAGAACGGCTGGATCGATTTTAACGAAATTTTGTATCCAATCGTTTTTTGGCACGACAAAACAATTGAGCTGGGTCACATGTTCGAAAAATTTTGATTAGTGGGTCATTTTTGGGTCATTGTGGGTCAAGCCATTTTTATTTAAAAAACGGCTCTAACGATTTCGACCAAATTTTATATTTTATCGTTTTGGATTACAAGAAGACCATTGGATTAGGTAACATGTTCGAGAAAATTCGGTTAGTGGGTCATTTTTGGGGTCATTGTGGGTCATGCTATTTTTATCTAGAGATTTTCTCGCGCCATTTTGACTAAAAATTGCATTCTATGGTTTTCGAGCACGAGAAAAACATTGGGCTAGGTTACATGCTCGAAAAAAAATTTTAATGGGTCATATTGGGTCATTAAGGATCTGGGTCAAGCTATTTATATTTAAAGAATGGCGTGATGGATTATAACGAAATTTTGTATGTAGCAGTTTTTTGACATGAGAAAACTAATGGGCTAAATCACATGTTTGAGAGATTTCGACTATGAGGGTCATTTGTGGGTCATGATGAGTCATAATGGGTCATGGTCAAGCTATATCTAAATAACAGGTGGATCGATTTTAACGAAATTTTGTATGCAACATTTTTTTGGCACGATAAAATCATTGGACTAGGTTACATGTTCGAAAAATTTCGATTAATGGGTCATTTTGGATCATAAAGGGTCTGGGTCAAGCTATATATAATTAAAGAACGGCAGGATCAATTTTAACGAAATTCTGTACATAACAATTTTTAGAAACGAGAAAACTAATGGACTAAGTCACATATTCGAGAGCTTTCGATTATAAGGGTTATTTGTGGGTCTTAATGGGTCAAGGTCAAGCTATATCTAAAGAATGGTTGGGTCGATTTTAACGAAATTTTGTATACAACATATTTTTGGCATGAGAAAATCATTGGGGTAGGTCACATGTTCGAGAAATTCCGATTAGTGGGCCACTTTTTGGTCATTCTAATTTTATCTAGACAACGTTTCGCGCAATTTTGACTAAATTTTGTATTTTATCGTTTTCGGGCACAAGAAAATCATTGGGTTATGACAGAGTTTTGTGAAAATTCGATCAATGGGTCATTTTGGATCATAAGGAGTCAGGGTCAAACTAACTATATCTAAAAAGCGGCTCAATCGATTTTATCTAAATTTTGTATCTAATGAGCTAGGCCTTACGTTCGAGAGATTTCGATTATAAGGGTCATTTGTTGGTCATGATGGGTCATGCTAATTTTATATAGAAAACAGTACTCACCATTTTGACTATACTTTGTATTATATCGTTTTTGAGCAAGAGAAAACCATTTGGCTTGGACACATGCTCGCGAAAATTCGATTTGTGGGTCATTTTGGGTCTTAATGAGCTAGGGTCATTCTAATTATATATAACAACGACTCAATCAATTTTACCTAAATTTTGAAGCAAAACGTCTTTTGTCACGAGAAGACTATTGAGCTGAGTCGCATGTTAAACAAAATTATATTAGTGGGTCATTTCGCTTTATTGCTGAATGCTGCCAAGATAATTTTACCTAAAAAATGGCTTAAACGATTTTGATTCAATTTTATATTCTACTGTTTTTGATTACCTGAAGACGATTGAGCTATGTCACATGCTTAATCAAATTTGATTAGTGGCTCATTTTGGGTAATACAGGTCAGGGTCACGAGAATATAGCAAAAGCCAATAACTTGGTGATATTTGAGAAAATATTGGCGACATATGGCCAAAAAATCGACTATAAAAATTACGAAAACCAAAACACGTATTTGGAGCCAAATGAAAGAATGCCTCCAAATTTGGCTATATCTAGCAAAAAATATTGTCTTTCAGAATGTAAAGAATTTTTTAATACATTCTCAGAGCTGCCAAGTCTCCGGCTTTTTGGATACCAGTATTATTATACAGAAAATGATGTTTTAAGTAATTGGAAAATTGAGACGATTTAAAAACAGGTGATTTTCTCTAAAAAAATACTGGTGTGCAAAAAGCCGGAGATTTGGCAGCTCTGCATTCTTAAGAGGATTCGAGATGCATGGTTAAACCAATCAGAGTCGAGCTAAAAAAGTGATTTAGATCGATGTCCTTTCGTTGTAAATTTTAAAATAAAGTAAAATTTATAAACATGCGCATAAAAACATAGTTTTCTTATTGATTGTTTTCTAAATAATACTATTATAAACATGTTTTACAGTAATAATACAGAGTTAATGATACAGTGAAAATACTATATCGAGTTGAACATAAAGTTAACTTTGACCGAGCTAAGCTCGGTCTCCCCTGCTAGTATAAATAACTTGACCCAGACCCTTTATGACCCAAAATGACCCATTAATCGAAATTTCTCGATCATGTGACCTAGCCCAATGATTTTCTCGTGCCAAAAAATGTTGTATACAAAATTTCGTTAAAACTGATCCACATGTTCTTTAGACATAGCTTGACATGACCCGTTATGACCCATCATGACCCATAAATGACTCTTATAATCGAAATCTCTCAAACATGTGAGATAGCCCATTAATTTTCTCGTGTCAAAAAACTTACATACAAAATTTCATTAAATTTGATACTGTCGTACTTTATATATAAATAGCTTGACCCAGACCTTTTATGACCCAAAATGACCCAGTAATAAAAATTTCTCGAACTGAGACCTAGCCCAATAGTTTTCTCGTATCAAAAAAAATGTTGTATACAAAATTTCGTTAAAATCGATCCACCTGTTCTTTAGCTATAGCTTGACCATGACCCATTATGACCCATCATGACCCACAAAAGACTCTTATCGAAATCTCTCGATCGTGTGACTTAGCCCATTAGCTTTCTCGTGTCAAAAAACTATTACAGGCAAAATTTCGATGAAATTGATTCTGCGGTTCTTTAAATGTAAATAGCTTGACCCAGACCCTTAATGACCCAATATGACCCATTATTTTTTTTTTCTCGAACATGTAACCTAGCCCAATGTTTTTCTCGTGCCCGAAAACCATAGAATGCAATTTTTAGTCAAAATTGCGTGAGAAAATCTTTAGATAAAAATAGCGTGACCCACAATGACCCCAAAAATGACCCACTAACCGAATTTTCTCGAACATGTTACCTAACCCAATGGTCTTTTTGTAATCCAAAACGATAAAATATAAAATTTGGTCGAAATCGTTAGAGCCGTTTTTTAAATAAAAATGGCTTGACCCACAATGACCCAAAAATGACCCACTAATCGAAATTTTTCAAACATGTGACTCAGCCCAATAGTTTTCTCATACCAAAAAACAATTGGGTACAAAATTTCCTTAAAATCGATCCAGCCGTTCTATAGATATAAATAGCTTTATCCTCACCCATTATGACCCAAAATGACCCAGTAATCGAATTTTCCCGAACATGGGACCAAGCCCAATGGTCTTCTCGTGCCCGAAAATGGTAAAATACAAATTTTTGCGAAAATCGTTAGAGCCGTTTTTGAGATAAAATTTACCCCCCCCCCCCCCCCCCCCCACACACACACACACACACAATTTTTGCTCGCATTATAGTATAAGATATTTTCATCTGTCATGTATGAAGGAAATAATTCCCCTGTGCCGTTTTTAGGTGCGTTCGTAATTATGTAAATACGTAGCACCTATTGTTGTCGCTCAGTCCGTCCGTCTGTCCGTCTGTCTGTCCGCATATAACAACGCAAAAACTACCCAACTGAATCGTTTGAAATTTAAAATACATAATTATAACATAATTTTGTCGAGTCATTTCAAATTTTATGAAAATCGGATGAATAGATCAATTACAGGGACAATCAAAAGGATTCCGTTACATTACGGTCAATGGGGAAAAAATTTTCAAATGCATTTTAATCGCTTGAAATTTAAAACATATAATTATTGGGTAATTTTGTCGAGTAATTTCAAATGTTATGAAAATCGGATGGATAGATCAATTACAGGGACAATCAAAAGGATTCCGTTACATTATGGTCAATGGAAAAAGAATTTCAAATGCATTTTAATCTTTTGAACGTTAAAACATATAATTATTACGTAATTTTATCGAGTCATTTCAAATGTTATGAAAGTCGGACGCATAGATCATTTACAGGGACAATCAAAGGTATTCCATTACATTACGGTTAATGGGAAAAAAGATTCAAATGCATTTTTATGATGTTACACTCATTCGAACATAATAGAATTGGCATGAATCTATGAAATATATACTAAAATATGCATTCTGTACAATCTGTGATGCAAAGAATTTTATGAAAATCCGATGGATATATCAATTACAGGGACAACCAAAAGGATTCCGTTACATTACGGTCAATGGGAAAAAAAGTTTCATATGCATTTTAATCGTTTGAAATTGAAAACTTATAATTATTACATAATTTTGTCGAGTCATTTCAAATGTTATGAAAATCGGATGAATAGAACAATTACAGGGACAATCAAAAGTATTTTGTTACATTACGATTAATGGGAAAAAAGTTTCAAATGCATTTTAATGGTGTTACACTCATTTGAACATAACATAATTGACATGAATCTATAAAGTATGTACGAAAATATACATTCTGTACAATCTGTGATGCAAAGAATATTTAGTATTAAATTACAGGGCCACACAAAAGTATTCCCCTGCATAATGCTACACGGGGAAACATTGTTTGGGGCATGTTTTAATTATATTCAACTATTTCACATTTTATGAATTAGATATAGGTTTCTGAGGTGTAATAAAAATTACTTCCTGCATATTTACAGAAACACAAAGATTTCGACTACTATTCTGTATCCAAAGTACGCTCTACTATATCAGCAATATCTGAATATTTTTAAAACTTCGTTATCGTACGAACGCACCTCATTTGCTACGTTCACGTGCATTTTCCAACTTGTTCTTTCTTATCATTCAAACTTGAGAAATTTTGGAACAAACACCTTTCACTCCGCGACAAAAATCACTACAGCGTCTACAAATATACACGTATATGTTTAATTTAAGAAATAAAAAACGGTTTCAAGATAGCATTTATGAAACTCTGACATTCAGAGAAAAAGAAAATACACTTTTTCTGTCCGAAAAATTCTCATCAATATTTATAAATGTAGTAAAATCCTGAAAATTTGAAAATCTTCTGTGAGAAACTTTCTCTGAGAGTCATTAATCAGTTATTCCGAAGAGAAGACCATTTTTCTTCTATTCTTTGTTTAAGCCTATAGTGATTTATAAATTTGTAAATTGTTCTTGTGATCTTCAGCACAAAAGGTAAATAATTAACCATTTCACAACAAGAAAGATTTGAATAGCACATTGATATTTTCTCAAAAGCGTATTACAAAGGTATAAACATCCCTATAAATTAGTTTCAAAATGTGTTAAACCTTAACAACGTGACACTCATTCAATGTCAAATAAAATTAATTATTCCTGTTTTGTTTTCTGGATTTCATTTATTTTTATACTATAGAACTTTTGTTTCCTTCATATTTGTTTAAGCACGGCTATCTGTAATATAAAACAAAAGCGTAGCAGTTAGTAAAGCTAAGTTACATTGGCGAAAGTAATATCTAAACATAAATTTCGCTTTCACTGGAAAAGATTGGACAGTCAATTTTTCAAATTTATTTCATGAGAAAATCTGTTTGTACCTCTAGTTCTCACGTTCAACAGCCCTTAGACCCTAGTCCCTAGTCACTAACCCCAATAAAGTTAATTTGAAACTACCTAGGTTGACCGCGTTAAACTCAATAAAAGTCTAATTATGATCATACATTGTTTATTTTTTTAATGCAATAATAATTAATTATCTTTTACTTTTGATCATATCAGTAAGTTTTTCCTATGTCAATTTTATTACATTATTGTGATAAATAATCAAATTCAGTAGGAATAAATTAAAACAGTATAACATAATAACTGAGTAAAAATCGAAAGTATATTAAAATCAATGTATAACTCATGTTTTCTTTTTTTACGTAACTGCAGAAATTACAAAGTAATTACTGAAACTTAAACTTCAATGTTTTATTAAATTATTGTTCTGAAATTCTTTGGAATAACATTAAGTTATCGTTAAAAAAGAAAAAAAAATCACAAGCTCGTATAGTAATTATCACAACCTGTTTCACCAATGCATTCGAGAATTTCCGATAAGTCATCCCAACATTTTCCTTTCCCCTTTAAATTTGCGTTAATGTCTTTCCAAAACTTTCCCTAGCAACTCAAAAGATTTCTTTATCGAATTAAAACGTGCCATTTTTCCCGCCAGACAATTATGGATTCGCTCGAATATTCTTTCGCACAAAGAAACCATAAAACCGCGACTCTTAAACGTCTTCAGATATACCCTCATTAACCGTTTTCCAAAGCACTGATCTTGCTAACTCTATTCAGCGGGCACAAAAGCCAATTGCAGCTATAAAACAATTTGAATTCTGAATCTACCCCCCACTTTCCCATTTTTAATACTCCAATTTTTGGCGAATGCAAAACTCCCGGTGTTAGGCGAATGATTTTTGAAAAATGTCGGAGAATCATGCAACAAGGCTCTGAGGTGTAATTTATTCCGTTATGTATTGTGGAACGGTTGGATGGGACTCGAGGGAACACTAGAAAACGTGTGGGCTTGATATCCCCTTCTCTTTCTACTTTTCTATGACTTGCTGAGGTTTCTATTCCATTCTATGTGTCATTCGAAGAAAGGTGCTGAAGTAGTATGTTTTGTTTTCGTGAATACAAAATAAGTTCAATAATTTTGTTTTATTTATTTATTTATTTTATCCTTTATTCACATTACAATAGAACAATATGAAATACAAAGTGGTTAATTACAGCTGTTATGCTGGTAATAATCATTGGTGACGGTAAAACGAAATCAAAGGAGGGGTAAAATTTTGCAACAGATGTAGGCTTATAGCCTTCAGATTTCGCTGCATTTTTTAAAAAGGAGTACATAAGCACTAAATAAGTTTAGCTAAGAATTTTATGTCGGAAGTCCCACCCACCACAGATAATTAATAAATACCAACATAAAAGGATATTCAAATTTTTAACATGTGAAAATATTAAACATTCAAAAATAAGCTTATTTCGTTCGAGAAGTCCATCTTCTCCCTCTCAACCCACCCTCTCGTTTATGATTTTAAACATTTGAACACAGAATATAATTTAAAACTGACTTTTATGAGGAATTTATTGAAAAAATTTTTGTTGGCCTTTCTCCAAGTAAATTATTTTGTCACTTTTTGAAAAATAAACATTTTCTAATTCATCAGTATAAACCCCGTAGCAGGGGAGGTGAAAAGGTAGTACATATAGAAAAGTAAGTGTTGTTCGATTATATGAAATCTCACGTCCTCTGTACAGGTTAAAGAAATTTCAGTTAAATAAATTTCAAAATACATGGAGGGGCAAGGGCCATCTTCTTCTTTCATACCTTTCCCCTTGCCAAGACGTATCTGAATAATATATTAGCGATATAGAAATATTTAGCTTATATAAAATATTTCTGCCTCAAACAACTTTTAATTTGGTTTTTAGAATCTTGAAGGTGTATTCGAAAAAACATTATTTCACCCTCAACAGCTCTAAATTTTCTGAGACATTTTCAGACTCATTTTTAAAAGTAAAAACACGAAACTTGCTGAAGTGATTTTTCAAGAGATGCGTAAGAGACCGTGTGATTTTAATTTTCACTCAGTTAATTAAAATTTGATTTATTAAACAATTATTTTCTCAGTATGACTATTTTTTTTTTCGTTCCCAGATTTCCCGCTTCGGGAAATTCTATTCAAAACGCCAATTTTGACAGTATTTTTTGCAATAATTTCTGTATTTATCAAAAAATCGACAAGCACGATACATTATGTAGTTTCTAAATAAGAAAATTTACCACTTTGATGCGTTTGAGGTTAAAACTAAACTTAAAAATAAATCAGAAAATAAGCAATCTTGATTGGAATACACCTTTAATAGAAGATGGTTCATAAAGGAAGAACTTCCTAATTTTTAAATGGGTTTTCAACACAACTCGATTTATTTACAATTTCATAGAAAAACTATGATTTTGTATTATTAAAATATTCATAAAAGTAAAATATATTTTTAAAAAAAGCTCTTATCAGGATTAAATTTTTAATTCCAATCTAATTTTTCTTTATTTGAAATTCTAGTTTTATTCCATAATTTTCAATGGCAATATTATTTATTTGCTACTGATATCAATTGTAATCATCACATTTGATGAAAACCTTATCTCTTTGATTATTTTGTTTATTATAATGAACATAAGTATTTAAATTTCCGCGTATAAAAAGGACACTATCTATATTTAATTGACATTGTTTATAAATATGTGTGTGTGTGTGTATGTATACCCATTCAAAAATTTAAAAAAAAATACAAGAACAGACTATAACTGGCATAAGGTATGAAAGAAGAAAAAGAATTGCGGTTTGATCTCTCATTTATCCTTTCATCCACCTGCATAAGATTGCAGCACCCAAAAATTAACCTCCCCTTCTCCCCCAAAACACACACAAAAACTGCCAAATAGATAAAAATATAATAATGTGAACTGTAACAAGTAAATAGTTTATATTTCATTAGAAAGAATACATACTTCAAACAATCTAACGGAAGAGTTCAGATGATAAAGGTGGTATGTGATAAAGCAAGTGGGTAAGTGTGATCGTATAGATCGCGCAGAGGGTTTAGTTTAATAATTCTTTCAAAACAACTTATCCTTTAATTAATAAAGCCAAATTGTATATTTATAATTATTAAATTCTTACATAAATGATAGTACTAATAAATTTAATTTTAAAATAATATAAAAGAAAGCTATTTATTTTAATCAAATTAAAAATGTTCAAATTAAATTATTTAAATAAAATCCAAAATTACAAAATTTTTGAAAATCCGAAATAATAATAATAATAATAATAATAATAATAATAATAATAATAATAATAATAATAATAATAATAATAATAATAATAAATTAGCAGAGATATAAATAAAATTTTAACTTTCTAAAAATGAAAAAAAAATGTTTAAACGAAATTTAAAATGCTGTATATCATTAATAATTCACAATAGTTTTTAAAGTAAAAAGAAAATTGAATTCCGAAAAATGTTATGAATGTCAGATGAACGAAACTCTAATAATTTAAACCCTTCAAATGGCAAAAATACGAAATTTCTTTTAATTAAATTCATCTTAATACGTCAGTTTCAACTTCCAGCACTGGGATTCGAACTAAGAATCTTCAGCTTACTAGCGAGACGCTTTACCTCCAAGCTGTGATGTCTAAACAAAAAACGCTCAAATTAAGATTCTCTTTTAAAATTTAAATCACAAAAATGAGTGGATGATAGTGAAAAAATTAATTTAATTTAAATAAGAGACTTTTTCAAATTTTTATCATTTGACGGGTGAAACGAGGTATTCAGCTGTAAGTACACAAAATTTGAAGTCTCTGATTTATACAGTTTTGTGTATGGACTCTGTGGTGGACAGAGGACAGAGATGAATAGGGTTTCTTCAGATGAATGAAACCCTAAGAAATGAATTAAACATATGATTGAAGATATCAATGGTAATCTATCATCTATTAAATTACTACTTTAAAAAATATATATGATTCTCACAGAAATTTTAAATGATAAAAGAAACATGTAACAATAAACGCAAATAGATATTTGGACACTTACAGCTCATTTTTTCAAAACGAGGATCGTGTCACTTACCACCTTTATCACCTGAGCTCTTTAATTCGTCACAAACATTTAAAGAAAAATCATTATCAATATTGCATCCTATATCACTTCTTTCTTATAATCCCAAGTCTCATCTGGGATTAGAAGAACTAAAATCAAACTATTCAAAAGTTCAAAAGTGACAAGACTTTTTCCCAAAATTGTAATCATCATTAAGAAATTGTATGACATTAATAACTCTTGTTGCATTATTAATAATGGCGATTTTATTTAAAAAAGCTTATAATATGTGCCTAACTTCCAGGACCTTTTTTTTTTTTTAATATGTGAAATTTTTATCAAATACATGTGTTTTTAGTTAAATCAGGGAATAAAACTATGAATTCATATAAATTTTTAAAGGAATTTTAATTAACTTTTCAAATTTAGTCATATTTTAGTGAAAAATTGCGTTTATGCCAAACCTTCTATAATGAAACCTTCTATAATATATTTAAATTTTTTTTCAACAATATGCACTATGCAAACCACTTACCTGTGTTATAAAGAAAAATATTTACAATACCTGTTAAATTTACTAACTTGTACCAAATTTTGTATACGAAACATAATTTTCTTTTAAAAGGGAGTATTTTTCAATGAAAATTGCTCTTTAATTAATATATACAAACTTACAAGCAATATTTTGCTTCATAACATATACCTATAAATGAGCAGAACCTGATCACAAAATTTCATTTCAATATCTTAAGAACTTTTTAAGAAGTGATGTTTCCTGTAAACGTACACAATGGAAAACACAGTTTCCAAAAACCGCAAACAAAAAACACATGTGTAAAGTTTACAATTTTAAAATCCACCCTATTTGTAGGTGCTTATATGTTTGTGTATATGTTATATCTTATACAGTGTGATTCATAAATATCGAAACAATAGGCTATTTCCTTAAATATTATCTCTAGATACATACTTCCAGTTGCAAAAGTTTATAAAAACTTATATTAATTATAATTATATATTTTGAATGCTCTTTAGAATGCTTTTGTGTGCATTTTCACCCCTTTTAAATTTCGTATTTTTCAGGAAATGTTCTTAAAGATCATTTATATCTTATAAGTAATTAACATACCAACTTTTATGTTTCTAGGTCCGTCAGTAACATAAAAGTTGCATTTTTAGAACGCTTTTTGCTTCTGAATCCCCTTTGGGATAGTGACACCGTCATAAAATAACTTACATTAGAGCAAAGAATGAAGCCATCATTTTGATATTATAACACCTCCATTCGGCGTTGTGTGGTAGCGGGTCGAATAATAGCGGCAAGAGGCTGGATCAGATTTCACTAGAATTTATTAAGTTCTTACAAGGAAATCCATTTCCGGTTATAACAAAATAAATGGTGGGTTCGTCGCAACAGATTGAAAAGATTGTTCGTACTACATTTGAAATGGCTTTACTGCCACTCGTTAATATAATAAAAGGTTATCCGGAGTTGTTCTCCACAAGTCCTTTACCATAGGCGTTAGCTGCCTACTAATTCGTTTCCAAGAGTAAGACACCGGTCACTACTCTCTCTGTATCCGAGGAGCAGACTCCCCCGTCTCAACGCTCAGCATCCGAAAAAACAAGTCCCCCTTAGACCATCTCCTCGCTCTATTTATCCCGTTTTCCCTCATCCATCATTCCTCGGGATGATCCGCCTCCTTCTCTCTTGCACAGCGGTCGCCTTTACTGGAGAAATATCTCTCTCCTACTTGTGGAAATCATCGCCATAGCGGTCTCCCTCAACACTTCAAAGGTCCATCTTCCGTGGGATCTGAAATCGGCGGAACGACCATATGCATTAGTCGGAGAGTTCCCTTTAAGTACTCTATGGAATTCGGCTGACTTTCTTATGTCTATTTTGAGAATGGAGAGAGATGTATTTCTCCTTTTGAGAATTTCCCGAGCTTTGCCGACGTGGGGGGTAATTTTAGAAGTGTGGGAATGAAATTCATCACAATATCATTATTTTTAAAATCAGTTCGTTACTTCCCGAGATTGCTTAAAAATTGCAGTTTAGAACGTTTTTCGCGCGTTTTCAACCCTTTAAATTATGTATTTTTTTAGTAAATATCCTTTGAGATTATTTACACCTAATAATTAACTATCGTGCCAAATTTTATGTTTCTAGGCCCTTCAGTAATGCAAAACTTGCAATTTTTAGAACGTTTCTTATTCCTACACCCTCTTTGGGGTAGTGACACTGACATAAGATATAGCCTATGTTACAGCAAGGATGGCTGCCCTCTTTTTGACATCATTATTTTTTTAATCGATTCGTTATTTCCCGAGATTGCTTAAAAATCGCAATTTAGAACATTTTTCGAACGTTTTTCGCGCATTTTCACCCTTTCAGATTATATATTTTTTAGAAGATATCCGATGAGATCATTTATATCTATTAATTAACTGTCATGCCAAATTTTATGTTTCTAGACCCTTTCGTACGCAAAACTTGCAATTTTTAGAACGTTTCTTATTCCTGCACCTCCTTTGAGGTAGTGGCACTGACATAAGATATAGTCTATGTTACAGCAAGGACGGCTGCCCTCTTTTTGGCATCATTATTTTTTAAATCGGTATATAAATAAACCCGCGTTCAAAATCTTGTCTTTACTTTGTGAAATGCATCCAAAATAACTAGAGATAGTTGAAAAAGTGGTTTGTGTAATCTTGGTGTAATGGTATTACACTGCCAGCTACAACAGAAGAGGTCCCGGATTCAAACCCCATCGAAGGTAAGTGACATTGTTTAGATTGTCACTGTTGTTTAAATTAAATGTATATAATGTGTCCCTGATGTTAACGTGTCTTTGTAAAGTAAAGAATAAAAATCCCAAAGATGTTAGTTTGTCCTTGAAAAATTCTTTTAACTTTTCAAATGAAAATTTTTACATAAGGAAATATTAAAAAACGGAAATATTTAGTGAAAAAATGGAACTATTTTTGGAATTTACGGAATTTTTTTCCCGTTAAAAAACGAAAGTAGTATTGGCGTCTAGATTACCAGTACTATTTCCGTTTTTTAACGGATTTTTTTTTTTTTTTTTACAATGTACGTTACTTATCGAGATTGCTTAAAAATCGCAATTCAGAAAAATTTTAGATCGCTTTTTACGCATTTTCATCCCTTTTAAATTTCGTATTTTTAAGGGAGCGTCCACTGAGATAATTTATATAAGTAATTAACATGACAAATTTCATGTCTCTAGGCCTTTCAGTAACATATAAATCGCAATTTTTGGAACGTTTTTTACTCCTGCACCCCCTTTGGTTTAGTGGCATGATTCGGGTTTTTATCTAAATCATGATTAGGGTTTTTATTTAAATTAGAACCAAAACATGCCAAAAATGATTTGTTTTTAATGTATTTTGACACCTTTCTTAAGTAACAGAGAGTGTTTATTAAAAGATTAATAATACTTCGTAAAATTTTATATTGGAATTGATGTCAACTTTGCCAAAAACAAATGCAATCATCGCATCTGGTATAAGCGTTTAAAAAGACATTTTTTATCCTGCTAAATTACTTTTTCATAACGCACATGAATATTAAAATTACATTTCTTAACAAAAAGGAGGACATTCTCTGTATTTAAACTGACATTCGCTCACCCACCTGAAAGACACTGAAGAAATTACGAGAAAAGACTCCCACATGATATGAAAGAAAATGAATTGCGATTTGATCTCTCATCTTTTCTCATCCTCCTCGAGGTACTCGAGCATATTAAGAGCTCAGCATCAACAGATTGACTCCCCCCACCCCCACCCATAAAACACCACTTTATTCTTCTTCAAAATATTACACACCCAATACAATGCCGTCACCCCCAGATGAAAACCCCCATTCTTTTGGCAGGAGGGTGTCTGTCCATCGTCCATTGTCGGACAGGAAGGAAGCTGCAGACGATGTCCGCAAACGTTCGAACAAAAGAACGACGAAATAGGGATTGGAAACAGCCGACTTCCGCAGAGAAGGAAGCTTTGTTCTCTCCTCTTCTTTTCAGTTGCAAATTAGAAGATGCTACAAAAGGGAAGCAAGAAAGCGGACGACGTGATTTGGAGAAATGTCGAATTAAAATTTCGGCCGAAAAGAAAGACAGACTGGTGACGTGGAAGAGGAGTAGGAAGTATCCTCGCGGGAGACCCGACATTGAATTCGGGTTTTAATGCTACAAGTCAATTACGATAGCAGCAGATCAAGAACAATTTGATATTGATCGTACAAATTAAGGTTTAAACCAAAATAACAGTTCAAAACTCATTTTTTTTAATAAAAAAAGACAGAGAACAAACTTACTTTTTGGCAGATTTTATCTATGCTAAGTCCTATAATACTTTTTAACAATTTTATCTAACTCGTGCATCAATAGAATAGAATTTTTAATATTTTCATATGACAATTTCTTTGTAGTTTTCTTCGTTCCCATTCCCATTAAAACTCCTTTCCTACAGACTGATATACATATATATATATATATATTGTATATAGTATGTACAAATAGTCCCATTCCCATTAAAACTCCTTTCCTACAGACTGATATATATATATATATATATATTATATATAGTATGTACAAATAGTCGAACTTTTTAAATAAAAGTAGCAAAAGAATTATAAAAGACCATGGTAATACTCATGAACATAACATAAGCCTTAAAAATAAACACATAATTGACCTCATTATTATTAATAATTACTCTAGTTATCTCACTGCAAAGATTAACTTAATATCACAAATTTAAAATAAAATATTCAGCTTTAACTTTGCTATTGTCATTCCCTTTAGATGGGTCTTTTCTGCAGTCAAAATCTTAGTACCGAAGCCAAAGCCTTTAAACTATTACTTTTTTCAAAACACTTGAACAATCGTACAATAATGCATCTTAACTCTTTTTTCGGAAAATATCCTATGACATTGTACTATTCGAGCCATTGATTTCACATATCCTTTTTATTTTAACAATGCAATAAGAGACACGAAAAAGCTGGTTAAATGAACCCAAAATCAGGTTTTAAAGTAAGAAAGAAACAGAAGTGCTGCTTTAACGTAATTTTTCTGAATAAAACAGAGTATCTAGGTAAAATAGTTTCTGCTGTTCGTATGTCTCTCTTTTACTGCACAAAAGAGAATTACTTAAATATTTCTGACTGTAATTCATACTTTCTATCTGAGTGACATCAAAATTGATAAAACTTATTTTACACGCACCCTTTTCTTTTCACCTTTACCAACTAAATATGTAATAATCACAGTCGATAAATCTTACAGGAATATTAGACTGCATCATAAATTACTAATCAAAATATCTTACTTTGGATTAGAGATCCAAATTTTCCTGAAATACTTCCTGTTCCAAATGTAAATATAGTTAAAAGGATATATGTGCTGTTTTTACCAGCAAAAAATGTCATTTTTCGATACATTATTATCATCTATAATAATAAAGAGACAAGTTTGTGAGTGTGTAAGTGCTGTTCTGAAGAGACCGCTGCACGTAGAGTAGTGATGGGCGATTCTCGAAAATTTCCTATTCGATAAAAATCGTAATCGTAACAAAGCACATTCGATAAAGTCATCGATTAATTTCGAGAATCTATAATCGAGATGTTTTACAATCGATTATTAAAATATTTGTTTTTACATGCTTAAAAAGCATAATTTAGTAAATACATGGTAACTGAAAACAAATGAATTTAAAAAACAACAACAAACCAAAAGGATGTTATAATGGAGCCGCAATAGTAGAAAAGTCATGTAACGGCGTTCCTTGGTTGCAAAAAGTTGTAAAGTCGCGAGTAGAGTCGAAAGTAGCAAAATGGCCAAAGAAAAAAATAATCAAAAGCACTCCTAGTGTAAAGAACATGAACTAATATTTATTGATTTTTGTACATCAATCGAGATACGATCTACAATTCCCCCATTATTAGAAGACTCTCTACTGACATACATTAAACGGACCACCCGGGGAGCAAAGTAGTGCAGGAGCAATGAAAATGCATAATATGAGTAAATGATCATTAGACTTTCCAACAATACATCGCATGGTGGGTGTCGGTTAAATTTGTTAAAGAGCTTCCCGCGGGGGCAAAGTGAAGGAGGATGAGCGCGGGAGGTATATAAAATAAAATGGTAATTACAGAGCTTTCTAATGATATATCGCGAAAGAGAAATCAACAAAATATATAAAAACATTCCCCTTAGAATTCGAACTATTGCAACACCCGGAATACAGTCTGTCCTCACTGTTTGTGAATTTTTCATACATTATAAATTATATATTGGAAGTCTCCATAAGAAACAAAAAAATCAGATCTGAATTCACAAAAACTAAATGATTTCAAAAAAGTTTGCAAAGCGCTTCTGTAAGGAGTTCAAATTGAGAAAAGGAGAAGAAAGATTCATAATATGAAAGAGTGGTTTGAAAACTTTCCGATGATACGTCATATGACGGGTCCATAAAAAACTTGAAATTTACTCCTCACTACTCCACTATTTTTTTTCTTCCCTGAATACAGCCGGAAATCACGCAGCCTCGCTTTAAAATGTTTATGTTTGATAAAATATTTTTACCAACGGGGTCCATGAAAAAATCACATTTAAAATTAAATTTAATCTCAAAATAGCTACGATTTAAAAAATTCACCCCTTATCGGTCCCCTCCTTCCTGCGGAAATTCGACCCCAGGAGGAGAAACGTTCATAATATGAAAGAGTAGTTCGAAAAACATTCCAATAATCAATCACATGAAGGGTCCAAAAAATGTTTGCAATTTACTCCTCACCAGCAGGTTTACTTTTTCTTAACAGAATACACCCGGAAATCACGCATCCCCCACTTTAAAATGATTATAATTAGCAATTTTTATTAGAAGGTTGCATCAAGAAACCACTTCTAAAATGATAGTTATTCTCGAAATAGCTACGATTAAAAAAAAAAAAATCACTCCCCGTCCTGAAATTAAACTGCAAGAAGAGAAAGTCCCATAATATGAAAGAGTATTCTGAAACCTTTCCTATGACATATCACATGATGGGTCCAAAAAAAGTTTGAAATTTACTCTTCACCTGTGGTCGTAATGTTACTTTTTCTTCCAAGAATGCACCCGGAAATCGCGCGGTCCCTATTTTAAACTTTTGAATTTATGAAATAATATTTACCGGAGCGCTCCTCTGAAAACCACATCTAAAATGATATTCATTGTCAAAATAGCTAAAATAAAAAAAAATAAAAATAAAAATAAAATCACCCTCTTATCGCTCCCCCTCCTCTCTCCTAAAATTCAACTCCAGGAGGAGAAATATTCGTAAAATGAAAGACAGGTTCGAAAAAATTCCGATAATATATATATATATATATATATATAACATGTCGGGACCAAAAAAGAGGTTGAAATTTACATGTGACCTGTGTGTTCACTCATTTTTCCCAGAATATACCTAAAAATGACGCAGCCCCCACTTTAAAATCTTTATATTTAATAAGTTATATTTACCGAAGAGTTCCATAAAAAAACTCCACATCTAAAATGATATTTATTGTCAAAATAGCTACGATTTAAAAAATTCACCCTCTTATCGCTTTCTCTCCCCTCCCTTCTGAAATTCAACTCCAGGAGGAGAAAGATTCATAAAATGGAAAGGAGGTGCCAAAGCATTCCGATGATGCATATATAACATGACGGATTTTTAAAAAAAAGGTTTGAAATTTACATGTCACCCGTGGGTTTACTCATTTTCCCCAAATACACCTAAAAATGATGCAGCTCCCACTTTAAAATCTTTATATTTAATAAAAAATATTTACTGGAGGGTTCCATAAAAAAAAACCACACCAAAAATAACATTTATTGTCGAAATAGCTACGATTTAAAAATTCACCCCCTCATCGCTCCCCCCTCTCCTACCCCTCCCCTCCACCCACCCCTTAAAATTCAACTCCAAAAGTAGAAAGATTCATAATATGAAAAAATGGTTTAACCATTCTTTCATTCCAAGAGCTTTCGCATATGCCTCTCATTTCAGCAAATATATTCCGATAAAATCAGACATCCGAGAGAGACAAACAGTCCGAGAAACTTTCTTCGCGATGAAAATTTATCCCGATGGAAATAGGTTTATCGACGGATAGCGATGAAATTTAACCTTGAAAAAAATGGCGTTTCGAGAAGTTTGTGGTTTTTGATAAATGCCTTTTTCGATAAAGATGATTTTCATTCTCGCTGATAATGGAGATGAGTACTTTTATCGAGCAGAATTTTTTCATCGGAGCTTTGTGAAATGAAAGTTTTGTCATGAAACGAGGTACAGAAAGAAGCATGAGAATATGACTTGTGAAATGAAGACCTAATTTTCAAAGTTTCTCGTATTTTATTCTTACCATGCTTAGAACACACCTATAAATATGATTTATTAAAAAAAAAAAAAAAAAAAAATTCAAAGAGGGGGCTTGAAAACATATGTTTAAAACTGTAGCGATTTCAACAATACCTATCAATTTAAGTGTTTTTTTTTTTTTTTTTTTTCATCGAATCATTCGGTAAACATTATTTATCAAATGTAAAAAAAAAATTAAAATGTCTGCTGCAGGAAATTGAGGGCGAAAGGGTGGACTGACGGGGGGCGGGGGAGGGGATAATTTTTACTTTTTTAAACCCGTCATATTGTATATCATTTTGAAGATCTCAGATCACTCTTTCACATTATGATGCTTTCTTACCTCCTCCCTTCCGAATTTGGTTCCACGGAGAGGGGGGGGGGGGCAGTTTTTGAAGCTTTTTGCGTTTTTATCATTTTAGATCGAATTTTTGAATTGAAAACGTCCTTAGGCGCATTGGAAAAAATTTTCAGATTAGGAAAAAACCACTGAACTAGTCACATTGTTACCGTAACCTAGGCACATTGTTTTAAAGTTCCCTCTTTGAGGGCCTCTTCCAAAGGTGAGGAGCTTGACACCCCCCCCCCCCCCAACATACACTTTAAAATATCGCTCACTTTTTTTTCTCTACCAATTTTAACTTAAAAGTTTAAGCTATGTGGCACAACCAGGGCTGTTGCCTCCCCCCCCCCCTGTTGGTTATTCACCAACATAATTTTGCTCATTTCTTCACTTCATTTCAATTTTTAAAAGGCTATAACTTTGCTTCTAAGAGAGCTACAACGGGGAGAAAAATTATTGCATAGCTAACTTTTCTTCGCCGCTCTTTTTGCAGTTTTATGGTTTTCCCCATAGCACCGGGGTTTTTTTGGAGGGGGGGGGAGGACAAGGGGGCCATTTTTCATTTTTTGATGTAATATGTTAATTGAAACCTTGTGCTTCATACATTACAAATTTAGCATAAAAAAGTTTCCCCCCTCATTCTGGGTCACGTTACGGATCCATAATGGGTTGAAATTTAAATTTCTCAAACTTTTTCGAAGTTTTCGCTAAATCGGCATCTGAAAAGCATCGCGCCAATGTGGTGCGTGTATGACATCTGTATCATACAAATATTGTTCACCACTGCTGGGACTCTGGCCTCCTCTCGCGTGTAGGCGTTAATTTACCGCGGTTACTTGGTACTTTTATTTCCTGCACAATAAAATATATCCTGACGATTAAAAAAATACACAAATAATTATTCAAGTTTTCACTTCTGTCGGCACTCCCAAAATGCCATTATATATATACATATATTTATTTATTTATTTATTTATTTATTTATACTTACGAAGCTTGCAGTAAATAATATTTATACTATATATGGAATTTAGAAAAGCAGGAAGTTGTTGTTTGGCTTGCGACCACTTACTGATCTTATATATCCCCCCCCCCCACTTCGTTACGTTGGAGGGGGGGCAGTTTTCAAAATTTAACTTTCGATTCGAGATTACGTTTTCGATTGTTCGTTCAATTCGAGATTTTTTTTTTTTTTTTTTTTTTTTTTTTTTTTTTTTTTTTACAAGTTTTTGCTGTGCGTGCACACCGCGTTTGGTATATGATGGCATATACAATGAGGACCCAGTTCGAGATTTCATATTAGAAGATAGCGTATGAATTAGAGACACCAATGAAAGGAGGGGCTCACTAGCGACGGAATACGTCGTGTTTTTATTAACACCGACTCATTCACCTGTAGACGACTCATGATAAAATTGAATCCTGTATGGTATAAAAGCAATTGCAAACTGGAGTCATCGAGAAAAATTTTACACAATCGAAAGTTATCGAGATGTTCATACAATCGAGAAAATCGAGAAAAACTTCTCGTTATCGCCCATCACTAACGTAGAGTTATAAAATTTGGGGGTAAGGTACCTGTATACAATAAGTTTTGCACCTCGAATCCCGATTTTTGATTATATTTTTTTATATTTAATTTTGTAGACGATTTTTGCACATTAGTTAAAGGAATACGGTTTCATTCTTTTAAACCAATATAGTTAATTTTGTTCTCTTTTCAATAAATTTCATTCGGAATTCATAAAACGATTTTTGAATTTTTAACGAATTTTTTAATGCAATTTTTAGTATTTTTTCGCATTTTGCGGCTATTTTTTTTATTATTGATAAAAAGAAAATTGTTTCAAACTTTAGCGATTTTCAGTTCGATTTTGGATGCGATTTTTAAAGATTTTCGATTTTTTAAGTCATTATTACAGATTTATGCACGCATCATGATCTGATCTAGTGTATAAATAAAGATATTTCATTAAAATGGTATTTTCATAATTTTGCTTCTTTATTAAGTACGGGAGAGGGGGCATTTAAACTTTTTCACCTTTAATTATTATTTTATCTCTGAAAGACAGTATAAACGGCAAAACAAGTTTTAATGGTACTTTTTTCAAAAAGAAGAAAATAAATACACTGTAATCACATCAGTTAAATCTTGTTAAAATGTTACACATGCATCAGAAAATAGCACACTATTATAATTTCGAATAGTGATCTATATTTAATCTAAAATATTTCCATCTGATATTCCACTATATTGCTACCAAATTATTATGTCTGCTAAACAATAGAACATTATTTTTTGCATGCGTTACAATTAAAACTAGAAATTTAATCGAAATAATCATTCGTTTTAAATTAAAACATTTCGTTATTAAAGCCAAACTTGCAAAAAACGCATGTTTCGAAAATCAGTTGACTGTCAATTGGAATCTATACATTATTATTATCACCAGTTTGTCTGTTTGAATTTTTTTTTTTTTTTTTTTTTTTTTTTTTTTTTATAGCAATATTGGAGCCAGACTTTACTCTTCGTTGAAGATTACCAGTTTCACATATTATGCATAAAAAAAGAAAAAAAAAGGGAATGTTTCACTGAAAATAACCTCTAGACAATGTACATTTTTTTTTTTTTTTTTTTTTTTTTTTTTTTTGTATAGGATGTATAGGATAGCTGAGGTCGATCTCTAATATGGCTATAATTTTCTTTTTTGATTTTGGTTGTATATTTTTTAAATGAAGGTACTTTTTCACTTTCGGAACTGATTTAGAGAGCAGGAAGTGTCTTTATTTTTAAAAATCTGCAACCGTAATCAAAAAAGTACACAAAGGCTCTATTAGAGATCGAAATCAATTGTTCCAATAAAAAATAACCTTTTAAAAATATTAAAATTTAAATTAGAAACTCAAAAACAATCTGTCTATAGGTTTAACATTACGGATCAGGTGTTTTCACCCAAACCTTATCGCATGTAATCGTTCGTGTCCTTCTGAATAACAGTTTGGACGGTAAGAATTTTACAGGCACTTTTTTAAAGGAATAAACGATAAAAAATATACTATAATCAAATAAAGCATTTCGGATATTAAAAACGAATTCGCAAAACACAGGTTTCGAGATTCAGCTGATTTATCAGTTTAAATCCATACATTATTTATTATTTCCAGTTTGTCTGTTTGAATTTAGAACAATTAAAAAAGGAAGGGAAGGGGTTATTTGAGCCGGACTGGACTCTCTCTTAAAAATCAACAGTATTAGATATTATGCTTAAAGAAAAAAAAAAAAAAGAAAAAAGAAAAAAAAGAGCTTTAATGGATTCACCCTAAAGGGGACTCGTCATTCACTTGAACACACTCGCTGGGTAATATTAAACCTATGACCAGGATGCTTTCGAATTTCTCAAATAAATTTTAATATTTTTAAACGCTTTTTTGCATAAGATATCTGAGGTCGATCTCTAATTGGGATATTTTTTACTTTTTTCACGTTAATTGCAATTCTTCATTATTATTATTATTATTATTATTTTGTGAAAATACTTTTATTGAAAAAAAAATTCAATCAATCAACAAGCTGAAAATTGCAAAACAAACGTGGTAAATGAGATGTGTTCATACAAAAAATATTTTTATGAATATTCAGATTTTCAAGAAGGAAAATAAAAAAATATATATACTAAAATCAAACGAGGCGTTTCGGATATTAATGGCGAATTCGCAAAACACAGGTTTCAAGATTCAACTGATTAATATACACATTATCATTATCACCAGTTAGTCAGTTTGAATTCTAAAAAAATATATAAGAGTATTAAAGTTCAACTCTTCGTAAAAAGACTCACAGCTTTGCATATTATGCTTGAAAGAAAACAAAAGTCGGCCTCTGTCTAGCAAATCTTCTTTCCTGTAACTCTTATTTATTTACTGAGTTACAGTTCGGACGGTAAAAGTAGTTTTACAGGGACTTTTTTCAAGAAGGAAAATATAAAAAAAGTATACTAAAATCAAACGAGGCGTTTCGGGTATTAATGGCGAATTCGCAAAACACGGGGCGGTAAAAGTAGTTTTACAAGGTCATTTTCCAAGAAGGAAAACATAAAAAGTGTACTATAATGAAACAAGGTGTTTCGGATATTAATGGAGAATTCGCAAAACGCGGATTTCAAGATTCAGCTGATTAATATATGCATTGGCATTATCACAAGTTAATTAGTTTGAATTCTAAAAAAATACATTGGAATATTGAAGCTGGACACAACTCTTCGTAAAAAGATGATGTTTTTCATGTTATGCTCCAAAGAAAACAAAAATTGGCCTTTGTCTCGCAAATCTTCTTTACTGTAACTGTTATTTATTTACATGTTACAGTTTCGACGGTAAAAGTAGTTTTACAAAGACTTTTTCCAAGAAGGAAAATATCAAAAATGTACTATAGTCAAACGAGGCGTTTCGGATATTAATGGCGAACTTTCAAAACACAGGTGTCAAGATTCAGCTGATTATCAGATTAAATATATACATTATCATTATCATCAGTTTGTATTCTAAAGAAAATTTCAGACTATCAGAGACGAATTCTTCTCATCCAAAGTCTTCTATATTATGCTTAAAGAAGAGAAAAAATGATCTAAGTTCAGCAAACCTGAAAGCCTTTCACTTGTAACTCTTTTTTTTTCCCCTTATTGACGATAGCAGGATATAACTCTTCGTTAAAAGATGCAGTTTTGCATGTTATTCTTCGAAGAAAACAAAAATCGGCCTTTGCCTAGCAAATCTTCTTTTTACTGTAACTGTTATTTACTTACTGAGTTACAGTTCGGAATGTAAAAGTAGTTTTACAGGGACTCTTTCCAAAAAGGAAAATATCACAGGTGTCAAGATTCAGCTGATTATCAGATTAAATATATACATTATCATTATCACCAGTTTGTATTGTAAAGAAAATTTCAGAGTATTAGAGACGAATTCTTCTCATCCAGTCTTCTATATCATGCTTAAAGAAGAAAAAAATTGATCTAAGTCTAGCAAACCTGAAAGAATTTCGCTTGTAATTATTTTTTCCTCTTATTAGACGATAGGAAGGCTCAAATCTTCGTAAAAAGATGCAGCTTTTAATGTTATGCTTCAAAGAAAACAAAAATCGGTCCAAGTCTAGCAGATCTTCTTTCCTATAACTGTTATTTACTTACTGAGTTACAGTTCAGACGGTAAAAGTAGTTTTACAGGGACTTTTCCCAAGAAGGAAAATACCAAAAATGTTCTATAATCCAACGAGGCGTTTTGGATATTAATGGCGAATTCGAAAAACACAAATGTGAAGATTCAGCTGATTATCAGATTAAATATATACTTTATCATTATCATCAGTTTGTATTCTAAATAAAATTTCAGAGCATCAGAGACGAATTCTTCTCATCCAAAGTCTTCTATATTATGCTTCAAGAAGAGAAAAATTGATCAAAGTTCAACAAACCTGAAAGCCTTTCGCTTGTAACTCTTTTTAGGCGCGTTCATAATTATGTAAATACGTAGCACCTATAGTTGTCGTTCAGTCCGTCCGTCCGCATATAACATCACAAAAACTACCCAACCGAATTATTTGAAATTTAAAATATAAAAATTATTACATAATTTTTTCGAGTCATATCAAAGTTTATGAAAATCGGATGCATAGATCAATTACAGGGACAGTCAAAAGTATTCATTACATTACGGTCAATGGGGGAAAAGTTTCAAATGCATTTTAATCGCTTGAAATTTAAAATACGTAATTATTACATAATTTTGTCGATTTTATCAAAATCGGATGCATAATTCAAATACAGGAACAATCAAAATATTCCGTTACATTACGGTCAACGGGAAAAAATGTTTCAAACGCATTTTAATGGTGTTACACTCATTCGAATATAATAGAGTACATGAATCTATGGAATATATATTAAAATATGCATTCTGTACAATCTGTGATGCAAAGAATATTTATTATTAAATTACAGGGCCACACAAATGTATTCCACTACATAATGCTATACGGGAAAACATTGTGTTACGAATTTTGTAAATAGTTAGTGTTTGTACTGTAAAATAATGTAAATAATCTTATTAAGCTCCATTTCTTTACTAATATTAGTTTTTGTTACATTGTCTCTGTTATCAAGCAAATTTGTCTATTATTTTCAATGAATGTGTATGGCAGATTGGCGAAATATTAAAGATATCGCCAAGTTGGCGTCACTTTTGACGACTAATTTTGGTCGCCAAATTTGGCGATACATCGCCAAGTTGGCGACAAACTTGGCGATTGTTGGCGATGGTAACTCTTCCATCTTTATGGTAACCCCCCCCCCCTTAGGTCTACTGATACATTGAATGTTGTTTCGTGGTTTTCCGGATTTTTCTAGAAGGTTGTAGAAATTTCCACCGCATGCGGCGAGACTATATATAGGAGAGCCAGTTGCGAGCTGTGTGGTTATTATTTACCAGTCAGTCATTGAGTGAACTTCTAGGGTATTGTTTAAGCAAGTTTGCTTGAGCTTTATTTACGTTATTTTGAATGTGATTTTAGTGTTGAGACGTTGTATAAAGAGTCTCTGGGACGTATATCTGCACTTGTACGATAGATTTAAACAATTATTTTTAAATATCTAGTAATATTTGTGAGTTTCGAAGACTCTGTTGTTCTGAAGTTCTGTAAATAAATTATTTTCTACTTTTCTGACAAGAGTTTGAAGTTGTCTAACCATAAGATCAAAAGAACCGTATATACGCTGGAACATTTGGTGTCAGGAGTGGGGTCTTATGGCGAAAACAAGAACAATGGACGGACAACTGAAAGAACTGTTAGAAGCTATTAACGGATTAAGAACAGAGCTGACCAATAAAATTGATAAAGGCAAAGAACAGTTGGCGGATAAAATGAATAAAGGCCAAGAAGAGTTGGCGGAGAAAATGAATAAAGGCCAAGAAGAGTTGGCGGACAAAATGAATAAAAACGAAGAAAGAATGGAACAGTTGACAAATAAAATTGATAAAGGCCAAGAAGAGGTGACTGAAGAAATGAGAAGAAGCCAAGAGAGAATGGAAGAATTAAAGGAGGAAGTTAATAAAAGCCAAGAAGAAATGAAGAAAACTTTGGAAGAAAAGTTCTCGTCGGTAGAGAGAAGAATAGATTCGGTAGAAGAGAAAATTCAGAATGAAGTTAGTAACGTTGAAGAGAAAATGGAAAGGAAAATAGAGGAAGTAGAAGAGAAAATTCAGAATGAAGTTTGTAACGTTGAAGAGAAAATAAGTAACGTTGAAGAGAAAATAGGTGAAGTAGATAAAAAGCTAAATAAAAAAATACAAGATCTTGAGAAGAAGCTTTCAGCGTCCAGTGGTATTTATGAAGAATTGAGGAATCCGCCTGCTTCTCCCGTGCACATCAAGCTGTCGACATACGACGGAAAGAGTTCCTGGCAAGTTTACAAGACCCAATTCACCATTGTAGCTGAAGCGAACAAATGGAGTGACGAGGTGAAAGCTTGTCAACTGGCAGCATCTTTGAGAGAAGAAGCCGCCGACGTGCTGCAAACATTGCCCGATATGACGCAACTCAATTTTGAGACTCTAAGTTGTGCACTTGAAATGAGATTCGGCAAAAAATTCTTCAAAGATTATACGAGAATACAAATTAAGAGCCGCCATCAAAAATCGAGTGAAACCCTTCAAGAGTTTGCCTCAGAGATTGAACGGCTTGCAAATTTAGCATTCATCGATTGCCCAACAAATGTACGGGAAATGCTCTCACTGCAGTACTTTGTAGACGGAATAAAAGATCCCGAAGTGCAGAGAGCGGTACGAATGGCAGATGTACAGGATTTAAAGGCTGCATTACTGTATGCCTTAAAGTTGGAAGCAGCTACACAAGCCAGCCGAAGAGATCGTCATTCAGTCCGAGGGACAACGGTGAACAAAAGCTCAGACACTGAGATCGACTTCTTGAAAGAAATTAGGAAAATAAATCAAGAGATTGAAGCTTTAAAATACGGAAGAACAAGCTCAAGAAGACAGAATCTTACGTGCTGAGGATGCGGTGATACAGGACATCTCCGAAGAAATTGCCCCAAAATCCACGAACGTGAGATAAATTTAAACAGTCAGCAGGGAAACTAAATTTTGGCCATCTCGCGGGGCGGAGGTTGCCAGAGAATGAAAAGCCCCACCTGAAGATCCTCCAGATATCAAAAATGAGCGGCGGTGATAACGAATCATATGTGATAGGCTTTATTAACGGAATTCAGTGCCGTATGATTGTCGATATAGGAGCCAATGTTACAATAATAAGAGAAGATTTGGCTCGAAAATTTAAATGTAAACTCATCTGGACTCCACCATGCGTTACCCTGCAAACTGTGACGGGCGACAAGATAGGCATATATGGAAAGGCCGATTTAACCATCAACTTTGGAGGAACGAAATATTACCATACGGCATATGTGGCTGACATAACAGATCCTTGCTTAATCGGGCTAGATTTTCTGAAGAAGTTTGGCTTCAAACTTGATTTCAAAAATAACAAAATGCTCTCAAAATTTGAAGAAATAAGTCTTTTTGGAATAAATAACGAAATTGAATGTAAACAAACAGTAATAGCCAAAGAAGACATCAATCTTGATCCAAGAACAGAATTTTTAATTCCAGCTGTAATTAAAAATAAAACTAATTACCGATTTGGCCATATAGATTATCCAGAAGACAATAGTACACAAGCAGGCGTATTGGTGGCTTCTTCTGTGGTGGACCTCTCGAAAAAGACCATTCCAGTCAGAATTGCTAACATCAGTGATAAGACGAGGACTATCAAGAAAGGAGAGGTGATAGCGTCATGTGCTCCTGTGACGTGCATAAGTCAAAATTCCAGTCACTCTGAGAAATCTTCAGATAATTTAGTCAAGGATTTGTTACAAAATACAGACTTAGATCCAAAACAGATGGAAGCTGCGGAAAATTTAATTAGAGAATTCCAAAGTTTATTTTCCCAAACATCTGAAGACTTTGGACGAACTAAAATGGCACAACACCGAATTGACATGGGAGATCACTCTCCTATTAAACAGCACCCTAGACGATTACCTTTTGCCAAGCAAGAAGAGGTGCAGAATTTAATTAAGGATATGGAAGAAAATGACGTCATCGAACCATCGACAAGTCCATGGGCGTCTCCCATTGTATTAGTAAGAAAGAAGGATGGTTCTACAAGATTTTGTGTAGACTACCGCCGACTGAATGATGTCACTATAAAGGATAGTTACCCTCTGCCAAGGATCGACGACACTCTCGACACACTTGCGGGCAACACTTGGTTCTCGACTCTGGATCTGAAGAGTGGTTACTGGCAGGTAGAGATCCATCCGGACGACCGCGAGAAGACTGCCTTTACAACGGGACAAGGATTATGGCAGTTCAAGGTAATGCCTTTTGGTCTATGTAACGCACCTGCAACTTTCGAACGGCTTATGGAAACGGTTCTCCGGGGGCTGTCATATGAAGCATGTCTTGTTTATTTAGATGATATCATAATCATAGGAAAATCTTTTGATGAACATCTGAACAACCTCAGGCGGGTGCTACTAAAATTAAAGGAAGCTAATTTGAAGTTAAGCCCTTCGAAGTGCAGTTTGTTTCGTAATGAAGTCGCCTACCTTGGACACATCATTTCGGCGGAAGGAGTTAGGACTGATCCGGAGAAGATATCGGCTGTGAAAAATTGGAATCGTCCAGCAGATGTTCACCAGCTTCGGAGCTTTCTAGGATTATGCACCTATTACAGAAAATTTGTCAAAGGCTTCTCGATGATTGCAAGACCACTTCATAAATTAACAGAAGCCAATCAAAAATTTATGTGGACACAGGAATGTGACGCTGCTTTCGAAAAGCTTAAGGAGGCCTTAACATCCACTCCAATTCTGTCATATCCTCAAATCGATAAACAGTTTATACTTGATACGGATGCAAGTAACGAAAGCATTGGCGCTGTACTGTCCCAGGAAATCGACGGCCAGGAGCGTGTTATCGCCTATTTCAGCAAGTGCTTATCAAAGGCACAGCGAAACTACTGCGTAACAAGAAAAGAGCTTCTTGCTGTAGTGAAAGCCATAGACCATTTTCATCACTATCTTTACGGTCGAAAATTCCTGATCCGAACTGATCATGCTTCTCTAACTTGGCTATTGAATTTTAAGAACCCTGAAGGCCAGATAGCCAGGTGGATACAAAAGCTTCAAGAGTACGATATGGAGATACGCCATCGAAAAGGCTCATCACATGGAAATGCAGATGCTCTCTCAAGAAGACCCTGCTCAGAGAATTGTAGATACTGCGACCGGGTTGAGAAGAAATTTAATGTCAAAGGTCCTATAGTAAGACAAGTTACAACTGGGTCTACATCATCGCAAGATCCGTGGAGTGACGAGAGCCTGCGTAAAGATCAACTTGCTGATCCTGAAATTAAGCCAATTCTAGAGCTGAAAGAGGAGTCCAACAGGAAGCCCAGCTGGCAAGACATGACCCATTACCATCCTACGACTAAACGTTATTGGGCTCTCTGGGATTCCCTACATTTGAAGAACGGTATTTTGTACCGAAAATGGGAGTCTGACGATGGAAAGACATGTAGATGGCAACTACTACTCCCTAAGTCGAGAATTTCTATGGTCCTTCAAGAACTGCATGGTAGTCCCACAGGAGGTCATTTTGGTGTAATGAAGACCCTGCAGAAGGTTCGAGAGCGTTTCTACTGGAATAATGTTCGTAGTGACATGGTGACACCTGTGTAGCACGTAAAGGTCCAAAGAGGCGCACCCGTGGACGATTGCAGCTTTATAATGTAGGAGCTCCTTTCGAACGAATTGCTCTGGACATCCTGGGTCCACTTCCTAGAACATCTGATGGCAATAAGTTTGGCGACAAACTTGGCGATTGTTGGCGATGGTAACCCTTCCATCTTTATGGTAACCCCCCCCCCCCCCTTAGGTCTACTGATACATTGAATGTTGCTCCGTGGTTTTCCGGATTTTTCTAAGGTTGTAGAAATTTCCACCGCATGCGGCGAGACTATATATAGGAGAGCCAATTGCGAGTTGTGTGGTTATTATTTACCATTCAGTCATTGAGTGAACTTCTAGGGTATTGTTTAAGCAAGTTTGCTTGAGCTTTATTTACGTTATTTTGAATGTGATTTTAGTGTTGAGACGTTGTATAAAGAGTCTCTGGGACGTATATCTGCACTTGTACGATAGATTTGAACAATTATTTTTAAGTAATATTTGTGAGTTTCGAAGACTCTGTTGTTCTGAAGTTCTGTAAATAAGTTATTTTCTACTTTTCTGACAAGAGTTTGAAGTTTTCTAACCATAAGATCAAAAGAACCGTATATACGCTGGAACAATTGTTTGGGGCGTGTGTTAATTATATTAAACTATTTCACATTTTCTGAATATGATATACGTTGCTGAGGTGTAATAAAAGTTTCTTCCTGTATATTTACAGGAACAAAAACGATTTCGACTACTTTACTATATCCGAAGTACTGTCTACTATAACAGCGAGATTTGAATATTTTTAAAACTTCGCTATCGTACGAACGCACCTCATTTGCCACGCTTCACGTGCAATTTCCAGCTTGTGTCCCTTTATTGACGATATGAGTGATAAAAAAGGAAGGTTTACAGTTAAAAATATATATATATAGTGTAATTAAATGAGGCGTTTTGGACATTAACCCCTTCAAGTGCGATGGTTCATTTCTTGATTAATTTTAGGTCTTTTAATCCCTAAATGCCACTTTAGCACCAGAACTTCGGATTATTATTATTACTGTTCAAATTCTTATTATAGAATGTGCAGAAAAGCTTTTAATTATTTTTAAATAAGTTTATTTGCACATTCTGCTGTCATTCAAATATTTTAGCATTTTATGAATAGAAATACTTTGCCTTTAAAGGATAAAAGGCGAACTCGCAAATCACAGATATCGCGATTCAGCCTATAATAATAGATATTTTAAATACCCGTCTTCTTTTAAAGTTGTAACACGTATTTTTGGGCTTGAAGAAGAAAAATAAGTTCTTAGCAAAAATATGATGCATTTTCATTTTCTTTTAATGAAAAAGTTATTTTGTCATTATTAATTACACGCATTATCATTAATTAGTATTCTAAACGAAATTTCGGAGTATTAGAGAAGAATCGAACTTTTTGCTTTCATATAAACTTCCATATTAAGCTTTAAAAAAAACAAAATAAAATAATAAAAAACCGATATATTTTTTAAATCCGTTTTCAATATCTGTAACCCCGCAAACCTACTGACCTGCAACTTTTGTTTTCTTTCTGAGTGACGATACAGACGGTAAAACAAGTTTTACAGGCTCTTTTTCATGAACAAAGTCATTTTTCGATCACAACAATTCGGAAATTGAATATCAAACGTAGTTTGCTACACTTGAACAAACAGGTGCGCTCGTACTGTAATGAAGCTTTAAAAATATACAGATCTTGGTGTAATAGAATACAGTACTTTGGATACAGTATAGTAACCGAAATCTTTTGAGTGTTCCATAAATGTTATCTGCTTTTCATTGTACAAGTAGTAAACCTCAGCAACGTATATCAGTTTCATAAAATGTCAAATAGTTTAATATAAGAATAAGATAATATAAGATAGTTTAATATATAGAACCCGAATCTCCGCATAATCCGAAAAAAAAAAAAAAAAAAAAAAAAAAAAAAAAGAAAGAAAGAAAGAAAGAAAGAAAAACTGATAGTTGCTGAGATGTTGATATTACCGACACTATCAATTGAATGAAGCAAAAAATAATGAAATTTGCGCCTCACTTACAGATGAAGAAATAATCACTATGTAAAACTGAAAAAGTTGAAAATGAAGATAATTCAGACGAAATCACTATTATCAATGATGATCAACCAAAAGTTATTAGCCATAATGAAGCAACAAATCATTTACAACAATTAATGGTTTATTTTGAACATTAGGTGGATACTACACCCAGCAAACTAACTATGCTCAAGCGGATGTGTGACCGTGCGGCCCGCAGAAGTTATACAAAACTTGCACAGCTGATTTTATAATTTCAAAAAAAAAAAAAAAAAAAAAAAAAAAAAAAAAAAACTGTCGGTAAATATTCAGTATGGTTAATATAAAGGTAATTTTCTGTAAGTATGTTTTATTTCATGTTTTTCGCATTCTCCGGATTCCGGATTTTTGATAATCCGAATTGTGTCTTATCCCAATTAATCCGAATTATCGAGGTTTTACTGTAATTAAAACGCACCGCAAACAATATTTTATCCAATACCATTATGTAATAGAATACTTTTGTTGTTATAAATAAAATCCAGACATTTCTCAAATCAAAAATATTTAAAAGTTATTCTGCACATAAAAATTGAATATGAGGAACAATAATTTTTCTGAAAAGTAAAGACTTTATCACACATATTTTTAGTGACAGGGCTTATTTATTTATTTAGAGACCCCAAGCACATTTCATTTTGGGGGATTCTTCGAACATATTATGCATTTTTTAATTCTATTTCTACACATATTAAGTTTCATGAGTGCAAAACATATAATCAAAAGGCTCTGTCGTAAATTGGACCTAGTTTATAAATACTCAGTATGTATTCCAACATTCTGATACTTATATATAATTTTGGAAATTTTGTAGACAATTTCACATGCTTATAATTATATGAGAAATCTATGCACTGTGTACCAATATTGGAGTAATGAGAATGGGTACTGCATTATATGGGACAGAACAAAAATTAATAATTTATTTGAAAGAGGAAAAAAAAATTAATGTTTTTTTGTTTTTAGAGGGAGGGGGGGGGTCTCCTGCAGATTCTCTCCTCCTCTCCTTTGGAATGGAAAAAATTTCCACTTTTTTACATCAGGAATTTGCTATAAACCGTCATTTTATGGTGCTGCTCTCTACCGTTTATTTCGAGAAGTAGTAAGCAAATTAAAACTCTTTACTTTAGATCAAAATTTACAGATGAGATTATGCAATAATGAAACGACAAATAATAAAAAAAAAGCTAAAAGCTGCATAGTTAACAGCATTTTATATAATTATTTATTTATTTATTTATTATTATTTTTTTTAATCGTTTCAGAGCTAAAATCTCACAAGGAGATATTACTTTTTTGGACATACCAATTTTCACGAAAAGAAAACACATGAAAGAAGTTGAGTGAGTAAAATAAAATTTTAAAACACCAATTAGTCAATGTGCTTATCTGACAAGTAACCTCTGATCAGAGAATATGAATTGTATGTAAAAGTATAGCTGATTGTATTTTTTATCACTGGCAAATGCAAGGACTTATTGCTGACTAAATTTATTTATTATTTTAAAATTAATATCTTTTTAAAAAGATTAATAGAGGAAGAAAATTATTTTGAAAAGTCAAAACATTTGAATATTTATTCAAGTGGTTCAAAAAATTAGAAAAAATTAATTCATCTTTAATTATAACCATTTCATAACTGGTGGCATTGTTGATTAAATTTAGATGATTTTATTTAAAATCAGAATTCTTTAGCAGTTTGTTTGCTTTTTTGTCTTAAAATGGGTCGTGTGAGGGATATTCCTGAATCTATTAAACTTCGTATGGTTGATTTTTATTGGGACGGTAAAAATCAATGTTATATAGTGAATTATTTACATTGTTTACAATCAAGCGTTAATAAAATACTAACACAACATCTAAAAAGAAAAACTTCAAAATAATCACCGAAAACCAAAAACATCTGCTACAGATGATGAGAAACTGAAACATATAGTTAAGAAAAGCTGTATTAAATATGTGCGATTTTTGCACCAAAAATGGAAAGAAGGAGTTGAAGTTTCTACATCAACAACATTAAGACATCTCCATAAATTTAAGTTTGAATCTTGTGTACCGAAAACAAATTCTCTCATGACTGCAAGACAAAAACGTACAAGACTTAATGATTGATGTAAATTGAGAGGTTTTTGAACGAAGAAGATTGAAAAAATATACTACTTAGAGATGAAAGTATGTTTTGTGTTTCATATGGTAATCAAGGTATTCAAGTTTGGAGAATGAAGCAAGAAGCATTTGATAACGAATGCCTTAAACATTCCATAAAATTTGCTGCTAGTGTCACGGTTTGAGGTTGCATGAGTGCAGAAGGACCTGGAAAGTTATTTATCATTTACGCAAAGGTTAACTCTCAGATATATCAGGAAATTTTGGTATATTACATGATCTCATAACCAGAAGATTTATTTGAAGATAATTTCATCTTTCAACAAGATTTAGCAACACCGCATACCTTGGTGTCAAAAGTTCTGCCAACTCAACATTAAGGTACTTATTTGGCCACCAAACTCACCAGATTTTAATCACATGAAAACTTGCGGTGTATAATGAAGAAAAAACTCCAAGAAAATCCTTGTTCAAATAAAACTTATAACGGCATGAATAAAGTCTATTTGGGTTAACATTGATAGAAATGTTTGTAAATACCTTGCATACAGTATGCAAGATCGATTCTACAATGTTTGAAAGCTAAAGGGAATGCTATAAAATATTAATTACCATTTACTTCATATTCATAAGGTAATATTGTTGCATAAAATAAAATATTTAATATTTAAAACCAATCTAAGTTTGATTCTAATATTTTGATGCTTTTCAGAAAGCTGTATATCTATTTTATTGTACATTTAAGGTCTAATTTATAAAACATTTAATTACAAAAAATTCTGACTTCTTGTTTTCAATTATTCTAATGTTTTGAATGAATCACGGAAAAAAGCGCACCGGAAAAAAGCGTCCCTTTTTACAAATCACATATTTAAATAAGTCTGATAATAGTACACATGGTTAATCTTAGAATATAAACACTAGATTGAGACGGTTTTATGAAATTTAAGTCTTTGCTCTATCGAGACTCAGATGGGCGGGGGGGGGGGGAGCTTTAAAAGTTATCTCAAAACCTGTCATTGCTTTAATGAAAAAAATTGTAAGGTACGAAGAATTAGATAATAAACACTAGGTACTTAAATCATTTTTTTCAATTCAGTCTCCATTGTTCTCCTGTGGAGTGGGTGGGGGGTGGGGGGTGGGGGCGAGAGTGTCTACAAACTTTTGAATATATCTCTTATATTTATTTTTTTAATATTATTTATAATTTGATTATTTTTATTATAAAATTACATATTAATATTTTATTATATTTTATATTACATTTATATATTTATATAATATATAACATAATATATAATAATAAATATATTAATATAATATAATAATACAGAATAAATAATTTATAATAAATAAGTAATAAATTAATAATACATAAATATAAATTAAATATAAAATTAAAAATAAATGTAATTAAATATTAAAAATTATACTTATTAACAAAAGTTTATTTAAAAATGATAATATTTTATTAACTCATAGTAAATCAATAAAAATAAATGTATTAATAAATAAAATTAAATATTAAAAATCTAGTTTCATCAACAAGAATTAATTTTAAAAATGATAATATTTTATTAACTTATAGGACATAATAAAAATAAGTGTATAACTATATAAAATTAAATATTAAAAAATCTACACATTAACAAGACTTTATTTAAAAAATTATATTTTATCATCCGCCATCACTGATACTATTGTCATATACCTCCAGCAATCTCGCTACGTATCCCCAAGGTTCCGTATCAAAGGTTGGGAACCACTGTTCTACGAGAATGATATAAATGAGACATTTGTTGCCACTTTAGTTTTTATCATTTATTTATCCACAAGTTCAATATTTATCAATTCCTTGTCACTTTTTTCTGATCACTTTTTGCGCTCTTGTTTTTCCAGTCACTTTTCTCCCTAAATTGTAGAAAACATTCCGAAAAAATGTTATCGTCTAAAGCAGTGATAGATTTGGAGTTTGTAGGCTCACCCCCCCCCCCCGCCCCCACAAAAGAACAAGGCTGGCTGAATGAAAAATATATATATGAGCTGATATTACTATGAGTTAATAAAATATTATCATGTTTAAATAATTTTTTGTTAATGAGTATAATTTTTAATGTTTAATAATATTTATTTGTACATTTTTATATTTTTTTATTTAATTTTATATTTAATTTATAATTATGTATTATTAATTTATTATTTATTTATTATAAATTATTTATTATTATTAATTATTATTATTATTATTCTTAATTTATTAATTATATTATTAATTATTTACTATTAATATATCATATTAATATATTAATAATTAATTAATATGTATTATATAAGTATAAATATATAATATAAAATGTAATAAAATAGTAATATGTAATTTGATAATAATAATAAAAATATTAATCATATAATATATAAATTAATTATGTATAATTTAAATTATAAATAATCAAATTATAAATAATATAAAAAAAATAATGTAAGAGATAGATTCAGAGTTTGTAGACAATCGCCCTCCCCCCCCCCCAACCCCCACCACAGAAGAACAAGGGAGATTGGATTTTAAAAAATCATTTAAGTACCTAGTGTTTATTATCTTATTTTTCGTATCCTACAATTTTTTTCATTGAGGCAATAACAGGTTTTGAGATAACTTTTAAAGCCCCCCCCCCCCCCCCCACACACACACACACACAAACACCTTCGCCCATCCCAGTCCCGAGAGAGCAAGGACGCTCAAATTTCATAAAACCGTCTCAATCTAGTGTTTATATTCTAAGATTAACCATGTGTACTATTATCAGACTTATTTAAATATGTGATTTATAAATAGGGACGCTTTTGTCCGGTGCGTTTTTTTCCGGTGCGCTTTTTTCCGCCTACCGTTTTGAATATGTGCTGTAGAGGGGAAAAGACAATCTAGCTGAGAATTAGCTGCAACAAAATACTTTGAAGCTCATTCTGACTTTGTCGGCTGAATACAAACTTAATTACAAAGTGAAGTAACTGGATCCAGTGAAGGTTTCTTTCTTTCTTTGCATGTTATATTGATTATTGATTCAAAACGTTTGATATTTTTACAGATTCCTATGCCACATGTTTTCTAAAATAAGTAATTTTTTATTTTTTATGTTTTCACGTTGTAAATTCAGGAAGTGGCCTGGAGGGGACTTCCCTTCCCTCCCCCCCCTCCCCCCAAGATAATTATAATATTTTAAGTTCAATTCACATGCTTTGAAATGTGAAGTTGTTGTTCTGATATGATGATTTGTAAGGATAATTATTACTTAAAACATGTTGCAGTTAACACTGCTTCAATTATGTCAAAACAATTATATTTTATGTGATTGCCTTCAAAACTGATAAAATTATTAATGTTTAATATTCTGAAAATAACAGATGATAAAAAAAAATAATTAAAATATCGTAGTTTTAATATTTTTCCCAGTTTTTTTTTTTTTTCCCCTAGGAGCTTAAAGTAAATTTGAGGAATTTTAAGGGTCCTTGAGGAAAAAAGTGAAATTCAATGAACATTTAAGGATTTCCAGGAGGCTTACGAACCCTGTTAAAACTATAATAGTAAAAAAAATTTTAAAATCTTAAAAGCAAGAAATTTCAGTTATACTGTAATTATCTTCAGAGTTGCTTTTCCAAGTGTTGAGAATTTCAAAATATTTATGAATTTTAAGGCTGCTCTCAAATCCAAAAGGAACAAATTTATCACATTAATTAGGTAGCTTTCATTACAAAAAGTAAAAAGCTACCTATTGCAGCCGTCCGGAGGAAAGCACTTCCGGAAAATTTTGGTATATTTTCACCGATCATGACCCCCAGACCCCAAAACCACCCTCCGTTCAAATGTTGACATATATATATATATATATCTGATTTTTGTCATGGGATAACTAACGTATTTATGAACCGATTTGAATGAAACTTGGTATGTACATAGTACATACAAATGTCTCGACCGAGTTCGTTGGTCAGCATTATCCGCCATTTTAAACTTTTAAAAAAATTTTAAAATTTAAAATTAAATGCGAAAAAATTAAAATTTGAAAAATATTTTTCTTTTACATGTTAGAACTTAAAACAACAATTCCAGAACACTTTTTATTTTGTCTATATCTTACAAAATGATTGAGTTGTAGCAGTTTGAATTTTTCTTATGGCTGACATTTTGAAACGATCGGATTTTTGTCACGTGATAACACGCGTATTTATGAACCGATTTCAATGAAACTTGGTATGTACATAGTACATACAAATGTCTCGACCGAGTTCCTTGGCCAGCATCATCCACCATTTTGTTTCAAAATGGTGGCCATTTTAAATTTTTTAAAAAATTTAAAATTAAATGCGAAAAAATTGAAAGTTGAAAAATATTTTTCTTTTACGTGTGAAAACTTAAAACAACGATTCCAGAACACTTTTTATTTTGTCTATATCTTAAAAAATGATTGAGTTATAGCACTTTTAATTTTGCTTATGGCTGACATTTTGAAACGGTCTGATCTGAACAATTCACCATGTTGCTTTAAAATGACATTCACTTCATGATATCGTGGAATATGGTGACTCTCTAAATCGCTTAAAATAAAACCAGGTTGAATAAAAGATGACTAATTTCTAAAAATTCCTATTAATATTCAGTCGTGACAAAAACTAGTATTCAATCTAATAAAATCACTAATTTTATAAGATTATTTCCACTAATTTGAGCTTAGTATTTTTGAACAATGTAACTTACTTTAAAATAAATATATAGATATATAAGTATATGAAAGCTACCTCTTCCTCCCGGCATTGCCGGAAGGACTTTTTTAATTCATTTTTGTGTAGAAATGCATGGAATTAAAAGGTCTTGTTAATCAGAAACTATGTAATCGAAAGAATCGATCATTTTCCTTTTTTTATAAACACAATAGACTTTTCAGAAAATACTGCTAAAGTTGGTGTTTTGAAACAAATTTTCCGATGGAAGCAGAAAAAACAGTCAGTGAAGAGAGAAAATGCCCTGTCATGTGATCAAAAACACATATAACTTAATAAGTAATTTATTTACATAAGATTAAAAAGAAATCTTTTGATTCCAAATTACTCCCAAAGTCAGGTCTGCCAATTTTACACCTTTTATGTCTAAAAGTGAGTCTGTCATTGGGTCAGAAAGTTTTGCACTTGTTAAGCAGTGAACTTGAGAACACATTTGTAAATTAATATATTACTAGCCGCCCTTGGCAACCAGTTTGGTCTCCCTTGAATGTATACTAAGCATTAAGTCATATTGCTTTTATTCATAATTTATTTAATTGCTCAATTTTTTGCCAAATTAGAAGATTCCGCTAGAGAAATAGACACAGATGTCATATACACACCACATTGGAGATTATATATGCCTCACATGGTAATCTGGCTATTGTTATTTATTAATAAACTGTTTGCTTTTATTTTCTTTTTAAAAATGATATAAATTGTTTTATTCTATAATTTATTTTAATGTATTTAATCTTATTAGCTAACCTTTTTTTAATCATTATTTCCTTTTTAAAATAATAGAAATTAATTTAAAAATATGCATGTAACTGGTATTTGAAAACGAAGTTTTCGCCAATTGGCATCAGAAAAATAATGCACCAATGTGGTACATATATGACAGCCTTGCTGATAAATCAAGAACTCAGTATTTTTATGCTAGCCTGGCACAGATAATAAATCGCTAAATATTGTACCTGTGGCATTTTTTCGTATTTCATTAATTATTTTAAACATAATAGTATAATCCTTTCACTCATTTCATTTATAATAAATAACTTTAATTTGAAACTGAAAAATTTAAAATTCATGACTTTTGTTTATTTATTTTTTAAGTAAAAAGAACAGATAGAATTAAAATAATGATATTTTGAAGTTCCATAATTGCAGCAAAGGAACAAAACATAAATAAATCCAATTTACCACAGCCTAAATCTTACCAAAGGGCTTTTGCACAGTAACCCATAAGATATGTTTCATTAATAAATTAACGTTAGAGTAATAAAGATGTTCAGTGTTGAATTCAGACATTTTTCTCCAGGAGAGACATTATTGAATTCTGGGGCAAAATTGCACTTTTTCACCATTGAAAATTAAAAATCTCAAATTTTCCGGGGAAGAGGAGGTTCACTACCTGAAATCAACACTGATTATGTTTATTCTGCTGGTATCCTTGTGCCATCTTTAATGCAATAAGTGAATCATCTATTCCTGACAGAAAATATGGTCAATATAACATATTTACTTATGATTTTTAAAATCCATAAATATTTTGAGTTTCTCATCATTGGAAAAAATAACCCTAAAGATGGCTACAGTGACTTGTTGGTCTTAAGATTTTTACATTTTTTTTTTTTTAACTTTAATACTTTTAAAATGTTTTATCTATATCTTTATGTAAAATTCTTAGTATATGTGTTAGATTTCAAGATTAAAATTACATTTTATGATGTAATGGTCTTACAGTTTATTAATATTTAAAAAAAAAAAAAAATCTTTTCCATTTTTTCTAAAGTTTAAATATGCCATGCTATTTTACCTAATAAAACTACAAAATAAAAAGTGTTTTTTTTTTTTTAATAATAAAATATTACATTATTTTTCATTTATATTTCTAGTTTTTAGTGTTGAAATATAACATTATTGCAGTTTCACAACTACTTGTTTTTTTTTTTTTTTTTTTTTTTTTTTTTCTTTCAAGAGTAGTTTGACGCATAATTAACTCAATTGTTTTTGTAACTTAAATTTGTTTAAAATTGAAAATACTAGATTTAATTTATTTTTAAACCAATTACAGATTTATTTTTATTTATTTATGTATTTTTTTAATGACATCGGTGCAGAAACATGTTTTTCATGTGGATATACACTCAATCAAACACCACCAACACTGTAAATTGCCCTTGAATGTAACCTCAATATTTGTTACTCTGTAATGCTTACAGAGGAAAAGTGTACCAATGATTTTGCAAGATATAACTTCCCTTTACAAGATGAAATTTTTAAATATGATTTTTTTTAAATAATCCCTCAGAATACTGTTAATAAAACAAAAAGAAAACAATTCACAACAGTACTTGCATTACAAATTTTTTCCATCATAACTTACTAATTTTTGTTTTTTACTTGTTTTTCTGGTAAATTTCCAAATAAAAGGGTGGTTAGACAATACATAAGAGAAAAACACGTTTAGTTTCTCATGTCATTGGACCTATTGAACAACTTTATATAATTGACAAACTTTGAGAATATACACATAATTTTCAGATATGTAGTAAAATTTTGGCATTTCAAGCACACTGTGCATCAATAGCTACATATTTCATAGCTTATATTTCACACATGGCTATAGATTTTACATGTTTTATTTATTATTATTTTTTTTAAACCTGATTAATGAGAATATTTGAATAGGTTTCAGTTTTAATAATTTTAGTGTGTCCAAATTCGCTAAATACAGCTATAGTTGAATATATTTATTATCACCAGTGACATTATCTTGAGGGAAAAAAAATATATACATACATATATATATATTAGAGGTCTGCAGGAGCCGGGCCGGCAGAATCGTTTCGAATTTTCTAACAGGCCGGGCCGGCAAAAAAATTGAACGGGCCAGACGGGACGGGCCGATAAAAAAAAATTTCGGGCCGATTTAAGAGAAACAATAAAATATCAGCTATTTTCAACGAAAATGGTTTTAACGAGAATAAGTATAAATGTAGCCATACTAGTTTGACAGCATCAATATAAAAATTCACAGTGTATCGGCATCGATGAATGAATATGTGTAACCCGTTTTAATATTTTTTTAGCTGACTCATGCCGGTCCGAGATCACGCTTGCATTATTTTTCTACATATAGACTGGCAGGACCGGTACTACACTTAATTATTGACAGAAAACATGATTTGTAAAATTATTAACAGCGATAAAGAACTTATGTTAGCTTAGTCTTCGGATATATACTTCTTGATGATTTTTAAATTAATTTCTCAATAATGCGAAAGTTTGACACATTTTCTGATTAATTTTAAATTGTAAAAGTATAAAAGTGATAAACCTAACTATTAAAGGGATTTAGAATCGAATATTGTTTTTCATTTTTGGTAAATAAAATACTTGTATAACCTTGTTGAGATATAATAGTTTCTCAAATAATTGCAGGTTTTTCTCCCTTCCTTTGCTATTGCTTCCGGAAATTCTATTCAAAACGCTAATTATAACAGTATTTTATTTGTTTGCAGTATTCTTAAATTGCTTGTATCAAAAAATGGATAACGTTATTCGATTATATAGTTTCTGAATAAAGATATCTGCTAATCTTATGCGTTTCTGAGAAAAAAAATGAATTTAGAAATGTATCAGAAAGGAGCTTCTTTGAATTTAAGAATGAATTTGGATTTGAAATCTATAATAAAATGATATAGAAATACATTTATAAATCTTCTTTTATTAAACAGCTTCAAAATTAACAATGTTTTTAGCTTTCTTTCTTTTTTCTTTTATTCTAAGCCATATTAATTTTTTAATGAATCTTTATTCGAATGTTGAAAGCCTAAGAATCTAAGTAATCATTAATGTTGTTAATGTATATTTGCTGTAAAATATACTGCAAAATCATTCCATAGATATGTATGCAGTATTCTTTGAATAAATCTTAGTTATATGATAAAAATCTGAATTTTTTAGAAATCGTAGAAATTGTAACGGGCCAAAACGGGCTGGGCCGGGCCTAAAATATAAACGGGCCAGGCCGGCCCGGGCCCAGGCCGGCCCGGGCCCAGGCCTGGAAATTCCGGCCCGTGCAGACCTCTAATATATATATACAGTGGAACCTGTCTAAAGTGACCATCTTTGGTACTGATTAAAATGGTCACTATATAGAAGTAGTCACTTTATGGAGTGTCTTTCAAATTGGCACATTGAATTTTTCGTGCTCTCAAAAAATAAAACAAAATAATAAGCAAAAAAAAATACACTGTATTAAGTAATAAATGGATTAATTATAGTAACAATTATAATACTGAATTACTAATTTAAAATATACTACATTGAGAATAATTTACTTAAAACCCCTGTTATTTCTTATGGATACGGTTGAAATTCCGTAATGATTAATTTAAATAACACATAACTACAAGGCACACCTTAATTTATATGCATTTTTATTTTCATTGCAATTGGATAATGATAGCGTTTCTATAAGTTGCAGTAATAAACTTTTCCTTAAAAATCACCTTAGACAAATGCAAATATCATTACAATAAAGGACAAAGTGGTCACTTTATTTTTAGCAAATAGTCAATATACAAGATAAATTTCTGTACTTTTTTCAAGGATCAAACTAAAATTTCAGAAAAAAAATAAACACTTTAATCCTTTAATTTGAAAATTTTCGGCTGGCAGAAAAATGTATGGTCACACTTTACAGCTTCAAATAACATTGACAGGCTAACTGGCCACTTTACACAGTTAAACACATTAGGCAAGTGGTCACATTAACAGACAATTCACATATTATTTTATATGAACACAAGTAAAGTTTTCCAAAAGTGGTCACTTTACCCAGATGGCCACTTTACAAAGGTGGTCACATTTGCAGGTTCCACTGTATATATATATATATATATATATATATTGTTCACCAACATCTATATATTTAAAAAACCTGGCTGTTTTTTTTTTTTTTTTTTTTTTTTTTTTTTTTTTGTCATCAGCCCTGAGCTTTCTACTGGCCCAATTTTGATAATTATTTTTTTTTAAATGAAAGCTGTTTATGTGTAGATGTGCCCATTCTGGCTAATTTCTATTTTATTTCAATTTTTATATTTTATTTTTAATTTTAAAAGCTTTTTCATGACATTTCTTCAAAACAGTGGCAACAGATTAAGCTTTACTCAAAATTTATTTTGTTTCATTATTTTTCACCAATCAGGAGCTTGATTTCATCTGTGAATGTATAATAGTATTTCAAACAAACAAAAAAAAAAAAATAAATAAATAGAGGTTTTCGTTAAATTTAATCATAATAAAATGATTGCACATAGTTATTCCCTGCAATACACAATTATTTACTGAGTAATATAATTAAGTATTATGTAAGTAAAATAACAGAAGATAAACTTTAATAAAATATAATATCTAAAGTGAAATTTTGTCGATGGATAAAATATCGTCATACAGAAACCAGATAAATTTATTCCATAAATATAACATACATTGCTATAGCTGTGTCAGTGATGATGTCATATTCACTGACTTTAATTCCTGCATCTAAATAAAGTGAACTTCTATTAATTTAAAGGTCCGTGGTGTGCACAAATGAAAATATTTCTATAAACTGCGCCATTTCTATTTAATTATAATGAATATTTTATGAAACTAAAGAATTCTTAAATAACTGCATAAATCACTCTTTTATTTAAGAAAAGATGAGTATTTTTGAAGGTGTAAATGATGTCATATTAGAAAAAAAAAAGAATATTTTTATCTTACATAATATCAAAAAATAATTAAAATCATTTCATTGTATTAAATTATTGTCAAAAAAAAAAAAAAAAAAAAAAAATTGCATTTCAGCAACAAATACAAAAATTTTATTCTTTTTAATAACAGGGATATCTTTTTTTTTTTTTTTTTTTTTTTTTTTTTTTTTTTTTTTTTTGCCATAATAATAAAATTAATTTTTACAAGTTCATGGAAGATACAAACCAATAAATTTATTAAATTTATTGCAAGTGCTGTAAATGTGTAGTGGGTTGGTTAGGCAGTTTAGTAAGTCCCTGTTTCTATTATAATTAAAATGTTTCATTGATATTATAATTATTGTACAGTTATCAAGCGATATTTAAACAGAGAAAAAATAAACTATGCAAATATTTTTTTAATTCGTCTTCCAGGGTATAATATTAACTTCCCAAATAATTTGGCATTTAAGTAACATTTAAGGTTTAGAAACTGCATTCAAAAAAGATTTATAGCTGAAGTTAAGTCCAATATAATAATTTATGAGTTGTTTTCCTTATTTTTTGTTATTTTCTGAAGTTTAAGTATCTTCATCATGAAAAGCTATGTTATCCCTATTTTAAGAAGTGGCAATTGTTTATTTCGCTCAGTATTTTACTGTCTATATAAGATTGATATATATCATACCTGATATATATTCTTTTCCGTCGAGTTTTGACGGGTGCAGCTAGTAGTTATTTAAAATTTCAGAGAACATTTTTCAAGTGTAAAATTTTTCAAGAGCATATTGTGCTCATTTTTTTAAAGCATCATTAAAAAAGAAGAAAAAAACTTTCTTGTATTATGGGAGTATATTTTCTTAACTATTTTTAAAGGACCGAAGTTTGATTCATTGAATTATTTAATTTTAATGATATATTGTCACACATTAAGCTTATGGGAAAATACAATATCTTTTTTTGAAAAGTCTATGCAAACAAATGAAAAATAACACTAGACTGCAAAATTTGTGTTGTGTCATGTTTTTTAGCTTTTGATAATTGATTCCTTTGCAGAATAGTTCTGAATTTGAAAGGGATCTTTTTTAACCATCATGTCAAGTTTTCACAAATTGTAAATTTCAAAGTTAAAAAGGCTAAAAAAATAGCAAAAAATTTGGTATATTAAAATAGATGTGATGACTGTGTTAAAGTTTGATAAATGAGTTTTATGTACAGATAAATGCTAAATCCAAAAATGATCTTCATTTTTTATCATCATATCAGGATTTTTCAGAAATTGCAAATTTTTAATTTTTCAAAAAGTCAAAATATTTTGAAAAATCTGATGACAATAAAATAGATGTAGAATGTTCTTTTTCATAGTAATTTATACATTTCTTGGCTTATACTATGCCTTTTTACAGCTAAAGATGTAAAATATTGTGTATTTAAAATCTTTATAATTTTATTCTATTGTGTGGAAGTTTCTTTGGACCTTTCATGCTCAGACTTGTGCATTTTCTTTTATGCTTTCTTTATGAGGTTCATCTCAGTGTAACATCAACAGTAATCATCATCATTGTCAGCCATTTAATGGGATTATCTCTAGAATCTTGTAAAGGCCAGTTGCATGTAAAGCAATTTCCCAATATCGGATTTTTGTTATATTCAAAATTTTTAACTTTTAAATTTATGATTTAAAAAAAAATCCTGAAGGATGGTTAAAAATGCAAATCATTTTCAGATTCAATGCTAAAAAAAAAGAAAAAAAAAATGAACTGTCAAAATTTTAAAAACAAAACACTTTTTTATAGTCTCAGATATTTGTTTTTTTTTTTTTAATTTGAAATTTACAATTTACGAAAAATTCTGATGTGGCGATTAAAAATGAAAATAAATTTTGGATTCACCACTAAAAAAGACATAAAACTCAACTGTCAAAAATTAAAAAACACAAATTTAGCAGGCTAGTGTAATTCATGCATAACAAAAACTTTTAGGATAATTGAGATAAAATCAGACAAAAAAGGAGTAAAACAAAGAACTGATTAAAGTTATCAGGCTTTATTTTTATTTCTCTGTATAAGAGAGGGGTTTTTTTGTTTGTTTGTTTGTTTGTTTGTTTTGTTTTGTTTAATAAACCCCAGGTTCTCCTTTTCACCCTCTAATGCATTTGCTTCTTGCACTACTGGCTTTGTTTTATTTAATGAATAATTTTGTTAAATAATACTAATTTTAGATCAAATAATCAAATATTTCTTTACAGAATTCAATTGCAGATCCAAGGAGCAGGTCATGGAAATCATACCCCCCCCCCCCCCCCCCCCCCCACACACACACACACCTGATTTTCAAAAAAATCTTGACGGATGGTTAAAAATGCAAATATCATTTTCAGATTCAGTGCTAAAAAAAAATAAACAAAAAATCAATTGTCAAAATTTCAAAGACACAACCATTAACTTTTTTTTTTTTTTTTATATATATAGTCTCAGACTTTTGTAATTTGTTTATTTTGAAATTTACAATTTATGGAAAATTCTGATGTGATGATTAAAAATGGAAGCAAATTTTGGATTCACTACTAAAAAATACATAAAATTCAACTGTCAAAAATTAAAAAACACAAATTTTGCAGGCTTGTGTAATTCATGCATAACAAAAACTTTTAGAATACATGAGATAAAACCAGTTAGATCTAAAAATCAGATGAAAAATGAGTAAAACAAAGAACTGATTTAAATTATCAGATATTTTTATTTCTCTGTATGAGAGAGGTTTTTTTTTTGCCCTATCCAGGTTCTTCCTTTCCACCCCATAATGCATTCACTTTTTGCACTGACAGATTTTTTTTTTGTTGTTGTTGTTGCTTAATGGTACTAATTTTAGGTCAAATAATCAAACATTTCTTTGCAGAATTCAATTGCAGATCCAAAGAGAAGGTCATGGAAGTCATGACACCCCCCCCCCCTTCCCTTTTCCATGCTCACATGAACTAAGAAAATTTCTAAAGGATATTTAAAAAATAAAATAAATTTTTTCAAATTTGCACCTTGAAAAAGTAGACAATTTCTAACACATCCATGAAGTCATTTATAATCTCAGATGCAAGATAGATTGCAAGTACATTGATTCAGAAAAAATGTGACTGATTAGCATTTTTCATTTTTTGATAAATACAAAGAATCTTTCAGGAAATCTACATAAAATGTTCGGATTTAAAGTGAATTTTAGGTTTCGATAGCCAACTGCTCTCTCTGAACAGCATTTTTGTAATCTGTCAAGTCCTAAAAATTGTCTTAAAATGCTTAATTTCTGAATGATTCTTTGTCTTTGTAAGGAGATGGGAAGTTCATTAATTTCTTTCTATCTAAATAAAATGTGAAAATTTTATATTTGTCTGAATATCAATGCAATATTTTTGTATTTACGTATGAATATGACTTCTCAAAAGTATCAGAAAAGTAGCCATTTTTATATGGGGCCTTCAATAAAAAAAAATTTATATTAAAAGATGTGATCCTCCCTTCTAAATCGAGGGCTGGATTGGTTCTTGATAGAATTTCTTCTAATCTTGAGAGTTCTGTTCTATCTGATAGAAAATGATGCATATTAATTGTTCCCAAAACTATAATCATTTTCTTTCTCAATTTTTTAAAAAACTTTCTTCTTAAAGCTGTTCTCAAATCCTTCTGGCAACATTCTGACATTTTTTAAATTCAAAGTCATTCATTTTTAATTCATTGTGCTTGATGGAACACATGAAATCAGCATGTATTGCTGTTCAGAAACTGTGTAAATCAAAACATGTTTTAAATCTCTTGGTCACAAAAGATCTATAGGAAAATACTGTCAAAGTAAGCATTTTTAATCAAATTTCTACACATTACATTTAAAAATAGAAGAAAAACTAGTCAACATGTGATGTGTAATTGCTTATAAATGGAGATCAACTGAACATTTGATTTTGTTTTTTAGCTGTATCAGGTCAAATCAGATTATTTCTTTCTATGAACTTCATTGTTTTTAATTATCGGTCATGACTGACTCAAGACATAGGTGCAAATTTTAAAACAAACAATGCATATATGACTAAACCTTTTCATGTGTTCATTAATAGTTGCAGACTTAATAGGGATAGTAAATTATTAGTCTAAAACTACAGAACTGTTTCAAATACTCTTTGAGAAAGTTCTAGTATAACATATCATCACTTACAAAAATCATTATAAAAAATAAATCAAGATGTAGCAAATAAACCTAAAATATATTTTTAATTAAACCAGATTTGTGTAGTTAGAAAATCTTTCAGTGTCACTGATGAACTAATTGTGTTATATTTTATATGACTATAAAAAGTTTTGTTTCTAAGGAACAGACAACTTGGGATACACATATAATTAATAATTATGTATATTTAATGTACACAAATAAATATTTAATAATTATGTATCTTTCCCCTAATACATATAATTAATATTTATGCAATTTATGAATGTACTAATTACTTACTTTTATTTATTTATTTATTTTGTTTTTGTTTTCAATGGAAAATTGAGAGCTAATCGAAATTTGACAAAAATCTGTTTTGATTGGTCCTTACATATAAGTCCATAAGTAATTTTCTTATCAAAAAATGGAAAAACTTATTTTGATTCCAAATTGCTGAAATAGTCATTTTATGTCTTTACATTTAAAAATGAGACAGAAATTGCATTGAAAACAGTGTTCTCGCTGACATTTGACCAACGTTAGTAATTTGGCTAATTAAAAATAAGAAACATTCGCCAAATGAAAAAAGTATTACCAAAATAATTCCACAAAATAATAGCACAAAAAAAACAAAACAACAACAACAACAAAAAAAAACTTTAATCCTTTATGTATCCCTCTTTATCCAATATGTTAAAAAATAACCTAAGTTTTCATAACTGTGACAATGATTATTATTAATCTAATTTCATCTATTCGCTACGAATATATTAAAAATATATATGAAAAAAAAAAGCAAAAACTAAGCACTAGCAATTTGGCGAATCTAATTGCTTGTTTACTCGCCAAATGAAGAATTTAGTCACAATTTGGTACAATGGCAAGTGACAGTAAGAACCCTGATTGAAAAGTACCAAGTTGTTGAGCAAAATTTAAGAACCAGCTTTAGTAAAAAAAGAATTTTATACAATAAAGGTTCTTCTCTAATATTATCTGTAAGATATTATTTTAACAAGAGGATCAGAAGAAAGAAATTCTTAAAACATATAAAACGAAATGGACTTAAAATAAAACTGAATTCAAGTTTGAAAACAGTAAATTATTTATTCAATAAATCTTCATAAAAGTTTGAAGAAAAATAAGTATTAAATAAGAAAATCTCTTTTACTTACACTTATTGTGAAAGTATATAGAAATATACATTATAAAAATAGCAATAACTAGTCCATTTAAAATAGATTACAAATTTCATAACAGTTATACATTATTTACAAACACATATGGTATAAAATGAAAATAATTAAAATCACATAAAATTGCACAATCATAACATGCTTATTAAGTCACTGTTTCAAATTCTTTACTGTAGTGAAAAAGAAAAAAAAAAAAGGCTAAAGTGATTCTTATGCCAGAGTAACTCTTTTAACATTGCCTGGTGATGCTGGTGCTTTTCCAGTTAATATATTTTGAAAATCTTTTAAACTAAAAAGAAAATTAAAGTATATTAGTGATGCAAAATGCATAATATATTTTCATTGATAAATTGTAAGGATTATTCAAATTTAATCTAAAAAGAATATGACAAACAGCTCTGAAAAATTATCTGTAAATGTCTTAATAAAATATATTAATTGTAATTTTATATACAGTAGAAGCTCAATGCAACATACAATGCACACCTGCTTACAAAACTTAGAGGAAACTACTTTTATTGCAGTAAACTACAGCCACAACTATTTGATCAAAAATGTAGTTAACTACTTGTTTTTAAAAACAGTGACTACAAACAAATTTTCAAAAATGATCACTACTTTACTACTTTTATATTTTGTAAAATTCAAGACTGAAAACCAAATCAAATAATGCAGTAACCTCTTGTTATTATATTTAAGTCTGCCACAATAGAATTGAATAACTGCAATATAACTGAGAACATTAAAAAAAAATTAAGAAACGTAACATACAAAAAAATGTTTGGAGTTTGTCACCAAAATATTATGTGACAAATTTCTTAATGAAATTAAGAGAGAAGTATAACACAATCAATATTAAAATATGTTTAAAAATATCTGGAACGACTCCACTTGACTTTTAGAGCACTTTAGAGAACATTGTGAATTCAAATGAGTATTAATATGACAATAAATAAAAACCTAGTAGGGATCATGAAAACTCAGCAAAGTTTTAATAATTGCACACACATATGGGATAGTTGTGAAAATATCTGAAACAATTTCAGAATACTCAAAATGTAAAAATATACATCAATATTTCTATAGTAAGATTTTTTTTTTTAAATCATGATCATAAAACTTTCCTCACACTGCATGCATAATGAAAAAAAAAAATGTGATTAAACTACAGCTTATTTTTCAGGAGACACAAATTTCTCTTAAGACGTTTAAAATAAGGACCTCAATACTATGATACAATGTCAACAATATAGTGATATACCTCTTATTGTTATCCAATAACTAACAATTAAACAGTCAGCTTTAGAGAGAATTCCAATTGCAAAAATGTTTCATACTTTACTCTTCATCATATCAAAAGTCATTTACATTGAAATAGTTATTATTGTTAAAAGTTATAAAATTTACAAAATTCATAACTCAATAAATTTGGGTCAAGGAAAAATGTTATTTTTACACTTCTGCATTAGAATATGGAGAAAGTTTTTTTTTTCTTTTTCCAAACTACAACTATAGAACTCAGAAAACAAGAAATTACAATTTCTTTAATTTTATAAATATGGTTATTTGAAGTAAAATGGCTTGACATGATGAAGAGTAAAATTCGAAGCAATTTTGCAACTGGAAACATGTTTCTAAAGCAGGTTTACAAATATGCTATTGGATAATGATAAGAAGAGACACCTTCTATATATGTATATATGCATAGGCAGCGATGTAGTCATAAAAAAAAAAAAAAAAAAAAAAAAAAAAACAGATGATATACACTCTAAGCAGGGAATATACGCTCTAAACAGAGGATATACACTCAAGGTAGAGGGTATACCATAAAGTGTATATATTATAGCTGTATTGAGAAACAGAGGTTATTTGATGTTCCTTAAAAAAAATACAGAAGGTATATGGTGCATACCACCGTATACCTTCCACTACATCCCTGTTCATAGGAGGTGCAAAGATATAGTTAGCAATACATCATGACAGTGATTTCTATCTAAAAAATAAACTGAGATCTTGTAAACTACCAACAAATATCCTCAATAATTGAGGAGCTCAGCAATAAATTATGGTAAATACCAAAAGTTTTCTTTATTTATTACAGAGATTAGTAAAAAGTTCTACATTCTTTCAAAAGGTAGCAATATTATCTCAAGTTATCCATAGCATTTTTTGTATCCAAATACATGTAAATAAAAACTTTTTTTCTTAATATTTAAAAGTACTTACTATAGTTTACTGCCAAACCCTTCAATTAAATGAAGAGCATTATGTTCACATTATGTAATTTTGATATATTATAGATTCTATAATGATATTTCACAGCATTCCATGTTCATAGACAAAAAAAAGCAAAGTTTTGAATGCAATTTGCTGTTATTCAAGCAACAAAATAAACTTGTCCCACAGTATCATCATTGGCACGCGAAAAAGAAGTTTTAACCCATACAAGAAGAGGCAATGATTGTTGATGAATCAGAGAGAAAAGCCAAAATTTACACAGGAAGAAAGGGTTTTTCTTTGTGTATGGAAGTGTATCTCACATTGATATACTTTACACTGTTGCAAACTGGAAAGATACATTTATTCTCAAATCTATCACTTACATAAATTTGCATCATGAAACTTCTCTGTAATTTTAAATGGATAATTGTCCAACATGCTTATACTCATCTTTGGGTATTAAATTAGGTACAACATTAGGTACAACAACTTTGGGTACAACATTAAATACATTAAAAATCAAGAAATTTAGATTGGGAAGTCTTATTTCATTTTCAGACATTTAATTAACTGATTATAATCTATTTCAATGTCCACAACGTCGCTTACAAAAGAAAAAAAAATTGTGGTATAGTGCCAAAAATGTATTAATATATTTTGATAATTCTAGATTTGAGTGTTTTCACATTCAAGAAACACAGCAGTGTTACTAAAAATAAATTATATTATGGATTGATTAACTATACATAAATTAAAGATTATTCACAATAAAATTGACAGATATCCTGAAAATTTTATTACTTTAGTTTGCCAATAACAATTGAGCATATTACAGTTAAATGACAACATAATTTCAATAACAAATTAGTCACAATGAATAAAAAATACCAATCCACTGCTTCATATTATGTTATATATATATATATATATATATATATATATATATAATGATTGTAAATAAATTGAGATAGTCATTTAAAAATTGTCAAGCAGATAAAGAAGATTTTGTGCAATAAAAAAATAGATAAAGAAACCAGTAAAATCATAATATTTTTACATTATAATTTTTTTCTTAATTGAAATAAAGTATAAAAGAAACTAAAATTCTAAAAATAAAAAAAATAGATCCGATAAAAAAAATTAATTTGGTAATGAGCAATCATTATAGCAATAACTATAGTAAATAAACAATTTATAATTAAACATACATCATAAAGATATGCATTTTTTCTAAATTATTTAATGAAACTTGCCTCATAAAAATACACTACTAATTCACTTCAAAATCATAAAATAAGGAAGTTTTCTTTCAAGTTTAGCCAGATTTAATGCCCAAAAAAGCTCTATTAATGTATAAATACATTTGGTGAAAAAAATGTGATTACCAGTGATATCAGCAATATCTTGAATTTTTTTCAGAAATGAATTCAAGAATAGGAAAATTATATATTAAAATATACGATAGAATTGATAGAAAAATAAAAAGTAAAATTTTGTCTCTATGAACATTTTATTGTTTACATCTGCAAATTATGTGCATATTTTAGAGAGTCTATTGTATAAGCACATATATTTATTTATATATACATATGTGTAGATATATATGTATATATAAGATTGGTGCCTAACTAACTGAAAAGTACTAAATTTTTAAAAACCTATAAAGTATATAATATCATACACACACAATAATTCATCAATTACAGCATCAATTGCCCTAACAAAAATCTTTGCACATGTTTTTAAATACAAGATACAACAAATTCTTATTATTATGTTTTCAAAATTATTATTTTCTTGCAACTTATGACAAAACATGCATATAAATAAAATTTCATTATATTTCTACAGCCCTCTTTCCAATTTATGTTTTTCTACTAATAATGTTTCATTATTTTCTGTAAAAATCAATCAATAAATAAAAAAAGTTTTATGTTAATTCCAAACCAGTTTTCAATCATTATATTCATTTAAAATTTGTCACCCAAATACAAAACATCACATTTTTTGTGCTATAAAAGAAACAATTTTCAATAGTATAAATTAAAGATTTATTAAAAAATAAAATTCCTAATGAAATATTATGCTTAATTTAATATGGATTACATTTGTGTTATATATATACATTATTTTTAGAATATGAATATTTGCATAGATATTATCATTATGATTATAATTTAAACTTCTGTTTTAAATTAAAATCTTTCTCTAAAATATATGTATTAACGCAAAATAATGCATTTGAAAAACATTGTTAACATTTCCATTTACAGATTTTTTAATTTATACAGAACAAAATAATACTAATAAAGGGAGAAAACAAATCTGGAAAAACATCAAAATAACTAATAAGCATAACTTTAGAATCTTTCAGTGGTTACAAGAATAAATGACTAATACTGAAAACACAAATTTAATTAATAATTAAACTTATTAGAAGCACGGGATTTTTGGAAATTTTTAGTTTTATACTATGATGTTAATTAAGTTGTAATTTTAAAACTGTCATTACCAGCTTATTATGATTTGCTGCTTTAAAACTTACACATTCATTAGATAGTCATGTTCAAACGTTAGTTATTTTAAAACTAGTGGTTAAAACATAAAAATAGAAAAACTTTGTGAAGTGTTTACCAACTAACTTAGTAAACGATACCTACACAATCTCATATCTCAATCTTTCTTCAGCAGATACAGATGGCTTCATTTCACTGGCTACTTTCAATAAGTGCCTTTGGTTTATTGAAACTACTAATGTACTACGTCGTCTGGATTCTTTGACACCACCACCAAAATATTTGTCATTGATAACAGCAACCTAAAATAGATATTTACAAAAAGCTGATTAAAAACAGATTTATATTATTATCCATAAACTATCTCTATTTTTCTATATAATATTAAACATACTGAAATAATCAAAATAAAAAATTATCTTAATATACAGAAATATTTTTGAAATAATAGCAATACAGATAATTACATTTGAAAGAAAGATAAAATATGCATAACTAAGTTAGGCTGAACACAGTATATCTGTGTTAAATCTACTTTATGCATCAAAAACATCATCCAGCCAACATGCACAGCTGTGTTAAGGCCCCTGTCCTCATTTGAGGAAACGCTCGCGAGCTAATGCTATTCCTATGGGGAAGCATTTTTCTAATAACTCTTTCGCATTTTGATATTTTTGAATATTTTTTTTTGCATTGGATAGCTGAGGTGCATGCTGACAGCGCACCTTTTTCACTTTTTCGATTTTGTTGCAGATATATTTTTTAAAAAGCACTTTCAGTTTCGAAACCGGTTTTGAAAGTGAAACTAACTTTGTAAAAAATATCTGCAACCAAAATCGGAAAAAGTAAAAAAAGTGCGCTGTCGGCATGCACCTCAGCTATCCAATGCAAAAAAATTATTCAAAAATATCAAAATGCGAAAGAGTTATTAGAAAAATGCTTCCCCATAGGAATAGCATTAGCTCGCGAGCGTTTCCTTGAGCGAGGACAGGGGCCTTAAGGCATGCACAACACTTGATAGTACATGTGGACAGAACAATTTTCAGGGAGGTACAATGTTTATAGCAGAAAAAATTTTGAGTATTGCAAAATCTTACTATAAGTAAAAGAATGATAATATTTTTATTGCCTTTTGTTATGAATTTGCTATATGTCGATGATGTTACATTGAAGTCATATGGTAGTATTAACTTAAAGGCAAGTTTCCCTGCATCAGACAGTAAAGAATTGCCCATTTAAAAACCACAAGTGTTTAAAATCCACAACAAATGCAAACATGATTATGTTATGTTAAGATTGCATTATTGACCCCAGCTAATACTCCCAAATCAGCTTATTTGGATCTACTAAGGATCTCATATTGGTGAATGCACTACAACTTGAAATGTAGTACAGTTAAACACTTTTGGAAATCGAGGCACACATTCATCACAAACTCCTAGTACACTACTAATTTTTATCTTATTTATTGCAGAAAAAATGAGGGAAAAAAAGGCCTTTTGAAGATTGGGATACTCTGTGTTTGAGGCCTGTGCCCCATGAGTCTCAATCTAATTCTGTCTTAAAAATCCGAGTTAAGTAGGCTTAAATAGTTGAACCTGGTATACAGGAAAGTTCACAGGACACAGGATAAAGTATTGTGTCCGTCATTCAGATTTTGTATCAGATTAGGAATAATAACTACACAGAACATCAAAATTTTCGAATTTCACAAAAGATAAATTCTTTTGAATTTTTACACATATGTTGCTAGTAATTATTGTACATTCAGATTTAATCTTGTGACAGTCTGGCAAAAAAGTAAAACTATAAAGTTTTTTTTTTTTTTTTTTTATGATAAAATAAGATGATCCTTTCAATGTTTTTACTATATATATATATAACTTAATTACAAATATGAATGTAGTCCTTGAGAGTATTAATCATTGTTCAGTGTATTAAAAATTCATTAAATAAATAGATTTTTATATTACATTAAATAATGCTTGTATTGCAAAGAAATCTTGAGCTTAGTGAACAGATTAACACAGGCTTGTCTATTAGAGAGTTAAAAAGTCTGCATTGAAAAAAAAAAAAAAAAAAAAAGAATTTTTAGCATGAAAAGTTTGAATTTCCATAAGCTTTTTGAATGAAATTTTCATAACAGACTGTTAATTAAGATTAATAAAGAATGAATCAAAATATTGCCAATCTTGTATATAAACTATAAACTGCAATGGATAATACTTGCTGCAATTCAGGGTATTGGACATGGAAGTTTTCATAATCAGATCAGTGCAATACCTGTGAGTTTCATTTTTAAATGATATTACTTTTAGAGCTCCGTGCTAAGTTTTAATAAGAGCAATGTTGTATGTGCACAATATGACTTTTTAAGTTAATCTTTAAAATATACAATTATTCTGAATATTCTATTCAGAGATGGAACATCTTGGAATAATTTTTTTATTCTATAAATATAACACTGAAATTATTAATGATAAATCCATAATGTGGACGCAAGGATGTTTGTAAGAGTTTGAAAGCAAATTGAAAAACAATGTTAATTGTATTAAGATTAATTTCCCAAAATGAAAAAGATAAAGTTAGATGTGTAGCTAAGGGTCTTAGAAAATTAGTTAGCGCTGAGAAAAGCATTCTTTATATCAGTGTGAGATTGTATTCTGCAAAAGTTTAGCAAAATAATGAGAAAAATAAGACAAGAATCTGGATATTTGAACTTCTGTAGAAAAGTCAAAATCGTCTCTTATTATGCTTTGAACACATAAAACACATCTATTTTCTGATTTACAAAGATTCAGTTGAAAAGAAACCTTATTGGAATAAGGAATCCGGAATTACTTTCTTCTTTAGATGATAAGATTTTAAGACAAAATCGTGAAATTAAATGCAAGAAGTGTTTTTAATCATCTAAAATAGACGCAGAATCAGAAATTTTTGAACTAGAAACAAATCTGAATTTCTTTAAAAGTAATGATGTCTGTAAAAGTATAGAAATAGTATAAAAGGCAAAGTCCAAATTGTGGAACTCTCCAGACCTTCGTGATTCCGAATTTTGGACTTTTCTGAATTTCAGATCATTTTCAGTTTATTTGTCAAAAAAAAAAAAAAAAAAAAAAAAAAAAAAAAAAAAATTAAAAAAAATCTGTTATTCTTTTTCCTTACAAAAAAAAAAAAAAAAAAAAAAAAAAGGGGGGGGGGAAGGGGGGCATGATTTATGTCAAGAATGCATTTTCAATACTGAAAAATGATAATATTAAAACAGTTATTTTAATGAGAATTTAAAAAAAAAAAGGAAAAAAGGCATTGACCACCCCGTTTCTGTATGAAATATTTATGTTAGAAACACATTTACAATATTGAAGAAAAATGCTTAAAAGTAATATGACTAAAGTAAATTTGAAATTGTATTTTTTATATAAAAACTAAATATAAGTTTTTATAAAAGTATCTTTAATTCAGGATTGATTCTGTTCCAAATTTTCTGAAAAAATAAAATAATAATTTCCAAAAATTTTAAAAAATCGGCTATAAATTCGAAAATTTGAACATAAAATCTATCAACTTTTGACAAATGGTCGTCGAAATAAATCAATCGTCAATCGTTCAAAGAAAAATTGTCAATCTCGTCAAAGAATCGCAGGATGAAACGGAAAAAAATGGGATCAAACGATTGTGAAAAAATCGCAAATTTCATCATTGATCACAAAACAAACACTAAATTCTTCAAAAAAAATCACAATTTACGTAAAAAAAACCTGTCAAATTTTATCAAGAAATCCCGAAAAAAAGGCAAATTTTGTCAAAAGATTGCAAAAAGAAAAAAAAAAAATTCGTCAAAGGGGTGCAAAAAAATACACATAGTGCCAAGAAAGGATGCCCCACTCCCTCTGTTGCAACCTTAAAAAAAAAAAAAAAAAAAAAAAAAAAAAATCTGTGAATTTCAGAAAATATTTGTTTTACTCAGAATTGTTGCTTAAAACCATCCCTTAATTAAAAAGAAAAAAAAAAAAATTTAAAAAAAATCCATCATGGTTCTTTTCTGCATAGCAAAACATTATGATGAGCTGATTGAATAAACATTAGGTTTCCAACTTGCTGAAAATTTGAAAGAAATTGGTTAACTTACATAGAAGATATGGATTATTATTTTTTTTCCTTAACAATGATGAAAAAAAAAAAAAGACTGCTTTTTCATTCTTTTTTTGCTTGCAACTGAATAGTTTTTTCTGAACTTAAGCAACACAAATTGGTTTATACATTTATAGGATAATTTTTATAGTCAATTCATTTGCAAAAAAAATGAAAAAAAAAATATGTATATATATATATAGTCTACGACAAGCCACAAGAGCAGATGCAGATCGTAGGATCGTTGTGTGTCCCCATACTTACAAATATATATTAGTTATTTTTTTCCGCGATTGATTGACAAGTTTCGTGCGATTTTTCATCGCGAGAACGGAGTAATTCCATTTCAAATTCTCCAAAAAATTAACGAACTCGATTCCAAAAGTTATGAAACATCGTTTATCAGCTCGGAAATTCGGATAGTTATGTCCGAATTTCCGGGCTAATAACTGATTTTTCACAGCATTTGAGCCGAGCTCAATTGCATATTTTCACAATCAATTTCATGAACATCAATCGTTCGTAGAAAATAGAAACGCAGAAAATTTCTTTTGAATATCTTGATAAAAATGCCAATTTTCTCAAAAAATCGAAAAAAAAAAAAAAAAAAAAAAAAAAAAAAAAAAAAAAGTGACTTTCCGCTTTTTTAATTTTTTATATCTTTAAGGATCGCAGAAAAAAAGGCCATTTTAATTAAAATATTGCGGAATAAAAACGCAAGTTTCGTCGGAAGGTCGGAAAAAAAAAAAAAAAAAAAAAAAAATCGCTATTTTCGCCGAAAGATCGCAAAAAATTCAATTTTCATTAAAAAAAAAAAAAAAAAAAAAAAAAAAAAACACGGATTCTGTAAGAATATTGCAAGAATAACGCAGACTCAGTCAAAATATCGCGTGAAAAACGCGGATTGCGTTAAAAGATTGCGAAAAAAGCGCAATTTTCGTCAAAATATTACGGAATAAAAATGCGATTTTCATCGAAAAATCGCGTGAAAAAAAGCCATTTTCGTCGAAAGATCGCGAAAAAATGCTATTTTCGTCATAATATCACGAGAAGACGCAGATTTCGTCAAAATGTCGCGAGAAAAACGCAGTTTTCGTTAAAACATCGCAAGAGAAACGCAGATTCCGCCAAAACATCGCGAGAAATACGCAGATTCCTTCAAAATATCACAAGAAAAACGCAGATTTCATCATAAGGTCGCAAGAAAACCGTGATTTTCGCCAAACGATCGCGATAAACTGTGATTTTCATCAAAAGATCTTTGAGAAAACCGTGATTTTTCGTCAAAAGATCACGAGAAGACATGATTTTCAGCAAAAGATTGCGGAAAAAATACTAATTTCGTAATAGAATTTCAGAAAATTTGCTGTAATATTGTTTTCAACAACTTTTTTGCAAATTAAACATTAGCTTGCCATGTTTGTTAATTTATGTTTTAAGTGAAAACATGTTAAAATTTAAATTGGACAACTAGCTAAGATTGCTGTGTAAAACATTGTGTCAGAAGTATGAACTTAAAACAAACTTTAATTTCAGAACTATTTATAATATTTACATAAATGGATTCACTCTGACCTCTTCTCCCCCTTCCCCCCAAAAAACAGGATTTAAACAAAAGTATCGACAATTTTTTTGTGAATAAAATAAGCTTCTTAATTGCCCTACATATGTGTTATTTAAAATAGTTTCTCATTTTCTGGTTTACATGCTTTTCCTCTTTTTTTTTTTTTTTTTTAACTTTTTGAAATCTTATGCGTGTTATTCTGAGATATTAATAAAAATTCCTTCAGTGGTATTTTGTCATGTCTGTATTCGTCTAACTCTTTAAATAGCACATAAAATAACAGTACGTTTTAAAGATTTTTTTTTCTCCCTCCAAAACAGCTCAACTCCCCTCCATTTATAAATGTTGGGAGGGAGACTCCCCTCCTCTGGAAAATTGAATTTCAAGCCCTGTTACCTAACGGCGTAATAGCACAACCTGCTCATGTGCAAGGTGCATGAACATCCTCCAATGGACGATTAATTAAATAATAAAACAAAATTAAAGTCTTGATAAATGTTCCAAAAAGGAAAATGGACCTGTGTACTGAAAGAAAGATTTTGCAATAACACTCCCGCTCTTTTTAAGAAAATAATCACTAGATTATTACTAAGTTAAATAAAATAAAATAAAAGAACTTTAGCTGTTAAAATGTTAATAAATTACGGAAACTGAGAATAAAAGTATGTTCCATAAAAAGTTAGAATTAAAAATGCAGGGCAGGCAAAATGGCGCACATTTTTTTTATTTATTACATATATATATATGTATATAAATACTTTTATAAATACATCCAAAGTTATTCAGACAATATATATTATTCAAAATTATCTCATATATATGTATCTATATATATATATAGTAAAACCTCCATAACGGACACTCCCGAATAGCGGATGCCTCTATTTAACAGACACTTTTCCAATACCCACTCCCAAAACCTAAATTTTTGCATGTTTAACCTCTGAATAACGGACATTCCAAATCGCGGACACTATTTTCAGTGATAAAGAATGAAAAATTATTTTTTAACAAGGGAAAAAAAAAAAATGGATAAAATAAATAAAAAGATCTCTAAATTTATCAGGGCAAGGTGTCACAAATTTTGTGATCACAGATAAATGTAGAGGGTGGGCTGAGGAAATTCCTCCTTCACTTCATTGTTGAATTCAGGGAGTTGCCTGGGAGGGCTCAGTGCATTCAAATGTCTATGTCCCCCAGAAGAATTTATGATTTTATGTTTTAAGTGATCAAAAAGTGTAATCCCTATCCCCGCTCGGAACTCTATTATGACCAATAACATCACATTGAAAAAACAAATTATTCGTTATCGTAAGCAACAATAAACATTTGTAACAGATTTTTTTTTTTTTTTTTAATAAGAATGTAATAAACAACAGTTAAAGGTGTGCACAATCTTATTTAAGTTTTATTGCTTAAAAAATAATTTTAATTTCTCAATAATCAGATAGTAGAAGTTTTAGAACATATAAATGTTAATTAATGAAATATTAAGAAATTTATTAGTGATTTTTGCATTTCTGAGGTTTTCCTTATAGCAGACACCTCCGAATAGCAAATAATTTCTGCGTTCCCGAGGTGTCCATTATTTAGAGGTTTTACTGTATTATTCAAAATTATCTCATGCCTATATATATATATATATATATATATATATAATCTAAATTTCATGAAAATATTTATTAAGCACTAGGTGCATAATGTATAAACAATTTTTTAAAAATAAAAAACAGTAAACATTAAAATATCAATATGAAACAACATGAAAAAGTCACCCGCAGAATAATTAAAGCCATCACTCTTCAGCAGGCAGAATGGACTTAACATTCCCCCCACTATTAAAATATAAAGCTTCATTAGCAGGTTTCGTATAATGTGACAAAGTCTTGCATTAAATATGAAATGATATATTTAAAAGTTATTTTAAAGATTATTTTAAAGAAATAGGCCTTTTTTTTTTATAAAACTATGTAACACAATCAAATATTCAAACACTATATTAAATTAAATCATAATTAACCCTATATACCATATATATTATATCCCTATATTATATATTAGTTATTATATATATTATATTTTGTGTTACTTAAAATATTCAAATCAGAAATTTCATCTTTGACTGTTTTAGAATTTGTTAAAATTATTTTATTCTGATTTATTAACCTACCTCTATTAATCATCCTGCCCAATAAGTTCTTGAGCAGTCATTTGTGATCAAATTTTATTGCACCAGTGAACATCATGGATGGAACTTCTTGTAAGTTGGGCTAATGTATTAAAATTTCTTCTTTAATTTTGACACTTTTTGGATTATTTTATAGGCTTAATTGCTCAATAAATGGCTGCACTCAATTGTCAAACTTGATTTTAAGATTGAAATGCTGTATTTAAAAAATTTGTAGGAGCTGGAAAATGTGCGAGAATAACAATAAAAAATAAATCAACAATTTTTGAATGATTTTTCTGAAAATTGTGCAATGATTAAAAGGTTCTGTTAAAACAAACTTAATTTTACTTTTTATAACACAAAGAAAAGTATATATTCATACATCTTGAACAATTTTCTTTCCTTCTTCATAAGAAGGAGTCTTTAATCCTTCTTCGAGGTTAGGTATGTAAAGCAGCTTATCACTAGCACGTCGATAATCAGGGTCCTCTGAACCAGTTGTATAATGCTCTGTGAATAGGGAAAGATACAATTTATAGATCATACTCAAAATTTTCAAAACATTTACATTCATATTCATGGCATTGTTGCCATCACATAGGTTTAAATTTCTATGAATTTTATAGCATAAATCAGTGATTGCAGACATTTTAATAACAAAGAATCGATTATTAAATTGCATTAGTGTAACCATTACATATTTGTTTATTGATAGTAAAATTTTCAACTACCTTTTTTTTTTCTTTTCTTTTTTCTTTTTTCTTTTTTTTTTTTTTGTTAAACAGAAAATGTTCGAAAACAAATAATAAAAAATGCATATAATCAAGAGCAATGAGACAGTTAAGAAAGATGATAATCCATCAATAATAATTTTATATTTGTCTCCAAATTTTATTTTATATATATGGGTGATTTTCAAAATGCTTGTACATTTGGGAAATTTTTTACAAAAAAAAAAAAAAAAATCTTTAAAATACAACTTGTAAAAATGTTTGATGATGTTAAAACATTTCTTGTATATAAAACTGAAAACAGCAGTTCACTTTTTGATTTAGAACGTCAAATAAAAAATAAAGTATGAACTTGCAACACTAAAATGTTCCCCTCTGTTACCAACAGTCAAACATTTTTATTTTTAAAAAAATAAGACACTTGAAACAGTAAATATCACATTTTCTGTAATTAGATGATTGCTTCTTTCAGAAAATGCTAACTGTTGTTTTGCTATGATTATTTTTATTATTGTAAAATACAAAGGATTTCCTCTCTGTTACTTTTTATGGAAAAATCACAAGTTTCAATTAAATGTGCATTCACATTTTCTCAGCTAATTTATAAAAAAATATTACATAAATAAGATATTAGCTAAAGTTACACAATTAATAATTCAAAATGATGCTTGATAATATTTTTAGTGAAATAACCCAACTTAAATTGATGGTAACAGAGGGGAACGATAATAGTGGAGTTCCCGCGTGGAGTGTGACTGTTTCCCACGGAATTCTTTTTTATAAGTTTATAACATGTGTTGTAAACCGTCTTAAAGTTTCAAACAGATCCAGCAAGAATTTAAGATTTTCACAAAAATTACTATTTGAAAAAAGTGGTATTTTATGTGACATTTTATTTTGTTAATTTGTATGAAGTGTTATGACAAATGCACTGCTTAATGTTAAAAATATCTCATCATATATTATTCGATGTGGTGGCGCTTTAAAGCAAAAACTTAAGATTTTTGCAAAATTTACTATTAAAAAATAATGGGATTAGACCAGGCAATTTTTTTATATAATTTTGTACCATGTGTTATAAGCTATCATGGAATTTCAGTATTTCAAACAGATCAAGCCAGAATTTAAGATTTTTACAAAAACTATTATTTGAAAATACTGGCATTTCACGTGTCATTGTTTTTGTAAATTTTTATCATATGTTATAAGTTGTGTTTCACTCTCAAGCAGATCACCTTAGATATCTAATTTTAACAATCTCATGTGTCAAGGGGGTATCACTTTAACCCAAGAAATAAAGATTTTTTACAGAAATTACTATTCAAAAATACTGCTATTTGACGCGATTTTTTTTTTTTTTTTTTAATAAATTATTTTTTACTTAAAGGATAATCTTTTCTTCTTAAATAATTTTTTTTCATAATTTATAAGATATCCTAAAATTTGAAACTGAGCAAGCAAGAATTAAAGACTTTTACAAAAATTAATATTTGAAAATAATGGTATTTCATGCTGCATCATTTTTCATAAATAGTATTGATTTCATATATATAAATGACTACAATTAAAGAATAATTTTATTTGAGAACATTAAAATGTAATGTTTATGGCAATTAGTTCACCACAAAAACATCTATTTTATATTAAAAAAGAGAAATGTATATTTTTAATTCTGTTCTAAGAACATGAAACCAGAACATGCAGCCTTTAGCGTTTATTTAAACAATTTTCAAACAAACATTTTTTTTTTTTTATTATTATATATACTCTTACTCTGTTACTTTTTGTTCCACTCTGTTACCATAAGCATGGTAACAGAGGTAAAAAAAAAATACAAGTAATTTTAGTAGTACAAAGTGAATTAAGAACAAGAAAAACTAAGCTTATTTATTTAAGAAGTATCATTTGATCTTATGGTTAAAATTTTATAAAAGCATTAAAAAATAAATTTTACATAAATAAGCTGGTAACAGAGGGTAAACTGAATAAAACATTCTTATCTTATAAATCCTTTACTTCAACACCACTGTAAAAATAGCTTGACAATTTAAAAAATGGTGGCCTCACCTAAAAATAGACTTTTCGAAGAACTGCAGAACCTTGTGTTGCCAACTTAGTAGTAATAATTTCTTACAGTAAATATGATAACAGAGTGGAAGTATCAGAGGGGAAAAAAATCTGGTGACAACAATAAATTGTTCCATTCTTATAAAAAAAACAAGTTAAAAAAATATATCATATGGTCTGTACTACAGATAAGACATACAGCAATTGTCACAACTAAAAAAATTAACACTTTTGACAACTGATTTATAATTTTACAGCAGTTGAAAAAAGTAAAAAGGGAAGAGGGGACATAGGATTTTAGCTATATCTGACACACTGAAACCATAACACTAATATTATTTTTAGTTTCTGGTAATATTTTGCCCACATTTACTCTAAACAGTCAGGAAAGTAATATAGATGCTTAAATTTTATTTTTCAAACTTTATTTTAGTTATTAAAAATTCTTGAAGAAGGGGGACATAGGATGTACAAGTTTTTTTAAAATGACCCATATAGTACAATTTTTAAAGATTAATAATACATAATTAGTAAAATTAATATTATACAGACACAGTGATATGTTGATATCTTAAATAAATAAAATAGATTAAATTAAAACTTATGACATTAAATAATTTAAAAAGTTAGTGTGAAATGATAAGATCAAAATAATTTCATAATAAATTTTTAAGGTATTTTTAAGTTCTTTTTACCTTAAAACTCTATAAATCAGTACTAATATTACTTTGAAAAGGCTATATTATTTTGGGATACTTTGATAGAGATTTTAGGCAATGTTATTTTGGAAAGCAATCAAATATATATTTTATATAAACAAATCTTACTAGTTGAAGTATATTGAACTTCATGGAGGGCTTCAATATGAGCAGTGTAGAGTAATGCTTGTAAATCAGCACCAGAAAAATATTCTGTCAATGATGCAATGACATCAAAATCTACATCATCACATAAAGGTAATTTTGATGATAAGCAATGTAAAATATCGACACGCTCCTCCTACAATAATAATAAAAAAAATCTTAATTCATGTTTCTTCATAAAAAAGCTATTATTAAATTAAAAATGAATTGGAAATGACCAATATAATGATTTGTTATAGCCTATTCCAATCATGTTTATAAGTTAATTTAACTATTTGTGAAAGGATCTAAATTGTGCAGAAATTTATAAATCTGCACAACTTTTATTTCCAAGAAATGCAATATAAAGTTCATTAAATGTACATTGATATGTTACAGATATATTTTGCTATGCTTACAAGGTAAGTTTTAATGATGGGTGAAATGATCAACATAACTCAAATTCTATATGATGTGCAACCTCTAGCAAGAGTGTAATGTTTAACAAGAATGCAAAATCACAAACAAATAATTAGTCTTTGTACAGTTTATCTTGTATATAAAATTGTCCTTTATTCATTAACTTAAAGCTGTTTTTAAATTTAAAGGAGTTACTTTATGATACATTTTGTATTTCATTTTTGTTTAGAATCCTATGAAATTTGCAAGTGATCTTACTCTAAAATTATGTATCAGAATACTTTAGATTTTTTTTTTTTTTTTTTTTTTTTTTTTTTTGGTAAAAGCAGAAAATACTGTCAAAATGTGCATTTTGAATGGAATACCTAGCATGGCAGCACAAGAAAGGGAATTTTTTTTTTATCAAACGATAAAAATTGCTTATAATTAACTCAATTTATCAATATATATATCGATATATAGATGATGTAATTTTAATTGATACTGATAACACCAGCATATCTCAATTCCCTGTTGATTATCCTTCCAATCTAGAAATTTCAAAAAACCTGCTTTCTAATAATACAATTAACTTCTTAGATATTAAAATTATATTAAAAGAGAACAAATTTATAACTGATATTTATGACAAAAGAAAAGAATTTAATTTTAAAGTTAATATTTTTACTAATTTTAAATCCTGTCTTCATAATATTGTATATCGTAATATAATACTTAACCATTTATATAGAATAAAATGTCTATGTTCTTCTCATTTAATTAATACTAATATTAAAAAGCTTGTATATGATGCTATAAATAATGGTTATCTTAAAAAAATCATATATTCTTTAATTTATAATTAGATATTACATGATCTCATTATTAATTAATTCTTTGCGTAAAAAATCTATAAAAAATTATAAAACATAAAAAAATTAATAAAAAATTAAAAATGTTTTTTAAAAAAAGTAATATAAAAAAATATATATATAGGTTGGTTGGGAGGGTAGATGTTAGAGTACAGCGGGAGGGTGGTGTTGTCTGGATAAAAATGCAAAGATTAATACAATTTAATTAAAAAAAATGAGAGTGGGTAATTCATTTTAACATATTTTTATACTGTTTAATTGACACCAATATATGGATATTTGTCTAGTTATATATATATAGTATTATAATAATATGAATCAATTACATTATTAATTTACTGTAAAATTTTTTTTTTTTTTTGAGAATACTATATCACTACTCCTTGTATAGAGTACATTTATTAAAAAGCTATATTATATTTATCAAATTATTTTTTATATTATTAATATTATTGTTAATATTATTATTAATATTATTACTATTATTATAAATTTTTTTTTTAATTTTTTATCCTATATTAAGATGAGTTTTTAACCAAGTAAAGTCAAAATAAATGTTATTGATTAAAATAATAAAATGGTATTTTAAGTTATATGTTAATATGAATGTTATTACTTAATTCTAATTTTAATTATTTTATTAATTTAATATTATGTTATGATTGATTATTAATTATTTCTCCGGTTCAATTATATTTCCAATTCAGCTTTTTCTTGTTATGGTGACATTTCAGTCTACATGTGGATTTAACTCTTGTTTTACTTACTTTTAACTCTTTTTTGTAATATAACAATATATTTACTGCTACTATATAAGCTTTTTTATTGTCTTCAATATTTTGTATCACTTTAAATCAAAGTAGGTTTCGTTCAACTCATTTATCTAGCTACTTGGTGCAATTGGCTTTCACTATTTAAATAGAGCAACCCTATTGATTTGGCACAGTTCCAAAGCATGTTTGCGAGCGAACTGATTTTTCCCGTGTCTGGAGTTTGTTAGCTTGTAAAATTAACTAATGCTTCACACATCAATAATTTTATTGAGAAGTCCTCTTCATGATTAGTGATCAACAGATAAGTTGTTTTTTGTTCTAAATATTTTGTTATCTTACTTTTTTCTTATTTATACATGAATGTAAAGTTTATGCTTGCCACATGCAAAAATAGGGTTATGTGTGTGCTTTTGTTACTGATACAATTTGCTGCTCGTTACTGTTTTATTTTTATTTATTTATTTTTTTTTTTAACTTTTTCCACTGTTTATTACTTTGTTCTTCGATTAAGAATTTTGGTTTTTGTGTGTTGGTAGCCCCAAATACATATTATTTTGCTTTTTCATGGCTAATACGTGGATGAAACACACACTTAATTTGTAGTTCCAGAGCATTTGGGGTCTGACAGTTCTGCTTTGGTTCTACAAATTTCATTTGCATTCATTTTATTTATTTATTTATTTAGATTTCCTCGTTTCAATATTTTTTTTATTATTATTATTCAATTCAATTCTAATTATTCGTTTTGGTTTATTGTTTTTATTGATAAAATCCAATGGTGAATATTGTCTACTTTTAATGGTGTTATATATATGAAAGGATAAAACCTAAAGCCTTTTTAAAATTTAAACTTAAAATTAAAATTCAAAAACTTAAAGGTCCCAATTAATATTTTTAACTTTAATCTAAAATTTAAATGCCCCTTCTTTTAACCTTAATTCTAATACTTAAAGCTATTTTGCCCCTGTTAATGTTCTTTCCCAACCTAACATTTATTACTTTCAGAGATCATTTTTGGATGTTCTTTAAGATTAAAAAAGCTGACGTAAACGCAATTCTTAATTTGTAGGATCAGCAATGAAGCCCTGGAAAACCGCGCCTAACAACGTCATACTGCCCAGATATTTCTTAACCAATTAAAATTAAAATAACACCCATTATTTAGTATCGCGACCTGGTAGAAATAATGTGAATTAACGTCCTTTAAATAGCGGGAGCGCCTAAAACAAGCGGCTTTTTTGACCTAACACTTGCATAATAAAATGCTGCCCAAAGAAACAAACTTTTAAAAAGAAAGCGTCAAGTTACAGGGACCTGGTTTCTCCCAGAAGATCTCCCAAAAAGGATTAATAAACCAGGCCCCAAGTGAAAATACTGTGTCATTATTTGTATCTCAACCACACCTCATGATTCAACAAAATAACGCCGCATCGACTGTAGAATGCCCCAGCCATTCGGACGATTGACTCAGCGCGATCGCAAAAGTTCTCCCCCGGAACCTCCACGCTTGACGCGACGGATCTATGAGCTTCATCGCCCAGCATCCCGAATCCCCACGACTACATCCCTCTCCTCGATTGATGATGGTTCCACGAACGTATGCCAAGATCGGGTTCATGTCAAAGAGTCGGTGAGGATAAAAACCTGACAAGCGAAACGAAACCTGGATGAGAAATCGCTCTGCTTCCAGGAACGTGATTGGCGGATACAAGCAGTACCAGATGTCCTCTCAGTCCGAAGACTACTGCCGGAGTATGGCATGATCTTTCGCCAAAACGCGATAACTACGGCTGTGTGGTGTGACATGACTTTCGCTCTGCAACCCCTGTGAGTGCGCCGCGCTCCGATCAGCTGTGCAAAGATTTTGTTTCAAAGGGAAAGGAGAAGTATCTCGGAGCAAACCCCGATAGTTTGAACATTTAAAGAGACAAAAAAGAAAGAACAGAATGTGCGCGTGTATTTTTTTTTTTTTTTTTTTTTCCCGCTCCATTTTTTTTTTTATCAATCGCGGATTATTGTTCAAGGTAAGATGTTTTATTTAATATGAAAAGTTAGAAGGAGCAAATTCAGGCATTTTATTGAGAAAAAAAAAAAAAGTAAAGTTGATTTTTTTTGTTTGTACTTTGTGTTATTTTAAAAGTTATTTTTAGTAGTTATTTAAGAGTTAATAATACAAGAAAAAAAAAAAAAAAAAAAAAAAAGAACATGATAAAATATTTTTCTTTTATTTTAAATTTTTGCTGTAAAGTTCGTTTTGCATTTGTTGAGTTCTGCTCCTTTCTAGTTGAAAAAGATAAATAAAATTTATCTTTTAAATTAAGATTCATAATTTGAGTTATAAAAAAGGATTTAAGTATCAGGTTACTATTATATTTGGAATTATTTAATGTTATTTTTATGTGTTACTATGTTGGAATATATTATGATTTTGAGAGATTTTATTTGTAAACATCATGAGTACTGCCCCACCATCAGAGAAAGTAGGCGACCCCCCCAAAAAATGATGACGTGGTTCCCGAGACTCCGGAAAAGGAAGTTAATGCAGCAAATTCTCAGTCCTCGTGTAAAATTGAAGGCACATGTCAAAAGGATCCCGGAATTGTGCCATTCTCACCCGAATCGAAGATGTTATGGATTCCTTGGCTGCGATACTTTGAGTCAGTTTGTGTAGAGGAACACAAGGATGATTTGTGGAAAATCCGCAACATCCAAAAGTATCTAAAAGATACCGCACTTACCTTATATATCAACAATTGTCTTCAGGTCCTCTATTGGTCAGAGTTAGTGTTATTGTTCCCCGAACATTACACTACTCCTGATACACTATCATTGACAGATTTCTCCCAGATCAAATTTAAATTTGGAGGTGACTTAAATGAATATTACCACCAAAAAACTAAAGTAGGACGCACTTTAGGTTTAGATCAGCGTTTCATTTTGGACGGTCTTACTGATGGATTGCCGGTAGAGATGAAACAGTTGGTAGTGACAAATGCGCCTGCTGATGTCAATGAATGGAGAGAATTGGTATTTAAATTAAGTAAATTGCAGTTAGAGCAGAAAGATAAAACAGACAGGAAGACTGAGCCCAACCCTCAGCATCCCCCTCAATATCGACAATGGAGACCTTTTAAATCCCATATTGACCATGGACAAAATTCCTACCGACCATGGAATTATCGTGTCCCATACCAATCACCTCAATTTCAACATTTTAACCCAAACCCACAAAGAAATACATTTAGACCGATGCAACCAATTCCCCCAAGATCTATGCAGACCGATCAACGACGCCCAAACCTACATTATCAGGCTACGCTGCCACCAACGCCATGCCGGGTTTGTCTAAATGTGGGCATTTCGAATGCTTATCATTGGGTGCAAGATTGCCCTTTTCGTAAACAAACGCTGAATGTTACTGCCCTAGCACCAAATCCAAGTGTTTCAATCCATAATCTAGATCAGACTGATAATGAGTTTCAACAAAATACAGAAGAGAGCCAATGACAATTAATAATACCCAGGTATATCAAAACACATAATGGATCCAAACAAAAAATGAACAATTGTCAAACAGCTACTCATGTGAAAAGTGAAAACTCATTACCATGTTTGATAGATACAGGTAGTTCTATCAGTGTAATGCCATACCATTTAGCCCATAAATTTAATCTAAAAATATCTAAAGTTCAAAAGAGTATCTCAGTCGCACAAACTCAAGGTGTTCTCTGCTTTGAAAGAAAAATGCCTTGTCAGTTTGCAATTAGGACAAATAACTCAAACCATTGAACTGTTTATAATTCATAACTCTTTACCATATGTTTTAATTGGGCTACCACAGTGTGAATTGTTTAGATTAAATATTGATTGCTCTAAAATGCAAATCCATCAAAATAACAAAAAAATATCACTTATGTGTAATATTTCAAAAAAATCATCCCACCATACTTTGCATTTGTCAGAACCATATATCCACCCGCTAAAAGCAGAGAGCCAAAATGCAGAGATATTTGAAGAAAATTTTGAGCCGGAGTTGTTTGAAACCTCTGACCATGGGCCCAAAGTTCAGTTGGCTAAAGAACAACTACCTGCTCTTCTCGCCAAATATGTCTGTATTTTTGCAAAAGATAAATACGATGTAGGCTGTGTAAATATAGAACCCCAAAGAATCCATTTAACCTCTGACCTTCCCGTTTCACTTAGGGCTTACTGTACATCACCCAAAGAAGAGGAAGAAATCCGAAACTAAGTCCAAAATTTGTTACAGGCAGGAATCATTAAAGAGAGTTGTTCCCCTTATTCGTCGCCTGTCACTTTAGTTTACAAGCGCGAAGAAGGGAAGAAAACTCGTTTATGTGTAGATTTTAGAAAATTAAACGCTATTACCAAGACAGACGCAGAACCCCTACCCCGAATTGATACCCTTTTGGATAAATTAGCACAAGCTAAGGTCTTTTCCACTCTCGACTTGGCCAGTGGATATTGGCATATACCTATCCACCCTCGAGACACCGAAAAATTGGCATTTGCGACCACTTTCGGTTTATTTGAGTGGTTGCGATTACCTTTCGGATTAAAAAACGCACCTGGGATATTCAACCGCACACTCCGAGGAATCTTTAATAAGTACAAAATTAATTTCGCCTGTAGTTATTTTGATGATGTTATTGTATTTTCTCAAAATGAGGAAGAACATTTGATGCATTTAGAGACATTATTTAATATTTGTGTCCAAGAAAACCTCAAATTAAAGTTATCAAAGTGTAATTTTGTTAAATCCACAATTAATTTCCTTGGCTATGAAGTTTCTAATGGATGTATTACCCCTGACAATCCAAATGTAGAAGTTATTAAGAAATTAAAACCACCAACCAATGTAAAAGAGTTGCAACGCTTTTTGGGATCTATTAATGTCTATAATAAATTTATTCCTAAGTATGCCGAAATTAGATATCCTCTCAACCAATTGTTAAAGAAAAATAAAGTCCGCTATGATGCTCGTTTCCTTCCTGTAAAGTTTAATGTTGGTGACCTTGTAATGTATGAAAAATTTCATTATCCTAATACCCGTAAATTAACTTCCCCATATTCTGGACCATACACCATTCTGAAACAACTTTCTGAAGTCACTTTTGAAATTGATAAACCCAGCCCACATTTTAAGAGAAATTCTGAAATTGTCCATTCATCCAAGTTAAGATACTACCATTCTCCTCAAAATCTCAAGCTCCACCATGAATAAAACCCCATCTATCTCTTTCATCTTTCAATTTTTTATTTTTGCTATTCTATCGTCCCTCTATCATTAGCATTTGGAAGAGGACCCAGCTGGATGTTTAACCCTCAACCCCCAGCGGTAAAGGATGAAAGTTACAGTTTAAAAGCACTGTCAATTTTTTTAAAAAAATGTTATTAGTATATGATGAAATGTGTTACGTCAGTAAGGGTCCTCCACTCCTTGACCACCCGTCTTTAGCCGGACTGTTTTCCCAGATTCTCTTTCCAGGTTGAACGGAGAATCTGGCAAAACTGCTTCGCTTGCCCTTTGTAGGTGAATGTCAGTTTCCCACTTTCCTTTTCTATAGTGCAAGTGGCACATTTTTTTTGGGATGATCTTTCACCACAAAGTATTAAAATCCATCTCCCAGTACTGGGCATGGTGAAAATGACATTTTTGTATTTTGGAGTTAGCCTCGAATTCAGCCTAAAGCTGGATACTGTACATTGTTAGAAAAGGTGCGACGTAAGAATTAATTAGGAAAAAAAAAAAAAAAGTTTTTATAGTATTATAATTAGTATTATGTTATATAGTGTTTTCTTATATAGTGATTATATTATATAGTGTTAAAATTGTGTTGTGTTGTAATTACTTTTGGTGATATTTCAGTGTCAACATACAGTATTTTCAGAAAAATGTGCATTTATTATACAATTGTATTTTGCTGATAATATTGAATATATTTTTTGAGTATTTTGCTATTTTTACCCATGTTTAATGTCAATAACATGTGTGTTTTGGTATTTTATTTTTGAATATTTTATTATATTATATAGTGTTTCAATTTTTCATAAAGAATGTTTCCAAAGGACTCTCCTTCATAAAAACTTTCAACCAAAGGAAACATCACAGACATTTAAAAAACTGTTTAGCAAAAAAAAAAAAAAAAAAAAAGTTTATTCTTTAAATGTAAAAGTTTATTCTTAAAATGTAATTATTTTAAGTGTTGATATTTTGATTTTGGTTAATGTTTCTTGTATGTTGTCCTTCTCGAGAATGTCCCTTAAATGCTGCAGCATTATCCATAGCATTATCTGTAACATTATCAGTACCATTATCCGTAACATTATCAGTAACCTTATCCGTAATATTATCAGTAACATGATCCATAGTATTAGCATTAGTGTTCATGTTATTCAATGCCAAAATATTGACAAATCTTTTGTTGTAATATAGTGTTTTTTATGTAAAGAATAATGTTTTCATATAACCCTTTTCATGTAACCTGTAAATAATGTAGAAACTAGGTCCAGCTGGCTTGACGTTGTAAAACTGAAGAAGGAAAAAAAAAAAAAAAAAAAAAAAAAAAAAAAAAAAAAAACACTTAATAATAAGGAAGAAACCCAGGTAAAATATTTAGGGGAGCTGAGACCCACAGACCTTGCAAGCAAGATCTGTGGCTCTTGTTTTAGTGGGGGGGGGGGATATGAAAGGATAAAACCTAAAGCCTTTTTAAAATTTAAACTTAAAATTAAAATTCAAAAACTTAAAGGTCCCAATTAATATTTTTAACTTTAATCTAAAATTTAAATGCCCCTTCTTTTAACCTTAATTCTAATACTTAAAGCTATTTTGCCCCTGTTAATGTTCTTTCCCAACCTAACATTTATTACTTTCAGAGATCATTTTTGGATGTTCTTTAAGATTAAAAAAGCTGACGTAAACGCAATTCTTAATTTGTAGGATCAGCAATGAAGCCCTGGAAAACCGCACCTAACAACGTCATACTGCCCAGATATTTCTTAACCAATTAAAATTAGAGCAACACCCATTATTTAGTACCGCGACCTGGTAGAAATAATGTGAATTAACGTCCATTAAATAGCGGGAGCGCCTAAAACAAGTGGCTTTTTTGACCTAACACTTGCCTAATAAAATGCTGCCCAAAGAAACGAACTTTTAAAAAGAAAGCGTCAAGTTACAGGGACCTGGTTTCTCCCAGAAGATCTGCCAAAAAGGATTAATAAACCAGGCCCCAAGTGAAAATACTGTGTCATTATTTGTATCTCAACCACACCTCATGATTCAACAAAATAACGCCGCATCGACTGTAGAACGCCCCGGCCATTCGGACGATTGACTCGGCACGATTGCAAAAGTTCTCCCCCGGTACCTCCACGCTTGATGCGACGGATCTATGAGCTTCATCGCCCGGCATCCCGAATCCCCACGACTACATCCCTCTCCTCGATTGATGACGGTCCCACGAACGTATGCCAAGATCGGGTTCGTGTCATATATATATATATACACTAGCTGACCCGCCCGGCGTTGCCCGGGTCCGTATTAACAATATTAAACGAACTTGAAATTTGTATGATTTTATCATTAACTGGAAGCATGCAGAAATGCATTGTCTGAAATACGTCGCAGCTGACTTTGTGAAAAATCGGTTTTAAAAACAACAACTAATATTAAGATCTAAAAATACTTAAAATGAGCAAGGAGAAACACGGGAGGGAACATGTATCCAACGATTGCGTTAGTTTCGTGTTAAAGTGTTGATATTTACCCGTAAAAATCACTGTTAAAACACGTAACTAATTATTTTTTTCGCATAGAAATCCCAAGTGAAATATTTTGAATTTCAAACTAATTATATTACTCTTAAATCCGACTATACCGTGAATGAAATCGATACGCGATGATAAAAGATTGGTATATAGTATTATAATTTCAGAGCCATTTAACAAAAGTGTATATTTTTATCAAAGCATGCGTAATGTTGACTCTGTGGACAAATTCCTAACCGTAAATTTTTGTACCATAACCATAATCTGTCTGCGACTTAACATTACCCTACCGTAACTTAAATATAACATAAATGTAACCTAGCCGTCACTTTGAAATATCAATATAGAAGCATCATTTAAGATTTTGCTTGAAAAGTTAACATTCTTTCGTTAATGTCTTAAAATCGTCTGCACTCTGAAATCTAGATTTTAGACTAATATTTGTTATTTAAGTTTTCGCGCATGATTTTAAAAGAATGTTTTCATAATTATATTTTATATATTGACATAGAGTTATTAATATATTGTTAAATTAAAAACATTTTTTCATCTACGTTATAAAGTATTAAAAAGTTCTGAAAAAAAAAAAAAGAAAACTTTTAGTAATACAATTTTTAGTTCAAATCAAATGTTTTCAATATTTTATTTAATTTTATTTTTACATTTAATTTTTTCGAATATATCAATTCCAATTATTTTAAAAGCAAACATTTTTTAAAAATAAATGATATAATAGAAAAAAGACCATTTTAAAAAATTACTATTACTTCGTAAAATACGCTTCAGCTGTAATTCATTCCTTTCAATTCGTCTTAATACAAAATCCCTTCCACATGCTTTTGTTTGGGACATTAAAATTTGAGCGATAAATGGTTTAATATTGCGACCCTTTTTCGGTTTACTTCACCACCACCTATCTTTTTCCTCCATGGTTTACAACCGCTGTGATAAAAAATCATCATTTAAACTGACAGTTTGCCAGTCTATGAATTTTAAAGGTCTGTTCCAGCTTTTTTAATTATTTATGCGAAAATTTTATGCAACCAACCAACCATAACTAAATGAAGGGAAAAAAAGAAGAAAAAAGGCGATTTTTTATAAGAGTGATCTTTGGAATTTAATTAATTACTCAGTTAATAAATAGAATTTCGAAATTCTAAAGCTCAGGTGCATCAGGAGAGATATTGGGCTACTCTCATAAAAATTTTGAGCTTCGTACGTCCCATAGATTTTGCTAGCCATCGCAGACACACACACACACACACACACACACACACACACACACACACACACACACACACACACACACACACACACACACACACACACGCAGACAGAGCGATTTGTTATTTTATTAGTATAGATATATTATTTTAAATCACTTTAATAACCAAATGTGCCAATTTTATGCATCTGCATTTAAAAATGAGTCAGAAAGTTTTGCTTTGTTGTACAGAGAGTTTGATAACTGATAATTACCTTAAATGGCAAAACTGAGATTTGAGAATAATCTAAATAGAGTAGGAGTTAAAATAAAATAAATTCTTAAATCTCTGCAGCATAAGGGGATGCATAAATGTAAAGGGCTCCAAAGTCCAAACGCAATAATAATAAAAACAACAACAAAGAAAAAAGTTTTAGATAAAATAGAATTCAAAAATATTCTGATGCAACCTATTTTTTAAGAAATTTAACTTTTGCGCTCAATATAAAATGAAAAAGTGTCCTTTTGTTAAGGTATTTCAATTTAGTATCAAAGTGCAGTATATGATGTTTGATCTTTTATTTTTTTTTAAATTTATTTAATTATCTCTGAACAATCAACTGCTGAATGTGGTAACTTTATCACAAACATTTACTATTGTAAAATATTAAAAAATGCTTGAAAACTATTTTAAAAAGTTACTAAATTGAACTACAATTTTCAAATAAATCCCATTCAAAAGCTCATTTTACCCCAATTCAATGATTTAAAAATTGAAATGATGTAATATTCAGAAATTGTGTAAGGTCAATAAAAGCAAAAATACAAGTTGTTACTACCATTATTTTACATTTCTAAAATTATAATTGTGTTAGATTTGGTAGCCATCCAAAAATGAACTGTAAATTTATGAAGACAACACATATAATAATAATAAAAAAGAATATTGTCTAGTTAAACTGACGGCATTGAGCTTACAAGCTATTCACACTAATTGTATATTACAGCCTTATATTGTCAAGAAATAATACCTTTCGAAAAGCAAATTAAGAGGAGAAATTCTCCCCTCCCCACCCCCCCACCCCCATTTTCCAACTTTATACTTTGAACCCTCTGAAGCTAATCAGGGCTATGCCTTATCATACAATAAAACTATATCCAAAATTTGAAGCAAATCAGATAATTTTGCATAAAGACCCATTTATATAATATAAGAGGAGTTATCCCCTGTTCCCTCCTCTATACTTAACCATTAAACTTCCAAAGCTATTCAGAGATTCACATCAGAAATAACCTACATCCAAAATTTAAAGCAAATAGGATAATTCTGCATTAAAATCAATTTATCTAATTTAAGTAAGGAGAGGTAATCGCCCGTACCCCTTTGTACTTAACAAAAGAATCCCGCAACTAATTAGGGAAGCAAATCAGTTAATGAATGAAAAACCATTTACCTAAATTAAAAGGGTAGCCCCCCCCCCTTCTCCAATCATCCCTTTATCAGTGTTCTTGCTGTCGCTCACCATTGCGCCAAATTGCAATTAAATTCTTCATTTGGCGAGTAAACAAGCGACTAGATTTGCCAAATTGCTGGTGCTCAAATTTGGGTTTTTCTTTTCTTTTCTATTTTTTTCTTTCTTTCTTTCCCTTGTTTGTTTTTCATATGTATGCATTTATACATATTTTAAATGTATTTGCTGCGAATAGTTTAATTTAGATTAATAACAATCATTTTCGCAGCTATAAAAACTGTGGCCATTTTAGAACATATTAATAAAAAAGGGGTATATTAAAGGATTAAAGATAATTTTTTAGTGCTACACGGCAAATCCATTTGGCTAACACTTTTTTCATTTGGCGGATGTTTTTTTATTTTTAATTAGCCAAATTGCTAACATTGATCAAATGTCAGCGAGATCACTGCCCTTTATACTTATACAATGAATTCCCAAAACAAATCAGGAAAGTGCTTTATCAGAATGAACTTATATCCAAATTTGAAGCAATTTGGTAAATTCTGCATAAAAAAACCAATAACATATATTAAAAAATTAAATGAAGGGTTACCCCCCCCCCCCCTTTTATACTTATCCAATGAACACTCTATACTAATCGCAGAGGCACCTTATCAGAATGAAAAGATTTTTACTACGCTGAATGTAGTTCTAAAAAATGCCAAGTGAAATTATGCACTACTTTTATTGTCAATACTGAATTAAGTTCATCCAAAAACAGTTGATAAGATTAAAAAAAAAAAAAGAGTTGTACAGAATAGCAATATTTGATATTATTTAACCTTTATATTTCTTTGAATATTTATGGTATACTCATTCATATATTTTTAGTACATACAGCTATATCCACAACCCTACATGGTACAGTCAATTCCCCTTAATTTACAATTCTATAATCTGCAAATGCCTATAATGCATTTCAGATAAAAACATTTATAAACATCATATAAATTCTTTCTTTAAATAAAATATTGTATACTTTAATCATAAAAAAAGGCTAATCTGATGAATTAATTAGGTAATTTTCAATGGATTCTGCATTCATTGGAAAGAAATGTGTTATGTATCTTATGAAAAAAAAAAAAAAAAACTATTAAACTGTTGTATTTTGAACACATTATTTGGCTATATTAAAGATAAAATTGCTTTTGAAGAGGTGTTAGCTCTGGAGGATAAATATCCTAGTTTTTTAGAAAAACAATTTTTTGTTACTGATCAAGAAATCCTGATTTTTAAAAGGCTTCAAGATTAAATTACAGAGCAAAAAATAAAAACCATAAAGCAAACCACTATCTCTGCAATGTTTGTTAGATTTAAAAGTAAGTAGAAATGTTTTCAATTCATTTTGTATTACATCATTTAAATGTATTTCTAATATTCAATATAAGTATATTTTTCTTTTTAAGCATTTTCTTTAATTTCTGTTTTATTTATTTTCAGTGTGAATACTATATTTGGTAATAAATTCTATGTATTAAAATGTAAATAAAGAAATTACCTATAATGGCTATAATCTGCAAATTCCTCGGTCCCGGTCTGTGTGGATTAGAGCAAATGTACCACATATATATATATATTTTAATCTTATTACTCTTTTAGCAATAATTTTTTAATAATACAGTTAATAATTTATTTATTTATTATAAGGAACACTCTGAATATGAATAATATTCGCATTGGGCTATTTATTTTTTACTTTAATCTTCTTTAATTGGATCCATTTCCAAGCACTGGTATTCTGGATATAATGCTCTTTAAAATGAACGTGAATACCACTAAAGATTTTTCAGAAATGCTTTTGCACCAAATCACATGCGATAAAATACGGTATTTAGCTATGAACCAGATTTCAATAGATTAATCATAAAATATACCATCCTTTCTTGATAAACTAAAATCTGTCAAAAAGGGAAAAAGTGCAGATTTATATGTATATCTATACTAATAAAATCCATGCGCCTCTGTCTGTCTGTCTGTCTGCTTGAAGCCGATTACAGTTCACAACGCGGGCGAGTTGGAAGTCGCGAGAGGCGTCTTTCGATTCGAAAAATTCCGGGAAAGTCATTTCGGGCATTTTCGAGACCGTGGGACCAAAAATAAAAAAGTTATGAATTAAAAACCGCTCGGGAATCGGAATGGAAAACGTCTCATTTCCCAAACGGAGCTCTCAGGCAGAACACTGCGCCACCTTGTGGTGAACGACTAGAACTTTTCCCCTTTGGCTAAAAGAAGAAGCAGCCGAAAACCTCTTTTTCTCCCATCATTTTGTCAAAGAATGTATAAGAGAAAAAGAACTAATTGGTAAAAAATGTTAAACACGGTTTAATTAATATAATAAGTACAACTGTTTAAGCACAGCAAGATATGTTCACTAAGAGGTAATAGTGTTGCTAATTAATATTTTGAGGATCTCAGATGTAACTGGCTATTCATATATTTATTCTGTATGTGAGTATTAATAGTTTTAGCTCATTTTCATACTTTTTCTTTTTGGTAGCATACACGAATATTGTGTAACCTAAGATTTATGCGATTAACACTAATTTTTGTTAGTACAAACGGAAAACGAGCTGCCAAAATTATTTGTTAGTTATGTTGTTTGTGATATTAATGAAATTACTTATTTTTTTTAATAGCAGTCTTTTGCGGTTTTTAAAACCGAAACTTTTTTTGCACGTTTTTTCTTAAACCATCATGCAGACAGTTTTTAAAGTAGAAAAAAACAGATTACATATTCAGAATCTGCGTAAAAGTCTGCTTCTGATGAACCAAAAAATACGAGAAAATGTCTTATGGGTGCGCAGCGCCAACCGTGCAAAACCAAATATTTTTAACGGGACGATGCTTTTCTGGTACTAAAGATTGATCTTTAGTACTTTCTTTAGTATGATCTTTTTCACTCTAATCTCAGAAAAGTATTAAAAAAAAAAAAAAAAAAGGCTTAATCATAGTAAAACGTTTAAATTTTTTGGAATGAAAATTCACATTTTCCAGTAAACATTTACAGTCGTAGACAATATTGAATTATTGTGGTTTTCTAAGTGAAAGGGATAATTTGCAGTTGAATATCTTTTTAAAAAATATATCAATTTCAGAGGTAAAAATATTTATTACTTTAAGATTTGACTTACTGTGAATCTATTATTTCACAATTGGAAATAAAAATATTCTGTAATGATGTCATTTTCAAACAATTATAAGAAAATGTGTGTGATTTAAATTTTAGATTCCTTGAAATCTTAAACATTTTCTATTCAAATTCAAAATACTTCTCCATTTTATTATACTGAAAAAATGACATCAATAAGGATAAATAAATATCATTCCTATTTTTTTTTTTTTTTTTTTTTTTTTTTCCTGCAACAATGGAAATTGTGTAATAATATTTTGAAGAAATATTATATAAACCCTTAAAACTAAAATATATAAATGGATTTTTTTTTTTTTTTTTTTTTTTTTTAATAGCTAATGAGAATTTATGTAGAAATTTCAATTTAAAAAATATTTATTAAAATTGGCTCAGGGTAGATGAGTTAAAAAAAGAAATTCTTGTGTTTTAAATATATAAATACCAACATTACCTTGTCTGGCAAAGGACATAACAAGCATTTATCAAGACGACCAGGTCTCAAAAGAGCAGGATCAATTAGTTCTGGTCTACTAGTAGCAGCAAGAACATGTACACCTAGAACAAATATAAAATATTTCCTAATAAAGTTCTGACATTTTTGCAGTTATTATTATTGTTCATATTAAGAATTTTAGCCTTCTAAACTAGAAAACAAGTTGCATTTAAATTTGACAAATGAATTAAAATACTTGGGCATAAAATTATTTTTAAAAAATAAGAATAATTTACCTGAAATTTTAATTACAAGGGGAAAAAAAAAATCTTACTCATTCCTTACTTCCTTCTACACATGGGATAAAATTTTTAATTAGCTCTATGTAATATATTTTAGATTTATATAAAAAAAAATGAAGATATTTTTTGAATTGATAATATTGATGTCTATGTAGGACAATTGGAAACAATACTGAAAATTACTGATTTTTTAAAAAATTATTAATTACCTTCGAGTGATTCAACACCATCTAACTGGGTTAGAAGTTGGTTGACCACTCTGTCAGTCACCCCAGTACTATCATGGCCCCGTCTAAAGAAAAAAAGAAAACACAAGCATATTTTGACTTTAACATCAATTAAAGATAATATATATGCATATTATTTTCTTCAAAAATGGAATGAAATTAGTTTCTAGATATGTTAGTTTAAAATTAATTCACATAAATTATAATTTTATGTAAGACTGATCTAAATTTTAATGCAAATTGCTGACACTCAACTTTAAAACTATTGCAGAATTTGATTTATTTTCTTTGAAAAAATGTATGAATGATATAATTAATTATCATATAACTCATATGTCTTTTCAATAGAATAATTACAAAAATTATGAATTAAAATATCCTAAATTTTGAATTAAACAGGGATTAAATAATAGTATAGTCTGTGAATAATTCAAAATAAAAACTTTTATGACATTTTATTTTTAAACCTAAAAATAATGTTGAATTATTTCAGTTTAATTCAACTTAGTTAAATGCATTCACATTACAAAAAAATTGATACTTAACCCTCAAGTACCACTAGGGATCTTGTTTGACCCATTTTGTTTAGTTATGAAGCTATTACGGTTTCAAACAAACAAAAAAAAAAAAAAAAAAAAAAGGCAATTTAAACTACAATGAAAAAACAAAACAAATATAGTGAAATCTGTCTAAGACGGAAACATTTCAAAGTCCTATATTTTTAAACACAGAGATTTCTGAGAAATCTGTCTAAAGTGGAAACAATTTTTGTAACACAGATCTGAACATTCAGTTTCGGGTCCCAGGTAGCGAATTTACTGTTTAAGATGCAAGAAAATTCTGCTGCAAAACATAAATGGAAAGAAACCTTATCTTTTCATAAAGACTTACATAGTTCAGTTCTACTCCCAGAGGTCAGAAGGGGACCTCAGTGATTGATGACAATGATTTGCGGATATTAGGATGATTTTATTACTGAATATGACTGCGGAATTTTGGACAATGGGTCACAAGATTTCTGACAAGTTCCTTCTTTGGTTATGGTAAGATAAAATGATCTTTTTAAAAAGAGATGGCTACCAAACTGACACCTTATAAAAGATTTTAGCATCCTTTCACTTTCATGAACTAGTTTCACACCTGATCAGCTGCTAACTTTTGTTTGTAGTATAATACAACAAAGTCTAATTTCTTCATTGAATTTCAGACAAAAAGAATATTGCCACAACTTCTCAAAATATCTACAAACTTTTTTTAACAGGTAAAGAAAATGCAGATTGTGAAACTTTAGTTGTGTTAATAATTTTAGTTTGTGTTTGTTAACCCAGTAAGTGCTAGGTGAAAAACAATATTGTTGTAGTATAACAAGTTGATTATACAGACAAGATTTGTTGCATAATGTTAGGATGTGTGTCTGGCAATGTTTTATTTTCAAAAATTCTGATCTTTATTTTGAGAAAAAATTAATTAATTAACAGTCAGTTCAAAAAACGTAATCTTAATTTTCGATAATTCCATTAATGAAGCAATTAAATCTAATATTTTCAGTCTAAACATTGTAGCTTTCCTATATTACAAAATAGTTATTGCAATCTATCAGGTAATATATTTTTAAAATTATTTTTAATATCGGTTATTCGCTTTCCAAATCATATTAATAACTCTTATTTTTAAATATAAATTATTTTAACGTAACCGCTCATTTTTTTAATCAAACAGTTCGCAATTTATGCGATTTTAAAATTAATCCCAGTTTCTGTAATTTTAAATGACGCTGGCTGACTTTTCAAAATAATCAATTGCCATTTTGCTTTTTCATCGTACCTCTTGGCCGATCATGACTCCTTCTACAGGCTTCCATCAAAACGCATCCCGCTTTAAAATAGGGGAATCCCCTTTGGAGAAACTTCCAGAAAACTTTTCTGATTGGCTGTCAGCGGCATCACAGGTGAACGCAGAATTTTCGCGGGCAATTCGAGTCAGTTTTAGAGAAATATCTGAGTGAGAAGATTGTAGGAAAAAGATTGGGGATTTTTCCCTGCTAGGCCTTAAGGCCTAGCAAATGGCAAAATTTTAAGTATACAGGGTGTCCCAAAAGGTCGTTTGGTCGTTTACAAACTTAACATGCTGGTCTGTCATATCATGATGAACAATATTAAATAGGAAACTAAGGGTCCCAAACATCTTCCAAAGGAGATATGCGCCATTAAAGTTTAGGGTCCAAAAATTCAAATGATTATAAAAAAACAGAAAAATTGGTTGATTCGTTTACGGTTTTCACTAAAACTATTCTTATGTCAGTATTTTCTTGAAAATAAATTATAAAGATAAATTTCAAAAAATGTCGATAGAGGGCACTTTAGACTTTGGAGTAACGATAAACTAGTTTTTACCATTATTTTTTGCATCTCATTAAATTTTTTTAGAAGCTTAGACATAAACTTAAATTTTGAGCTCAAAATCTAAATCGTTGGAAGTGGTTAAGTAGGGGGGGGGGGTTCAAATTTTAAATGATTATAAAAAACGGAAAAATCGGTCAATTGATTTGCGATTTTCACTAAAATTATTCTTTATGTCAGTATTATCTTGAAAATAATTTATAAAGATAAAATTCAAAAAATGATGATAGAGCGCGTTTTAGACTTTGGAGTAATGTACAACTATTTTTTTCCGTTATTTCTTGCATTTCATAAATTTTTTTTAGAAGCTTAGACATAAACTTAAATTTTGAGATAAAAATCTGAATTGTTGGTAGTGGTTAAGCAGGGCAAACTGAACTGTGTTCAATGAGGGTGGGGAGGTTCAAATTTCAAATGATTATAAAAAACGGAAAAATCGGTCAATTGATTTGCGATTTTCACTAAAATTATTCTTTATGTCAGTATTATCTTGAAAATAATTTATAAAGATAAAATTCAAAAAATGGCGATAGAGCGCGTTTTAGACTTTGGAGTAATGTACAACTATTTTTTTCCGTTATTTCTTGCATTTCATAAATTTTTTTTAGAAGCTTAGACATAAACTTAAATTTTGAGATAAAAATCTGAATTGTTGGTAGTGGTTAAGTAGCGCAAACTGAACTGTGTTCAATGGGGGTGGAGAGGTTCAAATTTCAAATGATTATAAAAAACGGAAAAATTAGTCTGTTTTCGCTAAAACTATTCTTTTTATCAATATTTTCTTGAAAATAAATTTTACAGATATTTTTCAAAAAATTCGGTCAGAGGGCGCCTTAAACTTTATAGTAACCAACAACTATTACACTCAGCCAATTCATACGAAGAATATTCTCTTCATCAAGAAAATCATCAGCAATGCGAGTTCTGTTTGTCTTTGGATTATCGTCCATAAACATGATGTCTGGGCCTACAGCAGCCTGAAACAACTTCACATAAGCTTCAAGGATCTCATTCTCATAGAGTTGTACATTGACAGTACCCTCACTGAAGACATGTATTGTTGTATGTCTGCCCAACATTATGTCATTCAGACATGAATTTGTTTGCCACCAAATTCGTTGATTTCTTTTACTTAAAGGATATTAACGAACTGCACAAGCTCTTTGGATGAAGATTCAAAGAGAATCACTCTGCATGATGAATCTTGACTCATTACTGAAAAGAAATGGCTCCCATTCTTGTTGTGTCTAAGACTGATGTCTCTGGCTCCATAACAAACGAACTGTCCTGTTGGATGCAGTGAAAGGGACACACACAATAGGACACAGGTGTTAGGGAGGTCATCTTTGAAAACTTTATGATGTTGTTCCAAGGGTGCTGCAGAATTTAACCCGATGTTTATGGACGATAATGCAAAGCTATCCAGAAATCCCACAGTTAATGATTTTCTTGAAGAGGATATTCATTGTATGAATTAAGCGCTCTAAGTCCTAAGACCTCAATCTTATTGAACATGTTTGAAATGGTTTAGGAATAGTCATGTTGAACAACGTAACTCCTCTTCCAGGACATAGCAAAAGTTAAAAGCTGTATAAACTTAATAAATTAAAAATGCTTTTAATTAAAAGCCTCAGAATGCTTTTAATTATGAAAATGTGAGAAAAGTTTTGAAACAATCTAAAACTATTCATTGTAAATACCAGGAATGGATTTTGACTTCTAATAAAAATTCTGTCTTTGAACAATTACAAAAGTTATGAATAATAAATCTTAATTATTAAAGAAATCATTAACAAAAATAAAATGATACATGTATTAAAAATGATTGTACTAAAAAAGAAGATAAATTAACAGTTTGCAAAATACAGCTACGGTTTATTTTTTATAGAAAATAAAATTAATGGTAAAATACTTTTGTATTTTAGAAAGAAAATTCAAAATTTTAACATAGTAAGCAAAAGTTTTAGAGAGGCACCCTATATAATTTATCTAATTTCTGTCACACCAAAAAACATTAATCAAATATAGAAAACAAATAAATACCCACGATTTTTTTTAGTAAATTTAGATATAAAATGTGTTAGAAAATCATGAGAAATATGACGAAAATCAGGAGTATAGAAAAACAAGCATGAATCATTAATCTCCTACCGAAATCAGGCGATTTGGCAAGTCTGTGCCAGGATATATTTTAATCAACTTTAAATAAAAATAGTAAAAAAATTAAAAAAAGGTAATGCATTATTAAAATTATCAATTTTAACAATGTTTTTAAATATCAAAATGAATAATTGTGATTCCATATAAGTTTTAAAAATGTAATGAGCTATCATAATCAGTGCAAAGATGTATTACATTTTCATTGTCATCATTTTATACTGATATAATAACTGATTACAATATTGAAACTAATATGTACTCATTAATTTTGATGTTCAAAAAGTTACTGATAAAAATGATGTTTTGTGCTAAGCCTGAACTTTTTGTTGTATAATTAAAAAAGAAAAGAAAAAATACAATGACCAATGAGTTACCCAATATATACTACAAGTTTTCATCCAAATAAATAACAGTTTTCTTAAATGTACTTATTATACCTCCCAAATTATAATAATTCTAAAAGAAAGTGAATAGCTATCCAATAATCAATTATTGAGAAAAGATTTTCAAAAATAGGAAAAACATATAAACAGTATCTTTTTGTTCAGATTCCTCTAAATTAAATATATAAAATGAAGTTGAAAAAAAAAATGCAGTTTTAACATAAAAATGCCTTCAAAATTTACCTTGGAGCAATAGAATCAAATTCATCAAAAAACAAAATACATGGCTTAGCAGTAGTGGCTCTAAAAGTACAAAAATAGTAAATTAATATATCAGATTCAACACTATATATTAAAATATATGCAATTAAATACAAATAAACTTTATATGTGACGAATTCACTTAAATATTTTTTTACGTTTGAAAATTTATATCATTAAGCTTTTGTGAAATAGAAAGTGACAACTGTTGTAAAACAAATCATTTTTACACTATTCAGAAAGATTTGCTGAATGGTTCAATCTTTTTTAAAATCAAATCTTTAAAAAGAAAAAATCCGATTAATTTTTAAGGTACATTACTTAAAAATCTGTATGTTTTCTTCTTTCATTTTTAGAATTACAGTATTATGAAGATAATATGCCAAAAATTTAATCAAAAGTTCATATATATTCTTGCATAGTAAAAAAGAAAATTATTTATGTTAAATACTTTCAAAATTAAAAAAAAAAAAAAAAAAAAAAAAAAAATCAATATGGGGAATGAGTTTTAAAATTTTTAATGAGCAATTCATCATAGCAAAAAATTTTCTGAGAAAAACAGACCTGCCAAATTGTAATGTTCCAGACACTATTTCAAATCCTACCACTCTAAGACCCCCCCCCCCCCCGCCCCTTACACAAACACTTAAAATGGCATCCCTGTTTCTAAGGAAGGGATTTTCAGTAAAATATTTACAGAAATGCGATTCACTAATAGTTAATATCCATTAACAGGGTTTTTTTTTTTTTTTTGGTCTATTTTTGTAGTTAAAGAAAAATAGTTCTTGTAGCATATTTATATATGCTGGTAGTTATGATCCTAGTGAGTAAAAATTGTGAAAAAAATATCAATATATAGCTTAAAAATAAATCTGTTTTCTTCTTGCTTCTTTTTTTTCTGCTGGGGGGTTCTTCATAAATGATGTCACACATTTTCTCCATATTTTTGACTCCCCTCCCTCCCTTTGTCACAAAGTGCCACAATTCACTTTACCCCCCCCCCCCCCTCTTCTCACATATCAAGCTATAATATTATGTAAACATATACTTGCAGTTCAGAAACAAAGCACTATATTTTAGATACCATTTCAAATTTTATTTTAAAACTTTAACTATATGTATTTTAATGATATCTGTGAGCTGAACAATATAAATGATTCGTATTTTGTATAAAATAAGGTTTACAATGTATATACATATAGAATAGTAATAAAATATTATGAAAGAGCAGTTAAAACAGTAGTATTTTAGAATTTCAAATAGAATTAAACATATTTGGCATAAAATCTTATCTTTATGAACACAAAATATTTTAATTTTAAAATAATTTCATACTTCATAATTTAATTTTACAGAATGGTAATGCTTTTATTTTAACCAAAACATGTGATGTCACATTTCTTCTTACCCCCTCCCACCCCCTTGTCATAAAATGTTACAATTTTGTAAACCCCCTCCCCCTCTTCAAGCATGACATCATTTATGGAGGGCCTCTTGGTTCTGTTAGCAAAAAAGTGCTTATTGTCAGATTTTTATAACTTTAAATTAAATAACATAAAATTTGCATAGCTAAGAGACATTCACATTTTAAGCTAAAACTTTTATTTATTTATTTTCATTTGATCTATTACAGTAATTAAACAAAAACAGTTCTTGTAGTCCAAATTCCTTGACCATTATCAGCAGTTATAAATATAACAGTTATGCACTTTGTGTCAAAAAAAAATAAAAAAATAAATAAATAAATAAAAATAAATATATATTGATATGAAAGGAAAAAGAAATGCATTTCCTTCTCATTTTCTTTTCTTGTTTCTGGCTTGGTTCTGTTAGCAATAAATACAAAATATCGCCTGAATTCTATACAATTTTAATAGATTATAAATATAATTGTATGTCACCTTTAAAATGTTGTAGGAAAAAAATGCATATTTGGTACTGCAAACCTGAGTCAAAAGCGAAAGAAACCATACCAAAAAACACAGGATTTTAGTGTTTATAAAAATTGACACATTTTGGTTAGTAAAAAATATTTCTACTTCTCTGAATGTTTTCAAATTCTTGTAGCCGATGTAAATTTAGTCAACAGAGAATCTCTGAAGATTGTGATGAAATACAAATGTTTAGGCATTTTTACTGCAGAAAAAAAATTCATCTTTGTAAGGCACAAAGAGACCTGCAGAAGTGAATTGTATTAAAAATTTGGATTTTTTAAAACAGATTGCATCATTGAAGTGAAAAGCTCTCAGCATTACGTATATATTTTTTGTTAGTCAATATCTTTGAGATGTGAAAATGTTCCCCATGGAAGAAATGGTAGATGGAAGAAAAAGAGAACTGTGATAATGACCGTTTTTGAAATATTTTTTCATTGGGTTAACAAAGTTTTTAAATCTGATTGCAAATCTATATTAATATAAGAACAAATCACTCAGTGTGTGTATTATATGTGTCTGTGATGGCTAGCAAAAACTACGACACGATGTAAGTTAAACCTAAACAGCCCCCTCCCCCCCCCCCCCCAAAAAAAAAGAAACATTTGGTTTTGCATTTTTTACCTGTGTAATCGGGTTCTGGCCATGGCCAGGCACTTTTACGAGCTCATGATGAAAAAGATTAATTTTTTATGAGAATTTGCTATCTTTTTAAATTAATATTTTGGTTATAAAAAATTCTGAGCCTCAGATACTTCAAAGCATACATTGGACTACCCTCATCTAATTTTCAGATTGGTATGAGAGGTAGACTTCACTTGCCATTGCAGATAGACAGACAGAGCAAAACTTCCTTTTATTAATACAAAAGATGCAGAATTTTATATTAAGATGCACAAAAATGAAGTTACAATACTTTTTTTGCTGTTAATATTTGAAAAATAGACATTTTATTTCCCTCAGTTAGCTCTGTCACATCAGATTCAGTAATATATTTTAAATTCAGATATATATACATATATATACAGCACCGAAACTAGCCTTTTTGCGCCCAGGACAAACATGGATTTTGGCACCTTCCACCCCTCCACATATATGCATTCTTTATAACAAACACACCAAAGAAAATCTTATTTTGGCGCCCCCTTTACCTTCTGTTCTGTTGACGCCTGGGGCACATTCCTCCTCTGCCCCCCTCTAGTTTCGGCCCTGTATATATATATATTAGTATTTGAAAAAGAAACTCTAAAAAGATACAGAGAACAATTATAAAATGAATATCTACTAAAAGTAAATTTTGTCACTTCTCACACATTAAGATTTTAATAAATTCCACGGAGTTTTATATCCTTTTTTAAAAATTGTACATTACATTTCAGTACTTTTTTGATCACACAAGACATAAAATGCTCTAGTGATTGTACAAGACATGTAGATCGTTACACATTCCTTAGAGTTTGAAAAAAAGAAAAAAAAAAAAAAACTAGAATGGATTACAGACTAAGTCAAAGGAAATCATTTTCAATCAAAATATTTAACTTTTAACTTGGACAAACTTTAGATATTTGTGCTTTAAGTGGCAGATACATTAAGCACAGCTTGGAACTTTTTCTTTTAACCCCTAAACAGCTAAAATAGGTAGCTTCTTACTTTCTGTAGTAAAAACTACACTAAGTTTTTTCTTTTTTTTTTTTTAATTGTTTGAAGTAAACAGCACGTATTGAAAATTCTAATTGAATTACAGTGAAAATTTTAAATGCTATAAATAAAAACAAAATAAAGACCTTTTAAATAAATCACGTACAGCTTGTTCACTTGCACCAATATATTTAGATAAAAGTTCAGGACCCTAGAAACATAAATAACAAATGTTAAACAAAATTTGTCCATTCTTTTAAAATATAAAAATAATTTAGATTCATTGACAATTTTTGAAGCACATATAGAATGACACAAACTTTACTTTATCTGCATTTAAAATTTGCAATGAATAATTTGTAGAAATGTTTAAAAATAATACTGCCACCCCCTCGCCCCATACTTCCCCATCTGGTTATGTACTCTCAGCTGCAAGATTCTGGTTTCCTTCTAAGTGAAGTAGATATTTAGTTGCGGTTAAACAGCTCAGAATATATGTCACATATGTTGCTTTGTAAATAGTGAGGTTTGCAACGATGTTTTAATCTATGTTTTACATTTATGTCCAAAAATTAAGGATATGTATTCAGATGCTATTAATTTGACACCTTTTCTTAAATACCTACCGATTCTTGACAAATTGATCTTAAATGATTAAAGGTAAAGAATATGTTTGACATTGTATTGCTTAGAGAAAATTTAGTCTGGAGTACAATTAGGAGGCTAATAATAACTTGAATAAGAAAATAATAACTGTGATTACCTACTTTATCTGCATTTAAATTTGCAATGAATAATTTGTAGTAATGCTTAAAAATAATACTGCCACCCCCTCGCCCCATACTTCCCCATCTGGTTATGTACTGTCAGCTGCAAGATTAGAGAGAAAATGCTAAAGAGAAAATGCTAAAAATGGTCTATTACTGTGTTAAATGACTATTTGGCTCCTGTTTAATCTTTTTATGTTAATTTGTGTAAGCACAGAACTCATATTCATGAAGATAGTAACACTTCTGTGAAAAATTAAAAAACTGTTTCTTTATAGCATATAGAATTTTGAACCAAATTTAACACAACTTTCCAAAAAAACTGCCAAAGAATAGTAGAAACAGTATACTGCAATCAAAACATTAATATACTGAATATTTGATGAGATAGAGGGATTTTTATGAAATAACTGTGCATGTATGAAAGATTCAAAAACTTTTTTCATAATTTAGTATACATCTACCCAGGACAACTTATACAAAAAAGTTCAGCCTAATATCATGAAAATATATCAGTCTAATATAAAAATAATAAACTAAATAAAAATCTAATGCAAAATAATATCAGTCTAATATTACTCATATATCATACCCCTATCTTTCTGAATGACAGAAAGATAGGGGTATGATATATGAGTTGCTTTTTCAACTCATATATTGCTCCAATCTTTCAGAATTTGCCCCTATAAAAACAGTTTTAAAAATAACCCCTCTAAAAATAACTTTATTATAAGGATTTTCCTGCAATTTTTCGATCAGCATACTGTATCATTCTGAGTTTTCACAATACTATTTGGCTAGTCTTTTTACAGAAGTTACCTACAATATCTATCAAATTATGAAATAAGAATTTTGGAATCTTCCATGCATGTTAAACATTATTTCATACAAAAAAATTGATTTTTTTACATTCTGCAATGATTTTTTGACCTTCATAATATGAGTTTGGTTTCGATCTTTTCGTTCAGAATAATAAACTTTTGTCATCCAGGATTTTTTTATTTTTAGCATTTAATTTAAACTTGCAGTGATTTTTTTTATGTTCATAAAAGAATCTATTTTCAATCCAATGACCCAACCGTGTCCTCTGATATTTTTTGCCTTCTTTCACATTCCATAGCAATTTTTTACCATTTATAAAAGGAACAAGGTTTTATCCTTTTTAGCCTAACAAAATAAACCTTGTTTTCTTCAAATTTTACCTTTTCTTTGCCTTTTTATATGATTTTTTGATTTCATGGCAATTATTTTCTGAAATGTAAAAACTCTTTGGTAATTTTTACTACTACTGTTAATAAATTCAAGATGGAAGAATGCCAAATCAGAGCAACATAATAAATGGTGGAGAATTTTTTTTTTTTTACCTGAGTAAAAATTTAAAATTTTGATTAATTTCAGACTAGACTGGGCATAGTCTGCTCAAGGCAGTGGGGAATGCAAAAGGGAGAGTTCATTTGAAAAAAAATTGACAAAGTTCTGCTAATGTCTAAAAAAAATTTAGTGCATAAAGCGTTAGAACATTTGAAGAATTTTTTAACATTTAAACATAAAGCGATAAAGCATTTGAAAAATAAATAAATAGACTGTGTTACCTTGATACTAATGAAGTTTAAGCCACATTCACTTGCTACTACGCTAGCAAGAAGTGTTTTTCCAGTACCTGGAGCTCCATACAATAAAATATTTGTTTGAGGTTTCAAAGAGTAATTCTTGTACATTTCTTTATACTGAAAATATATGAAATGATTAAAAAATTTATGACACTCGTAAGTCTGTCAAAAATAAAATTTTAATCATCACAATGTTATCATAAATATGCAAAGTTACATAATTGATAGTTTAAAAATTGTTTTAATGAATTTCACATGAAAATGAAAATTTTAAAATAACTTTTTTTAAGACTCAACTACCAGTCATTACTTCTTGCTCCATGGTATATGTACCTTACTTTTTAGGCAACTTCATTTTGTTATGACCTTAGATTAAACATATTACATACATAGGGTGCTTCATAATTAATGAAATTTTAAAAGGCAGTGTAACACAAATAATCATAAAAATAAAACGATTAGTAACAACTAAAGCATTAAAAAAGTATAGTGTTTTCTGACATGGATTATGATGAAATACAATATCTAAGAAACAATCTATGAAGTTTTGCACATTTCATTTCGAGAAGAAAATCTTGGAAGAAAAAAATACACTACACAAATAGACTACAAAAGAAAATGAAATATATATTTTATACTTAACTACAAGATCCAGGTTTAAGATCAAGGAAGAGCTGTTCACAAAAGTTATTTCAGTATAGCTACTTTTTAGAATACTCAAAAAGGGTCACATGGTTTTTTAAAAGATATTTATTAAGGCTTTTCATGCCATGTATTAAAGAATATATCCTTTACTCCTTAATAAAATGTTTCACAATTGGATAAGCTGAGACCATTTACAAAATCACTTTATCAATTAAAAAAATTTTAAATTACAGATAAAAGATTATTTTAAGATTCTGTGGATAATAGTAATAATAAATACATATATTTTTTTTTAACTATAGAACAATATGAAACTATTTAAAACAATATACACAGATATAACAGATTAAATTATAAATTTAGAATTAAAATCCTTTAAAAATTTGAGGTTTCTAATATCAAATTAACTTTTTTATAAAACCCTGTAAAATACAGGACTTTTTTTAAAGACTTGAGTATGGATTAAATTCTGATACACTTTAAAACATTCCCTTATTCAAAGTAGATTTTAACAAGGATTTTTTAAACTTTAAATTCCAAGATATTTTAAAACTTGCAAAAATGGGCAACAGAAAAACTCATTTAATGTTTTTTAATTGGGACATAACAAATTTTTAATTTAATTTAAAAGTTTGTTACCTTTGTGGGCCACATAATGATCTGTTGAATAACTTTCTTCACTTTACTTAGTCCTCCAACATCCTTCCACGTTCGTTGATCTTGCATTTGCAGAGATATACCACGTAAAGATGATGGTACCATACTTTTCATAGCAATATTAAAATCTCTGTTTTTTAATGTAATTTCATCACTTTCATGAGAAGTTGCTGAAAATTTTTTGAAAATATTGCATTAATAAAAATAACATACAGGGTATCCGGGCTAAAAGTATCCAAATGTTATGGCGTATTATTTAGGAACTATCAACTGTAAATTAAAAAAAAAAAAAAAATTTAACCAGAAAGAACACCTCACCAAGTTTTATATTCATCCTAGTACCATCATATTATATCGGTGTCCGCTATTTTTGTAGCACAACATACATCTAAACATCAATCCAGTTTTCTCCAAGTGTTTTGTAGCATATCAGGAGTTATTAGACAAATTTCTTGAATGATATGCTTCTTCAACTCACACACAGTTTCAATTTTTTGTATGTACACAATGAATTTAATGAATCCCCGAGAAAATAATTCTAATGGATTCAAATCCAGAGATTGTAGAAAAGGTTTTTCAGCATAATTTTCGATATTGTGACAACTGTACGCATGCACAGCTGAATGGTAAATATCCAAAAAAAAATCGGATTTTCAAATCATCGAATTCTAAAGGATAGCATAACTTTTAGATACTTTAATCCTGGACACCCTATATATTTACATCGATATACATATAAAAATAAATAAATAAATAAACATATCCAATCTGTTAAATATGTTTGGTATGCATGTCATAAAAAATGCAAATGTGCTTTGTTTTTTTATGAGGACATATCTATGATAATAAGGAAAGAATCTTGTATGTTTGTGTGTGTGTGCATAGATGTGTTCTGAAAAACTGCTATATGTACAGCCACAAGATTTTGCAGGAAGTTGCCTTTATGTCAGTAATTATATAATTCAAAGCCAGTTTTTGATATATATATATTAAACTGCAATTTTTAACTCAGAAAAGACAATTTCTTTCCTGAAATGGCTTGCAGTAGCTGCTCCGAAGAATTCTGCAGATACCCAAGCCAGTATAGAAGCATGAAGGTAAAATGACCTTTTTAAAATTCATTTTTCAAAATGTGCATTTTAACTATTTAAATATGAAAGAAATAAAAATTACATCCTTAAATTTAGTATCTTTCTAACAGTGTTATCTATTTTTTTTAGGTGCACTCGTAATTATGTAAATACGTAGCACCTATTGTTGTCGCTCAGTCCGTCTGTCTGTCTGTCCGCATATAACAACGCAAAAACTACCCAGCCGAATCATTTGAAATTTAAAATACATAATTATAACATAATTTTGTCGAGTCATTTCAAATTTTATGAAAATCGGATGGATAGATCAATTACAGGGACATTCAAAAGGATTCCATTACATTACGGTCAATAGGGAAAAAAGTTTTAAATGCATTTTAATCGTTTGAAATTTAAAACATATAATTATTGCGTAATTTTGTCGAGTCATTTCAAATGTAATGAAAAGCGGATGCATAGATCAATTACAGGGACAATCAAAAGGATTCCGTTACATTACGGTCAATGGGGAAAAAGTTTCAAATGCGTTTTAATGATGTTACACTCATTCGAACATAATAGAATTGGCATGAATCTATGAAATATATACTAAAATATGCATTCTGTATAATCTGTGATGCAAAGAATTTTTATTATTAAATTACAGGGCCATACAAAAGTATTCCACTATATAATGCTATACAGGGAAACATGGTTTGGTACGTGTTTTAATTATATTCAACTATTTCACATTTTATGAATAAGATGTACGTTGCTGAGGTGTAATAAAAATTACTTCCTGCATATATACAGAAACGTAAAGATTTCGATTACTATACTGTATCCAGAGTACACTATACTATATCAGCAAGATCTGAATATTTTTAAAACTTCGTTATCGTACGAACGCACCTCATTTGCTGCGTTCACGTGCAATTTCCAACTTGTTTAAATATGGTACTATCAAACCTTTTTCAAAGCCAGCATCAGTCTAATTGCTCAAAGCAAGAAAAAATGATAAATATCTAATAAACCTGCAAAGTTTTTTTTTTCTAAAGATACAATTAACAATATTCTGCAAAACAATATAACATTAACCCATCCAAAAGGTAGTAGTTTCCAAATGAGGTTTCTGAGTTTTTAGCTCACAGGCTATCATAGCCTGAGAGCTTATGTGCCCGTCCGTTCTGTATGTATGTGCGTAACGTGATAACTCATGATAAAAATATCGGATCCACTTGAAATTTTGTATGTAGGTATATCCTGACAAGGCGCTTCCCTGATTAGTTTTTGGAGTTCATTCGATATGTATAAGAGGGGGAACGGGGGGCTCATGCCCCCCGTTAGTTGATATAAATGGGATTTTCATGCAGAATTAAGTTTTCGTTCAAAATTTAGATTAGGATCATTCTGATGAGGCGATTCCGTGACTGTTATTAGGTGTTCATTGAATAAGTATAAATAGGGGGACAGGGGTTCTAATGCCCCCCCCCCTTAATTTATAGAAATGGGATTTTCATGCAGAATTAAGTTTTCGTTCAAAATTTAGATTAGGATCATTCTGATGAGGCGATTCCATGACCGTTATTAGGTGTTCATTGAATAAGTATAAATAGGGGGAACAGGGGTTCTAATGCCCCCCCCCCCCCCCCCCCCCCCGTTAGTTGATATAAATGGGATTTTCATGCAGAATTAAGTTTTCGTTTAAAATTTAGATTAGGATAATTCTGATAAGGCGATTCCGTGACTGTTATTAGGTGTTCATTGAATAAGTATAAATAGGGGGAACAGGGGCTCTAATGCCCCCCCCCCCCCCCCCCCGTTAGTTGATATAAATGGGATTTTCATGCAGAATTAAGTTTTCGTTCAAAATTTAGATTAGGATCATTCTGATGAGACGATTCCGTGACTGTTATTAGGTGTTCATTGAATAAGTATAAATAGGGGGAACAGGGGTTCTAATCCCCCCCCCCCCCCCCGTTAGTTGATATAAATGGGATTTTCATGCAGAATTAAGTTTTCGTTCAAAATTTAGATTAGGATCATTCTGATGAGACGATTCCGTGACTGTTATAAGGTGTTCATTGAATAAGTATAAATAGGGGGAACAAGGGTTCTAATCCCCCCCCCCCCCCCCCCCGTTAGTTGATATAAATGGGATTTTCATGCAGAATTAAGTTTTCGTTCAAAATTTAGATTAGGATCATTCTGATAAGGCGATTCCGTGACTGTTATTAGGTGTTTATTGAATAAGTATAAATAGGGGGAACAGGGGCTCTAATCCCCCCCCCCCCGTTAGTTGATATAAATGGGATTTTCATGTAGAATTAAGTTTTCGTTCAAAATTTAGATTAGGATCATTCTGATGAGACGATTCCGTGACTGTTATTAGGTGTTCATTGAATAAGTATAAATAGGGGGAACAGGGGTTCTAATCCCCCCCCCCCCCCCCCGTTAGTTGATATAAATGGGATTTTCATGCAGAATTAAGTTTTCGTTCAAAATTTAGATATTTAGATTAGGATCATTCAGATGAGGCGATTCAGTGACTGTTATTAGGTGTTCATTGTATAAGTATAAATAGGGGGAACAGGGGTTCTAATGCCCCCCCCCCCTTAATTTATATAAATGGGTTTTTCAAGCAGAATTTTCAGATTTCGTTCAAATCTCTGAATAGTTTTGGAAGTTTAATGGTTAAGTATAAAAGAGGGGGATAACTCCTTTTAAATTATATAAATGCTAAATGGGTTTTTATTAAGAATTATCTAATTTGCTCTGAATTTTGGATATAGATTTTTTATATGATAAAGCATGTCTTTGATAGTATAGGAGGTTCAATGATTAAGTATAAAAAAAGAGGAAAGAAGAGAGCTGTTTCCCTTTCTTAATTTTTTAACGGAATTAACCCTTGAAAATATAAGGCTTTAATGTACAATTAGTATTTGTAGCCTGTGAGCTCAATGCCATCAGTTTAACTGGGCAGTATTCTTTATTGTATTTTCTGGAATGATTGAAAATCTGCAACAATTCAGGAAGTCAAAATAATAAAAAAGAAAGTAAATAAATAAAAATATAATATATTATCTATTTTTATTTTCCTTTCTAATGATGCAATTCATTTAGAAAAATATTAATAATTGCAAAAAAGAATTTGCTTCCGAAAGTCACTTTTGCACTTTGCATTTTTCCAGCAATGTTAATTTTACACCTGTTCTTTTTCATTATACAATGGAATCTCAATTTAATGTTTTCTGATTTTTAAAATAATTTCAGAATGGTTTCTAATACCAACAAAGTTAAAAAAAAAAAAAAAAACTGCTTTTAAAATTTTAGTCCACATTTAATGTCATTGTCTTAAATGAAAATTAGCACTCTTTTCAGCAATAATTGATCCTTTTCAATGAGTTTTGCAATTTACATTATTGTATATTTAGAATTTACCAATGATATTTTTTTATTTTTTTTATTTACCTAATCGAATCCAGGCAGCATGAGTTGCTTTGTCAACCAAGACATTCAAATCCTGAGCAACATAACCTTCTGTTTTAGAAGCAATTTCAGAAAATTTCAAATTTTGAGAGGTGTCCTTGGAAATATGATGTTTATTATTTAGTAAAACCTGCAGAATTTCAGCCCTTTGTTCCTATAAAAATTAAATAAAGTTTAATAAATACAAAATAATATTGTAAAACAAAACTATATGTCCTTGAAAAACATTTTTATAACATTTATTTATTATTATTTTTTTTTTAATTTAATCTATAAAACTGTTTAAGGATATGTTTTGAATTACCGCTAAGTATGAGATGAAAGGAATAAAAAATAAATAACATACTTTAATACTTTTGTTTATAGTAGGTGTCGGATGAAAGCTCTTGTTTTACAATAAGTGTTAGATGGGAAACATTCCTTATTAAAAGTATTTTTACACTCCATTGAATTTTATATTTGGGTTATTCTCTGCAATAGTGCAAAAAGTGTTTCCCAGCCATATAAATTCTCTAAATTTCATTTTCTTTTTATTTATTTATACTTTTATTAGAAGGTCTAAAGTTTGTTTATTAGGGGCAGGGCGTAAAATTTAAAAATAAACAAATTTAATATTTAAAAATGTAAGATATATCATGCAAATATCATTCCTCACCTCTCCCCTACCCATACTACCATACTTTACTGCCTGATTTTTTCCATTCAGAAATAAAAATAATTAAAAATACCCTAAGCAAAATAAAGTTCTTAATTGGTACCTTACAAAAAATAATAAAAATATTATTTTTTACTATAATTATGTAGTTTACTCAATCAATTATATGTCTCCCCATGTTAGACCATCATTCCCTCACACCTTGCTATTATCGCAAATATCCTATCACTAAAGATGAGCAACAGTCTAGTATTCTTCACAGAGAGGAAGCTAATTTGAGTACTTGTCAGTCCAGCAACATAAATTGGTGGTATAAGTTTTTGTTAATTTTCTAGAAATTTTTTTCAATCAGAAAATCGGAGAGTATTTTTATTAGCAGTCATTCCCTCACAGAGAATGCTAAATTTTTAGCAATTTTCAAAATTTTTAATTTTATCATACATTTTATATTATGTGTTCTTCTTTAAGGAATCAGTTTGGTTTTTTCCATAATTTTGCATTTTTCATGACAATTAGTAAAAACATCTTAATTTCATCATTCCCTCACTCGTCATTCCCTCACATTTATTGTTATGAGTTAATGATAAAGTGAATGGGTTTGGTTTGGTTTATTTTTGTCGTCCGATTATCTGCGCTAGGGATATGGGACCAGAGGAGGAGTGCCCTTCGTGGGGGGTCTTTCTAAGGGAACCTAACCCGTATTTACGCAAGGTTCGAAGAAAACCACGAAAACTCCGAACGGTTAGGCCGACAGCCGCGATTGGGTTCGAACCCAGCACCTGCCGTCTACCAGTTGAGAGGTCTGTACCTCTCGGCCACTGGTGGGGCTAAAGTGAATGGGGAATATGTACTTTGTTTAAAATTTTATAACGATTTCTGCTGCTATTAAAATCTTCAACAATTGACCAATTACTAGCAATTTATCCAATTTTTATGAAAATTTACCTATGTAACATTCAAGTCAGACTGCTTGGTCAAATTTGCAGTATTGTAGAGAATAACCCATTTGACAAAATGCCAGTAGTAATATTATTTTATTTGTAATTATAAGTAATTATAGTCATTTTAACACACAAAAATATCTAGATGACATAATATATTATAAGAGCTTTAAAAGCATAGTAAGAAATAACATTAAAAAAAATACCTTATTAAAAATAGAGTAAAACTTATCACAATAAAATAAAAGATTAATTGCACAAGAAAAAGACTATGAATGACATAATTAAATCAACAATAGAAACAAAAATGAAATGAAAGAAAAATATAACACACTGTATGCAAAAATTACAAATGTTGATTAAAATCTTATCAATTTCAGAAAAAAATAATTTTCTATTTAGAATTTTAACATGGCATATTGAAATGCACATTAACAAAGGAAATACTTAAATTAATAAACAACTAGCAGGAGTGACCGAGCTAAGTTTGGTCAAAAATAACTTTGTGTTCAACTGGATATAGTATTTTCACTGTAACATTCACTCTATATTATTACTGTAAAACATGTTATTTATAATAGTATTATTTTCAAAAACAATCAATAAGAAAACTATGTATGCACATATTCATAAATTTTACTTTATTTTAAAATTTGCAACAAAAGGTTATCAATCCAAATCACTTTTTTAGCTCGACTCTGATTGGATGGCTATTGCCATATTCTTGTAACCCTGACCCGTATTACACAAAATGACCCACTAATCAAATTTAATCAAACATATGACTTAGCTCAATGGTCTTCAGGTAATCAAAAACAATAGAATGTAAAATTGAATCAAAATTATTTAAGCCATTTCTTAGATAAAATTAGCTTGACAGCATTCAGCGATGAAGCAAAATGACCCACTAATATAATTTTGTTTAACATGCGACTCAGCCCAATAGTCTTCTTGTAACAAAAAAAGTTTTGTTACAAAATTTAGGTAAAATTGATTGAGTCGTCGTTATATATAATTAGAATGACCCTAACCCATTATGACCCACTAATCAAATTTTCTCAAATATATGACCAAGCACAATGTATTTCTCGTGCCCAAAAATGGTAAAATACAAAATTTTGTCAAAATCGCTAGAGCCACTTTTGAGATAAAATTTACACACGCACACAAAATTTTTACTTGTATAAGATAAGATATCTTTAAAAGAAGAAGGGACAAAAAAAACATTTTGGAGCTGCACACAAACTATTGGATATTAGAATTTTATAAAAGGAAACATTAAGAAAATAGTAACTTTTGTGTTTCTGGATTCCATAAGCAATGACAAGTTTATAGAATATATATATTATATATATAAAACTCCTCCATGTATAACAATTCTGGGGTCAACCCATCAACAAGAAAAAGAAATTTATTGCGACCACGTTAGGCTTAAGTATGAGCCATTCACAAATATTCTAACTGTTCAACTTATGGAAATATACATGTAAAAGATTTATTCATTACTCATTTTCTTTAAAACCTACAAAAACTATCTGATTATAACGTTTAAGTTCTAAATAAAACAAACAGCAATTACGAAAAAAACAAACGATGTAAACAAATTAATACTGTTTCCATTCAAGAATGACAAATTCCAAATCCTATAAAAAATATTGTGAAAAGTTACCTCCAATTTTAAAGGCTATTTATTTTCTGACCAATGAAAACGTTCCATAGTTGTAATGGAGTATTCTCATTGGTCAGATTTACAGTGGGAGCTGTAAATTATGTCACTACATTTTACTGTGCTTTCAAATCTTTCCACGATTTCAAAAACAATATTTAATTAAAACTTTTTATTTAAGAAAAGCAAAGGTGCATTTTAAATGCAATATTGTTAGAATTTGTATATTCGGGTTGCTTTAATTTTTTTTACAGCCGTAGATGACTCTTCAAGTGATCGGGCGTGTTTGGCGGCTATGCACGTGCGATCAGGGATCAAGGGCATGGAGTGGACACTTATTGTGGATGTTCAGTACTATTCAGTACTCGGTACTGTGCGCTCAGGAAGAAATTAAGAACAGATCATGGATTTGAGGCTAAAGTAGGTCACATGATGCTTTTAACGAATATTTTGGATTTTGTTTGAGGAACATAGGTATGTATTTTTATTACATAAATCATGTTTTGGAAGGATAAAGAAATGTGATCATCAGTTTTCAGACCCCCTGCATTGACATCACAGCAACGGCTGATACTCTAATCTGGTGCACATCTGGAGCCCAAACAAAATATTATAACTCCCTATTAGCCGTTTAAAGCATGTGTGCCCTTTCTGTTTAATTTTGATTTTTCTTATTCTTGCATTATTTTTCTAAGTACTTAAAAAACGAAGTGCAAATCATTATATTTACAAATGTGAAAACACATTTGCCATACGTTTGGGTGCCAGATGAAGCATGTGATGTCACGTGCAAGAGGTCTATTTTGATCCATAAAAGGTATGAAATAACTAAATTATTTATGAAATTCAGTTCTCCAAGATACCCTACTCCAGATAAAAACTCCTTGCGCACGAGTCACCTGATCTATGTCCCTCAAACATGACCATTGTTTACTCTTTACTGTTGACATTTGTTTTCTATCTTATAAAGTGCTTTCTTTTAAGTATTAGCTTAAAAAAAATGAAGTTTTACATTGTTATAATTTTTTTATATGCAAAGAGCGAAGACGAAAGTCCCAGCCCAAGAAGAAAGCGTGGCAAAGCCAGGAATCACGGAATGGAATATGGGTGGCAAATGCTGCATTCCAACAAATTCGACGCGAAAATGGCTATGATTAACTACAATTGTAATTTTTTTTATCATCCTTTTAAAAATGCAAACACGTGATTTTGACAGCTATCTTCTGGTATATATATATATATATATATGTATATTTAATTTGCAGTGTTTTTTAAAAACAACAATATTAGCCTGGATATTTTATTTTTATTTATTTTTGTAGCCCACACATACTTTCACTTTATAGTAGTCAATATTTTAAGCATTCACACGTGAATATCAAGAAAAATAGCTGATAAAAAAAATAACTTTCTAAAGATAATAAACAAATAATGTAAAAATAAATATATCAATAGGCTATTTCAGTCTATATCAAGTAATAAAAGACAAGAAAATACATGTCACTAGACATTAAATAATTTTCAGGATTCCTTCATATAAAAAAGTTATATGAAGGATGACTTTTTAGGTCATAGGCCATCAAAGCCTGAAAGCTAATGTGCCTGCAAGTAGAGATGTAAATTTTCCAGAAAAATATAAGTGGCGGAAAAAAACTGGTTTTTTACCTTTTTTTTTTTTTTTTTTTTTTTTGGAAAAATTGATTTTTCATGACTGTTTCTCCCAAATAAATTATATTTTCTTAGAGAATATTAAATAATAAACATTTTTTCCCATTTATATGTATTAAATGAAAATTATTTTCACTTTATATTACAAAATAAAAAGAAAGTAGCAAAGCCTGCTTTTAAAAGTTTAGTTTTTTTTTCCCACAACCTAAGAATTTTTATTAAACGCTATTGTTTGTTACATCATATCTCTGGTGAAATGATTTTTCAGTTACATGTTTAACTACCAATTGACCTAATGTAAAAACCTGAACCAATATGTCTGCAGTTTGGAATGAAATAAATTATGCATTCCATTTACATAAGTATAGTTTTTAAGTAAATGATACTAGTTTAAAGAAATTGCAGTTTTGTCATTATTATGAATATCAGTATTCAAAAATTCCATTGTTTGTTTAAAAAATGTATATTTTTACATTATTACTTTTTTTTCTTAGAATTATAATTTTATTTCCTTTATAAAATGTGTTTAGTTTTGGTATAGCTTCCAATCTCAACTCAAAAGAGTTTTGATTTAGTTTTACAATCTAAATTCAAACAAAACTAAGTTTTACTTTGGCTTACTCAGGTCTGCAACTAAAAAAAATAGCGTAGGATTTATTGACTGTTAGATTTTTACTCACTAAAACCAGAAATATATATATATATATATATATATATATATATATATATATATATATATATATATATATATATATATATATATATATATATATATTTAAGTTTAATTAAATGTAATTTTTTTCTTTTTACCCTGAAATCTAATATTCTATTCTTGAGTAAGAAACCATATTCAATAATGTTCCACATGGTAATTTTATATTTCTAAGAGTGGAACTCAAAAGTTGTGAAAACAGAACACTACAAATAGAAAATGCTCACTATTTGAGGAATTAACAAAAGCAGTTACATACAGAGATAAACTTCTACTGTGATTTAGAAAACTACAAAAATTCAAAATCTAATCAAGAGGGAAAGTATAATTTGGAACATAGTTACTTCTAATAAAATATGGGTTTCTTTTTTATCGCAGTTATACTGTTCTAATGCAAACTGCACATGTTTTTGCAATATTACTGTACTACTGGAGGTAAAATGGAGGTCAATTTTAGATTCAACACCTTGAAAAAACATTCAATTAATCAACTATAACGAAATTTTGGAAAATGCAGTATAGTAGTGCCACCTATAGGGCAATTTATACCAAAAACTAAACAACATTAATGTACATCAGAAACTGCCTGAAGCTGTAGTTTGATTTTTTTTTAAATCGTCCTTGACGTAAAGCTATATTGCTATAATCATGAATAATGCAGCATAGCAGCGTCATCTGTTGAACAATTTACACCAAAAAGTAATGAGCACTAAGTTATGTCAAAGATTAACTTAATATGAAATTTTATAAAAATACATACATTAGTTTGAGATAGAACTATTGTGGAAATTATGAATAATGCAGCATAGCAGCGCCATCGGTTTGGCGATATACACTAATAACTAAACATCTCAAATTTATATCAAGGTGTAGCTGAATCTAAAGTTTTGTGAAATTATGTGCATGAGTTCTTGAGATAGAGTGCCCATAAAATTTGCCACATACAGACTCACAGAGTGACAGATATTTTCCAAAAACCATCAAAACGTGTTCAGGACCTTCTAAAACGTTTAAATACACCAAAAACCGGAAGTCAAATTTTTCACGAATTCAATACTTACTTCTTGAAAAGATAGATTAAAGTAATAAATGCATACTTCAAAATTTTATGTTGAATTTTTAATTTTATCATTTCCATTAATCGGCATATTATTGCAATAATTTTACACATGAATTAATTTTTAAAAAGGGAAGTTGCATACATATCTAGATTTTTTTCATGTAATCAAGTTTTTGTGAAATTATGAACTTTTTGTATATACTTGTACAAAATATATTCAGAATTTTTTAATAAGAAATTATTACTATATTTAAGTTCCTATTTAGGCATTTTTAATAACGTAATGTACATACATATATGCAACTTAATAAGATTCAGCTGCTGTATGGCATGAGATTTTTTTTTCTTTAATTACTGCACTTGCGAAAGATTCAATTTGTTGATAAAACTTTTTCTGAAATGTCTATTTTCAAGAGAAATTTTGCAAAGGGTCTTGTGTTTCAAACAAGAAAAAAATGTGAAGGATCCTTACAAGTCTTCTCAAACAGATTTCTGCTCAGAGATCAGATTACCCACATTAAAATTTTCATGTGAGACAACATAAAAATAAATAAAATAAAAAGTATGAGAATGTAGCTATTACAAAATTTTCACTATATTATTTCATAAATGAAATTTCAATTTTTCCAGTTCGGAAAAATTGAAAAATAAGTCTTCAGAAAAAAACCGTTTTTTTCCCCAATTTTTCCGTTTTTTTTCCGAGCATTCCCATCTCTACCTGCAAGTTCTGTATATACGTAAGTATGTACATAATGTGATACATCTTGATAGAAATGTCAGATTTGCTTCAAAATTTTGTATAGATTCATTCGGATATGGTGCTTTGCTGATTAGTTTTGAGGGTTTGTTGGCTAAGTATAAATAAAGGGGGGGGGTGTTGACGGGGGTTAATCCTCTCCCCCTAATTTAGCTAAATAGGCTTTTCATGCAGATTTATCTGATTTGGTATACAGGCAGAATAGGCAATTCTGATAAGGTACTTCTGTAATTAGATTTGAAGGTTCGTTGGTTGAATATAAAGGGGAAAAACTGGGAGTGGCTAATGCCCCTGACCCCCTTGATTAAGCTAAATGAGTATTTCATACAGAATTACTTTCAAATTCGGTATATAGGTTTATTTTGATAAGATGCTTTCCTGATTAGTTTTGAAGATTCTTTTTCCTCATTTAAACTATATTTTGTCTTGTAATATAACAATAACAACGAAAAAAATGCTGCTTTTTTATGATATTTATTTTATTATAGTTTTGCTCAAAAAGAGCGAGTTCTATTTTATAAATAATAGACAAAAATATGAGCATAATATACAATTAGTGTGAATAGCCTGCAAGTTCAGCAAGTTCAATGCCATCAGTTTACCCGAATATTTTTATATTTATTAAAAGGAAGTTACCAGAAAGAAATTGTACAAAACCAATCCTAAAAAATTTTAATTGTATACACTGAAGGCAACAAATAATTGCCATCCAGGTTATGACAAAACAATAACATTATTAGTGAGAAAAAATTGCGACATTTTAAAAGCCTACTTAATTTATTAAAGGAGGATGGATTAAAGGGGTGATGGAGTATAGAAATGAGTAAGATATTCTACAGTAAACACTTTTAAAACATAAAAAGTGCATTTTCTTTTTTTTTAAATAAAATACAATAGTAACTATTTCATAAAATATTATTGAAACATACACATAGAAATAAATATTGAAAAAAAACACTTACAGCAATTGGTGGATTAACTTCCAGAATACTTTGAAATATATGTCTCCCTTTTGTATTCACTAAACTAGGATGCAATGAATGTAAAGATTGAGAAGTTACAATGACAACTACCTTGCTTTCAGACGAAGTGATACGGAGCATCATATTAATGAATGCTAAAATATAATTAAAAATTAATCATATTTAATGTATAACTATATGCACTGAAAAAAAAAAAAAAAAAAAAAAAAAAAAAAGCATGAAGCAAACGTCCTAATTCCCCCCCCCCCCCCCAAATAAAAAAAATGAAATGTTTAATTTTAAAATAAATATTTTAAAGTTAAAACATTTTGGTACAAGTAATAATTCAAAAACAACATGACAGAGAATTTAAATTCTCATCTTATATAAGATGAATTTATTACTTTTACACTTGAAGGAAAGTACTACAGTATGGGACTCGTTATCCGGAAACCCTGTGCTAATATGTGAGGATGATTTTCAGATTATATTTTTATTCTAAAAAATTCAGATCATTATTTTAAGAAAAATTAATTAATTAATACTCATTTCAAATAAAATAAATAATTTTAATTTTCCATAATTTCATTAATATATCCTATAAAACCAGTATTCTCATTTTATACATCGCAGCTTCCCTATTTGACATAATAGCAATATACAAAATATTTTTCTAAATTATTTTATTATTATTCATTCTTAAAATTATATTAATCAGTCTCTATTTTAAATGTAAATCATTTTCATGTAATCGCCTGATCTTTTAATCATATAATTCACAATTTATGCTATTTCAAAATTTAAGCTTAATCTCCGTATTTTTTAGTGACGATCGCTGTATTTTCAAATTCGCGCACCGCCATTTTTTTTCTTGCTTCGTCCATTTTGACCAGGCATGAGTCATCATGCTTGAGATTATTCCAGATGCTTCTAGTCACTTCGATTCCAACACCTTCCACGTAAAATTAGGGGAATCCCCCTGTAGAAGCTTCCAGAAAACGCTTCTGATTGGCTGACAACAGCGTCGCGGACAAGGGCTGAAATTTTGGCGGGCAATTCGGGTCAGATTGAGATTTTGGCCAGAGAGAGGAGGTTGGAAAAAATAGATTGGGGTTTTTCCCCGCTTGGCCTCCGGGCCAGGCAGCGGCAAAGAGATTTCATTTAGATGCAGTGGCGTAGCTTTTTTATTTCTCAGCGGATAATTATTTTATCAAATTTTATTCTGAGAATGTTTCCAGTATACTGCCTTTGATGACCACAATTAAAATATCATAAAGTACCTCCAGCCAAACAGCTCGAAATGATGCCTTTTCTGCAACACTAAATAGAAGTAGTAATTCCATCCATCTCAAGCCCACCTATCTGAACAGTTTGCAGCAAGCTCCACAGTTTCCTGTCTTGAGTAGCGGTCGTCGATCGTGTCTTTCTAGATGAAATGCGCTAATTTACCACTGGAAGTTACTCGAGGATCAACACCAGATAATGTCCTTCTCAGATGCTCGCTTCCAAAGGATTGGTTTCTTCATAAAGATCAGCGGTGATCGTGCTATCTAGTTAACTTGATTTCAGAGACTGTTGAGAGGATGGATCTTATTTTAGAATATTAACACGGACACTCACAGAATTTTAATATGAACTTTTGCCAGAAAATTTTTATGTTTAAAATGAAGTTTATTGGATTACTGTAATGAAGTCATGGCCATGCACTACAACGCATTCTGATATCAGCACAGCAATCAATAAAATGATTATTTTGCAGAAAAAATAATGTATTTTTGTGTACATCACAGTTTGGGTGAGTGATTTATTTGTTTACTTTTTCCTTTTTTTAGGTATTCTTAGGCAGCATGTTGAAATAGTTGAATTAATTTAACTTGCGGCACAACGCTTTATTTATTTACTTCCACTATTCGACACGCGCTGCTATCTGTATTTGAGGGATCTGCTTCCAGGCAATATACTATTTGAGCTGACTCGTCTGTTTTGATGAGTTCAGCTGCCGAGATATCGCTTGGATCGGGTTCCCCAAATACACCCATAGCACCCTGTATCCAGAAAGTTCCAAAAACCAGAATGCAAAACGAAAACCGAAAAATAATTTGTTTCATTTCAAAAACATAAAAGTTAAAGATATATTTTGAATCAAGCATGGGATATAGAAGACAGATATACAGCTCATATTCAAAACATTAGAATAATTACCTTTTTTTTTAGAAATTGAAAATATCGTTTGGTAATTTAATGTCTTTTAATGAAAATATGCAAACGATATTTTTATTAAGAACTTATTGTTGATTAAACTTACTTGTTATCTTAAATTTAATATCGTTTTTGAAAAGATTAATTGCAAAAAAAATTATTTTGAAAAGTCAAAATATTAGAATATTTATTCAAGTGGTTCAAAATATTAGAATATTTCACATTAATTCTCCTTTAATTATTACCAATTCTTAACTGGTGGCATCATTGATTAAATTCAGACTATTTTATTTAAAATCAGTATTCTTTTTTGCAGTTTGTTTCTTTTTCGTCTTAAAATGGGCCGTGTGAGTGATATTCCTGAATCTACTAAACTTCGTATGGTTGATTTGTATCGACACGGTAAAAATCAATGTTTTATAGCGAATTATTTACATTGTTCGCAATCGAGCGTTAGTAAAATACTAACACAATATTCAAAAATTGGAAAATTTCAAAATAATCGCCGAAATGGTGGCCGAAAACCAAAAACATCTGCTAGAGATGACAGGAAACTGAAGCGTATAGTTAAGAAAAACCGTTTTAAAAGTGTGCGATTCTTGCACCGAAAATGGAAAGAAGAAGGAGTTGAAGTTTCTACATCGACAACATTAAGACGTCTCCATAAATTTAAATTTGAATCTCGTGTACCGAAAACAAAACCTCTCATGACTGCAAGACAAAAGCATATAAGATTGAATTGGTGTAAATCAAGACGTTTATGGAGCAATGAAGATTGGAAAAATATATTATTTAGTGATGAAAGTATGTTTTGTGTTTCATATGGTAATCAAGGTATTCGAGTTTGGAGAATGAAGCAAGAAGCATTTGATAAAGAATGCCTTAAACGTTCCGTAAAATTTGCTGCTAGTGTCATGGTTTGGGGTTGTATGAGTGCAGAAGGACCTGGAAAGTTATGCATCGTCTACGAAAAGGTTAACTCTCTGATATATCAAGAAATTTTAGAATATTACATGATTCCATCATCAGAACATTTATTTGAAGATGATTTCATCTTTCAACAAGATTTAGCCTCCCCGCATACCTCGGTGTCAACTAAGAATTGGTTCCGCCAACGCAACATTAAGGTACTTCCTTGGCCACCAAATTCACCAGCTTAATCCCATCGAAAACTTATGGTGTATAATGAAGAAAAAACTTCAAGAAAATCCTCCTTCAAGTAAAACTGAGTTAGTGGCACGTATAAAGTCTATTTGGGCTAATATTGATAGAAATGTTTGTAAACACCTTGTTTATAGTATGCAAGATCGATTGTACGCTGTTATGAAAGCTAAAGGGGATGCTACAAAATATTAACTACCATTTACTTCATATTCATAAGGTAATATTGTTGTGTAAAATAAAATATTCTAATATTTTGAACCAATCTAAATTTTATTCTAATATTCTGGTGTGTTTAAGGAAGCTGTATACCTAATTTATTGTGCTGTATTTTATATTTTATAAATGTTAAAATCTTATCTAAACATTCCAGATTTAATTTATAAGAAATTTAATTGCATTTACTTAGTATAAAAAATAAATAACAAATATTTTTTTCTTATTACTTTTTCTCAATTATTCTAATATTTTGAATATGAGCTGTACACATATCAAAAAATTATAAAATTTGTGGCCATCTGTGATATTTTTTAATGGTGTGAATTAACATGAAGTGGATGACTAAAATTTCTAAGAAGGAAATTATTACGGATCTGCTGGACTAATCTAAGGGGCATTCATGCTCAGATTCTCAATTGTTAGAACAATAATCAGTGGAAAATTTTCCTTGTTGATGATGATGCTTTTATAAGTCATCAGATGACTGGAAGTGAAATGTGAGACATAATGACAAATGATATGTCTAATGAAAATAATGATGATCAGCAGAATGGGGTAAGTAAAAAAAATTCAAATGAGCTATTGATATTTTTCAACTGAGCAACTAATTTGTGTAATGCAACAAAGAAGCATGAACAGCAAATCATGTCACAATGCAGGATACAGAAGCAATCAGTACAAGAGATGATAAGCAACCAATTTTAAAAAATATTTTCTAAAAACCCAAATCAAAAGAGTCTGTTCCCAAGTCTTATATGTTAATGCATTTTTCTTTATTTTTATTTGAATTGTAATTTATAATTTTTTTTCTTATTTTGTGGAAATAAGTTATTAACAAATTTGCAATTATATATTTACACATATTATTCATATTCTACGCATTTCACACCGTTATTTTGCACTATTCTCAAACTTATAGTAAAGTGCTCCAAATTACGGTCCTTATCCAGAATATACAAGGTCCCAAGCATTCTGGATAACAGATCTTATACTGTAATTTAAAAATACAAAAATAGGATTAAAAATATGTATATGTTTTTAAACATAATCTAAGAAAATTTAAAACACACTAAGCTAAAGAGCTCTAAAACTGTCTAGTTTTTATTGCAATAGCAAAATTAAAACAAGTCGTTGGGGGGGTTATCGTAATACTTACCCATCATGGATAGGTATATGAAAATAAAACATGTGAAAACTATTTATACAATGCATTGCAATTCCAAAACAAAATTTAAATATTATTAATATGCATAATAATGCTCTATTAATGAATTGATGATGTACCAATTTCAACAAATTATACAGGGTGTTTCGCTACCAGACCGACAAACTTTGAGGGATGATAGTAGACACGAAGACAAACATTATTAAATAGGAAACCATGGGGCGCAAACGTCTTCTGTAGGAGTTAGGGGCCAATAAATTTAAGATCCAAAATTTCAAACGATGATAAAAAACGGAAAAAGGGTCGATTTGTTTGCAGTTTTCACTAAAATTATTCTTTAAGTCACGATTTTTTTAGAAATTTTTTTTTAAAGTTACTTTCAAAAATTATCGATAGAGGGCGCTTTAGACTTTAGAGTAACGAACAACTACTTTTTACCGTTATTTTGTGCATGTGGTTGAAATTATTCTAAAGTTTAGACTTTAACTTAAATTTTAAGCCCATAATCGGAAACATTGGGATCGGTTAACTAGCGAAAATGTAACTGTGAACAGAGGGGGAAATTTTAAATGCTCATAAATATTGGACAAACAAATCGATTTTGTTGCGGTTTGCGTGTAAGTCATTCCCTTGGTAATTATTTTATTCAAAATGACGTACAGCATTGGTGTCCTTATCTTTTGATAGAGGGCGCTTTCGACACATCGCCGAAATTTCAATGGCATTATTCCTGTATGTTTTATTACCAGATCAAGATACTTCCAGGAAGTGTTAGGGATGCAAATATGACTTGGAATCATATTATAATCAGGCTCGGACTGGCCCGCCGGCCCACCGGCCAGTGGGCCGGTGCGCCCTCGGTCAAGTAAATGTGCGCCCTCATCTACGTGAAGTTAATAATTTAAAAAAGACAAAAAATAAAAAATAAATAAATAAAATAAAACAAAAAAATAAAAATAAAAATATGACAAATACTAGAATAACTACAGCATAGTTAAAAATATTCTTTATATATCTTTTTAAAAAACAATAATTTTGTAAGCATTAAAAAACTAATAAAAAGAATTTATTCCCTTTGCAAAGGAAAATAATTGTATTGTTTATTTTTGATAGTTTCTTTGTTCAGGGCAACATCCAATCAAAATCTTTTAAAATCTAAAGTATATTTTATATGTTACCAATAGCGACAACGAACATGCAGACTGTCTGGCACCAAAGATAACCACTTTCGCTTCGATTTCATTTATTATTATTATCATTTAGCTTGCAGTAAAATCATTCATTTCAAAAACGGGAGCTTGGTGTTTCCGTAAAGTTTAATGTTTTGATTTTAATTTATAAAACATAAGTGGTTCTTATTAAAAGTATTTTTGTTATTAAATATACCTAAACAATTTTAGAAAGAATATTCTCTTCAAAAAAAGGTAATTCAAACTTTTTTATTTCTTTTCCTAAAATTTTATTTTAATATGAAAACAAAACTCTTTTAAGATTGTATATTAAATGTAACAATCAAAACGTTAAGTCTGTCACGGATTTTCATGGTCATGGATATGGCATGAGCGTGCGAAGAGAAAAGTGCGCCCGGGTCAATTTGGCGCCCTTCCCCTGCCAACTTTTTCTTGTAGCAGGCCAAAAAATGAAGTCGTTAGTATAAATTTGGCGCCCTATAGAATAACCGCGCCCGGGGAGATCGCCCCTTTCGCTCAGTGCTGTATATGGTAAAGTAGGGCTGATCAACACCGCACCGCACCCCCAGGGTGCTACGGCGACCTTTGAATGTTCTCTTTACATCCCTTCCCAGGGCCGTTGCTAGAAAAGAACAATAGGGGGGGGGGGGGGGAGGTCATGATATTGTAAGGGACGCGCATACTTTTTTTTTCTCTCTCTCTGACGCAAAAAGATTAATTAATGCCTATTCACATTGTTTTTGTATTATGTTTTTTATTAAACTGTTCTAATGAATTCATTTTACGTAAGAAGAGCATATGATGATGAAAATTTTGAGTGTATAATTGGTGCAAAATTAAACATTCTATTTGCTTCCTATGTACAAATAGGATGAAAGAGTGTTGAAACACTTATTTTAGATAACAATTTAGTAACTCTGCAAAACTGTGAAAGGGTTTCAAAACTAAATTAGATTTTTGAACAAAATTTCATTTGAATTTTCGGAACAGAAATCCATTTTATGACCTTGGAATCTTTTCCAGGGGGGGGGGGGGGGGGGGGGCTCAAAATATTTTAGGGGGGGGCTGAGCCGCCCATAGCGCCCCCTTAGCTACGGCCCTGTCCCTTCCATGTTCTATTCTATCCCGTTTAAATTTTTTTTTTCTAAATTGTTTTTTTTTCTACTTTGCATTAGACGGATATAAATCTAACATAAAAATGATTTTCAAGTTCCCCGTTATGACTTTTATTATACAATAAACTCTGTATACGGCAGAATATTGTCTACAGCGGAATATTTGATTTTGTCCGAATAGTTTTTACGTATAAAAATCTATTCCAAAGGTTTTAAAAGTTATTTTGTTCGTTACATCCGAATTCGATATATAATTTACTTTGCTATTCCGACGATTGTTTTTATATAATTTACACGCTTTCCCCTTCTAATCAGAAATTTATTCTTTCATTTGATCGAACTAAATTAATAGATTTTCGAATCGATCCTAATTTATAAAATGATTAAGCTATTTAATTGATTAAGCTATTAAATGATTAAGCTATTTATAATAAGATAAGGAAAATAAACGTACCGACATACCGATAAAAGACATTTCGGATTACAGTAGAACTCGCTAATACGAAATTCCTGTTAATCCGGACGGATTTTATATTTGAACAAATTAATTGATAAGATTAACTTATGAAAATTTTCAGATTACAAGATGAATGTCGAGAAAGTCGTGTAGAAGTAAGAATTAAACAAAAAAATTGCAGTAAAGCAACTTTTTTATTTTTTAAACAGCTTGAAAAGAGTAAAAATATACTCAATTATGGAAAAGTACAACATATGTATACGAATATAAAATAAAAACATGCACTGTTGGCCTGCTCGTAAAAGCCCTTTTTTTTTTTTTTTTTTTTTTTAAATCTTATATCATTTTGTCTGTCAATCGCTAAAAAACTTTTCGCAAACGCAAAAAATATTTAATTCAGATGATAAAAATTTAAATTTCCTTTCAGAAGTTTGATATCACAAATTATAAATGGTTTCTCGTTCCCCCTTCCCTCCCCTCCTTGTAGACGCGGTGAATGAGCTATTTATTGATTCCCGATTTTTTAATTGGTAATGGGTTGTTACATAATTTCTCATTCTCAATTCCATTGTATTATTATAAACATCAAATAATTGAACAAAACTGTAAGAAAAAAAGAAAAAAAAAGAGAAGACCGAAATTGGGTTGCAAGATTTGGTACAGCAAAGTGTTCCAAATTGGAAAGTTCACTTTGTAGCCTGAAATGGTTTTATAAAAAAAAAAAAAAATGATGGCAGATCCTTAATAACATTAACAATCAAAACATCTTAGTCAATGTATACATTATATCAAAACGATTGTTTTAATGTTATTAAGGATCTGCACTGTTTTGAACCATTTTTGATTGACTACTTTGGGAATACTACTGTATTATTTTGAGAACAGTACTCTACGCAGAGATCTTACAACCCAGTTTGGGTCTTTTTTTTTTTTTTTTTTTCAGTGAAGGAATACTATTTTTATTTCCGAGAGTTGTGCCAGTTTATCCAGCAAGCCGAACCATCGGATGACGGACTAAAAGATCTTTACTGTGCTACTGAGTACTTATAACTAACATTTTTTTTTAAATCGAAATTTCGGATTTTCCCAGTTTTTGTAATCAAAATAGGCAACGGTTCCAATTCAGACTAGCGAAGCTCTATTACATATTCTTACAGTCTGTTTGTTATTAATGAATATTATTGGCTTCCTATAAGATGATAAAATAATAAGTTTCGTTAAAAAAGTTGCGCCCTCCAAAAATTCAAGGTCTGCGCCCTTTACAATGACCCAGTCCGATTTACGAGTTAGGGTTAAAAGAAGCAGAGAAAAAAGCAACTTGATAATTCTACAACACGTTCTGTCGGAACTCCTGGTAAAAGCACATGTTCCTCTTTCGTTGCACCACTCTATAGCACAATGGAGCTCCTCCACATTTTACCAATGATATTTGCAGACACCCCAACATAACATATGGACAGCGGTGGATAGGTAGTGGTGGCCCGGTTCGTTGGCCTGCCAGATCGTTGCACCTACTTCATTATATCAATTACTTTTTTTTACCTACCTTTATTTTATTAATGCATAATTTTTCTGTATTTTTTAAATGAACGTTGCTGGGTGGGGCTAGTTGAGCTCAAACCAATTGGTAGCCCCCCCCCCCCCCACCTGGCTCAATCTGAATCTGTATGGACTTCTGTAGGTGTCAAATGAAAAGTTGAATGTATGAGACTCCTGTACTGTCAGTGAAAGACCTCTCTCTCAGCTCGAATTTCTGTAGCTGCCAGAAAGCTGTCCGAGATTCCAGGAATTTTTCAAAGCGTGAGGAATTGCATGCGACACTGCTGTCAAACATGCCCGACTACTTCTGGTCGTAATTTCGGACACTTTTTGTAGTAAAACCCTAAACTAAATTGTTTTCTTCCACATTAACGTGTTGCTGTTTCACTGCCTGTTTCTGTTGCTTTTTTCTCGGCTTCTTTTAACCACAACTCGCTAAAAAGGCATTTTCAACGTTACATTCCTATGTGATTCCGAGTCGCTTTGCATCCCTAACACTTCTTGTTAGTATGTTGGTCTGGTAGTTAAACACCTAGGAGTAATGCCATTGAAATTTAGGAGATGTTTCGAAAGCGCCCACTATCAAAAAATGGGTACACCAATGCTGTACGTCATTTTGAATAAAATAATTACCAAGGGAATGACTTACACGCAAACCGCAACAAAATCGATTTGTTTGTCCAATATTTATGAGCATTTGAAATTTCCCCCTCTGTTCACAGTTAAATTTTCGCTAGTTAACTGATCCCAATGTTTCCGATTATGGGCTTAAAATTTAAGTTAAAGTCTAAACTTTAGAATAATTTCAACCACATGCACAAAATAACGGTAAAAAGTATTTGTTCGTTACTCTAAAGTCTAAAGCGCCCTCTATCGACAATTTTTGGAAGTAACTTTAAAAAAAAATTTCTAAAAAAATCGTGATTTAAAGAATAATTTTAGTGAAAACCGCAAACGAATCGACCCTTTTTTCCGTTTTTTATCATCGTTTGAAATTTTGGACCTTAAATTTTAATGGCCCCTAACTCTTACAGAAGACGTTTGCGCCCCATGGTTTCCTATTTAATAATGATTGTCTTCGTGTCTACTATTATCCCTCAAAGTTTGTCGGTCTGGTAGCGAAACACCCTGTATATAAAACGCCAAACTACTCAAGTAATACTGAACTGCGTAAAAGAAACATCCTTATAACTCCAAAAATAATAATAATATAAACTAACAGTTTACTGCGTTGGATTAAGCATCTCATTTTCAATTAAAGTATACCTCTGAATTGAAATTTGAATGAAACACAGGGTCATGAAAAATCGAAGAATGTGGAAAACAGGATTACAAATATCTCGGCAACTAATAATCCAATCGACTTCGTTCTATATGCAAAATGTGTGTTATTTTATTGCCTTTTACGTCCATTCCTTAAAACAAAAACATTGGAACATTTTTATATACCTTTCATCAGAGCAAATTTTTCAAGAGTCCGAAAAAAATAGTTCCGGATAATCGAGGTTGCTGGTATTAAATAGGCTTCGTCCCATTTTTACATACTAACTACATACAAAATTTCAAGTCTCTATCTCAATTTGTTCGGGAGATAGAGCGTTTACAGACAGACAGACGGCAAAAATTTTTTTCTAAAAATATGTTTTTCGGAATATCCTCTATCTAAAACGTGTAAATCCGTCAAAAAAAAAATTTTGATTTTCAAAACGATTGCAAGACTTACCCTATACTACGTATGATGGGTAAGTAAAAAATATATTAACAATAAAACTATAAAAATTGAGCTATAAATAATGCATATAAACCTAACTTTCCTTCTAAGCATCACTTTCTTAAATTTATTTTTACTATCTTAATCAAGGAATTAATTTTCATAATGAGTCATTATTTGTGAATAGAATGATTAAGTTATTGCTTATGAATAATGTTACATTACCTACATAACATTAATAGTACATAATACTATAAGTACTATTAATAAATACAAAATAGACTTAAAACTTCTCAGGGGACCAATATTCATTAATTAAATAGTAACTGAATGGTGATAAACAGAAATAAATTTCTTAAGCATCTAAATATGCTTTTAAAAAGTGGGTAGTTTGGAGAACAATAATTTAATAGCTTATATCACCAAGGAAAATAACCACGTGATCTCTAAAATGTAAAATAGAGAAATGAATTTGAAGATCGCATTAATGCTTTGCCTGATATAAGAGTAAGATTAAATTACTGCTCTTAAAAAACATATCTATAGTTATACATTTTTAAATTTTCTTTCTACAATGCTTCAGATAAAATACAGATTATTGCATTAATATATACATTTATATAATTATATCACCTTGGCTGATGCATGAAAAATAAACTCCATCAGGGCCATTTTCTTGTTCTTGGGAAAGAGGAGCACTTGCTATATAATCTAAATCTTCAAAGAGAATGAGGGAAGGCTGGCCATAGATAGCTTCTGATACAATTTCATCCCATTTCTGAGCAATAACATTGACACGCTTTCCTTTTTAGAAGGAAAAATAAATAAATAAATATTATAAGCTGACAAGAGAATTTTTTTTCTGCCTATTCAACATGCAAATTTTCATCAAACTTATTGTAAAATATATAACAGAAAAAAAAAAAAAAAACTCTATTGATCATAAATTTTTAATGATATGATGCATAAGATAAAAATTAATTATACACTATTTTTTAAACAATGAAACCTTCAATTGTTAAGCCATTTTTATTTCACTTCCCAATCAAATTAATAGATCATAACAAACTAGAAAGTAGATATGATAATAACTTGTAAATATTTTACAAAAATTCAAAACAAAAAATACAAAATTACTAACTTATACAAAAGTATAATATTGATCCCTAGAAAGCAATATCTTGTGATAATGGATAATAATTTTAATAAATAATGATAAATTTTAAAATTATTTATACATACAATAATAACAGATTATGAAATATATACTCTAAGCATTTACAACTACATCATCAGTTAGCCAAAAAGAACTTACAATTTTCAAACAATAAGCATAGTCTGTTAACACTGAAACACACCATTCTCATGTCAAGAACATAATTTTCCTGTATACTAATATTATAAAGAAATATATATATATTTTTTTGGGAGGACATAATCTGTGAAATTATCAAATCAATTTCAAAGAAAATGGCAGCAAAATGATGCTGACAGTTATCTGTTCCAGTATAAGCAATAGTTTACTTCAATAGTGCTACCTCAAAACTGTACCGGAGCTAAAAATGTTCTAAAATTGAAGTATGATGAAGTTAGAAACTTGAAAATTTTGGCATTATGGCAACATTTAAGATGTAAATACTTGCTTTAAAAAAATATGAATTTAAAAGGATGAAATTAACCAAAAACATTATAAAAAATTTAATTATTATTTCTTTGGAATTGTTAGGGTTAGAAATTGGAAATTCAACATGCATTTAATTTTAAGATGCAAATGCTAGCTCAGAATAGTTTTTTAAAATATTGAAAGTTAGGAGTATGAAATGAACAGAAAATATCCTAAAATCACAATTACTTTAGAATTACCAAGTCAATTTTGATAATTTTTTTCTTGAAAACAATGGGACAATCTCTGCTTAAAATTAGGTTACATTTTATCTTTCTAAAAGGGAAGAGTGCAAGAGTGACAATTATTTTAAAATTAAGATTTCTTTCAATCTGTTGAGGCTAAGAAATAAGGTAAGCTGGGGTAACTTGATCCATGAGGTAACTGGGCCATAGGCTATTTTATATATTAAAAAAAAAAAAAAAAAAAAAAAAAAAAAACTTCTGAAAAGATGACTTTTAAATTTTAGCTATAGTGAATATTTCACCCTCATCTCTACTTCTTAAAGCAATGTGCGTTAACTCAATCATAGCTCTGTCTTTTCTGTGATAGGTTATTGAAAATTGAAGCTTCCTTTTTTTAAAATGTCGATTTGGTTGAACTTCTTTGGTTTTATTTTAAAGACTAGTCATATAAATACTTTATTATTATTATTATTAGGTATCTATACATAATTACTTCATATTTCAAATGTAAGGTCAGTGTTCCAGTTACCCAATAAATTTTTCAAGAATAAGGTAACTGGGATAAAATCAAGGGTAATGGAGACATATGTAGGATTTAGTTGCCCAAACAGTTATAAATACATTTTTCGGAGTTTTTTTTTTACTATGGAAAATTTCTCCATTATTTTTTGTAGGCAGTAAAGGAAATTATATAATTTATTATTAAAATTACATAATAAAATTTAAAAAAAAAAAGCATGTCAGCAAGTATTAAACAAAATTTCTTAAATGGGATACCTAAATGTCGAAATTTTATGATACGGATGAAGAGGGTACATAAGACAAAGTGACATTATTAGAAAACTAACCAATAAAAAACATAGTTCTGTTTGATATAAAAACATGGTTGCATTCTTTACAGATTTATCAGATTTATCGAATTTTCATTGAGGTAAATAAAGAGGGGAATGAGATATTTAAATACCTGTTTGTTTCAAAATTATCTTAATTATTTTCCTAAAATATCCATGTAACTTTTATATTTATTATCTATACTAAATTGCTATACTATTGATTAATTTTTATGTTTTCTGTATAAATAATTAGAATAATTTCATGTTTGATTTTTTGTTAGACAACTTGATAGAAAAGATTTCCCTTTTAACACTCTTTACTTCATATATAATTTGCATGATCTTCCTCGTTTAAATTATTTAAAGTTGTTTAGACTTTTTTAAACAGGACCTGATACCCCATATTTAAAAAAGTGTAAAAAAAGACCTCTGGCAACCGAACCCCACAAAAGAGAGATGAAATATATATATTTTTTATTTTTAGTCATTAAAATGTAATTTTGAAAATATTTGTCTGCAAGAGTGAACCTAACTAAACACATTTGCAAAGTTTCGAACATTAATTCAACTGAACATTGGCTTTTGGAAGCTGAATTGTCATAATTTGCAGATTGAGTGACATTGTAAAATCATGGCCAGTTGTCCCACGTAACTTTATGAATTTAAAATGGTCGTTACCTTTAACATTTAAATGCTCATTAAGAGCAGTTCTGAAAAAATTAAAAAGGTGAAAATAAACAGAAAATGTTTAAAAAAAAAGATATCTTTGGAATTGTTAGGGCTTGAAAAATGAAAATTCACATGGCAGTTATTTTTAAAATACAAATACTTACTCAAAACAGTTTCTACAAAAATTTTAAATGGGGGGGGGGGGGAGTTGAAAACGTTTCATAACCATAATTATTTTGAAATTACTGAACTGCTGATTTCAAAACTTCTCTAAGATAATAATATCAGGTCCTTAGTTAGGTTGATGCCAAGCCAGTCAATAGAATTGATTCCTGCACCCCCCCCCACCCCTCCATCTTTCAATTCAGCTTTTAAAAGGGAAGCAAAAATTACAACATTTTCATTTGTAAAGCTTTCTTTTTACAGGTTTGTATCAGGAGCATAACTACCATGAAGCAGTTGGAGAAAACTAATCCAAGCCAGGGTTAGAGAATGAGAATTTTAAGAAAACTGTCAAATGCCACCTACAATTTTTTTTTTTTTTTTTTTTTTGGGGGGGGGGGGGGGTGCTAAACAGCATTTCATGGTTGCAGTTTTAAGTTGTATGATATTCCCCCCCCCCTCTTTTTTTTTTCAACCATGTTAACATAAAATATTGTTTTTATTTCTATACGTTAAGGCAGGGGAGGGTGTATATATATATTAAACGCTATATCCCTGTCTTAATTACTAAATAAAAATAAAAACTGGCTTTCTATAAAACTTTAAAACCTGATTAAACTACAATATATAGAATCACTAAAACCAATGTTTGAACACACGATAATTAAAAACACATAAACAGACGTATACGTTTTGCGAGTAACTAAGACTCACTTCCTCAGTCTTCAAGCGGTAAAATGTTTAAAATCAAAAGAACCTCCAACTGTTAACAAGTCAGAAACCCAAATGATTGCAAACACAGAACCAAAATACCATAAAGTCTCAGTAACCAATAGAATTAACTGAGACTTACCATCAAGTCTCAGTATTAGTCTCAGTTAATTCTATTGGTTACTGAGATTTTATGGTATTTTGGTTTTGTGTTTGCAATCATTTGGGTTTCTGACTTGTTAACAAACAGTGTGTGTGTGTGGGGGGGGGGGGTTGAGGGGGTGTTTGATTTTAAACATTTTACCGCTCGAACACTGAGGAGCGAGTTCCAGTTACTCACAAAACATTTACTGTCTATTTATGTGTTTGTAATTATTGTGTGTTCAAATGTTCAATTTAATAATTTTAGTTTTCACACAAGGTTTTTATTGATTACAACATATTAGATTCTAGAAAAATGTTTAACTGAATATTTTATTAAGCTAATAAGAATACACAATTAACAATACAAAATATGAAAATACAAACAATACAAATATTAAAATCATGATATTTAGTTTTAAAAATCAGGTATCTTAACTTGACCATGAATTACACCAGAGTACCATAAATTAAAAGTTTTTTCAGCATTAAAATACTTCAAACGGGGGTTCATACAATTTTAGAAATGTTGCTTTAAGGTCAGTTTTATCTGTCATTACAGTGAAGCCAGCTTAGAATTGATTGAGAGGTGCATGGGATTTTTAAATCATGCTATTAAACAAGATGTATATGAGTTTTAGGGACACATGGCTCTGTGGCATTAGCTTAATTTTATTAGTCACTGGTTAAAGTAAAATCAGCGTAAAGGTGATTGGTAAATTCAAGGGTTGTGTTAAACACATGATGCTGTACAATATTTAATGGAAAACAGGATTTTTCAAGTGTGTGTGGCAGGGAGAATTTTGTGACCACCAAATGCAATAATTTAGTTGCTTTTGGTGACTACTGACCGCTAATTTTTAACCCTGACTAAGCACATTAATCATAAGGACACAAAATTGGGAAGAGCAAAAGAAAGATTTGTGAAAATATTTGCATAATATTTTTATTAACAAACTACAATGGGTGGATCATACTTGCTACAATCGGCATATTCCTATGATATTTCATCTTGTTTTCATATTCAACTGCTTTAATTTAAAATATGTTTTATATTCTTATAAAATAAATTACTTCCATGCACAAAGTTTTAATATACACCACAACATTGTAACCTCAAGTAACTATTCCAATATTAATTTATTTTAATTTAACCATTGACAATAACAGCAGCAGAACACATATTTTGAAATTTACTTAAGAAGTAGTATGTAACAGCATTGTATTAGCCCTTTGACCATTACATTAACGAGGTAGAACCTGTCGAATTTCGACAAAAGGAAATTTTTAAGAAGAAACTCTTTCATTGATTTATAATAAATCTACAAAATTAGTTACAATAAAAAATGCATCTTACATTGGTAAGTCTAACTCTTAGACAAATTATATTTAAATTTAAATTAACAAAATACTACTTCTATAAAACTCAGTTTTAGAAATTATTAAAATTAAACTTTAATCATAATGTAAGCAGTTAAATATAACAAAGATCTGTTATTATGTCAAAGTTATCAACTAATGATCTTATGCTTGGTATTAAAAAATAAAAAACAGCAAAATTTACTCCACTTTGACTCAATCATAGATTTTTTCCCTATGAAATCTAAACCCGATAGCATTTTCTCAAAATTTATGTATGCATTTTTCATACCTGTATTTCAATTGAAAAGCATGGTTTAAAACTTCCATGCACTTGACAATCAATTCTAAGCTGACTTCACTGTAACCAATGACAGATAAAACTGACCTTAAAGTGAGATTTCTAAAATTATATGGACCCCCGATTGAATGATTTTAATACTGAAAAAAACCTTTAATTTATGGTACTCTGGTGTAATGCACAGTCAAATTAAGATACCTGATTTTTAAAAGAATGGTATTCTAATTTGAACATTTTAAAATAATTAAAATTCAAAACTTGAAGTTTTGAATGCTATTAGCTGGAAAACAATACTGAACTATTTATATTCTTTTAAGTGTAAACAAAAATTTCTGAAATAATCTGCATGCAATAAATACCATCAGCAATATTCCTGTGATGTCACATAAGGTAAAATGACAATTTTTATAGTCTCAAACTTGAATTATTGCAAAGAACTTTGTTCTAACTCACTGACTGCAAAAAGATTTTTGATGGATGTTAAAGCTAGTTCAATTCAGAAAATATGAATATAAATTACTTTAGATATTGATGAAAAATTAATTTTGGTTTTAAAGATTAAATATGATTGCATGAAAGTAAAATTATTTTCCCCCTGCCAATATTACAATTAAGCATTGAAAGCTCGAAGTATATTGGGGATGAGTTTGTAAATGGTGAACAGAATTTTAATTTCACATTTCTTTTAACTTTAAAACAAAAAAAATATGTAATCACTTTTTTAAATATTTTTTATAATAAATTTCTACAAAATCTTACAGAATAAAATGTATGGTTATGCAAATTTTAAAAAAAATACCACATAAAATACGTTTTGTAGTAGAATTGTTCTAACATTTTTTTTTTCTTTTTTATGAAGACAAATTCGTCAGTTTTCACAATTCAGCATATCGGCCAAATAGCAAGTTCATTATTTGGCCTTGGCTGAATAATACTGTAAGAAACGTTTTTAAATTTACATGGTAAAATTTTTGAAAATTTTATGTGAAATTAACAATTTGTTTTTTCTTAACTTTTTTACTCTGCATGGGTTTTATCAACCCATTTTTATATAAAAAAGTAATTTGGGAATCATATTAAAATTTTTATGCTGTATCAATAATTAGAAAAATTATCTATAATAAGCTATTTTAATCTATTAAATTTAAAATTAATCTACTCAAAATTTTCTTAATGGGAAAATATTTTTTTTTTTTAATATTTATCCCTTCTTACATAAAAAATATTTCTTTCACTAATATTTTTAACTAGACCAATAAAGAACAAATATTTTTGTTGTACATGCTGCAATGCTTTATTTTTAATAAAATGCATTTAAAAGTAAAATATAATTTAAGGTTTTTTTTTTAATGTGTTATTATTTTTTATTAAATAATAATAAAAGAAATGTAACAACTGAATTCTTTTAATTAGTAGTATGTATATGTTTTACATCAATATTTAATATAGATTTTGTTTCATCTGAAACATGAAATTTGTTACCTGGTGCTTTTAATTTTTTTAATTTGTTTTAAGTATTTTAAAATATAACAGCAACAATATACATAAAACATACTATCAAATTGTAACAATACAGTACCTATGATACTATACAGTTATACTACGAGTTAAATTCATTTTCTTTACAGATATTTCCTTTCTTTAAATCTGAAAACACTCAATATACACTTCTTAAAAGTGCTGTCTGCTGGTACAGCAAAAAAATAAAAAAAAAAGTGTTTTTTGTTAATTGTAACCTTTATAATGTTTACCCTGATTTCTTTACATAATTTTAGAGGACATTCCTTTCTATTAATAATTTTTCTTAAAATTTCTTGTTTATTTATTTATTTATTTTTCATATGAAAGTTGAAATTTATATTTTCTACTACTATTAGGCATTGTTTTTTTAGCAACCTCTAAATTTCATTAAAACTTAATCATATTTACCGTTCAGAACTTTCTATAATGCACTTAAAGTTTCTTTCCTCATATAAATTGTTTTAATTAAAATTTAATTTTTAACTTAAATATTATTTATAGAAATTCTAATAATCATTTTTTTAAAAATAAATAACAGATGGCTACTTTAAAAACCTAATTATTAAGTTATTCAAAAGTCCAAAATATTCTTTTAAATTATATCTTAAATTACAATAATCTCATTAATAAATCTCAATAAATCCATTAAAGCTAATGTTTATTTGTTATTTAATCAACGTAAACACCTTATCATTTTGAAATTGCTAAATTAAAAATATATAACTTCCGATAATTTCTTTTAATAATCTACAGAAAATAATATTTTTCAAAATTATTTTAATATTAATTATTTTCTCTTAAAATTATAATAATCTGCTTTTATCTTAAATCTAAATCATTTTAACGTAATTTTTCAGCATTTTAAACAGTTACTTTGCCAGTTATGCAGTTTTAAAAATTGACTCTATTTTAGCGCATTCAAATCACGTGGGCTTCAGAATATTGCTGTGGCTGGTAGCCATCTTTGTTTTGCATTTCTTCTTGCCTCTAAACAACATCTGTGCTTCACGTGAGCATCCATTTTGGGCATGGCATGAATCATCTTCAGCCGAGAAGGTTCAAGAAGTTTCAGGATTTTTCGAGCATGCAAGTCATCAGAATTGGATCCTCATCACTGATTGGTGGATAGCAGAGAGCGTTCCCAACTCACGGTTTGAATTTTCTGATTTATGTGGCAGTGAGAAGTAGACATTCTTTCAGGAGCAGGGGCGGGATCGCCCCTGTCTCCTGATCCCTTTTTCCGGTGGAATTTTTCCTAAGAGGAGTGCAATGTATTCTGATTTTTAAGAAGAATACATGAAGATTTCAGAGAGAGTGGTATAAAAACATGCCTCCAGTTGATGAATTCACCATCCATCTTTAAGAATTCTGGAAAGTAACACTTCGTTTAAACGCACCTCCAGCCAATGAATTCACCATCCATCTTTAAAAAGTCTGGACAGTAACAATAAATTATGTTACTTCTGAAAATATCCAGCCACTTCAATTAAATATCTCTGTTCCAGTTAATATCTCCAGAATTATCACCATACTGATATACCACTCTTGTAAAGTCCTCACTTGGCAGAATGCCAAGCTGATTCCATTGAGACTTTGGGGAGAGTAGCCTATGAGACCGAGATTGCTTCTACGTATTCATGGAAATGATATTAAATATTGTTTTCTATTTTTTGTTCGGAGTAAAATTTTATTTTAAATTAAATAGATTGTGCACCTTCTATCAGTTCTCGGAATAACCTTTTCAAAGTAAATATTTTCTCCTACATTTTTGAGAATTTTAATATAAATTTTTTTTTTTTTTTTTTTTTTTTTTTTTTTTTACATTTATATTCATGGCTAAAACGCAGTTTTAATGATTGCTTGGCATGTGACTTGGCAGCTATACGAGAAATTTGTCAATTCTAATAAGCTAAATATTCAGGGCACATGTGTGTCATATACTCACTGGGATTCACTTGGCACCAAAATGGCGTTATTTTGCCTAATATGGCAACCCTGATATTGTTGTTTATTTTTTGATAAACTGTTTATTTACATTATTTTTCTTTTTTCAAATTATATAAAATATTTTTTGTTCTAGTTATTAATTTTTAAAATTTAATATATATAAAAATTGTTTTATTTATTGTTATTGTTTTTTAAATAATAGAAAATAATTTAAAAATGTATATTTAACCAATATTCGAAAATGAGATTTTCGCCAAATCGACATTGGAAAAAATTGTACCATACCTTGTACGTATATGATATCTGCACCATATTTATATCCAATGCATGCAAATAATATAAATAAATAATGTACATAATAATGCAAAAATTTTTAAAAATTGCTAATTCAGCAATTTTTTAAATCACGCCACATAGTTGTTAATTCTAAAAAGATTAAATTACGCTTTATTGTGAGGGAAATAATTATTATGCTAAGTTTAATAATTTACCTTTAAATCATATTTTATATTATATTTGACTTTTTATAACTTATCTTAATAAAACAGAATTACAATGTAGTATACAAAAATATATAATTCAATGACAGGAACAAAAAGGTATTTGCCAAATAAATTCGACATATCTAGGATGTTTAATAAACAAACTCATCTTGAGATGGTACAAACTTCCTTATTTTTGATATGGACTAGCTCTTTCAGGGCTGCCAGCAACTTTGATACAAAATAGTAGGGACTTAGGGACCTAATGATAAGAAATTAGGGACTTTTTAGGGACCAAAAGTCTTAAATAGGAACCTTTTAGGGACCTGAAAAATAAACGTAATATTTATACAAAGAAAACAATTTAACAAAAAAAAAAAAAAGTCATTTTTGCTTTGTTTTTTAACCAAATATAATATTTACAGATTTCTAAAATTAACCTTTTTTGTTTCTTACTCATAAAATTTGTAATTAAAAATTTTTTTTCTTTTATTTATGACTCTAGACATGCTATCAGCTTTATCCTTTTTTACTTTCAGTTCCTTGTTAGCTGTTATAACCAGATGCAATCAAGTTTTGTGCCACTCTAGCTTCAGTTAAGTTTCCTTTTTTCTAAAGCAATTTTTAACCTTTCATTGCCTTCATTGATCAATCTGTCCAATACAATTACTTCTTCACTCATTTTTTTTGTTTAAAACTTTCAACTTTTTTTCAAGATCTACAATTGCATTTATATATTTTTTTCAACTCCCCTCATCCCGATTTCTTCCTCTTCTGTAGCTTTCTCCACTTCAAGTTGTACCCCCCCCCCTTTTTTTTTTCTTTTTCTCTTTTTTTTTTCATTTTCTAGGTAACTTCGATAATTTTGATATGCAAAATTAGCTTTTTTTTAAAATCATTTTACTAGTTATTGGTACGAAGGCAGCATGATTTTCATAATGATGTCTTAAAGCATCTGCTATGTTTAGCCTAGCATTTAGCATCCGTTCTTTCATAGAGCCCCGGTCTTTGGAAAGAATTTGATGTGAAAGCGAAAATCCTTGTTCTACGTCTGCACTGCCATGGTACAAACTGAGGCTACTCTTCAAAATAAAGAGAGATTTGGATATTTTAATCCTCCATTTTCCTCTTTAGCGTTAATAGAAGTACCCCAAAATAAATCAATCCTATTTACTTCAGATTCTTCTTGACTGAGCTTGCAAATTTTCCATTCACCCAAGAGGGCATCAATTACAACAATATTTATAGCAAGCATAGAACCAGCAAAGAAAAAACTGAACTTTTGCAGCGAAACGGACTTTTGATTAAATACATATTTTTCCATAGCGTTTTGATGCATATATATTTTTTCACGATCCTTTGACGAATTTTGCATGATCCTTTGATAAAATTTGAGGTTTTTCCCTTGATTTTTCAGCAAAACTTGCATATTTTCCACAATTTTTTGATGAAATTAGAGTAATTTTTTTAACAATTATTTGATAAAATTCACATTTTTTTTTAGATTCTTTGATGACATTTGCACTTAAGACATTTGTGTATTTTCCACAATCTTTTGTCAAAGTTCGCATATTTTCCATGATTTTCTGTAAAATTCAGAAAATTACTACAATTTTTTTGCCAAAATTCACATATTTTACTTGATTTTTTGATGAAATTATAGAGTAATTTTCTAGATCATTTGACAAAAATCTCATTTTTTCGCAACTCTTTGACAAAAATGTATTTTAAAAGATCTTCCAATGATAATCGTATATGTTATACAATCCTTTGATAAGAGCATGGTTTTTGCTGCAATCCTTTGATGAAAATTGCATTTTCCCACAATGCTTTGATGAAAATCTCATTTCTCCCACAATCCTTTGATGATGAAAATCGTGTTTCTCCTGCAATCCTTTGACAAAAATCATGTTTCTCCCACCATTCTTCAAAAATCGTGGGTTTTTTTCTGTGATCCTTCTCGAAAATCGCCGTTCCCAATTCATCTTCAAAATAAGCTATTATTGGTCTTTTCTTCTACTATGACCAGTTATGTGCTGCAATCTAGGGCATTAAATTTTTAACAAATCTAAATTTTCACGATGGATTTTGTAAAAAATCTCTGAAAAAAATTTATTTAGACACAAAATAGATTTAAAATAGGGACTTTTAGGGACCTCTTAGTGAAAAAAGGGACTTTTAGAGACCAAGTTAAAAAATAGGGACCTTTTAGGGAAATAGGGACCAACTGGCAGCCCTGCTCTTTTCGCCCGTGCGCAGTTCTGTCCGGGTTCCTATCAAATGTGGTTCATCAGTAAATGCATCTCCAGCTCAACCTGAGGTAATCCAGCCATTTTCTTTGATTTGCACTATTGCCATAAAGATGATCCTGCTGTTCCTGTACTCACTATAAATTAAGGAACTTTGCTTCAAAACAGTGAATTGTGTATGTGACGCATATTTATAAACTCTAAACTGTTAATCTAGAACTATCATTCATTCTACACTCTTATCCTGTGACAGAAAAGATTTTAATAATGCCTATTCAGTTTTATCTTATGATTCCTGGAAGGCAAAATCCTTATGTGAAATAATAAAAAAATTGTTTAATTTGATACAACATGTTTTGTCATCTTTCAACAGTAGGGTGAGTGTGCTTTTTCCTTTTATTTTTTTTCAGGTCCATTTCATTTAAACAGATTTTATCTGATCTTAATGGTAAATTAATTAATATTTGATTCTTGATTTCCTATTTTCAAAATTTAAAGGATTTTCAGCTTTCATGCTAATCACTAGTGATCTCGGTCAAGTTTTTGTTTGTGGAATTGTCTTTTGAGTGATGTATGGTTTTTTTGACATCTTATTAGCGTTGTCATATTTTTAATTTTTTTGGCATTACTTTGATGGCGATCCGCCAGGCAAAAACAATCTTAGCAACTACTATTAAATATTTGTAATTTTTTTTAAATTGTAACTATATAACATCTACTAAAACATAACTAGACAATAACTAATGAGGAAATTTTTCTAAGATTTTTTTTTTTTGGGTGGGTGGGGGGGGGGGGGGGGGTGTAGGATGCAATTGCTAATATTGACACAATTTTTAAGCCAAACATAGCAAAATATCTTTTCATAATAAAATAATGCTTTAAAAAATTAAACTCACATGCAAATAATTTTTTAAAAAGAAAATAATATATAGAGAAATACACAAGAATTGTTCATATAGTGCATATTATGCTTTGTTTTTAGATAAAAATAAGTTGATTATTCGGCAACCGAATAAGCCGAATATTTGGCCATAACTAAGCGAAATAGTTGATAATTGGTCATTTCAATGCATCACTAGTTAAAAATAACTGATGGCAACAATAAAGGATTTTGAGCTCCTTAAGCAGTACACATACTGATTGCTCGTCCCCTTAGGGTTAAATATTAATAAATAACAGACAGTAAAAGTACTGATATATTGTAATTTTTTTTTTAATTACTAGAAAAATACTAAAAATTTTAGAACTTATACTATGAAAATAATCTATTTCTGATGTGTATTAGAAATGGAATGGATATTTCTAAGAATTTTACAAATCATAACATTAATAAAAAAATCTCGAATTTTTATACAATAAAAACAAAACAAATACTAACATAAATCACATTAAATTTAAATTAATCAAGAAGTTACAAACCTTTTAATGAGAGACAATCAATACTTCTTACTAATACATGATATGGATAGCCAGCAAATTTTTTGCAAAGTGCAGTAGCAAAAGAACTTTTTCCAACCCCTTTTGGCCCACATATTAATATACAACCACAATATGTAGAAGTATGATTTGACACATAAGATGAGGGCCTCAGCTTTAACCAAAACTGAATGTCATCTATTGCTTTAATTGATAGCTTCTTAATACCTCTATAAAAAAGAAGAAAAACAGATTGATCTTAAAAAGGAATTTAAATAAAAGAAGATAATTTAGAAGAATAAGAAATCAAAAGATGCATTTCTAAATTATATTAATAGTTGACATTACATGTAAATTTTTAAGCATCACAATTTAATCTACAAATGAAAAAACAACAACAAAAAGTCACAAGTCTTGTAATAATCACTTAGAAACTAAGATTTGTGTAATTAATATTTTCAATAACTAATTTAACTTATTCTGAAAGATTTTTATTGAAATATTAAGATCAAAATTTATGTACTTGAACTCCAAACATAGGGGGAAAAAACTATGCAGCAGAAATCTTTATAACACAAACTTAGAAACATGGGGTTGTGTGTTATACTGATCTCATTTCACACATCAATAAAAATACCTTATAAATGTCAAAAAATATGTTTGTACAGATCAAAATCTAATAGAATATTTTTATACTACATTCAAGAACAAGAGTTGTGCACATTATAATTTTTTTCATACAGTAAAACCTCTTAATAGCGGTCACCACTGGAAGCATGATAAAATAACATGACTATGCTTTGCTGGTTGCCGTCATTTAGAAGTTCCACATTTAAAAAGTTAAAATAACATTGTATTACGATTAGTTCATTATAAATAAAGATAATATACATATAGAGAGTACATATAACATATGTACCAAATAACTGATCAAAATTGATTTATTTTTATAGTTAAAAAATACAAACTATTAAACATATTTTTATTTTACACTAAAAATATTTTACTTACTAGCATCCTGCCCTCACTTTGCTTCGGGTAGAGCAAGCCGCCCAGCTGCGTTCTCGCTGACATTTGACCAATGTTAGTAATTTGGCTAATTAAAAATAAAAAACTTTTGCCAAATGAAAAATGTATTAGCAAAATAGATTCGCCGTGTAACACAGACAAAAAAAATTATCTTTAATTCTTTAATGTACCCACCCTTTTTTAATATGTTCTAAATTAACTTAAGTTTTTATAACTGCGACAACAATTTTTATTAATTTAATTTCAACTATTTGCTACAAATATATTAGAAAAATGTCTTTATCAAAAATATGTATATGCACATGGAGTGTATATATGAATTTCGTATGGAAAACGAAAACAAAGAAAAAGCAAAAATTGAGCAGTAGCGATTTGGCGAATCTAATCGCTTGTTTATTCGCCAAATGAAGAATTTAGTCGCAATATGGCGCAATGGTGAGCGACAGCGAGAACACTGCCACCCAGTCCAGTGCCACTACTGACACCCCAAATTGTTACTACCACTTCATCCCATTAAATTCAACTACTAAAACCATTACCCTCCTTTTAGATAGTCGGGTAAAAAGTAGCCTATATGTTAATGTAAGGTGTCAGACACCTCCATACAAATTTTCATAAAAATCGATCCATCCGTTCTTGAGTTATAAATGGTGTAACTAACTCGACTTTGTTTTATGTATATAGATTATAATCAAAAGTATTTGCAGCATACGCGATGTAAGGATTTTTTAAGGTCATTTTTCTACACCTTGGGTTACATTATTGGCATTTTAGTAAGGATTCCTATTTTTTTTTAAAATATAATATAGCCTATGTTCACTGGAAATAGTGTAGCTTTTCAACGGTGAAAGAAATTTTCAAATCCGTCAAGTAGTTTCGGAGCCTATTCAATTCAAACAAACAATCAAATCTTTCTTCATTATAATATTAGTATAGATAATCAATGGTATTCGCAGCGGATGCGATGTATAAGGTAATTTTAAGGTCATTTTTCTACACATTGGGTTACATTATTGGTATTTTAGTAAGTATCCCTATTTTTTTTTTTTTTTTTTTTGAAAATATAATATACCTTATGTTCATTGGAAATAGTGTAGCTTTTAAACGGTGAGAGAAATTTTCAAAACTGTCAAGTAGCTTTAGAGCCTATTCAATTCAAACAAACAAACAAATCTTTCCTCTTTATAATATTGGTATAGTTAATCAATGGTATTTGCTGCAGACGCGATGTAAGGTAATTTTAAAGTCATTTTTCTACACGTTGGGTTACATTATTGGTATTTTAGTAAGGATCCCTTTTTTTTTTTTTTTTGAAAATATAATATAGCCTATGTTCGCCGGAAATAGTGTAGCTTTTCAACGGTGAGAGAATTTTTCAAATCTGTCAAGTAGTTTCAGAGCCTATTCAATTCAAACAAATCTTTCCTCTTTATATATTAGTATAGATAATCAATGGTATTCGCTGCAGACACAATGTAAGGTAATTTTAAAGTCTTTTTTCTACACGTTGTGTTACGTCAAGGGTATTTTAGTAAGGAACTTTTTTTTTTGAAAATATAATATAGCTTATGTTTACCGCAAATAGTGAAGCTTTTCAACGGCGAGAGAATTTTTCAAATCCGTCAAGTAGTTTCAGAGCCCATTCAATTCAAACAAACAAATCTTTCCGCTTTATAATATTAGTGTATAGATAATCAATGGTAGTCGCTGCGGACGCGATGTAAGGTAATTTTAAGGTCATTTTTCTACACGTTGGGTTACATTATTGGTATTTTAGTAAAGATCCCTATCTTTTTTTTTTTTTTTTTTTTTTTAAACATAATATAGCTTATGTTCACCGGAAATAGGGTAGCTTTTCAATGGTGAGAGAATTTTTCAAATCCGTCAAGTAGTTTCAGAGCCTATTCAATTCAAACAAACAAATCTTTTCTCTTTATAATATTAGTATAGATTCACAGAGTTTTCTTAAAAAATTTTTTATTTAAGCATATCTCTTTCTCTAAATGCATAATCATTTCCACAGATTTGTTATCATTTTGACATAGCAAAAAAATTTTAATTACCCTGTTTCTCTGTAATTTCTGAGACATTTCCCAATGACATTGGTTCAAAAAATGGGAAATTTTTTTCTTGTCAGTTTGTTGATGCTTAGTTTCAGATCCCAAACTTACACCTTGAATTGTCTTGTCTAACTAAAATTCGCTTTTTTCAGAATTTTATCTGTTTGGGTCCTTCCAAAATTGTACATTTCCAGTGTTGAATTTAGACACTTTTCTCCAGGAGGGATTTTTGTGTCTCCGGGAGACATTATAGAGTTCTGTATGAGGAGAAATTGCAATTTTTAACTATTAAAAACACAAAATCTCATTTTTTTCAGGAGGGGGGGGGGGCACTGCATTGCTGGATGGGTGGGGAAGCCCCTAAATTCAACACAGCTGTGAAGTGGTCATTGTTTGGAATTCATTGTCAGGAGGTTTGGTATAGTGTTATTTCTATGGAAGAGATTTGGTAATAATAAAACATGATCAGTATTCGGAGGTTACCATTGTTTAGAGTGTTTAGAGTTGTAGAAGGTTATACTGCAATATAGATCATTTCACACACTGTTCAATTTACTTTATAAATTTGGTTCAAAATTTTCCTGGACCAATTCATTCATCATATCACTCATTTTAGAATATTTTCATTACATTAATAGCAATTTTATCCTTTAAAAAGCTTTGAATTAAGGAGATAAATATGAACTAATGTATCAAATTTAGTTCTCTTGAGAGTAGCATGTTGTTTACAATGTAGAATGCAGATGTTTTTTAAATGCAAAATTAACATTTATCTCTGAAAAATTGAGCATTATAGAGAATTACAAAGCATAGAACTAAATTAAAAAAATTATCTACTAAATTACAGTTTTTATAAGAATTCACATGCAAGTGAAAGTAAAAAGAAAACACAAATCTTTCCCCACTCCCAATAACTAATTTATTCCCTTTTTATTCCCCATAAGTTTTGATGCTTTACTCTACTTGAGTTCTGTAAGTGATAAACTATTTTAATTCATAACAGTTCATTATTCATTTGTACTGATACTTTATTTAGATTTTACACATTCAGGATTCTGTTTTATAAGTTTCTCTAATGTAAGTGGGTGCTACACTTTGTGTGGGGAATCACAATTCTAGCATCGCTAAAGCTGCAAAACTCTTAATTAAAATTCACTGAGATTTAAATTAATCATTGCATTGCTGGAAAGCAAATTCCCCAAACAAAGTTTGTCCATGATGTACAGTGGCTAGCACTAAAAATTAAAATTTTAATTCTACAAATTTAAGAATTAGTTGTAATAATTTTAATATTTAAATTTTCTGAGAAGATAAAACTTGGCTGAAAAGAAAAAAAAAATTAAAACAACACTCACCACAATGTAGTTAGAGATTGAGACAGTTGTAGATTAACATTAGATATTTTATTTACTTTCACATAAGAAGCATTCCTGGCCAGGTGCTGTGGATAATAAACTTAATATATGACATCAAACATTAAAGGAAACAATAGTAAGGCATTTTGTGATCGATGGGAGATAGTCCAGAGTCCTTATACATGGGTAACACGTGTACTGAAAACGTCCTAGAATATCTTTGACATAGATGGTGAAGTCAGTCTTAACGGCAGGACAAGCACAGATAAAGCGGGTAACACGTATACTGGAATAATCCTAAAATCCTTGACATAGATGATAGTCAATCGTGAGGGGAGGACGAGCACAGGTGAAAGGGGTAACTCATGTACTGTAATAGTCCTGGAATCGTTGACATAGATGGTGAAGTCAATCTTAACGGCAGGACAAGCACAAGTAAAAGTTATAAGATTAGCATCTCACCACTCTCATAGCATCATGAGGTACTCTTGCTAGGAAATCTGCTGAAACTTTTTAATTACAATGAATTTCATCAAGATGTTAGATAAAAGGGCTGGAAGCATCTAATCTTAGAAAAAGGCAATGTTTTTTAACTCATCCAAAGAGAAATGATACAATGAACTTCAATCCAGAAAACACAAAGGCCGACCGGGCTGAAGCCCAGCCGTCCCCACCAAGCGTCCTCTACTCTTGAGTGCAACCGAAATTCTCTCTCGAACCAAACGTGATTCTGAACTCCCGCTCAGAGATGCACCCTCACCAGCCAATCAGTGACACCAGCTTTTGCCACCAATCTCGTTGGCTCGAAACATCCCGAAAGATCTCGAAGCTTCTCGGCTGAAGATGATTCATGTTATGCCTATAATGGACGCTTACTCGTAGCTTGGATGTTGTTTTGATGCGGGAAGAAACGCCAAACAAAGATGGCTACATGCCACAGCGAAATACTAAAGCCCGCGTGATTTAAAAAAGCTAAAATAGAGTCACTTTTTAAAATTGCATAACTGGCCAGGTAAGTGTTTAAAAAAATGTGGAAAAATTGCATTAAAATGATTTAGATTTAAAATGAAAGCCGATTATTATAATTTCATGAGTAAATAATTAATATTAAAATAATTTTGAAAAATATTATTTTTGGTAAATTGATATTTTATATTCAGCAGTTTCAAAACGCTATGATGTTTACATTGAATAAATAATAAATAAACGTTAGCTTTAACGGATTTATTAATGAGATTATTGTAATTTGAGATGCAATATAAAAGAATATTTGACTTTTGAATAATTTAATAATTACGTTTTTTGAAATAGCCATTTGTTGATTAATTTTTTCTTAAAAATGATGATTAAAATTTCCATAAATAAAAACAATGCCTAACATTTACCTACAATGCCTACCAGTGGGCAAATTTCATTAACATATTTACTGAGATTTATATAATGGTAATGTTAGTTATGGATTAGAATATTTAATAACAATTAAGCTTTAATTAGCATGCATTTTGATCTTCCTTTCTTAATTTATTACTTGCTGATACTATCACATTTAGTTATAGCAGAAAAGGGAAGGAGATTAAAAAAATTTTCTTGTTGATATGTTTAAAAAATTAATAAAAACAAATGCTTGAATTTGTATGGCAGCAAACAGAAAATACAGGAAGCCCGGTGTTTGTCACAAAACTCATTTCTCCCCTTGTATAAGCTGAACAAGTTGATAAATTCATCAGTATGTATGATTATGATGTGCTTTAATGAATATCATTTATACTCCCATTACTTGATTAGCATGGCTTCTGTCTATGAAATATTTTGCTTTTACTGATGGTTGTTTTTGTGCTAAGTGAGTATTTATTTTACGTCATACAAGCATTTTACTGCATATAATTAGTAGTGCACTATCAGCTTATATTTTCGTATGGTACTATGACAACACCCTGAAGTCAAAATAAATTAGAATTAAGTATTTTGAATTAAGTTGGTTGCTACAGCATGAGCAGTACAAATAGTCTCATTAGACAATTAACCCAATATTTTTTTTCTCTAACAAAGGTGCATGATCTTCATACTCACCTTCACCAATTGACATGAAAATCACATGTGATACCGTCTCTTTTATCACACATTATTGCAGAAACATGGTCTCAACTTGTAAAGGTCAGTGAAAAGCATGTACCTCTGTTAGTGAAAAGGAGTATAGTTATAGACACCATGGTTAGAATCTAGGAAGCAAATTTTCACCTTTCTTAAAACAATGAGGAATTTAAAAACTATATTATTCATAAAAAAATTCTTTCTGATGCCGTGCTGGGAACAATAAAGATGATAAAAATTGAGCAAGCTTCAATTTGCCAAGCAATCCATGCTTTTTTTAAACTGCATTACCCATGTATGAGTCTAGCAGATTCATAAGCTTGATTTCATACATTTCAATTTAAATAAATGGGTGCAATATTTTTCTGCAGCTAGATATTCCACAAAAGTTCAATCAAGAATGACCACACAAGTAAAGTACATTTCCCACAAAAACTATATTCTGTAGAGATATTTGGATAGATTACCTCTAACAGCTCAGCTGAAGAATTCAAAACTCTGCTCAGTAGAGATATTTGAAAAGATTATCTCTAACACTTGGGATTGCTAGACCCATTACAAGAAATACAATTTTTTCTTGCATGCAAGAATGTTTTATTAACTGTTATTTGCTATTGCTTCTGGGTATTTTTTTTCTTATCTTATCTGTATAGTTCAGTTTTAAAAAGTTTAAGTTTTTTTTCAAATGAGTAAATAAAAGAATATATAACTCAGTAAACTGAAAGATTCAGTCTTATACAATTACATAGTCAACATTATAAAGTCAAAAATATATATTTCAAAAGGTAAAGTGAAAGTATTCAATATAAAAATTATAGATAATTTTGTAGCATATAGAGAGAAGATAATTATTAAAAGAAAACAAAAAACATGCCATACTATTACTAAATAAACCCAGAAAAAAAAAACAGATTAGAACAGACATTTGATTAGGAATTATGTCTTTAAATGTATGCTTTAAAAAGAAAATGTAGGAGGACATTCTTTTATTGAAATTACAACAAACTTTCACATTTTTAATAATAACACCTAATTTTGATTTTATACTTGAATTCTTCAAGAAGTTTTAACATGGGATATCAAATAAGAAATTTTTCAATGAAGAATTTAAAAAATTGTCCTTCTGTAAAGTTCTGAAGTCTTAATATAAAAATTCCTTTTTATTAGTTACAAAACAAATTCCAATGGAGATAATTTTTTAAGCATAAATCAAAAACTAGTTGTCAGAATGAGGTGAAATTTCAGATCACCAAAATTAAATATCCATATTAAAAATTTCAAAGGTTGTTACAATTTCAATGTAAAGATGGTGCTCTATAAGTTTATTTTTTAAACATAAGACATAAAAAGACAATTCCTAATGAAATGATTATTTAATTTTTTTTTTCTGTTTTTATTTAGCAGTAAAATAGTATGAGGGTTTCATTTTTCTTTTGCATAGCTGTACAATATATAATGAAAAACATTTGCTGGAAATATAATTTTTTTCTTAAATTATTAATTTATAAAGTTATTTATTACCCTAATGCTGTTAGCTTGGGTGCTTTGATATCACAGTACATTCCATTCTCTTTAATTAAAAAAGGTCTATCATCATAAATTGTCAGGGACATTTCAGGGCCAATAATAATTGGAATTCGTTTGAGTAACTTATAAGTTAGTAAACCATAGTCACTTTCACATTTTAGACTGACACTCCTTTCTGAATCTAAAGAACTAGTATACGAAACCTCTTGAACACTATTCTTATCAAGAACTCCTCTTTCCTGTAAATGGATGAAAAACTCACATTTTTTACCTAGAATAAAAACATGTGGTTAAACAATAACATGAAAAATAGTAAAATCAATTTTAGAAATAAATAAAACTACATCTTTTTAGTAAAATGAAAATGAAGAACATGATTGAGAAATAGATTATTAAGTGACTTGAAACTTTATGAAACAAAGTTACTCATGCAAAATTATAAATAATCTACATAATCTAGACAGAAAAATTTAAAAAATAACAAAAAGTTTGAAATGAATTAAGAACGAAACATAACAAAAAATTGAACACAGGCTTTAATTAACAATAACAGCAATAATTTTTGAAAACTTTAGGGATGAATTAAAAGCAATTACTTTTAAGAATAATAATGCTACAGATTTTAACATAAAGTTAAACATTATGGAAAATGCAATTTAGACTTCTGTCATCAACATTTTATCCAATCAATAAAACATTTTTTTATGCCATGTGCAAAAGTGGGAAATCACATAAATTTATTCACAACTGGCATGGATTTTCAGATAGAATGATAAAATCTCAAAACAGCCTTTCAAAATCTGCAACTATTAAAAAAAATGATAATAAATAAATAAAAAAAAAATTATATTTTTTTATTTGTTGGCTATACTTTATTGCATTTTTTAAATACAACAATGTAAAAAGAGCATCCTAGGATAAATTTTACTCTGTAGATGTTGAGTATCAGTTTTAGTTTTATATAAGAATACAAAAAAAATATTATTATTAAAATGCATTGCAGTAATGAATTAATTTTGAAGTTGTAAATTTTATTATAAGAATTTTTGCTTGTATATTACATCTTGATGACTGATAAAATTAAAAAAAAGAAAAGAAATATTTGACTAGTAAGATTTTGTGAAATTTTTCTAACCCCCTCCATGTATACAGCTAAGCTGAAGCAAATAACATTACAGATGATTTTTAGAGGCCAAAAATGTAAGTTAAATTTTTATGCATGAGAGATGAATTACAGATAGGAATGCTCAGAAGAAAATTAGAAAAGTTGGCAATAAAACAGATATTTTCTATGTGAACAGGTTTATTTCTATGTGAAAACAATTAAAATTAATGTTATAAAATAAGGATTCTAAAATGTATAATAGCTACATTCTGATATTTTTTTCACGTTTGTTGCTACAGATGAAAATGTCAACTTGATCAAAATAGATAATGAAAATTAAACATTATCTCATTAGCAAAAATTTTTTATAATAACACTTAAAAAGTGTGAAGTAAAGATAGTTTTTACATTGTCATGAATGTTTTTAATAAATTTATTTTTAAACTGTCATTAACAATTTTAAGTAAAAGTTTTTCATAAATTATTTTCATATCATGTTTTTTGATTTGAAAGTTATATTTTAATGGCAGGAGCATCTCGTTCTTATGAGATTAGATAGATGTGAGTTAAAAGCGGTAATTGATCTTTTTTAATCAAACAAGTAATTAGTCAATAGAAGTTTAAAAGCAGCTGATTCAACCTAAGAGAAATGTATGGAAAATCCTTCACAGGGAGATAACCACTCGAAAAAAATAAATATATATATATATATATATTTAGTTTAATATTTCACAATCTTTTAAAAGACGATCAAATTATTGTGGTGCTTCAATGGAGTTTGACGAGCATAGCTCGTAGGCGGTAGAGCCCTCTTATAATGTGAAATATTAGAAAAACAATATATCTTATTTTAATTTTGTTTTACAAAAGTATACATAATAAAATGTGAATGTTTGAGATTATTTTGTACTATAAAAATCAAAATATATTTCAAACATTTTTTTTTCTATAAGAAAAATTATTTTTTAAAAAATAGCAACTTAGATATCAAAAGTTTGCAGCCACAGCAACAAATTTAGTTGCCACATGGCAACTGTCAATCTACCCCTATATATTTTACAGAATTGGCCAATGTTGACCATTGTTGAATCTTTAGCCATAGTCCATCATGTTGAAAATAATCACTTTTAGTAGCATTTTAGTTATAAATGGAAGTAAAATAAAAACAATACTTACTGTGGATTTTCAATTTCACTAGAGTACCATCTGAAATAACAAAAGTGTAACGTTTCCTTTTTTTCCCAAAGGCCCAAAGAGTAAAATGATCATGAATAATTTTTTCATTAATATTGGGATTCTAAAAGACAAAAATGATCATTAAATAATCATGGATATAAAGAAATCAAAGAATGAATTGTAAAAGTTAACATTAAAAATAATGATGAAGCTTCAATACAAATGTAGACTTAAAATTTTTTCTATAATATGGAAACATAGTTAAAACAAAAAAAGCCTAGAAGATATGGGATGAAATGGAAAAAATTCAGTTATTATAAAAATTCAGTTTAAAATCTCATTTCAGTCATTAAAATCTCATTTTCATAAATAAAACATTTTACCCTTCTGAAATTAAAGTTCAAATAAATTTCTATTTAATAACAACAAAAAGGTAAATGTAATTACAGGTTATTTCTCATAGAAATTTTTCCAAACTATTACTTCTATGACGAGTAAGTAGTAATTGTGATGCTAAATCATAACAAATTAATAAAGCTTTGCATGCTTCATTAGTAGTTGGTGTTTTGAAACAGACATCAAATCAGGCGAGCATCTTTCAAACAATCCTTTCCTTTCATTAGTCAGTTTTTCCCATACAAACCTTGAATTAAATGACCTGTGGTTGGAAGTCATTGCCTTCAGCAACATATTTTTAAATGAAAAAAATTTCAAACAAATCTGCTGCCTTCAGTGGCATACACAAATCATTATTTTAAACTTTCAGGAAAGTATAATTATTTTATTTCAAATGCATGCAGTGATTGACCCTGATTAAATTCAAACTTTTAGCAGTTAGTTTTAGTTGCTATAAGAATTGATTTGAATTCTTACAACTTGAATTTAATCATAACACTAGTAAAATTTCCTGGAAAGTTCTTTCCATTTCAGAAAAAAATGTCAAAAATATCCACAGAATGAAAAAAAAAAAAAAAAAATCATATAAAAAAAAAAAAAAAAAAAAAAAAAATCAGAAAAAAAAATTACAAAATATCACAAAAACAAATTTTTTATTTATTCACAAATTGAAAATTGGGGGAAAAAAGAAAAAAAAACTTTGCTATTTGAGAAACAAAAATGTAATTAATTTTTTTTTTTTTTTTAAGTTTTCCCAAAACAATCCTTTAAAAATAAGTCTGAAAGGGAATTGAATTGCTATTGATGGAATGTAAGGAGAAATACTCAGAAGTCTTTGGATGGTCAGTATCAGAAACATAAAGAAGCCTTGTCTATTATTTTTGTTTGAAGTCCTTTTCCAGAATTTCTGGAAAATAGAACCGATGTTTCTTTTCATGTGTGCTTTGTTCTAAACTCATATCATCATAATCAGCCAGCAAAATTATTGGGACTTTGAAATATTTTTATAGGGTTAATTTACTGCTGTTAAATATATAAATAATTCAAGAAAGCATCACTGTATGCTTTAGTTTACCCATAATCATAAAAAGAGCTCAAAATTTGAATATTAATTATAGATTTCATTCATTCTTGGATTTTCCTTCTGCCAACTTTGGTGAAAGTGTCTCATAGCAAATAATGTATTTGGGATTGATTTTTCTTTTTTAACTGAAACATCTACATTATAATAGATGCTTTGATACAACTAAATGAAGGAACTACATCATTTTAGCATATTTATAGTATTTTTTTTTTAATTTTTATTTAATTTTATTTTATTTAGCGTGTATTATCTCTTAGAATGGCATCAGTTTTTGTAGGAAAATATAGCGAGTGGGTCTGGCCTTTTTATTAGCTTATAAAAATAAAGCATGCATGTTATTTATTTATTTTCAACTTTTTTTTTTTTTTTTTTTTTTTATAACAATGTAGCATTACAGAAAACATATACATGCATTATACATGCATTAAAAAAGTATATAAACTGTGGTAGGTGGCTAAAAAATAAGATAGAGAGTGGTCTAAAAAACAAAGATTAAAAAACCCATGTACAGTCCTGGCAAAGAAAAAAAAAAAAGATAAACATCCCATACTATTAAAACAGAAAAATTTTGCTTGTACCAAGCAACTGGAAATAAAGTTTACTTTTAATTTATGCACATAAATTTGGTAGGGGGCAATGTACAAATTAAAACCAGTCCAAAATTTGTTTTTTCCGATGGTAACACCCAATTTTGACAGTATATTTTAACAAACAATAAAATATTAAAATTAACAAAAAACGTTTTAATGCATGTAATAAATTAAGGATAAAACAGAAGACAACAGCAATAAATTATATAAAACTTAAATTATTAAAAAAATTATTCTATGAAACAAGCAACAACAAAAGAAAATTTTCAACTTACCAAGGTTGTAACAGGATGAAATATAATTTTATATGATGATAAAGGTTTTTCATGCACACTTTTTAGGTGAACAAGGCAACCAACTTCTAAATTTAATGCTCTCTTAATTTCTTTAGGCACAACAATGGCATTTTTATAAATAAACAAGCTAGGAGGTATTACAAATTCATCTTCATCACATTTTATGACTATCACAGTAACACACAAAGAACCAAAAGTTCTTTGGCATTCATTACTATTATGTTTTTCAGCATTTTTTGATGAAAAATTATCCAGTGGAATATTTTTTCCATTCTCAATAACACTTTTCTTTGGCTTTTTTACAGGTAAATCATATTTTTCTAACACACCCACAAAACAAGGTGGAATTTCTTTATCTCCACAGCAGGCTACATAAGTACTTTCAGTGATAAAAACTGTTGTTGCTTGCACTACAGATGGTATACTAATTGTAGGATTTGTATAGGGAAGAACTCTTAACACAGAGTCAAAATTAAACTGATAAATTTCTTTTAAGCTTTCAGGTTCTTCTAGTGAATTTTTCTCATCTTTGGGAGAAGAAAACCAAGATGTTAACAAATTGTAAGGAATGGCTAATAATGTATTTTCAGCTTGACTTTCAGAACTGCTAAAGCTGCTTTTATAGGATTCATCACTGTCAGAGGGGTCTGTGTAAGGGTCAGGTTTTGAAAAATTTCTTAAGAATTGAAATTGGAGAAAGTCAGGTTTTTTCTTTTCAGAATCTTCATTCCTTTGAAGCATTGTATCAGGCTGATATCGATCTTTAGGCACAATTCTGACTTCTGTGTTTTCACATAAAAGGACTGGTTTATGGTTTGGTTCACAGGCCACTATTTAAATGTATAAAAATAAGAATATACAAATTATATATATACACAATACATACATTTTTCACTCATGCGGTTTCATTTTAATTACATCTACATTAAATAAGGACTGTACATTGTATACTCAAATTTGAAAAAATAATAAAAAGTTGTGACCCAATGCATACTTTATTCCGAGACTTTAAACAAAAGATGTAAAACTTAAAATCACACACATACAAAAAATAAATAAATAAATAAATAAAATACACATACAGTTGTCTCTTGTTAATTTGAAATTGGATAGATTTAATCTTTGCTTAATTCGAACTAAACAAGAAGTCCCAAAATTTTTAATAGCATGATAGTATTAAAAATTTTCATTTTTTTGAACTCATTTTCTCTTGACTTTGTTTAATTTGAACTAATCAGAATTCTGATTTTTCATTTTTCCTTACTTTCCCACGACCTCAGATTCTTGACTTCTTTCTATCATCTTTGCCAAAATTGTTCTGATCTGGTACACATATAATCTCATACATTTGATATCCTCTTTCTTAGTGCCCTGTCTGTTCATCAATGATACCTCCACCCTTTCTTACCTTGTGCTTGTTCCTAATTAGGGATGCACCGGATACTGATTTTGCCGAATATCGGATACCAGAATCGAATTTGCCTGCCGGATTCGGATATCCGGTACTAAATATGTTTTTAGTTATCATGAATGTTCATTTATTTCTTTGTACAATGTCATCTCATATAATAAATTGCAAACATGTTTCACACACCTTTATAACACTTTAAACATATTGCAATATATTTTACAGAAACTATATATCAGGACTATCAGGACTTGAAATTCAGGTTTTCCCAGGAGGAGAGAGTTTCACTCATAATATTTGTAAATGCAGGGGAGTTAAACTATAAGAGAGGGGGGGAAATATTTTTTAAACCCTATTATTTTTTACATGCCACTTAAATATTTACAATTTATATCGACAGGAAAAAATTCCATTGAAATAATTTAAATCAACAACTCTAGATAATTATCCAAAATGTTTATTTTAATTAAAACAAAGGAAAAGAATCAAGCCTTATGTATATCACATCTATTTTTCAATTTTCACTCAATGTTATGGGCAATTAATAACTCAGTTGCTAAATGAATTTTTTTATTTAGATTTTATTCGATTTTGCGTAGTTTAGAACCTTTTACAGGTTACACTTTTGACAAACAGAACAGAGCAACTTTTCTAACACATTAAATTATTGAAATACTTGGTTATGCTTTTTTTCTTTCTTTTTTTTTTTTTTTTTTTTTTTTTTTTTTGTAATTTTGTAAAATCTGATGTGCATTCATTTTTAATTTGCTTTCAAGAATAATGCATGTAGGTGATTGTATTGTCAACATCCTTCGGTGATTGTATATCACTTAGTGGAATTATCGCCAATACTGTAATTCCTGACATTTTAGCTAATTGAATTACGTTCTACTATTTATTGGAATTTTAAACCCATATGAAATTCTGAAAAGGAATAGTCAGTAGGTTTCTTCTATTACATGAGAAATGGTTTATTTAAAACAGTCATGTCCTAATTTCTGTGAACTATGCACATCAACTATTTATTGTTTCTAAATGTGTTTTCTTGAAGTTCATAAATTTTTGTTTTAAATCATTTGGAAAATGGTTGTTATCGGTCAAGAATGGACCTTGTGGTGTCCGCATTTTATTTTGTTTATGATTCGTCCAGGAATATTAATGTTTAATCTATGACATATACGTAATATATGACTCTTATTACATAAATCATGTTTTGATCATCATAAAAATGATGTTTTTTACTGATTTTTAATAACTCAATGGCAAACATTTAAACATCTTGCTCTGGGCAATCGATGTCTGCATTTTATTTATTTTACAAAATTCTTTAAATTTAGAAGAATTTTTACTTGAATAGAAAATCAAAATGTCAATGTTAATAATAAAGACGAGAGTAGAAAAGTTAAAAATGGGCAATTGCAAATTATCAGATATGGGAAAAAAAAACTAATCCAAACAGAAACATCGTATGAAAGATAAATAAAAAAAAAGAGGTATGATTATTGAGCCCATTAATGACAAAATGTGCGATGATTTTGAAAAATGAAAAAAATCTAATGTTGAACCACTAATTGTAAAAAACATGTTGTTTATTTATTTATTGTTATTTCAAATGTGCACACAGGATTTAATCTCATTTTGTTCAGTGCTAATTCCAGACTCATGTCATAGAGCTCAGACTCTAGTCACCATTACTGCCCTTTTAGTTATTTCTTGTTTCGGCACAGGAAAAAAATTCGCAAAACATATAAATTGGTCATAGAAAAAATATAGTTGATTTCGTGCATCATGGCAAAAATAAATTTTTAAAAATTGTCGACCCGTCTGAAAAAATTTGAACTTTGAAAGAATTTGGGCAGTGGGAAAATGTAGCGAAATTCATCAATCAATTACAGTAAAATATCGTAAAATTTGTTAATCTTTCACAAGGAAATATCATGAAATTCGTCAGCCAATAACAACATAAACAATATAACATAACAATATAACAACATAAAATAATTTTTAATAAAATAATAAATAAAAATAATTTTTAATTTCATCAGAATGTCACAAAAACAAAAAGTGAAATTTGCCAATCAGTCGCAGAATAAAATAGCTAAATTTGTCAATCAGTTGAGAGAAATAAATTGTGAAATTTGCCAGTTGGTCTCAAAAAAAAAAAAAAAAAACTGTAATACGAGCAAGTAGGAAAATTTTATGAGAAAAATTACAAAACTTTTCTGTCAAACGCAGAAAAACAATCATGAATTTTGTATAATTGTCGTAAGAGCAAACTGTGAAATTTGTCAATTGATAGAGGAAAATATCAAAAAAATATTCAGTTGGTCCTGAGACTTGATCGGCACTTCACAAAGAAAAAAATTTCGAAAAGTGACTTTTTTTTTTTTGGGGGGGGGGGGGGGTGAAACAGGAATGACACAAGATTCTTTAGTGCATGAATCCTGCCATCCTGTCCTGAAATTCAAACCCTGTATGTGTATAACAATAATATTGAATAAAAAATGCAATTCTAAAATTTAAATACTGTGCTTATTTGTCAATGACCCGCTGAAAATTGCTAATAATATGTACAATGAAATGCTGATAATTTTTAGAACAAATTTTACACATTTATTAATATGTCTATAATTGTAAAGCATTTTCACAAAGAAATACATAGCATTCTTTTATAATGTAAACATAAAAGTCTTACTAATATACCAATGGTTGAAGAGTTATCTCCAAACATAGGTTTAATTGATGATTTTTTTTCATGTTTTAATTATTCAATACTGTTTTACCTTAAGCTACATTTAAATTTATTTTAAGTTAAATCACTTTGAAATTTATAAGAAAAAAAAAATTACTTTTAATTTTAAATATTTATAATGAAGTCACGAAAATAACTAGTTGAATGACCAATCCCAAGACTCTCTTCTATTTCATAGATCTCAATGTTTCAAAAAATATTTACAAACATTAATACTACATCAATATTGTTAGTTCAATATCATACCAACTTTGATTTTCATCAAGAATTTTTGCTGTAGTCAATTAATTAGATTAAGAATGAGTTAATCTCGATCATGTTATTTATTAAAATTAAAATTTTTTTTGTTATTATGCTATATATCAGTTGTTTGCAAATAGCCAGTTTTAGCAAGATACGAAATTCTCATTGCTGCATGAACTGCCAATTCAAGAATGTTCGAAAAACAAATTAAGGGAGGAAATAGCTCCCCCCCCCCCATTTCCCCTTTTTATACTTAATCATTGAATCCTTTAAACTAATCAAGAATATGCTTTATCACATAAAAAAATCTATACCCAAAATTCATAGCAAATTGAATAATTCTTCATAAAAACCTCTTTATATAATTTAAGAGGAATTATCCCCCTTCTTCATACTTAACCATTAAACTTCCAAAACTACTCAGAAATTCGCCTTATTAAAAAGAATGTACATCCAAAATTTAAAACAAATTGGAAAATTCAGCATAAAAACTGATTTATCAAATTTAATTGGGTTTGAAGTAATCACCCTTATCCCTTTTATGCTTAACAAAGGAACCTCACAGCTAATTAGGGAAGCTTCTTATCACTATGAACCTGTATCCAAATATTAAAACAAATCTGTTAATTATGCAAGAAAAATCATTTACCTAAATTAAGAGGGGTAGTCCCACCGATGCCCCATTTATGCTTATGAAATGAACTCCCAAAACAAATCAGGGAAGTGCCTTATCAGAATGAACGTATATCCAAATTTTGAAGCAAATCGGTGAATTCTATGTGAAAAACCCATCAAACTAAATTAAAAGGGGAGGGGAATTACCTTCCAATTCCCCCCTCTTAGACTTATCCAATGAACTCGCAAAACTGATCATGGAGATGTCCTCATCAGAATGATCCTATGTCTAAAACTTGAATGAAATCTGATAATTTTGCATGAAAAATTCATTTATCTAAATTAAAGGCGGGATATTAGCCCCCTGTTCCTTCTCTTTATACATATCCAATGAACTCCCAAAACTAATCATGGCGGTGCCCTCATCAGAATGATCCTATGTCTAAAATTTGAATGAAATCTGATAAATCTGCATGAAAAACCCATTTATCAAAATAAAGGGTAGGGGATTAGCCCCCGTCCTTCTCTTTATACATATCTAATGAACTCCCAAAACTAATCATGGCGATGCCCTCATCAGAATGATCTTAGATCTAAAATTTGAATGAAATCTGATAAATCTGCACGAAAAACCTATTTATCGAAATTAAGGCTGGGATTAGCTCCCTTGACCCTCTTTATACTTATCCAATGAACTCCCAAAACTAATTATGGCAATTCGTTCATCAGAATGAACCTATGTCTAAAATTTGAATGAAATCTGATAAATCTGCATGAAAAACTCATTTATCGAAGTTAAGGATGGGCAATTAGCCCCCCGTTTCGCCTCTTTATACTTATCCAATGAGCACCTAATACTAATCACAAAGGCATCTCATCTGAATGATCATATGCCTAAATTTCGAGCAAAAACTGATAATTCTGGATGAAAAACCTATTGATATAAATTAAGGGGACAAGTATTAGCCCCCGTTCCCCCACTTATACTTATCGATTGAACTTTGAAAACTAATCAGGGAAGTGCCTTATCAGAATATATCTATACCCATAATTTCAAGTGAATTACACATTTTTATCATGAATTATGGTGTTATGCATGTACATACATATTTACATACATACAAAATGGGCAGGCACATAAGCTGTCATGCTTTGATAGTCTGCGAGTTAAAAATCATTATTACAGTACCATCCTGTGGTGAAATATTTTCAAATTGAAGGAAGACCTGACAGGCATTCCCAAAAACATATCCAAAGAAATTTGGTCCAATTCTATGCATAACTTCATACAATGTTTGATGTAAAATAATGAAAAAGGCACAAAAATTGTGATTACAGCACCACCTTACAGCGAAATGTTACCATACTGAAGATGGACCTGCCGGCTACAGCTAAAAACATGCACAAAATATTTGGTTCATTCTATGTATAACTTCCTACTCTTTTTGATGATATGATGGCAACACTGGGACAGACAGCTTTTGAATAAAACATTTTTTTGGGGATATTGGATCCCTAAAACATATAAATTCTTAAAAAAAAAAAAAAAAAAGATTGCATTACTTTCTTCTATCAAGGATAGAAGAAAGTAAAAAATGTTTAGTTGTTTAACTTAAAAACCAATTAACCCATTATTTAAACTAAGTGAAAGAAAGAAAATTAATAAAATCATAGTTTATTAAACAATTTCAAATTTTATAAAGACTAAAGATAGAAAACTAACATTTAGAAATGCATAAATAATGCATGTAAAGGTAGCAAACAGCCATTTCGAATCTACTATCATTTGCTCCTGTAATTGGTATGTAAGCTTAAGCTTGCACTTCTCTGTCATTTTGCTCAGCTTAGCTTTTTCTACATGCTGAGTCTTGTACTGATGAAGAATCTCGATAATAGATTCGAAACGGCTGTTTGCTACCTTTTCATGCATTATTTGAGCATTTCTAAATGTTGGTTTTTTACCTTTATACATTTTTACAAAAAGGCTTTATTTGCTATTTTGACTTCAAATTTTGTTTTACAATCTGAAAGTAAAGATACAATTTTCTAAAAGATATAAACATAAATTCTTGAATTTATTACAGAGTTTAAATATAAATAGTAAAGAAAGCTGGCAATTTTTTAAGCTTTTGAGAATTACTTTTTACTCATTGATAGGGAACTTATTATTTCATCTTTTGCATTATAAACAAAAGTTTTTCGGCATTGTTTGGGATCAAACAATCACTGTTATTCATCTATATTTGCTTTGCTGCATTCTGCCGGATATCCGATAGAGAAGTCGGATATCTTGTGATTGTGATCTGGATATCCGATGATATTTCGGATATTGAAAAATCAGCCGAATATGCCTGATATCCGGTGCATCCCAATTCCTAATCCCTTAATTTGTTTATGTAGTTATATCTTTTGATATTGAATTGTATTTTAATAACAGCCGAAATAAAGTAAAAAAATACCAAGGGTGCAGCAAATGTTTTTACTCCCAACATTTCCCCCAATCCATACTAAAATTTTCCCCAAATTTTACGAAATATACATACGATACATACATTCTGTATGTAAGCCTTTAATATATACAGAATGGATGTATTATAGGAATGTATACAAAACATGTATACAGTATGTAATCTGTATTACTGTAGGTATGGAATATTTTATTTTCAAAAATTTCACAATTTATGCATGAATATACAGCTCATATTCAAAATATTAGAATAATTACCTTTTTTTTAGAAATTGAAAATATCGTTTGGTAATTTAATGTCTTTTAATGAAAATATGCAAACGATATTTTTATTAAGAACTTATTGTTGATTAAACTTACTTGTTATCTTAAATTTAATATCATTTTTGAAAAGATTAATTGCAAAAAGATTTTTTTTGAAAAGTCAAAATATTAGAATATTTATTCAAGTGGTTCAAAATATTAGAATATTTCACATTAATTCTCCTTTAATTATTAGCAATTCTTAACTGGTGGCATCATTGATTAAATTCAGACTATTTTATTTAAAATCAGTATTCTTTTTTGCAGTTTGTTTCTTTTTCGTCTTAAAATGGGCCGTGTGAGTGATATTCCTGAATCTACTAAACTTCGTATGGTTGATTTGTATCGGCACTGTAAAAATCAATGTTTTATAGCGAATTATTTACATTGTTCGCAATCGAGCGTTAGTAAAATACTAACACAACATTCAAAAATTGGAAAATTTCAAAATAATCGCCGAAATGGTGGCCGAAAACCAAAAACATCTGCTAGAGATGACAGGAAACTGAAGCGTATAGTTAAGAAAAACCGTTTTAAAAGTGTGCGATTCTTGCACCGAAAATGGAAAGAAGAAGGAGTTGAAGTTTCTACATCGACAACATTAAGACGTCTCCATAAATTTAAATTTGAATCTCGTGTACCGAAAACAAAACCTCTCATGACTGCAAGACAAAAGCGTATAAGATTGAATTGGTGTAAATCAAGACGTTTATGGAGCAATGAAGATTGGAAAAATATATTATTTAGTGATGAAAGTATGTTTTGTGTTTCATATGGTAATCAAGGTATTCGAGTTTGGAGAATGAAGCAAGAAGCATTTGATAAAGAATGCCTTAAACGTTCCGTAAAATTTGCTGCTAGTGTCATGGTTTGGGGTTGTATGAGTGCAGAATGACCTGGAAAGTTATGCATCGTCTACGAAAAGGTTAACTCTCTGATATATCAAGAAATTTTAGAATATTACATGATTCCATCATCAGAAGATTTATTTGAAGATGATTTCATCTTTCAACAAGATTTAGCGTCCCCGCATACCTCGGTGTCAACTAAGAATTGGTTCCGCCAACGCAACATTAAGGTACTTCCTTGGCCACCAAATTCACCAGATCTTAATCCCATCGAAAACTTATGGTGTATAATGAAGAAAAAACTTCAAGAAAATCCTCCTTCAAGTAAAACTGAGTTAGTGGCACGTATAAAGTCTATTTGGGCTAATATTGATAGAAATGTTTGTAAACACCTTGTATATAGTATGCAAGATCGATTGTACGCTGTTATGAAAGCTAAAGGGGATGCTACAAAATATTAACTACCATTTACTTCATATTCATAAGGTAATATTGTTGCGTAAAATAAAATATTCTAATATTTTGAACCAATCTAAATTTTATTCTAATATTCTGGTGTGTTTAAGGAAGCTGTATACCTAATTTATTGTGCTGTATTTTATATTTTATAAATGTTAAAATCTTATCTAAACATTCCAGATTTAATTTATAAGAAATTTAATTGCATTTACTTAGTATAAAAAATAAATAAATGACAAATAATTTTTTCTTATTACTTTTTCTCAATTATTCTAATATTTTGAATATGAGCTGTATACGGTACATATTAGTCTGAGAACGATTTTGTGAAAGTCGCCATACATATCTTTTTACTTGTAGTGAAGAAAAATTATATCAGGGAATTGTGTAATTCATTGTAAAAATCAAAATCAATTGTATATAATTTTTTGCAAAATTTTCCTAGATGGCTAAAATTTCCCCCGATCCTAGATCGCCGGATCGGACATATTCCGCACCCCTGAAAAATACTATAATCTTGATTTCTTTGTAATAATCCCTTGAAACATGTTTTCCTTTTATACTTTCCATATTTCGAACTCTGTATAATTCGAACATTTCTTGTGTTTCCGACAAGTTTGAATTAACGAGAGCCAACTGTATATATACAATTGACTCCCTTAAATCTTCATCCCTAAAATTTGTGACTCTCTAAAATCCACACTTAATTTAAAGACGTAAACAACGAAACTTTCAGCTCAGATGTAGGGAAAGCTTTGACTTTTTAATTTTTATATCAATATTTACATTTTAATCTGTAATTTTCATTAATATTACTGAATTCATGGCTTTTCATGAAGAAAGAATAAATTTATTTCTGAAAAAAAATTCAAGATATTGCTGATACCACTAGTAGTCACAATTTTTTGCCAAGGTATTTATGCTTCAATCAAGTGTTTTTTTATTATTAAGTCTGGCTAAATCTGAAGTAAACCTTCCTTATTTAATGATTTTGATGTGAATTAGTAGTGCACTTTTAAGATACAATTTTCATCGAATAATGTAGGAAAAATGCATCTCATCTTTATAATGAATATTTAACTAAACATTATTAATTATTTAACTTGACTTTTGCTTTTAATATTTTAATCAATTAAAATGTATATCTATTTTTTTTTATTATTTTAGTTTATTACTTTAATTATTTTAATATTTTACTATGTTGTAAGCATTCATTATAATCTCAATTACATTAATATTTACTGTTTTAAAAATGTAAACATAGCAATGACCAGAAATCCACAATATTCTAAAATCTGCACAACCTCTGGTCCCAAGCTGTGTGGATTTGAGGGGAGTGTACTGTATATAATATATACATTCTGCATTTTAATTCACATTGTTCTTGACAGCAGTCGGAGAAGAATGGAAAGGCTGACAGATGATTATATTGCACTGTGATAATGTTTAGTGCAACTATTGAAGACTGTTGCACATAGGGCTTAAATCAGAAATTTAAACTTTAATTTCCCAAGCCACAGATCAAATTTTAAAAATTTGACCTCAGTTTTATTAAAATCTATGTTTATGGTAAGTTACATTTACATTTCAATTGATCAAACTACTTCCAAGAAATAGTGTTTATTTCATTATTAGATTGGAATGGATACAAGAGAAACTTTCTTTGCTTTTGGCTCACTATACTTCAATTAAAGATAAAAAAGATAAAAATTATTCTTTTAAATTTGGAAATCAATATTTATTTAAGTATGCAATCAAATTGAAATCTTTAACAAAAAAAAAGTTTTAAAAAGTTTTATAGTTAAAAAAGGCATAGTTTCTTCAAAGAAGGAGGGGAATAAAATTTTCAAATATTTCTAGATCACTCGGGATGTGACCAATGTACAGTAGACTCCCTCAAATCCGCACATCAGAGGTTGTGCGGATGTTAGAATTTTGCAGATTTCTGGTCATTGCTTTGGTTATATTTTTTAAAAATTTGAATGTAATTGATAATGAAATCAAAAGTATAATGAATGCTTACAATATGCTAAAATATTAAAATAAGTAATAAACTAAAATAATAAAAATTTAGATAATTTTTAAAATGATTAAAATACTTAAAGCAAATGTCAAGTTAATAATCAATAATGTATGATTAAATATTCATTATAAAGATGAAATTTGTTTTTTTCTAAATTATTCAATGTAACTCACCTCATAAAGGTAAATTACTAATTCACATCAGGATCATAAAATAACGAAGCTTTATTTCAGGTTTAGCCAGACTTAATAAATAAAAAAGCTTGATTAACATATAAATATATTTAATAAGATTGCGATTACCAATGATATCAGCTATATCTTGATTTTTTCAGAAATAAATTTATCATTTCTTCATGAAAAAACATGAATTCAATAACCTTAACAAAAAAATGTATGTAATTGGTATCAAACTAAAAAAGTCAAATTTTGCACCTACATCTGAACTGAATTTTTTAGTGTTTACATCCGTAAATTATGTGTGGATTTTAGAGAGTTGCAGATGTTAGGAATGCGGATTTGAGGGAGTCTACTGTATTAATCCTTGTTGATAGAATGACTCAGTTGGGAGATACTCAAGTAAAACAAATACAGCATACTCTCAATTAAGCAAGATTGGATTATCCAGGTTGTGTATTAACTGGGATGCTAAAAGTCTCAGTTTTGCCTGAAATTTCTGATGCTGCAGCACAGAAATTAATACAAAACAACATGGTTAATAAATCATGCAGGGAGATTTTATCAGATGAAAAAAATTAAATACCTACAGAAGATGACAGTATTATGGATTTGCAGTGAAAAATCATAGAAGATTTGAGAAAGTTAAATTGTTCTGAAAATGTGGATGAAGAAGCAGTGCAACAATAGATTAATGAAGATTTGAAATGGAATATTACAAAGTTTTAAATGATGATGATGATGATGATATTGTGTCCCTTGTCGATTGTGGTTCAGAGGAAACAAGGATTTTTAAAAGAGGCCCTGAAAGTGATAAAAAAGAGTCTTGCAACTCATCCAAAATTAAATCGCAATAATGTATTAGTAGATACTGAGGCATAACTTAATTTCTTGGAGGAAGATAAAAGTACACTTGCTGAAAAAAATGATGTTGAGAAATTTGAGACTTAAAATTATTGGAAGAGTAAATGAAAAGTGAAAACAGACCTTTATCATTTCATTCTTCACAAAAGCAATGTCATTAACTATACATTATTGATTATTTACATGATCTTTGCTTTTTAATATTTAAAAAAATTATCTAAATTATTATTATGTTATTACTTTACTTAATCATTTTAATATTTTACTATATTATAAACATTCATTATAATGTCAATTGTATTATAAATTATATTGAAATTACTGTTTCAAAAATGTAAATAAAGCAATGTCCAGAAATATAAAAAATTCTAAAATCCGCACAACCTTTGTTCCCAAACTGTGCGGATTGGAGAGAGTGTACTGTATATAATTTAAATGTATTTCTATTATTCAATATAGTTCATATATATATATATTTATTTAAAGAAAGTATTTTCATTCATTTCTGTGTTATTTATTTATAGTATGATTACTATATATGGTGATAAATACTATATAAACAACAAAATGACCTATAATCCACAAAATTCTATAAAGGTCCTGACATGTGCAGATTAGAGGGAATTTACTGGATTTTAAAACTTTAGTTAGAAATCAAATTTATAAAAGAAAACAGCATAATGTCATTATGTAAATTATACTTTTGACTGAATGCATAAAAAACATTACTTACCTACTTTACAAAAACAGTAATTTTGCACATAGACTGGAAATATTTGATTAGTCCAGACAACTCTAATTTGATTCATTAAATTCTTTTCAACAGTATTAGCATTGTGTTCCTAACAGAAGAAACAAACATAACTTATAAAATATTTTATTTCAAATATAAATAAAAGTTTTTAAAAAGATAAATTCTACTTTCAACTAAGGTTTAAAAAAAACTTCTGATTGTTTAAAAAAATTAATTTTTTTTATTGAAATCATAATTTTTAAAATTTAAATTAGATTTTTATAATTTTTCCCCCAACATTAAAACACAAGTAGGTACCAAGAGTTTCATTTTACCAGAGCAATTAACGGTCATATTCATAAAGAACTTCGACCGAGAGTTAAACCACAGGTCCAGTAACTCCGAGTTGGGATTTTTAACCGAGAGTTGAAAACTCGTATTCGCCATCGACTTCGGATGAAAAGTTCCGAACCCGGAGTTCCTGGACCCCGGTTGAAAGAAGTATGCCTATTGGTTTAAAAATTCCCGTCTTTTTCGGTTTCGCATCGCGACATTATTTTTGTTTTGTATGAAAAGCGTTTAAAAAATGAGGGGGAGGGGGGGGGGGTTCAAAAAGAAGGAAAAACAAAGATTCAATGCGATTTTTTATTTTTATTTTTTTTCTCCACAAAATATATGGAGAAAATTAAAGCTTGCAGCCACTAAATATGGAAATTTAATTTATTGAAAGTTTTAATATTTTTTAAACAATTGATTCAATTACTTTTTTTTCTTTTTTCAATTGATAAATGAGTTAGGTAAATGATATGAATCGTGTTAACGGCTAAAAAAAAAATTAGTTATTTAGTATTTTTTATTAGTTAGTATTTTTTTTTTCTTTTTCAAAATAATTTTTATATATTTGCTTAAAAATGGAATTTCATTTGGATAAAAATTAATGAAATTTGACTTAGATAAAAACTAAAATTTTATTCCAACAGTTACTATGTTGATTGCCATTATTAATAGCTTTAATTAGTAATTAAGTAATTTCTAATAAGGAAAATATTAAAATAGAAAAAAAAGTAAAAAATTAAAAAAGTAGCCTGTATATCATTATAGATGTTATCCAGATAAAATAATTTTATTGTTTGGATTTTCAGCGAAGACGGTTACTTTTAATTGAGCTAGATAGCTATTAATGTTCCAAATAGACTAGAAAAAAGTAGTGAAATAATATTAAGAGAACTGCAGAAAAAGATGAGCTGGAGATTCTGGCACTGCCCCGGCATTAGGGACCAGGCCGCAGAGGCACGACACATGGGCGCATAATAGTTATCACTTCCGATTGATTGATCAACCTTTTTCATTTAACTAGTAGCTAAATAAATTTCCACACTTCTTGTAACTTTAAACTGTATACAGTGCGATACTTTATAAGAAGTTATTTTAAGGAAAAGAAAAATTTTAAACCTTTTAAAAGTACTAGTATATGAATTTCCATTCAACTCAACACACAGAATCGAATAAGTCCTTTTAAAAATAATGATAAATGAATTCCGAACACTGACCTGTCAAATAAATGTGAAATATTACAGAAAGATGGCTTTTCATTGACCAGTTTTTAGAGCCCCTCCCCACTTCTCCACTCTTTATTTATGAGAATTGTCATTCTCAGATACAAGATCAAATTTGATTTCGTAAAAAAGAAAAAAAAGAAAGAGAGAGAATCAAATGAGTTAAGCTTATTTGATTCTCTTTGACTATTTTTTGATAAATTAGTGTTAAATAAATAATTAGGAAATATTATTACATGCACGCACGCACCTGTTTTTGGATCCAGTGTTCCATTTGAGAGAACATATTAACTTCTCAAAGTAAATTATAAAAAATCATATTTTATTTTATATATTTTTTCTAGCTTTATTATTTTATATTTTTTACTCATTTAAATATCATTTAGTTAGATGTAATAAGAATTTTATTTAGTATAGAAAGAAAAGAGATTTTATTATTATATATATATATATATATATATTATGATTGATTAATGAAAGATTTCTAGACTAGATTGGTAAAGTAATGATAGCAATCTATCAAAACAGATCGAATTCCTTATTAATAATTTCATATAATTTTGCATTACATAATAAATAAAATAGTTGTCTTTTGTTTGTGAATTCGTGGAGAAGAATAAGTCCCCATTAGCACCATCCTACCCATTCCCTCTTTATTATTCTTTTATTTATTTTTGTGTATGTGTCATGTGTTAATTAAAGTACTCAAGATGCTGTATAAGATATAGAAATAAAAATCAAATTTAAAATGCTACCAAAAATAGAAGAATGTATGTAATCTCATATATACACATATATGTTATCTGTTTTTAACTAGTTTATTTATATTTATACATATATTCACAACATTATATGTTGAATTGTTTGTTTTCATAAATACTCATAGTCGCCAACAATTTATTTGCCTTAAAATAGTCAGCATTACTGAAAGAGCTGATAAAATTATTTTTGGTATGAGGTTATTTTAAAAAGAAAAAGTTTTTTTTTATCATTGTATTTCAACTTTTTAGTAATTTATTGTTTTTAAGCTAATTAAGGAGTAAAAATTATAAGTGATCTCTAAAAGAAATCTCACAATTTCAGGAGGTAATTCAATTTTATTTAAAAATTGTGAGGCTCGTGTTTTAAGTAGCCAAAAGGATTTATTATTACTATTATTATTTTCGTATAAAATAGTATTTCTAATGCAATATTTTATACTATATATAATTTAAAAATTAAAATGTAGTTGAAAAATAGATGTATTTAAATTAAAAACTTGAAATTTCACAAAACCTCGGATACAAACAATAATAATAACAATGCTATAGTGTTAATGATAGCAGGTATTTCATGTAATTACGATTCATAATTTTAAAAAGAACAAAACTTCTAAAAATCTTCAAATAACTGATAAAATCCAAATGAATTGCATGTTTAAATTTTAAGTCAAAATATCTAATTTATAGATCATATATACATTTATCTAAGTTTGTACATAAACAACAAATCTTTCGCGCAATAAAACCAAACTTTAATTCGTTAAACTTACTATAAGTACGGATAAAAAATCTACAGATAATGTATGGATATTTAAAGATAATCTTCGTATTTCTCCAGATAAACAAAAATGCAAATCAGAACGGTATGTCGCATTTTAGTTAGACATTATGTAAGTACGACATTTATTTCGGTACTGTTAAAATACATTCGGGATTTTTTTCGTTCTTTCTTTCTTTTCTTTTTTTTTTTTTTTTTTTTTTTTTTACAATAAAATTGCAAAAAGTAAATGACTTTAAACAAACTTTAGACAGATGCGACAATTGTTACTTTAATAACAATTTATTAATCGTCTGTCTAAGTAATGTTGGCTATTTTTAAAGCAAATCCTTTTTCGCGACCACATATGTTTATGTAAACAAACAGTTCAACACACAATATATAGCGTATTTATACGTAAATATAAATAAATCAAATAAAAATATTGAAGGTAATACAGATATATGAGATTACATACCTTTACATAATGTTCCTCTGCTTTATTTGATAGTATATTTTCTACATTTTGACAGCACCTATAATAAATACGCAAATACCGCTATTGTAAAATGGCGTTTCTCTCGATAAAATTCTCTCTCTCCTTGCTGAAATCTTGAGAAATTGAACCTGAACCTCGCTGTAGAGCAAGGTCAGGTTTCTCGACCTGACCTTGGATTTCCCCCTCAAACCGGTTCAGTCAGGTTGATGAAGAATACCGAATCTACTTTCAACCCGGGTTTCGGGGGAAATTCTGGGTCCAGGTTGATAGTGAATACGAATGTTAATCTGTAATTACTAACATAATCTATGCTTTTATGCTTTAATTAATAAAAATTATTTAAATAATTACAGAATTATAAAACTGAAAGTTAATAGTTTCATTAGTTAGTAGAATATGATAAAGCTATATGCATTAATATTTTGTAATAGTTATGTAAGACTATACAGGGTGTCTCCTCTCAACGGTGGCCAATGGCTAATTTCTAAACCATTAGTCATAGACATATAGTTCCAATTGCAAAAATGCTTTTAAAAAGGTAAAGAATTATTTTTCAAGCGATTTACCTCAAAATAAAATTTTATTAAAAAATTACGAAAATTAACTTTTTATACGGCCCCCCGGTCCTATAAGTGATATTTAGTAAATTTTTCCCACTACTCTAACAAGTAAGAGAAAAAAGGTCCCATTCGCATAACATTAAAATTGACAGAGCTATAAAGCTTTAAATTTCATGACTTAAACCACTTTTCTGTAGCTAAATACGAATGAATTGGACTGAGTTTTAAGGGAACGTTTACTAAGTGCTTAAAGTATTATAAAGGGCGTCTATTTCCAATGCTGTCTAATAGCTAATTCCTAAACCATTTGCTACAGACATATAGTTCCAATTTCTAAAAGGTTTTAAATGAGATAAAGAAATATTTTTAAAGCAATTTAACTGAAAGTGCTACCACCGTATAAGTTTTACGGTAATGTTAATTTTTATTATTTAACTTCTAAAACGGTTAAAATAGTTGAAGACATGAGTTTTAAAATTCTCTTTATCGTGAAAATCAAATTTTGGGAAAATGCAATTCTGTTTTAAAAGGTGTGGTATTTTGATAAGCCTTTATTTTGCTTAAAACGTTCGTACTTATTTTTCCCTTGCTCAAAATTTCTATTCAAATTTTAACTCACTTCCAAATATCCAATCAAGGTTCAATTTGCAAACTTATTTATATCCAATGACAGTACAATATTAATACAATTTTAAGTGCGTACCATTTATTTATTTTATAGGATTGCATCAAATTCTGTTAGGTTAAGTAATCTAATAGAATAGTAAATATATGTCATTTTGTAACAATTTGTGACTGTTGCTTTTCATAAATTAAATTAACAAACTTTCTGTTATTTTTTTACTTATAATTTTAGTACAAATTTTGCTTTAATATGTAATCATCAACATAAATTTAAAAATAATATTGTAAATATTTTTTTACTCTCAATGTTTAATGTGAAATTTTATATCTTGCGTTTATTTTTATTTCCAGTAAATTTGTGACTGACCCCTAATTTGCAGCAAAAAAGATGCTTCAACTTTAAACAGCTATTACTCGTTCAGTTTTAATCGCAGAGGAATGGGACTTTTTTTGTATTATTTGTTACAGTAATGGGAAAAATTTACTAAATATCACTTATAGGACCGGGAGACCGTATAAAAAGTTAATTTTCGTCATTTTTTTAAAATATTTTATTTTGAGCTAAATCGCTTGAAAAACAATTCTTTACCTTTTTTAAAGCATTTTTGCTACTGGAACTATATGTCTATGACTAACGGTTTAGAAATTAGCCATTGGCCACCGTTGAGAGAGGACACCCTGTATAAAATACTAGTGATATTTACTTTTGTTAAAATGATCAATAACTGCATTTAATATTAAAATTGTTAAGCCTACTTACAATTAATAATTCTTAAGCAAAATCATCTCTAATTAGATATATAATATATATTTTTATGCTTTAATTACTAAAATAATAATTTATAATTTAGTATTCATTCTGGAAGGAAAAAAAAAAGCAGGATGTTAGTTTCAAAAGAGGGCACAATTTCATAAGGAAAATGTATTAGTAATGTGTTTAGCAACAATAAAAAAAGCATATATATTTTTAATATGATGAAAAAAAAATCATTAATTTTTAATATGATGAATAAAAAAATCATTAATTTTTAATAATTTTATTGATTATAAATTGAAAACTAAATTAAATAACATATTTCAATAATATTGCACTTTTTCTCAAGAAATAAGATTCTATCATTTTTGTAAGGTCTTGGACACATTATTTAAAAAAAACTGTGGTATAGAGAAGTTTTTTACAAAAAATCTCTGGCTACAACTACAGGTAAATTTCACTATTTTTTTAAAAAAGGCAGGGTGCATTTTGTCAATTTCAAAAGGGGCAATGTGTGACAGCCTTAAAAAATGGCTTAGAAGAAACAATAATTAATTACAGAATTAATAAAAACTGCATGTAAGTAATTTCATTAATTATTAACACAAGTAACAAAATTAACAAATTTTCATACTTTTCAGTATACATAATATGGATATGTATTTGTATGAGTCTATATATGTGTATACAATATATGTATATATACGTTAGACCAGGGTGAAAAACAAAAAAAGTTTGTGAATCAAATTGTAATAGTGTAGAAAAGTTGTTACTCATTAACATAAGCACAGTGACAAAAAATTTTTGAAATCAGACAATATCTTCCGTTTGCACATCAAGCTGAAAGTTTTTGAATTTGAACAAAATTGAGCAGATATATGAAAAATCGTAAAAGGTGTAATTCTGATCAAAATTACTTAATGCACATAGCATGACCTTAAGGTGTAGAATGGAGGGGAAAATATAGCACATCCCTCTTTATCTCCTTTCCAACATGCGCAAGATGATGACAATGGCCAGTTTTTGTAGGATTAACCCAAATTCAAAAAGCTGTAAATATTAACCAACTGACCCTTTTTTTTTCTTTTTTTTTTTTTTTTTGGTACATGTGGCAATCTTGAGGCTAAAAGTTGAAAAAAAAAACCCTGCCATCCTTCTCCCCAGAGAGGTAGGAGAGGTCGAAATTTTGCAGCTCCAGTTCCATCTTTCTACAGATGACTCACAACTAACTATGGGAAGGTGGCTCACTGCAAGTCCCAGTCACACATCCCCAACTAACCAATTAGAACATTTGCATGAAGAATTAACCAGATCTATGTGCAGATTCAGGTACTGTGAATTCTTATTTAGTGCCAAATTGTAGCATGGCAGCATGAAAAGAAAAAGTGGCTGTTAAGAAACCACCAAGTCACTCATGACCATAAACTTTTGAGGAAGACTATGTTACCAGATTTGTTAAGCACTATAAAAATAGTTCTATCCATTCCAATTCTAAGCAGAATGCATAAAGTATGCATTGAAAGCGAAAGGCTGATTTGCAAACCCTGGAATTAAAATCTATTAAAAATATGTTTAATCTAAAGGAAAATAAAGTTTACTATGTGGTGGAAAAATAGACAAATATATTAAATCACACATCATTTATTAAGTTTAGTGAAAAACAAACAATAAATAAAAATATAAAAAGTTACCATTATATTGCTCAACATCAACTTATATCTAATATAAAAAGCTTATTTGAAACTTTATATATAACTGAAACTTCATGGCAAATGAACAAAACATTAAATTTTGATATGATAAGTGGAAAATATGTAAATTACGATAATCATAAACCAGTGAAGCAATGGCTCAAATTGAAAAAGAGCAAAAACTTCTTAAACATTTTTAGGTTGTTTGTGCACATCGTCGAAAAATGTTTCTTTCATTCAATGAAGAAACCTTAAGAATCACAAAGATATCATAGAAGATTTGCACACCTTCTTCATCAAGAGTCAAGAGTCTCACCACCAGTCAGCATAACAAGTGAAACAGTTTATGAAGATTCAAGAATGGCTATTTTGGTTACTCTGGAAACATCATGACACCATGACGAAGTCTCAGTGTAGTAATGAAGTCAAGTTCAAAATACCAAATGTAGAAATGAAACTTTGTCCCAAGCACAAGTATTAGCTCGTCATTAAACTTGTTTTATATTAAACATGTTTTCTTGAAAACAAAAAGTCCTTAACAGCAAGTCAACTTAGTTTCTCAGAACAACTTATGGAGCACATAATGAAAGTCACTCAGAAGCATCTTAAATAACAATTAAATTAGTTGAAAAACATGACAAAGTAGTGAAAACAAATAGAACTATCCGAACATTTCCAGTACATGACAAAAACTCAACTGATGAAAAGCACCAGCAAGTGAAGCAATTTATTCAGAAAAAAATGCTAAAATAAGGCATTCATACATGTCAGTTGAACTTCCAACTAGCTTCTAGAAAGAAGCATGGGGAGACAGAACCATGACAACGACCGCTAACGCTCCAAATACATAATGCCATCTTGTGTTCAGCTATGTCAAAACAGCGAGAAACTCTCAGCTGTTTTGCAATAATGGAAAATGAATTCATGAGATAACAATGGGACTTTAAAAACATAATGAATGGTAATTTAAGAAGATAAAAACACAAAGAAATACTTTAAAAGAGAAGGTAAGTATATCTTAATAGAATAAAGTAAATAAAATATATTAGATAAAAATAAAAGAAAGAAACTGGATAAAGTAAAAGGGTAAGTATGCTTTAACTAAATAAAGCAACTGGATAATATTTTAATGAGTGCACAGTGATGAAAATAAGGGTTTGTAATGCCAACAAGCTTGACATTGCACTCTACGGCTTGCATATGATATGGTATCTAAGCCAGATTCAAAGGAAGAATTGGCTTCTCCTCCTTGGAGATCAAGTTTTGCAATATCAGCTGAAAAAATGTTTAGCAAATGACTTACACAGGAAATTTTGGTTTCAGAAAAATTATTAATATCATAACAATCATCAGCCAAAAAATTTCTGAAGGATTTGATTTTTGTGTTGGTGTCTTTCGATTTCAGTACCTACCAAAGTCTCAGCTCATGAACGAACTGCATGTCCTCAATTACCATTGAAAGAAGGTTTTTTTTTATCGGCAAAGAAAACATTTGTTTGAATGATCTTCACAACCTCTTAGACTTTTACAAATGGTTGGCAGGTTGCAAGTGTTTGCCTATAGTTACTTTTAAGAGAACTGAATGTGAGATTTCACACATTGATTCAGAAATCTTGAGTGAGAATTAGAGGTACCTGCACGATATTGCTGATTCCATTGCTACAGGATCTTGTTGCTTAGACCTAGTGAATCAGGATCCAGAAACAATATCTTATTCTTGGTGGTTAACGATATTAAACAGATTTCCAAGATTGTATTGTAAATTTCATTGGAAACCACATCCAAAAATCTCATCAGCATTGTCACATACATTATGACAGTATAAAATGCCATCTTGTGTTCAACTACGGCAAAACAGCGAGAAACTCTCAGCTGTTTTGCATCAACGGAAAATGAATTCATGAGATAACAATGGGACTTTAAAAACATAATGAATGGCAATTTAAGAAGATAAAAACACAAAGAAATACTTTAAAAGAGAAGGTAAATATCTAAGTGTTTGAAGCACTTACATGTGTTTCAAAATTAAGATAAGATCTTCAATAGTTAAGAGATCTTAACATATTTTTGAATGCATCAAGAAATCTAGAAACTTACCTGCAAAGTACAAGTTGTAGTGTAGAAAGTTATTCAAACAAATGCCATATTTGGCCATCCAGAAGTGAATGATACGCAACACATTCAAGAGCTGGGACTTCTGCAAGTACTAAAATTTAAAGAAATTCCCACAAAGGGCATATTCAACAAAATTTTTCTAGTTCTGGTCTTAAATTTAGACACGAATGATCATTATTCTTTTTAAATTGGCCTGAAACCAAGATTACTGTCTATCTCATTTGGTAAACATTTCTTCAGCTGACATTGCATATTTGATTTCTAAAGTGGAAAAATCATATCTTCCTTTGAATCTGGCAGAGATGCTATTTGCAAGTCATAGAAAGCATGGTCAAGCTGGTAACATAAGCTTCCTAAGACATTATGGGCATGAGTGATGTGATGGTTTCATAAAAACCACCCTCAATCTTGTTCTACCATGCTATAATTTGACACTAAATAAGAATTCCCAGTACCCAAAACTGCAGATAGATCTGGATAATTCTCCACGCCCACATTTGAGAAACATTAATAGGACAGCAACTATGAATTGACATCATATCCAAAGCTGCCATTAAATTTTATGGAATTATTGAAATTGTACTTCTGCTATCTAATAAAAATGGTATTTGAACCCCATTATAACAAGCTTTCGGGTACTTTCGGTTTTCAGAGTTCTCATATTTGAATTGCCTGGGCACAATAAACCGTCATAAAGCATTCTGGTGTATTCCTTGATCAGGGGAATACCCATGGATGCTTTAAGGTTGGATATCATTGTTGTGGATTGCTAAATTGACAGAAATCATTGTTCTTGTGTTTTCTTGGACACCATATCTATGTAATAGAGTATGATACCTTTGCTGGCAATTTCTACAGCTTGTCTTGGATGTGCATTTATTTGAAAAATGGCCACCTCACAAGCAATTCACCATATTTTATTTAATTGGATGGTTCTCCCCTTTTGTGCTCAAAGATACTAAAATAAAACATTCCTTAAAAAGAAGGAAAGAAAAATATTTCAGATTTTGATGCATTTCTTGCATGCATCCTTTAAAAATAATTTTAAAAAAAAGCAAACACAGCTATTACTTTATTTGTATGTAACATTAGTTACATTTTGAAGATCACAGATAAATCACTGGAAAGCAAACACACTTGTTGATGTCAAAAAGATTTATGCATATTCTTCCCCAGATCACCGTAGAAAAAAAAAAAACTGTTTTCACAGTACAGTGCACATTTTTTTTGATGAAACTAGAAGAACACAAAACCAGCAAGGTTTGAAGAATGAAAGGAAAGCAGCATCTATCATACAATACATTTTTCAATGAACTAGAAGAATACAAAACTGGCAAGGCTTGAAGAGTGAAAGAAAACAGCATCAAGGATACAATACACTTTTTGGATGAAAATTCTTGACAGAGACGTTACCCCACTTTTAAGGCTTCTTTCGATGATGAGTCAGGAGGACTGCTCTCTGCTTTCTATTTGGATCTGGCATTTTTAATAAAGTCCCTATATTGAAAGATTAGATGATTTCCTGCATTGACAGGTATTTATCCTGCTGACTAGTATAACTGTTGCATTATGATTCAACGACAGAATACAGGACATTTGGCATTAATTAAGTTTTATTTAACTAGTCTAAAATATAGTGAACGTCTTTCATGGATGCGTACAGTAGGGATGGGCATTATTTATCGTATTAGGATAAATAACAGTGTTACTACGCTAGAACCTAATATTGCATTAATATGTTACTGAAAAGTCCCTGTTAAATAAATAACACATGGTCCTTAATGACAGCATCTTCCTTCACTTGTTTTAATCAAGATTTCATTTTTTGTACCTCTAAAAAAGAATAATATTCATTAAAAACGTCCTTAATCGTTTCTTTTGAGAAGTTTGCCGAACAATGTTGAATGTCCAGGCTGGGTGCCCGGACAGCCCCCCCCCCTTCCTGCTTGTGCAGACCCATTCACAATTATTTAAAAAATTTGTGTCCCTCCCCCCTTATTAAAACATCCTTAAAAACCTTATTAAAAAAAATCTCACAATTATACACTCTAAAATAAAAAAACCTGTCTAAAACAGAATTTAAAACTGTTTTATAGGTTTCCGTTTTAGAAGGTTTTACTATATAAAATGAGATATTGTTTGTATTTAGCAAGTACAGCCCCGACAGCCCCCCCCCCCCCTGCTTGCACAGTCCCATTCACAATTATTTAAAAAATTTGTATCCCCCCCCTTATTAAAACACCCTTAAAAACCCTTATTTTAAAAAAATCTCACAATTATACACTCTAAGATAAAAACCTGTCTAAAACGGAATTTAAAACTGTTTTATAGGCTTCTGTTTTAGAAGGTTTTACTATATAAAATAAGATATTGTTTGTATCCAGCAAGTACAGCCCACCCCCCCTCTGCTTGCGCAGACCCATTCACAATTATTTAAAAAATTTGCGTCCCCCCCCTTATTAAAACACCCTTAAAAACCCTTATTAAAAAAAAATCACACAATTATACACTCTAAGATAAAAAACTATCTAAAACGGAATTTAAAACTGTTTTATAGGCTTCCATTTTAGAAGGTTTTACTGTATAAAATAAGATATTGTTTGTATCCAGCAAGTACAGTCCGGACAGCCCCCCCCCCTGCTTGCGCAGACCCATTCACAATTATTTAAAAAATTTGCGTCCCCCCCCCTTATTAAAACACCCTTAAAAACCCTTATTAAAAAAAATCTCACAATTATACACTCTAAGATAAAAACCTGTCTAAAACGGAATTTAAAACTGTTTTATAGGCTTCCGTTTTAGAAGGTTTTACTACATAAAATAAGATATTGTTTGTATCCAGCAAGTTCAGGTTAAAAATTCTGGGCACCCACCTGTTCAAAAGGCTGGTTACGCCTATGCAACCACAGAAGAAATAATTCCTTAATATTCGCTGATTCAATAACTGTTAGATTTTTCACCAGTTTTTCAATTCAGTTCAGTTATGTAGTTCTTTTCTGTTAGATTTTCCACCCGTTTTTCAATTAATGTTGTTTTTTTCATTACAAAAGAACATTTTATCGCTTCGTAACTGTTGTTTATTTTCAAACGTTTTGTTACAAATTATTTGACAACCTTGAAAAGTGCTGAGTAATACACATTATCTGAGGATAATTTTGTTATCGTTAACGACTTTTGATTTAAAGTTTCGTTTCCTGTTTGCGGTTGTTGTGTGTTTGTTATTCGCGGTTGTTGAAGAAAGAGGATAAATAAAAAATGATTTCGTCTCTTTTTTATTAAATATCAGAAAGACTGAATTTGAGATTTGTGGATTTGATTCCTAAAGGGCTCTTCTGGGGGGAGGGGTCACCCCTTAAACATGCACCTTCAAAATTTTGCTTATTTAGTTCTCACCATTTTTAACATGACACCCCCCCCCCTTTCGGTGACTCACCTAATTTTGCTCATTTCTTCACTTCATTTCAATTTTTAAAAGGCTATAACTTTGCTTCTATGGGAGCTAAAGCAGAGAAAAAAATTCTAGCATAGCTAACTTTTATTTGCCATTCTTTTTGCTATTTCAATTTTCCGGTTTTTCCCTGTAGGACCATTTTTTGGGAGGGGGGGGGGGGGGTCGTTTCTCATTTTTTTATGTAATAAGTCTATCGAAAGCTTATGCTTCATACATTACAAATCTAGCATAAAAAAATTTCTCCCGTTATTCTGGGTCACGTTAAGGACCCATAATGGGTTCAAATTTAAATTTCTCAAACTTCTTCGAGGTTTTTTGCCAAATAGGTATCAGAAAAAAATTGTGCCAACGTGACGTGTGTATGACATCTGCACCACATAAATATTATTCAGTCTTTTTTTATTGCAATTTTTTTATGTAAAACAATATGCATTATTTTTCACACACAATTGCACATTAAATGAAAATTGTAATTTTTGTAATAGTACTTTATAATAATGAATTAAAAAAACACATTATTTAAAAGTATTTCCTGCACAATAAAATGCTTCCTGACGATTACAAAAAAATTTGTCCTGACAATTCAAAAAATAAAAACGTAATTGTCCAAGTTTTCACTTCTGTCAGCACTCCAAAAATGTAACTTTTTTTTTTTTGGGGGGGGGGGGGGGGTGAAAATTTTGTGGAAATAAGCCTTATTTTTTATTTATGTATGGATCCATATAAAAAAGTATGAGCTAGTGAACTTTGGAACCATTTTAGTACAACTCATATTCCAAATATTAAAATAATTGAGAAAAATTATTAAAAAATTATTTTCAGTTTAATCATTTTTATACTAAGTAAATGCAATTAAATTTCTTATAAATTGAATATGGAATGTTTAGATAAGATTTTAATATTTACAAAATATAAAATACAGTACAATATATTAGGTTTACAGCTTTCTGAAAGACATAAAAATAGTAGGATAAAATTTAGATGAGTTCAAAGTATTAGAATATTTTATTTTGCGCAACAATATTACCTTATTAATATGAAGTAAATGGTAGTTAATTTTTTGTAGCACCCTCTTTTGCTTTCATAATAGCGTACAATCGATCTTGCATACTATACATATCTGAAACTAAGAAACTAGTAAAAAAAAACTGAGTCTGGAAAAAATTCCATTCTCTACCATCTGTCCTATCTCATAAGTTTCTTTGTCTTATTAGTTAATATTTGTTTTATGTTTTGCAGCCGCTCTAGTAGTGGCAGCACGCGTTGACTTGCTGTACGAAAATTCAGTAATGCATTTCATCTTAGATTTTAAAACATCAACAGTGCTGATTGAGAAAACGCGGTATAGGAAAAATAGATTTTTGAAAAATTCGTTTTCCTCTGTATGTTAAAGAAAGTTTTCTTAATATGTTTTCTTGTACTTTCTAATTTTCTCGTTTTTCATATTTCCTATACGATACATTATTTTATATTCAAAAATATATGTGCCTATAGATATTTTCTAAAATGTTGTTGCCCCACCAGGGGCTGAGAGATTCTGCCCTCAAAACTGGTAGACGGCAGGCGATGGATTAGAACAAAACCCAATCGTGGTCGTCAGCCCAATCATTCGGAGTTTTCCGTGGTTTTCTTCGAACTTTGGATTTCCTTGCGTAAATACGGGTTGGGTTCCCTAAGACCCCCCTCCCCCCACGGAGGGCACCCCCTTAGGGCCCATATCCCATGTGTTGTCCGTTTGGGAGCATATTTAGCAATTGTTTATAAATTGTTTATTGTATCCTGTTACAAAAATAACAGGATGTTGGAACCTGTTACCAGAGCTACTGTGGAATGATGTAACCTGTTAACCAAAAATAACCATATTTCCCATCTCTAGCATATACAGTATGGTCTTCGAACAGCAAGTGCATAGAAGTATCTCTGAAATTTCTCATCTCCCTAGGGATACCAATTAAAATGGGCCATGTGTTATAATTAAATTAATGATAAAATAGAGTATCTAGCTACCTTGTCAAACTCGTGACTATTAGTCTTGGGACCCACATCCAAATTGAGGGGTGATTTATTAAAAAACTAATTAATAGATCTGATTTTATAATTTCTTACATATATATATGTTGCGGCCAAAACCCAAAATTGGCCAGTAACGTTAAAAAATGACCGACCAATTCGCGAACTGGCCAGATGCAATTGGCCAATTCACGAACTGGCCAGATGCGATTGGCCAATCCACGAAATAGATATAGGCACTCAACTTAATCCTTTCTAACTTAGTTGAAAGTGTCTATGAATTTAAATAATCTAGCCGTCAGCTTGTCTGTGCTCTAACTCGAGTAAAGGTTCCGGTTAACTTGTAATTGTCATCTTATTTGGTTTATCAATTAATTTCGATATTGAAAGGGAATTGTGCACTATTTTTGGTTAATTTAGTTGGGTACACAAAAATATTTTGTTTCAATATAATCAATGGGAATCTTTTGTACTGTGCATTTTAAGGTTATATTATCTTAATTACAAAAAAATTGGTGCCTATGCATCATAGTTCAGGTGTTGGCCAAGGCTTCCCGACCAGTTCGCGAATTGGCCAGCCAACACCTGAAATACGCTATTCATTTAATGTATTTCAGGTTTTGGCCAAGAAGCTTGGCCAGTTCTGGTATGGGCCGGCCAGTTCTAGAATTGGCCAGGCTCCGGGTATTGGCCGCAACATATATAAGAGTGGTGCCCAAATAACCAAAAGGTACCCAAATTTTTATTGACAGGTGAGCATTTTGCATCTGTTCTAAAAAAAAATTTTATTAATTGTCTAAATCTTAACTTATAGGATGTATGTATATGCTAACAAAAAAAATGAGTAGCAACCTTTCATGCACATATACAGAATATCGTAACAATCTCAAAATATACAATAGCAGCACTATTACCTCTATGTAGTGATGTCTTTCTATTCTATGATGTTCTTAACATCTTTATACCAATCAATTCATTATTTTATATATACATTTTTTTACAACTGTTGAGCAGATGCTATTCATCCATTCTACTAAAATCTAATATCTGACAAATTTATTATTGCAAAAGCAGAATGAGAAAATAAGAAACGGGTTATCTGCTTTCTTACTTTATAGAAGTTTACTAAACTTGCCATGCTTATTTTATATAAAAGAACGAATAATTTGATCTCTGAAAATTATGGCAACACAAATTATATAACATTTAAATATGATTTTTAAATGAAATGCTGTTAATAGCTTTACAAACTTGCTGTAATTATTATTTTACAATTCTGAGGAATTAAGCATAGATACAACTATTTTAAGTTTTCTTTTTCATTTATTCATAAGACCAAATACATGTAGAAACTTTCTAAATTATATAAATCTTGGATTTTAATGCTTTTATGTAATTTTAAACATTTAAAAATATTTTGATTTTAATCAAAATTTAAAAAAATCAGTTCAATTAAATTATGATTTAATTGCTGATTTAAATCAGGTGATTAAAATTGTTGACACCCTGTTTGAAATTCAAGTATTATAAATTTTTCTTAAACTAAATGAAGTATTATTTTAAGAATAAAAAATTAAGACAAAACTTTCACATAAATTTGTTTTATAAACCTTGTTTAATTGATTAAACATAGACAGAAAAAATTTCACAGTAAAATAAACATCTAACAATTAACAAAAATAATTAATAATAAAAATGCATTAAAAAAAATGTTAAAATAAATCATATATATATATATATAAAATTACAAAATTTCTTACCAATATTTCCCAATCATCTGATGTCAAAGGCTCAACTACTATTTTTACAGCTTTGGGTATATTTGATAACACAGGTTCTAGTATCACCTAAAAGAGTTAAACAAAAATATCACAATAAATTAATATGTATCTACTAAAATATATTTAAGTGAAAATAACAAAGAAACAACAAAAATGACAATAAATGTCATGAGACATATGAGAATGATTTATTTTGCAATGTTTATTTTGCTTTCTCCTATTCTTATTCTAATTAATTCAATGAACTAAAAGGGTTTCATTACATTAATCTAGAAAAATTAGCCCTATTATTTTTCATTTTGTAAAAAAGAAATTATACCATTTAAATGAAATGATTCTGTTTAAACAAGAATCTATGAGCTTATTCAATTTCTTCCATGTAAATGGCATATTTTACAAAAATCTCTTTAAATGTTTTTACTTTCAAATATTATCATTTTTTCTAAGCTAAACAAAATATCATTTTAAGAATAAAAACGCCTTAAAAAATTAAGACAAAATTTTTTTCAGATAGAAACTGATTAATAATATGAGAGGCAGAAAAAATTTAACAGCAAAATAGCAAACATTTAGCAGTTAACAAAAATCGTTAAAGAAAAAAAGATTGTTAAAACAAATCATATAAAATAATATTTTACACAGTTGCAGATTTTTTTATTAACTTAATATTTTTATTATGAATTCTTAATAGTGGAATATCAAGGAACTTGGCAATTATGTAATAAAATAAAAAATGAATTTTACTTGTATAATTATCAAATTTAAATTTTTCATATGTTATTGAAATTGTCGCATGTACCACCTTAGGCATGGATGTTATAGATTTACCATCCTTGATATAGGTTGTAGAATATACATTGCTGGAAAATAAAATTGCAACACCACCAAGGAATGATCGGACGAACACCAAAATCACATAAAAGGAAGAAGAGGTTGGAATATGCAAATGATTAGTACTTCAACACATTTAGATGATGCAGGTTGGAGAAAGAACATCTAAAGCACTACATTAAAGAAGAAAAAAAAAAAGTTGCATAATGGATTTCTCATTTGGAAAGTTCTTTGTAAGGTCAGCATTTACTCAGAATAGAATGTTATGCCTTGAACAACAATAATAAATGTTTATCAGCAAGTGGTGAAATTTGATAGAGGCAGGATCATTGCCTATTGAGAGTGTGGATTATTATTCTGTGATATCACCCATCAAACTGGTCAAAATCAAACTACTGTCATATGAATATGAACCAATAGGTTGCCGAGGGTCATACTGAACGGTACGCAGGATCTCAACGCCCTTCTATTACTAACACCAGAGAGGACAGACATATTGTGAGGTCGGTCCTGAAAAACCATGCAGCCACATTATTGACCTTTACTCAGAAAATGGGCATGTTTGCAATGCGCCCAGTATCTGCTCATACAGTGTGATGACGTTTACAGCAGTATGGAATGTCAGAACAATGACCACATTTGCAGCTTCCCTTGACAATGCAACATAGAGAGAGAGACAGCGACTCTGGCATGTTAAACGTTATAGCTGGACACAGCAGTGACACAACATAGTCTTTTCAGACGAGTCTAGGTTCTGCATGCACTAATATGATGGCCATGTATGTGTCTGGAGACTCCAAGGAGTTTGCTTGTCATCTGATTGCATCCAACATTGGCATAGGGGCCTTGCAACTGGTGTGATAGATTAGATAGCCATTGGATACACAATATACTGTCTAATTCAGAACGATGGTAATTTGAATGCAAATTGGTACATTTCCCACAACTTATGTCCAATGATTGTGCCCCGTCGTCCAGGACTGCCAAACACCATCTTCCTGCAAGATAATGCAAAAGACCACATGCTGCACGTTGTATTCTGACCTTCCTCGATACATAAGATATTTGATTGCTGCCTTGGCCTGCACAATCTCCAGATCTGTCACCCATTGAAAATATCTGGCCATAGATTGCTGAGGGACTGGCCCACCATGCCTCTCCAGCTATTATGATTGAAGAAATGTGGCATAGACTTGAAGCAGCATGGAATGAGTTGCCTGTTCCTGTCATCCAAGATCAGTTCAACTCCATGCATAAGTGGGAAAGGGCCATTCTAGCTCTCAGGTGGAGACAGCTGTTTTACTAATTTCGCACACCTGTAAAACTTAAAATTGTTACAAATTTAATAATTTTGTTTTCATGATACTGTTTACACACAATAAATACCTTTTTTATATTTTCTTCCTTTCACAGTGTTACAATTTTAATGACCAGCAATGTAATTTTAAAAATTCTCTTTCTAAACATAATGAAATCATTAAAAGTGAAATTAAAACCTTTCATACTTCCTATTTTGTAATACACAGTATTTCATACATTCTGTATGTTCCATACAGATTTCAACTGAATTTAAATTCTAAAATCAAGATTATAATAGTTTTTAGAACAGAATTTAAATTACGAAAGTGCAATCATACTTCAGTTTAAGGAGAAACCAGGAAAATCAAATTATGTAAAAATCAAGTGATGTTGATAAGTTCAAATCAATAAACAAAATTATACTACAAGAAGTTCATAAAGAAATTACAATGATATTAAGTTATAAAAGAAAAAAAAATATCTTTGATAACTTACTGTTTCTTTTTCCTTCAGTCCTAACTTTTTAGCAAACTCTTGGTTGAGGAAGATTTTAGATTGTAAATCATCTGAATTAGAAAAATCTCCACAAGAAATAAAAGCTTCATTATTTTTATTCTCACCAAACAGAATTTTAAATATGAGCATTTCCTAAATAAAATATTTAAAAAATTAAAACAAGCTTGGTATAATTCAGGCTTCAGAAAGTGTGATTAGTTATTAAATGATATAAACAGCTATGCAAGCAAAACTAATATGAACTTTTAAGCATATTTGCTTATTTTTATATGTATTTATACATATAAGTACAGTATAGAATCTGTTAGTCAGAATGCTTGGAGCTTGGGATATTCTGGATAAAGAGTTTATTCAGAACACTTTACTATGAAATGTAATAAAAAACATATTTTACAAATAGCAATAACACTAATAATATGGGCTAATACATACTTACATCGTTGTTAATTCAATAACTTACTCACACAAAATAAAAAAAGTCTAAATTATAATTCAAATTATAAAAAAAAAAATACACCAACATGTAAAAAATAATTTTGAGACTTGGGAGCATAATCTTTTGATTTGGATTTTTGGAACATTTCTATTAAAGTTGGTTGCTTATAGCCTGTCTCTTACATTGATTGTTCCTGTATTCTGTATGCTGACATGATTTTTGTTCATGGAAGTAGCATCTCAGCTGAATCCAATAAAAAACTTGTTCATTGAAAAATATCGGTCGTTTTTATTGCTTTGTATTATAATGTTTTACAGCATATATTCAATTTATTTATTAAATTTATAAAGTAGTGAATTAAGACAATATCATTATATTTTTATACCAATCTGTCTCCATGTTTAGTTGATTTTGTTATTTTAAGTTTAATTTCTTTCTCTGGGTGATTTTGATTAAAATTTAATTGGTTGTGCTTTTTTTATTATTATAATTTAAATAATTTATTGAATGGTTTTGTTACTGTTTTACTACATTTAAAGTTTATTTATAGTAGTGTTTGAGATTATTTTAGGGATTTTTAATTATATAGGAGAGATTGAGGAGAGATGGGACATCTGCAATAATCATCATGCTTAAAATAAGCTTTACTTTTAATATATGACTCTTTTGCCAGATAATTTTAGTTGCAATCAACTATGAATTTTTAACTTAAAAAAACTATTTTACAACATCAAAAGTAAACAACCACTTAGACTAAGGGTGTATTTGGAAAAATATTTTTCCATCTCAACAATTTTCTGATACATTTTCAGACTCATTTTAAAAGTAAAAACATGAAATTTGCTGAAGTGATTTCTGAAGAGATATATAAGGTGATGTATGATTTCATTTTTCATTCAATTCATAAGAATTTGATTTATGAACAATTATTTTCTCAATATGACCACTTTTTTCGTTCCCAGATCTCCTGCTCTAGAAAATTCGGTTCAAAATACCAATTTTAATAGCATTTTTTGCAATACTTTCTGCATTTATCAAAAAATTGACAAGCACAGACCACTGTGTGGTTTCTAAATAAGATATTTTGCCAGTTAGATGCGTTTGAGAGCAAATATAAATTTAAAAATAAATCAGAAAATAAGCAGTTTGAATTGGAATACACCCTTAATGTAAATTTTCAATCTCATTCTTTGTTACTAACTTGTTTTTAATATTTTGAAAACTCAAAAATATGCCTTTTATAAATGAACAGTTAAATTAAATCTAAAAGTCAAATGCTTCTTGTAAAACCCCTTTTTTATGTTACTCTAAGGGAGGGAATGGACATGTTCTATCTTTCTCAAATAACATTTCTATCCAAATAATTATGTTTAATTAAGTAGTATTTTATAAGATTATTTTGCATTGGAACCGAATAGTGTAACAAATAAAACCTATTATTTTGCAAGTTAAAAAAAAAATCGAAAAACTAACGCACTGCAGATTTTTTCCCCCTTACTCATGCATTATTTATCAATATCAACCATTAGTATTAAATATTTATTTATAGAAATTTTCTTTTTTTAATGTTATTGTTTTCAAATAATTATTAAACTCAAACTGTAAACTTTTATTTTTACATGGCAATACACTATTTGCAGGGCCGGCGCCAGACGTGAGGCAAGTGAGGCGGTCGCCTCAGGGCGCACGCTAAAAGGGCGGCATTTGCCTGGCATATATATTGAACATATAATCCATTATTATTTTGTTTGTCTAAACTAAAAAAAATATTTAAATAAATAAATAAATAAAAAGTTTTTTTTTCTTTTTTTTTAATAAAAATATAGAGTGCATTTTATATAATTACAACTTAGTAATAGCAGAAGCCTTTACGAACGTCATTGTAAAACATGAATTAAATCGACACTAAGACATAAACTACAGTAACAACCAAATCCGTTCTTTTTTTTTTTTTTTTTTTTTTCTTTCTTTTCAAAAATGAAGTCATACTGAAATCAGCAGAATTCACAAAGGGCAGATGGCGCCAAACATAAACCAAAGCATTTTCTCAATGTTGCTGCGTCATCTGTTTAGTATTTCTTTATTTTATATGTGTTGTCTGTCATTCGATGGTGCAATTCTTTTCATTAATTGATTGTAAAGGACCAGATTTTGGACAGCATGGTTAAAAAGACGTTGTGCTAATAGTAATAATGAAGAAAGTCATACTTCAGGTATATATTATGTTATTTTTTCTTTTAATTTCAGATGATGATTGCAGTTCATTTAAAAAAAGTATTCTTTAAAACATATTTCATTAACATGTTATTAATGTTGCCAGGAGTCCCACGTAAATCAGCTCCTATTTACGCAGAGCCGTGCGAAACGAGGGGCGAAGGGGGCAGTCGCCACGGGCGCAGAAAATTGAAGGGGCGCCAAATTTATTATTACCATGGTCGTTTGTTTCTTCTATTTCTCTCTCTCTCTTTTTTTTTTTCTTTGTAAAATATATATTATATAAACATATTGAGATTTTTTGTGTGAAAAAGACATACATTCTCAATATAGCATATTGCTTCATTCTTCGAATACAGAAAGGGTTATGCAGTACTGTTAGATACATTTTTTTTCACATATGTTTTCCAGATCCCCTTTGCCAAAATAAATGTGCAATTTTATTTTATGTTATTTAATTGTTAAAATTAAAGTTTCAAAATAAGTGACAAATGTATTTAATAAAGTTTGCGTTTTTTACACTTTTTAATTTTATGACACCTGTCACGCAGGGCCGTAGCTAGAAGTGAACGATAGGGGGGCTTAAGAGAGTGTACGGGAAGCTCATAATTTTTTTTCTCTCTTTCTGACGCAGAAAGATAAATTAGTGCATATTCACATTGTAGGACTATGTTTATTATAAACTGTCCTAATAAGTTAATTTCATTTTAAGAAAAGTATATGATGATAAAAATGTTGAGTGTATAGCTGGTGCCAAACTCAACATTATGTTAGCTTCATATGTACAAATTGGATTAGGGAGTGTTGAAACACTTATTTTAGAAACAATTTAATAATTTTGCAAAACTGTGAAAGGATCTCAAAACTAAATTAGATTTTTGAGCAAAATTTCATTTGAATTTATTGGAACAAAAATTCATTTAGTGACCTTGGAATGTTTTTCAGGGGGGGGGGGGGGCTCAAAATATTTTAGAGGGGGCTGAACCGCCCATAGTTCCCCCTTAGCTACGCCCTGCTGTCACGAAGAGAAATGGTTATGATCGAAACTTTTGAATCGAAAACGAGTATTAAATTTAAATTATTCAAGCAGATGAAAGTGCAATTATTTTTATTAGGAATATATAATAAACTATTTTGATAAAGAGTATTTTATACTATATCATATTTATTTCACTGTTGATAGTTGTGTTTTTTGTAAATATCCTGTAAATATTTCATCGTATCATAATTTCTAATTTAAGCAAGAATTTCATGTGCAGTTTCTTTTTGTGCGTTTCATTTTTTTTAATCACTTTTGGATGGAAAACGAGTATTAAATTTAAATTATTCAAGCAGATGAGAGTGCAATTATTTTTATTAGGAATATATAATAAACTATTTTGATAAAGAGTATTTTGTACTATATCATATTTATTTCACTGTTGATAGTTGTGTTTTTTATAAATATCACCAATATCCTCTAAATATTTGATCATATTATAATTTCTAATTTAGGCAAAAATTTCATGTGCAGTTTCTTTTTGTGTGTTTCCTTTTTTAATCAGTTTTGGATCGAAAACTGGTATTAAATATAAATTATTCTAGCAGATGAAAGTGCAATTATTTTTATTAGAAATACATAATAAACTATTTTGATAAAGAGCATTTTATACTATGTCATAATAAATGATTTTGAAAAAAAAAATATCTATACAAGTTGATTTTGAAATATTTTTCTATTTTTCATAGTTACTTTCTTTTAAATATTATTTAAAGTGGTATTTTATTATGGCTAATATGATATAAAAATTTATGTGTTAATGATATCCTTATTTTCTATGTACGAACTTTATACGTAATTTGACTTTTGTAATTTTCACATAATATGGCGCAATAAATGCTTATTTTAAATCTAATTTTTTTGCCAGGTGTAATTGAGATTCTATGTAATATTTGTAACGTTAATTTATTTAATTCTTCAAGGAAGATTGAGTTTTTTAGAAGTCAGTTTTATTCTTAATTTTTATTAATATTGTTAGGATGATAATTTTTGTGAATTCATTTCAAGCTAGTCGTTAATTTTAATGAGATGCAAAAAATTATAAGTAATTTGATCATTTTAAAAATGTAAATTAAATTGATATACATTAGAACCCAGGTCCGTAGCTAGAAGTGAATAATAGGGTGGAGGGGAGCTCATTTTCTATACAAAATTACAAAAAAATTCGGATTTCTCGAAATCACGATAAAAATAGAAATTAAAAAGATGCGCGCTAAAAAAAAAAGTAAATTTTAAGAATTCAGTAAACGTCCTTTAAACCGGAATACCGGATAGTCCGGCACGATTATGGAAAAAAATAGTATTCCTTGTTTAATCACTCCTGTTGTTTATAATAATTCAATGGAGCTTCGGAATGAGAAATTACGTAACAACCCATTTAAATAGCTCAGTCACCACATCGACGATGAGGAAAGAAAATAAAAATTCTATAAATAATTTGCGAAATCAAACTGTTGAAAGGAAAAATAAATATTTATCATCTTAATTAAATATATTTTAGAAAATAGAGTAGAGCATCGAACATCCGGACGTCGCTTAACGGGATTGTCCAATTACCCGGCCGATCAACGATCATACATTTTTTTCCGCCTTCTCCAAATTTTTTAAAGTGGCGCATTTGGTTCTTTAGGTGCGATAGGATAAATTCGGCTGGATGTAACAAAAGTTAACAGTTAAATAATTATTTCCCAATTTTGAAATAATACCACTAACAAATGCAAAGAGAGCAAACAATGCATATAATTAACTAGAACCAAATAAGTTTCATTTCCAATGCGCAAGTCCTCATGAAAATCTCTCTTTTCTAGCAGAAGACAATCAAGAAATTTTTTTCCCTATCACGATACATTTTGTAAATGTATACACTGTACAGTGTATGTATATACATGTAACAGTATCTATGTATAAATTTATACCAATTTTTTTAGAAAAAATTTAAAAAATGAGTTCTAAATACGTCTATTGCAGTGTGCTAAAATGTGCACTACTACAAAATGTGCACTACACTAAGCTTGAAAAAACTTGAAGGAAAGCTACTTTAAAAAACTGCCATAGTCGTTTTTTTATATTGTCCAACTATCTGAATTTTCTATCTATCGGATCGGCCTCGATCTCGCTCCCTACCAGTCTGGATAATCAGCTCTCTACTGTATTTTTATAGTGATTGGCAATGGCAAACAAACTGGTATTCGGATTATTTAAAGGTGGCTTCTACGAGTAAACCTTTTATGTGTTACGTTTTCATTTTATATTCGTGTATATATGTTGTAATTTTTTTCAAAACTGAGTAATTTTTTTTTTATTCAAGTTGATTAAAGAATAAAAAAAAACATGCTTTACTGCCATTTAAATAAATAAAAAAAAAAAAAAAAAAAAAAATCTAACTTTTACATGTTTTTCCGACATTTATCCTATAATTCTGAAAATCTTGTAAGTTAATCTTTTCAGTTAATCTGTTGAAGTAAAATTTGCGAAAATAAAGTTGGTTCGGATTAATCGGAATTTTGGATTGAATGGTTCTACTGTATATTTATTTTCAGGATAAATGATAAATAGCATGTTAATTTACTATTCTAAAATATTTTTGAATAGTGGTGAAACAGTTACGTCATAGGGGCGGCAAAATAATGCTCGCCTCAGGCGGCAAAATCTCTAGCGCCGGCCCTGACTATTTGTAAGGCAGAATTAAAAAAAACATCTTCCCAATCAATTTTTGCTCAAATGAGAAAAAAAAATGAGAATTTGGCATGAGAAAAAAAAAAATAAATAAAAAAAAAAAAAGGCAAACTACTTAATTATTATTTTTAAATATAAAGAAATAGTAATAACCAATTTGTTTGTACTTACTCCATGAAAGTCTTTTGCCCATTTAGCAGGAATAATCAAAAAACAATTCTTAACAGTTGAAAACTTCACAGTAGCTGGATAAGCTGGATAACTGTACAAGGTGTCCATCATTAAACTAACAGATGAATCGATAAAGCATTCTGAAATAATAGAATCTATAAATGATGATCATTATAAATTAAATACATGTTATTAATAAAGAAATTAACCATATCAATACAAAATATAATAACAAAAATACATTTTAAATGTTTTACAATTATAGATACACATTTAACCCTCTGAGCATCTTGCAAATGAGTAAAATTGTAATGTTTTTTTCTCTGTATTTTGTTTTAAATGCTCAAAAAATATTATTGTTTCAACAATATAAAAAAAATCAACTACAAATATGAATTTAATCTTTGAGAAAATAAATCATTCTAAAATGTATTGAAAATTCATTAAATCTATATTATCTTAAATATTACTTATATTGCAGTGAAAAATGGAGCTTAATGAACAGAATATTGCGTTCCAAACACTTAGTTAAAATTTTGGTACATGTTAGTTAGTGGAGTGCTATTTTGTGCAAAGCACAAATGTTGAAAAGAAAGAAAAAAAAATTACCATATTTAAATACAAAACTGTGATCTACATCCTGCTAAACAAATAGTTGCAAAAAATTTTCTGAATTTGTATAATCTTGATACATTTCTTAAACACTAACAGAATTTGGCCTTTTGAAAAGGGACTAAATTGTACTATTATTACTACTATATTAATCATATAAAAAACTGGTGGAACCAGAGAAAAAAGTAAAAGCTTGATTTAAAAAAAAAATGTTACAGTAAAAATTGGGAAATATTTTCAATCTAAAAATGCGTGTAAAAAAGAAATGGAATCAGATGATTTGTAAAGCCCATGAAATAACCCAAATTTTTGTCAGCTGAAAATGAGGACTGAGCCTTACTGGTGCTTTAAATTCAATCAGGGAAAAAGAGGCATTTTTTACTCACTCCGTATTTCAATCATTTATAACCAGTTTAAAAATTTGGATTTATAACTATATGTTACAGGCTGCGTAATGAAGTATGAGAACAGCTCCTGTACAAAGTGTGGACTCGATTCCATTCCAGCTGTTTTGATAAGTGGAAGATCAAAGCTCCAAGTAAACTCAAAACCTTGAACAGATATGATTCAACCATACACTAAATATTTGTGTTTACACATATTTATCTACGTCAATTCCTCAACAACCTGATTATTTATGTTATACTTTAATTATTACTTCACGTTTTATATTCGTTTAGCACTGTGGAGCTTTGAGACAACACAACAATATATTCTATTGACTTCTTTCCTCAGTAGTCATTCTGAGTGGATAATAGTATATAATTCAGAATATAAGGCACAAGCACAAGTAAAACTCAGTCTACATTTTCAGCCAACAAAAATTTGGGTTATTTCATGGGCTTTACAGATCAACTGATTCCATTTTTTTTCTATGCACATTTTTAGATTGAAAATATTTCCCAATTTTTACTGTAACATTTTTTTTAAATCGAACTCTACTTTTTTCTCTGATTCCACCAGTTTTTTATATGATTTCATAGCTTTTTCACATCCTTTCAGGAACTTTATTAATCACCTTCAACTAACAAACCTAAACTATTATTAGTATTAGTTTAAAGTTATTAGTAGACATATTAGTTTGGCAAAATACCAAAAATAATGACAATTTGGCAAGTAATTTTTGACGTCAGATTTGGCGATATATTACCAAGTTGGCAAAAAACTTGGTGACAGAACTGCCCCTTCCCAGATGGTATTCCCACTGCAGTTTCTCTGTATCAATGCAGATTTTCTTGTGACCATAGGTATCTACACAGATTTTCATAACTTCATTTTCTAATCGGTATTTTTATAAATATAGAAATATTTTTTTCTAAATTGTCCCTTTTTAATTGAAATATCTGTATTGTAGTAACTCTTTTGATGTCGAAAAACTCAAATAAATGTGTGATGTTGTTTTAACACATATTTAGTTATTGTTTATATATATGATTTTGAAAAATATGTATTTTCTGTTTCGTATGATGTCAATTTTAAAATTTAAAAAATCTATCAGGAGAATCAGAATTTTTATTGCTTTATAAAAAAAGAACCTATGTTATCATTTCTTTTTAAAATTATTGAACTGTTTTTAGTTGGTGGTAACTCAAAAGAAATAAATGAATAAGCAATTAAAAAGGAAAGATTTCTATAATATTAAATTATGGAATGTATAGCATTATGTAAATATTAAATGGATGCCATTTCCTTAATATTGGATATTTTTTCACAGGACTTTCGAAAGGTACATACCTAAATTAAAAGCTTTCAAACAAGCTATTACACGTCACTGAATGTTTCCTGATTCGGGTTATAATTGAATTGTCTTTTTTTCTTGTTTCACAAGAAAAAAATGACAAAACAGGGGTTCTAGATCTTCATAACTAATCAGTGGATCAGGATGATTTTTTGTAAACTTTGAGGTCTAGAGTAGGACACTTCGCCTTTTCAATTTCGTCGCGATTAGATGATTGGGTCCAAAGTTATTAAGAGGCAAACTTTGGACTTTAACATTAGAGATGCTACTGAGCTCTACTATACAGCACTATCATGCTGTATGATAATAATTATAGTTATTAAATTTTTAAATGCACTATAAAAATGAATGAAACAGTCTTCATTAGAGTGAAGCACACACTATTACTTAAAAAGCAGAAGCAAGGCTGACTGACAAGAAGGAAAAAAAATACTCTTGGTTTTGCTCATGAAGAGGTAGCACATGCTTCCTGACTAGTTGACAAAAGTTAGACACTTTTGCTTCTTTTATTCATGTGCAGTAAAACCTCCATTAACAGTCACCTCTAACAACCTGCCATTTTTTCATGGAACGGAATGAGTCGTATTGAAATAATTATTATATCGAACTTTTGAATACCGTCACCTCTGAAAACTGGCCGCAGCCAGGGAAATTTACTCTGACAGGGCCACCAAAAGAAACCAGGAGCATTGTAAATTGCAAGATTTAAAAAAAAAATCCTTTGTTTTAGACACCTGTTTTTTTCATACAAGCATTTAAAGTAGGATACAGAAAAATATTGATGATGAAACTCATCTTAGAAATGAAATGATAGAAGCTCCGTCACTGACTGAGCTCTCTCCAAATCATTAAATGTTCAACATGCTGCTAATTGGATTCATTTTATTTCTTTGATTTTTGATCTTTAATAAAAAAGATTAAAAGCTTAAATTTTCAAATTTTATGAGGTTTATTTGCCTTTTAGAAACTTCCAAATGTCGGTAACATATCTGAAAAGCAATCAAGTAACGATCTTAGCAATAATGAATTAGACCCTTTATTTAAAGAACCATAAATTACCGACGTAACGTTAAATGAATTTATTTTTATTGATAATCATTTGCCCGTATCAACCACTTACAAAAGCATATCTGAAATGGTTCAGAATTTGATGAAAGAAGAGAATGCTGAAACTTTAAGTGAGGACGAAGCAGAAATTGAAAAAGAAACTAAACTAAAGTCTTATGAAGAAGTCCTTGCAAATGTTCGAGATATTCAATTTTTTGCTCTAAATAAGATCAACGAAGATTTGTACAATAAAATCACAGATATTATCGTATCGATTGAAAAAAAATTAAGTTCAAAATGTACAAAACAAATATGACTAACAAATTTCTTTAACATGAAAAATAATTAAAAAATTTTACATTTTTTGAAGCATTTCATTGAATTAAATAGTTTTGTTTGATTTTTCTAATAAGTTGAAGCAAAACCTCCATATGCCGGTCACCTCTAAGAAGTGGCCACTTTTACACAATCCCATCGTTGGACGCTCTTCGGAGGTTTTACTGTATGTACTATTTAAGATGTTTTACTTATCGTTCATTTCTTTTCAATACACTTTTCGAGGTACAATAATGAAAATTGTTTTTACAGAACCCACATGTAGAAGATTTTTTTTTTTTTTTTCTAATTCCTGCTTGCCATGCCCAAAATTAATTATACACCAAAAATTTAGATCAGTTCTATGCATAACATCATACAATTTTTTATGGTAAAATAATGAAAATGGCACAGGCATTATGATTATAATGTCCCCTTTGGTGGATTTTTTTTTCAAATTCAGACAGGGTCTGCTGTCATAGCCAAACAGTTACACAAAAAATTTGGTTCAATTCTATGCATAACTTTATATGCTTTTAGGTGATACAATATTGAAAATGGCACAAAAATTGCTATTACAGCATCCCCTTCTAGCAGTATGTTTTTCAAATTCATGGCAGACCTACTAGCCATAATTAAACAGTTAGACAAAAAATTTCGTTCAATTCTATGCATAACTTCATATACTTTTAGATGGTACAATAACGAAAATGGCACAAAAATTGCTATTGCAGCACCCCTTTTCAGCAGAATATTTCAAAATTGAAGGAGGACATGCTTGCCACATTCAAAAGCATTTAAAAAAAATTTGGTTCAATTCTATGTATACCTTCATACACTTTTTGATGGTAGATCCAGCTTGTAGATCCAGCAAAAACGGAGAGTTGAAATAAATTTTAATTACAATACTTTTTTCTGTTGAAAATAGAAGAAAGTAAAAAAAGAAAAATCTAGATTTTCATATTAGATTGGTTGTTTTAATTTGATGATATAATAACACTGTTAAGGTAGCAGAAATATGTAGAAAAGCTGCCTTACAGTGACATGAAGTCCATTGCAGTTTCAGATGACAAGGCTCAGACAAATAAATTGTACTTAAAATAAAACAGCTGAAATATGGAGAGAGAAAAAATTACAATCAGATGCTGCCAGCAATCTTAATGCAGCACCATGAAAAAGGCTTCAGAAAGGAAACATGGAATTGATATATTCACACCCTAATTTTTTAATGAAAATTTCACTTTTATGTAATTACTCGAAAACAGTGGCGTAGCTATGTTTTTTGGCGCCCGGGGCCAGCAAGAAATTTTGCGCCCCCACCCCAATATAGATATATAACAATTTCTCTCAATTTGGCGCCCCTAGGCCTCGGCGCCCGGGGCGGACGCCCCCCTTGCCCCCCCTTAGCTACGCCACTGCTCGAAAATATACTTTTACTTGATTACAAATAAACTTTCTTGTAAATACTGGTGTTATTGAATTATTTCACCATTTTACAAATATAAGTACCTTTCTCTGAAATGGTTAAGAATTAAAATGAAATGGTATGAAATGTACTTAAATCCCAAATTATAATACAAAAGCTTAAATTAATATTCAATTTTATAAGCCTTTTTAGGGAAATGTAGAAAATCTCAGGCCAAAAAAAAAAAAAAAAAAATCTCTATGGTAGCAATGCACAACTTGTGGCCGGCAGGCCAAAAGTGACCTACAATAGGTTAACCTGTCGTCTGCAAATTTCTTCAATTTATAACTTGAAAAAATTGCAATTTTTGTGCATAAGTGGCAGGAAAAAATTATTAATTTTGTCAATTTGTCATGGGAAAATTCTAAATTTTTTCAGTCACTTGAGAATTACAAATTTTGTTGATTGGGCACAGAAAAATCACAAATTTCCTTGATTGATAGCAAAAAAATAACGAATTTTATTCAATGAAGCACAGAAAAATTACGAATTGGCATATTCTTAGAACAGCCGAGACACCTGATTTTAGCGATTTTTAAAACACACGCCAAGCATCCACGAGCGCCAATAGAGTTTTCAGCAACCTAGAGATTCACTCCAATCACAACTCATGTTTTTCGGAAGACAATTAGCGACATGCTCGGTTTCAAGGACAATTACTTTATAAAAAGTATTCTTTTTACAAACAGTATATCAAACAATTTACAACTATTTAACTTCTTTTACCATGAATTTTCTCGAGTTATATAAAAATTTCTTTCCTTATTTTTCGAATTTAAAAAATTTACTGCTCCCGATCTACCAATTTTTTTAAAAAAATTTCACAATATATAAAACTTTATAAGCACCAGTTTCTAAAACAAAATACAATAGCCATCAAATAAAAATTCACTTACCTTTACTTATTTACATTACGGAATCCTACAAAGAGGATACTTTATTTTATTTATTTATTTTTATCCAAGAAAATAGATCACGCGTTCCAAACTAAAAATTTATCAAACAAACTAAAAGAATTCTTTCTGCTTCCAGATATTGTTTCATGCGGCAGACGATTCAGTAATTACAAAATTTGAAGTTTTTCTAGCAATAAATAAACTAACATCAATACAATGTTTTCATCTAATGTCCAGTATTCAGATAGATTTTGTGAATACAGAGATAACAAAATGAGATTGAACAATCAGAAACCAGCATTTTTACAAAGTTTTTCCTTTTTGAAAGTGAGCAAATTTTCTGATTGGTCAATCTCCTTTCCCTAAGAGCACAAAATATATCTAGATTTTGGCTATGAAAAATACTTTTCCTTAAAAAAAAAACTCAGTGTAAAAAACTATTTAAGCACTGTAAAAATTAAAAGAAATGAATTTTAAAAACACGCTGCATACATTCACGCGAATTATTTTAAATGGGGGAATTTCTTATTTGTGCATTTTAGATATTGTTTATTTTAATAAACAGTCACAAAAATAATTGTGTACTTACCAGCGCCGTGCGAAAGGGGGGAGGGGGCAAAGAGGGCAGTCGTCCCGGGTGCAGAAATTTCTGGGGAGGGGGGCACCAAACTTCTGCAAACGTTATTTTTAGCTTGTCACAACAAAAAGTTTGGGGAGGGCGCGCCAAATTGAGACTTTGTCCCGGTCGCAGTTTTCCCTTCGCACGCTTCATTCCATACTTAAAATTCAGAGAATACAACTACTTACTAGAAATAAAAATTACAGAAATTTTTTTTTTTAATTATGCTGTGTAAATTTGCATAAAGTTATATAGATTTTACAACTTGCGTTCGTGAATTTTACAAATATTTTATTTCTAAAATTTATTAAGGATATTTATCAGGGTTGCCGGCTTTTAGCCGGGCCAAAAAAAGCCGGCCGGCTTTTTTTGGTTTTATCCACTTAAAAAAAGACGGCTAAAATTGAAAAAAGCCGGCTTTTTTTTTTAAAGTGTTAATTTGTATTGAATCCACATTAAATTTTGATTGATTTATTTTTAATACATTTTTAATATTTTACTACTAAAAAAGTTATAAATTTCTATTTAATTTTTCAAATAAATAAGTCTTTATAACTGCTAGGAGTCAACTGTGAAGGTATTATGTCTGAAAAATATAAATCTTGGAAAAAAGAAAATATACTCAAAAAATGTGTTTTAAACTTCTACATTTCATAGTTCTACTTATATTACACATTCTTAAGAATTATATTTAATGGAATTATGACAAAATTAGTGTTCCCTATAGCTATAAAAAGGGCAAGGTGCTATTCATTAAAAAGGGCACTACTGTATCATAAAAGAGCACTTTTTCAAGAAAAAAAATTGTTATTGCCTTTAGAAAGGGAAAAAAGAAAGCAGCAAAATACATAATTTTTAAATATGATAAATCAAATAGCATTAATTTCAAATGATTTTATGGTATAAAAATTAGAAATACAATTAAATTAAAACATGATTGAATAGTTTCATGTTCTTCTTAAAGAAATGAAAAAATTCTATCATTTTTGGAAATTTCACATAAATTTAGAAATACTACGAAATAAAAAAAATATTTATCAAAAATTTCTGGGTAAAATCAGAGGTGCATTTTACTACTTTTAAAAAGGGCAGTGTGCTGCACCCTTCAAAAATGGCCTAAAATGAACACTAACAAAATGAAACACATCAAAGCATTCATGGAAACATTGTTACAGGTCAATATGTAAAGATTAAGTCATAAAATGAACAATGTTGAAAGAGAAATTAGGAAGGATTCAATATTTGAGGAAAGTTTAATACATAATTACATAAAATTAAACAATAAAAAATGTTCTAATAAAATTTGCTGAATTAAAATTTTGACTAGTTCTTTGTTATTTAAAAGTGCATATATGCCTACTTGCATGAATGAATATATTCATGCATATGCTAATTGAGAATACTGAAATAAATTGTGAAATATACCTAATATATTATGAAATCTGCATAATTCGAAATACTATTTTCAATAGTGAGAAATGGTGTTTTTTTCTATGTATGATTTTAAATGTTTATAGCGAATAAAACATGACATTTTAATAACTCTTAAAATTAGTTAAGTAATAAAACATGTAACTAAGTAACCTTTAATTTTATAAAGCAGTAAAAATGGAAAAACAAAGGTAGGATTAAAGGTCAATGTAAATCAGAAAAAGCACTTGGTATGGCCATTTTATAATTTAGCTGACATATTTGCAATTCTGACTATAAACCACTAGCAACTCCATCAATGTGTTATTCTAGTATTAATGTCTTCATTATTGAAAATTTGGGCTATAACCCAATTTCTCAATGAATCATAATTAAAATCTCAATTTTTCATATTAAGAAATAAATTTATTAAACTCAAAGTAAATTAAACATCATTAAAATTAGTTAAAAGACACTTAAAAATGTGTTGCTTATAATAAAAAGGCTTCACCGTATAAAAGCCAAAAAAGGCCAATTTTGGCCAAAAAAAGCCGGCTAAAATCAATAAAAACCAACCGGCCTGGCTTTTTTTAATTTTAGCCGGCTTTTTTGCAACCCTGATATTTATCAAATATATAAATTTCTATAATTTTAAACTGAAGCATTATGAGTGCTTCACGCCTAGAGATGGGAATGCTCGGAAAAAACCCGGAAAAATTGGGAAAAAAAACCGGTTTTTTTCCAAAGGCTTTTTTTTCAATTTTTCCGAACTGGAAAAATTGAAATTTCATTTATGAAATAATATAGCGAAAATTTTGTAATAATTCATTCTCATACTTTTTATTTTACTTATTTTTATGTTGAGTGTCCCACATGAAAACTTTAATGTGGGTAATCTGATCTCTGAGCAGAAATCTGTTTGAGAAGACTTGAAAGGATCCTTCACATTTTTTTCTTGTTTGAAACACAAGACCCTTCGCAAAATTTCTCTTGAAAATAGATATTTCAGAAAAAAGTTTAATCTTCAAATTGAATCTTACGCAAATGCAGTGATTGAAGAAAAAAAAAAAATCTCATATATAGCAGATGAATCTTATCAAGCTGTATATATGCATAAATAACCTTATTAAAAATGTCTAAATACGACTCTAAAAATAGTAATAATTTCTTATTCACAAATTCTGAATATATTTTGTATAAGTATATATACAAGAAATTCACAATTTCACAAAAACAGGATTACATGAAAAAAATCTAGATGTGTAATTAAATGCAACTTCTCTTTTTAAAAATTAATTCATGTGCAAAATTATTTCAATAATATGCCAATTTATAGAAATGGTACAATAAAAAAATTAACATAAAATTTTTAGCATGCATTTATTACTTTTTTCTATCTTTTCAAGAAGTAAGTATTGAATTCGTGAAAATTTTGACTTACTGCATTTAAACATTTTAGAAGGTCCTGAACACGATTTGATAGTTTTTGGAAAATATCTGTCACTCTGTGAGTCTGAATGGGACAAAAATTTTATGGGCACCTGATCTCAAGAACTGATGCACATTATTTCACAAAACTTTAGATTCAGTTACACCTTGATATAAACTCGAGATGTTTAGTTATTAGTGTATATCGCCCAACTGATGGCGCTGCTATGCTGCATTATTCATAATTTCCACAATAGTTCTATCTCAAGAATTAATGTATTTCCATAAAACTTCAGATTAAGTTAATCTTTGATATAACTTTATGCAGATTACTTTTTGGTGTAAATTGCTCAACAGATGACGCTGCTATGCTGCATTATTCATGATTATTGCAATAGCTCTATTTCAAGGACTAAAGGACGATTTTTTATCAAACTACAGATTCACACAGTTCCTGATATTTATTAATGTTGTTTAGTTTTTGGTGTAAATTGCCCTATAGGTGGCACTATTATGCTGCATTTTTCAAGATTTTGTTATAGCTGATTAATTGAATGTTTTTTCAAGGTACTGAATCTAAAATTGACCTCCATAATGTACAGTAATATTGCAAAAACATGGGCAGTTTGCATTAGAAAAGTACAACTGCGATGAAAAAAAAAAACCATATTTTATTACAAGTAAATACATTCCAAATTATACCTTCCTTCTTGATTAAACTTTGAATTTAAGTAGCCTTTCTAAAGCATAGTAGAAGTTTATCTCACTGTGTAACTGCTTTTGGTATTTCCTCTCAAATAGCAAGCATTTTCTATTTGCAGTGTTCTGTTTTCATAACTTTTGAGTTCCATTCTTAGAAATATGAGATTACCATATGGAAACATTATTGAATATGGTTTCTTACTCAAGAATAGAATACCAGATTTCAGAATAAAAAGAAAAAAATTACGTTTAATTAAACTTAAAAAAAATATTTTTTTGGTTTCAGTGAGTAAAAATCTAACAGTCAATAAATCCTATGCTATTTTTTAGTTGCAGATCTGAGTAAGCTAAACTAAAACTTAGTTTTGAGATTGGAAAGCTATACCAAAACTAAACATATCTTTTAAAGGAAATAAAATTATAATTGTAACAAAAAAGTGTAATAATGTAAAAATATACATTTTTTTTAAACAAACAATGGAATTTTTTTTAATACTGATATTGATAATAATGACAAAACTGCAACAATTTCTTTAAACTAGTATCATTTACTTAAAAACTATACTTATGTAAATGGAATGCATAATTTATTTTATTCCAAACTGCAGACATATTGGCTCTGGTTCTTACATTAGGTCAATTGGTAGTTAAACATGTAACTAAAAAATCAATTCAACAGAGATATGATGTAACAAATAATAGTGTTTTAAAAATTCTTAGGCTATGGAAAAAAAAAATTAAACTTTTAAAAGCAGACTTTGTTACTTTCTTTTTATTTTGTAAAATAATTTTCATTTAATACAAATAAATGGAAAAAAATGTTTATTATTTAATATTCTCTAAGAAAATATAATTTATTTGGGAGAAACAGTCATGAAAAATCAATTTTTCCAATTTTTCTGTTTTTTTCCGAAAAAAACCTGTAAAAAACCAGTTTTTTTCCACCACTTATATTTTTCCGGAAAATTTACATCTCTATTCACGCCTATTAAAACTAAAAACAAAAATCAGTGGATCTGCGAAACTCGCTGTGCAGGAATCACTAAAATGCACGAAACTCGTCAATGATGCAGTCACAAATGTGTGTATGAGTGCTGCGTGCCCATTAAAACTAAAAAAAACATCACTGGATCCACGAAACTTGCTGTGCAGGAATCACTAAAATGCACGAAACTCTGACGGATTTAAATTTTGAATATAAAAGATTAGCAGAGATTAAAATTAACTAACACATTTAAATAACTAAAATACTGTATGTTGATGATATAAATACAAATAAGTTAAAAACAAAACTAACGTTTATTTAAAAAGAAATAAAGACAAAAACAATATAATTAACAAAGGTATTTAAATCTATTAAACAATTAAAACAGTAAACAAAATAAACTGACTTCATGGCAAAGCAACTGTAAAGTAGTAAGTTAATGATCTGAAGTAAACATTAACGTTTCTATCCACAAATACGATAAGAACATCAGCTGGAGAAACTTCATGTAAAATAAACATCGCTATCGTTACTATCCTCTCCTCATAATCAATAGCCAGTCTCAAATCAAAAAAGAGACGAAGCAGATGGCTGACTTAGTCTAGCATTAAAACACTTCGTAACAGCTGCCAGCTCGCTTGAACATCGGATAAACAAACGAAGAAGAATGTAATGAAAAACTGCAATACGGTTTCTTAAGTAAGTTGATTAGTGAAAAACACTTAACAAAATTAATGAACGGCACATGACAAATACGTAATATGAAACTAAAACTGATAATCCTTACTAATATTATAAATCGGAAAGTGAGTTTGTTTGTTTATTTGTTTGTTCCGCTTTCACGCCGTAACTACTGAACCAATTGCTTTGAAATTTTGCAGACGTAAAGTTAGAAGTCCGGATTAAATAATAGGGTGCTTTTTATCCCGGAAAAAATTATATTCCCGAGGGAAAACAAAAATATAGTTTGCTTGATGGATGGATTGGAGATGGCGCTTTAAAACAAGGTAAAATATTGCAAACGAATATAAACATGTAAGTTTAGAAGCTAAATGATACGATAATGAATCCCCGAAAATGAGGAATTCCCGAGGGATGACGTACAATTTGTTTTATCATCTAAACTGTTTTTTTACATCTACTTATATATTGCAAACGAATATGAACATGTAAATTTAGAAGCTAAATGATACGATAATGAATCCTCGAAAATGAGGAATTCCCGAGGGATGACGTACTATTTGTTTTATCATCTAAAATGTTTTTTTTATATCTACTTATCCTGAAATAACTATAAGTCAACGAATTACTAATTGGTATAAGTATTAGATACGTTATTTAGTTCTTGAGGTATGCAATAGATGGCGCTGGGTGTTTTTAAAACGTGGTAACGATGTGCAGTAGCTGTATAATAGTTAGGTTTGGTTAGTTTAGTACTTTTTTTTTCTAGGTAGATATTTAAAGTAGTTATTGTTTTTTCGATAGGTAATTACATCGCTTTGTTCGTCGTTTAGATTGTTTTAGTTTAGTTTGGGATTTTAGTTTAGTTTAGGTTTATAGTTTACTCATATTTTCACAATGCCTCACAAACGTAAATCTAATTTGTCGAGCACCTCATCTAAAGCTCGGGCAATTTTCATTGCCCGATCTCAAGAATCATCTCTCCATGCTGAATTAAGAAGACGCGAATAAGCAGAGCGTCAGGCTGCTTCGAGAGCTGCTGAGCTACCATTTCAGCGCCAGCAAAGACTTAAGGAGCAAGCCGCTTGCCAAGCTTCTTTGAGGGCTTCTGAGAATGATATTCGCTCAAGTCCGTTTATCGCAACAGGCTCAACGTCAGCATGGTCAGCTCTATGTAGCGTGTTCCCGGGTTTTCAGTGCCCAGAATCTGCATGTTTTTGCTCCACAAGGGAAAACATATAATATAGTGTACCATTCAGTTTTGGTTTAACAACTAATCGTATCCAACGTAACATCATGCTTCTTACATTTTTCCGTGGAAATGAAAAGTTTTCTTATAGTTGTGCTTTATACCGCAATATAACTGAATTCCACGCGGACGAAGCCTCAGGCGGAAAGCTAGTCAAATTATAACCGGTAAAGGAAAAAGGACGAACTTAATCATTTCTTAGCGAAACATTAAGACAAGAAACTATGTTATTGTCAAAGTATTTATACCAAAAGAAGAACTAAAAATAAACTCATTACACATGCAAAGGGACAAAAGGTTAGGAATGGATGGTTCTCGAATGGGAATCCATCGTGACAAAACGTCATACCGGAAATGAGCGGTAGACTCAGATGACGCCACTTTCTGGTGGTCAAGAAAAAGTCACATCTGTTTTTGATTGCAAGCGAGTACGACGGGAAAAACAATGAAAATAAAATGGGAGTTTTAAAAGAAAGCGTTGGAAATAAAGGTAAGGTAAGTTAAGTAACTATTGTTTATATGAATGGGAACTTTAATAAAGAATTATTAATAAAGTAAACTAGTTTTAACAAAAGGAAACCTATTGAATGAAAAAGTAAAAAAAGGGTATTTTGATAAAAGGCAAATATTAGACTGTAAAAGTTATAATAAGTGAATAAACTATTTATTAAAGAATGAATGTAATTAGGTTAACATAAATAAATATAGATTGACTATAGAAATGGAGATATAGCCGGAAAGTGGCAAGAACAGGTATGACAAATTTCCTGTCAAAATCGTCACTGCCGCAGTTACTAACATGTGTATGAGCGCTTTGCGCCCATTAAAACTAAAGAAAAAAAATCAGTGGATCCGCAAAACTCACTGTGCAGGAATCACTAAAATGCATGAAACTCATCAACACCGCAGTCACTAACGTGTGTATGAGCGCTTCGCACCCATTAAAACTAAAGAAAAACATCAGTGGATCCACGAAACTTGCTGTGCAGGAATCACTAAAATGCACAAAACTAGTCAACTCTGCAATCAGTAACGTATGCATGAATGCCACGTGCCCATTCAAACAAAAAAAAAAAAAAAAAAAGAAAAGAAAAAAAATCGCTGGATTCACGAAACTCGCTGTGTTAGAATCCCTAAAATGCACAATACTTGTCAAACCTGCGTGAACTAACGACACTAAAACTGAAAAAATATTTTCTGGATGCTCAAAAGTCGCATTAAAGAAATTTCTAAAATGAGCAAAATTGCAGTTATTAATGCAGATATCCAACTATTAAAATCTTTGTAAATTTGTACAAAAATACGGTATAAAATTATGAAATATTTTTTAAAAATATTTATGGTACATAAATATTGCACGAATTTTTAAGTAAAAAAGAAAGTATTTCTGATATAGGAATTTGCTTTCAGTAACATTAACACGTCATCTCAATTTTTTAAGTGAAATTGACAAATCATAACTTAAATCATTGAATATATATATCGAGAAAAGCGTACCCTCAATATATTCGTCTGTCGTAAAGCATATATGTTTCCAAATGTATATTATTTATTAAAATAAGCAATATCTTTAAAATACATGAAAAAAATGCCGGGGAAATATAGTCATATACATATATAATGCAATCTCCTTTTTTAATTTAAACAATAACAGACTGATGTAACAATGGCATTTCATAAAAGCCAATCAAACAAAAAGATAAGAAACTGCGTAATCCAATGAAACCGATGAAAATTCCTGAACTAACAACTGTAGGCGTGGAAATAATTCAGAAAACGATCCGGTAACAAGAAAAAGCCATTTATCGCCTCGCCAAATTCAACGATGCCAAGTGCCTCGGCTGTTTTAGGATTATGCCTATGAATTTTATTCATCAGGCATGAAGGAACTTTGAATTTTGCCAATGAGGCATGGGGAAAAAAAAACAAATTTTATCATTAAGGCATGGAAAAAATTGCGAGTTTTGCCAATCATGCACCATAAAATTGCAAATTTTGTCAATCAGATGCGAAAAATCACACATTTCATTGATTAGGCAAGAAAAAATCATCAGTTTTATCGATGATTCATGAAAAACATGAATTTCATCGATTGGGTGCAGAAAAGTAGAAAATATTGTTGACTGGATATGGAAAAATCATGAGTTTTGTTGACCAAAATCTAAAAGCTCGGAAATTTTGTCGACCGTGCTCAAAAAGAATCACAAATTTAATTGATAGGACATGAAAAAAAGGTGAATTTTGTAGTTGAAACACAGAAAAAAAATTTAATTTCGTTTATTGGCTGCAGAACAATTGTATTTAGCGATTTAATCAGGAAAAAAAAATCTAGGATTCCATCAATTTGCCATGAGAAACGAAAAAGCAAATTTCATCAGTCTATTAAGAATTGTGAATTTCACATATAAAGGCGGGAAAAGCACAAATTTTGTCGATCAGGCTCAGAAAAAATCATGTGTTTTATTGATCAGGCTCTGAAAAATTGTGATTTTTGTTGGTTAAACATAGAAATATCTCAAATTTTATAATCAGGAGCAGAAAAATTGCAAATTTCATCAATCAAGTGTGGAAAAATCATGAATTTTGTCAATCAGGCTTAGAAATATTGCAAATTTTATCAATCAGTTTCATAAAAAGTGCAAATTTGATGATAAGACATAGAAAAATTGCTAATTTTGTTGATCGGGTGCAGAAAAACTTGGAATTTTATTGGTCAGATATGGAAAAATATTGATCCTTCTCTCTCCTTTATTCATAAAGTTCATTTTTATTTTTTCTGTACTAACCATCTATGTTTGTTTTTTAGCACTTTTAATAAAATAAAATTTATTCTCTAAAACAATGTCAAGGAATATCTTGAAAATAATCCTTGTATGTAATCTAATCTATATCTATAGTATATACAAAAGTAAAAACTGCTGATAACGTTCACCTGCAAGAAAAGTGACACACCTCAACAGAAGTAAATATCACAGGAGAAGCAAAAGAAACTTTGTATGATTCTACTGTAATATGAAATTATAGCACTTAGCGCTAGTTACAGGAGTAAAAAACGTACATAAAAGCATCAAATCATTAAGATTGAAGACATAGGATGAGGTTTGGAGAATTTTACCTCCCCACACAATATACCTCTCTTCTGTGATCACGAATGGGCATATAGCGTTATAAATAGCGTTTTTTCATATATCTATACTTATGGAACTGTTAGTATAGTAAGACACACCCATGGCAAACCTATTTGTGGAATAAAATGCTAAATGAATTTTTGCATGATGTGTCACTTTTTTTTTAGGATGAACGATATATCCTTACCAATTGAATTGAACATTTTAAATGAGTAAGCGAACCTAGAGGGGTAACCCTCCCCTCCTCTGAAACCATATATTTTATCTAATAATAGGCCGCAAATCACCTTCTTGATATAGAATTCTCTTTGTGTTATTAATGTAGCCCTTGACCATAAAAACCCATTTGTAATTAGCGCTTCTCTTGGAAAGGTTGTACACCCCTATTCTATGAATTAAATAATTAAATTGCAAAAAGTCTGAACTGTGGAAAATATTCGAGAATAATAATCACATCATAAAAATGATCAACAAAAATTTTATAAGTTTAACCAAAAACAACATTTTACTGCAAAGAATGCAAATACAGATTTATAAAATCAAATGAACACATAGTAAAAAATTATTTTAATGAAGCAAATGAACATTATCAATATATTATTCTAGGTTTTTTAAACAGCTCCTTAAATAATTAAGGCATGTTTTTATTAATATTTCATAAAGTTAATATTTTACATTTTATTTCTATTTCTATTTAAAAATGTCTGTACAGTAAATTTAAAATGGAACATAACAAACATTATAGCACTTACATATATTGAAAGAAAATGTATAGGTTCAATTAGAAAATCGCTGGGTAACATATAAAAATGAAAACTTCAGGTATATAAATATGCTGAATATGTTATTTTCAAGAAAACAAAAGTGCAATGCCATAGTTAATAACAGTTTCATGTTAGTTCAGCAAAATATATACTAAAAAAATTTTTGTTACAGGATAATCATAATATCGCATTAGCCATGCGAACGATAATGAAAACAAAACAAATGATGAATTTTATCAAACTCACTCCGTTTACGAACGACGATCGGCTTAACCCACTGATAAAGAAGATTGCACTAATCCTTCGTCAGGAGGAGTAGGTTAAAAATGTGCAGGTTTGAGCTCAGTGTGGAAACAAAGGAATGGGGAAAACCCAATCTCTTTATTGAATCTCCCTTAAACCGGATAGACTTGATTCCCTGCCACCAGAAACCATGGAACAAAAATAATGAATCTGTGATTTTTAAAAGTAAGCGATCTCCTGCTTTTCTTGCTCAAAACCCAAGAAAAGTAAATATAAATATAAACAAATGTAAGTTTCCGAATATAAAAAATGTTATGAGAAATCGCCTAAAATGGCTTCAACTAGTAAAGAAATTAAGAAACATAAGTCTAAAAAGAAAAGAAAAGATGAAGACCAAGTGCAAGTTTTGAAGCATTATGATACATTGTAAATTTCATTATGTATTTTCTGAATTGAAATTTTGTCATGCTCCTATTATTGTATGTCGCTGTCAAGACTTCATTAATATATGACCTTCTAAAAATTGAAGTAATTTTGCCTTAATGAAATACAACTATCAGTCTACGTGGTCGTTTTAAATGTCTTTTTAGAAGAATATATTGTGCACAAGAACAGTTAAAAATTTCTAATTCAAATCATAAATATTTCATGGAAAGTTGCATTATCGTATATATCGGTAATCAGCGTTATCTTATTGAGCGTACACATATTATATTTCATTTTTGTTAATATTTTTTAGAGTTATTTCTGAAATATACATATTTAAATTGCAGAGTGCAAAAATTTATAAATTTTTATTGAACAGGCGTGTTTTTACTGGAGAGGGCAGTTTTGTGCATAGTAATAATCTTGAAGTGCAAACTCCCCCTCCCCGGATCTACAAAAATCCCTCTCGAGGAAAAAGTAAATAAAAACGATTATTTATCTATGTGAAAACATGCATAATTTAGTTAATTTTTTTTATTAATAAACAAAAGAATTCAGTATAGGTATAAAAGAGAAAAATAATAACAATTAGAAAAATTGATGCAACTTCAAATAATGAAAATTGTTTGTCAGAATTCTAGAATAAGCAAGACTTCATGATTTTTATAACATGCACAAACCATTGTGGCAATTTAAAAAGTGAAATTCTCACATCTTACTACAATACAAGCAGACGAATCATTACTTATTAAGTTCCAACTAGAAAATCATTCCCAGAGTAAATGTTGATGCAAGAAAGTTTATTTATCAACAATTTGTTAAAAAAAATCATTGCATTATGTTAATTTCATCTTGTTCTGTTGCAAATTTTCAAAATTCTTAAAAGAATTTCAGTTTAGAACATTTAGCATAGTATAAAATTTTTCTTTCACAATGTTCAATATTTTTAATTTTTTTTTTTTTTTTTTTTTTTTTTTTTTTTTTTTTTTTTTTTTAGCAGAGTTTCCTCCAGGCAGTTTCAGGAGGGTGCAACACCCACCAGGCCTTTGCTTTACAAAAAGCATCTCTCTTGCCCCTCATTGAAAAATTAATACTCTTCACCTTTCTTGCCTCTTAGTAAAAAAGAGTGTCTTTTCCCTTTTTTTGCATTAAAAAGTTTGCTTTCATAGTAAAAACTGGTTTAATGTTGTCTTAAAAAGCTTTAAAAATCAAAAGAATGAATAAAAAAAAAAAAAGTGCCTTTACAAATTCAAAAATGCTCTTAAGAATCCAAAAATTACCCTGGAAATAGTGGCGTAGCTAGTGGGGGGGGGGGGGACGATTCACTTTGGGTATTTCTTTCTAAAGGGTGACACCCAATCTTTATTTGAAAATAAAAAATGTAATCATATAAGATTTTGGAAAGAAATTCTGAAATAAAATGAAATTTTTAGCACAAGGTGCAATAAAGTTAATTTTCTTTTCTTTGATAATGTGAAATTTTATATAGAATGAGTATCTAAATAACATATGCACCAGGGAACAAAAACCTACCTATCCAACAATTGATTAGCAAAAGCAAATTTTAAAAGAAAGAATTTTCTTCTACATAATAGACACCACATTGACTTATGTGGCTATGGGTTGAGTGATGAGTCGCTCCTATGGTTTTTTTATGTAGAAGGATAAAATGTAAGTAAGGAATTATATGGTCATTTGTTGTAATATAGAATTGTGATTGAAAAAAATATGATGGATTGGAAAGGGAAAGGGTACTCAATTTTTATCAGCCCCGGGTGTCACCCTTCCTAGCTACGCCACTGCCTGAAAAATTCAAAGAATCCCAACAAATAAATCGAAAAAGTGTCTTTTCCCACCACCAGCACCTCATGTAATCCTTTTTTAAACTTAAGAGAAATTATAATGTAAGGATTTAATAAATTTAAAATTTAGATCCAGATTTTTAAATTTGTCAATAATCTCCAGTATAATCGTCTAACACAAATTAAAATTTCTTTATTCGCAATCTCAAAAGTGCACCACATATTTATCCACAGAAATCTCTAGAACACATGAAACATAATACTTATTAAATAAAATAAATAAAAATTCACTTATGATTTTGCATATTTTGTCCATATTTAAAATACACTGCTTATGAAGCTACATATCAAAATATACAAAAAATGCAAAACACTGTTCATGTTGAATGAAACTTCAAACCACCTGTCTTCATCATAAACAGCAAAATAAAAAATAAAACTCTATGAAACATCCATATTTTCCCAATATTGAAGTCGCAAAAAAACCAGAGAGTATACGGTATAGGCAGAGAATATACGCTGTCATTATGAACATTCATAAATAGGGTATATGGAGCTTCTTTTTTTTTTTTAATCCAGAAGGTACTTGGCATATACCCCTGTATACCCTCCACTACATCCCTGTATTTTACTCTGTGAAGGAAAAACCAATAATTAATCAGTTAAATTGCATGATCACACCATAATAAGCATAGTCAAAAATACTATACAAAATAATATTGCAAAAAGCGATTTATCACCTCACTGAATGTCTCGCCTATTGTAGGATTCAGTGATTTTTTTTTTTTTTTTTTTTTTTTGTACGAACCAGAAGCTTTTTCTTCTGATTTTTAAGGTAGAGTTATTCCATGCCAAATCACCCCAAAAAAATTCAGAATGTCATCCACCATCTCCAATTTGTCTTAAATTTTCTTAAAGCATTATACTAATAAAGTTAGAAAATGACATGAAATTTTAAATTGATGTGACTTATACATTTTTTTAACATGACCTTGAATGTTGATGTGCAGCAAAAAAATGTGTTGTCTTGTAGTGGAAGTTGTGGGTGTGCTTTGAGTTATAGAATTTTATTTCTCAGCTGCTATTTAAGATAGAAAGCTGAAAATTTTGCCCCTTATACTTCTTTCCATGAGGAATTAAAAAATATATACTATTCTAATGCTGGATCTTTGTATGTAATTAAAAAAAAATTATTTATATTTACAGTTACCATATTTTCTATGAAAAATTTCAAAAATAAATTCTATAAAAGTACATTTTCCAACCTCAACCTAATATTTTTTTTTAATACTCCATATACAATGTTCTTTCAAATAAAGAAAAAAAAAATTAGTGGTTGCTGTAATAATTTTTGAGAAAAAAAAACTTAAAAAATATATATGCATCACACACTGGTATAATGTTATAAACAATTTTTAAAAAATCTATACTAAATTAGTTAATTAGCTTTATCAAAACACATATATTAAATATACTTGTTTGCATAACTATCAAAATTTATTCTTATTGGTAAAATAAATACATATATAAAAGTTTTGTTTACTCCAATTCTATTTTTCCTTGACTACATATTTGAAATAAATTACTTCACTGTTTTAAATTTTCCGCATCTAAATACACATTAATAACAGACTTCATTTTCTTTATTATAAAATGAAATATACAAACTTTTTAATTCGATTTTTATTTTGACCATGAGAACAGGTTTTATTTTGTTAGCATGACTAACCATGTAAATGCAATTCACTTAAATGAAAGTTTAGTGAGTTAGAAAGATTTGACTCAACAATGAGTAAACAAGAGTATACTGAATCATCCCGATTTGAGCTGCATCATCATCTTTTCCATAAACATTTGAGGTGTCCCAGGCAATCAGTTTCAGATTTTCTCTTGATGGTGAAATTCACATGCAACCTTTCCTTACAAGTTTCTCTTAGATTCAACTAAGAGAACGACTGTTGAGTTTGATCGTGTTTATTTTGCTTATATTTAAAAATCATATTTTAGTCATTTTGTTGAATTATATTTAAGTTGTTGGAAATTTGTTATGAAAATTTACTGAAAGTTAGATATATATATATACAGGGTGTCCCTAAACAAATAGTATATACGCTAGGGGGTGATAGAACACATCAAGACGAGTAATAGTAAATAGGTAACCAAGGGTCCCAAACGTTTTCCAAAGGAGATAGTTGCCATTAAAGTTTGGGGTCCAAAATTTCAAATACACATAAAAAATGGAATAATTGGTCGATTGATTTGCAGTTTTCACTAAAATTATTCTTTATGTTGGTATTTTCTCGAAAATAAATTATAAAGATAAATTTCGAAAAATGCCGATAGCGGGCGCTTTAGACTTTGAAGTAATGAAAAACTATTTTTTGCCGTGCTTTTTTGCATCTCATTAAATGGTTTCGTAAGCTTAGACTTAAACTTAAATTTTGAGCTCAAAATCTCAATAGTTGGAAGCGGTTAAGTAGCACAAACTTAACTGTGTTCAGAGGGTTTAAATTTCAAATGATTATAAAAAACGGAAAAAATTGGTCGATTGATTTGCGGTTTTCACTAAAACTATTCTTTATGTCGGTATTTTATTGAAAATGAATTATAAAGATAAATTTCAAAAAATGCCGATAGAGGGCGCTTTAGACTTTGGATTAACAAAATAATCCATCCTAATACTATTTTTGCCCTTATTTTTTGCATCTCATTAAATGGTTTCGTAGGCTTAGATTTAAACTTAAATTTTGAGCTCAAAATCTGAATAGTTGGGAGTGGTTAAGTAGCACAAACTGAACTGTGTTCAGAGGGTTTAAATTTCAAACGAAACGGAAAACTGTAAGAAAACGGGAAAATTAGTCGATTCGTTTTGCGGTTTTTGCTAAAACTACTCTTTAAATCAGTGTTTTCTTGAAAATAAATTTTAAAGATAAATTTCACAAAATGCCAATAGAGGGCGCCTTGGACATTGGAGTAGCGTACAGCTATTTTTAACCGTTATTCTTTTAATATCATTAAATGCTTTCAAATGCTTAGATTTAAATTTTGAGATCAAATTCTGAGTCGTTGCGAGTGTTTAAATAGCGCAAAAGTGAACTGTGTTCAAGGGGGGGGGGGTAAATTTCAACTCCTGAACACACTTCAGTTTGCGCTTCTTAACCCCTCCCAATGATTCAGAATTTTAGTTCAAACTTCAAGTTTAAATCTAAGATTTCGAAAACATTTAAAAAGTTTTGGAAAGCATTTAATTAGATATAAAAAATAGCAGTTAAAATTTGTTGTTGGTTATTCTGAGGTTTAAGGCACCCTCTATTGGAATTTTTTGAAATTTATCTCTAAAATTCATTTTCAAGAAGATATGACTTAAAAAATAGTTTTATTTTAAACCGCAAACGAATCAACCAATTTTTCCGTTTTTTATTATAATTTGATATTTGAACCCTCTGAACACAGTTCAGTTTGTGCTACTTAACCACTCCCAACTTTTCAGATTTTGAGCTCAAAATTTAAGTCTAAGTTTACGAAAACATTTAATCAGATGCAAAAAAAAACGTAAAAAGTGGTTGTTCGTTACTCCAAAATTTAAAGCGCCCTCTATCGGCATTTTTTGAAATTTATCTTTATAATTCATTTTCAATAAAATACCGACATAAAGAATAGTTTTAGTGAAAACCGCAAATCAATCGACCAATTTTTCCGTTTTTTATAATCATTTGAAATTTAAACCCTCTGAACACAGTTAAGTTTGTGTTACTTAACTGCTTCCAACTATTCAGATTTTGAGCTTAAAATTTAAGTTTAAGTCTAAGCTTACGAAACCATTTAATGAGATGCAAAAAATCACGGCAAAAAATAGTTTTTCATTACTTCAAAATCTAAAGCACCCTCTATCGGCATTTTTCGAAATTTATCTTTATAATTTATTTTCGAGAAAATACCAACATAAAGAATAATTTTAGTGAAAACCGCAAATCAATTGATCAATTTTTCCGTTTTTTATGTGTATTTGAAATTTTGGATCCCAAACTTTAATGGCGGCTATCTCCTTTGGAAAACGTTTGGGACCCTTGGTCTCCTATTTACTATTACTCGTCTTGATGCGTTCTATCACCCCCTAGCGTATATACCATTTGTTTAGGGACACCCTGTATAATTAATTAATCACTTTTTAAATATGTTAGAGAGAGATATAGTTGATGTAAAATTTTTATAATAATGGCTGATGCATTAAGTAAATGTCATATTGGAGAATTGACACATTGTGTCATAAGGAAACATTTGTATCTAAAATAGGTTTTAAAAACTTAGAAGATTTATATTTAAGTGGAAATGATAAGGAAATGCTTAGTTTAAGAACAGAAAAATCAACTGAAGATGTACAAACTGGAAGTATTTGTCTTCATCATATAGAGGTTTTTCTGAAAAAAATATGAATTTCTGCAGAGAATGTGTAGTGATCCTTTACAAAAACATCCAAATGTTAACAAAACAAAAGAATTGCGCAAAGCTGTTAATTTACAAATGTGTAAATCTCTACTTGAAAATATAAAAATCAAACCAGGGCAAAAATTATGTACCACATGCAAGTAGAGCATGCAGGAAATTCAAGAAATAGAAGCAGACATTACTGAGATGTCACAAGAAATTTCCAGTGCCACAGTTACAGATGAATTGAAACACATAAATGCATCCTTAACAGAAGCAAGATGTTCTCCAGTCAAATTACATTCCATTCCTCAGCACAGTAGAGCATCATATGGAGTCAGAAAACTAAAAGGTTTTGAATCCACTATCCATGAGAAAATGACCAAAGTTCTAAAAGTTGACCTCCCTTCTAAAAAGTGTTAAATAGTAGAGTAAGATTTTGTCAAAAGAGCTACAGATTTGGATCGTTTGACTGAATTATTAAAAGAAAAATTAAAAATAGCCCCTCACCAGCAAAAAGTTCAAATTCTTACAATACTTGCTGCAATAAACGAATGGAGTCGAAGAAAAATACAGAAAGAATTCAAAGTATCTTAATACTCTGTCTGCCAAGCTCAACAATTAGTTAAAAAAAATGGTATTTTGTCAATCCCTCAGACTCGACAAGGCACATCTATAAGTGCAAAGATAATCGAGCTTGTTGTACAGTTCTATGAAGGAGATGATCATCCAGACTTTTACCAGGAATGAAAGATGTTGTTAGTTTAGGGAAAAAAGAATATGTGCGAAAGAGATTGCTGCTATGAAATATTTGAGTTACTTTAGTTGTAACTATTTCAATTTGTTTGTAAAGATAAATTCTAAATTTATTGCTCAGGAATTTAGTTACTGATATCTATGTATTTTTTGATAATTGAAGTATCCACAAACCTTTTTTTTTCTTATTTTAAACATGATATATGTAAAATCAAAGTCAGCTATCAATGTATTTACTTAATAAAAAATTAAAATATTGAAGTAATTTGTTTAAAATATTTAGTCAAAGAATATAGAATTGAAGTAAGCAAGATTTATATATACATTTAAATTACCAATCATACACATCTTTATATATGTCCATTTGTAAAATATTTTACTTGTAACTATTGTCAAATTGTTTGTAAAGATATATTCTAATTTCAGTGCTCCTAAATTTAGTTACTGATATGGTATATATATTATTAAAGCACACATTGATTATTTTAAACCTTGGTATATATAAAATCAAAGTGTTATCAATATATTTACTTGATGAAAATTAAAAGTATTGAAGTAATTTGTTCCAAATATGTAGTCAAAGAAATACAGAACTGGAGTAAACAAGACTTATTGTTTATATATTTATAATTACCAATCATAAACATCTTCATATCAGAATATTTGTAAGTTATTTTACATGTAACTATTTCAGCTTCATTTGTAAGAATATTCTATTTTTGTATACATAATTTTAGTGCTGATATATATATTTTTTAATTTTTTAAATACTTATTGATCATTATTTTTATTTAAAACATGGTATATATAAAATCAAAAATGGTTTGCTGTCTGTTTTACTTGCTGTATTTACTTGTTGAAAATTTAAAACAGTGAAGTAATTTATTCCAAATAGTCAAGGAAAAATAGAATTGGAGTAAACAAGACTTTTATATAAGTATTTATTTTACCAATCAGAATAAATTTTGATAGTTATGCAAACAAGTATTTAATAAATGTGTTTTAATAAAGCTAATTAGCTAATTTAGTGTAGATTTTAAAAAAATAGTATTTAGTATAGTATTAAAATTATAGTATAGTATCAGGGCTTGAATTTCAGGGCGGGATGGCGGGATTCGCGCCCAAAATTTTGAAATCCCGCCCAAAAGAATAACGTGGACGGGAGGCTCCCGCCCAAAAAATTTTGCATTTTGAAACTATGATCAACTCCCACGACCGTTTTGTGAATTTTATGATATTTTCGTGCGAGTAATCGACACATTTTGCGAGTTTTTTTACAGCGAAAAATCATTGAAAATCACGATTTTTTCCGCGACTGATTGACAAATTTTGCAATTTTTTTCCTGCAATGATTTGACGAGTTTCGTTGTATTTTCTGCGCCGAAATAGAGGTGATTCTGTTCGGAATTTCCACTCCCCCACAAAAAAAAAAAAGCATTCAATTCCAAAAATTATGAAATGGTAATGCCGCGGACGCGCTATTGCGTGTAAATTACTCAAAAGATCGGAGATGACACACAAAAGAAACAGCTCTTACACGTTTCACAAGACGCATGATTTCGTAAAAGTTTGCTAAAAAACGGCTATTGCTATAAAACTATTGTTAAAAGATCGCAAAAAAACAACTAATTTCCGGCAAATTTCGTCAAAAGATTCACGAAAAAATGCTTAATTTCGTCACAGAATTCTGTAAAACGGCAGTTTTTGTCAAAAAGGTTGCTAAAAAACGTCAAATTTCGTCCAAAAATTATGAAAAACGACAAATTTCGACAAAAGATTCACTAAAAATGACAAATTTCCCCAAAATATGACGAAAAACGGCAATTTTCGTAAAAAAAGCGCGATAAAACATCAGATTTCATCAAAAGATCGCGAAAAAACGGCAGATTTCCTCAGAAAATCCACGAAAAAACATCAAATTTCGTCCAAAAATCGCAAAAAACGACAAATTTCGACAAAAGATTCACTAAAAACAACAAATTCCCCGAAAATATCGCGAAAAACGGCAATTTTCGTTAAAAAAAAAATCGCGATAAAACATCAGATTTCATCCAAAGATCGCGAAACAACGGCAAATTTCGTCAAAAAATCCCGAAAAAACGGCAGATTTCGTGAAAAGATCGTAAAAAAAGACAATTTTCATCAAAAGATAGCGAAAAAATGCAACTTTCGTCAAAGGGAACCTCTCCCTTTTTCCTCCCCCCCCAAAATAATATAACGGGGAGTTCATTTTTCTGTTCCACAAACTAATTTTCCTGCTTCAATATATATATATATATATATATTGCTACTCTAAAATCAGTTTCTGACAACTCCAAATCTTTCTGAGTGAGCGCAATTCCTGAAAGCAGCTATATATTAAACAAAAAGTATCCCTTTACTCAACAAAGTATTCATTTTTTAAGAAAATCTTTTTCGCTGAATTTGACTTGCCCCTTTTTTAAAGAAATGCAAACAATAGGGATACTTCTTATCTTCTACACTCAAATAAGTATTATTTTATGATTAAATTTGTATCTTGCACATTTAAAATACAGAAAAATAGCATTATTAATTATAATTATTAATCATTAATTATAAATTATAAAAATAAATTTATTAAATTTATTAGAAGTTTTATTAATTATTATTAAAATAATAATTAGACCTGTGACAAAAATAATTAGTACTGGGAAAGAATTTACCACCAGTAAAAACTAAACAGTATAAAAAATTTTTTACACATTTCGCATAATTATTCTGAATTGTTGATAAAAATTGCTTCAGTGATATTTTTTTATGTCTGTATTCTGGTAATTCTTTAAATAGCACATAAAATAATGGCGGATTTTAAACATTTTTTCTCCCTCCCAAACAGCCAAACTCCCCTCCATTTATAAATGTTGGTAGGAAGACTCCCCTCCTTCGAAAAATTGAATTTCAAGCCCTGAGTATTATAATTTAGTATAGTATTAAAAATATATATTAGGTTCAGGTTGGAAGATGTACTTTTATAGAATTTATTTTTGAAATTTTTCATAGAAAATATGGCAACTGTAAGTATAAATATTTTTTTTAATTACATACAAAGATCCAGCATTAGAACAGTATTTTTTTTTTTTTTTTAACTCTTTACGGAAAGAAGTATAAGTGACAAAATTTACAGCTTTCTATCTTAAATAGCAGCTGAGAAATAAAATTCTATAGCTCAAAACACACCCATAACTTCACTACAAGACAATGCATTTTTTTTTGCTGCACATCAACATTCAAGATCATGTTAAAAAAAAAAAAAAATGTATAAGTCACATCAATTTTAAATTTCATGGCCTTTTCTAGCTTTATTAGTATGATGCTTTCTGAAAATTTCAGACAAATCAAAGATGGTGGGTTACATGGCTGGGGTGATTTGGCATGGAATGACCCGGTAACAACATTTGGTATGATTAATCAGATAGTTTGTCTAATGATTAGAGACAAACTAAGAATGTTAAGACTGTTCTTAAATTTAAAAAAAAGGCAACTTTATGACATAATTTTTAATTTATTTTTGTTCAGAAATGCACAAAACTAGCAAATGTTGTTGTTCAGAATTTATCTGGTTGCACTCATTTTCCCATTTAATAAATTTTTCACAACATAGTGTCAAAGTAGATGTTTTGAACCAAATTTCTCCATGGAAGATGAATACTTAATGACTCTACTTAAACTGTGATGAAAAATTAGATTATCATGTGACCAAATTCACTTATAACTCAGTGGGTAATTTATTGATCAAAAAATTGAAAATTCAGTTGGATTCCAAGTTGCTTTAATCATCAGGCTTTGTATATATATATCTTTAAATTAAAAAATAAATTTGTAAATGTGTCAAAATGTTTTGTGCTTATTAAGCAATGTAGTTGAGAACAAACAGCCTTAAATTATTGTTTAAACTATTTGCTCTTTTAATATTCAATTACTACTTCGTAAGGTGCATGTGACTTTTTTCAGACTGTAAAAGCATCTTTTGAATTCAGAACCCCCCCCCCCCCCCCCCCAATCTCCCAAATGCAAAGTGGTTTGAACATCAGTCTAACAATGTGTAATATAAAGTGAAGATACAATGATTGTAATTACTAACATATTTTTTTATTATTTAGGACAATAATTGAGTGTTAAGCATACCTAAATGATTAGGAATTTTGTTTTTCTTTTACATCTCATGTTTTCAGTTCCAAATTTTTATATTTTATTGTGAAATTTATTATAGCTATAATCAAGCACCTCCCGGGCTTATAAAAGAAGATGAAGAGCGTCCAGAAGATTGTATTCCTGATTTACCTCAAAATCAAGCTGCAAGAGAATTTTTATCTAAAGCACCAACAAAAGGATTATGGATGCCTCTTGGAAAAGAAGTAAAAGTCATGAAGTGTGAGTATCTTATATTAATACATTGTCATCTTGTTAAATTTGTTTTATAAGTTACTGTAATTTGCAATATTTATATACATATATATATTTTTTTACATTATTCAGGTTGGCGATGTAAGACATATGGGCATCGGACAGGTGACAGAGAATGTCCATTGTTTGTATCAGGCAATGCTGAGATTGAAAAATTTCGTTATGTAAGTTTTTGTAAAATAAAACTCCATAAAGCACTATGGCATCATCTACAAAAATATGAGAAACTAGTAATTATAACCTCTTCAGATCCCATGGTTTATTTCTGTACTTTTTAAAAATTCAGTTAAGGATTTATATTAACAAACTGACTAAGAAAGTCTATCAGTGGAGAAAATTTTAAATTTATTTTTTGTACATAAAAGGTGGTGATACATGGGGATTCAAAAAGTATATTGTTTTGGATTGCAAAAACATTGCTGAAAAACCTAAAATAAATATACATTTAATAATTTTTTATTACTGATGGACTATACAAATAGTATCTTAATGCACAGTAAAATTATTTACATTTTCATTTTTGTACATTTCTCCTGCTAGCCATTTTTACATAACATGTAATGTAGCTCATTAAAAAAGGCATTATAAGAAAGAAATTGCTTTTTTGTTTAGTTCTGCTATTTGTTAGGCTCCATTCTCATTAACTTTTCTTTTATTTTAACATTATTTATATATGTGAAAAAAAAAAAAAAAAAATTGTAAGGATGTGTATTTTATAAGATACATCAGGTCTGAAAAAGGATAACTTGATGCTCTTCTGAAACTAAATGCAGATTTTGCATTATTACGCAATGCATAAAATATCACTAAAAAAAAATCTGTTCTGATTTTACTTTTCCATTTTTTGAATTCTAACAGAAGAAAACAAATATTCAAATTTTATCATTCAGTTCAACATAAAATATTTTTAAAGCAGTAGGTATATATTTTTCTATGGCAATGTATCTGAGACAGTGATCTGTGATAATGTATATCTAATTGTAAAGTTATAATTATATTAAAAGTTGCACTAAAAGTTTTTGAAAAAAAATTCCTTCAACAATCTTTAAATAATTTACTACAGTACAGAACCATTTATCCAGAATGGTTGGGGTCAGATGTATTCCGGATAACTGGTTTTTTCAGATAACTGGTTGGGCATTAAAGCAGCATCCATTTGAAAAGTTTTATGGAATATAAGTGGTTGTGCTATTATGTCTGATTTTAAATTAATTAATAGATTACTTGAACTAAGAGTCAGATGCAAATAAGATCAAATGTTAGAGTTTGAAAGAAGGTAATTTATGAGAATTCCTTGGAAACAAAAAATTCTTCTGTTTTCTTCACGTAAAAATAAAAACATCTATAATATAACTCTATATGCTTTTATTTCAAATACTAGATGCTGTTATCAAACTATGCAATTTTTTAAAGCAATGTATATGTCAAACTGGCAGCATATGACACTTTTTTGTACAAAGATTCTAATATAACTCTATTAGAAATATCATTCCGGATAACTGGTTTTCTGGTTAACTGGTTTCCAGATAAATGGTTCCATACTGTATTTCATTGAAAAAGAATACTGTTTTATTATCTCAGATATTCAGAGCTTAATATGATACTTATGTATTGACTGAGGCAAGAAGATACAATGCATAAGAATGAAAATACTAATTGTTGTAAACTTGAGCAACAACTTCTTAGTTACTACTGTTGTTTATAATGTTAGTAATAGGGTTGTATTTTTAAATGTCAAAGTGTCAAAAACATTACGCATATTTATTTATTTTTTAGCAATCATTAGTGATATTTTATATTAAATCAAGCTAAAAACTAATTAAATAATACCATTTATATGTTATACAAATTATTTTTATTTAGTTATAAGGAAAAGTGGGAATTAATGGGTCTATTTTTTTGTTTGTTTATTTGTTTTAGGTTAGTATAAAAACAGAAATGTAAATTTTTTTTATTATTACTTTTTTTTTAATTTGAATTTCTTTTACAATTATGCAAATAAAAACTTCCCAAAAATTTATGAATCTTTATGTTATATCCACTTTTATACTTTAATAAAATTGTACCATTAGCCCCCATACTTGAGGTCTATTGGGACACAGTGCTAAACAATCTTAAGAATAGTAAAATTGTGAATATATTGTATCATGAATACAGTGATGATGGAAAATATGATACTAAGTCAGAAAAAAATGCTCTATTTCTTCAGAAAAAGTTTTGTTTAATCATTATCGATGAAAAATTTACTTTTATTACTTTTTATATGTATATATTCACAAATAAATCATAAATATGTAAATTAATGTCTTGTAAAAAATATTCTCTAGGAAATAGTCTTTTTCTAGTCACTGTGGAGAAATAGCAAAATCATTATACAATTTTTTAAGTCAGTAACCCCTGCTTTGGAAAAAATTAAGAAGAAACTGCAACATTTGATATGTGTTTTCTTCATCCAAATGAGCTTCCACTCCGACACCGGCATCAACAGTCTAAACTAAATGGTAGAACCACTTGACTTAACAAGGAAGGTCTCCATACTGAGCATACTCAGAATTTTTTGAAATAAATACTAATTAAACTATTTTGTCTGTAACAAAGCATTAGTCAAATTTAACGGCGGAATTACAGTGCAAAGTCTGTAAAAAAAATTAAATATTTTTGAATATTTGGAGAGAAAAGACAAAAGTGTCACACAATTTGGCGAACAGCATTTTTCCTCGCCAAAAGCAAACAATTTTAATGCAACTGAAGAGTGATGAATTCTTAGAATGCGTGTAAATGGTATTTAATGAATTTAAACATAATGGAGGAGTTTAATATATTGTATATATGTACATATATATTGCATTACTTATGTATAATGTTTGTTGCTGCAGTACTAGATAAAATATTTTCATACATAAAAAAAATTCATATTAAGGAAAAATATTTTCATACATTTAAGCATATTTAAAAATAAAAATTAGATGTTTCCATAGCAACAAAATCGAATCGACAATGCTCAATTAGATTTTGAGCTTGAAACAATTTTAATTAATTTAAATTGTGAATTTGTTTTAAATCTCAAATTTTGATGGCTAAATTTGAATAAAATACATACAGATATCGATATCCAACAAAGTTGAAAAGTGCTTCTGCATTCAGTTTATCTGTCTGTCTGGCCAACTCTTGTAAATACACTCGGATTGCCCTGAAATTTTTGGACATTATTCACGTTTACCTAGCACAAACCCTATTAAAAATGAAGTTTCTACCATGATTAGTTTATTTATAGGGATTGTCAAAAGTTTTCTAGTACATTATGGCCTATGGGGAAAATCCTTTCAAAAGAATTTTAAAGATGTTATACCCTGTCAAACATATTAAAATTTATATGCATTTATGAGGTGAATTAAAATATTCATTTTATAAAATATGCGGTGAAAATATAGCTTTATTCATTAACAGGGCCACACAAAAAAATTCCATTAGATAATGGGAAAGGGGAAAATTGTGTGCGTCATATTTTAATAAATATATTAAACTGTTTCATGTATAATAAAATCGATACATGTATCTGAGGCTTAATATAAATTATGCAATACTGTTTTACATAATATGAAGTACATAGCATTTACAGGAACATACAAAATATTTCAAATAGTATATTCTTTCTGAAGTATTGTATATGTATCCGATGATGGCTGATGGATGAATGAAATGTATTTTAATTATGGTATGTGAGTTTAAGTTTCAGTAAATCTATGCACATTATAAAAAAAATGTGTATAAATGCTACATTTGATTTACAGGGCTACCCAAAAGAGCTTGCCAACATTACTCAGTATGAGCGTAAATTACTTAAAAGTGGTTCTTAAATAAGTTATGCAATTTTATGCTGAACTGCATTCAATTTACCAAGAAATGTTTTCAGAATATAGATAAAATGATATACAGGGCCACACAAAGAATTGGGTACATGTATGCCTATGAATGATAATTTATGAGAATGTGATTTCAGTTGTTTTAAGAGTGTTTTAGTTTAACATAAATTTTAGCTTATTACTGAGGTATAATAAAAATACAAGGTAAACTATAGGGATGAACAAAAATATTCAAGTATGTTTCTATCTATTAGTATAAATTGCTGAAAAAGAAATTTCAAGCTACTAGGCATTTTCTTGCTAAAATAAGTTTTTCCATTATATGTGGTGTATATCAACTGACAGGTCAAACACAGGGCTGTTCAAAGGAATTGGAATACATATTTGGCTATATATTCTTATTTCCCTAAATAATGAAGTTTTGTTAAAGATTTCATGAAGTGTTGGAAAATGCTTCATAATCTATGCTTCATGCATGATTTTTCTTGCTGTGCTCCAGCATCCAAATATATGACTCTGAATACTTAAAAAACAGAAGGAAGTGTGAGGAACATAATCAAAACATGGAAAGAAACCAATGAATGAACTAAACAATACTTACAATTTTTGCCCACTTATAAGCAAAAGAGCTATAAAAATCACCTAATTCAAAATACACATAATCAGAGCTTATTTAAACATTTTATATGCTAAAAATGGCATTTCAAGTAATTTAAGCTAAAATAAATTTAACATTCTTAAATTTTTTACTAAAAAAAAGCTCAAAAATTAGCATTTGAACAAAACTTCAAGCTATTTGTGGCTTTTCAAGGAATTGTCCAAAAAATTTAAATTTTTCTTAATGCAAACTTAGTGCTACTAGTGGCAACTTTTCTGCACTATCCATCATTGAAAATTGAAAAAAAGTTTTTTCCGTCGCACCCTACTGTATAGAAAAACTTCATTTATCATAAAAAACAGTTATATTTCCCAGTTACTAATTTGTTTGTGTCTGTAATATCCCTTTGAATTGCTTCCCTTACCAATTTTTCTGAGAAAAAAAAATCACAAAAAATCATCACATTTTATGAGTTACATCATTGCATTTCATCATTATATTGTAGATCACAAAACTTGAAAAACGACTCATTAAATATTATAAATATAATTTATTGAAATTTATAATTTATTATTACATAAGAATATTTTCTTTCTTTTTAAGTTTCAGACCAAGTAAAAATGTGATAAAACAAATTGTAGTGACAAATTATATCACACCTGAGTTTTCTCAGAAATAATTCGGGATAATTAAGGAAGCAGTTAACATTGTTGAACAAGAGGAATTTGTCAAGCTAATGCAGCTTCTTCACCCTGGATATAAATCCCTTTCTTGGAAAGCATGGTATTTGATAGCATTGTAGATGAAGTTACTGAAATTTTAGAAAATCAAATAAATCAGAACTTCAAGTTAAACATTTTACACCAGTTGAAGATAGATCAGGCAATGTCCATAATGAGGCAGTAATAGATTCTTCTTTGCATGCTGAAGGAAAGCTGCCTTGAAGCTACTGATTGTGCATGCCAATCTAAAACAGCTGAGTTTGCAAACACAAAGAAAAGAACTTGATAGCATTAGCAAAAGATAAATATTGTAAAATCAGTGGCTTAATAAAAAAGGAAAGAAACACCAAAGTTTGCATTTGTCTGGGAAAAGAATAAAAAAAAAAAGCATACTCAACAAAAGTACATTCACCACTTATTGTACTTAAAGTTATATTTCATGTATAAACAAGAAAATCCAATCCTCTAAAGAACTATCGGAAAATCTAATATCTGCATAGGAATTGTAAACAAAATTATGAAAATTAATTTCAAACTAATGAAAATGGAAAATACATAGTTACAGTTGATGAGTCTAGGATCTATTTATATGATAGCGATAGAAAATATCAATTCCCTAACAAAAAAGATAGGAAAAAACTTATAATGTTGATTCGGGGAGCTTGATTGGATTAAAATTAAAGACAAAAATGTGTTTTTGAATGTTATTTGAAATTTTGATACATAAACATTTACTAAACCAGCCCCTTAAATTTCTTTCAGTTTAGTTTAAATATTTTAATAGACATAATATGTTTTTATATTCTTTAAAACTGAATTCTGAAGCATAAAAAATGTATAATATTCTGAAAATACATAAATTTAGCTTCAATGTTAAAGAAGCAAATAGTTTTTAGAAGTAAAAATTATTTCTGCATTTTTTATTTATTTATTTTTGAAACTGAAAATCTGACCAACAGTTTATAAAATAACTTTTTCTTAATTGAATTATCACTTTATTAGGATGAGCGAAGCGAATCCTCTACTAGGCCACTCAAATGACATTTTGTCATACACTTTACAAGAAAACTATACAGTATTTTGACTTGAAATTAAATACAAATATAAATTATGATCTGTAGATTTGCAGAATATTATTTTTTTACAGAAATATTTTTCAAAAAAGTATTGCTTTAATTAATTTATTTTACATGTTTTTCCATTACAAACGCATTTTTTCAAATAAAAAGTGAAACACGTACCTTTTCAGAAGAAAAACTTAAAACATGGGGTCAGTAATTATAGCTAGAATCATCATTAAATAAATAAATAAATAAATAAAATATATTTTCATTATTCTGACAAAATATTTCAAAAACTGCTTTCAGATTTTCAAACTATGCTCATTTTTTTAAAAAAACTAAGTATAGTTTCATGATTTCTTCTATAAAATTTATAAAATACTTTAAAAAAAAATTATAGCATATTTTTAATGAATTAAAATTTATGAAAATTCTCTTATTAACATTCAATTATAAAAGTATTTTTCTGTGTTAAAAATTCAAATACACAATTTATTCTTATTTTGTGAAATCATTTAAGCAGACGATATTTATGAATTTTAAAAGAATTACATTATGTTTTTGAGAAATGGCAATAAAAGAATTGTAAACAAATAAAATTAATTAATATTTTGTATAATTCGAAATTTTTTTTATTTATACCAGTTTTATATCATAAATAAATAATCTGAAGAAATTCTTAGTAATTTGGTTGAAATACATTTTAAAATTAACCATTATACATTTTAAAATCACTGAAACATAAAATTACATTTTTGCTTAATAAAGATGCAAAAGTAATTTAAAAAATATATTATTACTTTCAAATATTTATCTTATAGCATAATACTTCGCGAATCCAAACAAAGCATGGCATTTGCTAGTTTATATTTTATCAATTATTAAAGATAAATTTATGTAATTTGAAACTTTAATTTTGTCATATTATTTGACTGTGTCTGCCATAATAAGAATAGTATTGTTTTATCATTAATATATATATTTAATTTTCAGATCCATGAAGATCCAATGCATAATTTCATATCGGAGAAACGTAAAGCAGAAAAATTAGAAAGGTATAAAATAACTTTTAATTTAATTTTAGCTTTTTAAGTCTGCTATTTATCTTTAGCACAATAAAGTCATTTCTGATAAAATAAATTTGTGTTTTTACATAGCATTTCATTTACATCAGAGTCATTGCAATGACAACTTGTAATGTTTTTTTCCCCACTAAATGACTCAATTTAGTCTAAAATTTAATTTTTTTTCTTTATAATATATATGCTGTGAAACTAGTGTTAAAAAAGTAAAATATACCTAATATTTGCTGATTGAAAATGAAAATAAAAGTTTTTATAAACTTACTTTGTATTGCTTATTAACAATGTCTGCCATTAACTTTTACTTTTCATACCATAATGTATCAATGAACTCCATTGACCTGTCACGCTATTTCTTACTTTGTAGATGACATTGTTAATATAAGTTTCCTATAAGAATAATAGGCATAAAGAAATGTGAATTTTCAAATAAACCCATCATTTTTAGGATGTATGGTACAACAAAGTTGAAAAGTGCTTATGTGTTCAGTTTGTCTGTGCATCTGTCCACACTCTAATTCTCGTAAATATACTCTTATTTTCATGTAATTGATAAAGCTTATTTAGGGTCACTAAAGTATGTTTGGTTTTGCATATGAAGTGTGTGCGATTAATGGTTCATTTACACTCAAAAGAAGGCACATTCAAAAGAATTCAATTACATTATAGTGTATGGGGAAAATTGTTTGGAGAGTATTTTAATGACATTATGCTATTTCAAATATATTGAAACTGATATAAATACTGAGTTTCACTACAAACCCGTTAAAACAGAGCATTCATAGAAATTTTTATTAATTTACAGGAGCACGCAAAAGAATTCGGTTACAGTACTGTTTTTGCATAATAATTGTTTAAGAGTAACTTTTAAAATTCGGCGTGCGCTTTTAAATGTAATTAGCTTTTTGCATTTTACTCTTTATAAATAAATGCTATACCTCATATTCAGGCTGCACAAAAATATTTGCATACCATTCTTCTTATTAGAGGAAATTGCTGAAGGAGAGTTTTCTGAAATGTATAATAAATAATATAATGTAAATGAACTAAATTTTGGAATGTATATTGTTAATAGATACAAATTTCTATATCATACACAGGGCTGCTAAAAAATTCAAATAAATAGTTGTGTGGGTCTTCATGAAGCATAAAATTATAACTAAAAATTTTTGTAAAAATTTGCAGAGACTAGGAGGTATACATCACATGTGATACATCAGTACTGAAACACTGTAATAGATTTTTTTTTTAATGTTTTAAGTCAAATTAATTTAATCGTCTTATTCTGAGTTTAAATCAGACTGTATATCCAGCACATAAATTTGGACCGAAACCTTTTACTAAATCATAACTAAAATAAGTGTTTCAACACTCGCTCATCTTATTTAAACATATGTAGCTAACATGATGTTTAATATTGCGCTAGATATGCACTTGATTTTTTCAACATCATATTCTTTTCTTAGCATGAAATGAAATTATTACAGCAGTTTAATAAGAAACATAGTACCTACAATGTAAATATGCACTTTCTGCGTCAGAGAGAGAGAAAATATGAGGCCCCACTCTCCCCTATTATTCCCTTTTAGCTATGGCCCTGTTTATTATAAAACAATTTGTTTGTATTAACTAATAAAATGCTTGCTTGCAAAGGAAATGTATATCTTAAAAAATAGTTTAATATTTTTATTTAAATAACAAAATAAAACTTAGTTCGACAGCATGCCAACATCCTGTTTTCTTTCCAAAATGCTTCAAAAATTGCAATTGCGGGCCAATACTGCTATATGTCAGCTAAACAAAAATTTAACAGAGGTTTTTCACTTTGTTTCACATGTGATACAACCAGCCTCAAAAAAAAAAATTTGCCGTCCAGCTTTTGTGAAAAAATTGTAAACTTTTGTATCACATGTGATACTGACATGTGTCACTTTTGTATCAAATTTAACCACCTCAAGTCAAAAGACCTGAGATGGTTAAATTTGGTTCTCTATTTTTGCAAATAATTACTTGTTTTTGTAGAAATTCCATTTGAATCTTGAATAGAAAATGTAAACTTCATCATTTACATTGAAAATTTTGTTTTGAAATTCTAATTACATTTAAGACACTTAAAATTTCAAGGAACAGCTTAGTATTTGTTTTATTCATTTCTCTTTTCTTATCTTTCTAGAGTTAAACAATTAAAAGCTCTTTTAGAATCATCAGACAGCAGTAGCTCTAGCAGCAGTAGCAGTTCATCAGAGTCAACATCTGAAGATGAAAAAATTAGAAAGCGAAAAAGAAAGAAAAAACACAAAAAAAAGAAAAAGCACAAAAAATAGTTATTTGTATTATAATTTTTCTCTGGAAATGAACTTGAGTTAGATTGTTGAAAAAAAAAAAAAACTCTAAATTCTTTGTAAAATGCTTTAGAGAATATTTGTTATTTGAAAGAAAACTATACAGTAAGTTACTCTTTTTTTTTTTTTTTTTTTTTTTTTTTTTTTAAATCATGTGTGCAGAAATAATTCAAATAAAAGAAAATACTGTGATAAATAGCTCCATTTTAATCCAACAGTGATTTTGTAAATTTTTACCGAAATAAATCTTGAATGCATGATCTGAAGTGCTACAATTTTGTGTCATTATGACCTATACCAGGGCTGTACAACATTATGGGAAGCACAAGTGCTCTTCATTGAGTGGCAAATATTAAAGTGTGCTATTATTCACATGTCTGGAAAAACAGATCAATATTACCTCACTTAGTAGTATGTAAGATTGCCAGATTGGAATAATTTTTTATTCAGAAGTTCCATGTTTTATACCAGAAATTACAAAAGAATTTTTACTTTATGTAACCCTGAAATGTCTGTCATTAAATAAAATGAAACATACTATTTTAAATTTCTGTTATGAAATCAAAATTTTGAATAAAAAAGTGGACCATATACTGGCAACCCTTGTACAATGTAAAGATATGCAGATTCTTATAAGATGCATGGGCATAAGACCTCTTACCTTGCAGAGCTCAATATAAAAAGTAACTGCAGGGAAAAGCATAGTAAATTTAGAATTACTTTTCCTGAAAGAGGGAAAGAGAGGCCTATCAAAATATTTTGTAAAAAAAGGTGCTGAAAATTTAATACAACCAATAATAAAAAATCTCTTTGAAAATTAATGGTTTTGAAGAAACATTTTTTAGATGGATTTTTATTTTAAAAAGCTCTTTGCAACAAGAATTATTTGAAAAGAGGCTGTGTTGGACTGCCCTCACCTATACAATATCCTACACAACCCTCTGTGAAATAATGTTTATATTGCCTTTTTTTGGGGGGGGGGCTTTGTTAATTTATCATTTTTATTACACAAGAACCTTACTATGGCTTTGACATCATTTGGAATATACCTTCTGATGGCATATACTTATTGCTTCTTTGCCAGGAGAAATTGCAATCATTCACTAACACTTCATTTTCTTTCTGAACATCTGGGGTATGGTTTGTATGTCAGTGCATAACATTTTTTTTCTCAGATCGAATTTTCTTTGTTGCCATACACAAGGTGCATCAGGTATTTTAGAACAAATTAAATCCTCTTTCAAACAGAAATATACATTAAAGATATAGTTTTTTATTTTTTGTACAAATGACCACATACACACTGAATGACATCATTCATTGAAGTTACTGCCAGTTACAATAATTGCCTTTACAGGCTGTCAAAATTGATTGTAGGTATTGATCAGATGAGAATTGGGGACATTTGACATTGAATACATAACGACTTCTTTGAGAGCATAACATTGCTGCAAGAATGACTATTGGAGTTACTTCTCAACTATGTCATTGCATAGTAAGCCATTAAATCAATATCTGGGTAGGTAAAGCCCAACAAGTTGAGAATGACATGGTCATAAAAGCTCTTTGGCCAATCATTTTTGCTTTGAATGGCTGTATGGAATAGTGCAGAGTCTTAGTAAAAAAACGTACAGTCTCTCATGTGGTATAGGAGTAATTTAGTGTTTTAACATTGTATAAACAACAATGTTGACTCTGGCTACTTGAAGAAAAAATGTGGAGGCATCAGATTCTCTTTGCTTCTTAGAATCGTCAGTGAGGATGGAAATTTTTTGCACGTGTGTGTCATACCTTTTCGGGAATTTTACACCATCATCGATCTTTTTGTGGTTCACTTTCTTGATATTGGTAAAGTTGTTCGCACTAGAAAGAAACAAGACCATTTCTGGTTCCTCTTAATGTTTCAACTTGTTAAAGATGTGTTTATCTCTGGTTAGCCAGTTGTTCTGGCTTCTCTCAGACAAGAACTGTAATTTCCTCATCATTTATGACCTCAAAACAAAGCATTTTTGGAATCACACATTGGAATATGAACATCAACAACCTGCATCTCCTTATAGAGTGTCTTCATCAACAGCTTGACAAATGTAATTAATAGGTCATTGTTGGAGACCAAATTATTTATTCAGACTTTTTTTCTTTTTTTATTAAATCTAAAAATTTATCTAAGAAATAATTACAAAGGGTTTTTTCTCCCCCCCCCCCCATTCCTACTTATATGCAGGAAGCAGTGATCTCCCTCTTCTCTTGTACTTTAAATAAAATAACCAAGTTTAAAAGGTATTTTTTATCTCATGCACAGTTCCTGTGCATAAGATAAAAAAATGACCTTTCCACTCTTAGTTGAATTCAGCAGGTGGCACAGATAGAATGTGGAGGGAAAAGTTTCAATAAAATATCAAAAACAGTGTTAATCCAATCTGTTGCATCTAAAATTGAATACAATATTTAAAAATGCTCTAGTTAGCTATTAATTTCAAATGAGATCTTTATGTTGAGAATTAAAACAGATTTCACAGAATCTTCTTATAAACAGAAACATTTTAATTCTCAAGATGGAAAGATAACTGAGTATAATGCTATTCCATTTACTGTAACTACATTCACACCCTTACTACAAGTGTCATAACTCAAAATTCATCTTTCAGGAAATAACAAAAAAAAAAAAAAAAAAAAAAAAAAAATGTTTAAAGCTGTGGTAGGCTTAATGTTTTAGACAATTGCAACAAAACTACATTTTCCCGCATAAACCATAATATTTAATGTGTGTGCTTCTTATATATCATTTGTTTTATAATTGAAATTGCAACATATTTATTTTAAAAAAAGACAAGACTAGGTGCAATTGTGTGGAAAGTATGCTAGCTATTCACAGCATTTTCTCAGAAACTTTCCTGCCAATTTTGATGAAATTTGTAATCCATATTCACTAGATTATGCTTGAGATTTATGGAAGGCATTTTTTTTCTGCAACTAAACTTTTTTTTTTTTTTTTTAAACAATGTCAAATTTTCAGAAATTTTCTATTTTTTAGATTTTTTTTTCTTTTAAAACTAATTTAAAAAAATTCTTTTAACACATTTGCTGCAGGTCATGTGCAAGTGCGTGAAATTCTCAATCATTTAACATGGAGGGCGGAGTTATCAGCAGCGAACATGTTAAATATGTCATATATAATCTTATAATTTATGTTCTATTGCCAAAAAATAAATTATCAAAATCACTCAAGTACTTTATGAGATAATGAGATTCTTACCTGAAAAGTATGATTTTTCAGGATAAATAAAAAACTTAGACGTTTCTAAATTGTGTGACATGTTTGCACCATTTTATCAGACATATGAATTAAAGTACATGTACATACTTGGGTAAAATTTAGTTTCATATAATAAATGAAATAATGTTTAAACCCTTCTCGGATCTATGTCACTTCCCAGGTGACTTTCAGACCAGCATCTCTTACAGGAATTTTATCTAGTTAGCATAATTTTTTATATAAGAAAGACATTTGCTTGAACTTTGTCAACATATGCATACTACAATATTTATTTTTTTAAATATAGTGGTGTGAGAAGAATTCAAAAGTCGAAATAAGTATATGTTAGCATAAATTAATATAAATGGGCATAGCATGAGGGTTGTTGTGTTTTCCTTTCAATTTTTACAATTATTTCTAATGATCAGTTAAAAAACAGGCATACCGAAAGATTCAAGAAGGTTCCAAGAACTTTTTAATCCACTAAAATAAAAATCAATGTTTAAAAAAATTCACCCATGTCTCAACTTAAAGATGAAACCTTATCTCGAAAATTCACATGGGGAATTAACGGTTCTTGCTATTGACAGTCATGTGAAATTATCCAATATTTATTACAGCAGAAATTCTTTATTCAATTACAAGAAATTAAACATGAAAATTACTGTTTTAAACTTAACTACTTGGTCCTAACTTGTAGGCAAATGTTATGCAATATGAAACTTGATTCAAATAAGTTTAACTCTTTAGTATGCACTCAATTTTTTACATCCTAATGTTTGTAAAATCTTTTTCACTGGTAAATATTAATGTAACTTCAATGTATTATTAACTGCACACTTTTTTTTTCATGCTTTTCATTAAATTAACAGATTAAAAAAGAATATACCTAAATCCTTAAAGATACTCGAAATATTCCTCATATACAGTCAATCCTGTCAAGTCATAATTGCAAGGGGCTGGCAAAAATTATGTTTACGACAGGCTTTCATTTAAAGAAGTACAACTAATTATGTTTCTAAGATATGCTACCTCAATAAAATCTATTGTTCGTTGGGATCCTGAAACTCTTCCATTTCAGATAAGATAGGATTCCGTTAAAAAAGGATTCTGCTTTCACAGGTTTTACTGTGCTTCATTAAAGAGCAGTGAAAATCCCCTTCCATACAAGTTTTTTTTGCAAATTTAATTGTATGGCATTGATATTAAGACCATGTAACGCTTCTGTTTAAGGCAAGATTCTGTTATAGATAATTGCTATTTTGACAGGTTTTACTATTCATGTAGCATAAATAAGTATATTTATGTAAATATACAAAACTGTGTGAAAATGGAACCTAACTATAATGGAATTCTCTCTTAAATGGAAACATTACATAATGCTTTCAAAAAGATTGCTATACACTTACACCTTCTAATGCAAAAACCCATGTAATAGGCATTTTCAACAAAAATTTGCAATTTTGATAGGTTTTACTATATATATATAATCTGAAAGAAAAATTCTGAAAACCCTCCCTTCCCCCTTTGAAACAAAATCCTGGCTATGCTGCTGCTATTAATCCCTTCACCACCCGAATGTACTCTCATCTCAGTAATCAATGACCATGACGTACAACCCATATATCTTTCACTACACAGTAATGGTTGCATATTTGACATGTAATTAATATAACAGGGTTCTGGTCGAAGATTAGTTTTATGACTAACATTTTACTCTGCATAACCTGATATATAGCCCTTCACTGCTGAAATTAAGCCATCTCAATCAAGGAGTTAAAGTACTGATATTTCTATTAATTGGGGTGTAATTTTTTTCCCCGAACATTAAAATACTGGATAGATACCAAGTGTTTGATTCTAGAACAATTAAACCTCTAATTACTAACATAATCTACATTTTTGTGTTTAATAAAATTTAATTATTAGCCAGTAATTGCAGAAATTATAAAAACAACATAGAACCCGTTGAATTTCGACATAAGAAAATATTCAAAAAAACTATTTCATTGATTTATAATGACCTACAAAGTTAGTTTCAATAAAAAATGCACCTCATATTGGTAAGTTAACTCTTAAACAAATGGTATTTAAACTAAAATTAACAAAATACTATTTTCATAAAACTCAGTTTTAGAATTATTAAAATTAAACTTTAATCATACATGTAAGCAGTTAAATATAATAAAGATCTGCTATTATGAAAAAGGTATTAATTAAGGCTCTTATACTATTTGGTGTTTCAAATTGAAAAACAGCAAAACTTAAACCACTCTGACTGAATTATAGAATTTTCCACTGTGAAATCTTAAACCAGATATCATTTTCATCATTTCAAAATTTACATATGCGCCTCTCATATGCGTATTCACACATACAAAAGAAAAGGTATTGTAATTTGATCATTTTAAAATCATTTAAATTCAAAACTTGAGGCCTCAATTGATATTAGCTGAATACAGATACAAACCCTCTGGTGTACTGTTAATAGTACACACCTTTTAATAGAGTATTATTTTGTTTTAAGAAATATTTTTACAACTATTTACATGTAGTAATACTAGTATATGTCTATGCATTTAATATGACTTCATTTATGTTTAGGCATTTAGTAATAATTATTGTTTATTTAATTCTCTTTGTGCCATTTGCAATTCTTTTATTTTAAACATATATTTTACTCTTTAAAATTAAAATAAAAGTTACTTTCCTGAAAGAATCATGATTAATAAAGCACAAAAGTATTAGAAAGTTGCAATACATGTTAAATCTTATAGTAATACAATGCTTTCTAAACATCCCCAAAAATTCTCCCTTTGCCTATTGTCATATGAATATGAATTGAGTAGTACACAAAAAGCAACATTCGTTATCATTCAGGCGATGAAATATTCATTAAACACCAATTAATCTATTTGGATAGCTAGTGTTAATGTTATTAACGTAAAAGGTTTTATTTTTTTATTGTAAAATAATTCAAACCCGAAAAGGCTAAACTATTTATATTATTTTAAATGTAAATAAAAATTTCTGAAAAAATCTGCTTGCAATAAATACGATAGACAATATTCCTGTTATGAGACATAAAATAAAAAAGAATCTTTAGTCTCAAACTCAAATTATTGTGAAAAACTTCTTTATTTGCTTGTCTAACTTGGCGAAGAGAATTCATCCAGTTGGGAATTATCAAGTTCTGTAACATAAATCGCTATTTTTTGGTCAAAGACTTCTGATCACCCCACAGACACTGTATGTCTTGGTTATTCTATAAAGACACTCTAAATTTCTGTAAAGCATTTCATTTTATCAATAGTAATCCATCAATAGTGATGTCCAATATTTTTTAAAGTGAAGAATTTTCACCTGAGAAGTATTACAAAGCAGCTGGGGTCAAAATGATGCACTTCTACAGAACATATTTCAGTTTTAAGAATTAAAATACATGCCTTTTTTTAATAAAATGGTGTCATTTGCATTCGCTAAAACATTTCTGTTTTACAAACTATTCTTAAAATCTATGAAAAAAAGTATACATATGAAGTCATTGTCGCAGAATAATACAAAAATCCAGCAAAAAAAAGCAATATTGTCATTCAAGAAGCAAATTTGTTATCTAATAATTCATATGCCTCATTTGTTTGTTCATTGATATTTCTTGAAAATTTGGAAGAAGATTTTATATACAGATTAATAAATTTGCATTCTTTCAGCTGTTTGATATAAATTAAGTAAAAGCCAAGAAAAAACTCACAAAACTATTCTTTAAAATACATTTTTATTAAGAGAAACTGGTGTAAAGTAAATTTGTAATAAACTAAAAATCCCCCCCCCCCCCTGTGGTGAAGAATCACTGGCCCGGGTGATTTACCGATAGAAAATATCGCACACACAAAAAAAACTCTGAACGTTAGTAGTTTCATTAGTTAATAAAATACAGTAAAGTTATATACATTAATATTTTGTAATGAATATGAAAAACTATATAAAATACTAGTGATTTTACATTTATCAAAATGATCAGTAACTGCATTTAATGTTAAATTGTTAATACTAGTACTTCAAATTAATAAACAAATAATCTTTAATTAGGGATATAATATACATTTTTATGCTCGAATTATTAAAGTGATATTTTATAATTTAGTATTCATTTTAGAAGGAAAAAAGGCAGGATGTTAGCTTCAAAAAAGGATACTATTTCATAAGAAAATGTATTAGTAATGTGTTAAGTAACAATAAAGGGACAAAATAAGTAACTCTCTATTATAATAAATAAAAAATAATTTTTTTTTATTATAAATTACAAATTGAAAAATAATATTAAATAAAATGGTTTGAAACATCCTGTTTTTTCTCAAAAAAAAAAAAGTTGTAACTTTTTTTGTAAGGTCTTGATCTTGTATTTAAAAACAAAAACAGGTATGGAGAAGTTTTACTATTTTTCAAAAAAAGTAGAATGCAATTTATCAATTTTAAAAAGATCCTAGAAGAAACAAATGCAGAATTAATAAAAACTGCAAGTAATTTGATTAGTTATTAGCACAAAAAGCAAAACTAACAAGTATTATTGGTAGCTTGTTTTGCATTTGTAGTAAGAAAAATTAATGTTAATTGCCTAAATCTTAACTTACTGAATATATGTACTGTACATGCTAACAAAAATCTCTTGCTGTGTTTAATATTTTTATATCAATTAGTTTTAACCTTATACATTTTTTTACAACAACTGTTGATTAGATATTCTTCCATTCTTCTTTAGCTCCATTATTTATCACAAATTTATTATCCCTAAAGTAGAATGAGAAAATAAGATTCTGGTTATTTGCTCACTTACTTTGCAGAAATTAATTATACTTGTCATGCTTATTTTATACAAAAGAATGAATAATTTGATTACTTAAATGAAATTATGACATCAAAAATTATATTAAATTTCAATAAAATGTTTAAATAAAATGCTTTTTTATGCCTTTACAAACTTACTGCATTTAGTGTTTTACATTTCACAGGAATTAAGTATCAATACAATTTTTTACAGCTTTATCATTTATTCATAAGGCAAAATACCTGTAGAAAAATTCAAAATTAATTTTGAATTTTAATACTTGTATGTTATTTTAAACATTTATAAAATTTTTTGATTTAATCAATGATTTAAAAAAATCAATTGATTTAAATCATTATTTAATCGCAGATTTAAATCACTGTTTAAAATCATTATATTATAATCCCACTATTAATTATTAAAATTTTGATACAATTCTTCTGTAAAGTTTTGGGACACATCTTGGATACTCTCATTTCACAGCAATTTAAAACCATTGCTTTAAACCCTTGGGGATGAGCGACCGGTGTACATACCACATAAGTTGCTCAGAATCCTTGATCATTCCTATCAGTAAATTTTGGCGTATTTAATCCCCAGCAGCAGAATTTTTTTCTGCAGTCTGCAACGCAAATGGAAACTTAAAAAACAGTCTGCAAACCAATTCCTCGCATTACATTATATGCACTCAAACCTCTCAAGTATTTGTGATAGAAATAAAAGAAAACTATACTTTTGAAAAGAAGTTGCCTTTGTTCTCAGAAATTTTAACACCTCACACATTGTCTGAAAGAGGGGGAGGGGGTCTCTCCTTTGACAGAAATTGCAGGTTTTTCACGATCTTTTGACGAAATTTGCATTTTTTTCGCGCTTTTTTGACCAAATTTGACGTTTTTTATCGATCTTTTGAAGAAATTTGTCGATTTATCGTGATCTTTTGACGAAAGCTGCCGTTTTTTGTGATTTCTTGACGAAAACTGACGTTTTGTCGCGATCTCTTGAAGAAATTTGCCGTTTTTTGCGATCTCATGAAGAAATTTCCCATTTTTTCGCTTTTTTACGAAAACTGTCGTTTTTTGGCGATCTTTTGAAGAAATTTGCCGTTTTTTCGCGTTTTTTTGAAGAATTTTGCCGTTTTTTCCTTTTTTTTTGAGAAATTTGAATTTTTTTCGTGATTTTTTAAACAAATTTACCGTTTTTCCGCGATTTTTTGAAGAAATTTGACTTTGTTTCGTGATCATTTTACGAAAACTGCCGTTTTTTCGTGTACTTTTGAAGGAATTTTCCGTTTTTTACGATTTTTTGAAGAAATTTACAGTTTTTGCGAGCTTTTGAAGAAATTTGCTGTTTTTTCGGGATTTTTTTGAAGAAATTTGCCTTTTTTTATGATTTTTTTGAAGAAATTTGCGGTTTTTTGAGATGTTTTGAAGAAACTTGACATTTTTTTCGCGATCTTCAGAAAAAATTTGCCTTTTTGTGATTTTTTGACGAAATTTGCCGTTTTTTCGCGATCTTTGTACGAAATTCGCGTGTTTTCCGCGATCTATGACGAAATTGATTTCTTTTCGAAGACTATTTGTCTAAATTCGCGATACATTTTATTCCCGATTTTTTTTTTTTTTTTTTTTTTGCTAAATTTTTAAAAGTTTAAAAATAGTTTGCAGACCTTCCCAAGAGTCTGCGACGTACGTCGCAGCGTTGCGCCGATTCTGCTCCCGGGATTTAATCCAACCATTTTCATGATTCAATTGCGTAAAAATCTCTGCTTTAAAAAACCGCTGATAAAAGATTAAAAATTTTGTAAAATACACTCATCCCAAAGGGGTTAAGCATATCTTGCATATGCTAAAGCATATGCAAGATATACTAAAGCATATGCAAGCATATGCAAGATAATATCTTGCATATGAACAGAACAGAAAAAGAAGCTCCCAACTGCAGTCACACATATCGCCATAATAATGGCTTCGAGCAAGAAAGGAATTACCTAGCAAAACCCAAACTGGAATTTAAGTGTTCTTTTTAAAAATGCAAATAAATCTTTATGGACATCTTCATAAAGCTCTTTTTTATATATGCATGAAATCTTCGGAGATTAATGAATATTCAAGTGTTAATTTAAAATCTGTGTTTCTCACTTTTCTATTACTATATTTACATCTATAATTGTAATCATTTATTCTCTAATGAAGACATTTCACTGAATGTTGTATCTCTAAAATCAGTTTGGTGTACAGTCTGTACACTATTTTCTAAAAATTCCTCAACTCTTAAAGGAAATAGAGAAATGATGTGATTTTTCAGCATTCGAATAATCCTACATTTTAAGATGGAAAAAGACTTCATGAATGTATTAGAAAATAGCCAGTTTGGATTAGAGAAAAAAAAAAATGCATCCTAAATTTGGCATGACACCTAGTAATACTCCAAGAGATATCAGAAATATTTGATAACTGGCAATATTTGATCGAAGTATTCAGCCACATTAGTCCTCAGTATATGACAGGGTTGTTAAACCAAGTTGGTTTAAACCAAATGGTTTTTTTTTTTAAAAACCATGCTGGTTTTTTTAAATCTAGTTTTTTTATTGTTTTTCTGTAATGTTTTGATTTGTTTGATAAATGCAAAATCCAAGTTATCCAGAAGCTAACAAGCAAAGCTTTAGAGAAATTATGAATAAATAAATTTCTAAAATGACAAACATTTTAAATCAACCTAAATTTTCGTACAAGCTATAAATCTACAAGGCAGAATAATTATTTTTTCTAAAATTAGCTAGTTAGAAAAAAACTAGTTTTCTTTCCTCTTTTTTTTAACTTAAAAAATAACCAGAATAACAGATTCAAGCTAAAAATGCACTTTTACTACTTAAATTACTTGATTAGTTAAAATTTACTAAGGATTGCATAATTTCTCAAAGCTTCAATGAAGGCATAATCAAGTAATTTTCTCCACTGATTGCCTTTTGTTATCTATGCAATACAGTAGACTCCCTCAAATCCGCAAACCAGAAATCTGCAACTCTCTAAAATCCGCACATATTTTATGGATGTAAACAATGAAACTTTCAGTTCGGATTTTCGGACAAAATTTGATTTTTTTAGTTTTGTATCAATTCCATATATTTTTTATTTGTAATTTTCTCAATAATACTCTATTCAGGTTTTTTTCCTGAAGGAAGCATAAATTTTTGGAAAAAATTCAAGATATTGCTGATATCACTGATAATCACTATCTTCTTAGCAAATTTATTTATGTATTAATCAAGATTTTTTGGTTATTAAGCCTGGATAAACCTGAAAAAAAATCCTTATTTTATGATTTTAATGTGATGTAGCAATGTATTTTTATGAGACAAGTTTTGTTAAATAATTTTGGAAAAATACATTTAATCTTTATAATAAATACACTATTGATTATTAACTTGACCTTTGCTATTAGTACTTTAATTATTTTAAAAATATCTAAATTTTTATTATTTTAATTTATTACTTATTTTAATATTTTATTATATTGTAAGCATTCATTATAGTTCTGATTGCACTATTAATTGCACTCAAATTACTGTTTAAAAAATGTAAACAAAGCAATGACCAGAAATCCGCAAAATTCTAAAATCCGCACAAGCTCTGGTCCCAAGCTGTGCGGATTTGAGGGAGTTTACTGTATGTTAATGAATTATTGACTATGAGGTGTTCTTTTTTTTTTGGGGGGGGGGGGGGCTTTATGATTATTGGGTTTAGTAAGTCTTTGTTTTTCTTGCATTTCTACATTGCGACTGGGGCTTTTGCATTAAGATTTTATTCTTTTACCAGCATGGTTGTAACAGTTTAAACCAATTGTTTTTTTTTTTTTTTTAAACAAATCTAATGTATTTTTTCATTTTTGTAATTTAAGTGTTTTAAGTTATTGGGTGCAAGTAATTTCTACTTTTAACAGACTTATGTCAGCAGTCATCATAAGACATAGCGAGTCTAGTCTAGGTCCTGTTAGTATGCATGTAGAATGCAAATTTCATGCATTGATGAACATATCCGAAGATTTAAAATAAACACTTAAATTATGTAAATTTAGCAAAAATAAAATAAATTAAAAATATGCAATATTCTGAAAAAAATTGTTTTCTTTTGAGAAATGCAGATTTACAGTTAATAACATAAAATAACCTTTAAGATTTCAGTCAAGCTTTAAAAGAAAATTTTCTTGATTGGTAGTATTATCTTTTAAGAATAAAAAGAAATCTCAAGAGATGAAGTCAAATTAGAAGATATTGAAAAATTGGGTGCTAGGGAAGTACCTTTTACATTTTACTAAAATATGCAATAAGATATATTTAAATCTTCTATTGCATAACTGAACGTACTGCTTAGATCAACCAAGAAAATAGGGGGGGGGGGGAGAGATAGGTCAAGACAAGGTTTACTTGAACATGACATAATAGAACTTTGACATAATAGAAAAAATGCCTAAAAAGATATAATTTTTAGTTTGGACATTTAAAAGTACTAAGAGTTATAATGTAGCTTAGAAAAAAGCCAGAATCTGATGGTTGTTTTAATGCTTTAGTGGATGACAGCATTTATAAAACTACTTTCTATTTTAACCCTTTCAGGTCCGAATTTTTTTTCAATTTTTACGTTAATTACATTAACACTAGAAATCCAAATAGATTAATTTGTGTTTAACGGACATTTCATGGTCTCAAAGACAACGAATGTTGTAGTTTTGCGCATTATTCAATTCATGTTCATATGAAAATAGGCTAAGGAAGAATTTTTAGAGATGTTTAGAAAATATTTTATTTTAATAAGATTTAACTTATATTACAAATTTCTAATACTTTTTTCGCTTTTTGATTCTTCCAGGAAAGTAACTTAACTTTTATTTTAAATTTAAAGAGGGAAATATATGTATAAAATAAAAGAATCATAAACGGAGCAAAGAGAATGAAGCAAATAATAATAATTATTATTATTACTAAATGCCTAAACATAAATGAAGCCAAAAAATAATTGCATAGACATATACTAACATTACTACATGTAAATAGCAGCACAGGTATTTTTAAAAACAAAATAATACTCCATTAAAAGACATGTACTATTAATAGTACACCAGACCCGAAAGGGTTACGAATAGTTACTAGATCAATGTTTTCTTCAGCAATCTAAAAAACTGTTAAATAGGTATTTTTGTTTATTTTATCCTCATATTTTTTAAACCTGGCAGTTTCATAGGAGAAGTGTCAAATGCAATACACAATACTTCTTGAAAGTGTATGAAGACTTTACTGCTAAATTCGAATCATTCCAAGAATTCTTTATAAAAAGCTTTATTTTCAATAAAAGATAATTGTTCATCGTGTATTATTCTAACAGAAAAATCAGACATCTCATATAACAAGTATTTCAAAGAAATTATTTTGAAAAGTCATGTGAAAATAAATTTTATTTATAAAACTACATCATATATATATTTGTAGTACTAGTAATCAAAAGATGGTTTTTTAAGATTTTCATGGTTTTTGTTTTATTATGTAGAGTAATTGATTTATAAAACACAGGACAGGACATAGCTTTTACTGAAAATGCTTAAATTTTAAATTATTACAATTTTCTATATAACTGATTGTATATTAAATAATTATATTGATTTGAATTACTTTTAAATCAAACTATATTACTTATATATTCAAAAATATTTATTTTATTGATAAAAATGCATGTATATGTAATCAAAAAGCATATTTAAAAAAAAAACCCAGTTTAAACCAAAAAACCTGGTTTAAACCAAAAAAACCGTGGTTTTTGGTTTTTTTGAAAAAAAAACCCGGTTTTTTACCAACCCTGGTATATGACCAACCAAATATTTGGCAAAAGGCCTGAATATTCACTGCATTGCTAATTCTGCTTGAATTACGTTTGAAAAATGCAACTAATCAAAAAATTAGTATTTAAAATTTTATTAAAAGTAAAATATACACATAAAATTGTAAACAGAAATATAACATAAATAACTAAAAGTAAATCAGTCTTTTTTAAACAAGATCCTTGAGACTAGATTCATACTGTCTTTTATTATAAAGCTCTTTAAATAAAATATTAAAATCCATCTAAAGTTTATACAATGGCACATGCGTCGAAACTTTTCAAATAGTTCAAATAATAGCCATAGTATATTTTATCTCTGTACATAAATATACAACTATACAAGAGCGGCATAAATATTCATGAACACTGAGTGTATTGTGTAACCATGTTTCCAATTCTCTGTGTTACAGTTTTACAGCGGCCATTATCTGTAAAAGAAAACAACAAAAATAAGAAATCATCTATAAGAGAAAATTATTACACAAATATAAAATAATTAATTAGATAACTAACACAGGATATTTGTTAGAAGTTATTAATTCATCTTAAATTTAGAACTGTTTTAAAAGTGAAAAATGTATTTTGAAAATGGATCAAGGATCTATTAACCAATTGGGGATGAGAAATCATTCTCACCAGTTATTTTTTATTGTAACGACTACCTTATTTAATTGGAAAATTTTTGCGATTCAAGTACTAAATATTTTCTGATTTGAAAAACCAGTAGCAATAGATTAAAAATCAAACAAAGGGGTCAATAGGTAGAGTGAATATGATCTTTTGTTAGATTAAATATTCCAAGCTAACTGACAAAGTTGTTCTTCCATCCAATCTATAGACTTGACATTATAAAAAAAAATGTTTATGCTGAAATCTGTTGACTTATTTCAACAATCTGATAAATTCACTATGATTTTTCATTGATGCTATCCTATTAAAATTACTAGTTGCTATTATCAAGAATGCAATATTGCCAGCATAATATGACAAGACTTTGATTTCATTGCAGAATGGCAGGATTCACACACAAAATTTTGCAATTTTGTCCAAAAAGATACTGTGGGTGGAAGGCTCCCATCCAAAAAACATTCACCATTTTCCGAAAAATTTTGCATTTTAAAATTAAAGTCAACTCTCATGAATGCCTTGCAAATTTTGTGATCATTTTGCATGACTGATTGACAAATTTTGAAAGTTCTTTTTAACGTGAAAGATTGTTGAAATTCGTGATTTTTTTTTTAGACAAATTTCACTATTTTTTTCCCAGTATTGATTGACAGTTTGGCAAATTCAGAGGTGATCGTGTTTCAAATTTTCCAAAAATAAAAAATCTGTCATCAGTTTGAACATTCAATAATAAAAAATATAACAGAAATATTACGAATTTTAAGAAATCAATTTTGTCAACGGATTGCAGAAAAAAATGTGAATTTCGGCAAAATATCACAAAAAAAATCGTCAAAGAATTGTGAATAAAGGCAAATTTCGGCAAGAGATCACCAAAAAAATGTGAGCTTTAAAAAGGATCATGGGGGGGGGAGAAAATGCTAATTTCGTCAAAGGACACACACACACAAAAAAAAGTTAATATTGTCAAATTAGTGCAGAATAAATGTAAATTTAGTTAAAATCTCACTGAAAAAAAAAAACAAAAAACAAGAATTTCATCAAAGGATTGCAAAAAAATTCAAATTTCATCAAAGATCTTGGGAAAAATTTGCACTTTGTTAAAAGGTCACAGAAAATATACAAATTTCAACATAGAATCTTACATACACACATATATATATATACATATAAATAAAAAAAAAAAAAAAAGAATTTTATCAAAAGATTAAGAAATAACACGAATTTTATCAAAGAATTACCGAAAAAATTAATTTCATTGAAAAAAAAAAAAAAAAAAAAATGCAGGAAAAATGTGAATTTCATCAAAAAATCATGCAAAAAACACAAGTTTCTTTGAAAGATTGCGAAAAACATGCAAATTTTTTTAAATGGCAGCAGAAAATACCGAAATTTTGTCAAAGTGTCGAAAGAGAAACAAGTTTACTTAGAGAAAACGGCACATAAATATCTATTATTGGTATAGTTTTTAATCTCAAATGATATACTGAACTAACTTATGAAAAACAGGGTTTAAATCAAATCCAACTTGCAGGAATCTATATCCAGAATGAAATCAAATCCAAACAAAAATAGAGTTTATTCGGTCAGCAACAAAAATAATTAGCACTGGGAAAGCATTTCCAAATCCCTTCCCATCCCATCTCCTGCTGTAAAAGCTTTCAGAAAATTTGTTATGAATTTCACAATTACTTTTTGCAATAGACTAATGAAATACATAGTTTAATCAAGTGTTTTGTTAGATCTTTTCTTTCATGAGTTTTACTTAAAAATACAATTTACCTAACTTATAGTTAATTTTACAAGCACAATTCACAAAATTCATCTTATATATAGATACAGCTTTTTGCTTTATAATCTACTAGGAAATATAAATGGCAAAACTTACTTGATGAACTATAAAACTGTGAACCTGAATTCATATCAGTCTCAAAATGGTTTGAAGCAAAATAACTGTCATGGCTTCCAAATGAATCATAAAAATGACCAAATTGGCCACCACCAAAATCAGATTCTTCAAATCCATCATTGAAATCGGAAAACAGATCATCGAAGAAAGCATGCATCTTGTCCCTACCATGGTTATGATGTCTTGAATTTCCAGTTTTGAAATGAAATGAGGAATATTTATCAAACTCTTTAAAAAAGTCATTAAATTTGAAGCTAAAACCTTGACCTCCTTTGCCATCTCCAAAGGCTGATTTACCAAACTGATCATATTCCCTTCTTTTATTTTCATCAGATAATACTTCATAAGCTATAAAAAGATGAATACACATATTTCATCAGTAAAATAATACCTATATACATCAATTTTATCAGTTTTTAAATTATAACAACATTTTAAAAACATAAAATAAAGCTTCCATTTTAAAAAGTGAATTCTACAATTCTTTTTAATTAAAAAAAGTATGAATTTTTTAAATGTTTATACAAATTCATAGAAACTAATTTTATTTTTATGGATGAATTAAAATATCATTAATTCGTCCCTCCAAACATCACAAAAAAATCTTTAAAAAATCCGAGCTGATGCTTACACAGGGATTTTTATGCGATCTTCTCACAAAATTAGTGTTTTATTTTGAGATATTTGCAGGGGGGAGGGGGGGAGGGGGATTTCACAATATTTGATGAAATTTGTGTTTTACCACATTAAAAAACAAAATTTGTGGGGTTTTTTCACGATATGATGAAATTTGTGGGGTTTTTTTCGTGATATTTGAAAAAAAATTGCCTTTTATTCATGATTCTTTAACAAAAATAACATTTTTTCTGCGATCTTTTGATGAATTGATGATGTTTATGCAATTTTTTGAGATATCAGGGCTGGCAAGTTTCTGCAGGGTAGTTAAAACCAGCGGTTATAACCGGTTAAAGCAGGCATGGCAGAAACTAATTTCTGCCAGTAAGTGGCAAAATCTGGCAGAAACTAAGAAGTAGTACTAATAAGAACTTTAACTTGCACTGATTCATAATTCACGCATGTATTTAATATATAAAAAATTCAGTTAAAAGTTTAAAATAATGGTTATTAATGTTATTCAAAGTAGCAAAAAGTTTTAAAAGGATCATATAAATATACATTGTTTATATAATAATTTTCTGTCACTTGAAAAACAGAAATTTTCATAATGGTAATCTGATGCTGTTCTAATTTAACTGTTGTTATTGTTTTTACAATTGGATTTCGATTTAAAAGTTTTAAAAAAAGAAATTTACAAAAAACTATATTTTAATATCACTTCTGAGAATATTTTTAAATAAATAATACACTGCAACAACTTAAAAAATATCTACTGCTATTTATAAAGAGAAATGGTTCATGTGAAAATATATAAGTAAGTAATTGTGCACAAAAATAACAGAAAAAAAAAATAATGAAATATCTTCTACAATTATTATACAAAATTGAAAAAACAAATTTATTTTTTGTGGGAAAAAGTAATAATATACTAAGAGCATTCCATAATATAGGATTAATTTTGCTAAACATTCTTAATCTAGATTGCTTTTTATTTTGTTCTGAATGAAAGAAAAGTAAAAAATATTCTTTCAAGACCAGTGTTACTTGCTGGTAATATTACTATTGAGGATGTAAAATTTGAAAAATTCTAGGACTTCCTTGGAGAAATGTTTCTGGGAAAGGAGTCAATTTTACTACTAAGTATTGTTACATAAGGGACAAAATTTGGATTAATATCAAAAGACATTTTTCTTGTCCTTTCTTTATGCTCATTTGTCTATCAAATTCTAATACATTTTTTTTTTAATTAAAACTATTCACAGTATTTATTTGTTATTTATCATGAATAAAATGTATGTAAGCAATTTAATGCTAGTAAAAGTCCTGGATTATTTCATGAAATGAGTTTATGCCAGTTGTTGCCGGTTAAAACCACTTTCTGCCACTGATATGGCAGAAACCCAGCCCTGTGAGATTTCTTTCATGATCTTTGATGAAAAGGGCATTTTTTTGTATTCTTTAATGGTATTTGCATTTTCTTAAACAAAATTTTGGCGAAATTCATGTTTTTCGCATGATTTTTTAACAGTGCCTTTTCTTGCGATCTGTTGATAAAATTCACATTTTTTCATAATCGATTGACTTAATTTGCATTTTTATTGCAATCTTTTGATGACATTTGCATTTTTTATCACAATCATTTGACGAAATTTGCACTTTTTTCTTGCGATACTTTGACGGTATTTTCTTTGTAGATCTGACATACTGGTGTTTTTTTTCCTGCATTCTTTTGACAAAATGAGCATTTTTTGCTGATTCTTCAAGAAATTAACCATTTTTCCACGATGTTTTGACATAATTAGCGTTTTTTCTTTCAGAGATTTTTTTGTGTACAGTGAAATTCGTTTAAAATACGCCTGCTTAAAATATGATCCCAGTTAATGTACAAATTTTCTTTGGTCCCTTGAAAACTGCCTATTAAACCTGTGTAAAATTATCCACTTAAACATATGCACGTTCTCCTTACGGAGCAGTGGATAGATCTGAAATTTCATTGGTTGCTCTCTCTCCTTATTGGATGAGAATGTTGTTAGTAATCGTCTATATTTTTATGCTTTTTATTTTTTGTGTCGCTTATTTAGCTGCTTTTCATTATTATATCACTTTTATTACTATAAATCGTCTTCAGGAGTGCCTTTTTATAAATTTCTTTTTGTCCTTTGCTTTTGCGCGGCATTTTACAAAATGTTAACATCGCAGAATAAGAACAGTATCAAGAGGAATGCAAAGATTCGGGCTTATTTTTTAAAATTAACAATCACGTTGTGACAAGCAAAGTTTGTTCTATCGCAGATATAAATATGAACGTCAAAAGTTCCGATGGACTTAGGTCTTCAGATGAAGTAGAAGACGATGCGGGTGAAGAAACAGATGTACCAATCATACTACCATTCGTATCTGTAATGAGCTTGTTCAGCTTACTTTGACTGCCTCTTCGATGGATGCTGATCCTTCCGTTGAAGATTTTTTTTTTTACCATATCAACAAGTCTGAAAACTTCCTATTGGGTCATTCTACGTGAAATCAACCAATTTAAGGAAAACTTGTTGCATCATAGTCACAGATTTTTTTTAAATTTTTATCATAGGCAGACATAGTACTGAAACCCTCAAATCTGAAATTTAAAAGTAATTTTCACAATATTGGCCGAGATATGGCCATTTGAAAACTGGCCATTTTTACAAAATGGCGGCCATCTTGGAATTGTATCACTGTCTAAATATGGCCATAACTTGACAACTAATGGCTCAAAGTTTATATATCTGGTACCAATTTGAAGCTATTTGTACAAAGAATGAATATTTCACATCAAAACAATAATAAATTTTCATTTTTTTACTTTTTATTATGTGCAAAGTGAAAATTTCACCCCAAAAAAGGGCAGATTGTAATGGCTCATAAAAAAAATGAATCATCATGAATTTTTCTGAAACTTGGTAAAAACGTTGCTCCATCTGTGTGCTTTAAATAAAAAAAAAATTGGAAAGGTAAAATTTGTTGTTTTAAAATAAATGGTTTTTTACAGATAAGGTGTCATTAACCAAATAATGATATTTTTAGAATCTGCGAGCATTCCTGATTCAAAAAATAATGGTTAAAATAAAATTTTCTAACATCTAAATTAATGTAAAAGTATAATCAAAACCTCATTTGTATTAATTTTGTAGAAATCTGCCTCCAGCCCCCCTCCCCCCCACCCAAAAAAAAAAAAAAAAAAAAAAAAAATAGACAATTCAAAAAATTTTACACTGAAAAAGATAAGATAATTAAGGAATATAATGTATAATTATAAAATACCTATAAATGCAATGCATACATATGGTGATTTACTTCACATATAGGGGCAAGTGGGGTAGAATGGGACAGTAGGTTTTTCTCTTTATGTATCATTCTAAATATTTCATCAATCACATATTAGATGAAGTAATGGTACCCCAATCTTCAGTTGAAAAAAGTAGCTAATTTACACAAGCTTGCAATTATATAAAGAAAAAGATTATTTCAAGAATCAAAACATGAATTCAAAATTTTAAATTTTGAATTCAAAACATGATGTAAAAATTTCATTATGTTTCTATAAGCTGATGTAATATTGCATCATGTTCTATATAAGCTGATGCAATTTAAAGAAAAGATTGCTACTGTACCTTCATCTGCTTCTTAATTGGCTATAATCAAAGTATGATGCTATCTTGCATCATGTTCTATATGAGCTGATGCAATTTAAAGAAAAGATTGCTGCTTTACTTCATCTGCTTCTTAATTGGCTATAATTAAAGTATGATGTAATCTTGCATCATAATGTCCAAGAAACTTGAGTAATTCCTTTGGGAATCAGTGAAATTGTCAGACCATTGACATTTAAAAGTGAACAATATGTTGCATGTGTATATGGGATAAATTGGTGGATTGGGAAAATTTTAGATTACTGTGAAGAACTGAACGACTATAAAATTATGTTCATGCATCCTAATGGCCCCAATTCTTCATATTCATGGCCAAAATCCTCAGATGTTTGTTGGATTCCGTATGAACAAATAATAAAAGAAGTGTCTATTCCTTTAACTGCTACAGGAAGAACATATACTGTTCCACCAGAGGAAACTCGAACAATTCAAGCATTATTTTTAAACTTTAAAACTAATTAAATCCATTTTAGCTTAAATCTGAAGAAAAAACTGCTATATTATAAAGTTATATGCATGTAAGTAAATATTTTCTTCTTATTTTGTCTAGATTTGTTCCATGTGTAATTTTAAACTTTAACTTATTTCTCATCATATTCAATGTTTTGCCCTGGATTTGTATTATATTATTGTTATTTATTTTTTTGTCTCATCATATCTAGATTTTTGTTCATATAAATTTTAATTCAGTGTGAACAAAAAATAACAAATGTCAACTCAATTAACTCATTTATATATATTTATTGTATTTAAATTACACAATTGAATAATTTAACTCTGTAATTTACAGCTAGTATTTCTCCAACATTTCTGGAGAAAATATTATATGCCTTTTTTTTTCATGCATTCCATAGTAAGGTATTTAAAATATTTATGTAAATATGTTTTGAGAATTATATTATCATATTTTGAATGAAATGAAATAAAAAGTACTGTAAAAATAAATATTTAGTGTAAATAACTGCAAATTGATATTTCTTTATTGAATTATATAATATAAACACAATACTTTAATTTAGATGCTAGAAAATTTCATTTTAACCAATATTTCTTAAATTAAGAATACTTACAGATTTTAAAATAATCATTATTTGGGTCAATGACATCTTATATGTAGAAAACCATTTTTAAAACAACAAATTTTACCTCTCTAATTTTACAGTATAATGTTCCATATATAGAGAAACTGTTACATCTATGCATAATCAAATCATTATACAGAAAGCGTAAAAAGTATATGAACTAAATTTACTTTTCATTTTTGAAATAATCTTTTTCTTTATATAATTGCAAGCTTATGTAAATCAGCTACTTTTTTCAACTGAAGATTGGGGTACCATTACTTCACCTAATGTGTGATTGATGAAATATTTAGAATGATACTTAAAGAGAAAAACCTACTGTCCCATTCCATCCCACTTGCCCCTATATGTGAAGTAAATCATCATATATATATGCACTGCATTTATAGGTATTTTATAATTATACATTATATTCCTTAATTATTTTCTTATCTTTTTCAGTGTAAAATTTTTTGAATTGTCTATTTTTTTTTGGGGGGGGGGGGAGGGGGGCTGGGGGCAGATTTCTACAAAATTAGTACAAATGAGGTTTTGATTATACTTTTACATTAATTTAGATGTTAGAAAATTTTATTTTAACCATTATTTTTTGAATCAGGAATGCTTACAGATTCTAAAAATATCATTATTTGGTTAATGACACCTTATGTGTAAAAAACCATTTATTTTAAAACAACAAATTTTACCTTTCCAATTTTTTTTTTATTTAAAGCACACAGATGGAGCAACGTTTTTACCAAGTTTCAGAAAAATTCATGATGATTCATTTTTTTTATGAGCCATTACAATCTGCCCTTTTTTGCGGTGAAATTTTCACTTTGCACATAATAAAAAGTAAAAAAATGAAAATTTATTATTGTTTTGATGTGAAATATTCATTCTTTGTACAAATAGCTTCAAATTGGTACCAGATATATAAAATTTGAGCCATTAGTTGTCAAGTTATGGCCATATTTAGACAGTGATACAATTCCAAGATGGCCGCCATTTCGTAAAAATGGCCAGTTTTCAAATGGCCATATCTCGGCCAATATTGTGAAAATTACTTTTAAATTTCAGATTTGAGGGTTTCACTACTATGTCTATCTATGATAAAATTAAAAAAAAAATCTGTGACTATGATGCAACACCCATTGGTTGAATTCATGTGGAATGACCCTATTCAAATCTCGCCCTAAGTACACCAAACCAAGGTAAATGACTTTTTCTCAAGAAACTAAAACTACATAATAATGTGTCAAATAATTATTGTTTCTTGCATACATTCAGTTTGTCTTTCAAAAAATTATTATGAAAATTTATTATTCTTCACCTTTAAGTACGTAAAATATTTTAGTTACTGTTTTCTTAAAATTAACAAAATTTTCATTTTATTGTCTTTAGTTTGGCAGAGAGTACTGTATAAAGACATTTTAATTTTTTTATTGTATAAACAGGTACTCAATAAAATTTTGGAGAAAAAGAAAATTATTCTTATTTTAATACCTTAAACTCAAATTTTCTAGAATATCTAAAAAGTGTTGGAAATGGGTAAAATAAGAGTCATAAATGGCTAATTTTTTTTTTTTTTTATGTAATAACAATGAGCACTGTTTTTATGTGCATTATTATTCAAGAATCTATGAAATCCGGATAAGATACGATCCCACTTAAGATACGAAATGCTCTCGATCCCTTGATTCGTATCTTAAACGAGTTTCACTGTATTTAATGTTTTTCAGCATTCTTTTGATAACATTTTTTTAAAGATTTGACATCATTTGTGTTTTTTCCTGCAATGTTCATTTTTTGGCGATTCTTCCATAAAATTCATGATTTTTTCACAATTATTTAAAGAATTTTTCATTTTTTTCACGATTCTTTGACGAAATTTACATTTTTTTCAGCAATCATTTGATAATTTCCCTTTTTTTTGTGATTCTTTGACATATTTCCCCTTTTTCAGCTATATTTTGAAGTAATTTACATTTTTTTTCAGTGATGCTTAAAAAGAGGAGGAGGGGGGGGGGGTACTTTCTCTGGATGTTTTGAAATTTTCAATTTTTTTTTATAAAGTTAGGAAAGAGATGTTTGATTGGGAAGGGCGGATTAACGGTAGTTATTATTTATTTTAAATTGCTGAATGTGTTGAATGAGCAATATTTATGAAAACATTACACAAATAACAAAATCTTTAAATTTAGCAGTGAAAAAAAAAAAAAAAAAAAATCTATAAAAAACACAAAGAAAGAAGAAATTTAAATAAATTGATAATATATACAGGGTGATTCTGAATTCATCATCAATATTTGGTGGGGAGGTAGGGAATAGGAAAAGAACACTATTTCACATAGGAAAGCATGGGCGCAGACGTCATGTAGTAGGGCAATATGAATCCGGTTAAATGATGGAAAGAAAACATAACAAGAAAGTGGTAAGAGAAAAAACATTTATTTGTGCATCTTTTGTACAGACTTACAAGAGGTGCTCGAAATTCTGACCATTTGCTAGAGTACATGCCTCACAACGACGTTGCATGGACAACCGAACTTTCTGGAATATGCCTGGCATTTCCCGGATGTTTGCGGCGGCAACCGATATGCGTGCTACAAGGTCCATAGCACTGGCAACAGGGGTTTCGTACACCATGTTTTTCATGGCACCCCATACAAAGAAGTCTATTGGAGATAAATCCAGTGACCGTGGTGGCCAACAAACCGGTCCACCATGACCAATCCATTGAGCTCCAAATTTTCTGGTCAGGTAACAATGCACATCATTTGTGAAATGTGCTGGAGCGCCATCATGCTGAAACCACATTTGCTGGAGAATAACAGCAGGAACCTCCTTCATAAGACCCGGTAACAGTCTGAAGAAATATGAGGTAGTTTGCGCAATCTAAACGGGATGGTAGTAAATACGGTCCCAGCAAACAGTCGCCGACGATCCCAGTCCACACATTGACGGCAAAGCGTTGTTGCGCAGCTCTAACTCTCGTACCGTGTGGATTCTGATTAGCCCACACATGCGAATTGTGTGTGTTGAAGACATCTTCACGAGTGAAGGACGCTTCATCTGTGAAAAGAACATACGTTGGGAAATTGGGATCAACGGCTGTTCTCTGCATGAACCACTGACAAAAAGTAACACGCTTGGGATAGTCCTCTGCTTCCAGTAACTGCACTCTTTGCAAATGAAAAAGATGTACACGTTCCTCGTTTAGTATCCGCCACACTGTTGATTGTGAAACTCCAAACTGGCGAGCAATACCTCATGTGCTAGAACTTGGCTGTTCTTCGATAGACCGTAGGACATCTTCCTCGACTGAAACTGTCCGTGTTGATCGGCAGCTGCCTCAATCAACATTTGATGGAATTTAAACACAATTCCATCGGGGTTGATTGTTTAGCAGAGTCGCGTCAAAAACAGTGTCAGCGTTATGCTGATTTTGTAACCCCATAAGTAATTAAATTAATTTAATTTTTAACGTAATGCCCAAATGAATATCTAATTAAATGTTTAGTCAAGAATATAATTAAATCAAATGAAATAATGACATGCAAAATTAAAAACTTAACAGTCAACATTTATTAGTTCTTAAAATAAAATAAACATAAAATATAAAAACATAAATATAAGTAAAAATATATTGCATCTCTAATCGAATCATATTTAAAACAAAATATATTTTCTTTCTATTAAATCCATAAACCAGATATATGAATAAATATACTGTAAATTAAAATATACCAAGATAAACAAAATTGAACTTATCTGTAAGAAAAACAAGTAAAGATTTAAAGAACATTTTATAAGTCCTCTATTGTCTTGATTAAGTGAACTGGAGCTTGCTAAGTCAAAAACTGGAAAATGGTTTCAGTTCCAAAAAAAATTAATCCAAGTAATATTCATCCGTAGATAGAGTTCCAAAAATTCCATAATCAAAAGAAACCGAAGTGAAAAACAACAGCACTTCCTCACGAGAGAATAGCCAAACTTTCCTTAAGAAGGCGAAGGTCAAAAGTCCAAATCTCAGGGTCTCTTCTACCCGAACATCTCTTGACATCGATAATCATCACATAATTCCAAGTCAATTATCTCACGTCAATGCAGACATCTCCTTCTAGCCTCCAGGTGTTTAAGTTTAGAAATAAAGTTTCAAATAGCCGAATATATTCTGTAAGTCTAAATGTAACATGAAAGCGTAATGAAATGCCATTACTAGATGAAAGTTCTATTTCAACTGATGACTTAAACTATTGTATTGAACAATGTTTTAAACGAATTAAATAAATGACTTGACCGATGACACATCTGACTTCCAGATAACATAACACAACACAACATTCAACAGACGAAACTAAGAAAAACAGAAACAATAAAATACGAAGCTACTTTATGCCGGCGAGACTGAAGTATATATACTTCTCAAACGGATTGAACACCAGGTTTCTCCCCGCCGAGAGACACACCCACCAATCACAGAAGGATGAATGGCTGATGAGATCGTTACGCCTGATCGCGTAAGCGATTACGTCATCGACTCTCATCGCTACGCCTCCACATGGCGATATGGGGAACTATGTCAAAAAGCGATGTTTACTTTTGAAAGGTGTGTGAAAAATATAAGTCTGCCGGGAAATATAAATTAACATAGAACTAAAGTTTAATTATACAATTTATAGACAACAATTAACCAGAAATAAGACTTCTATTATAAAAGGTGAGTGTACTTTAAATTATATTGAATTGTAAATAAAGATGACTATTGTAATTATTTGCTGTAAATTTAATTCTTATATAAATGAAATATGTAATGATTAAGGGCTGGATGAAATGGCCTGACTCTCACACTAAAGGACACACTCTTACAGTAGATGTCAACTAAAAGATAGTTACTACAGTGGCAAGAACACAGGGTCTATTTCCTATCAACATTAATACCAGCAAATGATCCAGTTTCGCACAGTTGTCGATGAACAAGTGAAAACATTTGATGCTGTGGCACGCGCCGGTTGGGGTAGCGCTCTGCATACATTTGTCTAGCTCTAAGACAGCTTTCTCCTGCGGCACCGTAAGTTAGATGCATATCTGCAAGTTCTTTGAAACGTATACCGGTTCATGTTACTTCTGCGAAGTCACCTTGTCGAATGACGACTGGCTGCACACGTCAGACAGCTATGCGCGTTCATGGGAGATGCGGGCACAAAGCGCCCTCTACACCGTCATGCGTTCGTTTGTGCATATGCTTTCCTATGTGAAATAGTGTTCTTTTCCTATTCCCTACCTGCCCACCAAATATTGATGATGAATTCAAAATCACCCTGTATATATCATACAATCAGGGATGTTTAGTTTAAACCAAATGATTTTTTTAAAAAAAAGACCATGCTGTTTTTTTTTTTCTTTTTCCCTAATGTTTCCCATTTATTTTACATATTATTAAAAATTATTTTGGAAAATAAATATATATATACGAAAAATTAAAGTAAAAACATCTTGTCAAATGAGTAATGTCAAATTACATCATCTTAGATAAGACAGCAGAAATAATATTTTAAAAAAAATTATAACATCAAATATTACCTATATTTTTTTATGTTAAAGACATAATTGTAAACAATTTTGAATCATTAAAATTTTTGTTGGTGGTGTGTCATGATCACGCAAAATATATTTTTGGAAAACTTTGGTATGTGGATGTGGAAAGGTTCACTGTCCTTGGTGTAGGTCATGTTAGTTATTCATGTAAAATGCAAACTATGTGTTAATGAACATATCCTGAAGCTGTAAAAAGTAAACTTAAAACCTGTGAATTTAACAAAGAAACTATTATAAATATATAATATTTGGAGAAAAAAAAAGGTTTCTTTTTTTTGAGAAAAGACAGAATTACAATTAATAACGTAAAATGACCTTTAAGATTTCAGTCAAGCTGTAAAAGAAAATTTTCTTGATTGAGTGGATTACCTTTTGAGAATAAAAAAGAAACTCAAGATATGAAATTGCATAAGAACATTGAAAAATTGGATGCTAGTGAAACGCCTGTTTACGTTTAATTAAAATATGCAATAAGCTACATTCAAATCCTCTATTGCATAACCGAACTCACTACTTAGATCAGGCAAGAAAATCGAAGGGGGGGGGGGGGGGAATTGAGACACGGTTTGCTTAAGACATGATAAAAAAAAGTCTCATAAAAATGCCTAAAAAATATGTAGTTTTTAGTGTGGACATTTAAAAGTAATAGATATTATAATGTAACTTAGAAAAAAAGCCTGATGGCTGTTTAAATTCTTTAGTGGATGACAACATTTATAAAACTATCCATTTTAAGATCAGTGTCTTCCACAGTCTAAAAAGCTATTAAATAGATATTTTTGTTTATTTTGATGTCGCCTTTTTATTTATTTTTTTTTTTACTTGGCCCCTTTAGAGGAGAAATATCAAATAACAATATATGACACTTCTTGAAATGTGTAGAGACTCTACACTGCTTAATTCAAATCATTCTACAAATTCTTTATTATTTGGCATCTTAGATAAGACAGCAGAAATAATATTAAAGAAAAAATTATAACATCAAACATTATCTATATTTTTTTTAATGCTAAAGACATAACTGTAAATAATTTTGAATCATTAAATTTTTTGTTGTTGGTGTGTCATGATCACGTAAAATATATTTTTGGAAAACTTTGGTATGTGGATGTGAAAAGGTTCACTGTCCCTGGTCTAGGTCATGTTAGTTATTCATGTAAAATGCAAACTGTATGTGTTAATGAACATATCCTGAAGCTATAAAAAGTAAACTTAAAACCTGTGAATTTAACAAAGATAAAATATTATAAATATGTAATATTTGGAAAAAAAAAGGTTTCTTTTGAGAAAACACAGAATTACAATTAATAACGTAAAATGACCTTTAAGATTTCAGTCAAGCTGTAAAAGAAAATTTTCTTGATTGAGTGGATTACCTTTTGAGAATAAAAAAGAAACTCAAGATATGAAATTGCATAAGAACATTGAAAAATTGGATGCTAGTGAAACACCTGTTTACATTTAACTAAAATATGCAATAAGCTATATTCAAATGCTCTATTGCATAACTGAACTCCCTACTTAAATCAGGCAAGAAAATCGAAGGGGAGGGGGGGGGGGGGGAGAATTGAGACACGGTTTGCTTAAGACATGATAGGAAAAAGTCTCATAAAAATGCCTAAAAAATATATAGTTTTTAGTGTGGACATTTAAAAGTAATAGATATTATAACGTAACATAGAAAAAAAGCATGATGGCTATTTAAATTCTTTAGTGGATGACAACATTTATAAAACTATCCATTTTAAGATCAGTGTCTTCCACAGTCTAAAAAGCTATTAAATAGATATTTTTGTTTATTTTGATGCTGCCTTTTTTTTTTTTTTACTTGGCCCCTTTAGAGGAGAAATATCAAATAACAATATATGACACTTCTTGAAAAGCGTAAAGACTACACTGCTTAATTCAAATCATTCCATGAATTCTTTATAAAAAGCTTTATTTAAAATAATAATAATTGTTCATGTAGTCTTTGAACAGAAAAATCAGACAATTCAGGTATGATTTCAATGAAATTATTTAAAATAGCCTTGTAAAGGTATATTATATTTATGAAACTGCATCGTATATTTATTCATAGTACTAGTAATCAAAATATTATATTTTAAGATTTTCAAGTTATCAATGTTTTACTATTAAGCATTTTATTTATTAAACATAACAGCTTTTACTAAAAAAGTTTAAATTTTAACTAATTTAAATTTTCTACATAACTGATTATATATTTAGTAATTTCATTGATTAAAATTACTTTTATATAAATTACATTACTTAAATATCCAAAAACATTTATTTTTGTCGATAAATAAGCACATATATGTAGTTGGAAAACATGTCTAAAAAAACCCAGTTTAAACCAAATAAACTGATTTTTTTAATTTTTTTAACTGTTTTTTTATCATTGCAGCACACAATTGAAGTTATTTAATATGAGCATGACTAAATTGAGGACACAGTTAAAATGAGCAATTTACACATTAAGAATGGTTCATCATTTAAGAGTACAGTGAACTTTCAAAATTGCAAAAAATCATCAAATTATAGAATTTTCATTTTTAGCATAATAACATTATATGAACTCCCTGCTATTGAACACACAAAGAATTTTTCAATTTCGACAACTTTTACTGGAGTTACAAGCATTTTTGAACAATCAGCTGATTCTGACACACTCCTTTTACTTTTTTGCCGATTCGCATCCGTAAAAATTTAGCTTAGTTTTTAGTTTTACCTTATAAAATGTTATTTTGCACTGAATACTTATTAATTTTGTGATTTCGCAAAACAATACTTTAACTGTAACTTTTAATTGTTTATTTTAGCGTTTGTTTACAATGTATTTGTTTGAATTGTTTTTTGTCCCCAATCTTTTTAGCGTAAAATAAAAAAAATAATATATTAAATATATTAAAAATATTTAATATATTTAACAAAAATTAGAGGTATTTATACCATGAATATTTCTAGAAAAATTTAAAAAAAATTATTAGAAAATACAAAAAGTTATTTTTGAGAAGATTTTTTTAAATTCAGATACTTCATGTCCTTTGCATGAATTACTGTTGAAGCCACATATTTTATGTGAATTTACCATAAAAACATAAAACACTTATATATAAGCTAGAAATGATATTTATATCCCTTATATAAAGCTGAAACTGTGCCAGTAAGAAAGTATTAAGCAATTATAACCATTGTAGTTACTAAAACCTGTTTTTGTCAGAATGAATACTTTCATCATTTTCATGATTTCAAAATGTTCCATGCGAAAATTCTTTATGCCCAATTTTTCTGATTTTTCGTTTAAAACGCTATATATGTATGTGTTGACAAATGTTACTAAAACTTTTTTAGACGCATTTTAATTTTTAAAATTTCAGTTATATGGAATTTTTAATGATTTTTTACCGAAAAATACAAAAGAAGTAAGTTAAAATGATTTTTTTAAATGTTTTACAAATAATATGATAAAAATGCTTAGTAACATTTGTTAACACATACATGGAGAGCATTTTAAACAAAAAATCAGTAAAATTAAGCACAAAGAATTTCGCATGGAGCATTTTGAAATATTGCCATTTTTCGTTAATTTTAAATAAGAAAAATCTATCTCAAAAACTATGGAATATATATATTTTTTAAATTGTGAAATGAGAGATATATTAACTATGACTATTTCCAGAAATTAAAAAAAAAAAATTCAATGAAAATTTAAAAAATTAGTTTTGAGAGTCCGCTGTACCCTTAAAGTATATTAAGATTTTCATGCTTTTTCTGAACTGCAAATGTAGTAACATGACTAATATGAGTAAAATATCTGCTCATTCTAGTGTGATTTTCAGTAAAAATAATAGAATAAAGGTAGAATTAACAAAGAAATCCCATTCTTTTGAAAAATTGTTTTCTCTCACAGATAATATTTCTGTGTTATAATATAATCAAAGGTCTGTCCATATTTTTCTCACAGGATACTATTTTCGTGTACTTAATGTGGGAAGTCTACTTGATGAGAATCTACTGTATAGTACCAAAACTGTACTGTTTACCCTAAATCATGATTGGTGCAAATATACAGAAAATTTTCCCAGAACTACTTTCTTTTGGACAATTGAAATAGGTAGCTTCTTACTTTTGTCATGAACGTTACCCCATAAAATCATTAATTTATATATTCTTAAATAAAGTCTGGTTACCTTCTGCTATTTCACGAAACTTATCTTCAGCTTTAGGATCTTTATTTTTGTCAGGATGATATTTCATAGCTAGCTTTCGAAAAGCTTTTTTAATTTGTCTGTCAGTGGCATCTTTACTCACACCTAATATATCATAGTAATCTCGATCACAGATAACATCACAGAATAACCACAGGAAATATATGCTGCTAACAATTAAATCCACTGGAATCTTCATTTTTCTATTCTAAAAACCAGAAATAAATTTTATTATTGAATAACATTAGTAATAAATAATCCAGAAAAACAAAAAATTTATGAAATTTCCAAATGTAAAAATCACACATTTTCTCATTCTAGACATAATTTACCAAGCTAATTAATAATAAATACATAGATAAAAGACAAAATATAATAAAAGACAAAAACTTAGCATATTCAGAATATATTTAATAGTGTAATTCTATCTTGATTTTAATGTAATTGAAATGTGTATAATAAAACTCCTGAAATTCAAAACACTGTCATAAATTTCTAATGATCCAACTGAAATTTTCTTTGCAAGCACATTAAATGAGCATATATCGAATATTATACAGATGATTTTCATCCTGAAATTCTAATATTTAGATACAATACTAGTTAGAATTCAATCAAAATTCTTACTCAATTATTCTACCAGTTACTAGTTCCTAACCAATTTTTCTAATTTTATTTTACCTTTATTCTCAAACATGGAAGTACATTGACTGAAAACTGCCAGTGAACAAAAATTAACTTAAAAATGTTAAGCTGAAATTTATGTATTTTTTCAAATACATAAACAAGTGAGTCTAGCTATAAAGGATTTTAAAAAAAAACTTTGATAGATTACTTATTTTGATTTAGTGCACATAAATTTTTGAAATTTAAAATAATCCTCAAATATTAAACAAGTCAATAAGTGTGATTGCAGATCACACTAAGAGTTTCGTTTAATATTTCTTTCAAAACAACTTATACTTTAATTAATACAGGGGTTGGACAAAATTATGGAAACACCTTTTGAAATGCATGTTTGAAAAGAAAGATTGATTTTAATGAACTACATAGATGGTGCTGTTGTTTTCGCCCACTGACACCACATATACAACTTCGTAAAATCGCTGCACCGTTCAGTCGTTGTTGGAGCAACGTTATGTGAGGTTGTGACTGCATTATGTCAGAGTTAACAGACTCCGAACGTGGCCAAATTGTTGGCGTGCGTATGGTGGGTGCTTCCGTAAGCAAAGTAGCCGAGGTTTTTAGTGTTTCAAGAGGTACTGTGTCGAAGATTTATTAAGCATATTTGAAATGCGGAAAAACATCATTCACTAAATCACAGCGCAGACGAAAATGTGTGATGAGTGATTGTGACAGACGATCATTAAGGAGGATTATCGTGAAAAATAAGAAGACCACAACTTCCACAAGTTACTGCTGAAATGAACGTTGTGTTACCAAACCCTGTGAGTACCAAAACAATTAGAAGGGTGCTTCATAAACAGGGAATTGCTGATTGTGCTGCAATTGAAAAGCCATTCATCAGTGATGCTAATGCCCGTAACAGGAAAAAGTGGCGTTTAAGTCATAAAGCCTGGACTATAGAGCAGTGAAAGAGAGTAATATGGTCTGATGAGTCTTTTTTCACATTGTTTCACACTTCTGGCCAAGTTTACATTTGAAAAACGCCATCTTAAGCATAAAATACAGACTGCTTGTTGCCAAGAGTGAAACATGGCAGGGGTTCGGTGATGGTTTTTTGCAGCCATATCGTGGTTCTCTTCTGGCCCCATGATAATTCTGTCAGAGCTTATTACTGCTCAGACTTATGTGAACATTTTGGCGGATCAAGTCCATCCAATGGTACAAACTTTTTTCACCAATGGTGATGGTATCTTCCAAGACGACAACGGCCCCGTTCACACAGCTCACATTGTCCAGGACTGGTTTTCTGAGCACGAGGATGAATTGTTGCATCTCCCCTGGCCAACACAATCACCAGACCTGAACATTATGGAACTTTTGTGGTCTACGTTGGAGCGGATAGTGCGTTCTCGCTATCCACCGCCAACATCGTTATCTGAACGTGCCACTGTTTTGCAGGAAGAATGGTACAAAATTCCCTTGGCAAACATACAGAAACTGTACTTATCCATTCCTAGAAGACTGAAAGCTGTTTTGAATAACAACGTCTACCCTGCAACATATTAGGCAAGGAAACGTGTTTTTTTTAAGGTGTTTCCATATTTTTGTCCAACCCCTGTATATCCAAACAGTTAATTTATAATTATTAAATTCCTACATTGATGGTAGCACCAATGAATTTAATTTTAAAATAATTATAAAAGGAAGTTATTTATTTTAATAAAACTAAAAATGTTCATATCAAATTATTAAAAAAAAAAATCCACATTTTTTTTGAAAATCTCCCTTTTTCTTCTTGGGGAAAAAAAAATAGTGGAGACATAAATAAAATTTTAAATTACTAAAATGAAAAAATAGTTTAAAAGAAATTTAAAATGTTGAATCATTAATAAATAAAAATAGTTTTTAAAAAGAAAGAAAAATGGTTGATTGGCAAAAAAATATTATGAATATCAAAAATTACTTATCACAGCATGGTAAACTCTTAAATTAGCAAGAAATACAAAATTTAAATCAATCACAATATGAAAATTTCATCTGCATGAGCCAGGGTTCAAACTAAGAACCTCCTGTTTACTAGCGAGATGCTTTACCTTCAAGCTATGATGTCTGCACAAAAACATTGAAATTAAGGTTCTCTTCTAAAATTTAAACTGTAAAAATGAACAGATGACATTGAAAAAAAATCGTTTAATTAAAATAATAGACTTTTTGAAAATTTTATGACTTGTATGACATGAGGTATTCAGCTATATATGCACAAAATTAGGAGTCTCTAACTTGTACAGTTTCTGTGTATGGACTCCGTAAAAACAGACAGATGAAAGACAACTTTTTTTAAAAATAAATATCTGTCAACCAACTTACAGAATTAAATTTAGGTTTATCTAGTCATACTTTGAGATTTTGCATCAGCAAATGATGGTTGAAAAAAGGATTTTAATTTAATTTTCCAAAGCTTTCTGAAAATTCAGAAATTTTTTTACCAAGGATATTTACACATGTACCTATACTGAAATCCACATTCACACACAAATAAGATAAGTTAATACAAAAGATACTATGACATAGATATTGGAATATAAAATTACCTTTAATGAATAAGTATTTTTAAAAATCCCTATTAGGTGAAAAAAAAAAAAAAAATACTGAATGATGTAAAAAATCTTCAGAAAGATTAAAAAAAAAAAAAAAAAAAAAAAAAAAAAATGGCCAAGTGTTTTAGCTGTTTTGGGAAATATTTGATTTCATTTACATGCCAGGATGGCTAAAGATTCATAAAACTCTTTTTAGGCTAATTCCACGTGGAGGTCAACCTGAGAACTGATTTTTAAATTTTAATGGAATTTACTTTCTTTGGTACCAATTGATAGAAAAATATTCAAATCTCATGGAAATATGCCAATTATTATTATTATTTGATATAAATTGTCATTTTACAGTTAATTTTATCAGCTTCACTTACAAATCTAAAACACAATTTTCACTCCAAGTTTGGTGATCCTGTGAGTATTCAAGTTTGAATTTTTTTCTTTCTTTTTTTTTTTTTTTTTGCACCATATATTAACAACCCTTTTCTTTCATACAGACATAAAAATTATCAGTTTATTTTTAAAAAAAATTCTGTATCCTCATAAATGCAACCTCAGGTATGCTTGTCACATAAAAACATGAAATTTTTTATTTTGTATAAAATCTACACTAGCACAAAAGGAATAAGTGATCATTTTCTCTTTTGTTATACTACAAGTCAATGCTTCATGCAAAATTAGTTTTAAAAAAATTCCATTTTAGTAATTAAATAAAAGTTCAAAAACTGTCATGTCTGTCACAAGGAGTAAGGACTGATTCATGCCTGGTCACAATTAACTAATAAGGTTAAATAATATTATTTACAGTGCCAACTCTCTGTAATATTAGTATTAATGTTAACCTCAACCTCACGATAAATATGCTATAATATAAAATATTCAACAATTTAATATTGGAGAGTTTCTTGGAAAATCATAAGGAGTTTAAAGTGCAAGGAATAGAATTCCAATTTGATGGAACTTCCCAACATTTTCAACTGAAGTACGCATTATATTTTATGACATTGAACAAACTTCCAACAGCTTGGCATTTCTCAGCAACATCTCATGGGAAAGGCTGTGTTGAGGGTTTAGGTGGCACCATACAGTGTCGAGCCAGAGAAGCTAGCCACCGCCACGCCAGATGTACACATCCAAGAACCTCTGCTGAATTTGCAGAAGCTGCAAAGACCATTAGTTTAAACATCCACATACTTTACACTTCAGAACAGAATATTCAAGCAGTTAAAAGCAAGCTTGACAAAAGCTTGGGTAGGAGGTGAAGAAATAAGATCAATTCCCGGAACACAAAATGCTGATTGTTTTATTTCTTGCTCTCCTGGAATAATTTTCAGCAGTCTAACATTTGTATGTGAAAAAGGTTTGGGATTGAATTTCAAAACTTGGAAATGCATTGAGCAAAAACTTTCACCATCTGCGACTATAAGGCCAATTGTACAATGGAAGTGTGGCCAATTGGTGACAGTAAAACATGACAACCTTCAGTTCCTTGGACTTATGCTTAAAATAGTGGAAGGACAGTCATCACATAAAATGCCTAGAGCCCATCACTACTAAACGGCTGTATAAATTTGAATCGGACAATCAAGCTGTATGGTACAAAAGTGACACAATATTAGCCCATGCTGAAGCTCCCACATTAGACAAATTCTCATGACTTTTACAGGATTGAGAACTAATAAATTCTGAATAATTACTTTATGCTGCATAAAAAGTTGATCACAAACTAGAATTAAGAATAATAGAAATCAAAATTCTATTTATTGAACAATAGAGAAATTTTTTTCAGACATGTCATATCTGTCACAAAACAGTGTCATGTCTGTCACATTATAAAATATTTTATAAATATTAATTATTTTTTAAATTTATATTTTTCTTTTGATTTAATAAAAGCTAATAGTTATTTTTATTATATAAATTTTTTATGTATTTATACTGTGATAAGTTTCAGAGCTTTTGAGAGTTAATCCAAGTTCACTGCAAAATTGTGTCCATTTTATGTCATGTCTGTCACGGTTAGTTTTTGCCCTCAAAATAATAATAAAAAAAAAGTATTTAATATTTTTTGTGTGTATATTTGTAGTTTAGGTCCATATATGTCATTTCATTAAATTTTGTTCCAATAAAATAAAATTTAATATGAATTAATGGTCTGGAAAGCTGTCCAATGTCATGTCTGTCACACATGGAATTAGCCTTTAATTTTTATTTTTAGAAATTGTATTTTGTTCTACGAGAGCATTAAGAAATATCTACAGACTGCAGATAATTTTTTGTTTTATGTTTTCAACTGGCAAGTAAGGTAGATATGCCAGTAATGAACAGCCCTAAAAAATTTCTTTTAAAATTATTTTTTTATTAATAATTATTATATTCCAGTTTTTTTTTAATATTATATTAATCAATCAACAATATTTAAACATTCCTATAGTCACATTTCCCAATATGAATCAAAATCTAATTTTAAATAACAGAAATATATTAACACATTTGCTGCCGGTCATGTGTTAGCGTGTGAAATTCTCAATCATTTAACACAGAGGGCAGAGTTATCGGCAGAGAACATGTTAAATCATCCAAAAGTTCAATAACGGGCATCTTTTATTCCAGTAATGGATACTCTATAAAAATAAAAAGAATATTGCCCAGTTAAACTGATGGCATTGAGCTCACAGGCTATGCATACTAATTGTACATTATAGCCTTGTATTTTCGTTAATTCCGTTTGAAAAAAAATTAAGAAGGGGAAACAACTCTCCCCTTCCTCCTTTTTTATACTTAATCATTGAGCCTCCTAAACTATCAAGCACATGCTTTATCATATTAAAAAAACTATATCCAAAATTCAGAGCAAATCGGATAATTCTTAATAAAAACCCATTTAGCATTTATATAATTTAAGAGGAGTTATTCCCCTCTTTTATACTTAACCATTAAACTTCGAAAACTATTCAGAGATTTGAACGAAATCTGACAATTCTGATTGAAAAATCCATTTATACAAGTTAAGAGGAGGAACATTAGAACCCCCGTTCCCCCTGTTTATACTTATTCAATGGACACCTAATAACAGCCAAGGACTCGCCTCATCAGAATGATCCTACATCTAAATTTTGAACGAAAACTTAATTCTACATGAAAATCCCGTTTATATCAATTAAGGGGAGGGGCATGAGCCCCCCGTTTATACTTATTCAATGAATACCTAATAACAGACACGGTATCGCCTCATCAGAATGATCCTATATCTAAATTTTGAACGAAAACTGTTAATTTTGCATGAAAATCCCGTTTATATCAATTAAGGGGAGGGGCATGAGCCCCCCATTCCCCCTGTTTATACTTATTCAATGAGCACCTAATAACACTCACGGAATCGCCTCATCAGAATGATCCTATATCTAAATTTTGAACGAAAACTGTTAATTCTGCATGAAAATCTCGTTTATATCATATTAAGGGGAGTGGCATGAGCCCCCCGTTCCCCCTCTTATACATATCGAATGAACTCCAAAAACTAATCAGGGAAGCGCCTTATCAGGATATACCTATATACAAAATTTCAAGTGGATCCGATATTTTTATCATGAGTTATCGTGTTACGCACGAACATACAGAACGGACGGGCACATAAGCTCTCAGGCTATGACAGCCTGTGAGCTAATAATGATTATAAAAGTTTTTATGATTGTATTTAGAACCAGAATTTAATGAAAAAGTACTATTGGAACAAAATAGTTATTTTCAAAATAATTTAATTAGAATATACCAATAATTAATAAAATATTTGTGACAATTATTCACTGTTTGCATCAATCATTTTAATTATCAGAAGATTGATATGTTAATTATTTTAGATGTATTGTTTAAAATACTAAATATCAAGCAACTACAGCTATCAAATTATTGAGACTAAAGGATTTAAAAGGCAATAATTAAAAAAAAAAAAAATTTTTGAATATTAGTGCATAGTTTTTTAATAATCTTCCAGAGGCTACTTGATATATCATTTATGATAACTGATATTACAAATATGAAAAAAATGATATTGTGAGTTGAATATTTTAAATACTAAATGAAATAATTTCAAAATAAAACTGTTGAATTAATTAGATTAATTTTAAACACGATTATTCAATCGGTAAATTAATTATAACAGATGTAAATTTTCCATTTTTGGGTGAAAAAAGTCCGGGCCAGGATTCAAACCGGACTTTTTTCCCCCAAAAATGGAAAATGTACATCTGTTGAATTAATGTTTGAAGCACCTGATCTGCAGTTAATTTCACACTAACTTTCATTAATTTTACACTTTTTCTTATTTTTATTTTGTCAGATGTGTATGAGATAGCATTCAAGACAGAAAATAGATTTTAATAGCTTCTGTAACTTAATTATCTCTATTTTAATGAGGGATTAAGCCCTATGAGCGCCTCTTGAACTGTTTTTTTAAACAATATATTCTGCCTCCTGACTGATTTGATTGCCATATCATAAAATATGCCAGGCAAAGTTTATATCCATTTAAAAAAAATAATTAAAGAAATGAACAAAATATTGAAATTTTATTAACTACATAAAAGCAGGTATTTATAAAAATGTTTGTATTATTACTTTTTAATAAGTGTAATTTAAAAATTAAATTTGATTACAGTACACTCCCTCAAATCCGCAAAGCTTGGGACCAGAGGTTGTGTGAATTTTAGAATTTTGCGGATTTCTGGTCATGGTTTTGTTTACATTTTTAAACAGTAATTTGAGTGTAATCTATCACATATTATTTTAATATGTGAACTAAATATCGGTTTAATATCATTAGCAAGTGATATGTACTTTGGAAGAATAATACTTTCATCTTACTAAAAGAACTTATTTAATACGGACACATTATTTACAGCAGACGATCACAGATACACACAATCGGCATAGAACACAATTGCCGCTTACATAAAAACATTCTATTTACATTTTTACTTAAGTTGCTGTTAAAGTTAAATACACCACATCTCCTCCCTTCCTAAACTATCACTACAAGTCCAATCGCTGAGGAGGTCTCCGGATTCTAGTAGATCGGCGAACTGGTTGTGGTGTTGGAGTTGAACCGTGGACACTGAGTGGAGCATGCTCTGATGTAGTAACTGAGACTGGCGTTGCATCAGTCGTCTCCGCCTCCACACTAGTGGGTGATTGTGCTAACTCAGCACTAGTTGTCGGAACATCAGCATCTTGCACAGGAACGGCAGGTTTTGAAAATGATTGTCGGAGCTCTCTTTCTTTTTCCTCTATGTCTCCTCCATCCCGTATTTGATCGACATGTCTACGCCACAATTGGCTATTTACATCGACAGTGTAATGTAGCTGTCCATCTTTTCGAACGACTTTTCCAAACCTCCATCTCTTGTCGCCTTGCCGGTAATTTCGTACAGCGACATTGTCGCCAATTTGGAATCCTCTATCCGAGAATTCATAAGTTCTTCTACGAACTTTTTCTTCCACTCTGCTCTTAAGATCAGGACGCAGCAGATCGATTCTCGTCCGAATCTCTCTCTTCAACATAAGCATGGCTGGACTATGAAGTTTCGTGAGGTTTGGAGCTTTTCTGTATTGCATAAGGAACGTACTTAATTTTTGTTGTATTGTGCCACTATAATTTTGCATTGCTCTTAGAGATTGTTTGACTGTAAAGACGTATCTTTCGGCCTGCCCATTGCTAGATGGTTTAAATGGCGCAGTGGTCTTGTGTTTGATACCGTTATTACGCATAAACATCTCAAACTCAAATGATGTAAATTGTGGACCGTTGTCACTTACCAGCATGAGTGGCAATCCAAATCGAGCGAAACAATCTCTTAAGCATTCGATGGTTTTGGTTGCTGTGGTGGATTTCATTGGATAAGCTTCCAACCACTTGGAATGAGCATCTACTATAATCAGGAACATATATTCATAAATAGGCCCAGCAAAATCTATGTGAATACGTTGCCACGGTGCACTAGGATACTCCCAGCAATGCACCTTTACTCTCTGTGGGTCGGTTTTGTACCGAGCACAGTCTACACAATTCTTTGAGCAATTTTCTATATCCTTATCGATGTTCTTCCAATAAACATACGATCTAGCGACAGCTTTCATCTTAACAGCACCCAGATGACCATGATGTAACTCTTCAAGCACCTGAGCCTGGTACTTTTTGGGAACGCACACACGCTGGCCTAACATGACACAACCATCTTGTAGACTATATTCTGCTTCTCTCCCTCTTAAAATTCCTCCATTCTGTAAAATATTAAGCAATGGGGCGAGGTCTGCATCCAATAGAGTTTCTTTGGCTAAGTCTCTAGCTGTGATAGGAAGAGTTTCGATTTGTGCTAATTGAAATAGATCAATTTCATCTTTAACGTCTAGCTGTTCAGAGGTGGACGGCAGCCTAGACAGAAAGTCAGCATTACCATTTTTTTTGTATGACGATACTTAATGTCAAACTGGAAAGATTGCAATACTAAAGAATAATGTAACAATCTTGTCGCTGCCAGAACTGGAAGACCTTTCTTCGATCCGAAGATGGCTACTAAAGGTTGGTGGTCAGTTAATAATGTGAATCGTCTCCCTTTAAGGTAAAGATAAAATTTCTTGACACCCCACACAATTGCTAGTGCTTCTTTATCAATCTGAGCGTATTTTTGCTCAGTTTTTGTGAGGGTTCTGGAGGCGAAAGCTATTGGTCTTTCCGTTCCATCAGGTAAAGAGTGGGAAAGAACTGCCCCTACTCCTACAGGAGATGCGTCAGTTGCCAATATTAATGGCAGTGATGGATCATAATGCATTAGGACACGCGGAGAACAAATTTCATTTTTAATTTTTTCAAAAGCCTCCTGACAATCCTTTGACCAAACCCATTTTACACCTTTCTGTGTTAGTTTATACAAAGGATTCGCTATTGTAGCCAAATTAGGACAAAATTTTCCATAAAAGTTAACAAGCCCTAAAAAACTTTGTACTTCCTGTACGTTAGTAGGTCTAGGAGCTTTCGAAATGGAAGAAATTTTCTCATCAGTCTTATGTATACCGTTTGCATCGATTTTGTGCCCTAAAAATTGAATTTCTTTTTGAAAAAATTTACTCTTATCTAAATTTAATTTTAGCCCATGATCTTTACATTTCTGAAAAAATTTTCTTAAAGCCTCTAAGTGTGATTTATCATCTGATCCAGTCACTCTAACATCATCCATAAAAACTTTGATTCCTTCCATTCCCTGGAAAAGACCATCAATATATCTTTGCCAAATTGCTGGAGCAGAATTTAAACCATACATAAGTCTTTTACAAACATATAATCCCTTATGTGTATTTATCGTTAAAATCTTTTGACTATCTGGATGTACTTTCATTTGTAAATATGCATGTTTAAAATCGATTTTTGAAAAATGTTTACCCCCATTTAAGCATGAAAAAATTTCCTCTAATTTTGGTAAAGGATGTTGTTGTACCATAATATTTTGGTTTACGGTAACAGAATAATCTGCACATAGGCGTATAGACCCATCTCTTTTTACAACCGGGACAACTGGTGTTGCCCAATCAGAGGTCTCTACTCTCTCTATGATGCCTTCCTTTTCAAGCCTATCAATTTCTTGTTCAATCCTGTCTTTTAAAGAAAAGGGTACAGGTCTAGCTCTACAAAATTTTGGCACTGCATCAGATTTAAGTTCCAAATTTACTTCATAATTATTAATTTCCCCCAACTTATCGTCAAAAAGCTCTTTATACTCTTCTAACAATTTACTCAAATTATAGTCATAAGATGTTCTTACTGCTTTTATAGAATTCCAGTCCAAATTTATACTATATAGCCATTCGCGGCCAAAAATTGTATCCAAATTTTCCTTAACAATATACAAATTTAATTTAAATTTTTGATTTTTGTATTCAACATCAACAGTAACAAAACCCAAAGGTACAATTATTTCACCTTTGTATGTTTTAAAAACTACTTTTGTGGGTTGAATTCTTTTTTTCAAAATCTCACGAAATTTTTTTATGCTCATTACCGAGACGGCCCCTCCAGTATCAAGTTCCATACTCACAGGTTTATTTTCAATATTTACTGTTAACATAATTGGAGGTTTTCTTTGCTCTTCCTCTTTCAAATCAAAAGAATACGTTGGGATAACATTTTCACTAGAATACAGGGTATCTACCTGCTTTTGTTTAACCGCGTTTCCTTTTAACCCTTTTTTCGCTGCAAAACAAGCTTTTCGAATGTGCCCGATTTTTTGACAAAAATGACACTTAGCTAATTTAAATCTGCAGGAATATTTATCGTGATCCGTTGCTGTACACCGTGTACAGCTCGTTTTTACTTTCTTTCCCGAAAGATTTTGTCTTCCAAAGTTTTTCTTTTGCGAAACAAATTTTGACTGCTCATTATTTTTCCTCACGCTAAATTCTTTAATTTCTAAAGATTTACCCATTATCTCATTTGCCCCTTTCATAGCTTTCTCCATAGCTAAAGCAATTTTCAAGGTATTCTCAATATCTATATCATCTTCCTCAAAAAGTCTATCTAATATTGCTCTGTGCCTCAACCCGCTTACGAAAACATCCCGTAACATCGTGTTCAACATTTCTTGTTTATACTGACAAGGAATTGCCAAGGAGCGAAGTTCAGCCATAAAAGCACTGACACTTTCCCCCTCCCGTTGCTTACGATTTAGAAACACATGCCTACTAGGAATTATAAGCGGCGTCGGAGTGAGATGAGCTTTTAATGTATTTTTTAGAATAAGGTAATCTTTATCGGAAGGATTGTCAGGAGCTAGCAGGTTTTTCAACAAATTATATAATTTTGCTGACAAACTAGAAATAAAAACTTTCCCACGTTTGCCATCCGGAACATTTTGAATATCCATGAAAGCTTCGAAGCGTTCTAAAAAAGAATCAAAAGCTTCATTCGTTTCATCAAATTTTTCAAATTGAACTGAAACTTTAGCTTCTTGCGTTTTCGGATCGGCAAAAGAGGTTAATTTCTCTAATAAAATTTTATTTTGTTCTATTAAACTTTGAACCAACTGCTCCATTTTTAATCTTCTTTAAAGATAAATACAAAAAGAATTTTTTACCTTGGCAGTCTTCAGCATCTAATGTACATGGATCCGATACTTTTTCATTCCATACATCGTCGCCAGATATCACATATTATTTTAATATGTGAACTAAATATCGGTTTAATATCATTAGCAAGTGATATGTACTTTGGAAGAATAATACTTTCATCTTACTAAAAGAACTTATTTAATACGGACACATTATTTACAGCAGACGATCACAGATACACACAATCGGCATAGAACACAATTGCCGCTTACATAAAAACATTCTATTTACATTTTTACTTAAGTTGCGGTTACAGTTAAATACACCACATAATCAATGATGTAATCGAAGCTATAATAAATGCTTAAAATTTAATAAAATATTAAAATAATTAAGTAACAAAGTACAATAAAAATTTAGTAATTAATATTTAAAATGATTAAAATAAAGCATAAGTCAGGTTAATAATCAATCAGAGTTTCCCCCAGAGGGTTTCAGGGGGGCACTGTGCCCCTCCTGTCCTTTAGTTTGAAAATTAGCACCCCTCTTGCCCCTCATCCAAAAAATAGCGCCCCTCTGGTCGCTCATTCAAAAAAAATAGCGCCCTTCTTGCCCCATATTTGAAAAAACGCAGACCTTCAGCGATGATGCGAACAAGTTATAGTGCGCAAATTACTAAAAAAATCGGCGACGGAACGCAAAAATAACTCTTATGCTTCCCACGGGACGCGTAATTTCACTAACAAATCGCGAAAAAACGGCAAATTTCGTCAAAAAATGGCGAAATAATGACTAATTTCCGGCAAGATTTGCAAAAAAATAGCTAATTTCGTCACAAAATCCCGAAAAAGCGGTAGATTTCCTTAAACAATCGTGAAAAAATGACAAATATCGTTAATAAATCGCGATAAAACGGAAATTTTTGTCAAACGATTCGTAAAAAAATGGAAAATTTCTCCAAAAGATCACGAAAAACAGCAACTCTCGTCAAAAAATTGCGAAAAAACGGCAGATTTCGTCAAAAGACTTGCGAAAAAACAGCAAATTTCGTCCACAAATCGCAATAAAATGGAAAATTCGCAAATAACGAGAAATTTTGCCGAAAATTCAGAAAAATATCCAGAAAAAACGGCAAATTTCGTCAAAAGATCGCAAAAAATGCAAATTTTGTCTAACAAGGAAGGTCTCCATACGGGCATACTCAGAAAAATCTGAAAAAATTACAGAATGTTCTTCTCATATAGTTATATATGTTTATAAAAAAAATTTCGGCGGAACCTCCTTATAACATCCGTAAAAAAATAATAAAAATTTCGTTTATTTGGCGATTTATCTCCGGTTGGCGAAAAAACGAAATTTTGAAAAATACGCTTTTACGCTTCAAATACTTTTTAAAGAAAAAACTTTCTATGTTCAATTTATTTAAATAAGTTCAGTTTAAGTAATTTTAGTTTTGCATTTTTACTTTACTTTAAGTGTAATTTTGTCATATGCGTTTATATGTACTTATAACAAAATGAAATTAATATATTTTATCATTTAAAACACAATTTAAATTGATTAAAATTGTTCCAAATTGAAAAATACACTGTTAAAAATCTGCTGTATTTTGTTGCAACGCATTTCCTTACTTGTATAGAAAACGGTTACTTGGTCGTGAAATGGAGCTTTCTCATTGGTTGGAATAGAGATATTATATACAAGCGGTGGAGTGTGTTTCAGCAAAATGCAGCAGATTTTTAACAAGCTACAACACCGCTAAAAATCTGTACCATTTTCTGAAGCGTCACTCCACCGCTTTTATAGAAAACGGTCAATTCACCGTGCTATGGAGCATTCTCATTGGTCAGAAGAGAGATATTCTATAAAAGTAGGGGAGTGACGTTGCAGTAAATGCTGCAGATTTTTAACAGTGAAGTCAATTAAAATCAATTTTCAGATTCGTTAAAATCGTCTGCTTTTGGCGAGGAAATGCACTGCCCCGCCAAATCCCGCGTCGCTTTCAGCTTTTCACGCCAATTATTCCAAACTATTTTATTTTTTTTACATATCTAATAATGTAATTCCGCCGCTAATTTTCACTGATCCTTTATTACCTACACGAGTAGTTTAATTCATATTTTTTTCAAAAACTTCTGAGTATGCCCCCAATGGAGACCTTCCTTGTAAGTAGCACAAAAAAAAAAGAAGTTAATGATAGAATGGAATTTTTCTGTTCTAAAAACTAATTCTTCTGCTTCAAAATTGTGATTTTATTGCTCCAAAAGAGGATTTTTCTAATTCACAATCATTTTTGTACAAAGAGAAAATTGCACCGGGGCATAATTAGATTACATTAATGGCACCCCCCCCCCAACTTTTTCTTGTGACAGCCCAGAAATGACGTCTAGTATAAATTTGGTGCCTTCTAAATTTCTGCGCCCGAGGTGACCACCTCCCCCCGCACGGTTCTGTTCACAAATTTGCCGTTTTTTCGCGATCTTTTCACAAAATATGTCGTTTTTTCCCCTTTTTAAGAAAAATCTGCCATTTTTTTCGTGATTTCTCAACTAAACCTGCCGTTTTTTGCGATCTTTTAACAAAATCTGCCGTTTTCTTGCGATCTTTTAACAAAATTTACCTTTTTTTTCAATTTTTTGCGAAATTTAGGGACTTTTTTCTGGATTTTTTGACGAAATTTCTGTATTTCAAAGATTTTTGAACTACTAGATTCTAAATTCAACGCTATAAAAGTGCCCTGAAGAATGTAAAAAGTGCCCTTTTCAGAACAGTAGCGCCCTGCCCCTTTTTAAACCTGGGGGAAACTGAATAATGTATAATTAAATATTTATAAAAAAGATGAGATATATTTTTCCTAAATGATCCAATGAAACTTGCCTCATAAAGGTACATGACTCATTCATGTCAAAATCATAACCAAAAAAAAAAAAAAAAAAAAAAATTTCAGGTTTAGCCAGACTTAATAATCAAACAAGCTTGATGAATACAAAAATATTTAATAAAAAGATCTTGATTTCCAATGATATCAGTATTATCTCGATTTATTTTCAGAAATAAATTTATTCTTAATGGAAAAACACAAATTTATTAATACAGTGAAACCTCCAAATAAGGGACCGGAATTGTTGTCCCTTAAATAGAGGTGTCCCTTATTTGGAGTTTTTATATTATTTTTAATTAACCGTTCTGAAGGATTTAAAAATAGCAAAGCATTAAAGATGAGGCCCTTTAAATGACCCGAAGTGTATAAATTATGTTAATCAGACAAAAGGAAGAAAAGAGAATTAATTAAAATTTTCAGTTTATTACTAAATCATTAAATGATTTGTAGGATTATTGACTTGTATTTTTAATGCAAACTGCGCACATGCAGCAAAAAGTATAAAAACATTTGAAAGAATTTTATTTGAAGTAACAATCAAAAAGAATTGTTTTGTAAATTTCAATTTTTCAGTATAAACCTTTCAAATGTTCATTTACCATACTTATAAATTTTAGTTCTTCATTACCAGCAGTATTTACCAAAAAAGAAAAAAATATTCAACTGTTTTGCGTATTTTAAGGCAACAAATCTATCAACAGCTTTACTTAAGAAGCGGAAAATGCTTTGGTGCATTTACAAGTTCATGTTTTAATTGAAAGGTATAAAATCGGAATGTTTGACTTTGGAAGTGGTTTGCAATTAACTGTATTTTCAATTTTTTGAGAAATAAATCACCTGTTAGTAATAAGTGATTTTGATCACGTGACAAAGACATTTTTTACCCTTTCTTGAGTAATTATTTTTCTTTCGCATGGAAATTCGATTCAAAACACCCACATTGATATTTTCTGAAAGATTTATTGCATTTTCAGAAAAAAAAAGAAAGAAAAGAAAAAAATTGGTCGATTACATATTTTCTCAACAACAACACTTGCTAGTTTCAGGCATTTCCGGATAAAAATTAATTAAAACATATGTCTTAAAAGTTGCCTTTTTTGGATTTGAGAATAGCTTAAAAGTATCTGTAAAGTTCTTTATTTCACAATTTTCTTTTATTCCCCACTTTCAGAATCATTCTCACAATTTTCATCATTATTTTCAATACAAATAAAAGCACTAATATTGAATCAGAATTATGGGTAGGTAAATGGCCATTAATAATGACATATGCTTTTGTATCAACATGACTGTCTGTTTGATAAGATCACAAAAATCTGTATTTTTATTTTCATCACAGACTACTTCATTATCTGAAATTCAAAAACCAGTCTCTTTAATCTCATTTTGAAGTGTCCCTTAAATCGAGTGTCCCTTATTTAGAGGTAAATACATTACACTTCCTATACCAAGGGACTGGGACCAAAAGTTTTGTCTCTTAAATAGAGGTGTCCCTTATTTGGAGGTTTCACTGTAATAACAAAAATTACAAATTAAAATATACATCGAAATTATATAAAACTAAAACAGTCAAATCTTCATCTTAACTGAATGTTTCATTTTTTACATTCTTAAATTACGTGTGAATTTTAGAGCTGCAGAATTAAGGGAGTCTACTGTATTTAGGTTTGCAGTTAAGTCAAAATATTTTATGCATTATAAAAAATTACTGAAATTACATTTTTAGCAATGTCTACATGGAGTGTCCATTAATGGAAAATGACTAATTAACCATCCCAGTAATGGACAGCCCCCTCCTCCTCTCTTAAAACCTTAAAAATAAATGTAATATGTAAATAGCTATTAACAGGGGTGGGGAATTTTTCAAAAATCTTATCAGCCAAGAATTTATTTCACCAGCCCGCAAGATACAACGCACACGCATAGTTGAAAATAGTTATAACAAAATCGCAAATTATTAGAGAAGAAATTCCTATTACTGCAATGCATTTTCATAATTATTTTTTTCTGTAATACCAAGAAATGGAACTACTTTGATATACCCCCCCAAATCGTAAATTTGGCGACTTTTTTTTCTCGCCAAGCAAAATACCCATTAAGTTAAATTAAGTTAAATAGAAAAAATAAAATTAATTAAAATTAAGTTAAATGCATTAATTAAAAATACATTAATTAAAAATAATAAATAAATTAAAAATACATTAATTAAAATTAAGTTAAATACAAAAAAGGAATACCTAAAAAATACAATGAATACATAAAAAATACAAATGAAGGAATGAAGCTGAGTAACAGCAAACCTAAAAGGTCCGTAGGAAAAGTGCGTAGGGAGTGCCAGATTTCGCGCGTAATTTTTGGGGGGGTATATCAAAGTAGCACCCAAGAAATATATAAATAGAGGTAAGCTTAATATAAGATATAACTTAGTATCATATTTACGCTGTAATAATTTGGAAAGTTAAAATATCTAGTTTAAAAAAGTGCTTTTGATAATGTCTCCATTGCCTACAGTTTTTCAAAAACTAAAAATTCACTCGCCTTATTAGAAAATCCATTCGCTACTGGCGAGCAAAATCATGTATTTCCCCACCCCTGGCCGTTAATATATAAAATTCAAAAGTTTTCCATTACTACTCAAACAAAAACATTCAAATTTTGCAAGAAAATATAAATGTATTAAATGAAGCCCGCTTTTGGCATATCTTCATTAAGATTTTTACTGAAAAACAGAATTTTGAAACATTTTTTGCTTCTTGATTAAAAGGGTTGGTTTGATTAAAAGTCCCAATAATAACCTAGATTTGTAAAACATGCAAGGAAGAATTGTAAAAAATATATATATATTAAAGCTAAATATTTATTAGTTTTTTTTTTTTTTTTTTTTTTTTTTTTTTTTTTTTTATGAGCCAAAAACATCAAGGGGTGTCCATTACTGGCACGTTTAGCCTATGTAAAAATTTATAATTTTCTTGGTACAATCGAAGTGACTTTTCCATGATTGCAGAACACTGAATTAAATCAAAATAAAAAGAATGAAAAATTTTAATTAAAACTTTCTTAATTTTGAAATTTTTATATAAATTTAACTTTTAATATACCACAACTTTAAAAGTCCTTGAAATATGATCAATGCATCATAGATATTCATTTATAATATGCAAAAGTATACTATATAAAAATTTTACTATACCTGTTATATTTTTAATTTTATATCACAGAAGCGACAACAGTTTAAAATAACACATACAAGGCACTAGAATTAGCTTCAAAAATGACGCAAGCATTCCCAAAATATTTTGATGCAGACGAATCTCTGATCTACTACCGAGGGGTTCGACAAACTAGTTTTTGGTGTACCAGATTTATAAATCAAGTTGATTTACTTGATTTACTCCTGATTTACTGATTTACTCCTGATTTACTGATTTACTCGTGATTTACTGATTTACCTCTGATTTACTGATTTACTTGCGATTTACTCCTGATTTACTGATTTACCTGATTTGCTCCTGATTTACTGATTTACTCGTGATTTACTGATTTACCTCTGATTTACTGATTTACTTGCGGTTTACTCCTGATTTACTGATTTACTCGTGATTTACGGATTTACCTCTGATTTACTGATTTACTTGCGATTTACTCTCCTCATTATAGAGGTTAGCATTGCTTTGATTGGCTCTTCAGAACCTGTGACGCGATGACAACTGTTTGTAATACAGTAGAACCCCGCAAATTCGGACCCCGTTAATCCGGATCTCCGGATAATCCGGATTGGTTTAGTCTTCTTTTTTTTTCAAATTTGAGAAACGATTGGCTAATTTCCATAACATTAACTTGCTTCATCGTCGTATTCTGAATAAAAAAATAAAAAAACTTCTTCTGAAATCATTTTGGAAGAATTAAGCAAAGTAAACATTTTTACTGTCTGTAAATATTCAATAAGTTTAATATCTGCAACTGCATATTCATATTATGGATGTCTTTTGTGTCACCTCTCACTCTGCCCCCCAGGGGAGGCACATTTTAAATTTCTTTAACACAACAGTCGTGTGACACATCATTTAAAAGGTCTGCAACTGCTTATTCATATTATGGATGTCTTGTGTGTCACCCGCCACTCTGCCCCCCAGGGGGGGCATATTTTTAATTACTTTACAACACCAGTCGTGTGACACATCATTTGAAAGGTCTCTAACTGCTTATTCATATTATGGATGTCTTGTGTGTCACCCACCATTCTGCCCCCCCAGGGGGGCACTTAATTTCTTTACAACACCTGTCGTGTGACACATCATTTGAAAGGTCTGCAACTGCTTATTCATATTATGGATGTCTTGTGTGTCACCCACCACTCTGCCCCCCAGGGGGTCACATTTTTAATTTCTTTACAACACCAGTCGTGTAACACATCATTCGAAAATTCTGCAACTGCTTATTCATATTTTGGATGTCCTGTGTGTCACCCCACACTCTGCCCCCCCAGGGGGGCACATTTTTAATTTATTTGCAACACCAGTCGTGTGACACATCATTTGAAAGGTCTACAACTGCATATTCATATTATGGATGTCTTTTGTGTCACCTCTCACTCTGCCCCCCCCCAGGGGAGGCACATTTTTAATTTCTTTACAACAACAGTCGTGTGACACATCATTTAAAATGTCTGCAACTGCTTATTTATATTATGGATGTCTTGTGTGTCACCCACCACTCTGCCCCCCAGGGGGCACAATTTTAATTTCTTTACAACACCTGCCGTGTGACACATCATTTGAAAGGTCTGCAACTGCTTATTCATATTGTGGATGTCTTGTGTATCACCCCCCATTCTGCCCCCACAGGGGGGCACATTTTTAATTTATTTTCAACATCTGCCGTGTGACACATCATTTAAAAGGTCTGCAACTGCTTATTTATATTATGGATGTCTTGTGTGTCACCCACCACTCTGCCCCCCAGGGGGGCGCAATTTTAATTTCTTTACAACACCTGCCGTGTGACACATCCTTTGAAAGGTCTGCAACTGCTTATTCATATTATGGAATCTTGAGTGTCACTCGCCACTCTGCCCCCCAGGGGGGCACATTTTTAATTTCTTTACATGACCATTCGTGTGACACATCATTTGAGAGGACTGCAACTGCTTATTCATATTATGAATGTCTTGTGTGTCACCCCCCACTCTGGCCCCCCAAGGGGTCACATTTTTATTTTCTTTACAACACCAGTCTTTTGACACATCATTTGTAAGGTCTGCAACTGCTTATTCATATTATGGATGTCTTTTGTGTCACCCCTCACTCTGCCCCCCCCAGGGGAGGCACATTTTTAATTTCTTTACAACAACAGTCGTGTGACACATCATTTAAAATGTCTGCAACTGCTTATTTATATTATGGATGTCTTGTGTGTCACCCACCACTCTGCCCCCTAGGGGGCACAATTTTAATTTCTTTACAACACCTGCCATGTGACACATCATTTGAAAGGTCTGCAACTGCTTATTCATATTGTGGATGTCTTGTGTGTCACCCCCCATTCTGCCCCCACAGGGGGGCACATTTTTAATTTATTTTCAACATCTGCCGTGTGACACATCATTTAAAAGGTCTGCAACTGCTTATTTATATTATGGATGTCTTGTGTGTCACCCACCACTCTGCCCCCCAGGGGGGCGCAATTTTAATTTCTTTACAACACCTGCCGTGTGACACATCATTTGAAAGGTCTGCAACTGCTTATTCATATTATAGAGTCTTGAGTGTCACTCGCCACTCTGCCCCCCAGGGGGGCACATTTTTAATTTCTTTACATGACCATTCGTGTGACACATCATTTGAGAGGACTGCAACTGCTTATTCATATTATGAATGTCTTGTGTGTCACCCCCCACTCTGGCCCCCCAAGGGGTCACATTTTTATTTTCTTTACAACACCAGTCTTTTGACACATCATTTGTAAGGTCTGCAACTGCTTATTCATATTATGGATGTCTTTTGTGTCACCCCTCACTCTGCCCCCCCAGGGGAGGCACATTTTTAATTTCTTTACAACAACAGTCGTGTGACACATCATTTAAAATGTCTGCAACTGCTTATTTATATTATGGATGTCTTGTGTGTCACCCACCACTCTGCCCCCTAGGGGGCACAATTTTAATTTCTTTACAACACCTGCCATGTGACACATCATTTGAAAGGTCTGCAACTGCTTATTCATATTGTGGATGTCTTGTGTGTCACCCCCCATTCTGCCCCCACAGGGGGGCACATTTTTAATTTATTTTCAACATCTGCCGTGTGACACATCATTTAAAAGGTCTGCAACTGCTTATTTATATTATGGATGTCTTGTGTGTCACCCACCACTCTGCCCCCCAGGGGGGCGCAATTTTAATTTCTTTACAACACCTGCCGTGTGACATCATTTGAAAGGTCTGCAACTGCTTATTCATATTATAGAGTCTTGAGTGTCACTCCCCACTCTGCCCCCCAGGGGGGCACATTTTTAATTTCTTTACATGACCATTCGTGTGACACATCATTTGAGAGGACTGCAACTGCTTATTCATATTATGGATGTCTTGTGTGTCAACCCTTCAGTCTGCCCCCAGGGGCGCACATTTTTAATTTATTTACAACACCAGTCGTGTAACGCATCATTTGAAAGGTCTACAACTGCTTATTCATACCATGGTCATTCATACGAGCGCAGGAAGCAGGGGTAACCCAAAACTTGGAATCATTAGCGAGTAAGCGGGGGGTTGGCGAGCGTAGCGAATAGGGGGGCGGAGCCCCCCTAGTATAATAAAAAAAGAATGGGATCCAGAATGAAAAATTCGAGAGTATGGCTAGTGGAAAATTATGTCTCATATTAGCTTCATATGCGCAAATAAATATGCAAGTAACGAAACATTTTTTTGCATATTTTTTTACTATTACTACCATTCAGTATTTATGCAAAACTGTGAAAGGGCCTCAAAACTAAATTCGAGTTCTGGACAGAATTTTCATTTGGATTTTCAGAACAGAATTTCATTTAGTGATTTTGGAATATTTTTCTGAGGAGGCTCATTTTTTTTTGGGGGGGGGGGTGGGATAAGCTCCCTCATGATGACATTTCTGTTGTTGTCAAATCCTAAAAATTATCCTAAAATGCTAATTTAACAACATTTCAAAATCATTTTTGGCATTTATCAGAAAATAGAAAAACATTCTAATTTCTTCATATCTAAATAAAATGTAAATTTACAAATCTAATGTAATGTAAATTCAAATCTAATGTAAATTTACATATTTTTAGAAATAGTAATGTAATTTTTTTGTATTTATAAATAAAAGTGAATTAGTGAAAGTATCACAAAAAATCATAACTTTTAATTTAAGGATAACTTTCAATATAATAATTGATCATGATGTGAGTTGAACCCCCCCCCCCTTTACCAAAGAAAACGTGCCATGATCCCCCCTCTCTAAATTGAAGACGATTGAGGACTGAATCCTCCTTTGTATATGATAAACGATGCTTTACAAATAAATGTTTTTTTTTTTTAATTTATTGTTGAACCTTCTTTAACCGAATACTTCGCTTGGCATACATATAAATTACAGTTTGCTTTATAATTTGATGCTTCAGGAAACTATGTCCACAGTTTCTTCTTTTTATAAGTAAATGAATAGAAGAAATAAATGAATCAACTAGCCCCAACATGGTTCGTACGGATATCGTTATTTTCAAGGTTAAACATCAGTATTTTTTGTTTAAAAAATAAATCTAGTTCGAATGCGCGAAACTTCGTCTTATTTAAGGATTGATTTTCTATAAAAATATACTGGTACACAAAATTTCCTGGTCGTGAAATTCCAAGACCCATACTTACCCTACCATAGGAAAAATCCAAATTATTTGAGATTTGAGAATATCTGATACAAACAGAATAATATACATACACTGATACGGAAACAACTGATGCTGAAATGTTTGAGTTCAAACCAGGCCCTGATTACAGGGCTGTAGCTAGAAGTGAACAATAAGGAGGGAGGGGGGTCAAGAGAATGTAGGAGGGTTCAAGAAAATGTAGGGGGGGATCAAGAGAATGTAGGGGGGGGGCTCATAATTTGTTTTCTCTCTCTGACACAGAAAGATAAATTACTGTTGTAATAAATTCATTTTATGCTAAGAAAAGTACATGATGATGAAAATTTTGGGTCTATAACTGGTGAAAAATTAAACATCATGTTAGCTTCATATGTACAAATAGGATAAGGGAGTGTTGAAACATTTATTTTAGATACAATTTAGTAACTCTGCAAAACTGTGAAAGGGTCTCAAAACTAAATTAGATTTTTGAACAGAATTACATTTGGATTTTCGGATCAGAAATTCATTTAGTGACCTTGGAATCGTTTTCAGGGGGGGGGGGAGGCTCAAAGAATTTTATTATTCTCCAGGGGAGGGGGGATGAGCTACCCATATCGCCCCCTTAGCTACGGCCCTGCCTGACTATTGTTCGGGCATTCGGGGCCTATGCCCTGGGCACGAAATTTCAAAGGAGCACAAAATTTTTCCCAATTTCATCTAAATTTCTTTAATAAAAATCCTAATTGTAGAAAAATAGTGATATTTAAGATGTGAATATGACGAAATAACAAAAATATATCTCAATATAAATTTAAAAGCACATTTCAGTAAATATGATAATAGTGATAATATAATAATAGTGATAAATGTTTTTATTACTTTTCATCATATGCAGTATAAGGCAAGTCTTGCAATAGTTTTGAAAATTAAAAAGAAAAAAAATAACGGATCTACAATATTTTAGACACTGGAGATTCCGAAAAACATATTTTTAGAAAAAAGAAAATTACCACACACTGTCCGTTTGCCATTTAGCAAACAACTTTTTTTTTTTTTTTTTTTTTTTTTTTTTTTTTCGGACTCTCGAACTATTGTTCTGATGAAAGGTACATAAAAATTTTAGGGATTTTTCATTTTAAAAAATGGATATAAAAGACAGTAAAATAACACAAATTTTTCATAAAGAACAAAGTCGATCGGATAATTAGTTCCCGAGATATTTGTAATGTTATTTTCCTCACTTTTCGATGTTTCATGATCCTGTATTTCATTCGAATTTTAATTCAGAGATACATTTTAATTGGAAATGAAATGTTTAGTTCGAAGCAGTAAACTGTTAATTAATATAATATTTTTTTGGAGTCATAAAAATATTTCTTTTATGCAGTTCGGTACTATTTGAGTTGTTTTATGTAATTTGTCAAAATTAATTCATTACCAATTCATTAATAGAGCATTGTATATTAAAATATTTATAATATATTAAAATAATATATATATATATTAATATATTTATAATATATTAAAATATTTAAATATTCTGAAGAAAAAAATTCTGAAGATAAAAGTAACTTATTTTTAAAAGTGTTTTCCTTTTATGTTAATCCCAAACACTTGGGAGATTTGAGTGCATACTTTCATAGAAAATAAATAAGCAAATTGACTTTTTTTTTTCTTTCTAAGTATGGGTGTAGATTAAATACAATGTGTCAGAAAAAAAGATCTTTATTTGAATAAAAAAGAAATGCACATAGACAGGACACACACACAAAAAAACCCCAGCAAATTTCGTCCAAAGATCACAGAAAATGACAGATTTCGTCAAAAGATCGCAGAAAACCGGTAAATTACGAAAAATGGCATTTTTTGCAAAAGGCTTACGTTAAAACGACAAGTTCAGTCAAAAGATAGCGAAAAAAGGCAGGTTTCGTTAAAAAAGCGCAAAAAGGTAAGTATCTTTAAAAAATCGCGAAAAACGACAAATTTTGTTTTAAAAAATCGCGAAAAAATGGTAAATTTCGTCAAAAGAGTGCGAAAAACGGTAAGAGAGGCAAATCACAGATCCCGAGTGGTAACGATCACGAGAAAGGCAAATTATGTTAAAAGATCGCGAAAAAATGCTAAATTTCGTCAAAAGATCGAGAAAAAACGGCGAATTCCGTTAACCCGTTCGCGACGGCGCTCTCATTCAGAAGTGCGCATCTCAGGACGAAGCGGGAGAATTTGATTTCCTCTTCAGGGCCGAAGGATTTAGCGAAGCTAAGCCTAACTCTTGTAAAGTGCTCTTTAAAAAATTATAGAAAATTCATTTTTCTGTATAATTTTTTGAAATTAACACACATGAAATAAATTGTTATTATGTATATTCATGCAAAAAAATTGGGGTATTTTTTCCAATATTTTAGTATAAAATGACCTTTTGAATGTTTATAATGCCTATTTTAACCACTTTTATTAAAAAATAATATAACATGATTACAAAAACTTACCAGCCTTTATTTTAGCAACATATGAAGCATTTTGCCCAAATACATAATTATTTGGTGAAAAAATAGCTTTGTTTCTAAATAGTTTTTAAATACAATCCTTAAAATAAATGCTTTAAAAGCTGATTTGTTCACTAATAAAAACAGTTAAATTAAGCTTATAAGCAACTGTTTCTTTTATACTAATCATGCAGACTTACATAAAAAATAATTTGAAAATGTTTAATGTAATTTAAAATATTTTTGAAAATTAAAAAAAATCTTTAAAACATAATCCTTGATAAAATGTCCTTCATATAAAAAGTATTTGATTATAAAAACAAATAAAATGGAATTAAATTCTAAAATATACGTTTTAAAGTTATTAAATGTAAAAAATGTTTTTGAAATCAAAATTTAAAATACATAGCAGTGCATTATGTAATAGCAACGTGTAAAGTAATAGCAATATATAATGCATTAGGCAATGTGCGAAATATCAAATAAAAAGTATTTGATAATAATGAGAACTTGAATGATGACTTAAAATACATTCATCAAAGAATATATTGATGTAGAAGTGGGGCGGACGGAAAACGGGTGTTTGAAATAAATCACAGTTCCAATATTTCACTGAGTGAATATTTAATTATAAGTTTCTGGGTTAGATGACTGGTACATACAAATACACAATTCTCGACTAAATACAGTATAAAATAAAAAGGACAAATAACTGATATTAAAGTTAATATGGGTATCAACCGATCCCTTTCACACAGTTCTAAAACGGAAATCTCGTTCCGTTAAAAACACGGGCGTGCAGCAGACCCATCTGCTCTGCACCGCAGCTCAAGGCCCTCTCTCTCTCTCTGCAAAATCTTCTAGCTCCCACACTTTTCCATATTGCACTTAGCTTGCAAATATTTTCCTGGGATGGGCATTTGAACTTCGCCCAGCTATCGAAACTATGCACATCCATTGTCAGTCGAAGTCTTGTGGTTTCTGGGGCTAAATTACCTCTACATCTCGTCCATCCTGACCTATCTGTGACCTCACAGAGCTTAATATCAACTATAAGCTCCAGATCAGACTCCATACGACTTTCATCAAAATAGTGGAATCACAAAACACAAACACTAAAATTCCATATTAAATCACTGAAAAACTAATAATAATAATAGAAAGTCTGGTGCTAGTCCAAGTGTTCATAAACTATTAAAAGTTTTTTTTTTCTCTTCAGTCACAGTTCAGTTTTTTTTTTTTTTTTTTTTGCATAAAATAATGTAAAAAAAATAACGTTAAACGGATGTACTTGGAGTCATAAAACACTATATGGCGATACATAAACAAATAGACAACAACAAAAAAAACACATAAAAGAAATACTTGAAAAACATCATATTTTAGGGTGTAGAAACCCATGGTTTCATGCAGTCAGCTGCAGTTGATGTCACTCTTGGACCCTCTTGGAAGCCTACTTTTTCGACATCGTATCTGTCATTGCTTTTGATTTTGATCACTTTGTAAGGACCAAAATATTTAATTTTTAATTTCATGCCGACCCCAAATTGGGTTCTTTTTATGGCAACTAGATCACCAACTTTATAACACCTTGCTTTTTTCCGCTTACGATTAAAACTTTTACTATTTTCTTCCTGGATTTTTAGAATGTTTTGCTTAGCAATATTTCTATTGTTAAGTCTTTCTTCCATGAACGCGTTTTCATGTTCCTCATCAATAATTCGTTTAATATTTAAATCCTCCTTATCCCTTAATTTTACTCCTGTTAATAACTCAAAAGGGGTATACTGAGTGCTACGCGAAATCGTACTGTTCATTATTCGTTGTACGGTTGGCACATATTTATACCATTTCGTCGGATCATCGATGGATAATTTACTCAAGATATTTATGAGCGTTTTCTGTGATCGCTCTGCCTGGCCGTTTCCCCTCGGTATACCTGTCGTAATTAAAACGTGTTCTATCTTTTCATCTTCGAGATATTCCTTAAATTCATTTGAAGTAAAAGCGGCTCCACGATCGCTAATTATACGTTCTGGATTTCCAAATATGGCTTGTTGAATTTTTAATTTCGAAATCACCTCTTTAGCGGATGTTGTTTTGACAGGATAAAACCACACAAATTTTGTGAAAGCGTCCACTACAGAGAAAATAAAATTATAATTTTTGTTTGTCGAAGGTAGCGGACCTAAATGATCGATATGGTAAGTTTGAAGTGGCGAATCTTGTTTAGGGATGGGATTTAGCAATCCTTCACCTTTACCTTGTTTCCTGTTGCATAGTATGCACTCAATACAATTTCCTATCACGTTTTCGATCTGTTTTCGAAGGTTAGGGATATAATAATCCTGTTTCACGATCGCTTCAGTTTTAGCAACAGCATAATGTCCCTTATTGTGAATTTCACGAATAATTTCCCTTTGCATGCTTTCTGGTACCATAATTAATTCTCTATCGTTTTCATATTTATACACAATATTTCGCCTAACAAAATAATCATTACTTTCGTTTTTTTCAACTAATGTTTTTATAGTTTGAATGTAATCATCTTCGTTTTGCGCTTTAGTCAATTTTGCAGTAAGTTCATCCTGTGAACGCGTTAAAGTTAAAACCGTGTTACGACTCAATGCATCGACATGTTTCATTTGATTTCCGGCTCTGTGAACAATTTGGTAGTCAAATTCTTGAAGAAATAATGCCCACCTCGCAACTTTAGGTGTAAGATCTTTTTTCTCTAAGGTTTTTTGAAAAGCAGAACAATCGGTTATTATTTTAAATTTATTTCCTAACAAATAAGTTCGAAATTTCTTTAACGCTTCGATGACAGCAAGTGCTTCGAGCTCATAACTACTATATTTCGCTTGAGCGGGCGTTGTTTTCTTGCTCATGAAATGAACTGGATGTAAATTTCCGTAATCATCTTTTTGTAACAAGATTGCTCCGAAACCTAAACTACTCGCATCCGTATGTAATTCCGTTTCCGCCCCCTTTCTAAATATGTGTAATACTGGTTTACTAGACAGTTTATTTTTTAAAATTTGGAAAGCTTCTTTTTGATTTGGTCCGAAATTGAATTCATTTTCCATTTTTAAAAGATCACTCAAAGGTCTAGCAATTCTAGCATAATCAGCGATATACTTCCTGAAATATCCGGTAAGTCCCAAAAAACTCTGGAGTTGCTTTTTATCTTTTGGTTCAGGAAATTTTGTAACAGCTATAACGTGAGTTTCGGAAGGTCGAATTGTTCCATTCTCAATTACGTATCCTAAGAATTCGATTTTTCTCTTCAAAAACTGACATTTAGAAAAATTAAACTCGAGGCCATACTCTGATGCTACCTGAAACACACGTTTCAATTTAGAAAGCGCCTCTTCTTCAGTCTGCGCAGGGACAATTATATCGTCTAAGTACACGGAAATCGTTCTATCTCTTATTAATTCTTTAAGGCATGCATATATGTAACGTTGGAAAAATTGTGGAGCGACATTTAAACCGAATGGCATTACATTGTACTCGAATTGTTGATTATTCGTAACAAACGAAGTAAACTTTTTACTATCCTCATCAACCTCTACGTGAAAAAATCCATTTTTCAAATCTAATGTACTGAACACCTTACTCTGCCCAATCTCATCTAAAATATCGTCAATCACTGGAAGGGGATAATTATCTCTAATTATCTTTTTGTTAAGTTTTCTATAATCTACGCATAACCGGTAATCTCCATTTTTCTTTCTCGCTAAAACAATTGGCGCAGCATAATTTGAACAACTTTCTCTTATAATACCCTTATCAAGCCAATCTCCTATTTGTGTATCCACAAATGCTTGTTCAGCAAGCGCTAATCGCCTTGGTCTTTGTACAACTGGTATGTCATCGCTTAACACTATCTTAACTTTCAAGTCAACACTTTTCGTTTTCTCAGGCTTATAATTCGTAATCAAATTAATTAATTCTTCCTTTAAACCGCAGTCGGCAATATGCGTCATATCGATTTCATTTACATTAACCGCATTAGCTATTTCTGCTAAGCAAACAGATTCGGGTTCATGAGAATCAGCTAAAGAATTTTCAGTCATGGGTGTGTTTGAAGAATTCAACCGCAAGTCTGGGTTAGGCTTGGGAACCTCTTCAACATCTAACCGCAAGTCAGATTTAACCGTGAGAATGTTTTTAACATCTTTGACCGCGCCTATCTCTGGAATTTCCAAGGGTATCTTTGTAACAACGTTTACATTGTAACTTTTTTCATCGTTCCGCTTACCCGTCACTTTTAAGCCATTGTTTGATACTTCGAAATTTAATTTATTCAAACAGTTATTGCCGAGAAGCATTTCATATTTTAAATCCTGCAAAACGTACACATCGCAATTTACACTAACATCATCAATTTTTATATTAGTATTGAAAAAACCTGAAGGAATTACTCCATCACCACTAATACCTGTCAATTTCACATCATTCTCACTTAAATTAGGCCTTCCCAAAATTCTATAAAGTTCATTGTTTATCATTGTCACATCTGACCCACTATCAACAAGACAATTTACGCGTTTCCCTTTAATTTCAATACTTTTGACAATTTTATCCGACGGACAAAATTTATTACTCATGGCGTTCACCGCTTTCGTATTATTTAAACCGTAGTGATTACTTTTATTTCCATCCATTCTGCGAGGACACTGATTCGATTTATGAGAGACAAATTCATTGCAATAAAAACATTTAGTTTTAAAAGGGTTATAATTATTCCTTACCCCGTTCTTGTTGTTTTGGGAAAAATTGTTCTTCCGGCCAAAACTTTTGTTCTCTGTGTTCTGAGAAAAACGTTTACTATCGCTATTTTTTACTTCCGAATTCTTCCTAACAATATTACGGGCCGCCTCATAATCATCAAGTCTACTTATAAAATCTGAGACCTTAGTAAACTTAGGCAAGTCATCAATAAAATGCTCTTTTACTTCCGATGGTAATTTTTTCCTTATTTGGTCAATAACTAGAAGGTTTTTTAAATCTTCAAAAGACGAAATGTTCAGACCTGTCAACCATTGTTCTAAAAAATTCGTAAGTTCAAATGAATAATCGCGATACGAGGCCGAACTTTCTTTTCTATGGGCAAAAAATTTCTGTCGAAATTGTTCCGCACTAAGCTTGAATCTTTTCAATAATAACTGTTTAACATAATCATAATCATTCGAGAGTTCCTCATTTTCGCGACCTATTATGTTAACTATTTCTAATGGTAACAGACCTAGCAAATAAGTCACCCAATTCTCCTTTTCTACTCCTAATCTTTTTATTTGTCTTTCGAACAACGTGAGATATATACTTATTTCTTCACTGGTATCATATCTCGCGATTAATTTTAAAACATCAGGAGTTTTCACTCCGGCGTTAAGCATCATTTCGGATTTGTTTTTTGCGCTAAGTTCTAACTCTAATTTTTTTAATTCATATGCTTTTTTTTCGTTTTCCTCTATTTCTTTATTTTTATCTTGTTCTAACCGTTCGCTAACGAGACCGTCTAATAAGTTTTTGACTATGTCTTCATTATAACCGTCCGATTTGGTTATTATGTCGGCTAACTGAACTTTTGTCGCGCTTTCCTCAGCACTCAGCCCCAATTCATTTAACACTGACAATAAGTCTATTTTCTTTGCTCTTACCAAATATGCCATTATTCCTACAAAAACTCTATCAAATATACTAAAATATCTTATAAAAACATTATATATATATAAGCAAAATTATTTTCTATTCATAAACTCACATTACAAAACAAAATTCTTTAATGTTTAAAATAAAAGCAAGATGCTATAAGTTTTATATTTAATTACCATTTATGGGAAAAAACCACTTACTTCATTGTGGATATCCTCTGTTCTCATGAAAAATAATACACAAAATATATTATAACTTCAAATCAAATATATATAATAATTATGAAAACATTCAATATAGATTGATCAATATCTCAATAGATCAATATCTCAATACATATCTGTATATGTTAAAAAATATAAGCCCTAAAAAAATGCACCGGGCTTGAAAATACTAAAACACTAGGACATTTCAGCCCTGTATCACTTTGCTTCGAAAAAATTTCACTCGCGTAAAAATCGCCTCGCAAAAAAAATCACAGCGAGGGTTCTTGAAAGATAAAACATGCACCCAGTACGCACAATTAATCGGTTGGTAAAAAAATAGCACTTAGCTGGTAAAAAAAAAACACACTACCAGCATTCGTCGAAGAAAAAAAACCCACAAATTCGTTGCACTCGCGCACTACCAGCTGAAAAGTTGTTAAAAGTCCAACGGAAGTCAAACGGTTGATCCTATTAATGCCAAATTACTATGAAAAGTTCTTGCAAGTCCTCTGGTTCATCCCGGCCGAGCCCCCAAAATTTGTAGAAGTGGGGCGGACGGAAAACGGGTGTTTGAAATAAATCACAGTTCCAATATTTCACTGAGTGAATATTTAATTATAAGTTTCTGGGTTAGATGACTGGTACATACAAATACACAATTCTCGACTAAATACAGTATAAAATAAAAAGGACAAATAACTGATATTAAAGTTAATATGGGTATCAACCGATCCCTTTCACACAGTTCTAAAACGGAAATCTCGTTCCGTTAAAAACACGGGCGTGCAGCAGACCCATCTGCTCTGCACCGCAGCTCAAGGCCCTCTCTCTCTCTCTGCAAAATCTTCTAGCTCCCACACTTTTCCATATTGCACTTAGCTTGCAAATATTTTCCTGGGATGGGCATTTGAACTTCGCCCAGCTATCGAAACTATGCACATCCATTGTCAGTCGAAGTCTTGTGGTTTCTGGGGCTAAATTACCTCTACATTGATGCTAATACTTCTTTATTTATATCTTATGTAAAAGAAAAAATCTTTTGCCGAAACTATTCCGAATGTTAAGTACAATACAATCCACTTTTTATATTTTTCCTTTCCTTTTCTTATTTTTTACTGCGCAATTTAATGTGCCTGAATAAAAGTGTAAATTACAGAGCGGTTTTCATTTCTAAACAGAAAATTTCAGAGGTCAGTAAGCTCGATGATTAAGCATATGAATAAGCAATTTTCAAAAGAGGAGAAAAAAAAGAAAAGAAACAAACAAAACCTTTACGAAATACGCATCCGTCAACCAATAAATAAGTTATTCCTATCGAGATAAAAGTAGAACAAAGAAAAAAGAAACAGAAACACGCATTAAGTCTTTAGTCAGGAGCACTCGTATAGATATCATATATTTGCGTTCATCAGCTTATCCACTCCGCCTTCCGCCCCCCCCCCCCACCGCAACAAGCAAAATAAAAAAATAAAAATAGACTTCTATTACTCATGTAAAAGGTTTATGATCGAGAAAAGATCACAATTCAGAAACATAAATAGATGATGAAATAATTACTTTCTTCTCATTGCATTATTTTTTAATTAATTAACATCGATTAAAAAATATTTATTCATCGATTCCATTTGCTTTCCTAATTAAATGAAAGTGTGTTCTTTCCTAATATATATTCAAAAACGACTAAGATAAATTTTTCGTACGGAATATATTTAGACCAGAGTTTGAAAAAACCCGTTTTTTTTTTTTTTTTTTTTTTTTTTTTTTTTGAAAAAGCCCAACCCTCTGGGCCCAGTAGTCTAAAACCCGGGTTTTTTCGGGTTTTATTAAAAATTTTTAGAGAACTCTTCAAACTTCTAATTTTCATATGCATAATACCTAAATTTTTCATTTATCAGTGAAACGAGGGTATATTTTTAAATTAAGTATGGATTAACAATAAAAAGAAATATATAAAAAGAAAAAAAGTATATTTAAAAAGATTATTTTGTATCTCATGGGACTAGATTACTGTAAGAATGATATATACTATGCCAAGTACAACTGAATTTCTTTATATAAATCTTACATAAGTTAAACAGACTAATAATTTATACTATTCCTTTCATTTCCTTCAATCAGAAATCAGTTTAAAACAACAACATGTTTATTTTTGTGCTAAAAAAATGGCATTTTTATTTATTTATTTATTTTTTAATAGACAAAAATTAGTTTTAGTGTATGTGATAGCTACACATACTTATAGAAAATTAAGTTACAATTACTTGTTTTAAAAATTGTCATTGGGAGAATTAAGACTTTTTTTTCCCTTGGAGAGGGGTGTTAACTTTACAAGTGGTGTACTGATATTACAAAATACATTACCTTATGAAATTTAAAGTTGAAATTTTGAAAAAACCCAAACGGGTTTTTTCATAAGAAAGCCTTTTGGGTTGGGGAAAATCGCAAAAATTCTGCCTTAAATTAAAATGCTAAATTTATATAGTTTCTTTCATTCACTTCAATTCCAAAATCAGTAGAATTTTTTTAAAAGGGAATTATCAATAGAATTTTTATAAAAATATTTTTGAAAATTTTAGAAAAATTTACTATATATATTGCAACAGTATTAAATGTTAAATTAGATTGTCATAGAAGCCAGTGTCAATGACATTTGTAAATTTTGATCATAAATGGAAATACTCTTTCACTAGCTTTGCAGCTTAATAAACTCCTAAATGATTATGTAATTTGCTCCAAATTACATCAAATGTAGAAAAATATTGTTCGATTGAAATAGAAATAATTTGTGCTAAATGTAAAGAAAAGAAAGACTGACAAAATCCATGAGGAAACTTCTCTTTCCCTCTTTTTTTTTTTTTTCTTTTTTTTGGTTATAATCTGTCATTGTGCTGAAAATTACTGTATAACACTTTCATTAAACATTGATACATGATAATAAATAGAATGATTAATTTTAAAGATATAACAATGCAAGCAATCAAAATGGAGTTCAAGTTTCAAATGTCACCTTAAGGTTATACATAAAGATTTAAAGCACTTGGATGCATTTTAAAATACAGACATGAAAATCTTTCTTCTTTATAAGCTAATTTCTGTTTTCTTTTGGTCATTTAACCAATGCTTAGAAATTCCTTTAAATCTGGTTCTTTTGAAATATATTTAAATTAGCATTTATCTTTACATTCTCATATCTTAGGTTAAAAAAATTGTACAGGTGTGAAAAAATGAAAAATTTTGAAAAAACCCACAAATGGGTTTTTTATGGGTTTTTTCTAATGGGCCCGTCCGAAAAAACCCGCTTGGGTTTTTTCGGGCTGGGCCCACTTGGGCAAACCCTGATTTAGACACATAACGTTCCACATACGCGGCACGCTAGTGATCTGAGTGCCAAACGCGCTGTTGCGTATACCGGTCGCGCGGGATGTGAGTGCCAATATCGGTCGCATGTGCCAAAAGGGTTAAAAGATTGTGAAAAATCGCAAGTTTTGTCAAAAGAGCGAAAAAAACGTTAGTGTTGGGAGTAGATTCTCTTCTAAAACTGATTTGGCTGCTACAAAAAACTTTTTTTTACTGCAGGAAAAAATTGATTTTGTTGCTACACTTTTTCCCTTTGCTTTCTTCAAAAACTAATTTCCTGCCTATTTTTTTCTGCTCTAAAAACGGATTTTTCAGCACCAAAATTGATTGCGCCAAATCCGGCCAAATCTTTCTGAATGAATGTGACCTCTGCATACGTTTTCAGAGTAATTTTCATAGTTCATTGTACTATATTTTATATTGTTGATTTAATAAGAACGATACCATATCATATACATTATTTAACAGAATTCTTTTCTTTCTTCTTTTTTCTTTTCGTTTAATTTCATAAATAAGCACTGCAAATTTCAGCAAAATTTTAGATACACATTTAGTGTATCTAAAAAATTATCATTTTTAATTTTCTATTACCTTTTCACAAAATTTCAAGTGACACCTTGGTATTTGTCATTGCTATAAAACTATGCCCCATATATATTTTTGTAAAGAAATGATGACTTAAATTTTCCAATACAGCCTTTCTAGAATACTAATTTTTAAGTTTTTGATATTGTTTTTAATAAAATTAATATAAATAAATAAAAGATTCAATTCAAGTTTTGTAGTCAATCATACTGTTTTAGGGCAATGTCTTAAATGAAGAAATCAAATTTATTGATATTATAATGGATTCGACCTTGATAAAAATTAATTACTGTCAAATAAAAGTTCTTGATTAATATTTATGAGTAAAATAATAATTTAAAACTACTTAATACTGATTTATTTGTTTTATAATTAAATGTTTGATTCTTGATTGATTTATTACTAAATTAATGTTTATTTCTTGATAAGTTAACAGCTTAGTTGAATTTAAAATCATTAAAAGATATTTATTGGTCTTTTAATTACTTTATGTCAATTTAATGTTTTATTTATTGATAAGTTGTCAACTTAAGTAGTTTTTAAATCGTTAACAGAGATTTATTGGTTTTTTAATTATTCTATGTCAAGTTAAGGAAAATTTTTAAATTTATGACCACATCTATGCTTTTTCTTATTATATTTTCAAACTAGCTGGATGTGCCAACCCCAAAACTTTCTTCTATCTCATACGTACATTTTAATATATATAAAAAAGGTTACTCATTTTAATGCTTTAATAATTTTAATTCAATACCATACCAACTTTGATTTTCTGCTTCAATCAATTAATCGGCGTAAAAACGAATTTCCGTATCTGCACGAGCCGACGGACAATAGAATAATTGGCAGATTTTTTTTTTTTTTTTTTTTTTTTTTTTTTTTTTTCAAATTCAGGGAGGACCTACTTGCCTTACCAAAAAAAAAAAAAAAAAAAAAAAAAAAAAATCATATACAAAACATTTAGGTCCGTTCTAGAACTAACTTCATACACTTTTATGCGCTGCAATATTGAAAATGGCATAAAATTCGCTATTGCAGAGCCTCCTTCTGGCGGATTTTTTTTCAGATTCAGGGCGATCTAACTACCCATAGTCAAACACATACAAAAAAATTCGTTCAATTCAATACATAACTTCATATACTTTTGGTAGGTACAATATTAAAAATGGCACAAAAACTGCGATTGCAGCGCCCCTTCCGGCTCCCTTCCTTGCTCAACTTTATTTTCGCCTCGTTCTTGTATAACACGGGGGCTCCGCCCCCTTGCTCGCTACGCTGGCCAACCCCCCACGTAATCGCTTCGCGATTCCAAGTGGTAGGCTACCCCTGCTTGCTGCGCTCGCCAATACCCCATGGTATGAATAAGCAGTTGCAGACCTTTCAAATGATGTGTCACACGACTGGTATTGTAAATAAATTAAAAATGTGCCCCTCCCTGGGGGGCAGAGTGGGGGGTAGACACACAAGACATCCATAATATGAATAAGCAGTTGCAGACCTTTCAAATGATGTGTCACACGGCTGGTGTAGTAAAGAAATTAAAAACGTGCCTCAATTGAGGGGGGGGGGAGGGGGGGTAACACACAAGACATCCATAATATGAATAAGCAGTTGCAGACCTTTTAAATGATATGTCATACGACTAATATTGTAAAGAAATTAAAAATGTGCCCCCCCCTGGGGGGCAAAGTGGGGGTGACACACAAGACATTCATAATATGAATAAGCAGTTGCACACCTTTCAAATGATGTGTCACACGACTGGTGTTGTAAAGAAATTAAAAATGTGCCCCCCTGGGGGCAGAGCGGAAGGGGTGACACACAAGACATCCATAATATGAATAAGCAGTTGCAGACCTTTCAAATGATGTGTCACACGACTAGTGTTGAAAATAAATTAAAAATGTGCTCCCCCTGGGGGGCAGAGCGAAGGGGGACACACAAGAAATCCATAATAGGAAAAGGCAGTTTCAGACCTTTCTAAAGATATGCAACACGAGTGCTTTTTATGAGGATAAAAATTTAAAAAATTCCCCTTTGGGGGGGGGGCAAAGTGGGGTGCGGCGCCCCAAACATGCATAATTGGAATGAGCCGTTACAGTTCTTATAAACTATAGGGGGGCTCCGCCTCCCTGCTCGCTACGCTCGCCAACCTCCCGCGTAATCTCTTCGCGATTCCAAGTTCTATGCTACCCCTACTTGCTGCGCTCGCCAATACCCCATTTACTATAGGATTTAGCCTGATTTACTATGTACCCCTGATTTACTATATACCTCTGATTTACCCTGATTTACTATAGGATTTACTGATTTACTAGAAGATTTATTGATTTACATTGATTTACTGATTTACTACAGGATTTACTTTTTAAATCTTGATTTACTGATTTACTATAGGATTTACTGATTTAATATAGGATTTACTGATTTACTATAGGATTTACTGATTTACTAGAGGATTTAATGATTTACATTGATTTACTGATTTACTACAGGATTTACTTTTTAAATCTTGATTTACTGATTTACTATCGGATTTACTGATTTACTATGGGATTTACTGATTTACTATAGGATTTATTGATTTACTATAGGATTTACTGATTTACATTGATTTACTGATTTACTACAGGATTTACTCTTTAAATCTTGATTTACTGATTTTGACTTGATTTACGTGGCAGTAAATCCGCTGTGTACCAGATTTACAGCATTGTCGGACCCCTCGTCTACTACTAACTCGAAACTGTAAGCTTACGGAGACAAATATGATTGGTCAAACAAAGTATAAATGACTTCACTTCAGATTAACAATATAGGTTGGAATTTAAGCAAAGAACCGAGATCCAGGTAGATTTTCGCTGATTAGCGAAAGCAGATTGACCAATCAGAAGGCAGCATTTTTTCATACATTCAAAAATGCAGCCTTTTGATTGATCAGTCTCTTTTCGCTAATCAGCGAAAAATCTATCCTGGCCGAAATCCAACTGGGAGGCATGAAGATAGAATAAAAGAAGGAGAACCGAGAAGATAGGCTTTTCCCAACAGAACTTAGCCCCAAAGTATTGCCCGGTGCATAGCGTGGCGCTAGTGATGCTGCACTGACTTTCGATCACATGACTTGTTTGACTGGTCTCTCGACTAATCTGCTAGCGGGACGTAGGGGGCGCTAGATTTCATCTGCTGCCAAACCGCCGGAAATGCCAGCCAAACTCAGAAAGACTTTAGGGGCGAAAGTGGAAGCGCCGTCTTTGTTCTCCTTCTACTATATATATCTTCATGCTGGGAGGCGGCAGCAAAAACAATGACCTCATCGAATTCACGGATGAAAATCTAGGACTGGTAAATCAGTCTGCCAAGTCACATCTTGTTTGAAAACATCTAAAAACCCGATTTTAACGATTGATTCGAAGGTTTACTATTGTGCTTTCCAGCACGCAAAAGTGTAATAACGTGGAGGATTGGGAGCAGGAAAACATAATGGTAAAGCTATGAGTCAGCCACTAAAATAGGGTTTTTAAGTTTTTCCACCAAGATATGACTTGGCAGACCGATAGTGAAGTTGCAATCAGCTGTTTTCTTTTTCATCCGCCAATGACAATTGCCCGGTTGATCTCCAGTTAGGCCCATAATCTTCTCAGCTACCAATCACAACTGTCGTTCAACAGTTGTTTGACCTCCAATGGTCGATTTGTGACGTCATATGAAACTAAGTGCAAAAAAACATGAATTTTGTCAAAAGGCCGCGGATAAAATGGTAATTTTGTCAAAGGAGTGCGGATAAAACAAGAATTTTGTCAAACGGCAGCTATAAAACGCGAAATTCGTCAAAAGATTGCGGAAAAGTCAAATTTCGTCAAATGATCGCAGAGACAACGCAAATTTTCTCACAAGATCGAGGAGGAAACACGAAGTTTTTCAAGTGAACGCGGAATAAACGTGAATTTCGTCAAAGTATTGCGAAAAAATGCGTATTTCGTCTGCCGCAGTAAAAGAACGCGAATTTTTTTAAAGGACCGCAGAAAAACGAATGCGAGTTTTGTTGAAAACCATGGAAGAAATGAAAATTTTGGCAAAGTATCGTACAAAAAATGTGAATTTCGCCAAAGAAAGCACAAAAAATGGGAAAACAGTCGAAAAGACCCTGAAAAACACGAATTTCCTCAAAAGATAGCAAAACACGTGAATTTAATCAAAAAGTCGCCGAAAAAAAATAAAAACTTTGACAAAGAATCCGAAAAAGCGTGATTTTTGTCGAAGAGATACAGAAGAAATGCGAATTTTGTCAAAAGGTTACTGAATAAATTTCAACAAAAAGCCGTAGAAAAAACACAAATTTCGACAGAGTTGCGAAAAAAAAAACACATATTTCGGCAAGCACAGCGGGAAAAAAGCAAACTTCGTTACAGGATTGCAAAAACAACAAAACACTGCGAATTTTGTCAAATGGATCTACAAAAAACTTGAATAATAATCGAAATACGACGGAAGATAAGTGGGAAGACCATTAACCCTTGCGGGGCGGTGGTTTCATAGATATACCACTTAATTTTAATTCCCAAACGCCACATTCGCACCTGAATTTTCTTAAAGAAAATTACGGTTTATTGAATGCGTGAAGTATAGCGTTTTCTTATTTAAAAATAAAGTTGTTTTCAAATTCCGGTGTCAGTCATTAATTTCAATTCTTAAGTAATGAATTTACCCTGCCCCTCAAAGGGTTAATGAATTCCAAAGATGTCTTTGTAGTCTGACAAAAAGTCACTGTGTGTGTTACAGATAAGAAAAAGTAAACGAGTATTAAAAATAAAATTAATGAGCTTTCAAAGCTTTTCATCTGAGCATTCAAAGCTTTTTCATCTGAAAAATATTTAGGATTTCTTTGAAAAAACGGATTAACATGAAACCATCTTAAAAAGTGAAAACACAATCTGAAACAATTAACGCTTTATCTTATCTTTACTTGTAAAAAATCACTAATAAAAATTTTCTTACTGCTATTGATCACAAAAGTTGCGAATTTTGTGATCAATTCATGGCATTCCTGATTGAATATCAAAATATCATGATATTTTCTTCTCGAACATCTGACGAAATTTCGATTTTTTCTGGGATCGTTACACGGAATTCACGATTTTTTTCTGCGACCATTATATGAAATTGATTTTTTTCACGCGACCATTTGTCGAAATTCCCAATATTTTTCCGCGTTCAATCGACGAAATTCCACAATCTTTTTACAAAATTCATCATGATTCTTTTTCCTGATCGTTTGTTGAAATTCGTTACTTTTTTTCTACCACCAACTAATAATATTTGCTATTTTCTGTGCGATAGTTTGATAAAATTTTGGATCTTATTTCGCGATCGGTTATCGAAATTCTCCTCGATTTTACTATGTGATTGACTGACTATTTTTTTCAGAATTTTTTTTCGCAATCCTTTTTTGGAATTCAAGATTTTAGTTTAACGAAATTTGCATTTCTTTACACGATCTCTGACACTCCAAGAGACGATAGCACAAAAACCTATCGAGCACAAGAAAAAAAAAACCCTTTATTTTATGGAAGAGTAGTTGTAACAATTTTGCTGTATGATAGAAGAAAAAAAATCACAGATTTATCTAAAAAAGTAAGAAAAAACACCTTTTCCACTTAATTTTTGATTACTTCGAGGAAACGGTGTGTGTGTGTGTGGGGGGGGGGTTAACGCTCATCAGCCCCATTTTTCTTCATTGGTGTCAATGTGAACTAATGAAAAAGGCTAGGAGAGAAAAAAAATCAAAAAAGAAAAAAAAGTACTCTTTTCGTATAATTTTCGAAAATTGCGGGAGGGAGGACTGTAGCCCCATCAGCCACCCCACCCCTTGGGTACGCCTACGGAAATAAGACAATTTCTTAAAAAGAAAAAAAAAGAAAAAATAAACAGACCTGTAGAACTGATAGAAAATTTAAACAAATAAAAAAAATCTAAGTCGATCTTTGTTCTTAATCCAAGCAGAGGAGGACTAAATTGATTGGTTTTCACATCATGCACAGAGTTTTGAATCTCAATGAGTATTATTAGTGTAGACCAGCATCAAATGTGCCATTTCACGGATTTCTTGGAGGGGGGTGTCTTTGAGGGAAAGCTTTTGAAATAATGTCGTATGCAATGAGTATGCAAATCGCGTACAAAAGAACCCCCCCTTCAACAAAAAACAAAAACAATAAAAAAATTGCGCGGGACTTTTTTTTCTTTTAACTTCTGTCAAAGGTATGTGATTCTTCTGTAAATATTTTTTTAATTTTCTTGAAGCCCGTCCTTTTTCTTTTTTATTTTGGGTAATTTTACAAAATCAATTCGGTCAATGGGAGAGAAAAAAATAACGATTTTTAACTTATCTATCACGGAAAAAATCGCAAATTTCAACAAACAAAAATGAAAAAAATCGCAAATTTCAACAAACAAAAAGGAAAAAAATCCTTGAAATTCGCCAAATGATCGCGGGAAAAATTCGAGAATGCCGTCAAACGGTTAAGGACAATAAAAACACAAATTTAGTTCAACACAGCATTGAATTCAGACACTTTTCTCCGGGTGGAATACTTTACACAGTTCCGGGTCGAGGGTCCGGAAATGAACTTTTTGACCATTGAAAACACAAAATCTCAAAACTTCTGAATGAAGACATCTCATTGTTCGGAGAGGGAATGTTTCCCCGGTCCACCCCTTGAATTCAGCACTGTGAAACTGCACAAAAAAAACTGAGAATTTCGTAAAATGACCGGGCAAAGAAAGAAAAAAAAAAGAGAATTTCTTTAAAAATCGTGCAAAAATGCATAAATTTTGTCAGTCGATTGTGCAAAAAACGCTCATTTCGACAAACGATCGGCGAAAATAATCGGGTGGTGGTCAGAAAAACGACCACCTAGTTTTCAAGCACAAAGATTGATACTTTATGTATTTTTATTTTGTTTATTTTATTACTGCACGTACTCATATAAGGAAAGGGCAGGTGACGTCACTGTGGACGAATTACTGTGGATAAGGGAGAAAAACCAGGCCGTTCTTTAACGACTAACACTGTACGGATGAACTCCGGGAATTTGATTGGTCTAAGTTTGCCATTGCATAAGTAAGTATGATATGATTGGGCTACGTCGTCAAGATGATTCCTACAATGATCGCTATGACAAAAAAATGTAGCGGTAGATTGGTTGACAGAAGTGTTTGTTTGTAAACATGCCCTTTCCTTATTGCTTAAGCATAAAAAAATGTTCTCATGGGATTCTCGAGGGACCTCCCAGGTTTTATGACCATTTTAAAAGCAGGACTGTGTAATTAAATAAATGCATTTGGACAGCAAATATCTGTAAATTTATGGGGTGTACAATGACCAGCCCATAAAACTACGAGGAGGTCTGAAAGAAGAGGGATCAAAGTGGACCTTGGGAACTTTTACGCCCTCCTGAGAAGCAAGGCCTCATCTTTACAATACTTTCTCAACATTTTCTTACAATACAATCTCTTTACTACCCAATGCAATTGGTTGGGGTCGAGAGGAAGGGGAAAACAATTATTTTAGGCCCCTGTCTTTTTCGGAGAGAGGAAAAAAAAAAGGTTGCTCTCAGAATCATTTGGATTTTTTTTTTCTCCTGTGTCTATTTTGGAAGACAGGTACAATTGATTTACATAGACAATTAAAATACTTAAATTATAGAATAATTGTGATGGGTTAGTCGAGGAGGTTTTTTTTTCTTCTTCTTCCTTCTTTCTTTCAAATTTTATGGTTGCTGGTCAATCAAGGGAACACTGTACTGTTTTACTACACCTGAGGCCAAAGGTGACTCCTCGATATCTCATCCAGTATTGTCTATTTTTATTAACACTTTTTTTTCTCTTTTTCATCTATTTTTAAATTAAAAAAAAAAGTAAAACATAATTTGGTTACAATTATAGCACGTAAAAGATATCAAAACAGTAAAATACAATCGTTTCAATATAAAAACAATAAAGTCGCTTTCATAAGTCTTTTGTTGGACTCAAGGTATACGGGTAGTATTTTCGAAAATAAATTGACTGTAATTTTGTAAGGGACAGGAGAGTAACTGACGCAATTTTGCAGGTAGATTTTAAATATGCGCAAATTTAAAGGTCAGCCGAATAAACTGGGTACCATGCTACCTGGTCGAGGCAGTGGCTGCGGTTTTTGAAAGACGAGGAGAGGCGAGCGCGTCTTCGGATGCCCCTAGTTACCTGACAACGAGGAGGGGAGAAGGGTGATTCAACCCCTCATTCGGTAAAGATATCTTCATGTCGGGAGTTGCTCTTTCTTCTCCTTAGTGGAGAGGAATTCTCTTCTGGTTTAAGGGATAGAAGAGACATCGTCCTGTTATATTTTAGGGTACAATAGCCATAGTTTTAATTGATATATATATAGAGGCGGATTAATGCAGCCTCTACCTCATATTATATAATGATATTGTAATGTGGTGATTATTTTATAATATTTATAAATATCCAAGAGCTACGTAACATAAACTCATTTGGAAAGATAGTGTGACTATCTATAGTGTATATAAAATACATGCTTGGGATTCACGATATCCAACACAACTACATAATTGTATAAACGAACTAGTATATATATATATATATATATATAAATGTTTGAAATATTAATGATATTGTATTTGTGGTGTAAAATAATCACCACATTACAATATCATTATATAATATGAGGTAGAGGCTGCATTAATCCGCCTCTATATATATCAATTAAAACTATGGCTATTGTACCCTAAAATATAACACATACTTTTACACTGGAATTACTACAGAATAATCTGTTCATCTAGATTAGCATTTTTATGCTATCTCTTATTCATTTGATAATTTGTGTTGTAGGTCTACCAATTAAGACATGACTGTAGTAATTCCAGTGTAAAAGTATGTGTTATATTTTAGGGTACAATAGCCATAGTTTTAATTGATATATATAGAGGCGGATTAATGCAGCCTCTACCTCATATTATATAATGATGTTGTAATGTGGTGATTATTTTATAATATTTATATATATCCAAGAGCTATGTAACATAAACTCATTTGGAAAGATAGTGTGACTATCTATGATATTATAAAATACATGCTTGGGATTCACGATATCCAACACAACTACATAATTCTATAAACGAACTAGTATATATATATATATATATAAATATTTGAAATATTAACGATATTGTATTTGTGGTGTGTAATAATCTGTTCATCTAGATTAGCATTTTTATGCTATCTCTTATTCATTTGATAATTTGTGTTGTAGGTCTACCAATTAAGACATGACTGTAGTAATTCCAGTGTAAAAGTATGTGCCAGTCTTATACTATTTTCAATTTATACGATTTTAGGCTGTAAATTTTTTTTCCTTCCAAAATTTGATTGGCTTTGTATCAAATTTGGCTTTTTTTTTTTTCAAAAAAGTGTTTTTCAAATTTCTCATACATAGTGGGGAATGGGGTTCAGGAAAGGACCTCATGTTGCTGGAGATTAACAGAAAGTGCATCCTTGTTCCAAGACGATGGAAGGACAATAATACGGAAATTAATCTTGAACATTCGTGCATATGCTCCAGTAAAATAATGTATAGGACATTCTATAGAAATTGACATTAAGGGCATTCTACAAGTTTTTACACCTAGTCCTGATAGTTGAAACTCTATGTGTTATATATTTTTTTCTTCTTCTTCCAATAGCGAAAGCGAGGCTTTCAGCTATCTCTGTTGGAGGGTGGTCAGAAAAACGACCACCTAGTTTTCAAGCACAAAGACTGATACTTTATGTATTTTTATTTTGTTTATTTTATTACTGTACGTACTCATATTTCTTAAGCATATAAAATATTCTCATGGGATTCTCGAGGAACCTCCCAGGTTTTATGACGATTTTAAAAGCAGGACTGTGTAATTAAATAAATGCATTTGAACAGCAAATACCTGTAAATTTATGGGGTGTACAATGACCAGCCCACAAAACTACGAGGAGGTCTGAAAGAAGAGGGATTAAAGTGGACCTTGGGAACTTTTACGCCCTCCAGAGAAGCAAGGCCTCATCTTTACCAGATCCCAATGCAATTGGTTGGGGTCGAGGGGAGGGGGAAAACAATTATTTTAGGCTCCTGTCTTTTTTGGAGAGAGGAAAAAAAAGGTTGCTCTCAGAATCATTCGGGATGCGGTGCTGACAGCGTGCAGTAGTTTTCAACATAGTATCCTACACGCTGGACTGATCGCTGAGAGGAGATGCCCATCGCCTTGGAGAATGCAGATTACGGAGATTCGTCGTAGACTCGGACAGGTTGAATCCCCTCGTAAAGTACGCTGAAGCTGCTCCAGGTATGAGAGTGCAGATTACGGAGATTCGTCGATGGCTCGGACAGGTTGAATCCCCTCGTAAAGTACGCTGAAGCTGCTCCAGGTATGCAATTTAAATTTCTCCAATGGTTAGGGAGGTCGTCGAGAATATGGGAACGAGTCTGGAATTAAATGTACTTGTGTTTTAATATTGTACAGAATTAACTTTTCATTAATGTGAATTAGTATTCTGAAAAGTGTGAGAAAACACCTGTTAACTAATGGGCATTATAATATTTTCTATCTTGTTTTGTATATAGATGTAAAAAGTGTAAATAAACTAGTATCATGTTAACTTTAATTTCGTGTTAATTTCTATAGGGATAACTCCCAGTTAACATCGAGTAGACTCATTTTCTTTAATTTTTTTTTTTTTTTATTATTCACTTATGTTGATTTACAGGATCGGACTTCTGAGTGTCAAAGTGTTTAACGCTTAGACTAGTCCTGACTTCATACGAAAGGGGGCAGCAAAAATCACAACGCAACCCAACAACTATTTATTTATTTACTCAATCATTTATTTTGTTATTTAGTTATTAGCTTTTTTTTTATTTTTGGGTAAATTTCACCTCTTCTAGAAGTTACGATCACGTGTTTTGCTTATATACCTGTAGATTCAACACCCATGAATCTCGGTTGGTAATGACCCTTACCAAAAATGACTTAATGTAGGTGTAGTTATGTTAGTGGCTGTAACCTCTCCAATCAGGAGGCCTATAACTCACCAGCATCGGGAATTTTGACATGCAGTGACGGAAAATAAAAACAAAAATTTAGCAAAACAATTACACAAAAAATTGTAAATTCGTCAAAAATTGCGCAAAAGAGAGAATTTTGCTAGTCATTTGTGGACACCAAAAACTAACGAATCTCAGTAAACTATTGTGGAAAAGAATCGCAAATTTCGTCGATCGGCTGTGAAAAATATCGCGAAATTAATTTTGAGAAATGGTCTATGAAAAAAAATCAATTTTATCAATAATCGCAGATAAAAATCTTTCGTATACTTGGGCTCATGTTGCACAATTTAGTTCAAAAATGGTCGATTCAGCAAATGGAACAGCATGGATATAATACAGTTAAAAGACATTTTGAAACAGAAAAGACATTATGGCGCAACAAAAATATTCTTTTGGATTAGAAAATCACTATTTTAGAATAGCAAAATTTTATTTTATATAAGTAAAAATATTTTTTTAGGGGGGGGGGGGGGCAGAAAAGTGTTAATTGAGATCTCGTGCAAAATAAAGAAAAAAAATTTACAGGACCGACAGAAGAAAGACAATTTGACTACACGCTGGGCCAATTCAAGAAATATACAGGATTGTTATCATTAAAGTTCGCCTATTCAGAAGGCTCTAAAGCCGGTTCTATGGCTCCAAACGAAGCAAAATTTCACTAGTATGTAGTTAAAGAGGTGCGCTCTGCAAAAATCTAGTTAAAATTTTTGTCAATAGGTGGCGCGGCGCCAATATTTAAGGTGATTTTTGCAAATTCATTATATTAATTTCAGTCAATCTAGACGAAGCACACAAATTTAAAAGTTTCAACGAACTTCGAATTGTTATGATTAAAGTTCACCTAATCAGAGAGCTCTAGAGCCTGACCTATGGCTCCAAATAATATAGAAAAATGACTATCACTTCATGTGATGTAATATGCATCAACAAAAATATAACATGTCGCTCGGAAGCGAGGAAATAACAAAGAATAACATTACGCATGCTCAATGTGTCCTCCATCATTTTCAAAAACGCATTCCATTCTCATAATTGTGCTTTCTGCAGCATTGCGTAAACTGTCCTGTAAGATTGAGCGAATTGGAAGTCTAATAATGTCTTTCAGATCAGAGATTGTCTGACATCTGCCTTTAGATAAAGAATCTTTTAAAAATCCCCACAACCAAAAATCGCATGGTATTAGATCAGGCGATCATGGTGGCCAGACTGTTTGAAAACAACGACTTATGATGCGGTCCTCTGTAAAATGACTTGTTGAGAAAGTCCGAACTGCTCTAGTAATGTGCGGTGGTGCACTGTCTTGCATAAACACGATATTTTGAAGGCAACCTCACTGTTGCAGCTCGGGAATAAGAAAATTTGACAACATATTGAGATAGCTTCTCGCATTTACGGAACATGTAACGGCTCTTGTAAATGTTATTTCTTCAAAAAAAAAAAAAAAAAAAAAAAAAAATGGCCTTATCATAAACGTAGCAGTAAAACAGTATCATCACACGTCACTTTAGTTGCATGCAATGGAACTTCTTGAACATTAGGATTCTCTTTCGCCCAAATTCGACAGTTGTGTGTGTTCACTTGTTCGTTTAAATAAAAATGCGCTGTATCACTCAATAGAATATTCCAGGGCCAAGAATTGTCTACATTCATTCGTGCAAGAAATTGTAGTGAAAATGATAGCCGACTTTCGGTATTACCCCGTATTAGTTGTTGCACCCTCTGAATCTTGTATGGATAGTAGCGCAAAATTTGACGCATCACTTTCCTCACAGTGGTAATCGGCATATCGACTTCATTCGCAATAGCTGGCACGGCACACTTGCATTACCAAATGATGATTGGCTTGCTAAATCCACGACAGCAGTAGCAATATCTTAATGTTTAAAATGTCTACCTTTTTTCGTCCTCTGCCAAGAAGGATGTCAAGTTTTCCCGTTTCCTCGAACTTTTTAATCATTTTTGAGCTCCACGATCCGATATTGGCCCATGTCTAATATCTTTTAGTTTCCGGAATTCTCAAAGCGCTGCAGCTGCGTTGCTGTTATTTTGATAAAATAACTTTACAAGAAGTGCCTTTTCTTTCAAAGTTACCATTCTCCACAAAGCGTAGATTCAAATGCTTTTCAGAAATAATCAAGTGTTCCAGTGTCAAAGAAATCACAGGCACATTTTATCAGCAAGTTTTAAATCGCCAGTTGGTTAGAAGGATATTTCAAGTTTTCGAAGTTGCAACGTCACTCTGACGTCTTTCGTCGAAAATTTGAATACAATGTGACCTTTTTCAAGCATTGGTTGAAATTTTGTAATTTTGTGTGTTTCATCTGGATTGACCGAAATTGATTTGATGAATCTGAAAAAGTTTATCTTTACCAACTGTAAAATAAAATTTCCTGTTTTTTTTTTTTTTTTTTTTTTTTTTTTTTACAAAATAAAGGAATTTGCAAATATTGGCCTAAATGTTGGTGCGGCGCCACCTATTGATAAAAATTTTAACTATTTTTTTTTTTCGATTCTTGCAGAGTGCATTTCTTTATCTACGTACTAGTGAAATTATAATCATTTGGAGCCATAGAACTGGCTTTAGAGTCTTCTGAATAGCCGAACTTTAATTATAACAACCCTGTACGTGCTTACTGGGTAGTTAAACAAAATTATTCAAATAATAAAAAAAAAGAATCAGACAAAAACGAACTTGGTCTCAATTATTTTTACCAGGTCTAGTGGCACAAAAACAGGGACAGGTAGACGAAAAAAAAAAAGGGACAAACGCTTAAAAATAGGAACAACCTCAGGATTACAATACAACCTGTTAAAACGGAATCATGTTTCAAATGGAAAATTTTCGTAACCTTTGCTAAAACAGTACAATACAATTATAAGGATTAGTATATTTTCTAGGATCAAAACCCGTTCAAAAAGGAATGTTTCCGGCCCAATTTTGTTTTCTTTTATCAAGTATGATGTAGTCTCCTATATCATACTGAACGCATATGAATTACACTTTATCCATAACGGAATAATGTGAAATTAGTCGAACTAGAGTATTTTGAAATAATTAACAGTATTTTCATGACAATAATGCTAAATTTGTAATTATAGGGTTTTATTTTTTCATTACATACATCAGTCGTTTGTGAGAAAGAACAATTATTATTATGCACACTCTCAAAGAAATATTTTGTTAACCTAAAAACTAGAGGCATCAAATTATTGGAACTTACCTTTTGTTTTTCGACTGGGGAATAACAGGAAATTTTGAGCTTCAACTTGGAACTTTTCGTGTTTTGAAGAAAAAGAGATATGTGTAAAAATTCAATTTATTGTATGAAAAAATTACAAGCAGCGCTCAGATTTGATGAAAATATAGATTGGAGGATTCCACATAATTGTTACATTAGATTTAAGTTTTTTTTTTTTTTTTTTTTTTACTAATAGGAAAGAAAGGCAAATTAAAGCAGTAAATTTCGTGTTTTAATGGTAAAAAACCTTTATTAGTTCATGAATTTTTGTAAGAACATACATTGAGCAAATATAGACAATCAGATTCTGCAACTGTTCATGAGATACAAAATTTAAATCTGAAACTGAAGTACAAAATTCTCAAGAAAATTATAGGTGTAATGAAACCTTGTAAAGTAGCTTAGAATCTAAAAGTGTTTTATTTTAGTTAAGTCTTCAATTGTATCTTCTTATAAATTTTGCCTTTAATTAAAAAAAAAAAAAAAAAAAAAAAAAAAAAAAAAAAAAAAAAAAAATGTATTTTGTTATGTTAAAATGTATAAATTTTACCTGAAACCATGTTTGAACGTTCTTTTGAAAATAGAGTCCAGAACTGAACCAGACCTGCTGCATAAAAATCATAGTCAACCTGACTTGCAGCATAAAAATAACAGTCAAGCAGTAAAATTGGGTTATTCGACCCAATGCAGGACTCTAGTTGCAATTAATGAAGTTATGAACCCCATCTGTATATTTTTATATAGGGTAAAAGCTCTGGTAGCAATCTTCAATAACTCAACAAAATGGCTGATCACTGATTACTAGCTGTATAGAAATATATTAATGATGGCAGGATAACTCATGAAAGGAGGATGTATATTAAAGAAATAAAACATTTCATTTTGAATAAAAAAATAAAACATTTATAAAATATTTTCTCTTATTGTGGCTAACATCTAAATTCATAAAACAAACACTTAATTGCTTAAAACATTTTTTTTTCGATTTTTTCTTGTTATTGTCAATAAGGGGAATAAAAAACCAGAAAGGGGAGTAAAAATTCACTGTTGTGTATAAATTAATAAAATAAAATTTTAAAACTACATTGCTACATTCTATTACAGCGCCTACTTCCAGAGGAATTTTTCCAAATTCTGGGAAAACTTGCTTGCTATAGCCAAAGAAATAAACGAAAATTTTAGTATAAATTCCATGTATCATCTCATATACTTTTTGATGGTACAATGCAGAAATGTTTTGAGATATCTGATCCTAAAACATGTAAATTTGCCGAAAAAAAAATCGATTACAATACTTTTTTCTATTGAAGATAAAAGAAAGCAAAAATCTAAATACCTATTATTATTTACAAAGTAAATAAAATTGTTGCAATCTTAAAATATAACCATAGAACATAATTTATCTTTATTCTAATGTTTATAAAAATATACATAGCTTGATTCTGCACAACTTAAGTGGTAAGCCTTACCGGATAGTCCAACTTTCAAGCAAATTTAATGCTTTAAATAAATTAATTAGGTATCTTTACCAATTCATTGTCTATACGCAGTGCATTTCTTTAAGGTTTTTTTCTTAAGCAATGAAATTACACCCAGTGTTTGTCATAGTTTAATTTAATGCTAGAACCATACATGCATATAATAAAACATTTTATATATATATATAAAAAAAAAGTGTTAGGAGTTTGGAAGACTGTCCAGAGGTAGTCTGGGTGAGGATAATGGCTATTCCCCCCCCCCCCCCCCCCACACACACACCACCCAACAATGGGAATCATTTCCCATGGTTTAAGTACATATTCTATACATAATGAAAAATATGACAAAGATCTGGAAAGGGTAATTACGCACAATACCCCCTTCCTAATAAAATCATCAGTGTTGGATACAAATGTATTACATTCAACACTTCAGGAATAATTAAGATAACCAAATAAGATATAGTAAAGGCTTATCTGTATAAATTAAGATACATTTATTATTATAAATTATTATTTTTTTTTTTTTTACAAATAAATGGATTGCTTCAGTCTGCATAGATACAGCTTAATACATCCAGTTATCATCAAAAGGCAAGACTCCTACACAATGTTCAGTGTTGCAGAAGCATTTGGTTTTAATTATTTCCTTTTTTGAATCAGACTCGCAATCTTTTTCTTGATAGATATTGCCTCCATAAAGATATGTCAGTTCTTCATAAGGCATGATATCTCTTTTTGCAAAAAAACAAATCCTTGGTATCATACTATTTGCTCGCACAGGTATGGGAACTAAATTTGGGGAACAAGAATGGTTTAAATAGCGTCCAACATTACCATAAAATGTTGGATCAATAACAGTGCATATATTTGAGAATTCAGAGTTATATTCATTTAATACAAAAATATAATTTGGCTCTTTGGGTGATCTTTTATTCATTCTTATTTGAGCTTCAAATTTATCGATTAATTCACCAGCATATTCACATACGAATGTTAGTTTTGGGATAAATTCGACAGTTTGAACACCAAAACCCTTGTATTCAGTCATAAACACTTGTAAATGAACTTTGATACCATTTTGCACAATGCGGTTTGGGCAATTTTTACAATTACATAAATCAGAACATTCTACAATTGGTTTAGATGATTCGTTCACAAATTCTTCAAGTAAAATATCATTTTTGTATGCAATATCTGATCCCAATCCACAGGAACAAGAAAAGTCACACGTCTCTTCACAGTCACAAGGCAATGGAATGCTTTCAAAATCATCAATCAAGGAATTAGAAGTAAGGATGTTATTTGGAATGTACTGAAAAAGAAGATCATAAATAGTTTTAGCAAAAAACATAAGCAGTGAAAATATGCACAGCAGAAATTTCAATGATTAAAAAGCTACAATTAAAAATTTTAACATAGCTCTTAATATGAATATATATAGCAATTGAATAAATCTATATAATTCTATGTATTTTTTTTTTTTTTTTTGTGAAAAATATTCCAGCTTGTGTTACAGTTGTACCTTTGTCAACATATGACAGTGAGAAGTGCCAGGCTGGATATTATTCCAAGTGGTTCAGTTGACAGAACTTTGGTGTACTGTAACAATGTTTAATTTTCAACTAATTATAAACTCATATTTTTCATTGTCCTGTTCTTTTCTTAACATAAAATGAAGTTATTACAACAGTTTAATAATAAAAATAGTACCTATAATGAGAACATGCACTAATTTTTCATTCTGCATCATAGAGAGAGAGAGAGAAATGAGACTCTCCTAAATCCTCTTGAGCCCCCTCCTATTGTTCACTTCTAGCTACGGCCCTGAGGTGTTACACAGCATAAGCATATGTCATGGTTAGGCTAATGCGGGGTACTCAGTATTTAGTTACCAAGCTAGCATGATATTTGTTTTATCGCCTCTCAAGTTAAAAAAGGTTGAGTGAATCTTACTGAGCCGAAAGTCAAACTGCCATGTTGCAGTGTGTGAGATAGGCACAATGACAATGCTACTGACTTCTATTGTAATATCTGTTCGTTAATGGTGATGTTAAAACTCATGCCAGTAGGAGGGACCTGATTATCCTATAGGCTTATGAAGCATGAGCTTCCTCTTTAAAATTTAAAAAGGGCCCCAAATGACTTCTAAAATGGGGTCTCTAATTTGACACCACTCTTACGTTTTTTTTAGAAAGTTAGTCTAATGTGGGAAAAAAATCTACTCTATTTCAGGAAACTTATCTAAAAAGTAATTTTGAATATGATCAAAAGTCTGGTTTACCAATCATATGACATCCTGCTATACTAGTAAGAAATCATCTAGGCTACCCAACATAGAACAACTATATATACTACAAATATTTTCTGTTTTTATTACATACTGAAAATATAGAAAAGGCTCTACTATGTAATGTAAGTAAACTCAGCCAATAAATCTCTGGAGATAATTTTTGTAACACTAATGAGTTTGGATTTAGAAAAACTACCATAGGAGACTGGGGCCCCAAAAGTATTCTGTGCCTCCTCTCATTTCAGCAATTCATCAAACCATGCAACATTTAAAATATATATATATATATATATATATATATTGTACAGCACTGTCTTCAATTCTTTTAATTTCAAGATTTAAAATGAAATTTTATGTTGTAATATTTTGTAATACAAATTTAAAAACTAAGTTTGAAGAATAGCATTTTCTGGGATGCATATTTAATTAAAATTCTATTTTATTATCTTTTAAACATTCTTTATGGATTTCTACATAAATGAAAAATCTCTACTCTTTCGTTTCTTACAGAAAAGCATTCTCTAATAAAGGCAATCAACTTTCACCATTCAAATATTTTTACTAGTGCTATTCTATTAGTATTATTATATTAATATTTCCTGAACCTTATTTCCCTTTCTATTTTAATATTTCCTATACCTTATTATTCATCTGGAAAAAAAAAATCATATTCATAATAGAGTAAAAAAAAAAAAAAAAAAAAAAAAAAACCTTTAGTTGTGGTAGGAAAATTGGAGGGAGAGAGGGCTTGCATAAATTTGGTTAGTGAAGATATAAAGGTTTATTACTGATATTAATAGAAGTGATTTTACGTACATATTCCCACCCATGCATTTTCTGAACAAATACTAAAAACAAAAAAAAAAAAAATTGAAATTTATATCTAATATTATTATCATGATTCTATATGCATAATAAAAAATAAACTGGCATTTTGCACATATAATATGCAAAATGAAATTTCTAATTACTATTAGCAAGATTCTATTATATGCACAGTTAAAAAAAAAAAAAAAAAAAAAGAAAAAAGAAAGAAATAGAAATTTTTATGTATTAAATACTAAATAAAAATATGATGTAATGTTTTATATATGGTAATTACTCTTTACTTTAGTAATGTATTAAATTTTAGTATTAAACTACATTTCTCTTTTATGTGACCACTATTGTTCTTAAAAGAAGACATGAAAATATAAAAGTCAAATAATCAGAGTTTCCCCCCAGGTTCAACAAGTTGGAAATTGCATGTGAAGAGAAACAAATGAGGTGTGTTCGTGTTCGTACGATAACGAAGTTTTAAAATATTCAGATCTTGCTGATATAGAAGAGCGTACTTTGGATACAGTATAGTGGTCGAAATCTTTGTGTTCCTGTAAATATGCAGGGAGTAATTTTTATTATACTTCTTCATTAACGTATATCTTATTCATAAAATGTGAAGTAATTTAATATAATTAAAACACGCCTCAAACAATGTTTCCCCGTATAACATTATTTAGTGGAATACATTTGTGTGGCCCTGTAATTTAATAATAAATATTCTTTGCATCACAGATTATACAGAATGTATATTTTAGTACATACTTCATAGATTCATGTCAATTCTATTATGTTCAAATGAGTGTAACATCTTATAAATGCATTTGAAACTTTTTTTCCCATTGATCGTAATGTAACGGAATACTTTTGATTGTCCCTGTAATTGATCTATGCATCTGATTTCCATAACATTTGAAATGACTCGACAAAATTATGTAATAATTATACATTTTAAATTTCAAACGATTAAAATGCATTTGAAACTTTTTTCCTCATTGACCGTAATGTAGTGATGGGCGATTCTGGAAATTTTGAGAATCGATTAAAATCGATATCGTATAAAACAACATCGATCATAATAAGAATCGATTTCTCAGTTCTAGAATCGATACTAGAATCGATATTTCGATATTTAGGTTCACACAGAGAAGATCCAAATTACTAATTCCAAAACTTAGACAATCAGCAGGACCGTGATTACCACCTCCCGCTCCCCATCCCCATTTAGGGAGGTATAAAATTAAGCTATTAAAGATTTTAGAGCCGGATATTAAGAATTTTAAATTTTAAAATGATTGTCACTTATGGTTTTCACTTACACAAAAACTTTGACAAATTTGAGAGACATATAACTCAACTAATAACAACACTGAGTAACTTGGCATTAAACCGTATAATGATTGCCAAGAGCGTGTAACTAGGATGGCGAACAAGGAGTATAGACAAAAAAAAAAAAAAAAAAAAAAAAAAAAAAAACTTTTTTTTTCTAATGCCAACCAAATGTTACACGAGATAGTTTGGAAGAACATAAAATATGCCCCATTCTCAAGGGGGCAGGTAACCCCCACTCTTGACGGAAAGGCGACCATAGCCCAAATGTATCTTTTGTCGAAGTTTCAAAATGAGGATTTATAATAAAATAAAACGAGAATTGGACATTTTAAAAATTGCATGCATACTTTGAACGGCCCATTTAGTAAAGATTGGCGAGGAAGAGGGGGGGGGGGCGAGGGATTAGAACGGACGAACTTGAAAAAAAAAATAATTAACTAATAACCAAAATAACTGAGCTTCTAAACAAAAATATAGTGTTTAACTTAGTGTTGAATTCATGGGGTGACCCGCGGGGAACATGCACTCTTTGAAACTATAAAAAGTGCCAAGAGCATGTAACTAGGTGGAGAGAGAGGTAGTAACAGAAAAAAACGAGGAGATAAAAGCTTTATAACGATATGTTACATGAGATGGTGTGGAAGAAACAAAAAATATGCCCCCCACCCAGGGGGGCAAGGTGAATCCCAAACGGACAGAAGGGCGACCCCGGCCCAAATGTATCTTTTGTTGAGGTTTCAAAATATGGATTTATAACAAAATAGAACGAGGATTAGACTTTTTAAAAATCGCAGTCATAATTTGAACGAACCTGTAAGTTAAGATTGGTGAGGAAGGGGGGGGGGGGGTAGGACGGACGAACATGAAAAAAAAAAAAAATAGTGGCACTCTGAGAGTGCCGATAGAAGTGAAACCTTGAACAATTACGTGTGTATTTTTGAATCGTTAAGATATATAATTTTAAATCGCCAGGAAAAAGCAAAAAAAACGGCGAAACATGGTTAGCTATACTAGAATTTTTCTCATCACTGTAACTCCTATAGAAGCAAAGTTATAGCCTTTTAAAGATTGAAATGAAGTGAAGAAATAAGCAAAATTAGGTGAGTGATCGACAGGGGGGGGGGGGAAGGGTCCACAGCTCTGGGGGTGCCATGTAGCTTAAACTTTTAAGTTAAAAATGGTAGAAAATTAAATGAGCGAAATTTTAAGGTGTATATTGGGGGAGGGTGCAAGCCCCTCCCCCCCCCCTCAATTTTTTTTTGTTTCTTTTGAAGAAACAAAAAAATATGCCCCCGGCGGGGCGCAGATAAACCCCAAATGGGCGGAAGGGCGACCCTTTATCTTTTGTAAGGATTTAAAATGTGTATCTAAAATAAAATAGACCGAGAATTGGACATTTTTTAAACTGTATGCATATTTCGAACCACCCTGTAAGTTAAAACTGACGTCGAAGGGGGGATTAGAAGAGACGAGCGTGAAAAATAAAACATAATAAACTAATACTTAAAATAACTGGACTTCTAAACAAAAATATAACGATTTAACCTAGTGTCGAATTAATGGGGTGGCCGCAGGGGATTAACCCCCCCCCCCAGAAGTTATGAGATTTTATGCTTTTTAATGCACAAATTGCGATTCCCCCTCTCTTACAGAGCTGTAAAACATGACGCCTTCTTCTGGAGTCGCAGAAAAATACCTGCATTCAACACTAATTTAGCCTAGAAAAAAAGAAAAAAAAAAAATCGAAATCGAATCTAAAGATCGAAATCGAATCTAAAGATCGACATCGAATCTAAGATCGAAATCGAATCTAAAGATCGAAATCGAATCTAAAGATCGAAATCGAATCTAAAGATCGACATCGAATCTAAAGATCGAAATCGAATCTAAAGATCGACATCGAATCTAAAGATCGATCTTACGGGCAGAATCGATTTTGCATTTTTACTTTCTTTTGTAACTTTACAAGAAGAGATTATTAGATTCGTGAAAAATTTTGACTTTCCGTTTTTGATGGATTTATATATTTTAGAAGGTCTTTAACACGATTTCATGGTTTTTAAGAAATATCTGTCTGTGGGTGTGTCTGTCACTCTGTGAGTCTGTATACAAATTTCTGACCGTTCTATCTCAAGAACAAATGCACGGAATTCCACAAAACTTTAGATTTAGTTTGACCTTGATATAAACTGAATCTAATTAATTTTTGGTGCATATAGCCTAACAAGTGGCGCTGCTATGCTGCATTTTTTGCGATTTGCACAACAGTTATATCTGAATAACGAATGAACGGATTTTCATCACATTTTAGATCCAGTTAGTCCTTGACATGAATTGATGTTTTTTGCATTTTGATGTATATAGCTTCTCAGATGGTGCTGCTATACTGAATTTTTCACAATTTCCACTCAGCGCCATATGAAGGGGGGGGGCGAAAGGAAGCGGTCGTTCCGAGCGCGGAAATTTAGGGGACGCCAAATTTTTACTACTAACATCGCTTCTAGCCTATCACAAGAAAAAGTTAATAGGGGGAGGGGGGGCTAAATTGGAACTTTGAACCGGGCGCAGTTCTCTTTTCGCACGCCCCTGTTTCCATTTTAGCTTTATCTCAAGAACTAATGCACGGACTTTCATAAAAATTTAGATTCAATTAGTCCTTGATATTATTTTATGCTAATTACATTTTGGTGGAAATCGCTTGAGAGATGGCGCTGCTATACCGCATTATTCATGATTAACGCAATAGCGCTATCTCAAGAACGAATTTTCATCAAAATTCAGATTTAGTAAATCTCTGACATAGATTAGTGTTATTTAGTTCTTGGTGTAAATTACCCAACAGGTGGCGCTGATATGCTGCATTTTTTTATGATTTCGCAATAGCTGTATCTCGCGCTTTCATGGATTTTCATCAAAATTCAGATTCAGCTGGTACTTAATAAAAATTGATCCTGATCAATTTTTGGTGTACATTACTCAACAAAAAACGCTATTTTGCAGGGGGGGGGGGGGTGTTTCTGAGGTTTCTTTAATTCTTCTGTCTTAGAAACTAATACACTGAAATTTTGGAATTGGCACATCCGTCTATTTTATCTTCGACTTTTGAAGGAAAATGAAAATTATATTACCTTCAGAGAAATCGATTAAAAATTTTAAAGTATCGATTAAATCGAGTTGGGCGTAGTATCGATTAAATCGATTTAAAAAATCGAAATCGCCCATCACTACCGTAATGTAAAGGAATCCTTTTGATTGTCCCTGTAATTGATCTATCTATCCGATTTTCATAAAATTTGAAACGACTCAACAAAATTATGTAATAATTATGTTTTAAATTTCAAACGATTAAAATGCATTTGAAACTTTTTCCCCATTGACCGTAATGTAACGGAATACTTTTTATTGTCCCTGTAATTGGTCTATGCATCTGATTTTCATAACATTTGAAATGACTCGACAAAATTATGTAATAAATATACGTTTTAAATTTCAAGCGATTAAAATGCATTTGAAACTTTTTTCCCCATTGACCGTAATGTAACGGAATCCTTTTGATTGTCCCTGTAATTGATCTATCCATCCATCCGATTTTCATAAAATTTGAAATGACTCGACAAAATTATGTAATAATTATGTATTTTAAATTTCAAACGATTCGGTTGGGTAGTTTTTGCGTTGTTATATGCGGACAGACAGACAGACAGACAGACGGACGGATGAACTGAGCGATAACAATAGGTGCTACGTATTTACATAATTACGAACGCACCTAAAAAGGGGCAGGGCGCTACTGTTCTGAAAAGGGGACTTTTTACATTCTTCAGGGCACTTTTATAGAGTTGAATCTAAAATCTAGCGGCTCAAAAAATCGTACAAAAACAGAAATTTCGTCAAATAATCGAGAAAAAACAAAAATTTCGGTTGCAAAAAACACAAAACAAATTGAACAAAAAGAAGAAAAAAAAAAGATACATTTTGTTAAAAGATCGCGAAAAATGGCAAATTTTGTTTAAAGACTGAAAAAAAAAAAAAAAAAAAAAAAAAAAAAAAAAAAAAAAACCTGGCAGATTAAAAAAAAAAAAAAAAAAAAAAAAACGACAAATTTCGTGAACGATCGCGAAAAAACGGCCAATTTTGTTAAAAGATTGTTAAAGGGCAAGCCTGATTAATTGAAAAAGACATTTCTTTGAAAAAAAATACTTTTGTCGAATAAGGTTTTTTTTTTTCACAAGCGGGTGCTTTCAGGATTCGCATTTAGAAAGTTTTGGACAGTCAAAAGAGGATTGTGAACAGGGGGTAAGGGGAGGGGGAGGGGCAAAGAGGAGGTCGCCCTGGTCGCGGAAATTTAGGGGGTGCCAAATTTATACTAAAAAACGTCATTTATGGGCTGTCACAAGAAAAAGTTGGAAAGAGGGGGGGGCTCAATTTCTATTTATGCACCGGATTATTTTGAGCATTGAAAACAATTTTGAAGCAGGAAAAATTAGTTTTTAGAACAGAAAAATTCACTTCTGGCTTTAACGTTTTTTTTTGTGTGTGTCTCTTTGACGAAATTTGCATTTTTTCGCGATCTTTTGAAGAAATCTGCCGTTTTTTCGGGATATTTTGATAAATTTTGCGTTTTTTCGCGGAATTTTTGGCAAAATTAGCCGTTTTTCGCAAATCTTTTGACAGAATTTTCCGTTTTATTGAGATTTTCGGGCGAAATTTGCCGTTTTTCTGCAAGTCACTTGACGAAATCTGTCGTTTTATCGCGATTTTTTGACGAAAATTGCCGTTTTTCGTGAATTGTTTGACAAAATTTTCCGTTTTATCGCGATTTTTGGACGAAATTTGTCATTTTTTACGATCCTTTAAGGAAAACTGCCGTCTTTACGGGATTTTGTGACAAAATTAGCCATTTTTTCGCAAATTTTGCCGGAAATTAGTCGTTATTTCACGATTTTTTTAGTGAAATTTGTCTTTTTCCCGCAACATTTTAAGGAAATTACACATCCTGTGGGACGCGTTAGAGCTATTTTTTGCCTTCCGTCGCCGATTTTTTACGCGTTATAGCGCGTCTGCATCATCGCTGGAGGGCTGCGTTTTTTCAAATGTGGGGCAAGAAGGGTGCTATTTTTTTGAATGAGTGACAAGAGAGGCGCAAGTTTTTGGATGAGGGGCAAGAGGGGTGCTAGTTTTTAAACTAAAGGGCAGGAGGGGGGGAGCGCCCTCTTGGGGGAAACTCTGCATAATCTATGTATCTTTTGTAAAAAAAATGGGTTAAGAGACCCTCCCTCTTTTTCTTTATTTGTTTACTTTATAAGTGACTGACAAATTCAATCGGTCACATCTTCAAGTCAAAATGAAAACTGGTAGCTGAATTTTTAATTTTTAGCATGAAACCAAAGTTCCCTTCTTACCAGAGCTTCTTATGGAAAATATCCCCCCCCCCCCCCCGCAGGTATTTTTCTAAATAAAATACTTCAGAAACGAGAAGAAGAAACAGCGAAAAAAGAACATGTTCCACAAAGGAACACTTGTTCCACCGAGTAAGAACAAGGAGGGGAAAGTAGTGTTAAAATTTTGCCATGCGGATTTTTCGACGAAAGGGGGCGACACCTGTGCACCAGGGCTGTCGATCGATGCGCCTGCAATGCTCTTCAGTGGAAAAAATGGTCATTTTAAAAAAAAATTTTAACGAAAAATCTGAATTTTTAGAAAGTTGTAGAAGTGAAAATCTGGTTCATTGAAGTTTTCTTCACAACATATACACTGGTGTCCAAAAGTTAAGGATAATTGGTAATTAAGTAATTATTTTTAAGTAATGAAAGAAATATGAATCGGAATGTGCTGAAACTCCAGGTGTGTAAACAAAATAGTACGCGTCACATATTTTCGCGAAGAGTTTTCCGAAATCGAACAGGGGACCATCAACAAATTGAAAAAGAACGAAGATCTTTTGGATAACCCTGTCAAAACTAATGTAGCAAAAGCGTTCAAACTGCACATTATGATTAATTGGCTTATTGTAATGTACTGTGTTAATTTTTACAAGGATAGCATGTATACTCGTAGAGAAATTAAGGTTTTTATAAAAACAGTCCTAAATTTTTCCAAGTTTTTTGCTTATAATTTGCAGAGTTCTTATTATAAAATAATGTTCTTTTCTGAAAATATGACAAACATCATTGTACACAATGTCATCAGAATTTAAAAATAATAAAAATTGTATGAAAAATGAGTATGTTTAGTAAATAATTTTTCATTGTGCATGCGTCAACGATATCAAAATGTCATTTGCATATTGTGTTAGCTAAATGTATAGAGCAACTTCTGTAAAAGTTTCAAAAACATAGCTTGAAAATTCTGAAAATGGGAGCCTATAGAATCAACTCAAAATCCATTATTCCTAAATGAAGCAAAAAGATGAGGGGTTGTATCCATATTCCATTGTTTAGTGCCTACACAATATTGCACGTACAACTATATTTAGGTAAAACCCCTGATTTTTTTCTTCCTTTAGGAATAACGGATTTTGAGTTGATTCTATAGACTCCCATTTTCAGAATTTTCAAGCTATGTTTTTGAAACTTTTACAGAAGTTGCTCTATACATTTAGCTAACACAATATGCAAATGACATTTTGATATCGTTGACACATGCACAATGAAAAATTATTTACTAAACATACTCATTTTTCATACAATTTTTATTATTTTTAAATTCTGATGATAGAGTATTGTGTACAATGATGCTTGTCATATTTTCAGAAAAGAACATTATTTTATAATAAGAACTCTGCAAATTATAAGCAAAAAACTTGGAAAAATTTAGGACTGTTTTTATAAAAACCTTAATTTCTCTACGAGTATACATGCTATCCTTGTAAAAATTAACACAGTACATTACAATAAGCCAATTAATCATAATGTGCAGTTTGAACGCTTTTGCTACATTAGTTTTGACAGGGTTATCCAAAAGATCTTCGTTCTTTTTCAATTTGTTGACGGTCCCATGTTCGATTTCGGGGAAAACTCTTCGCGAAAATATGTGACGCATACTATTTTGTTTACACACCTGGAGTTTCAGCACATTCCGATTCATATTTCTTTCATTACTTAAAAATAATTACTTAATTACCAATTATGCTTAACTTTTGGACACCAGTGTATATATTTTTTAAGGTATTCGGCGCTTCATTTTCTCTTTTAAGCCATTTAAATTACGAAATCATTCTGACAAAAACCAAAGGGCAGGCCATTTAAAAACATTGAATATCGCCGATTAAAATGACTGTTGTAAGTAAGTTGAATATGGGTCATTCTTGAAAAAAGGGTCTATTTCAGTCCTGGCATCATTAAAAAAATTTTGCTTTATTTATTTGTGATTTTTTAAATTGTTTTGAATATTTAAAGAATAGAGAATCTTTTCATACAATTTACTATTCTATAGCTATTTTATTTCGTGTCTAAATATTAAGTAATACATGGGAAACCTCACCTCCGTGGGTGTCCCCCATTCACATTTTAAAAAATTCTTCGATTAAAAAGTGAAATAAATTAAATGTTAAATAATTTTTATTGTTAATTCCTTTTTAAATGAACCTTAGCTAATTTAAAAATGGGTTTCAATAAATTAAATAATTTTTGCAAATGCATTTTTAAGTTATGTTTTTGTTTGTCCCAATTGAAATTCTCAACTCCGTTACTAACAATTTTAGCTTCAAACATTCATTCATAAAAGGCAGTACTGGTAAATGATTTGTATTAAAACAAAGGAAAAGAACGCTCTTTGTTAGCTCTGTGAAAAAAAAATTGTCATTTGCTCTCAGTTAAAGCTTATTTTATTCAAATATATAAATAGAATTTCTTTATTTTGTTTTTTGGGATACTCCACTCCATTACTGCCAATGGAAGGTAAGCAATGCATTATATTTATTTATTTTACATTTGAATTTAAAAGTTATCACAACACATACAACAACCTGTGTGAATAACATTAGTTTTGATTCAAATATTTACAAACAGTGCATCATTATATGAAATATCCTCACCTCCATTACTCTCACCTCCGTTACCTTTGTTCATCACGGAGATGAGAAAGTGAAATGGAGGTGAGATTAAATTAAATATAAGTACTTAAAATTAATCAAAATAAAAGTTAATAGTTTACTTAACAATTATTATACTAACATAATATAGTAAATATTGATATAGTTTATTTCTATTATTGGACTGATCAATTGTAGCCTAGATTTCAAATTAAGTTGCTATCAACTATTTCATGGCTTTCACTAGCAACGTTTTAATAATTTATCTGTTGATTTAATCGATTCTTTGCTCAAACTAAGCAAAAAAAGTGCAAGAAAAAATAATAACTATTATAATTAAGAATTTTTTAGATAATTGATTATAGTTTTAAGATTTATTAGAGAGCAAAATGATTATTATATTTCAAATGTTTTTAAATAATTTTCTGTTATGAGATTCTAATAATGGATATTAAGTGACTAGCATAATTCAAGTGATTTAAATACTTTTATATCTTAATATTCTATTAGTGGCATGAAATTAAACATATAGGGTAGCTAGCATGCATTAAACTGTTACTTTAATTCAATAAATCCTAGACAGTAGACGACTCCCTCTAGTGATGAGCGATTCTGGAAATTTTGAGAATCGATTAAAATCGATATCGTATAAAACAACATCGATCATAATAAGAATCGATTTCTCAGTTCCAGAATCGATACTAGAATCGATATTCAGATTCACACAGAGAAGATCCAAATTACTAATTCCAAAACTTAGACAATCAGCAGGACCTTAATTACTGCCTCCCACCTCCCCATTCCCATTTAGGAAGGCATAGAATTAAGCTATTGCAGATTTTAGAGTCGGATAATAAGAATTTTAAATTTTAAAATGATTGTCACTTATGATTATCACTTACACAAAAACTTTGACAAATTTGAGAGACATAACTCAACTAACAACAACACTGAGTAACTTGGCATTAAACCGAGGATAAAGAGTGCCAAGAGCGTGTAACTAGGATAGGGAACAAGGAGTATAGACAAAAAGAAAACTTTTTTTTTCTCTAATGCCAACCAAATGTTACACGAGATAGTTTGGAAGAACAAAAACTATGCCCCATACCCAAGGGGGCAGGTAAACCTCACTCTTGATGGAAGGGCGACCATAGCCCAAATGTATCTTTTGTCGAAGTTTCAAAATGAGGATTTACAATAAAATAGAACGAGAATTGGACATTTTAAAAATTGCATGCATACTTTGAACAGCCCATTTAGTAAAGATTGGCGAGGAAGGGGGAGATTAAAACGGACGAACTTGGGGGAAAAACATAATAAACTAATAACCCAAATAACTGAGCTTCTAAACAAAAATTTAGTGTTTAACTTAGTGTTGAATTCATGGGGTGGCCCGCGGGGAACATGCACTCTTTGAAACTATAAAAAGTGCCAAGAGCATGTAACTAGATGAAGAGAGGGGTAGTAACAGAAAAAAACGAGGAGATAAAAGCTTTATAACAATATGTTACATGAGATGGTCTGGAAGAAACAAAAAATATGCCCCCACCCAGGGGGGCAAGGTAAATCCCAAACGAACAGAAGAGCGACCCCGGCCCAAATGTATCTTTTGTTGAGGTTTCAAAATATGGATTTATAATAAAATAGAATGAGGATTAGACTTTTTAAAAATCGCAGTCATAATTTGAACGATCCTGTAAGTTAAGATTGGTTATGAAGATGGGGGGGGGGAGGGTTAGGACGGGCAATCATGAAAAAAAAAAAGTAGTGGCACTCTGAGGGTGCCGACAGACGTGAAACCTTGAACAATTACGTGTATATTTTTTGAATCGTTAGGATACATAATGTTGAATCGTCAGGAAATATTTTTAAAAGAATAAAAAAAACAAGGTTCTATAATATTAAAGTATATATCAATATAAAAAAAACCCGCGCGATACCATATGTCCAGCGTATGTATGTAGTTCACTCACTATAACTACTTTTTTACATTTAAAAACGTGATAAATGCACAAACCAAAATTAGACCATACTATCGAAACCTTAATCCTTATCCAAATAAATCACTTTGTATTAATGCCTGTTACAGTATCTGTAGATTACTTTTTGAATTATTCAAATCGGACATTCCATTCAAAAGATATTACGAATTTAAAGATGACAATCTAAAGAAATAATAGCGCTCCTGAGTACTCGGTGGCCAATAAGCTTAGGGATTATGTGTGCAATCAAAAAAAAAAAAAAAAAGATTGCGGGTTCGAACCCTAGTTTCGCTGATATGTATCAAGTTTTTTTTGTTTTGTTTTGTTTGAAAACTTAAAATTTTAACACATTATGGGTCCGTTACGTGACTTGAAATGATGGGAGAAAATTTCTTATGCTAGATTTGTAATGTATGGAGCATAAGCTTTCAATAGTCATGTTGTATCAAGAAATGAGAAAAAACCCCTCTGCCCCCCCAAAAAAGGTCCTATAGGGAAAATCGGGAAACTGGAATAGCAAAAAGAATGACGAGAAATGGTTAGCTATACTAGAATTTTTCTCCCCACTGTAACTCCTATAGAAGCAGTAATAGCCTTTTAAAGATTGAAATGAAGTGAAGAAATAAGCAAAATTAGGTGAGTGACCGACAGGGAGGGGGAAGGGTTCACAGCTCTAGGGGGTACCATGTAGCTTAAACTTTTAAGTTAAAAATGGTAGAGAATTAAATGAGCGAAATTTTAAGGTGTATATGGGGGAAGGTGCAAGCCTCCCCTCAACATTTTTTTTTGTTTCTTTTGAAGAAACAAAAAAATATGCCCCCGGCGGGGCACAGATAAACCCCAAACGGGCGGAAGGGCGATCCTTTATTTATCTTTTGTCAAGGATTTAAAATGTGAATCTAAAATAAAACAGATCGAGAATTGGACATTTTCAAAACTGTATGCATATTTCGAACGGCCCTGTAAGTTAAAACTGACACGGAAGGGGGGAATTAGAAGAGACGAGCGTGAAAAATAAAACATAATAAACTAATACTTCAAATAACTGGACTTCTAAACAAAAATATAACGATTTAACATAGTGTCGAATTAATGGGGTGGCCTGCAGAAGATACCCCCCCCCCCCAAGAAGTTATGAGATTTTATGCTTTCTAATGCACAAATTGCAATTCCCCCTCTCTTACAGAGCTGTAAAACATGATGCCTAAATCCGGAGTCGCAGAAAAATAACTGCATTCAACACAGATTTAGCCTAGAAAAAAAAAAAAAATCGAAATCGAATCTAATGATCGAAATCGAATCTAAAGATCGAAATCGAATCTAAAGATCGACATCGAATCTAAAGATCGACATCGAATCTAAAGATCGACATCGAATCTAAAGATTGAAATCGAATCTAAAGATCGACATCGAATCTAAAGACCGAACTTATGGGCAGAATCGATTTTACATTTTTACTTTCTTTTGTAACTTTATAAGAAGAGAGTATTAGATTCGTGAAAAATTTCGACTTCCCGTTTTCGATGGATTTATATATTTTAGAAGGTCTTTAACACGATTTTATGGTTTTTAAGAAATATCTGTCTGTGTGTGTGTCTGTCACTATGTGAGTTCGTATATGACAAAAATTTCATCTCAAGAACAAATGTACGGAATTCCACAAAACTTTAGATTTAGTTTGACCTTGATATAAACTGAATCCAATTAATTATTGGTGTATATAGCCTAACAGGTGGCGCTGCTATGCTGCATTTTTTGCGATTTGCGCAACAGCTATATCTGAATAACGAATGCACGGATTTTCATCAAATTTCAGATCCAGTTAGTCCTTGACAAGAATTGATGTTCTTTTGCATTTTGATGTATATTGCTTCTCAGATGGCGCTGCTATGCTGAATCTTCCACAATTTCCACTCAGCGCCATGTGAAAGGGGGGGGGGCGAAAGGAGGCAGTCATTCCGAGCACAGAAATTTAAAGGACACTAAATTTTTACTTCTAACATCACTTCTATCCTATCACAAGAAAAAGTTAATGGGGGGGGGGGGGGGGCTAAATTGGAACTTTGAACCGGGCACAGTTCTCTTTTTGCACGCCCCTGTTTCCATTTTAGCTTTATCTCAAGAACTAATGTACGGACCTTCATAAAAGTTTAGATTCAATTAGTCCTTGATATTATTTGATGGTAATTATATTTTGGTGGAAATCGCTTAAGAAATCTCGCTGCTATACTGCATTATTCATAATTAACGCAATAGCGCTATCTCAAGAACGAATTTTCATCAAAATTCAGATTCAGTAAATCTCTGACATAGATTAGTGTTATTTAGTTCTTGGTGTAAATTGCCCTACAGGTGGCGCTGATATGCTGCATTTTTTATGATTTCGCAATAGCTGTATCTCGCGCTTTCATGGATTTTCATCAAAATTCCGAATCAGCTGGTACCTGATAAAAATTGATCTTGATCAATTTTTGGTGCACATCACTCAACAAAAAACGCTATTTTGCAAGGGGGGGGGGGGCTTCTGAGGTTTCTTTAATTCTTCTATCTTAGAAACTAATACACTGAAATTTTGGAATTGGCACATCAGACTATTTTATCTTCGACTTTTGAAGGAAAATTAAAATTATATTACCTTCAGAGAAATCGATTAAAAATTTTAAAGTATCGATTAAATCGAGTTGGCCGTAGTATCGATTAAATTGATTTAAAAAATCGAAATCGCCCATCACTAACTCCCTCAAATCCGCACAGCTTAGGACCAGAGGTTTTGCAGATTTCTGGTTATTGCTTTGTTTACAGTTTTTAAACAGTAATTAGAATGTAATTAACAATGAAATTGAAACTTTTATGAAGGCTTACAATATAATAAAACATTAAAATAAGTAATAAACTAAAATAATAAAAATTTAGATAATTTTTAACATGGTTAAAATATTAAAAGCAAAGGTCAAGCTAATAATGTAAGATTAAATATTTATTATAAAGATAAGATGCATTTTTCATATGAAATTTGCTTTATAAAAATACATTACTAATTCACATCAAAATTTTAAAATGAGGAAGTTTTATTTCAAGTTTAGTTAGACTTAATAACCAAAAAGGTTTGGTTACTACATAAATATATTTGGTAAAAAGATTTGAATACCAGTGATACAACAAAATCATAATTTATTCCAAAATAAATTTATTCTTCCTTCATGAAAACACATGAACTCAGTAATATTAATGAAAATTACAAATTAAAATAAAAATGGAATTGATATAAAAATAAAAAAGTCAAATTTTATCCATAAATCAAAATTGAATGTTTCATTGTTTACATAATTCTGTAAATTATGTGCGAATTTTAGGGAGTCTACTGTATATAATTTTTTTAGTACTATAATAAAGAAAAGAAATGAGCATAATAGTACAAAAGGTCGAAAAAAAATGTATTGGCAATCAAAAAAGAAAGAGAACATACAGAGACTATGTGATGCAACAAAAAATGACTCACTTAGGTTTGAGAAGGAAAGGAGAGAGATACAAGGAAAGGTAAAATTAAGATAAAATTAAAAGCATTAATAAAATGACACCACAAGAACAAAGAAATGTTAGAAAAAATTGGCGAGAAAAGAGCAAGAAATCTTACAACCTAAGCAAAAGGAAAAAAGAATTAGAGAAAAAGATTGAAGAAAATACTCCTCCAGCAAGCCTATCTTTAGGTTTATCAATATTGGTACAAAATGTGCCTTCAACAAGTAGAGAAAGCCTGTATAGAAACAGACGAAGAAAAAATATACGTTATCTGAAGAAAGAGAATCTAAAGTTAGAACCCAAGCTTAAAGAATCTAATAATAAGATGGAAAAGTACAAAAAAAAGAGCACAAAGATCTCAAGTAGCAAAGTTGGATACTCCAGCAATAAAAAAAAAAAAAAAAAAAGTAAAAGAACTTGTTAAAGGTCAGCATATTTCACTAGCAATTAAAAAATATATATTGTATGGTGAAGTCTTAACAAAGCAACTAAAAGACAATTTAAAACAAAAGACAAAATATAGAAAAGTGTTATCAGGTGTAGCAGAATAGATTGTGAGAAAATACAAATTAATGTCTGAACTTGGCAAAAATTGATGAATTTAATGAGCATTAATAAGTTTTAAATATATTAATTTTTCTGACATATGTCTTATGCTGTATAATTCAGAAAATGCACATAAACCTTCTTTTTTTTTTCCTTCACTCTCATTATTGGTACCTCCACAATCTGTTTCAAGCAACTTTTTTCAAAATTCTCAATGTTGGTGCATGGGTAAGGGTTGAGTATTTGTGAGAATGAAAAAGTATCAATTCATGTGTAAAATCATGTCCGTAGAAATGAATGAGATGTATAAGGCAGGGTTGTTATGGTTTTGCCCAGCCCAAAAAACCCAGGTGGGTTTTTTCTGAAAAAACCCATTTGAAAAAACCCAGGAAAAAACCCAAGTGGGTTTTTTCAAAATTTCAACTTTAAATTACATATATAATGTATTTATATTACATATATAATGTACTGTAATATATTTCTTAATATCAGAACACAACTCATAAAATTTATAACCATCACCCCTCACCCCAAAGAAAGGAAATGTCCTAATTATATCACAATTTTTAAAAGAAATAATTGTTAGTTAATCTCTGTAGCATGTGTAAGAAACACAGACAATTTTTTTCCCATTAAAAAAATACTTTGATGTGTAATGTGTTCTATGTTATACAATAGAAACTCATAACAAAATACCATATATGCTTAAAATTTTAAAATCTTAATTGAACTATGTAGACATGTAGAATTACTTGGCTTATTCTAGTATTTAGTAATAACAAAAAAATAATTTATAAATTATTACTAATAATCAATTTATCTAAAAGCAAAGCATAATTTTGATTACTGTCATTGATTTATATACAGGGTGATTCAGCTCGTCGGTGACAAACTTTAAGGATCGATAGAGCACACCTAGACGAACATTTTTGAATAGGGAATGTAGGGTCCCTGACGCGATGGTAAGGCGCTAGGCGCTTTCGAAAATTTGGGTGCCGAAATTCGAAACGTCATAAAAACTAGGGAAATGGTTAGATTTTCTTGCTTGTTGCGTCGAAATGATTCTGTTTGTTTAGACTTTCTTCAGTACCAATTTGATAAGCGTATCTCTTAAAACATGGATAGGGGGCGCTGCAGACTTTGGAGAGCTAGACAACAACTTTAAGCCCGTTATTTTGATAATTTAACACATGCTCGCCAAAGTTTATACTCTAACTTAAAGTTTGAACCCAAAAGTAGAGCCCTGCAAAAAGCGTAAGAGCCGGAATAAAATGTCAAAGTACAGGGTGGTCGAAACTCGAAGGCTCCTAAGAGATAAACAAACAGATTTCTTGACTTATGGCGTGCATTTTCATGATTCTGTTTGCTGGGGCTCTCTGAAACTCAGTTGAACGGTACAAAAAGAAACATCGATAGGGGGCGCTTTGGGCAAAAAACATAATTCGTTGACATTTCGGACGCTAACTGGAAACGGGGTGCTACGATCAGTTAGTAATAATGAAAACACATTTTCTACCTCTGCTCAACACTTCTGAATAAATTTAGACCAAAAACATCAATGATACTGGAAATTTATTTACAAAAAATAACACTACAGAAGATGCTCGAAATTTCGACCTTGGGCCATGATGCAGGCTTCGCACCTCCGTCGCATTGAGGAGTGTGTGTTTCCAACAATGCCAGGAGTATCTCTGATCTGCCCTGCAGCTGCCACAATGCGCGCCACAAGTTCTTCAGCACTGCTGACAGGTGTATGGTATACCTCGGCCTTCAGGTAACCCCAAAGGAAGAAATCCAAGCAGGTGAGGTCTGGTGATCGGGCAGGCCAGTGAACTGGACCCCCACGCCCGATCCACCGCTGGCCATACCTTGCGTTTAGATGGAGACGCACGTCGTTCGTGTAATGGGCCGGAGCTCCATCGTGCTGGAACCACATCTGGCGACGCGAACCTTCGGGTACGTGCGCCTCCTCCAGAAGCTGCGGCAGCACTTGATCCAGGAAAATCAGGTAATTTCCACCGGTAACAAATAAGGGCCAATGAGGCAATCCCCCAGAATGCCGGCCCACACATTTACTGAGAAACGCTCCTGGGCTGCTCGGCTTCTGGTTTCATGTGGATTTTCATCACACCACACATGACTGTTGCGGGCGTTCCACATTCCCTCCCGGCTGAAGGTGGTGTCATATCTTCACATTTCCTGCCGCAGGTGTGCCTTTTGTCCTCAAGGATCGGAATGTGGTCGCAATTATTGAACTTTATGTGGACAGTGAGGGGATGGGCAAGTTGTCTCCAGCTGAGTGGTGTGCGAGGATTTAGTGCCATGCCTGAACAATACTGCCCCCCCCCCCGCGCTTTATGTGGAGGTCACCTTACACAGGTGTTTTGCTTGCATTTCTATTGCTAAGTACAGATTTCTTTGGGCTGTGAAATCAGTCAAGGGGAGGCACTCTGTGATATCGAATGTGAGAAGGACGCCTTGACCCCTGGATCCAGATTGGAAGAAGTCTGAGAAAGAGGTCTTTCCTCCCCCCCCCCCTTGGGAATGTTGACCAGGGAAGGACGTTTTGTTCTTGGCTGCTGGTCGGACAGTTGAGATATAGATCTCTCAGGAATACGTTGGAGGGAGCTCTGCTCTCTCAGACCACTGCTATACCCAATATCGGGGTTTGAAGTCCGGGTGTCCGGCGAACCAACCGCTCTGAAAGTCAGAGCATTTGTAACTGTCATTTCTCATTAAAATTGTGTAGTTGTTGAGTTTATAAAATTTAGTCTTGAATATTTAATTAAATTTCTACAATTTATTGCAAGCCCATCTGCCACTACGCCACAGCTAAAGTAAATAAATTATATTGGTGGCAGCGGGTTTGGATCTGAGAGTTAAGTTAAAAACTCTGGACCCGTTTCTTCAGTTGATTTTTGGGACTTTCATCGCTTGTGAAATTGGACTTTCGCCAGAGTCGTGTGCATGTTCGACAATTTTTTGGACTTTCATCGCTTGTGAAATTGGACTTTCGCCAGAGTCGTGTGCATGTTCGACAATTTTTTGGATTTTCATCGCTTGTGAAATTGGACTTTCGCCAGAATGGTATGCCTGTTCAACGTTTCCTAGTGTGAATTCGTCTGGTGGAGCACCCGTCCGGAGTTTCATCTGACTGATTGCCTGGTATTGTCTGGTGGAGTACCCGTTCCGTCGCCTAAAAGAGGGGTGAGTTCCTTTTAAATGCTTTTTGTGTTGCAAAGTACTGGTCAATGAGAAAGTTAGAAAAATTAATTTTTTAAAATTTAATTTGAACTGGGAATGTTCGATTATGTGGGTGTGGTAGAGATAGGTTAGTGTATTGTGTGTAGAAATTTGTTTAAGGGTTTCACTTTGTTGTATATGCATTTCTCTAGTGTGTTATTTATATGTGTTATTATATCTATTTTTGTCTCATTTGGAAACATTTGATCATTCATATATATATATATATTTTAAGTTAAGGTAGGGAGTAATGATATTTGTTTTGTATGTTATGTTGGGGCAAAGTGAAAAGAGTAGCATATGTAAGAGTTATGGAATGTAATAATTTTGAAATTATAATTAATTTTGAAACTATATTTAAATTGAAATCTCATTGAAATTTTGGAAATCTTATTTAATGTTGAAATAACTCAAAGATTAGGTTCTTTGTTTTTGAAAGGTTAGAATTGTGTATAGGAGTGTTAGTTAATTGTTATCATGGCTTCTCTAAATAAGTTAAAAAGGCAGAAGAAACAAACTTTAATTTTGTTAGCCAGAGAATTTGAGGTTGATGTGTCGGATTCAGACCTGATTAAAGATATTATAAAAGGCATAACGGAATCGACGGAATATGATGAGGAAACTGGGGAAGCTTTCTTAGTAGGGATGCAACGGATATTGATTTTGCCGGATATCGGATATCCGGTATCCGATTTGCCTGCCGGATTCGGATATCCGGCCGGATATCCGATCGGATATCCGGTACTAAATATGTTTTTAGTTATGTTGAATGTTTGTTTATTTCTTTATGCAATGCCATCACAAATAATAAATTGCAAACGTGTTTCACACACCATTACAACTTTTAAATGTATTGGAATATAATTTACAGAAACTATATATCTTTGACTATCAGGGCTTGAAATTCAGGTTTTCCCAGGCAGAGAGAGTTTTTCTCATAACATTTGTAAATGCAGGGGAGTTAAACTATATGAGAAGGAAGAAATTAAAAAAAAAAAAACTATTATTTTTTACATGCCATTTAAATATTTAATTTATACCAGCATGACAAAATTCCATTGAAATAATTTAAATCAACAACTCAAGATAATTATCCAAAATGTCTATTTTAGTTAAAACAAACGAAAAGAATCAAGCCTTATATATATCATATCTATTTTTCAATTTTCACTCAGTGTTATAGACAATTAATAATTGAGTTGCTAAATGAGTATTTTAATTTAGATTTTATTCGATTTTGTGTGGTTTAGAATCTTTTGTAAGTTACACTTTTTTACTTTATTTTATTTTATTTTACTTTATTTTTTTGTAAAATCTGATGGGCATTCATTTTTAATTTACTTGCAAGAAAATGCATTTAGATGATTGTATTGTCAATATCCTGCGGTGATTGTATACCACTTAATGGAATTATCGTCAATACTGTAATTTCTGACATTTTAGCTAATTGAATTATGTTCTTCTATGCAATGGAATTTTAAATCCATATGAAATTCTGAAAAGGACATAATCAGTAGGTTTCCTCTATTCCATGAGAAATGGTTTATTAAAAAAGGTCATGTCCTAATTTCTGTGAACTATGCACATAAACTATTGTTTCTAAATGTATTTCCTTAAAGTTTGCCATTTTTTTTCAATCATTTGGAAAGCAGTTGATGTTATCGGTTGAGAATGGACCTTGTGGTGTCTGCATTTTATTTTGTTTATTATTGGTCCAGGAAATCCATGACGTATGTAGTATGTGACATTTATTACATGAGTCATGTTTTGATCATCATAAAAATATAATGTTTTCACTGATTTTCATTAACTCAATGGGAAACATTTAAACATCTTGCTTTGGACAATGGATGTCCTCATTTTATTCATTTATTTATTATTATTTTTTTACAAAATTCTTTAAATTTAGAAGAATTTTTATTTGAATTGGAAATCAAAATGTCATTTTTAATAAAGAAGAAAATAAAAAGTTACAAAATGGGCAGATGCAAATTATCAGATATGGGAAAAAAAAAAAAAAAAAAAAATTCAAACAGAAACATCGTATGAAAGATCATCTTTTAAATGAAAAAAGAATCAAGCCCATTGATTACAAAATGTGCGATGATTTCAAAAAATGAAAAAAATCTAATACTAAACCATTAATTGTAAAAAACGTTTTTTTTTCCCCCAATGTGCAACACAAGATCTAATCTCATTTTGTTTAGTACTGATTCCAGGCTAATTAGATAGAGCTCAGACTCTAGTGACCATTACTGCCCTTTTAGAAATTTCTTGTTTTGGCAAAAGAGACAAAAGAAATTAGAAAAAGAAATTCACAAAATACGGAAATCGGCCATAGAAAAAATATCGCTGATTTTGTCCACCATGGCAAAAATAAATTTTTAAAAATAGTCAATCGGTCTGAAAAAATTTGAAGTTTGGGGGAACTTGGATTGGACTGTGGGAAAATATAGCGAAATTCATCAGTCATTTACAGTAAAATATTGTGAAATTTGTTAGCCTGTCACAAGCAAATATCATGAAAATCATCAGCAGGCAACAGAGAAAAAACAAATTTTTCAGCTGGACACAGGAAAATAATTATTAATTTCAGCAGGATGTCACTAAAACAAAAAGGGAAATTTTCAATCAGTCGCAGAATAAAATAGCTAAATTTGGCACATTCAGTTGAGAGAAAAAAATTGGGAAATTTGGCAATCGGTCTCGAGAAAAAAGTTGCAAAAGTTTGCGAGGCGAGAAAATTGTGAGAAAAATTGCAAAGCTTTTCAATCAAATGCAAAAAATCAATCATGAATTTTCTATAATTGCCGTAAGAGAAATCTGTGAGATTTGCCAACTGATAGCGGAAAATATCACAAAAATAGTCAGTCAGTCCTGAGATTTGATCGCCATTTAACAAAAGAAAAAAAAAATTCAAAAATGGATTTTTTTTTTTTGGAAACAGGAATGTCTTGGCCATAAGATATTTTAAGGCATGAATCCAGCCATCCCATGCCAAAGTTCAAGCCCTGTATGTGTATATTAATAATATTGAATAAAAAATGTACTTCAAACATTTAAATATTCTGCTTATTTGTCAATGAAACGCTGATAATGGCTAATAATTACAATGAAATGCTGATAATTGCTAATAATTTGTACAATGAAATGCAGATAATTTATAGAACAAATTTTACACATTTATCAATATATTTATTTTATAATTCTAAAGTAATTTCACAAAGAAATACATAGCTTCCATTTATAATGCAAACATAAAAAAGCTTACGAATATACCAATGGTTGAAGAATTATTTCCAAACATAGGTTTATTTAATGATTTTTTTCATGTTTTAATTATTTAATACTGTTTTACCTTAAGCTAAATTTAATTTTACTTTAAGTTAAATCAGTTTCAAATTTATAAGAAAAAAAAAACTTTTAATTTTAAATATTTATAATGAAATCATGAAAATAATTAGTTGGATGCACCAATCCCAAAACTCTTCTATTCCATATATCTGAATGTTTCAAAAAAATATTTACACAGTCGAGTCTCTATAAACGAAATCAATTGTTCAGTCAAAAAATCCGTTGAATAGAAAACAGCAAAAATTTTTGTACTTTATAAGAAAGCGTTATGCTTATCCCAAAGGAGTTTTTATGCAGATACAGTAGAAGATAACACCAGCATAGATGACGTTTAGTAACAATTCTTCATTCAAATGATCTCTCACAACAAAAACTGTTCCAAGTCGCCACAAACAACAAACATAAACGCTAAACTCTAAAATTAATGAGAGTTAGTTTAGGTAGATGAAAACTTGCTGAAAAAAACAACCTTTTCTGCAACCGCCCCCTCACCCCTTCCTTATTGCTGACTTACTATCCAAACCAAGAAATAAACACCATTTTCAAGACGACAATGGAATAGTTTTATCTTTTAGGATGTAAAGGGCAAAATTAGCACTAGCCACCGGCCACAGGGCCAGTAAATGATAAATAGTGGCCAGTGAAAAATTGTCTATCAGCGGCCACTTTATGGCCACTTTTTTACAAAGAGATAATATATTTTACTACTTACATTTTATCAACAATTCTACTTTTTTGGGTTCCAGTATATTTATATTAACATATTTTGCTATTCAGTTTTACATTAATACTTATATAAACTTTAACTGTTTAGTACTTTTAAATAAAAAAGTGGCCACTAGTTTAAACATCGTGGCCATTTGAAAAATTAGTCTTACTGGCCAGTGGCCGCTAAAGAAATTTCCAAATTTTGCCCTATATTAGGATGCTTTGTGATTATTGCAAATCGTTCCAATAGCAAGCAAATATTTTACTCTTTTCCAAGAACGCAAGCTCACCTTGGCTAAAACAAAATCAAGTATAACCATGCAAAAATGTTTTTTTTTTTTTTTTTTTTTTTTGGGGGGGGGGGGGGGTTGAATGCCTTTTTTTGGACATAAGGAATAAAGTAGAAGATGCTATGTAGCTATGACTTATAAACGAGAAATCAATGAAAAAAATTTACTCTACAAATAATTTGAAGCGTTTTCAGAACATATAAAAGAATATTTTTGAAAAAATTCGTTAAATGGAGATATATATTTCCCTATAAGTAGATTTTTTTTAATGTAATCATGAAAAAAATTGACCGTTCCTACAAAAAATTCGTTAAAGAGAGAAATTCGCTGGATAGAGTTTCGTTGTAGAGAGAGTCAACTGTATTAATACTACTTCAATATTGTTAGTTCAGTACTGTACCAACTTTTATTTTCATCTAGAATTTTTGCTGCAATCAGTTAGTTAGATTAAGAATGAGTTAATCTCGATCATGATATTTATTAAAATCAATATTTTTTTCTGTTCTGCTATACATCAGTTGTTTGCGAATAGCCAGTTTTAGAAAGATACGAAGTTCGCATCGCTGCACGAACCACCAATTCTCTGTAAGGATTATGAAAAATCAAAATAATTTTACAAAAATCATTATTACAGTACCATCTTTAGGCAAACTATTTTCAAACTGAAGGAAGACCAGACAGTCATTCCCAGAAATGTATCCAAAGAAATTTGGTTCAATTCTATGCATAACTTCATACAGTATTTGATGGTAGAACAATGAAAATGGCACAAAAATTGCGATTACAGCACCGCCGTACAGCGAAATGTTTCCATATTGAAGAAGAACCTGCTGGTTACAGTCAAAAATATGCACAAAATATTTGGATCATTCTATGCATAACTTCTTACACTTTTTTATAGTATGATGGCGACACTGGGGCAGACAGATGTTTTGAATAAACATGTTTTTGGGGATATTTGATCCCTAAAACACGCAAATTCGTCAAAAAAAAAAAAAAAAAAAAATTGATTACAATAATTTCTTCTTTGAAAGATAGAAGAAATTAAAAATAGGTTTGTTTAGTTTTGTAACTTAAAAACCAATTAACCCATTGTTTAAATTAAAAGAAAGAAAGAAAATTAGTAAAATCACAGTTTAATAAACAACTTCAAATTTTATGAAGATAGAAAACCAACGTTTAGAAATGCATGTAAGGTAGCAAACAGCTGTTTCGAATCTATTACCATTCGCTCCCGTAATAGGTATATAAGATTGTGCTTCCCTGTCGCTTTGCTCAGCTTAGTTTTTTCTAGCACGCTGAGTCTTATACTGATGAAGAATCTCGATAGTAGATTCGAAACGACTGTTTTCTATTCTTTTCATGCATTATTTGTGCATTTCTCAATGTTGTTTTTTTATCTTTATACATTTTTGCACAAAAGCTTTATTTGCTATTTTGACTTCAAATTTTGTTTTACAATCTGAAAGTAGATACAATTTTCTAAAAGATGTAAAGGTAAATTTTTAAATTTGTTACAGAGTTTAAATATAAATAGTTGGAAAGCTGGCAATTCTTTAAACTTTTGAGAATTACCTTTTATTCATCGATAGGGAACTTATAATAATATGTCATCTTTTGCATTATAAACAAAAGTTTTTTGCATTGTTTGGGATCAAACGATTACTGTTATTAATATATATTTGGTTTGTTGCATTCTGCCGGATATCCGATAGAAAAGTCGGATATCCGGTGACTGTGATTCGGATATCCGATGATATTTCGGATATTGAAAAATCAGCCGGATATGCCGGATATCGGATATTGGCCGGATATCCGTTGCATCCCTATTTCTTAGATCGTATTTTAGAGGAATTAAAGGAAGCGGAAAAGGAAAGATTAGCTAGGGAAGCCAAAGAGGAGAGGGAAAAAGAAAGGTTAGACAAAATAGCTAAAGAAGAGCGCGAATATGAATTGGAAAGGTTAAGGCTTTCTAATGCTGTAGAAACAGCGAGTGTAGGATCGACGGTTTCCATAAATACTGAAGGGACCAGAAAAGTTAAGTTAAAGGACTTAGTCCCAAAATTTGATCCGAAAATCTTAGATATTACTTTATTTTTTATGATTTTTGAACGTCAGGCTACAAAAGAGAAAGTTAAGGAGGAAGAATGGGTGTCGCAATTAATTCCGTTGTTACCTGCAGAGATAGCTGAGTTAGTTGTCAAGGAACCTGCAGATAAGGGAGATGATTATTATCACATGAAGAGTATGTTATTGACTAGGTTTAGACTAAGCACGGTTGCTTTAAGGTTAAGATTTGAGGAGCATAAAAAAAAAACCGGGTGCGTTTTGGTCTGATCTGGTTTATGAGTTGCGTGGCTATCTAGATAATTGGTTAGAGTCCGCAAAGGTGACTGATTTTCAATCTTTGAAGGAATTAATGCTTACGGAGCAATTGAAAAAACGGGTTCCCCCTGAAATTAAGGAAAGGTATCTAGAGAGTTGGGAGGAATTTCGCGAAGCTTCTGAATTAGCGACCAAACTAGATTATTATGAGAGCGTCAAGAAAACGTTAAAAAAAACGGATAGTAAACCTTGGGAAAGGAGATCTTTTGGAAAGGGTAAAACAGGGAATAATTTTAAGGAAAGGACGGAAGATCGGAGGAAACCGGAGCCTCAGAATAATAGGGAACTACCTAAGGTAGAAAAAAATAAACGCTTTGAGAAAACTAGGGAAGTCGTTTGCTTTCAATGCAATGTTAAAGGGCATATACGCCCGGACTGCCCCAGTTTAAGAAAAAGAGAGGAAAAAATAGTGTGCCGATTAGTCGGAAATGTAGAAGTAAATGAGAGTTTTGATCCATATATCAGTAAAGTGAGAATTAATGGCGTTGAAAGGGATTGTTTAAGAGACAGTGGTAGTGGAATCGATTTGCTAGCAAAAAGTTGGGTAAATAAGGAAGATTTATTAGGTGAAGTAACTTGGGTACGTCAACCTTTAGATAAAACCTGCTTTTGTTTACCTTTGGCTAAAGTCACAATTCAAGGTGAATTTGGAACTATTGTCACTAAGGCAGCTGTTAAACCGGATGATTTAGATCAGGGATTCTATTTAATGGGTAATGAAACCGCAGAATTAATTGAGAAGCATAAGGAATCTCCTATACCTGTTTGTGCTGTAATTACGCGTGGTCAAAGTCGAAAGAGTAAACAAATGGAAGTCGAAATTCCGGGTGAATCCGAAACCGAAACTGAACCTCTCACTTTAAATGAAGAGGATGGGGAATTTCTACCGAAGGCTGATGGGGAAAATATATTAGCTAAGATTTCGGGGGATGAATTCAAAAGGGAACAGCTGAAATGTCCTTCGTTAATTCCTTTGTGGGAAAGAGCAAGAACTGCCGAGGAAAAAGAATTTAAAATTGTAAAGGACCGTCTTGTGCGAATAGTTGTGAGTAAGTCGGGGGAAGAGAGAATGCAGTTGTGCGTTCCGGAGAAGTTTAGGGAGGATTTAAAGGCCCTTTGTCATAATGAAGTGTCAGGACACCTGGGAACCACAAAGACTAAAGACAGAATTTTGAGGCATTATTTTTGGCCGAACTGTTATCAAGAGATTGAACAATATGTTAAAACCTGTCACGAATGTCAGATTGTTGGTCATAATAGGGATAAAGTGAAAGCACCTTTGAAAATTGTGCCTGTAATTTCGGAAGTGTTTTCAAAAATAAATATAGACGCCCTAGGTCCATTACCCAGGAGTCATAAGAATAATAGATATTTACTTACTGCTATTTGTGTAGCGTCGAGGTATCCGGATGCTATACCGGTGGAAGATATCACGTCGGTCAGTGTGATTGATGCCTTGTTGTTGGTATTTTCTAGGACGGGTTTCCCTAAAGAAATCCAGAGTGATTTGGGAAAATCCTTCACCAGTGAGTTAACTTCTGAGTTTTTTGAACGCTTTGGAATCAAAGTGACTCATAGTTCGGTTTGTCACCCGCAGAGTCATGTGGTGGAGAGATGGCATTCTTCATTTAAAAGAGTCCTTAAAGTGCTTTGTTTAGAATCAGGAGAAGATTGGGAGAAGAATCTATCAGCGGCACTGTTTGCGTTACGCACGGTGACCCACGAAAGTTTAGGGTTTAGCCCTTCTGAATTGGTTTTAGGGAAGAATCTGAGGACCCCTCAGACTATTGTTTTTGAGAATTGGATGGATTCTGGTGATACCGATCCAACGGTTGTTGAATACATCTTGGATTTAGTCAACAGACTCAAAAAATGTCAGGATTTGGCTTCCGAGAAACTGCGCGAATGCCAGGAGAAAAGGAAAGTCTGGTATGACAGAAATGCAGTGTCTAGAAATTTTAATGTGGGAGATAAAGTGTTGGTTTTAGCTACTTCTAAGCCCAATAGAATGGCTGTAAATTGGCTGGGGCCGGGAACTGTAACAGGAAAAATTTCTGATACAAATTATTTGATTGATTTACCTGAAAAGAGGGACAAAAGTACCATTTATCATGTAAATCTGATGAAACCATATTACCGCAGGCCGGAACGAGTTAATTTGATTATTCCGGAGGAACCGCAGGAGTCTGAAAGGGACGCAGAGATACCTTATCCGGCACCGGATTCGACTCAGTTCGATTTGCGGGAAATTGTGCGGGAAAGTGGGTTAGCGGAGCGCGCTACGGAAAGTCAAATTGATAGCTTCTGTAGAATGTTAAGACAGAATGGGAAGGTATTTTCTGCAGATCCGGGTAATACTAAATTAGTGGAGATGGACATAGAGCTCACGAGCGATGCCCAGGTGCGGGCAAGGCCTTACAGGATGTCCCCTAGACAAATTACAATTTTGCAAGATGAAATTCAGAGATTATTAGATTTGGGGGTGATAGAAATCGGTCAGTCAGACTATACAAGTCCGATGATTCTAGTTGAGAGTCCTGGCAAGGATCCTAGGCCTTGTGTGGACTATAGAAAATTGAACGCGATTATGCGCCATATGTATTTCCCCTTGTCGAATATCGAGGAAGTTGTGCAAAAGGTGAGCGCCGCTCCCTTTATAACTGTTATGGATCTGACGAAGGGGTATTTTCAAATTCCCCTCTCGAAGCAAGCCCAAAGGTATGCGGCATTTGTGACCCCCTTTGGCACGTACATACCTAAGAAAATGATGTTTGGATTAGCCAATGCGCCGTTCTATTTTTGTAAGTTAATGGCAGAGGTCTTACAGGGGATGGAGATTTTTGCGTCGCCATACATCGACGACATTGCGGTGTATTCTCCTGATTTTGAAAGTCACATGAAAGACGTGGGGAGAGTATTGGAGAAATTACGGGAAGAAAACCTTACCATCAAACCTTCTAAGTGTCAATTTGCCCAAGACCACGTTAAATTCTTAGGTCACGAGATTGGGTCGGGTAAAAGATCCCCGGGGGAGGCTAAAATACAAACAAAGATTTTCCTACCCCTTGCACAAAGACTCAAATTAGAGCATTTTTAGGAATTGTGGGGTACTATGGTAGGTACATCCCGAATTATTCTGTTATCGCGGCTCCTCTCACCGACGCGTTAAAGGGGAGGGTTAAAAAAGAGAAAATAGAATGGACGCAAAATTGTCAATCCGCGTTTGAAAAAATGAGGTGTAAAGGGAAAGTTAGTAAGTAAACCTGTACTCTATGCTCCAGATTATTCAAAGGAATTTATTGTCCAATCAGATGCGAGCGAAATTGGGGCCGGTATTGTGTTATCCCAAATGAGTAACGGGGAAGAACATCCCATAGTTTATTTGTCCAAGAAATTTAGTCAGGCTGAGAAAAATTATTGTACGGTAGAGAAAGAGTTAGCGGCTATCATTTTTGGAGTAAAAAAGTTAACTTATTATCTGGATGGCCAGGAATTCCTGATTCAGACAGACCACGATCCTCTCACGTATCTAAAAAAAATGATGGGAGCTAATGCGAGGCTATTGCTTATGCCTACAACAGTTCAAATTTAGAATAGAGCATAAGCCAGGAAAAGAAAATGGGAACGCCGATGGTCTGAGCCGACTCATCCCTTAGCCTCTTTAAATAAACTATGAAGTTGTAAATATTAATTATCTAGCATATTTTTAATTTCAATGTTTAACATTGTGTTTATGTATTGTTATTTATTATTGTGTTTCCAAGTGAGACAAGGTGGGTGTTATGTGAAAATTGTTCTCGGAAAAGGGTAGTTAAAATTAAGTGATAGGACATTTAAATGTGCCTTGCCTTGCCTTGCCTCACAAAGGGTGTTTGAAGGGAACGAGCTATCCTTGTGGAGCTTTCCTAGTCAAGCCCAGGAAAACTCTTTAGGGGGAAGGAGTTGTCATATCTTCACATTTCCTGCCGCAGGTGTGCCTTTTGTCCTCAAGGATCGGAATGTGGTCGCAATTATTGAACTTTATGTGGACAGTGAGGGGATGGGCAAGTTGTCTCCAGCTGAGTGGTGTGCGAGGATTTAGTGCCATGCCTGAACAATACTGCCCCCCCCCCCGCGCTTTATGTGGAGGTCACCTTACACAGGTGTTTTGCTTGCATTTCTATTGCTAAGTACAGATTTCTTTGGGCTGTGAAATCAGTCAAGGGGAGGCACTCTGTGATATCGAATGTGAGAAGGACGCCTTGACCCCTGGATCCAGATTGGAAGAAGTCTGAGAAAGAGGTCTTTCCTCCCCCCCCCCTTGGGAATGTTGACCAGGGAAGGACGTTTTGTTCTTGGGTGCTGGTCGGACAGTTGAGATATAGATCTCTCAGGAATACGTTGGAGGGAGCTCTGCTCTCTCAGACCACTGCTATACCCAATATCGGGGTTTGAAGTCCGGGTGTCCGGCGAACCAACCGCTCTGAAAGTCAGAGCATTTGTAACTGTCATTTCTCATTAAAATTGTGTAGTTGTTGAGTTTATAAAATTTAGTCTTGAATATTTAATTAAATTTCTACAATTTATTGCAAGCCCATCTGCCACTACGCCACAGTGGACTCGTCCGTAAACAAAATGCTGTTTACAAAACGGGGATCCCTGGATCTCATCGCCAAGTACCATCTTGAGAATTCCACTCGAGGGCCAAAATCCTGCTCTCTGAGCAACTGCACCCGCTGGATGTGGTAGCGGTGCAGATTCCGGGAACGTAAGATGCGCCACGCAGTTGCTTGCGAAATGCCAACTTGTCTGGCGATATCTCTCGTGCTAAGACCTGGGTTGTCCTCAACCAGGTTAAGCACAGCCTCTTCGTTGTCGGGGGTGCTCACTGATCGCTCCCGTTCAGGCCTGCCTCCGTCGAAAGATCCCGTTGTGGACAACCTCTGGTATACTCGAGCGAAGAAGGCATGGCAGGGGATTTGCCTGTTGGGGTAATGCTCGGCGTACAACCGCTGAGCGGCTCGTCCATTACAACCAGCAGCGCCATATGCCAAATGCATGTCAGCCAATTCAGAGTTTGTGTACCGTTCCATCCTACTACCGATCTGCAGACAAGTAACCCGAAGCTTAAGTAGGTACCGCACGTTCAAAAGACGTGTCTGCGCATACAACTACGTCATCTCGCGTTGTCGTCTACGCATTACGTATCTTTTGCATATCGATATGGTACGATATCTTTTGCATAAATCAGCAAAAAGCACCTTATGTAAATTTTATTGCGCGCATTGTGCATGATTGAAACCAGCTATGTTTGTTAAAAAAAACAAACAAACTGCAGTTTTAATAGCTTCTTATGATAAGTAAATTACTCTCTTGTTTTGTTTCTAACTGATCGTAGCGCCCCGTTTCCAGTTAGCGTCCGAAATGTCAACGAATTATGTTTTTTGCCCAAAGCGCCCCCTATCGATGTTTCTTTTTGTACCGTTCAACTGAGTTTCAGAGAGCCCCAGCAAACAGAATCATGAAAATGCATGCCATAAGTCAAGAAATCTGTTTGTTTATCTCTTAGGAGCCTTCGAGTTTCGACCACCCTGTACTTTGACATTTTATTCCGGCTCTTACGCTTTTTGCAGGGCTCTACTTTTGGGTTCAAACTTTAAGTTAGAGTATAAACTTTGGCAAGCATGTGTTAAATTATCAAAATAACGGGCTTAAAGTTGTTGTCTAGCTCTCCAAAGTCTGCAGCGCCCCCTATCCATGTTTTAAGAGATACGCTTATCAAATTGGTACTGAAGAAAGTCTAAACAAACAGAATCATTTCGACGCAACAAGCAAGAAAATCTAACCATTTCCCTAGTTTTTATGACGTTTCGAATTTCGGCACCCAAATTTTCGAAAGCGCCTAGCGCCTTACCATCGCGTCAGGGACCCTACATTCCCTATTCAAAAATGTTCGTCTAGGTGTGCTCTATCGATCCTTAAAGTTTGTCACCGACGAGCTGAATCACCCTGTATATTTGTAATCAATTAGCTAATTTAAATTTAGTAACAAATGCATTTTTTTTTTTTCAAGCATTCTGAACCACCTCCCATAACCCCCAAAAAACCTCGAAAAGCCCTGAAAAAACCCGAAAAAACCTGATAAAACCCGAAAAAATCCCAAAAACCCTGATAAAACCCCAAAAACCCTGAAAAAACCCAGTGGGTTGGGTTTTTTCTGAAAAAACCCGGGTATTTAACAACCCTGGTATAAGGTGAACTTTCTGAAGAAATCAAAGATTGGGGTGGTTTTTATTTTTCCAGAGAATGATGGCACAGACTTTATTAATCAGAAACAGATACTAGAAATTCTAAATGAACCCACTTTTAACAGAGGCTATTATGTGTGCAATAAATAAACTTTATTTTTGATAATTTTCAAATTATAAAATTTTGGAGAAGTATATGCATTTGTTTTTATTTCAATGTGTTATAGTCCTTTCTATTTTAAGATTTTTAGTTACTTTTAATAAGTATATACATTAATAAGAATATGCATCTCCACTCCGTTACCAAAGTCTCACCTCCGTTACCACTAAATTTTTTAAATATTTTTTCATTAAATAAATAAAATTAATTGAACAGGGCCATAGCTTTATTAGTGTTCCTCATTTGCTTATAATACCCAGAAAACAAAATTAAGAGAAAAAAAAAAGTTTTTAAATTTAAAAAAAAAAAAATTCTGAAATATGCCCTTTTTTTAAGAATGACCCATATCGCAAAGAAATAGACTTATGATTTTTAGAAATTAAGTATTAATCAAATATTTTGGAGTAAATTTTAATTTCGCATATAGTTTTTATAACCTTTGAACAATTTAATAATTCATAAATTTAGATATTTATGCAATTAGTACATGTAGAATTAAAGCAAATTTTTATTTCAATTATTTGGAGGGGAAAAATTTTTGTAAATTATAGGATCTCCAGATTACACATTTAAAATAATTTAAACATAGTTTTTTTTTTTTTTTTTTTTTTTGTTTCTATCTTTTATTTGTGAATGAGCAGTAAAAATAAATCTATTAATCAAAATTATGCTTAGCTAATTCAGGAACTTTTGCTTTTAAATCCTCATCTTCTCCATCCGGACAATTCAGGCCCGTGTGAAATGGGGGGGGGGGGAGGAGTCGCTCCGTCCGAGGAGATTGAGGGAACAACAAATTTATTCTACCAACACCAATTTCTTTTTTTATTTCTTGCTATCGTTACAAGAAGAAAGTATTAGATTTGTATAAATTTTCGAATTCTGGTTTTCGACGGATTTTACACATTTTAGGGGTCAGAGATTACAAAAAAAACATGTTCTTATAAAATATCTGTCTGTGAAATATATTTTGTGGGTGCTCCATCTCAAGAAAAAATGCACAGAGTTTAATAAAATTTGATATTTAGGTAGCCCCTGATATAAATTGTTGCTGATTAGTTTTTGGCTCAACAGGTGGCGCTGCTATGCTGCATTTTTTACGATTTATGCAACAGCTATATCTTAAGAACTAATGCACGGATTGTAATATAAATGTATATAGTATAGTCTAATAGGTAATCTTTGATATAAACTGATGCTGATCAGTTTTGGTGTAAATCGCGCAACAGGTGTCGCTGCTATGCTTCATTTTTTACGATTTACGCAACAGCTGTATCTCAAGCGCACGGATTCTAATAAAAATTTAGATTTAGGTAGCCCCTGATATAAATTGATGCTGATCAGTTTTTGGTGTAAATCACTCAACAGATGGCGCTGTTATGCTGCATTTTTTTATGGTTTATGCAACACCTGTATCTCAAGAACTACACACGGATTTTAATAAAAATTTATATTTAGGTAGTCCCTTATTTAAACTGATGCTGATCAATCAAGTCTTTGGTGTAAATCGCTCAACAGGTGGCACTGTTATGCTGCATTTTTTACAGTTTACTCAACATCTGTATCTCAAGATATGTATTAAAGCTTGTGTAAAATTTCTAGAAATAGGAATCGGAAACTTCAGTTGGCAAGATGAAATCGAAACAGTTTTATATTTTATGCAGTGTTAAATTAAGGGAGTGGCCCAGGGGGATATTCCCCCCCCCCCCGGGAAAATTTGAAAATTTCAGTTTTCAATGGTCCAAAAGTACAATCCCCCCCCCCCCCCCCCGGAGCCATTGATGTTCGTCCCCGGAGAAAAGTGTCTGAATTCAACACTGATTTTATGGACAGATAAATTTGTATAATATTAATTAATCCATAGACAGTGGATAAAGAAGTAATAAATACTGCTTACAAATGCTATAAAAAATCTTTGGCTAATTAATCTTTTGTAAAATGTACACGTCTTTTTTCATATTAAATAAGTTTGTATTTAGACACAAAACAAAGTCTGTGCTTTATTATTCCACATAACATTTAAAAAACATATAAATTAAGATCTATATGCAATAAAAAATTCTCAATTTAAATATAATTACAAGTAAACAGCTTTATATTAAAGCCTAAAAAACATCACTCACTTGTGGAGCATGGAATAAACTTATTTTTTTTCCCTTCGTCTTTTTTTTTTTTTTTACTATTATAGCCTGTTTTACATCCAGGAACACAGCACTTATATCCTATCTTAATTTATTTTATGATAAATCAATATGAAACATAAACGAATAAAATATCTTTTAATTCGAACATATGCATCTTAAGCATACAATCATATTGAAAGACTGCTAAAAAACCAGCCTACATCGTATCGCAGCCCCCTCATTATTTACCAAAATTTCTCTTTGTATTTTCGAAGAGTCATGCGCATTAAGTTTCCCCTCCTGTTCCTTACTCTGTGACTTGTTCCTTGATCTGTGTCTGATCCATTCCACATTCCATTACTGGTTTTTCCTTGACCGCACAATGATACCAAAAAACAGGAAATACTTTCCTTTTAAACTGCTCCTATGACTTGGCATCCCTAATCAAGCAACTTTTCCCTTTTTCTAACACTTTTCAATGACACTCAATGATGTTTTTCATTGTTTAGTAATCCTTTATAAATCATCAACCAATTGCAAGTGAAAGAAAAGTGTGTTAATGTCAGATTTGGCGACAGATGAAATTTAACTCAAGGGCGGATCTGAAGAGTTCTCAAGGGGGGGGGGGGGCGGTTTTAGAAATTTGGAGACTCGACTTTAATGCGTGGGTCGGGGCTAATTTTTTCACTGCGGGTCATGTTGCTTTTATTTTTTGCTGCGGGTCGGGTCTGGATCTGGTTGACTTCTAGTTTTTGCTGTGGGTCGGGTTTGGGTCCGGTTGGCTTCCTTTTTTTGCTGCTGGTCGGGTTAACTAATGTTTATGTTGTGGATCGGATTAGCAGGTGTTTTTATTCAGAAACTATGGCGTTATCCATTTTTTGATAAGCAGTTTAAGAAAATACTGTGAAAATTATCGTTTTGAATAGGATTTCTGGAAGCGACAGCATGAGAAGGTAGAAAAATCCGCAATCATTTGACGTGTGAAGAGAAAACTGCGCCCGGGAGCAACAAAATGTGGCACCCGCCCGACCCAAGTTTTTCTTGTAACAGGCCAGAAATTACGCTGGTAGCATCAATTTGGCACCCCCTAAATTTCCGAGCTCGGGCCGACCGCATCCTTCGCCCCCCCCCCCCCCTCTTTCGTACGGCGCTGCATATTGTCTGTCTTACACATCTTGAGAACAATTAAGTCTAGTTCCAGTCCGGCTCGTCTATATGTAAAAGAACAATGCAAGCCTGATCTCGGGCCGGTACAAGCCTGCAAAAAAAATTAAACTTGGGTTACACACAATATAATTCTCCGATGCTGATCTCTGCACTGTAAAAGTTACATTTCTGTATTGATGTTCCCAAACTAGTATCGACTGGTGACGCACATTTATACTTATTCTCATTAAACCCATATAATTGAAAATAGCTCATATTTTAACGTTCCTACTTACATACATGCTACAAGCTTACAATGAAAAAAGCTGAACTTTCAAGGCCTCACGCACCCCCCCCCCCCGCCCGCGCGGGTGCCAAGACATTTATGTAATTGATCATGCAAATTCAAATATGCAAATATAATTATGAATAATGCCAATTTAATTTGCATACAGTGAGCTTTACTGTAATATTTATTTAGTACCCTGAAATAGAAATATGGAATACATGCATTTGTCATGTACCATTAAGCATGTTACTTAAGAAACTTATATACAAGCAAACATTATAAATGTGATATGCAGCTAAAGAATTTTCAAACTTATTATTTTATCTTTCCTTGGTTCAGAATAAATTACCATTGTTGAATTAAAATATTTTGAACTTATCTTAAAACAAAATGAAATACTCTATGTGTCTTAACAGATTAATATTACTTAGCAAAAATTCGTTTAGAAAAACTGATCTTTTGACGAAATTTCCCGTTTTTTCGCGATCTTTTGACGAAATTTGCCGCTTTTTCGCGATCTCTTAACGAAATGAGCCGGTTTTTCACGATCTTTTGACAAAATGTGCTATTTTATCACTATTTTTTCATAAAATTGCTGCTTTTGCGAATTTTTTGACAAAATTTGTCGTTTTATCACGATTTTTGGATGAAATTTGTCGTTTTATCGCGATTTTTTAAAGGAAATCTGCTTTTTGTTCAGGATTTTGTAAAATTTGCCATTTTTTGCGAATCTTTTGACGAAATTCGCCGGAAATTATTCGTAATTTCGCGAATTTTTTAACGAAATTTTCTCTTTTGCGATTTTTTGATGAAATGTGGCGTTTTTTCGCGATCTTTTGACGAAATGTGCCGCTTTTTTGCGATCTTAAGACGAAATGTGCTATTTTATCACGATTTTTTCATGAAAATTGCCGTTTTTCGCGAATCTTATGACAAAATTTACCGTTTTATCACGATTTTTGGACGAAATATGTCGTTTTTTCGCGATTTTATGAGGAAATCTGCCTTTTATCGGGATTTTGTAACAAAATTAGCCATTTTTCTCGCAAAATTTTTCGGAAATTATTCGTTTTTTCGTGATTTTTTAACAAAATTTGCCTTTTTTGCGAATTTTTGACAAAAATTAAGCGTCTCTCGGGACGCGTAAGCTCCACTTTTTTGCGTCCCGTCGCCGATTTTTTTGCGTATTTTAAGCGCTATAGCGCGTTCGCGGCATCCCTGAATTTGATGCGCGGTCTATATGCGCCGTAGGTCACGAGAAAGCGCTGTCGAAAACGGAAAAAGAACGCAAACTGACAGCCGTCGTTCGTTCGCTTTTGTTGTATTTTGTCCGCTACCCCCCCCCCCCCCCTAAAAAATGGGTCTCAAATTTTAATGCATTTTTGCATCGAACCCAGGAATGATAAAATTCAGTCTCAAAAAAGCGGATTTCCGCGTTTCCGCGGAAAAGTAGCATGTATGTACTTAAATCTTTATAAAGGGCCAGTGGGCACGCTAATTTTTTTTTATGGGCTCGGCCCATATGGCCCTTCAATTTTTTTACCGGCTCGGCCCGTTTATTTTGTTTATTGGCTGGCCTGTTGGAAAAATTATTGTAATTTTGCTGGCCCGTTAAAAAATTCGGAACCATTTCGCCGACACGTGCATACGTCTAGGCTGGGTCGGACACGGAACGAAATTTAACTTTCATTCTCAGCCGAACCCCATCCAGGTAAATTTTGGTCAATGTGGACTAGAGATAAATTCGGGCTCTTATTCCACAGCCCGATCCCGCCTGAGCAAGAAACATTTTGCAGCATCAAGAGCAAAAGCCCGATAATGAAATTATACAGTAGAAAAAATTGCATAATACTTATAAAAAATGTTCCAAAGGTAATTATAATTTTAAAGCTATTTTTTATATAAAAAAAGGCTGTTAAATGAAAAATTAAATTTAATATTATCAAAAGAACAGTTTGGTATAAAATAAAAATATACTTTACACATAAAAAGGATTCGCATATTTTGTCTCTGTTTTAGTAAGAAAATATTATGGACAATGGACATGTTAATGAAGTGTGTTTCATGAATAAATGCATGGAACCTGTAGAAAATACTGTCTATTATCTGTCAAATTGAACAGCATTTTAAAATTTTCTGTAAAAAATGCACATTTTTAATTATAACCATTTCATTCTTCACAACAAGCTTTCGTTATAGCATGGACCCAATAACCTCAAAATAAAATTTTTAAAGTTCAACACTTTTTTAGGAACAGAGGAAACACTACTCAATCGCAAGAATATATATGGTAAATACATTTACTTACCGCTACGGTATCAGCAAAAGAAATCAAAGATCCCAAAAGAAATGATAATTACTACAGTTATTTCCATATGAAAAGTGATTGTGACTTGTATATGTTGCATTAGTGTTCACTCTAGAAATAACAAGATAAAGTAAAAAAACTAAAACCCAACTACGACAAAAAATAGTAAATTTGGTGACAAACTTTATAGCTCACAACCAACAGAATATCAAGATCAAGACCCTTCTAATGGCACTGCAGTGGTCTTATTCTGATTACTAAGTACCAAAGAAATTAAGAACGAAAAGATGTGAATTATATGCAATTAGCCCATAAATGCAAGTAAAGTCACAAGCAAATGCTAGTAATATATATATATTCGAAATGTACAAGTGAAGCGCTTTAAAATGATACCAAACACGGCATATCTAGCTTAACTTTATTTTTTTACTCTGTATATTTTGTCCGCTAGAGGGCGCCACATTGAATTTGGTGAAAATCTATATAGCCTATAACCAGCGGACAATTAAGACGCTTCTAATGATATGTCATTTGTCGAATTCTGATTAGTGGTTTAGAAGTTACGAGGGAACAGATGAACATACATACATACATACATACATACATACATACATACATACATAGCCTGTCAAAATCATAACCCTCCTTTGGCTTTGCCGTAGTCGGGTAAAAAGGGCATGGTGCTATTCACTACAAAAGGCACTACTGCTGCAGAAAAGGGCACTTTTGCCAGAAAAAAATTTTTATTGCCTTTAGAAGGGGAAAAAAGAAAGCAATGAAACACATAATTTTTAAATATGATAAATCAAGTAACATTAAATTTGAATGATTTTATGATATAAAAATTAAAAGTACAATTAAATTAAAACATGATTCAATAGTTTTATGTTCTTTTTCTCAAAGAAATGAAAAAAATCTATCATTTTTGTTCACACAAATTTAGAAACACTACGGAATAAAAAAAATATTTATTAAAAATCTCTGAGTAAAACCAGTGGTGCATTTTACTACTTTTAACAAGATAAAGTAAAAAAACTAAAACCCAACTACGACAAAAAATAGTAAATTTGGTGACAAACTTTATAGCTCACAACCAACAGAATATCAAGATCAAGACCCTTCTAATGGCACTGCAGTGGTCTTATTCTGATTACTAAGTACCAAAGAAATTAAGAACGAAAAGATGTGAATTATATGCAATTAGCCCATAAATGCAAGTAAAGTCACAAGCAAATGCTAGTAATATATATATATTCGAAATGTACAAGTGAAGCGCTTTAAAATGATACCAAACACGGCATATCTAGCTTAACTTTATTTTTTTACTCTGTATATTTTGTCCGCTAGAGGGCGCCACATTGAATTTGGTGAAAATCTATATAGCCTATAACCAGCGGACAATTAAGACGCTTCTAATGATATGTCATTTGTCGAATTCTGATTAGTGGTTTAGAAGTTACGAGGGAACAGATGAACATACATACATACATACATACATACATACATACATACATACATACATAGCCTGTCAAAATCATAACCCTCCTTTGGCTTTGCCGTAGTCGGGTAAAAAGGGCAGGGTGCTGCACCCTTCAAAAATGGCCTAGAATGAACACTACGTTGCATACACTAGAAATTTAAATTATTCGGTAACCGCAAAATAAAATCAAAAGAAAATATACGTTTCGCATTAGATGTCTAAATAATAATAATAATAAACGATCCAATTGCAAAATAATCTCTGACACAAGCAAAAATCAAACTAAAGACAAATTCATTATTCCCGCCTTTTTTCGTAGGTGCCGGATCGTTGGTCTTTGGCAATGCTTGAACATAAATCTACAGATGTAGATATGACTGTTTTTTTTTTTTTTTTTTTTTTTTTTTTTTTTTTTTTTTTTTTTAATAGCATTCAAATACTAAAATAGAAAAAAAAATTGTGCTTCACTTTCATTTTTATCAAAATAGCAAGACATTGATTTGAAAAGGAATCAGTACTAATTTTTAAGGGAAAATTTTTTTTTTACATTTTTCTATTCATCAATAAATAAAATTTTCAGATTTCAGAAAAAATGAGTCCGAATCAGTAGACCAGCATAAAAACAGAGCACGATCTCGTATCGGTCACGGGTTAAGTCTGAACCTGTGTCATCATCAAATAAATGACGGAGTTCTGAATGCGGTAAGACCAGACACAGCCCGAGCCTCGCGAACTTAAAAAGGCGCGGCCCGGGGGGGGGGGGGGGGGACTTGAGTTAGGCTTCAATTTATTTCCTGCAAGGATGCATGTCTTTTTAGGAAACTTTTATTAGCCCAAGGGGGGGGGGGACGATCGCCCTTTCGCCTTGAAAAATGCCAAGCTGCATTTTACTTGAATCCGGCAATGGCGCATCTAAGGGGGGGCGATCACCCTTTCGCCCCCAACTCTTGGATCCGCCATTGCTTCTCCCCCCTTATGGTCTGGTTCGATTTTAGACCGAGCGTTTACCTCAAGGAAGAACGAAATCCACACCAAGCCCTCCCTGAAAAGAAAAGTGTGGCTCGATCCCGCTCTACAGGAAAAAGTAAGACTCGACCTGCCCCGGTTCTGAAAGTAACCTGACTCAGTTCCGTGACTTAAAAATACCAGGCCGTGCCGGTCTCAAGTTTAAGTCCAATCCTTTTTCCGCGTGGGCATCTAATATCGTTTTTCAGACCCTTTATTGGGCTCAAGGGTGGATCTAAGGGGGGGGAGTGATTGCCCCCCCCCTAGATTCGCCATTGATTTAACTTAAAGAGAACTAATTCTGTTGTCAGAGAATCAGTGTTTGTGGAACTGTTCCACATGTTTCGGTACTACTCTGTTATCCCGTCGACATATTTTGCCAAATTATATAAATCGGCAAACTAATAGCCAAATTATACATATTAACATAATTTTTATTTTAAATAACTTAAAAAAACCAAATAATTAGTAGAATATTAATGAAAATATTAATAAAAAGACCAAATAAAAATCACTTAATGAAATATTTTAAACATGTGATTCGTATTTAATGTCATTTAATGTGACATTCACAATCATCCATTATTAGCATTTAATCTTATAGTTTGGCAATAATTTTTGGTCGACGGGATAACCTTGTAGTACCGTTTCTACTCATCCCTATCACATATTCTGCAGTTAATAATTTCTCTTCAAGAGATATTGTTTAATCTAGCAAAATACACTCACCAGCTTAGATTTCAATTATGTCACATTTACTTATTAAATAAAATCCGAATGACATTTTTTTTTTTTTATAGAAAAAAATATATACTTATTTATAACAATTATAGTTTATCTAAATGTCAAGAAAGCTTGAAACAACATACAGGCCACTAATAAAACATAGTCTACTGGCCACTGGCTACTTACTAACTCAATTCTCCGTTTTTACCTACATTCAGGGATGTAGTGCAGGGTATACACCATATACCTTATGGATTTTTTTAAGGGACGTCGTATACCTTCTGTTTCTCTAAAAAGCTATCAGGGTTGGCATTTTTGCCGGCAAAAAGGTATTTTTGCCGAGACAGTGGAAAAAACTGGAAAAAACCAGGGAAAAAATGGAAAAAACCGGCAAAAATGGAAAAAACCTGTCTTTAATGTGTAATAAAATCTGCACGCTAATAAGGATAGTAATGGTATAAACAATTAAATTTAACAGTGTATTATTTAATATTTTAATTTCATTTGCTAATTAATTAATATTAAATATTTTAAATCTTTATAAAATAGGTGGGATTCAGTCTTACTTAGGAATTTAAGAACAAAATAAAAAATTACATATCTAATTTTTTTTTACTTTAAGTCAGGGATATGTTTAGGAAAATTTTAGGTCCTTTAAAGGACCCTTCACAAAATTCTTTAACCTCAAACAGGATTCTTCACAAAATTATTTGTCTCTCAAATCGACATTTCACCTTTAAACTGAACTTTTCACAAATTTAATCATTTTAAAATAAAATCTGGCCTGTTAATAAACATTTGAACTCACCAAAAAATATATTACTTAGCTTCTCTATATGTGAAGGGTAGAACCTGAAAACCTGATAATTTAAAATTCACAAAACTGTCTAGAATTTTCACAAAGACGAGAAAAGTCTAGACAGACTCCTGTAAGTAAAGTATTTTATCAGTCATTAACATACATATTTTTTTAATTATCAAAAGATTTTCACTTTCAAATATGTCCAGCAAGCAGTGCTGCTATTAAAAGATTTTTTTCAAATTTTTCATTTGTGCAAACTGATATTCGAAATACTTCAACAGATACTCTTTCAAAACTTGTTTACTGTTATGCCATGCTAAAGCAGCAAAATTTAGGTTGCGTGGAAGATATTGCTGAAATATTTGAAATTTAATCGTTTTCTGCTTTAAATATAATATTATATTAAATTAAATTTAGGTTACTATAACTGTTTCTTCGAATTTCTAACATATATAAACTATAAATATAAATGCTTTACTCAGTCTCAACAGTTCTATTATCTCAATTAATAATTGTATAAACATGAATAAATGAAGTTTCTATTTATTTATATTAAAATTGGTATTTTTTTTCATTTATAATCTTGTTATAAAAGTTAGTATTCTTTCATAAAGTGCATAATTATACTTATTTAACTTAAAAGTTAAAATAAATTTAGAATAATATTGATTTTTTAATTAAGTATGCAGTTTATTTTTTCTTTTGTGAAATATTTTTCTCTTTCTGGGGAAAAAATTTAAATGGACAGCCTATTTTTGCCACTTCTTTGGCAAAAACCTATTTTTGCCGGGACGGTTTTTACCAGGTTTTTTCCGCGGTTTTTTCCACCTTCGGCAAAAACTCGCCAACCCTGGCTATAGTATATATATACTAGGGTATACTCTCTGCTTAGAGCGTATACCCCTGGCTTTTTATGACTACACCACTGCCTACATTATTATTTTTCATTCAGAACTGTAATGTAGCATATTATAAACAACATTCCTAACGTATGAGGAGTATAATATTATTAAATTAAGTTGTTATTGGTAACTTTTTGGTTACTTTATATCCCGGGAGCAGAATCGGCGCAACACTGAGACGCACATCGCAGACTCTTGGGAAAGTCTGCAGACTATTTTTCAACAGTTAAAAATTTAGCAAAAGGGCAATTCCATGGTGTCGGATGTAAAATTTGCACAAAATTTACTCATAAAAACTTAAAATTCTTAGAGATAAAATAATCATACTGACCCAAATATTTTTTTTGAATATTTACCTATACATATATAACCTTAAAACATGAAAATAATTTCTAGCAAAAATTAAACTTAAAAAAAAAAAATAATATAAAATATCACTGTGTCGGACGTAAGAGAAAAGGACATAAGAATGAGAGACATCAAACTAAAATCTAAATTTCAGCTGAATGGTTTATTCTGTAATGTTGTAATTATTTTCATATTAAAGAGCACTGATACAAGATAAATAACTCACAAATTTTCATCAAATTAGTGCAATATTAAGTTGCAAAATGTAATTTTAATCTTTAGTGCTAGACGTAAAAACTTGGTGTCGGACGTAAAATGAGCAAAATTAACTTGGTGTCGGACGTAAATAAAGTTAAAAAAAGAGACTTAATTAGCATAGTACCTTTATTTTTACGATTTATCTATGATAGTACATTGGACATTGCTTACAATTATGTTTAATGTTTACATAAGTATTTATAAGTTAACTTTTGGCCATTTAAAATGACCTTCTGCCTTGTGCATCACAGATACTTCAATTTCATCATCATTTATTTGGGTGATGCACCCTGGATAAAATAGGACTCAAATTTGACAACTACCCAGTCATTTAATTTCATAAGTATGGGGGGATTTATATTTATAGAGAAATATGAGTAGAAGAAACCCCTCGTCATCGGCAAGTCTCTGAATCCTCGCTGTTTTAAAAATGTTAGAAATCTGCCTTGTGTTTATGAAAGTCAAGCCAAAGCATAGATGACATGTGATATACTCGTTAAGTGGATCTGCAAATTCGATGAACGAATGAAAAAGGAGTCTAGAAAAGTATTGTGTCTCGTCGATAATTGTCCTGCTTATCCCAAGGATATCCTAGGTTTACAAAACATCGAACTAATCTTTTTACCACACAATGTGACTAGCGTGGTTCAACCCATGGATCAGGGTATAATTCATGTTCTGAAATTGAAATAGAAAAGACGTGTCGTTGCACGTTACCTATACCAAATAGATCATCGCGAAAAAGATCTATCCTGCCCAACCTGTAAACCTATTAATCTCTGGGACTAAATGCATTTCTTGAGTGCGTCCTGGCAAGACATAACATCAACCACCATTGAGAACTGTTTCTCTAAAGCTTTTGATATTGACGGCACTTTACAAAACGTTGACATCACAGAAGAGGAGCAGTATCAAGAAGAATGCAAAGATTGGGACTTATTTGTAGAAATTGACGATCAAGTTGTGACATGTAAAGTTCGGTCTATTGCAGACGTCAAAAGTTCCGCTGAACCTAGCTCTTTAGAAGAAGTAGAAGACAACGCGGATGAAGAAACAGATGCACCAGCCATACCATCATTCGCATCTGTAATGAGCTCGTTCAGCTTACTTCAACTGTATGCCTCTTCGATGGATGCTGGTTCCGCTGTTGAAGATTTTTTCTTCCACATCAACAAGGCAGAAAACTTCGTAATAAAATCTCGTCCTAGGTTGCACCAAACCAATGTAAACAACTTTTTCTCAACAAACTAAAACGACATCATGATTTTAAAAATGTATCGAATAATTATTATTCCTTACATACCCTTAGTTTGTCTTTCAAAAATTTTTTATGAAAATTTGTTATTCTTCCCCTTTAAGCATGTAATGCATTTTAGCATGTAATGCATGCTCTTTTCTAAAGATTAGTAAAATTTTCATTTTATTGTCTTTTATTTATACTTTGGCAGAGAGTACTACATAAAGGCATTTTAATTTTTTTACTGTACAAACAGATGGTCAATAAAATTTTGGAGAAAATAAAATTATCCTTTTTTTAAATATCTTAAACTCAAATTTTCTTGAATATTAAAAAATTGTTAGAAATGGGTAAAATAAGAGTTATAAATGGCTAAAATTACGTTAATAAACAATGTGCACTTTTTATATGCATTATCATTCGAGAATCTATGAAATCCGAATAAGATACGATCACGCTAAAGATACGAAATGCTCTCGGTCCCTTGATTTGTATCTTAAACGAGTTTCACTGTATGTAGTTTTACATATTTTTAACAACTAAGAACCATGTAAACACAAATTATTTTAGTTTTACTTATATTTTTAAACATGTGGGATGTGGTGCACTTAAACCTATACCTAACCTTATTACTTTTAGTAATCTTGGTGTCGGACGTAATATTTTACGTCCGACACTGTTCATTTGAAATAAAAATAATTATTTGGAATTTAATTTGATTGCATATTTTCAATAGTATAGAAATCACTATTTGCAGGGAAATTGGTTTGTAAAATACTCCAACAAATTTTGTGCAATATAAACTTTTAAGCAATTTGGTATCGGATGTAATTTTCCCAAACTGCCCGGTATAAAAGAACTACAAAAAACAAAGATATAATATTTAAACATAATTTACATATGACACACTCTTCTGAAGTATTTTAGCAAGTATCTTAACCAATTACAATTTAAAAAATAGTTTAATTTCACACCAAAATGTCAATTTGTAAAATATCTTATAAATGCGTCATTTCAATATGCCTTATACTACTTCTATTCAAAGCCTTATTACTTCTTTAAACTTGAAATTCTGGCTTTGTTTTTGTTATTTTCTCATAGTTCAATTTGTGACCTTTAAAATGATGTCTAATTTGTGAAAAATAAACTATTTTGAAAAATTGGTCACCATGTCCCCATTTCTGTGGAATTGCTCAAAAATTTAAAAATTTCGGCCCTAAATCCAAAGATTTTGATATAAAATGTATCAGGAATTTCGACAAATAGTCTTCGAAAAGATATCAATTTCGTCCTAGATCGCAAAAAAACGGCAAATTTTGTCAAAAAATCCCAAAAAAACTGCAAATTTCTTCAAAAGATCGCGACAGAAATGGCAAGTTTCTTCAATACATCGCAAAAAAAAAAGCAGTTTTTGTCAAAAACCAAGAAAAAAAACGGCAAATTTAGTAAAAAAATCACAAAAAAGAAACGGCAAATTTCTTTAAAACATCGCAAAAAAGTGGCAAATTTCTTCAAAAGATCACGAAAAAAATGGCAGTTTTCATCAAAAAATCACGAAAAAGCGACAAACCTCTTCAAAAGATCACAAAAAATGACAAACCTCTTCAAAAGATCACAAAAAAATGACAGTTTTCATTAAAAAATCAGGCAAAACGGCAAGTTTCTTCAAAAGATTGCGAAAAACGGCAAATTTCTTTAAGAGATCGCAAAAGACGGAGCATTTCTACAAAAGATCAAGAAAAAAAGGCAAATTTCTTCATAGGTTCGCGAAAAAAATGGCAGTTTTCGTTAAAAAATCGCAAAAAAACTGCACATTTCTTCAAAAGGTCGTGAAAAACGGCAAATTTTTTCAAAAGATCACAAAAAATGGCAAAATTCTTCAAGAGATTGCGGAAAAAAAATAACAGCTTTCGTGAAAAAAAATTACGATAAATCGGCAAATTTCTGCAAAAAAATGGCAAATTTATTCAAAAGATCTCGAAAAAACAGCAGTTTTCGTCAAAAGATCGCAAAAAATGACAACTCGCAAAAGATCGTGAAAAATTTTCAAATTTTGTCAAAGGGGAGCCCCCCCTCTTTCGGGCAGTGTATGGTGTTGAAAATTTTAAGATGAAAGGCAATTTTTTTTAAAAACTGTACTTTTCTTTTATGTCTATCACAAATACTTGGGAAGTTTGAGTGCACTTAATATAATGCGAGGGAATGGTCTGCAGACTGTTTTTTAAGTTTTTGCTTGTGTTGCAGACTGCAGAAAAAAATTCTGCTGCTGGGCTTTATATAATTTCTATTACCTCATATATAACCTCTGTTATAATTAGTGTAATTAGTTTTTAAAGAAATACTGTCCCAAATGCCCCCCCCCCCTACTAGACCCCTAGTGACCCTACTATTTCAATATCCTGTAAATCTGTTTTGCCAAATTATATAAATCCCCAAATTATACAAATTCACATAATTTTTATTTTAAATAACAAATGAACAGATGAACTAGAAAACATTAAAATAATACAAATAACACATCAAAATAACAATCATTTTATGATATAGAAAACACATGTAACATGTTTAATGTCAAGAGAATGTGACAATTATGATAAGCCATCATTGGCATTTAATCTTACAGTTTGGCAATAGTTTTTTGGTCGGTGGGAGATAATCAAGTAGTAATATATATACAAAAAAAAAAAAATAATGAAAGCATTTGTGCTTCATCATACTTTGTTTTATAGCTGTCCCATATCATCCAGTCAGTAGGGCAGTATGGGACACATTTTGAAACTTGCAATTTCATTAATTTTAATATTATTTTTGCAACTTGTTTCCATATTTTTCAGGAACATTAAAAAGTATTTCATATTGCATTCTATAAGTTGAAATTTTTGTTTTTGTGTAACGCAAAGTTGATTTTCTTATTTAAAAAAAAAATATATCTTATGCCTCTGCATTCTGCCCTAACCATTTCACTTTACTTTAGTTACATTTTTAAAAAGTAAAAAAGTGTCTATTTAAGTATCGATAAAATATCTTCTTACAAAAAATAAAGAAATAAGCTACTAAAAATATTCTTAACAAAACATTCACAAGCTGTTATTCTATGGTCTCACTTAAAAATAAATCTTAGTATGGAACGAATGCATTTTAAATAAAATTTGTCAGAAAAAAAATTAGAACCTTTGAAATGCGTAGTTGCAGACATGTAAAACTACAAGAACTACATAAAGGATTTTGAGTAACAGACAATGCCGGTATTTGGCAATTATGTAATAATGTCACTACCAACATCTTTTTTGCTACATAAATATTTTTCACTTTAGGTTTTTTAAACTTTTTTTTTTATCTAGTTTAACCTAACACATAACTTAAACATTTCAAATATTCAAATAATCTCAAAAACTTACGGAGACATCTGGAAATAATGTTTGAAAATTGATTTTATTTATAAAAGATATTGGCACATTTTCCTGTCCATTAGTGATGTCATCGATGAAAACATATGGAGATGATGAAGAATCTGCATTCATATTCGATGTTATATATAATAAATACGAAATAATTAGCTTTATAATCAAATATTACAAAACATTTTCCTTGTCTTTGACAATTGTTTATTTACACTTGTATATTTAGCGTCCGCATATGTCGGCTAACTACGCTGTTATTCTAATAGCCAGAAGTGCATTAGTAGTTCCATGGAGTCGAATTCAGCATAGTAGAGTATCTGTATAAATTAGAGAGCAGGGATAATCAACATTCTAGAACAGCGGTTCCCAAACTTTTCCGCTGACGGAGCCCTTTTTGGGAAGAATTTCTAAGGCGGAGCCCCTGAACCTAACAATATTCTATGGTTTACAAATGAATGTTTTTTTTTTTTTTTTAATCTGCTGGATGAAAATCCGGGCCAGTAATTTCCAACATTGGACCATGGTTCTCAGTTTGGCCCTTTCGAGATACAGAAATTCTGTATTCATACTAGAGATGGGCATTATTTAACATAACAGGATAAATATTCGCAATATTAACCAAATACTTATTATTCAATAATATATTACCAAAAAATCCCTGTTAATTTTGGAACGCCTCGTATGATAAGCATTTTAAAAAGAAAGAAACAAACAGTATAAATTAATAAAAGTTTAGTTATATAAAAAAATTCCAACTTATAAATCTATTTGAATTCTGAGGCAAAGAATTTCTATTACTGCAGAAAACGAAAATCCCCAACTGCATTAAAACGGCTTTTGTGACAGAGAGAGAAAAAAAAATTCCGACGCACAAAAAACCCCTATGAAACTTTCTTTTTGACGCGTCACTGTCGATCTACGATTCCAAGACATTAAAAATCCCTTTGGTCTAATCAAGCAAGTCAATCATAGGAACCATTTTCCTTTTGCATTGTCCAAGACATTAAAAATCCTTTTGGTCTAATCAAGGAGGCCAATCATAGGAAATCTTGTCCTTTTGCTATCTCAAAAGTTCACGTGATAAAATCTCTCAAAAGCTATTCGTTGTTGATTATTCTATGAATATTTAAAATCATCTGGCTTCGATTCTTCACAGAATATATTTTATCGTTTGATTTTTTTATAGCGCTCTCAGTTACAAAGATTAAAGCAATAGAATCAGTTTTTAGAATAACGAAAACAACATTTATTGAAAAAAATAGCTGGAATAATGAAAATTTCTTTTATCAAACAAATAGGTAGAATACTGAAAATGAAATGAGGGAAAAATGTGTTTTTATTCTAAAGTACGTGAAATTAGTCAGTGACGCTTGCAGATTATTAAAATGCAAGGAGATAATGTCGGCCATCTTTGGTCATATTTTTAATGGGAAGGGATCTCTGTTTGAAAAATGGAATTAAAGAGATTTACGGATTTAATTGTTGATAGAAAGCTGTTTTATCGCTTGGGCACGGGCCATAATCTTTCGTTGTTGTAGTTAGATAGGTAAAACGGTGGCAATCTTTGAGTTTGAATATTTAAAAGGGATATTACTATGTACTCATGGTATTTGGGGAAGGGGGGGGGGAGTATTTTGGCGCTATGATTTTTATTTAATAAAATGTTTATTGCTGTTTTTTTTATCCTTATTATTTTGTCAATATTGTGTCGTTAGAAAATACGAACTGGAAAACTACTTTTGTAATTGTATTTTACTGAAAAAAAAGAAGAAAAATAGCCTGGTGAGGACACATCCATTCGAAAAGGGATGGGAGGGGGGGGCGGTCCCGACGGACGCGGAAATTTATAGGGCGCCAATTTTATACTACCAACGTCATTTTTTGACCTGTCACAAGTTTTGGGGGGGGGGATTTTAAATTCGTACTTGCACATAAGAAATTTGTGGGATGAATGACATTTGATTAAAAATATAAAAGTAATATTTCGTGCTCTTGTGGGATAAGCTTTGAATATGCGTTGACAGATATTGATTCGGGGATGTCAAAATTCGAACTTCAAATCAAGGTGCTAACAAATAAAGATCAATTTTTATTTTTATTTATTTATTTATTTATTTATTTATTTGTGAACAAATCGCATTGTTAAAACGGTGTTGTTTTTACGGAGGATATTTCTGATCGTTTAGAAAAAAATAATTTCTAAACCGTCAGTTTTGGAGTCATTGTAACAGTTGCAAAAATACTTTAAACTTTCTTCTGCATCATATAAATATTAATTTACATTAAAATAATTATTTTTTAAATTGTTAAGAAACTACATATTTTATACAGTGTTCAGTAAGTTTCATATAACTTTTATTTAGAAAAAGTTTTTATGTGTTTTAACAAGTAATTCAGTAAAAAAAAAAAAAAGTTCTACGGGCAAAATTTACTGAGTTATGATACTTATAAATTTTCAAGGAGGAAAAATGCATTTTTTGTGCAAGAAAGCGATAATAATACGTGAAATGTAAAGTATCACAAATAACTAAGTTTTTGTCTTGCAAAAATTAAAATTTTAACTCTATGTTGATTTTAAAGGCGCAGGTTTATCTGAACTAAAACAGCGTCTATACTTATGTATCAAAATTATTCAAGAGATAGTTGACAGCATAGTCTCATCGATTAGTTATACGTTACAAAAATAACAGGTTGTTGAAACCTGTTACCTGTGAATGTGTAGAAAGATGTAACATGTTAACCAAAAATAACTATATTTCCCATCTCTAATTAATATTAGAAATTTTAAAAATCAAATTTTCTATTTATAACCCCTTTACAGTTTTATTTAATATTACTATTCTTGGATACAAAGAAATAAAAAATAAAATAAAATAAAAATAAGGATTAAAACCCTCTTTTTTGTATTAAAATAACTACCTTCTATAATCAAGATATTTCCTTCAAATATAGCAAAAAATAAAGTTAAAAATTTGTAATTTCTGAAAGTTTTTAATAACAAGGAGAAAAACTCTTTTTTTATCCGAGCGATGTCCAAGCAATACCGTTAAGAAGTTAATGACATCCATCTTTAAAATAGAGATTTTTTTTTTGAGATTCCCAGTACGAACTAGGAATTAAAGATCAAAATTGTAATCATGCTTGGATTATGCATTGCATTGGGGCTTACATAAAACTGTTATTATTTATAGAGAAAACCACATACACACAGGGTCGAACTGAGTCAGGAAAAAGTGCGCAGACCTTGGATTTTCAGAGGGCGCAATACTAAACAACAAATTCACGTAAATTTTATTTGCTGGTATTGTAAGTTTAACAAGGTTTAAAACATTTGCACAGTAACAAAAAATAGTTTAAAATTACATCTCTGCTTCATACCCCGCTCATGTTTAAAGTTCCATAAAATCTACGGAATCTTGCACAATTTTCTAAAGTGAATTATGTAATATCTGATATCAAGGCTATCACTTTCTTATTTTATTCTTTTGTGTCAGTAGATAATTTATAAGAGTCAAGAAGGAAAAATTTACCTCGCCCTTGCAATTATTCTGCAAATTATCATATAAAAAAAACATAGGTACCAATTGATTGGTAATAATATCGAATACTAAATTCTATTTATAAATTTTCTTTGGCGATTGTTTGTGTATTAAAAAATGCACGAAAGTTGATTTTTCAAATATTTAATTTTCCATTTTTGACACCTTATTTGAATTCTTGCCAACTAAGAAAAAGATATAGTTTAGATAAATTTCTTAATACATTGAAGAAGATTCTACAAAATATTTATTAATATAGTTTTAAGATTTTTTTTTAAAAAAGTTTTTGAATAGAGACAAAAGCTTTTAATATATTTGGGTCTATTCAAGTATTCAGTGTAAGAATCAGATGACTTTTATGAAGATATAAATCAATGTTTTTCAGTTGAGTTTAACTTTATCATTGTCAAATCCATACTCTTCCAACTCCATCAAGATTTACGATAATATGAATAAGCAATGCCATTTCCTAGAGTTTGGATTCAAGAAACTCCACTAAGATGTCAAAAATGGGTGTTACTGCTTGAAAATTCTAAGTTGGTACAATTTTTTAAATATAGATGATTTTGAAAACATAATTTATGTACAACAATAATAGACATTATAACCCCGTCTGTTGGTTCAAAAAGATTTTTTATGATTATTTTAGCAGAATTACTTTGGGGTAATCACTTTCATTCATTCATCACCGTTGATGTACTGGAAGTTGGTAGAAAACCCAAGAAGGTTGGATTTTTTTTCTCTCTGGCCCCCAAATAGAGTTGCTGCGAAGATCTTCAATCTTTTCTTAAGTATATTTCTTTAAAGTAATAAGAAGTAGTTACCAGTTAGTTAAAAATGAAATAAATTTAACTTCTGTTACAATTGGACAGCAATTACTTTTGCGAGTCAGGTATCTCGTAGAAAGAGGCATTTTGTATCCTTAAACAATAACTTTATTTATCCATAAAATGCTAAATTTATACTTGACTGTTAAAAGAATTCTACAACAAATGCTCCACAAAATTCGCTTTATTAGCCTAAAATCACTAAAATAATTTATTAAATTTACTTTTCTCAGCATTCTTTTCCCATGATTTCCAAAATTCTTATAATTAGGGATCAAGGGAAAATTTTAAATTTCGGCGATTGAGAGGAAATGCGTGAAGAATTTTATTCCTGGAAGTTGCAGGATTTTGTGGTCAGCATTTTTGTATGTAAAAAAAAAAAAAAAAAAAATTTAATATTATCGTTTCATTTAATAATAGATTTTTCCATGATTAAACTGAACATTTTTAATGCAAAATGCACACCAAAATTTCATTTTACTTATTTAACTATGGAAAGTGTTATTAAATAAAGTGAATGTTTCTACCAAAAATTATATTGTAGATTTTATGAATAAAAAAAATGTTGGCAGTTGAATTTCACAGCTCGAAGGATTGTAATCCAAAAGTGTCATCAAGTCTGCATTCCCCGTAAAAAAAGATTGTGTTTTTCAATTAACAACAAAATACCCAGAAAAGGTTTCCTGCCTTCTGATTTTTATACATTTCTTTTTTCAAATTATAGTGCATTCATGTTCGGCTTTAAAGAGGAAGGGAGGGATAAGATAGTAAAAGTTAAAAGACTGAAAATGTGCAAAATATTTGGGGAAAATCTAAAAGATGTCATTCAAGGAAGCTATTATAAAAAATTCCAGCCCAGGGTGCCATGACTACTGATCTCCCTAAGTGCATGTGTTCTTTCTCGATCGTAAGCAAAGATACCTACTTTGCTTTCCGATCGGTGCCGGGAAGAGCGGGCAGTCGCCTCAGGCATGGAAATTTAGGGGGCGCTAAATTTATATTACGGACGTCCTTTTTGGCCCGTTATAAGAAAAATTTGGGTAAGAAACCCAAATTGAAACTTTGCAAAGGGCACAGCTTTCTCTTAGCACGCCCCTGTTTCCGATCCTAAAATTGTTTCGATCTATCTGTAATCTCTTTGTTATTTAAAAAATACTTCTTGTGATGCCTGTCTGTTGACTGAAGATTATTCCCTAAAAGAATCCTCGATATTTAGTGCACTAGTTTAAAATGCATGATACCATGAAAAAAAAATATTTAAACGGCTTAAGCACTTAGGGGCGCAAAGTTTCTTCTGGATGAGGGCGCACCGGTCCTCCGGCCGATGAGCCGGCGGGCCAGTCCGACCCTGCACACACACAGAGAAAACAAAGGTGAGTTGTACAGTTTTCGTTTGCAGAGAGACACTTCTGTATAATTCCAATAAGCTACTCGTAAAAAATAAATAAATAAATAAATAAAATAATAATAAATGCGTAGTTCCAGTTATCTATAAGTAGTTATGTAACACATTTTCGCTAGTCCCGCCTACCCGTAATAGAACCATGCGATTTTGGAATATTTTTTCGTTTTTCTTTACGTTTCTAGTACTTCTAAACTAGCAACGAAATTGAACCGCCTCTCAGCTTCTTTCTTTCTTTTTTCTTTCTTTTCTTTTTTTGTACTATTTAAAAAAATACATTTGGAAGCAGGTCATCGTTTTACTATTTAAGTGGGCGGGGCAAAATCTCTAAGCTGTTCTGTTAGGTGCAGCATTGTTAACTTTTTTGGATATTTTATTTAAAATATTTGGCTATTAATTATAGTTTTGAAAGAAACTTTCTTTCGTCATTGTTTTTTTCTCAAAACAGATATGCTGTTAAAAACTACACATGTTAAAAGAACTGCAACTATTAGAAAGACTTTATTAACAAAATGACATATATGGGTGGGATTAAATTTATATCAGGACGGTTACTCATTGACAAAAAGTCTAAGTAAGGGGTGGAGCTGAGCAAAATTTTAAATTCTTAGTGTGATGACAAATGTAAAGAACCGATATATATTTTTTAAATTGCTACAGACTTTTTTCTGATTGGAAAATGTGGCAGAGGCTAATTGAAACAAAATTTTAAAGAGGAGTTGTAAAGTGATACAAGATGCTAAAAAAATGCGTATTCAGCAGTATACATTGCTTATAAAATTAAGTACAATTATGTAGAACAGCATAGAAAATTTAAATGAATTAGAAATTAAAAAATAAAATAAATAGATTAAAGCAATTAAAGTTACGGAAAGTGAAAAAAAAAAAAAACTGTATACACAATGTATATAAATATTAAATGAATCTAATGAGAGGTTTATTAAATAATAAAAAATATTACAAAAAAAAAAAAAAATAAATAAATAAAAATAAAAAAAATAAAAAAAGATAAAAAAATATAAAATAGAATAAAGGCGTTTTAATCGAGAAATATTGTTGTACAATGAAGGACAGTGTATATATATATATATATATATATATATAAGAAATATATATACACAATGTACACAAATGTAATATGAATCTAATGAGAGGCTTTAAATGATTGAAGATGCAATAAATAACATGTTTTTAGCGACAAACATTAATTTACTATGAAAAACAATATAAAAAATTAAATAATTAAAAATTAATACAAATAACATGAACAGATTTTTAAAAAAATCAAATATATCAAAATAAAAAGAAATATATACACATATTACCCACAAATGAATCTAAGGAGGGATTTTAAATGATGCAAGATGTTTAAAAAAATATTGTTTTAAGCGACAGACATTGTTTTAAAAATTAAATACAATTTCGAAAACTAGGATAGACAACTTAAGTAAGTAAAATTTAATAAAAATAAAAGAAACAGTTTAAGGAAATTAAAATTCCAAAAATAAAAACAGTACCATATGCAATATATAAAAATAATAATTGCCATTTTTTTAAAAAATAATATTATTTTGAATAAAGTTTGACGAGCAATAACATATACAGGTTTAGTTTGAAAATTGTGCTTGAATTAATTTGCATAGTTTTTTTAATGTCTGGTACAATTTTCAACAATTGTAAGCGAATGTCTGGTTCTACATTTAATCGGGTTTCTGTGTTTTGTTTTTATACTTGTGTAAGAGGAGAATCCAGCTTCACACAGATATGTCGTTAAAAATGAGAATAAAATTAAATTTGTTCTGTGTCAAAAGATTTTGTATTTAACTGTCAAATGAAATAAAAATTCAGTGATACGCTTGCTTTGAAAAGACATTACGATATCGCTTTGAGATGTTAAATCAATGAGAATTTCGTATTCCTCAGAGCTTAAGCTGTGTGGTTTTGTTTTTACAGTGAAAGGATTTCGTACCCATTAAAAATCGTCCAGCATCTTATTTTGAACAACTGGAAAGTAATGTTCAAATGAATCTATCAGAGCTTCGAGATGATCTTAATACTTTTCTGAATATTTTTTTTTCAAACTTGATAAATAAACTTGATTATTTATCATGCAGAGGTCGGTCAAAAGCAGAGGTAGCAAAAAAGACTTAAGTATAAACATATGAATAGGCCAAAGAACAAAACTGTTCTCTCTTTTATTCGACAAACAGAGTTAATGCTTTGAAGGGCTTTTTCTGTTTCGATACAAGCTGTGCATTAGATTCAGAATACTACTTCTTGTAACTTCCTTTAAAACTATTTTTTAAAACACTTTAAATGCAAAAACATAAAATAAACATTCTAACCAAAAATATTATACAGAAAGTAGATACATCTATAATGCAAATGATTAAATAACCTTGAAGTGTACTATTGTATTTTTCAGCTCAGTGATATATATACTTAGTTTTGAAGCACACAATTTCATATATACTTTTGAAAATCTTTCACTTGAAATATGCTAATTTCTTTTATGTTTTGTTTATTTTCTTGGAACGCCGCAGAGCCCCTGGATAGTTCAAGTGGAGCCCCAAAGGCTCTGCCGAGCACACTTTGGGAACCTTTGATCTAGAATATCTAATCAAGTAGTTGGATGTTTATATGACATTTGAAACCATCTCACAGAAGTCACTGCGATCGATTATTAAGTTGTTACACTGCACATTTAACCCTTCGAGAGGCAAGCAATTGCGTTTGTGTAACACTGATTTCCCACCAGAAATTTGGAAAATATTTATTTTAAAGTAAGGGAAAAATATTTCGACTCTTTTTCTCCCAAAGTTACAAAAGTAAAACTTAATTAAAATTTTCTGCTGCAAATCTTAATGAAACATAAGTGAGATATAATATATATCATCGCTCTCCAAGGGTCAAGCGACTAAAATTTTCAACATTATATTTATAGTCAATCGTCATACTATTTATTCTAGACCTACAATATAAGATCAATGCAATTTGGTTTCACCAAGCAAAATGTGATTGAGAAAATAGAATGGTTAGAAACAAACACTCCTGTCAACCCCCTGAGACAACCATCACCTTTTCCCGTTAATCAGGAAAATTAGTTTAACTCATACACCAAATAGATCATCTTTTGCTGGAGCGTGCGAAGAGAAAACTGCGCCAGGGACAAAGTTTCAATTTCGCGTTCTCTCCACCAACTTTTTCTTGTGACAGGCCAAAAATGACGTTGATAGTATAAATTTGGCATCTCCTAAATTTCCGTGCCCGGGGCAACCGCCCCCTTCATCCCTTTCTTTTCACGTGCTGATCTTTTATCCGTAACGATGTTAAAATTTTGCTTCGAGTAACTACGGCTTAGAAGATATAGTTTGGAAATCGGCCTCAAAATAGTCTTAAAAAGTTGTATCCGATAAATATACAACAATACTGGATAACATCTGCCAACTCGAAGCTCTTTTCAATGTAAACATTGTATGATAGTTGAATTTAGAATACGTTACGGTTCAAAACTCGATATATGGATTTATGGACTACTATGGATTACTCGATATATGGACTCGATTTATTTTTGGACTCGTCCCCACCAGAGGGACATTTTCTAAATTTGTATATACACCCATCGTGTGGCATATCGTTTAAAAGAACTGTAACTGCTCAGTCCGATTATGCATGTTTGGGGCGCCGCACCCCACTTTGCCCCCTCCCAAAGGAAGACTTTTTAAATTTTTATCCACACACCTCGTGTTGCATATCTTTAGAAAGGTCTGGAACTGCCTTTTCATATGCAGGTCTTGTGTCTCCCCCTCCACTCTGCCCCCCCAGGGGGACACATTTTTAATTTCTTTACAACACCAGTCGTGTGATACATCAATTGAGAAATCTGCAACTGCTTATCTTATACTATAATGCGAGCAAAAATTGTGTGTGTGTGTGTGTGTGTGTGTGTGTGGGTAAATTTTATCTCAAAAACGGCTCTAACGATTTTCGCAAAAATTTGGATTTTACCATTTTCGGGCACGAGAAGACCATTGGGCTAGGTCACATGTTCGAGAAAATTCGATTATTGGGTCGTTTTGGGTCATAATGGGTCAGGATCAAGCTATTTATATCTAGAGAACGGCTGGATAGATTTTAAGGAAATTTTGTATCCAATCGTTTTTCAGCACGAGAAAACAATTGAGCTGGGTCACATGTTCGAAAAATTTTGATTAGTGGGTCATTTTTGGGTCATTGTGGGTCAAGCCATTTTTATTTAAAAAACGGCTCTAACGATTTCGACCAAATTTTATATTTTAACGTCTTGGATTACAAGAAGACCATTGCATTAGGTAACATGTTCGAGAAAATTCGGTTAGTGGGTCATTTTTGGGGTCATTGTGGGTCGTGCTATTTTTATCTAGAGATTTTCTCACGCAATTTTGACTAAAAATTGCATTCTATGGTTTTCAGGCACGAGAAAAACATTGGGCTAGGTTACATGTTCGAAAAAAAAAATTTAATGGGTCATATTGGGTCATTAAGTGTCTGGGTCAAGCTATTTATATTTAAAGAACCGCAGAATCAATTTCATCGAAATTTTGCCTGTAATAGTTTTTTGACACGAGAAAGCTAATGGGCTAAGTCACACGATCGAGAGATTTCGATTATAAGAGTCATTTGTGGGTCATGATGGGTCATAATGGGTCATGGTCAAGCTATAGCTAAAGAACAGGTGGATGAATTTTAACGAAATTTTGTATACAACATTTCTTTGGCACGAGAAAACTATTGGGCTAGGTCTCAGTTCGAGAAATTTCGATTACTGGGTCATTTTGGGTCATAAAAGGTCTGGGTCAAGCTATTTATATATAAAGTAAGATAGTATCAAATTTAATGAAATTTTGTATGTAAGTTTTTTGACACGAGAAAATTAATGGGCTATCTGACATGTTTGAGAGATTTCGATTATAAGAGTCATTTATGGGTCATGATGGGTCATAACGGGTCATGTCAAGCTATATCTAAAGAACATGTGGATCAATTTTAACGAAATTTTGTATACAACATTTTTTGGCACGAGAAAATCATTGGGCTAGGTGACATGATCGAGAAATTTCGATTAATGGGTCATTTTGGGTCATAAAGGGTCTGGGTCAAGTTTTTTATATTTAAAGAACGGCAGGATCGAGTTTAGCGAAATTTTGAGTGTAACAATATTTGTACACGAGAAAAATAATGGGCTAACAAGGAAGGTCTCCATTGGGGGCATACTCAGAATTTTTTGAAAAAAATACGAATTAAACTACTCATGTAGGTAATAAAAGATCAGTGAAAATTAGCGGCGGAATTACATTATTAGATACGTAAAAAAATAAAATAGTTTGGAATAATTGGCGTGAAAAGCTGAAAGCGACGCGGGATTTGGCGTACAGTGCATTTCCTCGCCAAAAGCAGACGATTTTAACGAATCTGAAAATTGATTTCAATTGACTTCACTGTTAAAAATCTGCAGCATTTACTGCAACGTCACTCCACTACTTTTAAAGAATATCTCTCTTCTGACCAATGAGAATGCTCCATAGCACCGTGAATTGGCCGTGTCATACACTGTTAAAAATCTGCTGCATTTTGTTGCAACGCACTCCTCCGCTTGTATATAATATCTCTATTCCAACCAATGAGAAAGCTCCATTTCACGGCCAAGTAACCGTTTTCTATACAAGCAAGGGATGTGCGTCGCAACAAAATGCAGCAGATTTTTAACAGTGTATTTTTCAATTTGGAACAATTTTAATCAATTTAAATTGTGTTTTAAATGATAAAATATATTAATTTCATTTTGTTTAAGTACGTATAAACGTATGTGACAAAATTACACTTAAAGTAAAGTAAAAATGCAAAACTAAAATTACTTAAACTAAACTTATTTAAATAAATTGAACATAGAAAGTTTTTTCTTTAAAAAGTATTCGAAGCGTAAAAGCGTATTTTTCAAAATTTCGTTTTTTCGCCAACCGGAGATAAATCGCCAAATAAACGAAATTTTTATTATTTTTTTACGGACGTTATAAGGAGATTCCGCCGAAATGTTTTTTATAAACATGTATAACTATATGAGAAGAACATTCTGTAATTTTTTCAGATTTTTCTGAGTATGCCCGTATGGAGACCTTCCTTGTAAGTCACATGTTCGAGAGATTTCGTTTATAAGGGTCATTTGTGGGTCATGATGGGTCATGGTCAAGCTATATCTAAAGAACGGGTGAATCGATTTTAACGAAATTTTGTATAAAGCATGTTTTTGGCACGAGAAAATCATTGGGCTATGTCACATGTTCGAGAAATTTCGATCAGTGGGTCACTTTTGGGTTATTCTAATTTTATCTAGACAATGTCTCGCGCAAATTTGACTAAATTTTATATTCTATCGTTTTCGGACACAAGAAAATCATTGGGTTAGGTCAGATGTTTGAGAAAATTCGATTAATGAGTCATTTTGTGTCATAATGGGTCAAGGTAAAACTATTTATACCTAAAAATTGGCTCAATCGATTTTATCTAAATTTTGTATTTAACATTTTTCGGCGCGCAAAAATTAATGAACTAAGTCACATTTTCGAGAGATTTCGATATAACGGTCATTTGTGGGTCATGCTAATTTTATCTAGAAAATTGTTCTCACCATTTTGAGTATATTTTCTATTATATCGTTTTCGGGCAAAAGAAAACCACTGAGATAGGACACACGCACGTAACAATTCAATTAGTGGGTCGTTTTAGGTCTTAATGGGTTCGGGTCATTCTAATTATGTATAACAACGACTCAGTCAATTTTACCTAAATTTTGCAACGGAACGTCTTTTGTCACGAGAAGACTATTGAGCTGAGTTGCATATTAAACAAAATTATATTAGTGGGTCATATCGCTTCATTGCTGAATGCTGACAAGCTAATTTTACTTAATAAATGGCTTAAACGATCTTGATTCATTTTATACTCTACTGTTTTTGATTACCTGAAGACCATTGAGCTAGGTCACATGTTTCATCACATGTGATTAGTGGATCATTTGGGTAATAAGGGTCAGGATCATGAGACTATGGCAAAAGCCAATAAGTTGGCGATATTTGACAAAATACTGGCGAAATTTGGCCGAAAAATCGACTATTAAGGTTACGAAACCAAAACACATATTTGGCGCCAAATGAAAGAATGTGTCCAAATTTGGTTATATCTGGCAAAATATATTGTCTTTCAGAATGTGAAGAAATTTCTTATACATTCCTAATAGTCTTCGAGATGCACAGTTAAACTAACCAGAGTCGAGCTAAAAAAGTGATTTGGATTGATGTCTTTTTGCTGTAAATTTTAAAATAAAGTAAAATTTATGAAAATGTGCATACAAACATAGTTTTCTTATTGATTGTTTTTGTAAATAATACTATTTTTAATAACATGTTTTACAGTAATAACACTATATCGAGTTGAACACAAAGTTAATTTTGACCGAGCTAAGCTCGGTCACCCCTGCTAGTTCATATTATACGTGTCTTGTGTGTCACTCCCCGCCCCCAAGGGGGACATTTTTAATTTCTTTACAACACCAGTCGTGTGACACATCATTTGAAAGGTCTGCAACTGCTTATTCATATTATGGATGTCTTGTGTGTCACCCCCCATTCTGCCCCCAGAGGGGCACATTTTTAATTTCTTTACAACACCAGTCTTGTGACACATCATTTGAAACGTCTGCAACTGCTTTTTCATATATGGATATCTTGTGTGTCACCCCCACTCTGCCCCCAGAGGGGTACATTTTTAATTTCTTTACAACAACAATCGTGCGACGCATCATTTGAAAGGTCTGCAACTGCTTATTCATATTATAGATATCTTGTGTGTCACCCCTTCACTCTGCCTCTCAGGAAGGGGGGGGCACATTTTTAATTTCTTTACAACACCAATCGTGCGACACATCAATTGAGAGGTCTTCAACTGCTTATTCAAATTATGAATGTCTTGTGTGTCACCCACCAAGGGGGCACATTTAAGCTATTGCATAGCTTTTATCGGGGGCTTTGAGCGCGGCGACCGAATCTAGAAATTCCGTAACGAGAAAAAAACCTAACACTCCGGCTAACGTCGTTTCAGTTCGACAGATTTCGGCACTTCTGCAGACTTCGGCAGACATCTCATTTATTCAATAAAAGAAAAAATTTTGCTTTCTTATTGGTCATTACGCTCAAAAAGTGTAACTTGAATTAATATCAAAGAAAAAGAAAAAACTTGAATTAATATCAAAGACCAAAAAAAAAAAAAAAAAAAAAAAACTGTATAAATAAAAAATAAATACATAATTATAATTGCGATAAGTTGATAAAAAATGCTATGCAATAGCTTTACCGCGGCAGTCCCCGAGTGCCACACGTATTTTTTTGTATAATTTCAATTTTAATTACATACAAATGCAAGCTAAGTAATAACTAAAATGTTTAAAGTCTTCAACAGGTCAAAAGATCAAACGATTTTTTATAAAATAAAATAAATCCAGCTTTGATTTACACTGAACTTTTCAATCACTTAAGAATTTAAAAAGCTGGTAAACTGATGTGTTTCTTCCAAACTTTATAATATCGAAAAATAATTTTTTCTAACCCATTGAAATTCGTGACATAATATCATGATAGCTTTATGTATGTGCAACACATACTCAAAATTCATTAAATGAATATTAGAATAAGTTGTAGAAAAGACGTTTTAAAATTTTAAACTTTTATATCCCCTACATCTGCTTGACTATATCTGGATGGGGCATCCCATCCAGATATTCTGACTTTGTTTTTTTTTCATATTTGCATTCTTATTCTGTTTTGGCGCAGCATGTCCCTCAAGGGATTTTGCGCCATTAAACCTTATACAACCAACCATTAAATGAATATTGTAAGGGAGAGTGGGGAGGAATGAGATACTTTTTACAAAAAATAAGAAAATCAATTTTGTTTAGCACAAACAAAAAATTCGATTTATAAAGTACAAAATGAAATACTTTTTAATATCCTTGAACAATATAGAAACATAATTTTCAAAAGCAATTTTATATTTAAAGAAATTGTAAATTACAAAATATGTACCATATCACCCCACTAACAAATAGGTAAGGAACAGCTATAAAACAATGTATGATAAGACACAAATAGTCTAGTGTAGATTATATATACACTGTAACAAAAATTATACGTTAATATAATGTCTGTGCTACAATATAAAAATTCCAGGATCTTCATCACCGGAAGCAAAATTCAAGATTGTTAGTCAAAGATGACATTAAAAAATCATCAGTTCAATTTATTTATATTTTAGAATAAATGAATATGTCCTTCAATGTATAATTAATATACGATCTTCTAAAAATATTGCATATTAGCAAATTACACTCATCATATTAAAAAGAAGAAATTAGATTTGTACCATTCCTCCCTTTGCTGGCATATCTCATTCCTGCCTCTATCTTCTTTTACGTTAAACTTCTCGTATAAACAAAAATATTGCCCATAGTCATAGTATAAATTATGTTTAATATACAGTATAATGTTCCATAAATAGGGAAATTATTTCATCTACTAATAATAGACTGGGAGGCGGCAGCACAGATAACAACCTCATCGAGTTCACGAATGAAATTCTAGAATTAATTAAAACTCGACTCGTATATTAACCCTTTATCTACCGACGGTACTTATAGGTACCATTAAAATAACTTATTATAAAATTATTTTAATACGTCAGTTAGTTGAAATACTGTTTCGAATGAGTTACAGATACATTACTTTATCTTATTTCAAAAGCATTATTGGTTATACAAAACAAAAATAGTTTTAAAAGGATGATTTCTTTTGCCTTTGCATCTTTTCAGATTTTTTGGGGCTGAGGGAGGGGGATGGGGATTTTTCAATGCGGAAATATTTCTATATTTATATTGTAAGAACATCCTATTTGTACATTTTATAATTCTACAAAATACTAAGAAAATAATTGAAAATAAAAAAATTGAGTGGGGTTATAAAAATTGCAGAAAATCCTTGTAAATTCAAATTTAATCAATCCTTCTAAAATACTTCAAATATTTATTAAATGATTATGTAAATCTTTTAATTTAGTTTAAACAATTTGCGTAAAATGCTTTAGAATGTAAAATTTTCACTAATTCATAATGCAGTAGATAAAGAGTTAAAACGCATTCAGTCTGCCAAGTCATATCTTAATGGAAACCACCTAAAAATCCGATTTTAGTGATTGAGTCATAGGTTTACCATTGTGTTTTCCTGCTCCCAATCCTCTATGTTTGTAAGTGAAATCGCATGGCAATAATTAAATTGTTTTTTGTTTAAAAGAACTTTGGACAATAGACATTATTTCATGACTCCATGTATTAGGTTTTTTATTTTCAGACAATGAACGTGAGATGATGCTGATATGTTTTTATTATTTTTTGTTTTTCGATATTATTTTTTCTATATATGTCCTGTGATGTGATCGTTTAATAAATGTTTTCTGTTTTTATAGAAGAAGTTATATTCATCGTGAAAAATATTATAAATTTATCTAAATATTACGTAAATTATTAACATTTTGGTAGAAGAGCGGTGGTTTTAGAGAAAATGTTTGTGTTTTGAGTGCATAAATAAATGAAATAAAAAATATGAATTGAGTGAAATGAGGCCTAATGGAAGAAAATTTCTCCGATTGGAATAACCGCCAATAGGATAAATTTAAGAGGTAAGAATTTTATGTGCACTTAAAATATTCAGGAAGATAAAGTATTTTAACAATGTCTGAGTCAAATATGTTTGGAATTCCTAGAATAGAACCCCTAACAAGTAAAAATTATACGTTATGGAGTATGAGGGTTGAAGCATTAATTAAGTCGAAGCATTTATTTGATGTTATCGAAAATGATGAACCGATAAAAAACGAAAAGGATCCCGCTAGTTTAAAAGTGCATAAAACATGGTTAGAGAAAAATGATGAAGTATATGGTATAATTATATTAACGTTGTCAGCAGAACAAACAATGGCAGTTAGAGGAGTTAAGAAAGCTAAAGAATTATGGGAACTGCTTAAAAAGCGTTATGCAGGAATTGAGAATCAAAGAAAAATTCAATTAAAAATTAATCTGGCGAGAATAGAAAAAAATGAAAGGGAAACAATTGAAGAATATTTAATAAGAGCTCAAGGTATCGCAAATGAAATATTAGAATTGGGTACAGAAATTGATGAAAGCGAATTAACAGGATTTATTATAGAAGGACTCCCAAAGAAATATAGTGAAGTAACAACTGCGATATCGTCAAACCCAAATATTACTTACGAAGTGATGCGAGAAACTTTATTGAGATATGAAAGAAAATATGATAGATTTCACGAAAGCGATTTTAAAGCATTTAGGGCTAATGAAAAGAAAAGAATTTATTGCTTCGCGTGTGGAAAGCCAAATCATGTAGCGCGGAATTGTTATAATAAATCGAATATGACACACTCGCGAAATAATAGAGAATATTTACCAAACAAAAATTTTCAAAATTTTTCTAGTAATAAAGTTAAAGCATTTCAGGATATGAGAGAATATTCACAGAAAAATAAGAATTTTAACAAAAATAATAATGTTTCAAACAAGAAAATAAAGGAATATACGTGTTTTACAAATGAACATGCATTGCACTCAGATGAATTTCATAAAAACGAGTGTAAAGAATCTGAAAATAAAAGGGAAATAACCTGGATGTTAGATTCAGCTTGCACTTCGCATATGACGCATAGAGAAGATATCGTTGTAGAGGGAAAACCTGAAGATGTAGAAATTGCAACTGCTGAGAGAGAGCGATCAATACAAGCAAAATATCGCGGAGATGTTCATGTTACTGCTTGTGATCAGAAATTTGGCGAATCAAATATTAAACTTACAGATGTTCTTTGTGTACCTAATTTAAGAGAAAATTTGATGTCAGTTCCAAGTTTAGTTAGAAAAGGAAAATATGTGATATTTAATAATGAAGGAGCAGCCATTTATGAAAAGAACACAGGCGAATTAATTGCTCAAGGAACTTTTGAAGATAATACATTTAAAATAAATTTGGCTTTACGAGAAATAATTGAAGATAGAAACGAATCTTGTCTACAGACAAAGGAATCTAAGAAAGAACTATGGCATAGAAGACTTGGGCATATAAATTATGCATACTTGCAAAGAATGTCAAGAGAAAATCTTGTAAGGGGATTAGAAGAGATAGATGGTAAAGAAACAAAATGCGAAATATGTATTCAAGGAAAATTAACGAGAATGCCATTTAATCAAGTGAATGAAGGAACAACACGTATTTTAGAGCGGCTACATGTTGATTTATGTGGACCAATGACAGTACACTCATTAGGAGGAAATAAATACATGTTAATGGTAGTAGATGAATATAGTAGAAGATATTTTGTAGATTTTTTAAGAAGTAAAGATGAAGCAAAAGAAAGAATTATAAATATAATAGAGAGAAGAGAAAATGAAACCGGCAAGAAAGTAAAAGCAGTGAGATCAGATAACGGTGGAGAATTTACTAACAAACAGCTCATGAATTATTATAAAAGAAAGGGTATTAAGAATGAAAGAACAACAATTCATAGTCCTCAAAGCAACGGGATTGCTGAAAGAGCTAATCGTACAATTATTAATACAGCAAGAACATTGCTGATAGAAGCAAAACTACCTTTATCTTTTTGGGCCGAAGCAGTGTCAACAGCAGTTTACATACATAATGTTACTCCAACGGCTACAAGAAAGAAAACGCCGTTAGAATTATGGTCAAGTAATAAGCCTACAGTAAAACATATGAAAGTATTTGGATGTAAAGCTTTTTATCGCAACGATGACATCAATCGAAAGAAATTTGATGTAAGAGCAAAACCTGCAGTATTTATCGGATATTCAAGAGATCGTCGAGCATACAGATTATATGACGTAAAGGAAAAGAGAATACGTGAAAGCAGAGATGTTGTGTTTATAGAAGAAAAAATGGGGTATGAAGATATAGTAAATAAAGAAGAAATGACTGATGAATTTGAATACATCAATATTATCAGTAATAAGAATATAATAGATGAACAAGAAGAGAACAATTCCGATGAAAATGATGAAGAATTAAATCAGGAAAAAGAAACAATTAGGTTGACAAATGATTCGAATGTTCCTGAGACAGAGGGAAATGAAATAAATAATATAATTAGTGAAAATAAAGAACAACAAGAAAAAGAAAGTAATAAAAATAAGTTTTCTGGAGAACCTAGAAGATCAACACGAATTAGGAAACCGAATCCAAAGTATTTAGCAAATCTAGTGCACGAGGAAGTTCCAAAGAATTACAAAGATGTATTAAATTCTAAAAATAAGGATAAATGGATAGAAGCAATCAAAAAGGAATTACATTCGTTAGAAGAACACAAAACATGGAAAATTGTTGACAAACCAAAAGATGTGAAAGCACTGAGAAGCAAATGGATTTTTAATATAAAAGAAAGCGGTGAAGATGTAAAATATAAAGCTAGGTTAGTAGCAGACGGATCAAGACTTAAATTTGGAACAAATTATCAAGAATCGTACAGTCCAGTAATGAAAACTGAATCATTTAGAACTTTATTGGCAGTCGCAGCAATGAAAGGCTACAAAACTAGATTTTTCGACGTAGAAACAGCTTATCTGAATGCAGATCTAGAAACTGCTGTTTATATGAATCCACCTGAAGGCCTACAAATTGAAGGAGGGAAAATATTACTCGTGACAGGAAATTTATATGGATTGCCTGAAGCAGGAAGGTGCTGGTATGAAAAATTGGTTAAAATATTTGATAAGATAGGATTAAAACCATGCAAAGCAGACCCTTGTGTATTTGTCAATAAAAAAGATAATGAATTTATTACAGTTGGAATCTATGTAGATGATGTTATAGTCGTTAGTGAATCCGAAGATTTGATAAATAAATTCATACAACAATTGAATAAAGAAGCGAAAATTAAAGAGCAGAAGAAAAATATCAAATTCCTCGGTATTGATATTGAAGAAAACAACGGAGAATTTTTATTAGGTCAAACTAAATATGCAGAAAAGATTTTAGAAAGATTTGATATGGAAAATTGTAAAAGTGTGAAAACTCCTGGTGTACTCGGAATAAATTTAGATGAATATGAAGGTGAAAATAAAATTGATGAAACACTATATCAAGAAATGCTTGGAAGTATAGGATATCTAGTAAGAGGAACAAGGCCAGATTTAGCTTTCACTTTAAGTAATTTGTCTCAATATGCAAAAGATCCTAGAGAAATTCATTTACAGGCAGTGAAGAGAGTTTTGCGTTATATCCAAGGCACAAAAAACTACAAACTTCGAATTAAAGGTAAAAAGGGTCAATTATCACTTTGTTCTGATGCTAGCTGGTGTACTACACAAGATTCAAAATCATTTGGTGGATATATCCTAAAAATAGGAGAATCATTAATAGGATGGAAAAGTAATAAGCAGAAACTGGTTGCGCTTTCAACAATGGAATCTGAGCTTTTAAGTTTGTGTGATGCAGTTTGTGAAGGAAAATGGCTAATGGGTCTCTTGGAAGAATTAAATCAAGCAGAGATGGTAAAGCGTCCAATAGAAGTCAGTACTGATAGTCAGTCCGTAATTGATTGGATCAAAAACCCAAGAGTGAATAATCGTAACAAACATATCAATAGAAAACATCATTTTGTGAAAGATGAAAAAGCTAAAGGAGAAATTGAAACAAAATATGTAAATTCATCTGAACTGGAGGCAGATATAATGACTAAGAATTTGAGTTATGATGTCATGAAAAAACATATTACAAGTCTGGGCATTGCTGAGCATTATTGACATGCGAAAGGAGGGATTTGTAAGTGAAATCGCATGGCAATAATTAAATTGTTTTTTGTTTAAAAGAACTTTGGACAATAGACATTATTTCATGACTCCATGTATTAGGTTTTTTATTTTCAGACAATGAACGTGAGATGATGCTGATATGTTTTTATTATTTTTTGTTTTTCGATATTATTTTTTCTATATATGTCCTGTGATGTGATCGTTTAATAAATGTTTTCTGTTTTTATAGAAGAAGCTATATTCATCGTGAAAAATATTATAAATTTATCTAAATATTACGTAAATTATTAACAATGTTTTCATACATTTCGGTGCAGGAAAGCACAATAGTAAATCCAGGACAAAAAAAAAAAAAAAAAAAAAAAAAAAAAAAAAGCCTGGTTTTTTAAATAATAGATCAGCTGTTCCCAAACTTCATTAGTACGTAACCCACTTTTAAGTGAAAAAAAATTTCGCGACCCATCTAATATAAGGGTGTATATCTGTATAGCATTCGTTGTTTCACCTCCAAGCTATCGGCTATTGTATTCTACGAAAGAGGCGATTTTTCGTTACTATTAACAATAATCAGACTTGGTAATGGCCATGAGTGTAATTTGATTAATAATTAAAGCAACCCACAAAGATAAAGGTGTGTTTAATTATTGTTGTCTGAGCGAAGCGAAGTCTTTATACTCAGAGATACGTAACGATATTAAAATTCAAAAAAATTCTTTCGTCAAGCAAATCTCAAAAAGTACTTGTCGGATTTTGATTCTGTTTGTACCAATAGGTACCTATGAAGGTAATCTGGTGAATGCACCTACTTTTAAAAATTAATTCCAAATAGTTTAAAAGTTATATTAAAAAAACTGATAAAAAAGCACAATTTATGTGCATACGTCACAGAAATTTGATGAGCGTGATTTTCACCAGCTGGACATTTTCGTAGATAACCGAATCAGTACATGGAGTAAATAGTAATCATTTTCGCACTCAGAAATATTGAATGCAATAAAACATTTTAAAATTTAATCATGCAGGAAAATAAAACTGTTATTTTTTTATATTAAAAAACGTCATAAAAACTTTGATTTTGATATTTTGTAATAATCTCTTAACAGCACTTTTTGATCGCTAAAAGAATGTTTTACATATTTCGCGTGTGAAAATTAGAAACAATTACGTTTTTAAATAAAAAGTTTCTTTTATGACATCATTTTCCCTTTATATTTATTTTCATTGCATGTTTTCTTTTAATTTATATTTTGTTTGTGTATGGAAGTCAATTCTGGTCACTAATTTTTCAGCACAGATACCACAAGCGCATCAGATTTGGCGCAATTTTTTTCAAAGCCCATTTGGCGAAAACTCCCTTTTCAAATAACGCTTACATACACATTTTTAAATTATTTTCTATTTTCAAAAAGAACTTACAGTAAATAAAATAATAATAATAATTAATAACTATAAAAAGAAATATTTTATATAATTAAAAGAAGAAAGTGAAAGTAAATAAACATTTTATGAGTAAATAAACAAATAATAAATAAATAAAGCCGGGTTACCATCTCAGACAAAATAATGCCATTTTGACGCCAATTATGTACCCTGGTGCATATGTGGCATCTTTCCCCATTTTTCATCCGTTTCCTGTTGGCATACAACTTTGAAATATGGAGTATGTATGCATACCTGGGAGCAATACTGGAATTAGACATTGATTTTTTTTTTAATTCGATCCAAAAAGGGGCAACGGGGCTATTTTTTAAAGTTTTATACAATTTATACTGCATAAAGGAGCCATTTACCTATTTCTATATACCAGAAGAAGTAAGTGGTATGTAAAAACAATTACAGTATACATAAATAAAATACTTGAGATAATATACTAGAGATATAAGCACCGGGTTTGGCGAGATTTTTTATGCCAATTAGGCGAAAACATCGTTTTGATTACCAGATGCATATAGCATGCTATAACAGCACGTTATTTATTTATTTCAAAATGAAAAAAAAGGAATAAACGAAACATTTTCTGTTATTAAAAAAGATATAACAATCAATAAATGATAATATTTTTAGAACAAAAAATTTATTATTACATTTATATGATAACCAGCTTGTTAGGCAACTAAACGCCATTTTGGAACCAATTAGGTACCTCGGTGTATATAGGGCATATATGTGCCATATTTATCTGTAAAACTGAGCATGAACATTTACCAGGTGTGTTTTCATAGGCGCTTATATCTTTTTGCAACATAGCGCACCTTTGGAAGCCAAAACTGCACAAAAGAAAAATAATCAATATTTGCAGCATTTTTTTTTAATGTAATGCACATTTTGTAATCAGTAGGCTCGATAATCAGACCTCTTTTTTTTGCTTTAAAAAGATATTTCATACGACGTCTTTTTGGGATTCGTCGTTTTTCCATATTTGATAGTATGTGTCTACTCGTTTTGTACCCTTTTTTGTAACTTTCTTCTTTATTAACAGCGACATTTGGATTTTCTATTTAAATAAAAATTCTTCTAAATACAAAGAATTTTGTTGAAATAAATAAATAAAGGAAATGCGGACATCTATTGCTCAAAACACAAATTTTTTCCTATTGCGTTAATAAAAATCAGTAAAAACATAATTTTTATGCTAATAAAAAGGTGACTTATGTAATAACAGAGTCATATATTATGTACGTTATGAATTAAGTATGAATATTTCTCCACCATTTATATATAATAATAATAATAAAATAAAATGTGGACAGACCAAAGTCTATATTTGACTGAAAACAACAACCACTTTCTAAATGCTTTAAAAAAATGGCCAATGAAAAGTGATATTTCAAAAGTATTATGAAATTAGTTAAAAACCATTTATTTTAAACTAAATGAATAAAAGATTTATATTTTTAATGAAATAAATGGGATTTGAAAAATTATTGGAAATTTATCACCATAGATGTATCAATATTACAATCAGTACCTTGTATGCAAAATGGAACAATTAGCAATACTTTTTGTACCCGAAAAATGGTCGTTGCTTTTTTAAGGTTAAAAAGTAGATTACGAATATTCCTATACAGAGATGCCAAACCCTCGCTTATTGCATAGCAGAATTTTCTTATAGGAAAAGTTATTTTTTAAATCCGCAGAATGTTCCAATTTAATAAAACATTTTCTGTATTAAAATACCGGTACTCAAAATGCCGGAGACTTGGCAGCTCTGCCTATGACATTTTAATTAATCACGGTACTTTTTTTAATCGGATTCAAATTCAGTGAAGACAAGGTTTTTTGGCCAAAAGCAGCTTTTTTCCACATGTGTAACTACGATACAATTCTTTGATGTTGACTTATGAATGTTTTGACTTATGCTATTATTGCTTCCTCTCATTTATTTATTTGAATTTTAAATAAGATGACTCAAAATCGTGTTTTTTAAATATACGAAAAAAAATGCATTTCGAGAGAGGGCGAAAAGGACAATATTTGGCGATTTATTACCTGCGTTTGGCTAAGTGTCTTACTACCTTGTATTTAATACTCTTCACAATACTTCGCTGTTACATGGACTTTGGCGCTTTTATAAAAAGTTTGACGTAATTCGGGCTTAAGAAAGTGTGTTTTTTACTAAATAATACAAATAAATGAAAAATGAATACTAAGAAATACTAATAAAAGAAAAATGATATCATTATATTGATCTATGTATATTTAAAAATTCATCTGCTAGCACTAATTAGATAATTTATGTGCAGGGGTGGGGAAATTTTCCAAATTCTTAACAGCCAAGGATTTATTTCTCCAGCCCGCAAGATGCAACACACGCAGTTGAAAATAGTTATGACAAAATCGCACGCGATTACAGACAAAATTACTATTACTACAATGCATTTTCATAATTCTTTTTTGTATAATATTAAGAAATATATATAACAAAGGTAAGATTAATATTAGACAGAACTTAGTACCATATTTACACTGTAATAATTTGGAAATTTAAAATATCTAAATTTAAAAAGTGTTTCTGATAATGTGCCTATTGCCTAAAAAATATCAAAAACTAAAAATGCACTCGCCTTATGAGAAAATCCACTCGCCACTGGTGAGCAAAATGATGTATTTCCCCACCCCTGTTTATGTGTACATAATAGGAGATAAATAGCTTTTGATTCTGTATTTCTATGCTATAAAGCATTAACGTTTGTGTGTTTTTCGTTAGCATTGGGAGTACTTAGCCGATTTAAAAAATAATGTGGGCATAAAATGTTGGTAACCATCTTTGCTGCAAAATATACTATATTTTGCGTAGGAAAAATAATCACTATCAATGCACGAGCAAAAAAAGTTCTAAAATTGAGAATTCTTTGATGTTGATATGACTAAAAATTTAAAATCTTTTTTTTTTTTTTGGTGGCAACTTTTAAGATATAATATTCTCGTTATGAACGATTTCTAAAACATTCGACAATTTAATTTCACAAATTAAGCATTTTTTTTCTAGAAAAAGTTTTAAAACCAATTTATTGAGAATATTGCAATTTCTCGGATACTGTTGGGATCAGAAACTATGACTTTGACATCACAGTAACTTATAAGATGTAAGTGCTCGTTTAGGACAAATTTTTAAAAAAGGATTCCTTAACTCTTATCGACAACCTCATTGCATCCGTGGAAAACAGATATTCAACATTATAAACTATTCGGACGGATTTCACACCATATAAAATACACTCCATTTCTCTTCAACCATAATAGTTTATGTTATTTATAGTTTCTCAAATCGGTGCGAAGCTTCTGTTTATGCTCATGACATCATTTCAAAGAGCTATATTTCCAATATAGGAAAATTTGGTGTTTTATTTTCTGTATTACTTTTACCATTTTGCATATTTCCAATTTTATATCCATGCATGGTTTGCTTTTCTTTTATAAAAATAGTATATGCAACAAGATTTTGTAGTTCTACGATTCGATATGCTTATTTTCATCATTATATTTTATCACAATGAATGACCAATGAAAGGTAACATCTCATTTTCTTTACTTATCGCAAGTTATTAAATGTGTATTCTCAGCAATATCGCTCAGACTAATCCCTCTGAGGGAAGTCCTAGTAAAAACTTTATAATCAGTGAAATTTCTGTACTGATGTTTACCGATGCGGTCATCTATATCAGGATTAAGACTGGCTAATTTTAACCTTAAATTACTTTCTATACACAGTTTGTTTCTGTAGTTGTTTTTAAAAACAGCAAATTATTAAAAGAATGTTCGCATAAGTATATCGTATTGAACTCAATCAAGACCCTCAAAGTTGATTTAGATATTTCTGCATTTGCTGTTCGTACATTCATCCATGAGGAAATTAATGATTTTCCCTAGAAATATTATTTGCTGCTGAAAGTTTTATATTTTTTAAACAGCTGAAATAAATGATATTTTTGTGACAAACCTCGATTATTCGCAACCCACTAGTGGATTGCGATTCATAGTTTGGAAACTGCTTTAATAGATAATTGCGGATTACTTTTCATAATTTCATCAAAACATGAATTAATTTCCATTCATAGTGGTTTTGGGTGGTGTCGTGTTTTGAAATATTTCGTTGCAAATTGACTTAAAGCCACGTGGAGTATTAAGAGATCCACTCAATTTAAGCTAGTCGGGATCCCATAGTAATTATTTGATTAATTATAATTATATTAGAGTTTTTAACAGTTGGTGTTTATTACTTTTATAACTACTACTGGACATTACGTTACACAAATACATCATTGAAAATTGTTACCCAGGCTTTAACAGCCGAAGGCGCATAGAGTACGCCGTTCAAGTTTTTATGTAAATGTTAACAAACTGCCTGTGTCTTTAAGGATTGATAAATCGGCTAATTACCAACAAATTTTTTTTCGAAAATCATTTTCAACAATTCTTTTATACTCTTGCGACGATAGGTACCGCCAGCGCTCCTATGCTCTTTCTATGAAGTTCTCACAAATTGAAAGGGTATAGCAGGGTTTCTTAGTAAAATATGCCCTTGAGTCAACCCCATCGAGTCCTACATGAATCGATTGATCATAAAAAGAAATTCATTTCTCCCCAGTTTCAAGTTTGTATCGCAAGATCACGGGGGGTAATGACCCTAATTGCCTGTTTTGGAAAAGAGCGCATTGTGACGAAACTACTGAACGCATTTCAATGAAAAAAATAAGGGATGTATAAAACCACTTTATGAATGTTTGACAATTTTTTTAGGTTTTTTTTTAAACAATAGAACAAGTTTTCTAACATTTTTCTTGTTTTTGAATGAACATTTGAATTAAAAATCTATTGAAATTGCTGAGTGACCACCTTAATTTTTTTACATGAAATACTATGAGATATGATGTATATTCACTATCAATTTCAACTTTCTACGTAGGGTGCATCATATTAAAAAAAGATAAAATAATATTCCGGCGGAGAAGAGGTGTATGACTCGCACAAATCTCACATATTAGTTCAAACGGTAGTAGTTTAAAAAGAAGGCGTGAAATAACATTATACGACAGAACTTTGCAGCAGACCTAATATGTGAGATTTGTGCGAGACACGACCCCCATCTCCGCCGGAATATAATAATCTTTTTTAATATGATGTAACCTACGTAGAAAGTTGAAATTGGTAGTGAATATGCCTCTTATCTCATAGTATTTCATGCAAAAAAATTAAGGTGGTCACTCAGAAATTCCAATAGATTTTTAATTGAAATGTTCATTCAAAAACAAGAAAAATGCTAGAAAACTTGTTCATTTGTTGAAAAAAATCTGAAAAAAATTGTCAAATATTCGTATAGTAGTTTTATACATCACTTATTTTTTTCGTTGAAATCCGCATAGTATTTCCGTCTCAATGCGCTCTTTTACAAAGCAGGCATTTTGGGTCATTACTTCACGTGATCTTGAGATACAAACTTGAAACTGCGGAGAAATGAATTTCTTTTTATGGGCTATCGATTCATGTAAGACTCGATGTGGTTGACTCAAGGGCATATTTTACTAAGAAACTCGGCTATACCCTTTGTGTATGCGATTTTCACAAAAACTATCGGACCTAGGATAATCGCTGTAGTTTTCCTGCAATATTGCCCCACATGATATACAAAGAAAAGCTTTTTCTTTTCTTTTTTCAAGTAACTTAATTAGCCTCTCTGAATTTTTCCGAAATATATTTCTGAATGGTTGATATTCTATAAATATGTGGGTTAATAACCTTTATTTTTTCAGCCATTTTGAAACTTCCACGCTCCATAATTTATGCGCAAAATGGCTGTGACAGACAGACATAGCAATGATCTTATAATGATTCCGTTTTTACTTTTTAAATATAGAATCATAAAATAAAATAGAAACTTATATGAACAATTATAGTCTTTAGCATAACATTATTAAAGTTGAACGATTAGGCTAGTAAATTTATCCTTATGCAAACAATGATGTAAATCAATTCACTTTGGTCAGTTTGTTTTATTCCAGGAAATGGTTTCCGAGGTTCAGCTACCCGCTTTATAAATCATCGACATTTACAATCTGTTTAATCAAAACACTTGGGTTTCGGTGAATTTATCCCTTCTGAGAGAGAAATTTCTAACTAGGCATTTAAATTTACATTTAAAATGAGCTCAACAAGTGAACGTCAAAGGAAGGTTGGGCAAATATTGGGGATCATATTTGATTAAATAGATTCAGGTATTCGTTTACTTGGCGTACTACCGATAAGTGAAGTGAGTAAACACAGGACCGTAGCTGGAAGTGAATAGTAGAGGGGGGGGGAGGGGGATCAAGAAAATGTGAAGGGGGCATATTTCTCTCTCTGTGATGCAGAAAGATAAATTAGTGCATATTCACAATAACTGCTATGTTTCTTATTAAACTGTTGAAATAACTTCGTTTTATGCTAAGAAAAAAATAGGATGATGAAAAATTCCAGTGTATAATTTGTATAATATTAAACATACATGTTATAGCTTCATATGTTCAAATAACTTCATTTTATGCTAAGAAAAAAAGTAGGATGATGAAAAATTCCAGTGTATAATTTGTGTAATATATTAAACATACATGTTAGCTTCATATGTACAAATAACTTCATTGTATGCTAAGAAATAAAGTAGGATGATGAAAAATTCCAGTGTATAATTTGTATAATATTAAACATGCATGTTAGCTTCATATATACAAATAACTTTATTTTATGCTAAGAAAAAAAGTTGGATGATTTAAAATTCCAGTGTATAATTTGTATAATATTAAACATACATGTTAGCTTCATATGTACACATAATTTCATTTTATGCTAAGAAAAAAATAGGATGATGAAAAATTACAGTGTATAATTTGTATAATATTAAACATACATGTTAGCTTGATATGGGCAAATTTCTTCATTTTATGCTAAAAAAATAGGATGATGAAAAGTTCCAGGGTATAATTTGTATAATATTAAATATATATGTTAGCTTCATATGCGTAAACAGGATGAGCGAGTGTTGAAAGATTTATTTTAGTTACAATTTCGTATTTCTGCAAAACTGTAAAATGGCCTCAAAACTAAATTAGATTTTTGAACAGAATTTCATTTGGATTTTCGGAACATAAATTTATTTAATGACCTTAGAATCTTTTCCAGGAGAACCCGAAAATATTTTAGGGGGTGGGGTGAGCATCCCCTAGTACCCCCTTAGCTACGGCTTTGAGTAAACATTTAAACAAGCGGGTAAGTGTGATCGCAGATCGCACAGAGGATTTCGATTAATATTTCTTTCAAAACAACTTATTTTTTAATTAATAAGTCTAAATTGTTAATTTATAATTATTAAATTCTTACACAGATAATAACAAACAAATTTAATTTTAAAATAATTCTAAAAGAAAATTATTTAAAGTGTTTTACTACAGTAGTCTGAATGTATTGGAAAACTTTTCATAATCGATGCTGGAGGTATGATTTTTCGTTTTCATTTTACAGTTAGTTTTCTAGGGCATAACCTTAGTAATAAAATAAATATTTTAATTTTCAAAAATGGTACAGTAACTGTAATTATCCAAATATTATTTAGCAGCATTATTTTTAAACCAAAAGTTATTTTATTTACTCAATAGCAAAAGTTTTGAACGAATATATAAAACTCGTTATGTCTTAGTGAATTAAAAGTAACTATATTAAATTGCCCATTTCTATTCCATTGTAAATTTTATTGACATTCTCAGTAGCTAAGCTCTGCGTAGGAGGATAGAACGAAATCGTAAGCGGGCATAAAAAATACAGGCAAAATTTCTTGCTGTTATTATGCATTTCAAATTGCTGAGATTTATTTTGACATGTCTGGAAAATTCTCCGTCCACGCTTTTGGAGTAAAATGAAAGATTTTTTAACCGACTTCAAGGAGGAGGTTATGATTTCGACCTGTATGTATTTCTTGTTCACTCATAATTTCCCTCCTAATTTCCCTAAATATGAACCGATTTTGATAATTCTTTTTTTGTTTGAAAGTATAAGATACCCATGTGGTTCCATTTTAATTTCTTTCAATTGTGATGATTAGAATTATTTTTATATAAAAAAATGAAAATTTGATTTAAAAAGATAATGATTTGGCGCAAAATTTAGTGTTGCAATAGTTTTCAAATCATAAGCATATTAAAACTATGCATTCATATGCGTTAGCGCCAATTTGTCGCCAAGCTTGATTCTTTTTTTGAAGTCGGTTAGTATTTTTTTTTAAAGCATATTTTATTAACCGACTTCAAGGTGGAGATTATGATTTCAACCTGTATGTATTTCTTGTTCACTCATAACTTCCCTAAATATGAACCGATTTTGATAATTCTTTTTTTGTTTGATAGTGTAAGATGCCCATGTGATCCCATTTCAATTTCATTAAATTCTGATGATTAGAATTTTTTAATGAAAAAATATGGATTTGATAAAAACAAAACAAAACAAACAAACAAACAACAACAAAAAAAACCAATGATTTGCCACAAATCATTTTCCATTGTTGCAACCGTTTTCAAATCATAAGCATATTAAAACTATGCATTCATATGCGTTAGCGCCAAGTTGTCGCCAAGCTTGATTCTTTTTTTGGAAGTCCGTTAGTATTTTTTTAAGCATATTTTATAGTACGTAATCATTTAATTTTTAGTTTAATGTTTTTTTCTGTTTTTAATAGTCATGTGTACATAAATTTTCAATCGGTAACCGTGATCGGTAATCGTGTAAATATAAATTTTAAAGTAAATATTATATATGTATGCACGATGCTTTTTTTTTTTTCACTTGTATTTTTCTATCACGTTGTGAGCATTTCAAGATAAAGATGTTGCAAAAAAAGTAACACATGATTTTTAAAATTAAATTATTCATAAAGATAAATATAAAAACAGCATTTAAGTTTCATCTTGAAAAATATGGTTTATTTCAGTGGTTCTCAACGTTTTATTGGCTCCGCCCTACCGAAACATCTGTAAAATCACGATGTACAGATGATAACTTCCCTGCTTCCACATTAGGGTTGCCATTGTATATTATGTTTAACTATTTAGAAAAAATAGCTGTTGTTCTCGGTAGAGAATTGAGAAATCTGAAGTATATCTGAATGTTTTTATTGGTTGAATTCCGCAACGTATTTCATTTTATTCGTTTTCCGATTGGTCTATGTTTAATGTCCAAAAATGGAATACTTCTGTTTTTTACTTCATTCGTTTTCTGAATGGTCCATGTCTAGAAATGTCCTTAATGTCTAGAAATGGAATACGTCTGTTGCCACAATGACAAAAAAGGTATTAAAAACTACAGAAAAAAAAGTAATAACTCAATAACAAATTTAGTTACAGGTTTCAAACAAATTGCACTTAAAGGTTATTTTTTTTTTTTGTATACGACGGTGCAAATGCAAAAATAAAAAAATGTGCGATAATTAGAAATTTAAAAATTTACATTACCGAAAATTGTTAAACTGAAATTTCATTTAATATTTCTTTATGATTGGTCCAGGCATATTAATATAACTCTGTTATTACGTAAGCTACTTTTTGATCATCATAAAAATGATGTTATTATTGTTTTTTTAAATATAGAAATCATTTATGTCTAAAATTATAGTCTTTGAAAATATAATTTTCCAAATAATCGATGTAATTTGTTAAATCACAATATTTTTATTTTATTTAATTCTACTTCGCACCACCTTTTAAAACAAAAATATGTGACACATATTTTGACAACATTTGCAAGAGAAATATACTAAAAATTTATATTTTAAATAATGGCGCGAATTAAATAGAGAAATAGCATAACAGCCCTGCCCATACACACCGCAACATTCTTTTTCTTTAAAAAGTAAACTCTTTTCACATGGAAGGTGCCTAAAAAACCGTCGAGAATATTTATTCATTTCACATTTTTACTTACCCATCATACGTAGTATAGGGTAAGTCTTGCAATCGTTTTGAAAATCGAAAATTTTTTTGATAGATTTACACGTTTCAGACACTGGAGATTCCGAAAAACATATGTTTAGGAAAAAGTTTAGTCCTTCGTCAGTTTGTGCGTGTGTCTGTCTGCAAACGCTCTATCTTACGAACAAATTAAGATAAAGACATAAAATTATGTGTGTACTTAGAATGTAATAACGGGAAGAAACCTATTGAATATTAGTAATGTCGATTATCCGGAACTATTTTTTTCGGACTCTCGAAATATTCGTTCTGAGGAAAGGTACGTAAAAATTTTCGATTTTGTTTAATTTTAAGTAGTAGATGTAAAAGACAATAAAAATATAAATTTTGCACAAAAAAAAGGAAATTGATCGTATAATTAGTTGTCGAGTTATTTATAATCCTATTTTCCGAACTCTTCGATTTTTCATAACCCTGTATTTCATTCAAATTTCAATTCAAATATATATTTTTATTGGCAATGAGACACTTCGACCGATTTATTAAACTGTTTCTTAATATGTTTATCGTGTTTGGAGTTATGAGAATGTTTCTTTTACTACTTGATTATTACTTCAATCAATAAAATATATCCTTCTATAGTAAAAAAAAAAAACTAGCCTTAAAAGGAAGACTCCTGGAATGATGCTGATGTGTAAGATTTCCGGAACTAACGAATCCGGGTAGACCACTCCTTCCATGAGTTAATGTAATCCGTCTATGCATCGCGAAGCGATTCCAACCGGGATTGCAAAGCAATACCGAACGGAATCGCGAAGCGATTACGCGGGGAGTTGGCGAGCGTAGCGAGCAGGAGGGCGGAGCCCCCCTATAGTTTAAATGCTTATTCTGCTTAATGCTGCCTGCAATGCTTAATGCCTGCAATGCTTAATGCTGCCTGCAAATGCTTATTCATATTATGGATATCTTGTGTGTCACCCCCCCCCCACTCTGCCCCCCAGGGGGGCACATTTTTAATTTCTTTACAACCCCAGTCGTGTGACACACCATTTTAAAAGGTCTGCAACTGCTTATTCATATTATGGATGTCTTGTGTGTCACCACCCCACTCTGCCCCCCAGGGGAGGGCACATTTTTAATTTCTTTACAACACCAGTCGTGTGACACATCATTTTAAGGTCTGCAACTGCTTATTCATATTATGGATGTCTTGTGTGTCCCCTCCCCACTCTGCCCCCCAGAGGGGCACATTTTTAATTTCTTTACAACACCAGTCGTGTGATACATCATATGAAAGGTCTGCAACTGCTTATTCATATTATGGATGTCTTGTGTGTCAGCACCCACCCAGCCCCCCCCCCCCCTGGGGGGCACATTTTTAATTTCTTTAGAACACCAGTCGTGTGACACACCATTTTAAAGGTCTGCAACTGCTTATTCATATTATGGATGTCTTGTGTGTCACCCCCCCCTCTGCCCCCAGGGGGGCACATTTTTAATTTCTTTACAACACCAGTCGTGTGAGACATCATTTGAAAGGTCTGCAACTGCTTATTCATATTATGGATGTCTTGTGTGCCACCCTCCCTCTGCCCCCTAGGGGGGCATATTTTTAATTTCTTTACAACACCAGTCGTGTGACACATCATTTGAAAGGTCTGTAACTACTTATTCATATTATGGATGTCTTGTGTGTCCCCCCCGGGGGGCACATTTTCAATTTCTTTACAACACCAGTTGTGTGACACATCATTTGAAAGGTCTGCAACTGCTTATACTTGCCTATATATCTTAGAGAAGATGGTATTTGCTTTCTTAAGAAGCATGACAAGCTTAGACTAAAAGAAATTGATGTAGTTATTTGGGATGAAGCAAGTATGATTTCAAGGAAAGCATTGGAGATTATTGATCGTACATTACGTGATGTTATGAATTGTGATACACATTTTGGAGGAAAAACAGTTACACTTGGTGGGGTTTCAGACAAGTTCTACCAGTTGTAAAGAAAGCTTCCCGTGCACAAATTATTTCTCAATGTTTGAAATCATCCACCCTTTGGAAACTGTTTGAAATTCATCATCTGAAGATTAACATACGTGTAGCAACTGAGGCAGAGAATTTTTCAAAGTGACTGCTACAGATTGGTAATGGAGATGTCAATGAGCTTGAAGTTGAAACATCATCTGCTCTTTTTTGTTCCAACTTGGTACAGTGGTTTTTGAAGATGTCACAGATTTTGCTATTGATCTTCAGTCAAGAATTATACTGTCTCCTCAAAATGATGAAGTTAACAGAGTTAATGAAAATTTTTTAGATAAGATACCTGGAAAAGAAATAATTTGCTACAGCATTGACAAGGCAACTTTGACTGGAATCGACAGAACTGACACTCGAGAAGAAGAAGCAACACTCAGATGTCCTGATGAATACTTGCATTCACTCACCCCTTGTGGTATGCCACCTCACAAGTTAAAATTGAAAGTCGGATGCATAGTCATGTTAATCTGAAATTTATCAGTAGCTCACGGATTATGTAATCGAACACGTTTACTTGCTCAAATTATTCATGCTAGGATTTTAACTGCAAAAATTATTACTGGTGATCAAACTGGAACTAAAGTTAATATTCCAAGAATTCAACTAGATACATCAGGAGGTCATGCCCAGCTGCCATTTGTATTACATCGCAGACAGTTTCCAGTTAGACTAGCTTATGCATTTACAATTAATAAATCTTAAGGACAGACATTTGAAAGAGTCAGACTTTACATTGAACGGCCAATTTTTGCACATGGTCAGTTGTATGTGGCGCTATCACGATGTACTTCTTCAAATAATATCAAGATTTTCATTAAGGATGGTCAGAAGTTGGAAAACATTGTTTACAAGGAAGTATTGTAACGTAAAAATATCAAGATTGTTGAACTTTTGCACAAGTTCAGTTCTATATGGCACTATCACAATGCATTTCTTCAAATAATATCAAGATTTTCTTTTAGAATGGTCAGAAGTTGGAGAACCCCCTAACTTTGCATCAGTTAGCTGTAAAGGTAAAAATAAAATTTTTTAAAATGCTCACATTTAGAGTGACAACTCATTTTTTATCATTACCTATGGGCTAAACGAGTCCAGTACTTTACCTCTCGGGTGGACTTGGAAATAAGTACACTTCCTTTTTTTTTTTCCCTTATGATGCTATTTTGGTAGATTTTCCTGGTTTTTATGGATATTTATTGCTCGGTATTTTAATAAGTGTACGTTTATGAGAGGAATTCCAAAATTGAGTGTATGGAAAATAAGGTATCGCGAAGCGATTCCATGGGGTATTGGAGAGCGCAGCAAGCAGGGGTAGCCTACCACATTTTAATCGCGAAGCGATTGAAAAAAAAAAATACTAACCGACTTAAAAAAAAAAAAGAATCAAACTTGGCGACAACTTGGCGCTAACGCATATGAATGATAATTACTTACCCATCATACGTAGTATAGGGTAAGTCTTGTAATCGTTTTGAAAATCAAAAAAAATGTTTTGACGGATTTACACGTTTTAGATAGTGGAGATTCCGAAAAACATATTTTTAGAAATTTTTTTTTGCCGTCCGTCTGTCTGTCTGTCTGTCAGTCTGTCTGTCTGTCTGTCAGTCTGTCTGTCTGTAAACGCTCTATCTTCTGAACAAATTGAGATAGAGACTTGAAATTTTGTATGTAGTTAGTATGTAAGAATGGGACGAACCCTATTTAATATCAGCAACCTCGATTATCCGGAACTATTTTTTTCGGACTCTCGAAAAATTCGTTCTGATGAAAGGTATATAAAAATTTTCGAATTTTTTTGTTCTAAGGAATGGACGTAAAAGGCAATAAAATAACACATATTTTGCATATAGAACGAAGTCGATCGGATTATTAGTTGCCGAGATATTTGTAATCTTGTTTTCCACATTCTTCGATTTTTCATGACCCTGTATTTCATTCAAATTTCAATTCAGAAGTATATTTTAATTGGAAATGAGACGCTTAATCCGACGCAGTTAATTGTTAGTTAATAGAATTATTATTTTTGGAGTTATAAGGGTGTTTTTTTTACGCAGTTCGGTACTACTTGAGTAGTTTGGCGTTTTATATAATTTGTCGAAATTGGTACACCAGCAGTTCTTTCATATAGCATTACTATGTATATTAACAATATTTAAATTTTGTTTATGAATTGCAATGCATTGTATAAATAGTTTCACATGTTTTATTTTCATATACTTATCCATGATGGGTAAGTATTACGGTGGCCCCCAACGACTAGTTTTAATATGCTTATGATTTGAAAGCGGTTGCAACAATGAAAGATAATTTGCCATAAATCATTATTGTTTGATCAAATCATAAGCATCGTAAAACTATGCATTCAAGCATGGTAAAAATGCAATTTATCTACGTATCCATCGTTCTATGGAGTTCCTTTACCTGTGGTCTATTCTGTTGACAGGGCCTTAACTATAAACTTGGGGGCCCCGGGGCAAACTAGTGAGGCCCCTCGCGCCCGGGGCAAATTACAACTTTGCCCAGGGCGCAGTTTTTTTCATGCCATTGTTTAAACGTACACAGTATTTATAAGCCCAAAATTGACTAAAAAACGTAGAACGGGCAACGCTACTCGACAGACACGACAGACACCTGGCGGCCATGCAATTTTTACCGATCCCACTGAAGGGAAGAAAATACGGACTTTTTATTGGCTGAATACTTTAAAGAGCGTTTTGTTTAGGTTCATTTTTGAGTTTATATAACTTAATCATATATTTCTGTTTAATAACCTTTTGAAAGATGGATTTTGATATATATATATATATTTTCACAAATCATGGCACATTCGACTCGACATTCTGCTGTCTGCTCTAGAGCTGCTTTTGCATGCGAAACGTAAGGGCTATATCGACGGACACACAATAATATTTACTCTAGCATTTTGATTTTTTTGTATTACTAACTTTTAGTTAGGTGCTGGGCATTTTACAGGAAATAAGACTAGAAACTAAAATCAATATATTTGTAAAACATCAGTTTGGGGCCCCTCAGGCTTGGAGGCCCTGGGGCAGTGCCCCAGCTGCCCCGGCGGTAGTTACGGCCCTGTCTGTGGAGCTGTCTAAATGACAGACCAGATGTTATGACCTACAAGGTTATCTGAGCGAAAAATGCTCACCGGTTGTCGTGCCCAGTTAGCTTAAACTGTAAAGCATTGGCCTTGTAAGACGAGTATCTGGGTTCGATTCCCGGCCTGGGCAATTTTTCGCTCAGTAGGAAATATTTAATTCGTATGATAACTTTACCAATCAGTTTTGATTGTGTTAAAAATGCAATTTTTCATCTATAAGTTGAATTGCATTTCTGGTAGTATGTCGAAAAATTATTTGTAATCGAGGATATATATATACATATACATATTTTCATTAAATTACTAAATTTCTTACTTATTTCTAATCAACCCTTTTTTTAATTCAACTTTTTCATAGGCGTAGCCAGCCTTTTGAACGGGGGGGGGGGGGGTGCCCAAATTTTTTAACCTGAACATGTTGGGTACAAACAATATCTTATGTAATAAAACCTAATATAACGGAACCCCTTAAAAGCTATCAAGTTTCCGTTTTAGAGAGGTTTTTATCCGATGAAGGTATAATTGTATGGTACTTTTTTTAAAACGGACCCAAACGCAATTTTTCATTGCGCGAAGAAGGATGATAAGTTGCTTAAAAATAAATCTAATGGATAAGAAAAAGATATATAAACACAGATAAAACATGGTAGATATAAAACAAAGATATTTGTAAACAGAAATCTGTAAGTATCACAAATTTTCATTTCAAACAGCAATGAAATACTAAAATAAATAAACACGGCTTTATTTCTCCCGTCATTTTGATCAAAGTAGCAATAGAGTAACTTGTAAAGGGAATAAGTACACAATTTAAAGTGGAAAAGAGTTCTTTCAATCTTTCTACACATGAATAAATAAATTTTTCCCAAAAAAAAAAAAAAAAAAAAAAAAAAAAGAGCCCGTTTTTTTTCTATAACATGTTCTTTTTAAAAATGTCAAAATATGGCCGTAAAAAACGAAACTTAACCAACCAACAGACCATTCCCCGTTAGAGATAAGTTCGGGCTTGTTTTTCGGGGCCCGGGTCCGCCCGAGATCGACGGTTTTAAATCCGAGCCCGAAAGATTTTTTGTTACTGGACCTCGAGCCCGATACCAAAAATATACAAAACAAAATTGTATGGTATTTATAGTATTAAAAATTTATTATTATGTTAATTATTTATTTTTGTTTATTGTTATTGTATTATAAATTTATTATTATACTATTAAAAATTTCTTACACAGATAAAATTGTTAAATGAAAATTTAAATACAATCTTATCAAAATCCGTATCAAATAAAAATACAGTTGACTCTTAAAATTAATCTCAAATTTTTCCCTAATTTAAAAAGTAAATTTCATGTACATGTTTGTGACTTAATGAATAAATGCATGAAAATTGCAGAAATTACTATTTGTAATCTGGCGAATCGAACAACGTTTTTCAATTTTCTGTAAAAAATGTACAACTTTAATTATAACCTATTCCTTTCTCATAACAATTTTCCGTGATTGATTGGCGCCTGAAAATCAACGTAAAATTAAAAAAATGATTTTATTATCTTAAAGGTCCGATGCTTTTATAGGAAAAGAGGAAACATTGAACAATTGCTTTACATCAGAATAAGATAATAATTATTTTTACTTACGCAGGAAAGTTGACTTCGAAAGTGTATATCGTCCTCAGCATGAACAGACTTCATGTTGACAAATAGATAGAACAACCACTAATTTTCATATGAAAAAAGACTATGACTCGTGCACAATAGAAGATTAAACTATTTGCAAACCTCCAGCTAATTTTCGTCTATTAATAACAGAAGAAAGTACTATCTTCAAGTTATGTAACTAAATAATAAATAAATAAATAAACAATCCTATTAAAAATATATGCTAACGAAAAGCAAATTCATATCTGTGTTTATTTTGATTGGCGCCATTCAGTACGTCGTCGTCGAAAATTATGTAGACATAAATCTGTAATTATCACAAATTTTCATTTGAAATAGCAAGGAAATGTTAAAATAAATAAACACTAATTCAGTTCCCCGTCATTTTGATCTAAATGACTTATTTGAAAAGGAATAAGTACGCAATTTTAAATGGAAAAATTTTTTTCAATCTTTTTTACGAATGAATAAATATAATTTTTCGGTTTCAGAAAAAATGAGCCCGAGCCCGAAGATTAGAATAAAAATTGAGCCCGAGACCGTATCAGGCCCGGGCTGAGCCCATCTTATCTCTATTCCCCATATTAATTTGAATTTTGCGTATCATTATTTCTGATTTTCAAAGGAAGCAGATTTGTGAGACCTCTCCGTTCCACAGGCTAATCACACGGTGGAATTATCATTTCACATCTGTATTTCCTTTCTTTTTTTTTTTTTTCTTTTTTTCCTTTTTGTTTCTATCTAGATTTTAGATTACAAAAGCAAAGATATAAATAGTTTCTATCCTTGTCGAGAATTTGCGCTAATTTCTTAAAGAATTGCAAAAACATGCATGAGAAAGAACGGCGTTAAAAAAACTTCATTAACAAAAGACATTAAATTGGGATTTAAAAAACAACTTTTTGACTTACTGTGACTAATACAGATTCTAGTAAATGTTCTAATTTAAAAAAGATAAACAAAATAATAATAATAAAAAAAGAATGTGGGTCTTTTCTAGAAATGGGAAATATAGTTAATTTTGGTTAACAGGTTACATCGTTCCACACATTCACAGGTAACAGGTTTCAACAACCTGTTATTTTTATAACGTAGAACTAATCGATGAGACTATGCTGTCAACCAGTGGCGTAGCTAGCGGGGGGCGGGGGGGGGGGCGGTCCGCCACGGGTGTCACTCTCTAAGGGGTGACACCCAATTTTTATTTGCATATATATATATGTAATCTTTTAAAATCTTGGAAAAGAATTCTCAGATAAAATTAAACTTTTAGCGCACGAAGCAACTCAGTTTTCTTTTCTTTGAGAATGTAAAATTTTATACAGAATGGGGTATCTGAATGAGATATGCAGTAGGGAACAAAAACCTACTTATCCAACGAGTGGGTAGCAAAATCAAATTTTAAAAGAAAGCCTTTTCTTCTACATATAGACCCTACGTTGACTTATACGGACTATGGGTTGAGTGGTGAATCTGTGGTTTTTAGGTGCGTTCGTAATTATATAAATACGTAGCACCTATAGTTGTCGTTCAGTCCGTCCGTCTGTCTTTCCGTCTGTCTTTCTGTCCGCATATAACAATGCAAAAAACTACCCAACGGAGTCGTTTGAAATTTAAAATATATAATTATTATATAATTTTACCGAGTCATTTTAAATTTTATGAATATCGGATGCATATATCAATTACAGGGACAATCAAAAGCATTCCGTTACATTACGGCTAGTGGATAAAACAGTTTCAAATGCATTTTAATGGTGTTTAACTCTTTCGAATATAATAAAATTGACATGAACCTAAGAAGTATTGTATATAACTAAAATATACATTCTGTACAATCTGTGATGCAAAGAATATTTATTATTAAATTACAGGGCCACACAAAAGTATCCTTCTACATAATGCTGTGCGGGAAAAATTGCTTGGGGCGTGTTTTAATTATATTTATATTAAACTTTTTCACATTTTATAAATATGATATACGTTACTGAGGTTTACTGTAAGTTTCTTCCTGTATATTTACAAAAACACAAAGAAGATTTCTACCACTATACTGCATCCGAAGTACTATCTACTATAACAGCAAGATCTGAATATTTTTTAAACTTTGTTAACGTACGAACGCACCTCGTTTGCTACGCTTCACGTGCGATTTCCAACTTGTTTTTATATGTAGCAGGATAAAAGGTAAATAAGGAATGGTATGGTCTTTTGTTATAATAATGTAGAATTGCGATTGAACAAATATGACGAATTGGGCGGAATGGGGGGGTGACACCATTTACATCCGCCCCGGGTGTTATACCCACCCTAGCTACGCCACTGCTGTAAACAGACATTTTAATTAGAAGGCCGTTAATTAAGGTATCTTAAATAATTTTGATACATAAGTACAGACGCTGTTTTAGTTCAGATAAATCTACGCCTTTAAAATCAAAATAGGGTTAAAATTTTAATTTTTGCAAGAAAAAAACTTAGTTGTGATACTTTGCATTTCACGCATTGTTATCGTTTTCTTGCACTAAAAATGCATTTTTCCTCGTTGAAAATTTATAAGTATCATAGCTCAGTAAATTTTGCCCTTAAAACATTTTTTTTTTTTTTTTTTTTGCTGTTTTACTTGTTAAAACACGTAAAACCTTTTTCTAAATAAAAGTTATAGGAAACTTACTGAACGCTGTATAAAATATATAGTTTCTTAAAAATTTAAAAAATAATTATTTTACTGTAAATTGATATTTATATGATGCCGAAGAAAGTTTAAAGCATTTTTGCAGTTGTTATAATGACTCTAAAACTGACAGTTTAGAAATTAATTTTTTGTAAACGATCACAAATATCCTCCATAAAAAACAACACCGTTTTAAAAATGAGATTTGTTCAAAAAAATAAAATTGATCTTCATTCGTAGGCACCTTGACTTGAAGCTCGAATTTTGACACCCCCGAATCAATATCTGTCAACGGATATTCAAAGATTATCCTACAAGAACACGAAACATTACTTATATATTTTTAATAAAATGTCATTCACCCCACAAATTTCGTATGTGCAAGTACGTATTTAAAATCCCCTCCCCAAAACTTGTGAGAGGCCAAAAAATGACGTTGGTAGTATAAAATTGGCGCCATATAAATTTCCGCGTCCGGCGGGACCGCCCCCCCCCTCCCATCCCTTTTCGAGTGGCTCTGTCCTCACCAGGCTATTTTTCTTCTTTTTTTTCCGTAAAATACAATTACAAAAGTAATGTTTTCCAGTTCGTATTTTCTTGCGACGCAATATTGACAAAATAATAATAATAATAATAAAAACAGTAATAAGCATTTTATTAAATAAAACTCATAGCTCCAGAATACCCCCCCCCCCTTCCTCCAATACCACGAGTACATAGTAATAGCCCTTTTAAATATTCAAACTCAAAGATTGCCACCATTTTACCCATCTAACTAAACCAACCAAAGATAAAAGATCCCGTGCGATAAAACAGCTTTCTATTAACCATTAAATCCGTAAATTCCATTTTTCAAACAGAGATTCTTTCCCATTAAAATTATGACCAAAGATGGCCGACATTACCTCCTTGCCTTTTAATAATCTGCAACTCTGATCTGCAAGCATCACTCACTAAGTTCACGTACTCTAGAATAAAAACATATTTTCCCCTCATTTCATTTTCAGTATTCTAACTATTTGTTTGATAAAAACAATTTTCATTATTCCATCCATTTTTTTCAATAAATGTAGTTTTCGTTATTCTAAAAACTGATTCTCTTGCTTTAATCTTTGTAACTGTGAGCGTTATAAAAAAATCAAACCATAAAATACATTCGATCAAGAATCGAAGCCAGGTATTTTTAAATATCCATAGAATAATCAACAACGAATAGCTTTTGAGGGAATTTATCACGTGAACTTTTGAGATGGCAAAAAGATAAGGATCCCTATGATTGGCTTCCTTGATTAGACCAAAAGGATTTTTAATGTCTTGAACAATGCAAAAGGGAAATGGTTACTATGATTGGCTTCTTTGATCAGAGATCAGACCAAAATGATTTTTAATGTCTTGGAATCGTAGATCCACAGTGACGCGTCAAAAAAAAAATTTCATGTTTTTTTTTTTTTTTTTTTTTTTCTCACTCTGTCTCAAAAGCGTTTTCATACCGTTGGGGATTTTTGTTTTCTGCAGTAATAGAAATTCTTTGCCTCAGAATTCAAATAGATTTATAAGTTGGAATTTTTTTTTATATAATTAAGCTTTTATTAATTTATAAATATGTATTCCTAAAATGATTTTCAGTCTTACTATTTGTTTCTTCTTTTTAAAATGCTTATCATACAAGGCGTTCCAAAATTAACAAGGACTTTTTGGTAATCTGTTACTGAATAATAAGTTTTTGGTTGATATTACGAATATTTATCCTGTTATGTTAAATAATGCCTATCTCTAGTCTTTTCTTTTATTACATTTCAAAACATAGACTGTTAGTTTTGAGTAACTAATTGAACTAACTTGGCTTTCAATTTTCTTCTTTTTTCTTTTATAAATTTCGATTTTTTAAAATAATCAAGCTTGGGTCTGCGAGAGCGGGGGGGGGGGGGGGGGTGCCCGGGCACCCAGGGCACCTCCCCTGGCTACGCGCATGGTTTTAAAACTGTATTATTATGTAAAATCAAAGAAGTTTAAACTATTTTGAAATCTATTTACATCAATTCAATGATACTTAAAAGAAAAAAAAATCTTTCAAAAATATATTCAAGCCCTATTTAAAAGGCTTAACAACTTCTTTATTAGACTGTTAAAATATAGTACTTCTTTGTATTGTAAGACTTTCAGAAGAGATATCTAGGATCATTCTAAAGTTGAACTCTTTTTAAAAAGATAATTAAAATATTGAAAGGAATATCCCTGTATTGAAGTGAATTCTATCCCAAGAGAAAATGATGGAAAACAATTACAAGGACATTATTATTGAGCTTTTTTGTCAATTACAGATAAATGACCATTGTTCACTATTATTTTTCTCCCCAGCTTCGTTCTATATGGGATTACTTAAAGCACATGCTTTATTACTTAAGATTACTTAAAAGATTACTAAAAAAATACTTAGGTTACTTTTTAAAAAAAAATTATCTGCATTTTTTTTTTTTTTTTTTTTTTTTTTTTTTTTTTTTACAATCTTGTGTAGAAGTCGATCCCAAATTTTCCCCGACTTATATACGAGTGTATATAGTGTTGCATATTATCGCTGCTTTCATGGTTTAATTTAATCGTTTTTACTTTGCGCCTCGCGCAAACGATAATATTTATTTGTTTACATTTTAATTTGCTAGAACTTTTTTGAATGGACCTTTTTTTAAACTGGAAAATGCAGTATGAATTTTATTAAGATATTATATTGAAGAAAAGATATGTAATGTGCACAATAATGTCATTTTTTTGTATTGTGAAAGTTATATATATGTTGTTTAATAGGTTTTGTGCTTGAATTTACTACGAAGATATGAAAATTTATTAACTTAAGGTATAGAATTAGCTTAATCTCCCTTATACATGATAATAGGTAAGCTTAATACATTCATGCTGTAGTTAAGACATATTAATTTTTGAAAATGAATATTGATAATTTACATATTAGTATAAATAATATTGAAGACTTATTTTATTAAATGGAATAGATTCAATATATGGTATTACACTTTCAGAAATAAAAACTCTAATGTTTAACTTTTTGTGTTACAATTTCCTTCGAGAATTATGGTTTTATTTCGCATTTTTCAATTGGTTCGATGTATTTTGTGTTATTCTTAAAAATAATGACTAAATGTAAATAACACGGCAAAAGCATTTTTAAGTTCATGTTTAAAAATATTCATCGCATTTTTAAAGTCATATACCTTATTTACATTCAGAAAGAAAAACGAATCATTTTCGTGGGAAAAAATTATGTAAAATTAAGAGGGGGAAAAAAGCGAATCATCCCCTCAATAAATCACAAATTTGATTTTTACTGATTTTTTCTTTTATTACCTCGTGTAATATTTTTTATTCAGTCGAGTTTTAAATCTTCTTTTTTCAAAAGAGATTTTTTGTTAATAGCTTTTACATTTGTATCATATTTAGTTATTTTTTACCAGAAAACATTTTTTATTGTTACTTTTATCCACCAGTTTTTTTTCTTTTTTTTTTTCTTGTTTTTTTTTGAGTTTTAATATATTAAACATCTACAAACAGATTTAATTTTCCATGCATAATTTTCTATGTTTTATCCTCTAATCTTTAATTAAAAAAATCAATTATTGAAATAGGAAGTTTTTTTAAGAAACGCTTTTGTACGAAAAAAAAAAAAAAAAAAAAAAAAAAAAAAAAAAAAAAAATGCAATTTATTATATTGACAAAAGTTACCGAATTCTTTCGATTTTAGACTTTTTTGCCATATTTTGAGGAATACTTGATAAATTCTACTGGAACTTCAAGAATGTCAAGAACATGTTTGACTTCATATTTTTAGCCGTAAACATAAATTATTCCTCCAATGATATCAATTGAAAATAAAATTCCGATTGGTTAAAAAAAAATGGAGTCGATGTTTTATTGGAGTTCCTTAATAAAGTTTTTGTGAAGTTCTTCAATCTTAGTTTTGTTCGTTCTCTTACCCCATCCCATTTGTCATATAACCCATAGCTGGGCAAAAACGAGGAAAAGTTTCTTTTCAGGGTTTCGTTCATCTGACGAAACCCTATTAGTCTGTGTCCCCTGTCTGTCCGTCACAGAGTCTGTACACAAAAAATGTATAAGTCAGAGATTTCAAATTTTGTTTATTTACAGCTGAATATCTCGTGTCACATGACAAATAATAAAATTTTGAAAAAGTCTAATATTTTAATTAAACGAATTTTATCAGTGTCATCCGTTCATTTTTGCGATTTAAATTTTAAAAGAGAACCTTAATATAAATGTTTTTCGTGTAGACATCATAGCTTGGAGGTAGAGCAACATGCCAGTAGACGGAAGGTTCTTGGTGCGAGCCCCCATGAACTTGAAATTTTGATACTGAGGACTAAATTTTCATGCTATTTTAATTAAAATAAATTTCGATTTTTTTTCTAATTTAAGGGCTTATATTATTTTCTTATCACTGGCATTCATAATATTTTTGGGAATTTCATTTATATTCATTGGAATTTCATTCATTTCAAACTATTGCGAATTATTAACGATTCATTCTTTTCACTTTCTTTTAAATCTTTTTTTGTTTGTTTGTTTTAACAACAAAACATAACAACAAAATTATTGTTATTCTTAAACAACAAAATTATTACAGTAAATCCTCTAAATAACGGATATCTTGGGAGCGCGTAAAATGTCCGTTATTCGGAAGTGTCCGCTTTTGGGAAAATCTCGGAAATTTAAAAAATGCTAAGAAATGCTTCATGCTTTATTAATAAACTTTTTTAATGTCTTAAAACCTGCATTATATGATTAATCAGAAATTAAAATTATTTTTTTATCAATAAACTGAAATTAAACGGTGCATATTTTTATCCACTGTTTATTACAGTCTTGCGAAACAAAGTTTTGGTGCAAAAGTTTCCTTTTACTTGCGATTACATGCAATTTATTTTTCAATGTGAAATATTAATTCTGTCGGTAATTTTAAACTTTCGAAATCAGCTTTTTTTATAAAATAAAAAAAGAAAAAAATAATGTGTAACTGCTTACTGTATTTTGCCGTTTATTAAAGGTATAAAATCTCAAATCTCCCGAGGGGGACATTTTAATGCTACAGGAAGGGATGTCTCTCCCGGACCACCCCTAAATTCAACATTACGCATGGAGGGGGATTTTTTTCTAGCATACCCTTACATTTATCTGTAAACACAAAATTTGTGACATGTTTCTCTGATGAATTTAGAGGCTGTTTACTTTTTTTTCCTTTTCTCTCGTTAAAAAATATTTTCTCATTCTTTATCTCCAAACCTACTGTCCGCTATTCGGAATGTCCGTTATTCAGAGGTTAAACATACAAAAATTTAGATTTTGGGGATTGGAAAACTGTCCGTTAAATAGGGGTTTCCGCTATTTGGGAGTGTCCGTTATGGAGGTTTTACCGTATTATTATATATATTGTTAATAATAAATAATTGTAATGCAATTGTTATTTAAAAAAAAATTATTGGTGGTACCCTCTATGAAAGAATTTAACAAATGCTAAATTAACAAGTTAGGTTTATTAATTAAAGGATGAGTTGTTTTGAAAGAAATTTAAACGAAACCCTCTGTGCAATTTGTGATCACTCTTACCCACTTGTTTGGAAAATCCCATGATTTGCATTAACCACTCAGCTTCTGAATTTTCCTCGTTAATCCAAAATCTACATTGTTAAAAATATCTGAAAAACACAGAAAAAAGTAGCGAGATTCTCTGTAAATATACATTAGTTTCCGGTTAAATGCATTTGATCGAGTTTCCCAGTCATCATTTTACGGGTATTTCCCTTATACCTAACTCCCTGGAGAGATTTTTTATGTCATTATTTAAAAATATTACTAGCGGACTTCGCCCACTACGCTGGACGGTTTAGACCGACAGACGGGCATTAAATAGTTTAATAGTTTATTAATTACGGGCATTAATAATTGTTAGTATTAAATAGTTTAATACTATTAAAATGCATACCAAACAATGTCTCAATATATAAGTATGCAATGGAATACTTTTGTGTATTCCTGTAAATCAATAAGAAATATTATTTGCATTACAGATTGTGCAGAATATATATTATAGAATATGTATAGAATGTGTATATAGTATATACTTCATAGATACATATCAACTTTATTATGTTCGAAAGAGTGTAAAAACATTAAAATGCACTTGAAACTTTTCCCCTATTGAAAGTAATGTATCGGAATTCTTTTGATTGCCCTTGTAATTGAAGTATGCATCCGATTTTCATAAAATTTGAAATGACTCTATAAAAGTATCTAATTAATTATATATTTTAAGTTTCAAACGATTCGGTCGGGTAGTTTTTGAGTTGTTACATGCGGACGAACGGACAGAGAGACGGACGGGCAACTCGGGATCCCCGGATTTTTCCCCTTTCAATTCAAAACAAACGCGACGTTTCTCCGTTTCCGGGATCGGAGGAGATAGCGTCACATACATACATACGGTCGGATTTTAATAGTGTATATTATCCTTGTTCAAACTTATAATTCAAAATACTCATTTTTAAAATTCTTTTGCAATTTTATTAGACATATTAAAGAAGAAAATTCAGTTTAAAAAACGTTTTTCTAATACCGTAATTTCGGGTGTATAAGCCGCAGATCAAACAATTCTTTTTTGACCCAGAATTTTTTAAGAAACAAATATAACTAGTTAGATCGCCGTAAATATTTGTCTTCAATCACTAAATAAGATTTCTGGGTCCAAAAAGAATTGTTTGATCCGCGGCTTATACACCCGAAATTACGGTACTTAGAATAATTTAGAAAGACAAAAATCATTTTATCGGAGTTAATGAGAACTTTCGACTTTTTTTTCGGAATTTCACTAAATCTTTGTACATTATAAGGGTGTTATAAATGTTATAGTTGATATACAGGGTTTTCTAAAAGAGTTCGCCTACGTTACTGAGTGTGAGCGTAAATTACTTAAAGGTGGTTCTAAAATAATGTATACATTTTTACGCTGAACTGCATTCAAAGAAATTATTTTACAAAGAAATGTTTGCAGAATACAGATAAAATGATATATAGAGCCGCGCAAAGAATTGTGTAACATGGACATCTATGAATGATAATTTATAACAATGTGATTTCAGTTGTTTTAAGAGTGTTTTAGTTTAAAATGAATTTTAGCTTCTTACTGACGTGTAATAAAGATGCAAAGTAAACTACAGGGCTGAGCAAAAGTTCTCAAATATGTTTTCCATTTATTAGAACAAATTGCTCAAAAAGAAATTTTAAGCTTTTTTCTTGCTAAACTAAATTTTTCCATTATAATATATGTATATCAACTGACAGATCAAATACAGGGCTGTTCAAAAGTATTGGAGTACATATTTGGCTATATACCCTTATTTCTCTAATTAATGAAGTTTTGTTAAAGATTTCATAAAGTGCTAGAAAGTGCTTCATAATATATGTTTAACGCATGATTTTTCTTATTTGTTAAAATTATTATTATGAATCTCTAATGAATTTTTTATGTTGTTTTCGTATGTTTAGATGTAAGTTTATCTATACTTAAACAACAATTTTGAAATAGCTTTCTGGTTCGGGGAATTTTCCATTTTGAGGCCTGGTTCTCAGTTCCAACTCCTTTCTGTTAACCATTTGTAAAATGATTGTTGCTTTCGGTCAAGAATAGGTATATGTGAGACACATCTGAATCTCTGTGGTGTTTGCATTTCATTCGTTTTTTGACTGGTCCAGGAATATTAGTGTTTAATCCATGGTGTACGTAATATATGACTCTGCTATTACATAAGCTTTGATAATCTCTCTCTCTCTCTCTCTCATTCTCTCTTTTTTTTTGTCAGAAAAAAATAGTAATCTATTATTTTCCCTTTGCTTTCAAAAGAAATGGAATACTTCTATAGTCACGAAAAAAAAAAAAAGTATTAAAAACTACCAAAAAAACTAATAACTAAAAAAAAAATTGAGATACAGCTCAAACAAATTATATTTAAAGCTACATTTTTTTTATATATACGACGGTTTAAAAAATAAAAATGTACTATGTTTAGAAGTTTAAAAATTTGCAGTACCGAAAATTTTAAAACTGAAATTTTATTTAAAATTTGAAAGTATTGTCATTCGCAAATTAGACTTATGCATTACTCACATATATGTTTTTCCTTTATAATATAGATAGGAAAATATATAATAATATATATATTATGATATATATAAGAAATTGAAAGAATTCAGAAATAAAGAAACGCTATCACCTCTGTATTTTGTTTAAAAAAATAATAAAACCTTTAGGAGGAAAATGATTGTATAAATGATAATATCTTCGAGATGTCACCTTTATTTAACCAAAATAAACATGTCTTGCCTACAAAAAGTGAGGAAAAAATACATTTTTTTAAATGTAGAATTTATTTATAAGTCTTAAATTTTAGTCTTCGACAAAATCATTTTTCAAGTGGTTGTTCTAATTGTTAAATTACATATTTTTAGCATTGTAGGAAAGTCTAAAGCAGTAAGTTTCTAAAAGACCCAGAATGTTTCTTCCTAGTGATGGGCGATTCTCAAAAATTCAACAATCGAGAAAAATCGTCATCGTAAAAAACCACAATCGATAAATCATCGATTATTTCCAAAAATCTACATTCGAGATGTTTTAAAATCGATTGTAGCACAGAGAAGCTAAAAGTAGTTGTTGCGATTCTTAGTTATTATCCTGGCAGAAAACTTCATGGTAATGGTAGGGCTTGCTCGATAATTCTATTGTTGTAATTATTTTCTTCCAGTGTTGAATTCAGGGAGTGGCCCGGGAGGGACATCCCCCCCCCGGAACAATGAAATGTTCCTCCCGGAAAATTTGAAATTTTGCGTTTTCAATTATCAATCAGTTCAATCCCCCCCGGAACTCTATAATGCTCCCCCCCCGAAGCCACTGAAGTCCCTCCCGGGGAAAAGTGTCTGAATTCAACACTGTTTGCTTCAGGTTTAAGTTTATGGGGTTTGGGAAGTTTAAGGTTATGGGAAGCGAAAAGACCCGCTCGCTAATGCTAATTCTATAGAACAAATTTACAGAGATCTCTTATTTGCATTTCAATATTTTTATATGATTTTCTTTACATTGAGCAGATGAGGTCGATCTGTACAAAGATTGTTTTTCACTTTTTTCGATTTAATTTGCAAGTTTTTGTCATTGTGATACTTTCACTATTGAAGCCGGTTTCGAAAATAAAAGTGTTCTCATTAAAAATACCTGTAAACAAAATCGAAAAAGTCAAAAGTCAATAACGGATTTTGTAAAAATCTATTTCAAATATCCAATGAAAAAAAAAATCATTTAAAAATATAGAAATGCAAACGAGACATCTTTTTATTTCTTCCATAGGATTAGCTTTAGCGAACGGGTCTTGTCTTTTTGTTTGATTGAAGTAGCCTCTTAAAGAAAAAAGAAAATAGCTTGAACCTCGTTGCCCGATCGTTGTATCGAGTGCGAGTAAAATCGATTTACTCATCCTAATGCTGAACTCCAGTATACTAAAATGATAAAAATGCTGCAATTTCAAAAAAAGATTGAAAAGTGCCTATAAAAGATGGCCAAATTGGAGAAGGGAGAAGAAAGATTCATAATATGAAAAAGTGGCCTGAATTCTTTCTAAGGATATATGCCATGACAGGGTTCAAAAAAAGGTTGAAATTTACTCCTCACCCGTGAGTTCACTTTTTATTCCCAGAATGCACCCGGAAATAACGTAGCTCCCTTTTTAAAATTGTTATATTTTATAAATAATATTTACAGGAGAACTCGTTCAAAAAACACGCCTAAAATGATATTTATTGTCGAAATAGCTACGATTAAAAAAAAAAAAATCACCTCCTTATCGCTCCTCCTGCCCTCCCTCTTGAAATTCAACTCCAGTATGAGAAAATTTCGTAATATGAAAGAATAGTCCGAAAACTTTCCTATGATATATCACATGACGGAACAAAAAATTCTGAAAATTACTTCTCAGCCCTCGGTTCACCTTTTCTTCCCAGAATACACCGGGAAATGATGCAGCCATGCAGCCCCCCCCCCTACTTTAAAATATTTATATTTAATAAATAATATTTATCAGAGAGTTAAATAGAAAAAACTCCACATCTTAAATGATATTTATTTTCGAAATAGCTACGGTTTAAAAAAAATCACCCCCTTATCGCTCCCCCGCTCCCTCCCTCCTGAAATTCAACTCCAAGTGCAGAAGTGGAGAAAAACTCGTAAAACGAAAGAGAGGTGCGAAAACTTTCCAATGATATATGTATAGCATGACGAGTTAAAAAAAAAGTTTGAAATTTACATGCCACCCGTAGGTTCACTCAATTTTCCCAGAATATACCTAAAAATGACGCAGCCCCCACTTTAAAATCTTTATCTTTAATAAATATTATTTATCAGATAGTTCCATAAACTCCACATCTAAAATGATATTTATTGTCAAAATAGCTACGATTTAAAAAATTTACTCCCTTATCGCTCCCCCTCTCCCCCCTCATGAAATTCAATTGCAGGATGATAAAGATTCGTAAAATGAAAGAGAGGTGCGAAAATTTTCCGATGATATATATATAACATCACGGGTCCAAAAAAAAAGTTTGAAATTTACATGTCATCCGTGGGTTCACTCAATTTTCCCAGAATACATCTAAAAATGACGCAGCCCCCACTTTAAAATCTTTATATTTAATAAATAATATTTACCGGAGAGTTCCATAAAAAAACCCCACATCTAAAATGATATTTATCGTCAAAATAGCTACGATTTAAAAAATTCACCCCCTTATCGCTCCTCCTCCCCCCCCTCCTGAAATTCAACTCCAGGATGAGAAAGATTCGTATAAATGAAAGAGAGGTGCGAAAACATTCCGATGATATATATATATATATATAACATGACGGGTCCAAAAAAAGTGTGAAATTTACATGTCACTCGTGAGTTCACTCATTTTCCCCAGAATGCACCTAAAAATAACGCAGCCCCCACTTTAAAATCTTTATATTTAATAAAGATAAATAAATCCGGTAAATATTAAAAAACAATATTTATCGGAGAGTTCCATAAAAAAATCCACACCAAAAATAACATTTGCTGCCGAAATAGCTACGATTTAAAAAATTCACCCCCTCATCGTTCCCCCTCCAACCCCCTTAAAATTCAATTCCAAAAGGAAAAGGATTCATAATATGAAAGAATGGTTAAAAGAGCTTTCGTATATGCCTCTCATTTCAGCAAATCTCATCTCGATAAACTCAGGCATTTCGAGAAATTCGTTGCTTCGCGATGAAAATGTTCCTCGATGACATCTGAGGTTTATCGAAGGACTTGTACCTTGGCGATGAATTTTTTCTCTATAAATGCGCCATTTCGAGAACTTGTGGTTTCTCGATGAAAACCTTTTTCGATAACGATAATTTTCGTTCTCGCTGAGAATAGAGATGAGAAGGTTTATCGAGGAGAGTTTTATTGATGAAGCTTTGTGAAATGAAAGGTTTATCGAGAAACGAGGTACAGAAAGAAGCATGCCTATCATTTTAAGTGTGGCTTTTTGATCGAACCATTCGGTAAATATTATTTATCAAATGTAAAATAATTAAAGTGCGGGCTGCAGGAATTTGGGCGCGAAAGAGTGGGCACACGGGCGGTGGGGGAGGGGGGCAATTTTCATTTTTTAAAACCCGTCATGTGGTATATCATCTTGAAGATCTCGGATTACTCTTTCATATTATGATATTCCCCCCCCCCCCTTCCGAATTCGGCTCCCACGGCGAGGGTGGGGGGGGGGGGAGAGGCAGTTTTCGAAACTTTTTGCGTTTTTGTCATTTTAGATCAAATTTTTGAATTGAAAACGTCCTTAGGCGCATTGGGAATTTTTTTGAGATGGGAAAAAACCATTGAACTCGTTACATTGTTACCGTAATCTAGGCACATTATTTTAAAGTTCTCTCTTTGAAGGCTTCTTCCAAGGGGGGGGGGAGGAGCTTGAAGCCCCCTCCAACTTATACCTTAAAATATAGCTCATTTGATTCTCTACCAATTTTAACTTAAATGTTTAAGCTACATGGCATCCCCAGGCTGTGGACCCCACCCCCTCTGTCGGTTATTCGCCTAATTTTGCTCATTTCTTCACTTCATTTCAATTTTTAAAAGGCTATAGCTTTGTTTCTATAAGAGCTACAGCGGGGAGAAAAATTATAGCATAGATAACTTTTCTTCGCCGCTCTTTTTGCAGTTTTCCGGTTTTCCGCCATAGCATTGGTTTTTTTTGAGGGTGCCAGGGGATCAGTCAGCAAGTTGCTAAAACTTTAAAAAGGTTCGATTCCAATGTTATTTTTTCTCCTGTTAATAAAATTGCTTTTTCAAATCTTAAGCACCCCATTGATCGCTTAGATAACTGGGGTATTTACCAAATTTCTTGCCAATGTGGTCTTTCTTATATCGGCCAGACTAAACGTGCTCTAAGATTTCGTTTAACTGAACATAAAAGATATGTCAAAAATCAAGAGCTTAAACGCTCTTCTATTACTCAACATTGTTGGTCTTCACAACATAAATTTAACTTTTCTTCAGCCACCATCATCCATAAGTGTCCTTCCATTCTTGATCTTGATTTTTGGGAAACTTATCACATCATTAAAAATTCTCACTCCTTAGTTAATGACTTATCAAGTACTCCTTATTTTCCTAGCATTTGGAAATCTTTAATTTAATTCTTTTTTTCCCTCGCTTTTTAGTTTTTGCTTTGTTTGTTCTCCGGTAGATGTTGCTACTTGTCCATCCAGTTGTTCCGGCTGCTTTCTTCTCATTGGTTGCTTTCCTTTAGGCGGGATCGTACCCGTAGCGGGTATATAAGCCTGTGTCTCTCTGTCTCTTTGCTCAGTTTTGCTTTGTCTAGCTCGCTGAGTTTTTGCACTGAAGAAGAATCTCGTTAGTAGATTCGAAACAGCTGTTTGCTTCCCTTTTCTTACTTTATTTGTGCATTTATAATCGTTGGTTTTCTATCCTTAAACATTTTTGCACAAAGGCTTTATTTGCTATTTTAACACAAATTTTGCATCAAGAACGAAGTCGGTCGGATTAATAGTTGCCGAGATATTTGTAATCCTGTTTTCCACATTCTTCGATTTTTCATGACCCTGTATTTTCTTCAAATTTCAATTCAAAGATATGTTTTAATTGGAAATGATACGCTTAATCTGACGCAGTAAACTGCTAGTTAATATGATTATTGTTTTTGAAGTTATAAGGATGTTATTTTTACGTAATCCGGTACTACTTGTGTAGTTTGGTATTTTACATAATTTGTCGAAATGGGTTTATCAGCAATTCATTAATGGAGCATTGCTATGTATATTAAGAATATTTAAATATACGTTTAAATTTTGTTTTAGAATTGCAATGCATTTTATAAATAGTTTTCACGTATTTTATTTTCATATATTATATAATGCATATTCATGATGGGTAAGTATTGCGGTGCCCCCCAACGACTAGTTTCGTAATCTGGCCGTTAAAACGAGACATTCATACAATTTTATTGTTAAAATGCATTTCCTTTTTCTCAGAGTCTATAAAAAAGCGTTTAAACCAAGGAAAAAAATCGTTTTTGATGAATCTAGTCAATGAAGAAGTAGCACGTCAAATTGTATCTCTTTATTATTCCGCAATTCTAATGTCTCAGAGAGAAATTGCTAATCAATGGGTATTTCACGCCGTTCTGTTTGCTATTATATTGATAAACACAAGAAAAATGAAGTTAGTTCATTGCATTCTAAACAGGGTCACCCATCTAAAAGACCTCTATCAATTTTTTTTTTTTCAATCGGAGGCGAAACTGAATTCTGCAATGGCAGAATCTACATTCAATTTGTTTTATTATTTCATTGAATATATTTTTACATTATAGGAATTCATTTTTGTAAATAATAATAAAACCTGTGTATTTCTTGTAGTAAATAAAAATCACTGAGTCAATAAAAATAAATAAAGTCATAAATGATTAAGTGCAGAAATATTATCGTTGCATCAAAATTTCTCGTTCCTTTTAAAATTAAGAAACCGATATCTGCATTTTGCAAAGATGATATATTTTAAATATTGAAAATAACTAAAGAATTTATACTTCAAACCGTAAAAGAACATTAAACTTTCTTATATTGAAAATGTATATTATTTGAGAGGAAAATAAATATTTTAATAAAATACTTTATTAAAATAAATTGGAAATGGCGCATATTTTGGTGCTCATTCCTTTTAATCATATAATAGTTTCACGATTTCTTCTATGAATCTTTTAAAATACCTTCTTTATGAAAACTAGGATAATTTTAATTAATTAAAATTTTTGAAAATTTCATTATTTACATTTAATTATAAAAGTATTATTCAGTGTTAAGAATTCAAATTTACAATTTATTCTTATTACGTGAAATCATTTACGCTGACGGTACCTGATCATGTTAAAAGATTTGTTTTATAATTTTTTTTTGCAAAATGGCAACAAAAAAAATTGTAAACAAATAAAATCAATTGTTAAATTCGTTCATAGTAAGTGTTATTCGAATTCGAAGGTTCAAAATTGAACCAACGGAAACTTATTTACTATTAAGAAGTAATTACTTTTAGTATTAATTTTAATATGTTTGCCATTTAAAAATAATGTATGGAATGTATGAGTTCTGTTATAAAAAATGCTGAGAAAATGCACATTTACTGATCAAAAAGAACTCGAACGCATTATTTAGCTTTAACGCCTTCGCAACGAGGGCATTTTGATTGAATTTTTATAATTTATCACCGGTTTTTGAAAACAGAAAATGTTCTGTAATTGAATGTCTAAAGTGCTCTGATTAAATAAGATGAACTTTTCAATAAAGAATAACTGGTGAGAATAATGAAGGATTCTGAGCATCTAAAATGGCACGTATATCGGTCGCTCCTATACAAGTGGTTAAGGCAAGGGATAAATAAAAAAATCCGAGGAAATTCTTAGTTATTTGGCTGAATTTACATTTTTAAAATTAAAATGCGCCAAAACATAAAATAACGTTTTTGCTAATAAAATAACGTTTTTGTTAATAAAGATACAAAAATAACACTAAAAAAAAATATTGTTACTTTCAAATATTTATCTTATGAAATAATACTTCGTGAATCCAAACAAAGCATGGATTTTGCTAGTTATTACTATTATTAAAAAAACTCAGGAATATTTCATTTATTGTCAAAAAACGTTCGCCTCCCTCCATTTAAAAAATATGATCAATTACCAAATTTGCAAATATTCATTGCTACCATATTAGTACCCAAAACATTTTTTGGGAATAATTTCTACTTTAGGAAGAACTATTTCTGTCGTTCTTTTATTTAAGTGGATGTTCTTTTTTACATCTATGTTTTGCATCTTTTATTACACAAATTCTTTCGTGCAATTTATTATTATTATAATCTCTTGCTCGTGGGAAAAAAAAACTATGTCTATTTGTTTTAGGAGCATATCCGTTTATTTTATTCAATCATTATACACTAGGGGATTTAAGCGAGCTTCCCGAGTTAGAGGATATAATGCTACGTGGGTAATAGGGTCATGATTTTATAATGTGACTCTGGAGATTCTGGCAATTCGGTTTTCAAAAGCCAATGTTCATTTGAATTAAAGTCTGAATTTTTGTAAATTTGTTCAGCTAAGTTCACTCTGTTGGACAAAAATTTACAAAAGTATATTTTAATTTTAATGTATGTATGTATACAGTGTGATCACTCTCAAAGGTAGCCAATGGCTAATTTCTAAACCGTTAGTCATACACATACAGGGTGATTCATAAAAGATGGGCAGAACTTTAAGGGGTTATAGTACACTTAAAGACAAATAATATTAAATAGGAGACTAAGGGTCCCAGACGTATTCCCAAGGAGATAGGGGGCATTAAAGTTTAGGGTCCGAAATTTCAAATGATTATAAAAAATGGAAAAATTGGTCGATTCGTTTGCGGTTTTTGCAAAAAATTTTCTTTATGCCAGTATTTTCTTGAAATAAAATTTTAAAGTTCAATTTCAAAAAATGCCGATAGGGGGCGCTTTAGACTTTGGAGTAACAAACAACTATTTTTTAACGTTATTTTTTGTATTTCTTTAAATGATTTCGAAAGCTTAGACTTAAACTTAAATTTTGATCTAAAAATCTGAGTCCTAACGAGTAGTTAAGTAGCGTAAACTGAAATTTGAAATTTGAAACCCTTCTCCCCCCAGAACAAAAATCAGTTATTCCCGATCTTTGTGTCGTAGATTAGGCTCTAACTACTGCCGCGTTTTGCTAAAATTATTCTTTATGTCAGTATTTTCTTGAAAATAAATTTTAAAGAAAATTTTCAAAAAATTCCGATAGAGGGCGCTTTAGACTTTGGAGTAACGAACAACTATTTTATACCGTTATTTTTTGTGTCTCATTAAATGCTTTCTAAAGCTTAGACTTAAATTTTCAGCCCAAAATCTGAATCGTTAGACGTGGTTAAGTTTCTGGGGAGAGGGGTTTGAAATTTCTACTCCTGAGCACAGTTCAGTTTACCATGTCCACACATTGTGTGCTGTGATACGAGGTAAAAAGACACAAATTAGGATTATGTTACCAAAGCATATTTATTAACATGTAATTACAATAAATGTTCAAAATTGTGACCACCAGAGGTTATGCACGCAGAACAACGGCGAAGAATGGAACGGCGAACATTCGCGAAAACATCAGGCTTTTCGAGCACTTCCCCTACAGCGGCGGAAAGTCTGGCGACCAGTTCCTCGGGGGATTCAATGGGTGTCTCATACATAAGAGCCTTCAATTGTCCCCAAAAAAAGAAATCGAGGGGTGAAAGATCTGGCGAGCGAGCAGGCCAAGCAACAGGACCACCTCGACCAATCCATCTGTTCGGAAATGTGATGTCCAGATAGTTGCGGACGTCTCGTACGTAATGGGCTGGCGCTCCATCGTGCTGGAACCACATGACCCGCCGGATGCGTGGAGGAACAACATTTAACAGGTCTGGCAGCACATGTTGCAGAAATGTGAGGTATGTTTTACCGTTGAGGCGTTCAGGAAGAAGGTACGGTCCGATTAGGTGGTCTCCGAGGATTCCTGCCCAAACATTGATGGAAAAGCGTCTCTGATGAGCATGTGGATACGTAGCATGTGGATACGTAGCATGTGGATTGACATCCGCCCATACATGTGCATTGTGTGTGTTAAATGTACCTTCACGTGTGAAGGTACATTCATCGGTGAAAAGCACAGTTCGTCCAAAATGTGGATTTAGCGCGTTCTGCTGCAGAAACCAGCGGGCGAATTCAATACGATTTGGATAATCCCCTGGAGACAGTTTCTGGACTCGTTGCACATGAAACGGGAGCAAATGTTCATCCTTCAGTACCCTCCAAGTCATGGACTGTGAGGTATCCACCTGCATAGCCACTGTTCGTGTACTTGTACTTGGCTGCGCCGCTACTACATCCAGAATGGCTTCTGCAACAACTACTGATTCGTCCTTTTTTGCACGACCTGCATTCGACCGGGAAGCGAGAAATGATCCCGTCTCACACAACTGTCTGTGCAAGCGCTCGAAAGTTTTGCGGTTAGGCAACCGCCTGTTGGGAAATCGCTCTCCGTACATTCGTTGTGCCTCTGCACCATTTCCATCTGCCGCTCCGTAAATTAAATGCATCTCAGCCTTTTCCTTATTCGTGAAGGGCACCATCTTCCGATTCATTACTACAGCGACTTACACTTGACTCACCGTTCAGTGGTTTTTATGCCTGAATCGTGTCGAAATTTTGCATACGTGTTCTTCTTCTTCCCCATTTGACATTTGCATACTTTCTGTCTCCTTCTTCACCCGGTGACTAGCGTCAGGAATGGAGCTTTAACGTTTGCATGAGCGACGTTTCCAACTGTGCCAGTGCCTTTATGAGTGAATTCCGACTATGCAGTCCTTGACGAAAGTTGTATTTTTGCCTCGTATCACAGCACAGAATCGTTGTCATGGTTAAGTAGTGCAAACTGAACTATGTTCAGAAGTTGAAATTTGAACCCCCTCCCCTCGCTACTGAACCACGCTCAGCGATTCAGATTTTGAGCTGAAAATTTAAGTTTAAGTCTAAGCTTTAGAAAGCATTTAATGAGACACAAAAAATAACGGTATAAAATAGTTGTTCGTTACTCCAAAGTCTAAAGCGCCCTCTATCGGAATTTTTTGAAAATTTTCTTTAAAATTTATTTTCAAGAAAATACTGACATAAAGAATAATTTTAGCAAAACGCGGCAGTAGTTAGAGCCTAATCTACGACACAAAGATCGGGAATAACTGATTTTTGTTCTGGGGGGAGAAGGGTTTCAAATTTCAAATTTCAGTTTACGCTACTTAACTACTCGTTAGGACTCAGATTTTTAGATCAAAATTTAAGTTTAAGTCTAAGCTTTCGAAATCATTTAAAGAAATACAAAAAATAACGTTAAAAAATAGTTGTTTGTTACTCCAAAGTCTAAAGCGCCCCCTATCGGCATTTTTTGAAATTGAATTTTAAAATTTTATTTCAAGAAAATACTGGCATAAAGAAAATTTTTTGCAAAAACCGCAAACGAATCGACCAATTTTTCCATTTTTTATAATCATTTGAAATTTCGGACCCTAAACTTTAATGCCCCCTATCTCCTTGGGAATACGTCTGGGACCCTTAGTCTCCTATTTAATATTATTTGTCTTTAAGTGTACTATAACCCCTTAAAGTTCTGCCCATCTTTTATGAATCACCCTGTATAGTTCCAATTGCAAAAATGCTTTAAAAAAGGTAAAGAATTGTTTTTTAAACTATTTAGGTTAAAAAATTACGAAAATTAAATTTTTATACGGTTTCCCGATCTTATAAGTGATATTTAGTAATTTTTTTCCATCACTATAACAAGCAATACAAAAAAGGTCCCATTTATCAAACACTAAAATTATCAAAGTTATGAAACTTTAAATTTCATGACTTAAACCACTTCTCTGTAAGTGAAAGATGATGAGTTGGACTAAGCTTTAAGGGAACGTACGCTAAGTGCTTAAAGTATTACAAAGGACGTCCATTTCCAACGCTGTCCAATGGCTAATTCCTAAACGATTTGTCACAGACATATTGTCCCAATTACAAAAAATGTTTTAAATGAGGTAAAGAAACATTTTTAAAGCGATTTAACTGAAAGTGCAGCCACCGTATAAAATTTACGGTAGCATTAATTTTAATTAATTAACTTCTAGATTGGTTAAAATAATTGAAGACGTGAGTTACAAAATTCTCATTATCGAGAAAATCAAATTTTAGGAAATCGAGAAAAACCTTTAAATGCGTCCATTGGTTTGCATTATAAATTTGGAAATTGTAGTGTTACATTAGTGCAGATTGATAGAAGCTGATAGAGAAAACAAAAGCGATAAGGCGAGTTTTGAAATTCACATCCTCAATTGTATTTTCACTTATGTTTTATTTTGTAAGGAAATGAAGCAGTTTCTTTTCATGATTTTATTTTTTAAAGATGTGTTATTTTGATAAGCTTTTATTTTACTTAAGACGTTCGTTTGTATGTTTTGCCTCGTGCGATATTTATAATCAATTTTAACTCACTTCCGAGTATCTGATCGAGGTTCAATTTGCAAATACATTTATATCAATGACAACGTAATATTAATACGATTTTAGGTGCGTACCATTTATTTATTTTGTAGCACTATACCAAATTCTATTAGCTTAAGTAATCTAATAGAATTTTAAATACGTATCATTTTGTACGAATTGTGACTTTGCTTTTTATAAATTAATTTAATAAAATTTCTGGGGGTTTTTTTTTTGCTTATATTTTTAGTACAAGTAATATATTTTGCTTTAATATGAAAACATCAACATAAATTTAAAAGTAATACTGTAAAAATTATTTTACACTCAATATTAATGCTACATTTTATATCTGACATTTATTTTTATTTCCAATAAATCTGTGACTGACCTCTATTTTGCAGCAAAAAATATGCTTCCTCTTTAAAAAGCTATTACTCGGCCAGTTTTAATCGCAAAGGAATGGGAATTTTTTTGCCTAACTTGTTAGAGAAGTGATGAAAATTACTAAATATCACTTATAGAACCGGGGGACCGTATAAAAAAATTATTTTCGTATACATAATTTTTTACTAATTTTTTGACCTAAATCACTTAAAAAACATTTCTTTACTTTTTAAAAGCATTTTTGCAATTGGAACTATCTGTCTAAAACTAATGGTTTAGAAATTAGCTACTTGCCACCGTTGAGAGTGGACACACTGTATAAATAAATAAATAAATAAATAAATATATTTCATCTTTCTTTCTTCATGGGTCCAGTTGCCCATAAAATTAGGGCCAATGGACCAAGTAGGTCTGTTTTTAAATCATTATTATTATTTTTTTTAATATGAGATATCAGGCCCTGATTGAAAAAGTGTAAATGACTTAAAAGATTTTAAACTAGACAGATCATGTAAACTATATATCAACTAAACAGCGTTGTAGGGAAAACCTTTGCTGTCAAGGTGTCTAAAAAAGGCACCAAATATGAAAGTTTTAGATTTATTTATACAAAAATATAAGAATTATGTAAGTACTTATGTACTTTAGTATAGATAATAAATATAAATTTTATATGAGTACTTTAGAAAAAAAAATAGACAAAACTTTCAACAAACGTGTACACCACAGTCTCTTTCTTATTTACCTCAATGAAAATTCGATAAATGCAATAATCCGTGTAGAATGTAATCATGTATTTATATTGAACAGAACTATTTTTATAGGTTTCGAAAATTTCTTAATAATGTCACTTTGTCTTATATACGCCTCTTTATTTGTATCATAAAATTAGGAGGTTTGGCTATCTCACATAAAAAATTTGGTTTGATACTCACCAACTTGCTTTTTTTTAAAAATGATTATGTAATCTTAATAAGGTTATTATATATAATTTTCTTTATAGGAAAAAAAAGGGAAAATAATTTTTCGTAATGACAAAAATTCAAAAAAGAAATATTTATAATTGTTGGAGTAAGTGGATCCCTCATGGTGCAGCTACCTCTGTTACACGTCCTAATTATCCATTCATGAACAATTATGAAGTAACTGGAATACCAGCCTTACATATGAAACAAGACTTAAATAAGTATAGATATCTAATAACATTAATGTATTTATATGGCATCAAGTCAGGGCCGAAAAAAGCCTTTTTTCGCGCCCGGGTAAACATGGACTTTTGCGCCCCCGTCCCCCCTCCTCGTGTACAATAAAAGTTATCGTCCGTGAGTATCTGTGATGTCGAAAGCAACATGACATCACATATTATTATTAGCTCCCTTTTTAAAATTAAATTCTCAAGTTTTAAAAATTTAAATTATTTTTTGCAATTTCAAATCAATTAAACCTTCCTTTTACTTTCTTAAAAGAATATATTTATCTCTTTTCTCTTTGCGTTAAATTCCAGTTACGTAGGTTCTCATGCTCATCCGAGGCCGTTAATAAAATAAATCAAAAACAAATCTTTTCTCATCCTAAAATCATTATCTGTGCGAGCATAATTTCGTTTGATGAGAGAATACATAGAAAGATATTTTTAAAGCACATACTCCTTTGCCGCAGTAACTTAGCCACTTACTGCATTCATTATCAAATTAATAGTCAATACAAGTTCTTTTTTCGGCTTAAAATGTAACGCTCTATTTATATTAAAAATCGGCGTCTGACATCTGTGTTATGCCTTTAGAAATATTTTTCTCAGCAATCAATGTTGGCATGAATATTTGTACGTTGATATATTAAACGCCAAATTAACGGACCGGTTGGCTCGTTTTTAATTTAAACTTTCTTTATGAACTTATCTGTGGGGTTACAATAACTTAAGGATAACCACATTTAGCTCGACGCATTTTGGCTAGCATATCTGATGGTCGCAATTCATTCTATCTTTGACCGCTCGCTAGTAAAGATGTAGAACTCCTGCATTGTATTTTTACCGGGGGTCACCCCGCGAGAGTGTGATATTCCCCTCTCATTAATAAATGCCACAGACATACTTGAGCATCTTCTTTATTGAGTCTTTCTTTCCTGTGTTGTTGCTGTTTTACGCAAAGTAATTTTAATTGTCACGGCTGATTTTTATATGTCTCAAGCAGTTAATAAACTTTAATTCCCGTTCTTTAAAAACATGAACAAAAATATTCGTCATAGTACCGTATGAAAAAAAATCCTTAATAAATAAAAGGTATTTAATGATAATTAAAATGATAGCATTAACTATGTAAAGAACATTTCCATAGGATTAAATGATAATTAAAATGCAGCATTAAATATGTAAAGAATGCTCCCATAGGATTAAATGATAATTAAAATGCTAGCATTAAATATGTAAAGAACGCTCTCATAGGATTAATATTAGCTTCAGCTTTAAGGGCCTACATTAGTTACACGAAGAAACTGGATCACTAATGTTAAACGTCTGGTAAAATTCCTTTTAAAAGTTCTCACTTCCATATTAATAGTTTAAAATGATTTTTTGTCTTGCTTAGAATATCTGAGATTGAATTCTAACCAAGTTAGCATTTACTTTTTCAATCTTGGTTGCTGATTTCCTTTTATAAAGTTACTTTCAAAAATTTGAAAAGAATGCTCCCATAGGTTTAACATTAGTGAGTTTTTTTTAATATCATATATATACATTTTTGTATAAAACGGCGCTTTGCATGCAGTGATGAAATATGTAAGCAAGTATACTAGCCGCTTCTTTTACGCCGCATGATTCTTATTGCGATACCACATGTCTATTGTACATAAGAGAATCGTTTTGAATGTTTCGTTTTAAAAATGGACATGATTTTTCCTATTAGCACGTTGAGTGCCACGTCAGACATCGGTAACTGACACTTAACTTTCCTTTTGAGCCCCCTCTTATTTAAGGATATAATCCTGTAATAAATAAAATCTAAGCAAATTTTAAATGAATTTTCAATAATTATTTAAAACAATATAATTTTTTAAAGTTTTATGTCATATTTTACACTGTCAAACATCGGTGACCGACGCAGCCTAAACGAAAAATTCAGTGCCAGTCACTGGTGACTGACGTGGTACTCAACGTGTTAAATGCTTTCCGTATTTAATAATCCACTAAAAAGCAACTTTTCAAAAGTAAAAAAAAGAGCCAAGCTAAAAAAACCGGAAAAAGGTCATAGTTGTAGCTAAAAAATGGTATGATATCAAATTTCTAAGCTTATATTATGGTTCTTATTTAATATTTTCCATTAAAAAAATTATCTTTTGTAAGTCAAGTGCTTTCGTATGTGTTGATAGAAATCCTTTTCTCCTGATACTAAATACATCATACGTGTTTCTAAAATTTCAAATGTTTTAAAATTATGCATGAGGGGCTTGGCGATTATCTTTCCATATTTTACATAAATTTCTATCAATCCAAATCCATAGTCAAAATCCGAAATTCAAAATTGTTACTTAAGCAGATGTTTTAAGCTTTTTCTTTACGGAATTTTATTTACAGAACTTTATCTCGTAAAACAGTAGTGATTTATCTAAAGGAATCACCTTGTAATTTATTTCATAGAGTAATTAGTTATTTGAAAACTATGGAAATTAATTTCTTTTCTCAAACTATCAGTCTTTATCAAAAAGTCTGTTTGCAGTTGAAATTAAAAGTTTGGCATTTTACTAAAGAAAACATTTCGTGCCTTTCCTTTATGGAATTGTGTATTAAGAGAATGGGGACATATCTTCGCGATTCCTCTTATGATTACTTTTTTAGAGTGATTAATCATTTAAAAGAATTAACAATCGACTTCCTTTCTAAAAATAAAAATCTTTTTAAATTTATTTGTCCGTAGTTAATATCAGAAGATTTAAATTGTTGTTAGTACAAACTTATCACGCTTTCCTTTACGAACTTGGGTGTTCAGACATTTGTGTAAAACATGGAAAGATGGCCACTAAGCCCCTCAGGCATAATTTTAAAACATTTGAATTTTTAGAAACACGTTATGATGCATTTAGTATAGGAAAAAGGATTTCTATCAACACATACGAAGGCACTTGACTTACAAAAGGTAATTTTTTAAATGGAAAATGTTAATTAAGAACCATAATATAAGCTTGGAAATTTGATATCATACCATTTTTTAGCTACAACTTTAACCTTTTTCCGTTTTTTTTAGCTTGGCTCTTTTTTTTTACTTCTGAAAAGTTGTTTTTTAGTGGATAGCATTTCTTTTTTTAAAACAGATTATATATAACTTAAAAAGTTTTACTCATTCTAATTAAAATGAGTTTTCGTATAGCCTTTGTAAACAGTGAGCAAACATAATATTTTCTTTGATTTTTTGTTGGCCCCCTAATTGTCCTCCTAATCAAATGAACATTGATAATTATAATCTGTATAGTCTTTATAATTCTGAATTTCCATTTCTTTTTTTTCTGTACGAATTAATGATTTTTGATGACCAGATTGTACTTCTTTAACATCCTGAAATATCGCAGTCAGAATTTAATGTTTAAAATAAATTTAAATCAAACATACAGGTACGATCTAGGTTAAATAAAATTTATAATAAAGAAAACCGAAAAATATAAGATTAAATAGCTTCTCATATATACATTACATAATCCTCACGATTCTCGGATGAAAACAAACAACTACATCCTTTTATCAAACTTCCCGAAAAAAAACTTCATATGAAAATTTACTTATTTTACGAACATAATAGTAACATTTAGACTTGAAGTTACTGTTAAACTATATGTACACATATAAGCTGTTGTAAATAGTAAAAATGACATACTTCGATAGTTTCAGGGAGAAATAACACTATTGGATTAAAAAATTTTTGTAAAATAATAGAAAAACACCTTTACTGTTTCTAGGCAATTTTTGTATTTGATAAACTTAAGTGTCGATTGCTACTATCCAGCAGTTTTCTTTGCGAATTTCTGATAGATAATGACATAATTCTATGTGTGTACCTTCATGAAATATTGCAGATTGAATTCTATAATTTTGAGGCATATTTATAACATTAAAAATATTTTTATTTCTTGTTTCGTCCCGAGTCATTATCTCACATACAACAATTTGAGCAGGCACCTCTATTTCAGTTTTTATTGAACAAAAACCTTCACAATTCTCGCATCGGTTTGATTATCTGATACTTCCTATCGACTAAAATCTGTTATCAATTTCTTAATGTAACTCATTCACAATTCTGATCACTGTATAAAAGAATAAAACAAACTTTGCCACGTTGTATGGATGTGTATCCGCAAGTTGTGTTTTGGCATTTTTTAGCAATTAAGTTTATATTTTTAGTTAAATTTTTAAATGTTTTATTTTTGTTAACTAAGGGGGCTCTGCCACGGCCAACTTCATTAGAGGCCTAGGAAGCTCTTGGGTATTTGGAAGGAATTATCATTATGGCAGAGACAGATCTTGACTGTAATGCCTCTTGCTAAGACAGCTTTCTCGCGGGATTGGGTCGGCGGAGATTACATGATCTGACGTCTTGAACTCTATCCTAAGCTCCGCCTTAACAAGCAAAAGCTTCTGTGGCCCCTAATGAAGTTGGCCGTGGCTCGTGGCTCTACCCCCTACCAGCTACGCTCGTCAACCCCTGTTCAAGCACTACAGACTCTAAACACATGCTAATTTGATCGTTTTTTAAAAGATTGCGAAACATTGAACTATACAGGGTGTTTCTAAATTCATGGTCCAAACTTTAAGGGGTGATAGTACACATCAAGGCAAACAATATTTAAATAGGAAACCAATGGTCCCAAAGTCTTCCGAAGGAGATAGGCGCCATTAAAGTTTAGGGTCCAAAAATTCAAATGATTATGAAAAACAGAAAAATTGGTCGATTCGTTTGCAGATTTCACTAAAATTATTCTTTATGTCAGTATTGTCTTGAAAATAAATTATAAAGATAAATTTCAAAAATTGACGATAGAGGGTGCTTTAGACTTTAGAGTAACGAACAACTATTTTTTACCGTTATTTTTTGCATCTCATTAAAGGTTTCGTAAGCTTAGAACTTAAGCTTAGACTTAAACTTAAATTTTGAGATCAAAATCTGAATAGTTGGAAGCAGTTAAGTAGCACAAACTTAACTGCGTTCAGAGGGTTTTTAATTCAAATGATTATAAAAAACGGAAAAATTGGTCGATTGATTTGCGGTTTTCACTAAAACTATTCTTTATGTCGGTATTTTATTGAAAATGAATTATAAAGATAAATTTCAAAAAATGCCGATAGAGGGCGCTTTAGACTTTGGAGTAACATACAACTATATTTTACCGTTATTTTTCGCATCTCATAAAATTTTCTTTGAAGCTTAGACATAAACTTAAATTTTGAGATGAAAATCTGAATCGTTGGGAGTGGTTAAGTAGAGCAAACTGAACTGTGTTCAATGGGGGTGGGGAGGTTCAAATTTCAAATTATTTTAAAAAACGGAAAAATTGGTCGATTCGTCTGCCGTTTTCGCTAAAACTATTCTTTATGTCAATATTTCCTTGAAAATAAATTTTAAAGATTAATTTCAAAAAAATACCGATAGAGGGCGCCTTAAACTTTAGAGTAACCAACAACTATTTTTAAGCGTTATTTTTTGTATCTAATTAAATGCTTGCAAATGCTTAGATTTAAATTTTGAGCTCAAATTCTAAATCGATGGAGGGGTTAAGAAGCGGAAACTGAACAGTGTTCAGGAGTTAAAATGTTACCCTCCCCACCCCTCGAACACATTTCAAATTTCCGCACTTAATTACTCAAAACGATGCAGATTTTGAGCTCAAAATTTAAGTTTGAACTTTTACAAGCATTTAATTAGATACAAAAAATAGTTGTTGGTTACTCCAAAATTTAAGGCGCCCTCTAACGGTATTTTTTAAAATTAATCTTTAAAATTTATTTTCAAGGTAATATTGACATAAGAATAGTTTTAGCGAAAACGGCAAACGAATCGACTAATTTTTCCGTTTTTTCCGTTTTTTATAATCATTTGAAATTTGAACCTCCCCACCCCCATTGAACACAGTTCAGTTTGCGCTACTTAACCACTCCCAACGATTCAGATTTTCATCTCGAAATTTAAGTTTATGTCTAAGATTCTAAAAAAATTTTATGAGATGCGAAAAATAATGGTAAAATATAGTTGTACATTACTCCAAAGTCTAAAGCGCCCTCTATCGGCATTTTTTGAAATTTATTTTTATAATTCATTTTCAATAAAATACCGACATAAAGAATAGTTTTAGTGAAAACCGCAAATCAATCGACCAATTTTTCCGTTTTTTATAATCATTTGAATTAAAAACCCTCTGAACGCAGTTAAGTTTGTGCTACTTAACTGCTTCCAACTATTCAGATTTTGATCTCAAAATTTAAGTTTAAGTCTAAGCTTAAGTTCTAAGCTTACGAAACCTTTAATGAGATGCAAAAAATAACGGTAAAAAATAGTTGTTCGTTACTCTAAAGTCTAAAGCACCCTCTATCGTCAATTTTTGAAATTTATCTTTATAATTTATTTTCAAGACAATACTGACATAAAGAATAATTTTAGTGAAAACCGCAAACGAATCGACCAATTTTTCTGTTTTTCATAATCATTTGAATTTTTGGACCCTAAACTTTAATGGCGCCTATCTCCTTCGGAAGACTTTGGGACCCTTGGTTTCCTATTTAAATATTGTTTGTCTTGATGTGTACTATGACCCCTTAAAGTTTGGACCATGAATTTAGAAACACCCTGTATATAAACACATAGATAGTTTTTTAAGTGGCGATCTCCCTGTAAACGGGTTTCCATTCATTTTCCTTTGATTGAGGAATTTTAAGGTAGATTAAGCTGCTGTTAAACAACTCCTGGCTTTTAGATGCTTAATTAAACAAGATCAGATGAGAAATTTCTTTGCAGTTATTCACTAAAAAATTTGCCGTCTGTTTTTTTTTTTTTTTTTTTTTTTTTTTTCCCATTTGGGAACATTGGCGTTTAAACAGTTAATACTTATAGTGCATTTAATGGCTGGCTATACTAGAGAATGAATTTCGTTGTAATTTATGTATATTTTTTAAAACCTTTAACGCTTGTATTAAAATTAATTATACAATTGTCCATGTTTATAGCGAAGAAAAAAAAATTCTTACGATAATCACGTAAAATGAAATGATTTAAGAATAAATCTTTTTAAAGGAGCAGGGGGATATATTTATTTCGATGTAAAAGCCTGGGAAGCAAAACATATTTTAATCTAATAAAATATGAGTTTTTTTGCGCAAGTTATTGACTGGGCTGTGATATAGAATGACTTATCTTAAAAAAAAAAAAAAAAAAAAAAAAAAAAAAAACTTTAATGTTTGTACCAAATTAATTTAAAAATTCGTAATACTTATAGTGCAGTTAACGTCTGGATATACTACTGAATGCATTTCTCTTTAATTTATACATGTTTTTAAAAACTTTTAATTGTTGCATCAAAACTAATTTAACCATTATTCATATTTATCACGAAATAATCAAAAAATTCTTACATTGTTCGTTTAAAGTGAAATGATCTAAGAATAAATCCTTCTAAAGGAGAAATTGGATATATTTATTTGTATGAAAAAGCCTGAAAGCGAAATCTATTTTATCTAAATAAAGATTGTGAATTTTGTACAGGTTACTAACAGGGATAACTTAACTTAAGGGAAAAAAAGTGGGAAAGTGGGATAGCAGATCGCACAGAGTTTTTCATTTAATATCCCCTTCAAAACCATTAAATTAACAAACGAAAAACGATTTTTCGGCGCTATTTTGGGATTACTTCGCCAATCGTGGCAATTAGAATGTAATATTGAATTCTTCATGTAAATGCTGACTTGATTACATAGATTTGTTTATTTCTCTACCCGAATCTGCAGATTTTGTGATGATGCACAAGTAAATAAAATTATGAATAAAAGTAAAATATTGCAAAGCTTACCATAAATTTAAGGGAGCCCAAACTTATCACCAGAGGCGGCAAGTGATTTAAATGAATAAGATTTTAATAAAAAAAAAAATATTTCACTTCGCGTGTCAAAATAAATCATAAATATGATGTAATATGATGAAATAAAAACAAGTAAGCACATTTTTCGCGTGATTTAATTAATCCGTTAATTTAGTTACATATGTAGTAATTTTATTTAAACTTGCGAGCAACAATTGGAAGAAATAAAATTTCAATTTTGAAATTTACGCTACTGCAAGTTTTTAAGGGAGACCCGTAAGAAAACCCCCAAAATTTTTATTATTGATTTTAAAGTAATGAATTTTGGTGTACTATTTGAAAATCTTTTTGTAAGGAATAAGTAGCAAAAAAATTCCCTTTTTATTAAAAAGTATATTATTTATGTCGATTTTTATGATTTTTTTGTAGAAAAATACACTTTTTAAAATTACTACTCCTCATACAATTTTCAATATTTTGGTATTACTGAAATTTCTTAAATAGTGTTATAGTATATGGAAATGACCTAGGGAGAGATATTTTTAATTTTCTATTTTAATCAGCTTAAAAAAAAAAAAAAAAAAAAAAAAAAAAAAATTAAAAAAAAATTACGCATGGTAAATTTCTTTAAATTCGTTATAATTTTCATGTTTACAAATTTATGTAAAATTTTCAGAAATAGTTAAAAAAATATCTCTCCTTACTTTTGTTGCAAATTTTTTTAAGATTCGAAAAATATAAACACTTTGTTTCTAAACCATTTTACCACTGAGCCTTAGTATTTTGAACTTAGGCAAAATATGGAAAAAGTCATTTTCAGGAAAACACATTTTAAATGGCTGCTAGTCCTTTAAACTCAGGTGACTACAATTAAAAAAAGCTCATTTGCTACCTGTTCCAAGTGTCCCCGAGTTCTGAAATTTTGCATGGATATTCGAAAATATGTATTTTATCATTTTCTGAGATAAATTTTTTTTTGAACTTTTGATGGTTTTTGGCCGAAAATGGGATTCGGGTCTCCCTTAAACGTCTTCAATTTTTACACCATCGTATATTTAAAAAAAAAAACGTACTTTTAAATACAATTTGTTTAAAAAATGTATCTCAATTTATTTTTGAGATATTAAATTTTTTGTAGTTTTTAATACCAATTTTATAATTGTGGCAACAGAAGCATTCTATCTCTTTTAAAAGTAAAGGATAAAAAAAAAATATCTATTTATACTTTTGGCAACAATTAGAAGAGAAAAAACAACAACAAAAATGAACTGATGATAATAAAAATAATATATTAATTAAAATAATTGATTTTTTCAAAATTTTATGATTTGTTGTGTGACAAGAGATGTTCATCTGTAAGTATACAAAATTTGAACTCTCTGGCTTGTATAGTTTTTGTGTACAGACTCTGCGACAGACAGAGGACAAAGACGAATAGGATGAACGTCAGACGAACGAAACCCTAAAAAAGAATTCATGTTTGTGTCAAATTAATTTAAATTAAAAATCGTTAATACTTACAGTGCCGTTAATGGCTGAGTATACTACAGAATTAATTTCCTACATATATAGAAATTTTTAATGCTTGTATCAAAACTAATTAAACAATTATCCATAATTATCTCGAAGCAATCTAAAAAAAAACTTACATTGTTCGCTTAAAAGAAAATGATCTAAAAATAAATCTTTCTAAAGCAGAACTATATTTATTTCTATGCAAAAGCCTGAAAAACAAAATCTATTTTATCTAAATAAAATATGTGAATTTTGTACAAGTTACTGACTGGGATGTAATATATAATGACTTAATTTTAAAAAAAACGTACAAAAAAACCTTTAATATTTGAAGAAAATTAATTTGATATTTGTTAATATTTATAGTGCAATAATATAAAAATTTTTGCATACTTCAAATTAAGTGAAATAAGTTGAGAAAAATTCTTTGTATAAAAGTACAACTTATATTAATTTTTGTATAAATATCAGGCTAGCAAGAACGGTTCCTAATAAAATATTGTATGAATTTTTTTAACAATAAATTAATGGTATAGGTATAATATAGAATAAATTAACATCTTTTTTTTTAAATTTTTAATATTTTCAATAAGTTAAAAAAAAGCATTAAAAATATTTATACCGAACTCATCAAAATCTGTTTTAAAAACTTTGAATATGTTTGAACAAATAGGTTTTTATCTCCTCTTGAAATAAGCTGTGTCAGGACAGAACTGAAGGGGAAAAAAAAAAAGTGAGCGAAAACCAGGCGTCTTTCAAAAGTGCATTGTCCCCAGTGATCGAAATAATATTGGGGGCTTATGAGCATTTTGGCCACCTCGCGCATGTTCTCGAGGCCTAAAAAACAATGTTTTTCGTGACGTCAAACGTTTCCCGCCTTCATGAAAATCGTACAGGAGTCGATCACTAAATTCGATCGGTATATATCCAGGGCAGAGAGGACCTCAGTCCTCTCAACTCTACTCGCACTTTTGCCAGTCCGTCCGCGACAGGTAAACAAAAACCTAGAAAGCCAATACTCAAATAGTCGAAAACTGCTCTAAGTAAAATGCTATGGCAGATTACACTAATCCTTATCCGGGATTTTACGCGCTGAGAAAAATTACGCAATGATTCCAAAATCGATTTCTGGCGCATGCCCAGATCGACGTTCCGCCGCACCTACTACCGCCATGGTAGTGAGTCTCCTTACTATAGAGTTCGAATTTCATTAAACTGTCCTGGAGCAATGGGCGTGTGCGTCGATGTACTTGTGATGGAAAAAATGTTGTGCATAATAGCTTGCTCCGGCCCTGGTAAGCGGTAGCTCTTAGCCCAGAACTAGTGCAAACCAGGGGAGTTTCTATCGTAGTACGAAAGGATGCTACAGAGTGCTTTCATTGATCGAATTTCGAAGTATTCTCTAAGCAATAACCGTGAGGATTTGCAGATGCAATAGGAGAAATTCGAATTCTATAAAAATCAGCTCCGAGGTGACAGAACCGCTTGGATTTAGTGCATTCCGTGGACGCTCTAAAATTTCTGGATTATAATACTCATAGCTATAAAAAGAAATATTTTAAATATATTCATCTGCAACACAAAGAAATTATGTAAGTTTATAAAATGCAATCTGTGTTTACTAAATGGGAACTTTATACAAAATTGCGGATTTTAAGCATCAGTTGAAGTTAATTTAGAAATATTTTTTTATTAAAAAGGTTCTAATACGGAAGCGATTCATCCAAAATAATAATAATAATAAAAAATGATCAACTAAATTTCATGTGTGTGCTAAACTTTGTCTAAAAATTTTTTTTAAGTATCACAAATGTGCAAATTTTTATGGATTTCTCTAATTGAAATTCATAGATGTCTGATTTTTTAATGAAAAAGTCTTCGATTTAATAAATCTCAAAGTAAGCTCTCAGTTACATTTAGATGAGAAGTAAATGATTATGCTGTGAAAGTGACATTTCGAATCAGTGTGTTTGATTGTATGAAATATGCAATAAGTATGGAATTTATGTACCAGGAATTTAGAAAACAACAATTATCCTTTTTAATATTAAATTTTGATAAATGAATTATTAGTTAAATATTTTCTAAAGTATATATTTCTTAATATTCATTGGATTCTACTGAAAGGAGTGCTGAAATATTCAAATTTGTTATAAAATTTCTATTTATTGTGTTTTCTGTGATATAATTTTAAGAGACTGAGTATTATTTGATAAAAATTATTTCTATAGTCAAATATACACATTACTAGTTTATTTTTTTATATTTAAGTAATATTGAGGGAAAAAAAACTGAAAAAAAAAAAAACTTAAAATTGTAAAGATTGTAAATCGAAAATTGAAACTCATTGTAACTTTTCAAACACCATAGTCACTATATTACATTGGAACTACATAGATTTGATGGCGAACAAGATTTGTGTTAATAATTTTAGTTTCAAATAAAATGATTAAATTTAGCAAGAAATGCTTAGGTGTGAAACAGATCCAACTTCAAAAGCAACTCTGTACCGAAAGCTAGCGAAGGTAGCAAATATTAAATCTTATAGGACTCACTTCACATGCTTAGATTCAAGTCAGTGACCTCCCACATTAAATGCTGTCACACAGCTTTCGTCGGATAGTAGTAATCTTCGTAGTGACACCAATTGTTAATTCATTCTAAAAAAAAAAAAAACATTAATCCAGTTTCATTTCGGCGAAAAAAAATGTGTCCTTGTAAATTTCTTTGATATTTTTCAAGCCACTAGCCATCATGTCAACAAGAGACTTGTACGGACCATCAGTGACCGGTCCACCAGTGGCTCGGTCCCCTAAACCAACTCGCAGGCTAGATATGGCCGGAACCAGTTACGGTGTATCGAGCCCACCTGTTACCACAAAGATCTACCCTTCCGCATCCATATCTCAACCCCCTTCTGCAAGGGCTAGTCCGGTGTCTGGGCGGCCCTCCACATCGCCCCAGTCCAGAAAGGGGAGGCATTTCGGTATCAGCCGATCCAGTAATAGCAGCCCCTTGACACTGCCGACCCTGGGCGACCCGGGCATGAACTTACCTCACTCATATAGCAGCGGGGGTTTTGCAGATGGATATTTCGAGGACCCTATGATGGACGGAAGGGGACTAGTGCATAGGAGTAGGTCTGCCACAAGGACACCGCTCAGGGGGACCTACCAAATGCTTGGAGATCCTGAAAGTGTTGGAGGTGGCATCGGAAGAGATAGGTAAGTAATAATTTTGACTTTTTTGCCAGCGAACATTTAGTTATAAATTTCATGTTGCATTTATATAACATCAACACAACTGATGTAAAACTTTCTTCTAAATAGAAGGAAGGCGTAAAAATGAAATTCTTTGTATAAACTTTAAGCGCTGTATTATACGTTCATTATAAACTGTGATTTCCACACTTTAGAATAACTTTCAAAGAGCCACTAAATATAAAAATGTTTTACTTTCTAAAAAACAATTAAAATAACACTAAAATATATACATACTTTATATGTAAATTATGTGCATTATTATACACAACAATGTGTCTCCGTAATGAAAAAAATATTTTTTCATTATTAATATTATATTAATTTGTATATTGTTTTGGATATTTTGTCAGAATGCGCTGATGTTTTAGTTCACAGTCTAATCCCACTATTATATCTTAAATGATTTTTGAAAATATTTTTTTTTTAAATGTAAAATCCATGATTATTTCATTGTATACATTATATAGATATGTAAGGTCTACAGAATGCAAACTATTGTAGTGTTTTTTAATCAGCTTTTTGCATTTTCCATGTAATAGATATTGTTTTGAATCTGTTTTTAAAAAATATATATAAGAATGGGTTTTAGAGTTGGGAAGGGTTGAAGAGTTTAAGCTGTTAAATTTTCTTTAAAATTTTGTTGAAATGTGTGTAGAAAATTGCCCTTACTTAATTTGAAAATTATTTTATGCTTACTTTTTTTCTTTTCTTTTTTTTTCTTTTTTCTTTTTTTTTTAAAGCTTAAATATTTATGAGAATTATATTATATTGTTCTAATACACTTTTCTAAATAATCGCTAACAATAAATGTGTCATACATGTGTAATGTGCATGACAGGTATACATGTGTAAGCAATAAATTTACTTCTTTATTTTTATGTTATTATACATTTTATGAAAATGAAAAACAGTTGATGTTATAATTATTTATAAAATATATAATGATTATGTTTATTTTTTCAACAAAATAATAATAATAATGATTTTTTTGAGCAATTCTCGTGCTTTAATTAGATAACTTTCTCTTTGAATTATGAAAAATGTTATTGTTTATGTCATTTAAAATTATTCAGTTACTGATAAATCGAAAGGTATTTTACATTTGAAAATCGATGCAAAAATAAGTTCAATTAATAGATGTTAATACACATTTACACGTGCCACAAATTAAAATGTGCAAAAAATAACAAGAAATCTATTTTAAGTTGGAACTATATTCTAAAGTTTTACTCGACTCTCTCTTCTCGATAAAAGTTGAAAGGGTAAAAAACTGTATAAAGGTTTCTTCTTTGGAGATGCACAACATTAAAGGAGAAAGTCGTTTTACAGGTTAAGCGAATGAGGAGAAAGTCAGGGTCTTCCGTGTCTGTTTGAAGGGGGTGGGGTGAGAGTGGAAGAAGGATGAGAACACCACAGAAAGAAATGCTTGCTTTGGAGGATATTCTTTTTTAAGATTCTGTTTTATCACTCAAGTACTGATTGAAAAATAAACTTGATTTTGGGAAAAAAATTAATTTTCTAAAGCTTTAATTAAAATGACTTTTAACATCTATAATATATTCCACAGAAATTTCGCAAAGATCCGATAATAATAAATCAGGGTTGTTTATTTTGTCATCAAAATGGTATTTTTGCTAGAAGAGGAGCAAAAATGTTAAAAACTAGAAAATAAAAATAAAAATAAAATATGTATATAACAAAAAGAGAAACAAAAACAAAAGCGTATCTACTTTGTAAATAAATTATTTATAATTTTGATGGAGCTAAAAACTATACTTTTCTTATTACTCATTTAGTATAGAAACGTCATCTTTAATAGTAATAGTTATGTATATATATATATATATATATATATCCATGTGGTAATTTTCTATTAAATTCAGTGGTTCATATATTGTTATACAAATTATGGTTTTATATAGTTATAAATTTATAATATGTGTTTATTAAAATCCTTTGAATGTACAGTTTATTTACGTAGTCAAGAAGCCTATAACTATTAAAGGCAATATTACCACATTAAAAGTTACATTGTAACACACACACTTACATAAATAATAGCTTTGTAACAAAAAACTACATTTTTTTTATTAATGAAGTTTAATAAATTTTGCTATTAAAATTTATAAAGTTAATCTTTAAAAATTCTTGCAAAAATATATTTTGTATATACATGTACATATGGGCTAAATAAAACTTATTAATAAATATGAGAAAGAGGAGGAATTATATACTAATTATATTTTTTATCTTCAAATTATTTTTCAGTGAAATGGGTAATATTCCTTATACTTTGTTAAAGATTAAGGGAATCACGGAAAATAGTTATTGAAATAATTGTGAGTATTTAAAGTAAAACCTGAGAGTTATTTTATTGTTATTTACTTCTTTACTTCTATTTTCTGCATCTAATGGTATAAACTGAAAAAAAAAATATTTGGCTAAAAATAATGAAAAAAAAAATCATGTTTAGATTATTATTTAACAGCTTAAAAGATTTTTTCTGCTATGTTGTTACAATTATGGCCATTTTTTAAAAATGATTTTTTACATTCATATCGATTATATGAATTTTAATTAGGTAAATAAACTGTTAAATGTGCATAATTTATTTAATTAAGCTTATTATATATATATATATATAAAATAAAGTTTGACTAGTGTCAAGAAAATCTTGATGGAGCACATGCTCTCTCAAAACTGTTAAGTGAAAAAGATTCATTGAATATTCTAAGTTAAAAATTTAAAAGTTTCATGTTGTTAGAAATAAAATTAACAAAAATAAAATAACTTTACTACATTCTTGTTAATAGAACATTTGCATATTTTTTGCTACTTTGGTAAAAACTTATTTTTTCTAAGAAGGTTTTTTTTTCACACATTTGGCAAAAAATGCCAGTCCTATAAATATTATACAAAAAAGTCTTTTTACTAAATTCATTTCCTTTTATATGATTCACCTGGTATCTTTAATTTATTTTTTTTCCAGTTTGCATTTTTCGAATGCAATACTATGATCAAAATGCTAAAACAATATAAACATACATATTTTAATTGACTCGATTTGTTTAATAGATTGAATGATGAATTTAATAAAATTACTCATAACATTTTAAGCAATGTAAATAGCTTTTTTTTTATGTTAAATAAATATTAATTGTTACTGTATTCGTATGCATGTCTTGATGTTTTATTTCTTTTTAAGGAGACAGTGTGCCTTGAAATTGGTCAAAATATCGATTTTCTTTTCTTAATATTAATGTAAAGCTTTTTTAATTGTGAATATTTTAACACCACATTTCTACCTCTACGAAAATCATATCGCATTTTGTTAATGGAGTGCAATTACCCAACAAATGAAAATTTAAAAATGATTTTTCTCCCTGTTCATATTTTTATAACTTTCTTGCTCGATAAATATTAAGGATTTTTTGCAAATTTAAATAGAGGTTTGAAATTTTTTATTTTCTTACTTGTTCTCCATGGTGTATTTAATTTTTTTGTCCATGGATTTAGCATTCAAGTTTATAGTTTTTTTTAAATATTTAAATTGTAAATTTGTTGAATTTCCTCCATTTTTTGATATGCACAAGAGAATAAAAAATCTTATTAAATGTAAAATCCCATACATCTAAAAATTGATGCACAGTTTTATATAGCATAGTATAATAATTGTGGAAAAAAAAATCGAAGCAAAAACATTCATATTTGTAAAAGGAGTAAGGATTTTTAAAAAGTTAATTAAAAAAAAAAACCCTTTAAATTTTAGTAAAATAGGCTGTTCTACAAGTTTTTTAATTTTTTAAAAAATAAATTCTTAGTACTAAGTATTGTGCCATTACATATATTACAGTATTATTCAGAATTGAAGAGATGGTTTCAAAGATACTTCTCTCTCCTTAATTAAATTAATTAAGTCTTTGTTACTCACTATTCACCACAGTGGGCAAAAATACTATTTTTTCCCTATCAAACATACTTAATTTACAGTTTCTATTCAAAGCTCATGCTACTCTGAGACATCTATTCTTTCAGAAAAAATATCGAGATAGATCCACAACAACTAGTAACTTACTTCTTGAGACATCATCAATATGGATATCCTTTCAAAATGTCGATAAGTTTTTCGATATGAAATAAAAGATTTCTAAAACTACAGTGTTATTTAAATGGTATTTGGCTATAAATTATTGTTCGTAATTTTTTTTGGCATAATGCATGATGGAAAAATAAATATAAAAATATTTTATTTGTTTCGTTTTGGCTTATAGTAGGCAAACAGCAATAAATAAATAAATAAAGATTACTGTACATAAAATAATTTTTTTCTGATTCTGTGTGATCCTTTTAATTAGAAAATAGCAAATGTCAGTTTTAAAGTATGCAACAAAAAGGTTGACTTTTCGGAAATCTGATTCGTAAATTTGTAGATCATATTTGTAAGAAAGGAACTAAAAAATTGTTGCAAAAAATTTAACACTATGGAAATGTGTGTGTTTTTTTTAAATTTTTTTGATTTTTACAAACTAAATTATCCAAATTTTATAATAAAAACTGAATTTTTTCTTCATTAAACCTTTTCCACACACACACACACACACACACACATATATATATATATATATATATATATATATATATATATATGTATATATATATATGTAAATATATACACACACACACACACGCATATATATATATATATATATATATATAATACCATTAAAAGTAGACAAAATTCACCAATATATATATATAATTGAGAGTGGGTTATTCATTTTAACATTATTTTAAACTGTTTAATTGACACCAATATATGGATATTTGTCTAGTTATATCTATAGTTAAATAGTTATATTTTAATTATCAAATTAATTTTAATGTTATTGATATAATTTTTGGTATTATTATTAATAATATCATTACTATTATTATTATTATTATTATTATTATTATTATTATTATTATTATTATTATTTTTTTTTTTTTTAATTTTTACTTATTTTTATTTTATTTTATTTATTTATTTTTTTATCATTTTTTTATAATTTTTATTTTATTTTATTTTTTAATTTTTATTATCCTATATTAAGATAATGAGTTTTTACCATGTAAAGTCACAATAAATGTTACTGATTAAAGTAACAAAATGGTATTTTAAGTTATATGTTTATATGAATGTTATCTCCTAATTCTAATTTTAATTATTTTATTAATTTAATTTTATGTTAATATCGATTATTAATTATTTTCTCCGGTTCAATTATATTTCCATTCAGCTTTATCTTTTTTGTTTGTTATGGATAACTATTATTTTTACTTACTTTCAACTCCTTTTTGTAAAATATCTTCGTTCCTTGTTTAATAATTTGGTTTTTGTGTGCTGGTAGCCCCAAATACGTATTATTTTGCTGTTTCATGGCTAATACGTGGATGAAACCGCACACTTCATTTATAGTTCCAGAACATTTGGGGCCTGATGATTCTGCTTTTGGAGCTACAAATTCTATTTGCATTCATTTTATTTATTTATTTATTTATTTTTTCAGATTTACTCGTTACACTATTTTTTTATTTTATTATAATTCAATTCAATTCTAATTCTTCGTTTTGGTTTATTGTTTTAATGATAAAATCCATTGGTGAATCTTGTCTACTTTTAATGGTAATATATATATATATATATATATATATATATATAATTGTAATAGGTCAAAAATACTCAAGTAAAAATTAAGAAAAAATTCAAAGGTACCATGACCCCTTAGTACTAAAAAAAATTCAATTAAACATTTTCAAAGGGAAACTTAAATATCGAAAAGGTGATATATTAAGTATTTTTATTTATTTTTAACTTAAAAATATTTCGCATGAAATGATTTTTACTAAGTCAAATGGTTGAATTTTGTAAATAGAATACTTTATGGCACACCTTTTGCATTTTCTACACCTACATGGGTGCAAGACCTTCAATTCAAGACTATTTTCAGTCTTTGAGAGTTTTTGATTAATAGTAAACTGATAATAATTTATAATAACTTTTTTTTTATAGTAAAAGATAAAATTTTATCATAATCAATACAGCGGTATATTGTTACTAATTGTCATAGAAAAAAGATTCAAATAGAGGAAACTGTTATGCCTTGAACATATAAGTTTATATACATTGAACCTTCAGAGGTTTTAGTTCAATGGATTGGATTTGTATAAAACTAATCTATTTAGTTTTTGAGGTATACTACTAGATGTAACTTAGTTGTTGGTTTCTTTAATGTAGTCAGCAATTGTTGCAGACAATTACTAAAAAATATGATTTGATCATCAAAAAATAAAGTTTTCAGAAACTGCAACTTTTCATTATATATATTTATTAATAATTATTTGTTTTAAATTCAAAGTTTTACGCAAAAAAAGTATTTATAGTGCATTCTGAACACGAGTTTAAAATCATGTTGAGTATAACTAAAAAATGGTAAGAAATCATTAATTTTCCACGTCACCAAGCTTTATACTTTGAATTAGAGCTCCCGATTATACGTTTATACGAGTATACGTATAATACGTATTATACGAAATACGTATTTTCTATACGTATAATTCGGCATCGGCAGTTATACGTATTACACGAAACAACATATACGGTACATCGTATATACGGATTTTACCCAAGCGGTTAAACGTATAAACGTTTAAACGTTTTTCGTTCAATGTATGAAATTTGATGTTTCAATATTTTTTTGCGGATTAGAGACATTGAGAAATATCTGGTAGAGTATCCCCATCGCGATTCTTTGTTCAAAGAACTACGATGTGTTTACTTAACTACTACTTGTTATGCAGGTACTTAAAAAAATCTGAAAACTTTCTCAGTTTAGATTTTTTTTTTCCCCAAAAAACCAAGTTATTTATTATAAAATGTCTTACATTAGTTGTGGGTAGAATCAAACTAATCTTTGGAAAATCTGCGACGCAGTACTTAGTTTTTATATTTTCTTTTACCTTTTGAAGAAGAAAGTATTGGATTGCGGAAAACTTTCGACGGGTTTACACGTTTTAAGGGTAAGAGAGTCCGAAAAACACGTTTTTACAATATATCTGCCTGTGAGTTTGTGCGTCTGTGACTTTGTCTGTCTGTATGTGACATGAATTTTGTGGGCACTCTATCTCAAGACCTAATACACAGAATTAAGTAATATATATGGGGGAGAGTGGGGCATATGTGAAAATGGGGCATATGAGAACATTGCCATTTTTCACTAGTTATTATATGTTTTTTTATTTCAAAAAATTACCAAAGATGGAAGCACCTATAGACATATGAAAAAAAAATTTGAAACTCTTCGACATTTTGTTTGTCCCCAGGAGCCAAAATACTGCTTACTGAACTCAAAAGTAAAATCTCCAACTTGATAAAAGAATAATTTTATTTATTTATTCTTTTTTTCTTTTATTTAACATATACTATGGATACTAATAAATATTTATGATATTTTGTATTTTAAAATTGAGAAATGCTAAAGATTTGTCATTTTAACTGTTGTGGGAATGTGGGACACTTATGAAGAGTCTAGTTGGGGCAGATATGAATACGTCATTAAATTGCCCAATAATCATTCAGTGATTCTATTCCTTTTAGTTAACTTCGTGAAAATAATGACAGCTCCATTATCTATATTTTTATAGAAATAGAAGACATTTCTATCATATAAAGTTTATTTTGTGTAATAGAAACTTCTACAAACACAACTGTCAGCAAATACATAAAAAGCAACAAACTCTTTACGTTCAATTGTAATTTAAATAAATTTCATGTTTTCTAAATTGCAATAAATGCTATACATTATTTAATTTAACAGTTTTCAATACTATTTTTTATGCATCATTAATGCAAAAAATATTACGTTTAACAACTTTGCAAATTTTTCTGTTTCATTTGTTGCAAACTTGTAGTATTAGTTCTCTTCCATTTCTAAAGCAGTTATTTTATTTGGTGTTTTGAAAATAGATATATATATTAAGAAAATAAAATTTTTAAACTTATAACTACCGTGAAATACCGGGAATTATTGACTCCCCTCTTTCTTTTAAAAGCAAAAGAAATTAAATTTTGAGGAATCTTATAAATGTAAAACAATTTTTTATCCTTAATTTACAGGCAAATAAGGCAAATATAGAAATGAGAATCGTTCGCCTTTTGGTAGTTTTCCTATAAATATTACCCAAACGCCCCTCCCTAAAATCTCCCTCAAACAAAAAACCCTAAGCAAAATTTTAATTCTTTAATTATTTTCTCAAGTTTACTTCTTTAATTTTTTTGTTATATTGCAACAATATTTTATCTATTATCTAAGGGCCCCCCCCCCCCCCAATTATACTTATTTTTATTTTATAATATTTTGCTTAAACACATCACTCAGAAACTAAATAAATATTTTTCTTTATGGGGAATTTACTAGATAGTACAACTAATGATTAAGGTAACATATGAAAAAGGTAATAAAAACGTGTCAATTTTTTCCCTTGTGTTCACGTGTTTCCCTTATGTGTTTACAACTGCTCATTCGTTGGGGCACATATGAAAAAAAATATTTTTTTTTAATTCAATAAACTATTAAGAAAAGTAAGAAGAACTGTAAAGATAATTAAAAAAATACCATGCGTAAAAAAAGTTCTGTTTACTATATTGAGTAGTTTTGCTTATAGAAATTAGCACAGTTATGAGAAAAAGCTATGGTTATGTTCACATGTATCCCAGTCTCCCCTATATATTCAGGTAGTCCCTTGTAGAAATTGTTGCTGACTAGTTTTGTATGTAAATCGTTCAACAGGTGGCTTTACTTTGCTGTATTTTATTTTCGATTTCTGCAATAGCTCTATCTCTAGAATTAATACACGGATTTTCATCAAACTATAGATTCAGTTAATGCTTGATATAAAGTGATTCTATGTATATTTTGGTGAGAATGTCAAGATTAAAAAAATGAAATTTCGTTATACATTAACAGTGTTAGAAAATATTAGCTCCATGGAAAGAATAGCATTTACGCTCAGGTGCAATCTTTAGTGTAAAACAATAAGTGAATAAAGAATTTTTAAATAATTAAAAAGAAAAAACTAAATTTAACAAGAATTCACAATAAATCTGAAACATTTATACTCCCATTCTTTCCTCAAAAAGTGTTTAATTTTGCTGGTTATTTACAATGGATACAATTTGTATACATTACCTACACAAAATGTAAAACAACGGGGTATCTGAGTTCATTACCATGAGATGAATAAAAAAAATATAAATAAATTCAAAGTACAATGTAGCAAAATACTTTTGAAATTTACGGTAATAACTCGCTATTTTGAAAATAGATATTTCACTGCTAGTGAAACGAGATTGGCCAATCAGGAATCTGATATTTTGCGAAATTTTTGCAAACTGTTTTAAAAAATATACGCTTTTTATTGCTTGATCTTGTATATATAAGATATACTATACGGATTCCTGTCATAACGCCACCGATTTCCAAATTATTCTTCATTCAGTGACACAAGACTGATGAAATCCAATATTTAAATTAGATACGATACGTGGAATATACGTAGACATTAAATATACGTATTCTTAAATATACGTTTAAATGATACGCCTTATACGTATCCGGATACGTTTAAACGTATATTTTAAGGTATTCGTATAGCAGAAAAACGTATTATACGGATATACGTATATCGTTCAAACGTACAGCTGCTATACGTATCCTATCGCGAGCACTACTTTGAACCTAGCAATAATGTTGTACCTTGAACCAGTCCAAAGTACAACACAATTACATATTATTCTGTTAAAAAGCCAAGAAAGGAAAATTTTTCACGAAAGTTTATTCTTGTATCATTAATGGAACTAACTCAAAATTCAACTCAGTATGAACAGTCGTGGAAAAAAAAGTAAACACCCCTCTATTAATTAAATAACAAATTATCGTAGAAGAACGTTACTGGTACCTATCGATTGGAAATCGATAAAGTCTTATTGTAAATGATTTATATAAAATTTACTTAAGGGGTCAATCTATATATTAAAATGAATCAAACTTCATTTTTTCCAATAGTAATGCCCAGTTTTAACAAGATAGAGTCGGCTATCGTAAATTCGAACTCGTCGGGACCGAAAGAAATGTTCGAATTATCCAGAGTTCAAATTATGGAAAGTATGTTTAAAGGGGTACTACAGTTAAACCTCCAAATAAGAGACACTCCGAATAAGGAACACTTCTATTTAAGGGACAAAAATTCCGGTCCCTTATTTGGGAGTTTCACTGTAATAAAAACTCCGAATAAGGGACACCTCTATTTAAGGGACAAAATTTCCAGTCCTATAGGTGTCCCTTATTCGGAGGTTTCACTGTATTTCAAAAAAATTAATGTTAGAGTATCTTTTAAATATATTTCGGCTGTGTGTTATCATTAGAATATGACTTAAAAATAAATTAAAAGATATAAATACATAAACTAATTAAGGGATTAGGAACATAAGCACAAACGAAGATATGGGGTGGAGGTGACATGGATGGACAGACGGGGCACTAAAAAGTGGATATAAAATTCGTAGGACTATATGTACACTTGTTTAGAACAATTCAGACAAAAATGAAATAAAGAAAGTTTTTCAAGGATCTGAAATCCGGGAGAAGTAAGAAATAATGAAAAATCGGAATCTGGTTAGTTCGAATTAAACGAAGTCAAGAGAAAACGAGTTCGAATAAATGAAAAATTTTAACGTTATTCTTCTATTGAAAATTTCGGGACTTCATGTTTAATTCGAATTAAGCGAAGATTCGATTTATCCGATTTAGAATTAATGAGAGTCGACTGTATTTGAAATCTTCGGTTGAATCTTCAAGTAATTTGAATGATAAGTTTTTGCATTATAAATACACAAAATTTAGTGCTTCTAATGTTAAATTACATTTTTATATTTTTATTAATATCTCCTAAAATTATACTCCAAATGTGCTAATTTTTTATGTGTTTATAGTACTAAAAAAACCCTAAACATAAATGCATTTAATTTCTAAATTTAAAATTTTATGATATGAATTATGAAATTAATATTAAAAAAATTATGAATTACAACCTAGAACTTTTTTGTCGGATTTAGATACATTGAGTCGTACTTTGTGGAAATCCAAAATTTCAAATTTCTCTTCCAAGTTTTCAAATTATGCTTTAAAAACGCAAAATAATCGTTTAAGAAGACGTTTACGATAGAAGTGACTAATTTTGAAACTTATGATATTTTATAATCTAACAGTTCTCAATGACTGCTAGATTGGCGTCTAAGATGCATCGATCAAGAAGAGGGCTCTGTTGATCAACAATCGAGTGCGGAACTTCAATTTGGATGCAGCCCCTAAAATATGCTCGCTTTAAAATAAGTAATTTCTTGGAAACTTATCGTACGAATAGTATGAAAATTTGTTTTTAGGCTAATTGAAGGGTGTAGAGTTCTTTTATGCTGTCACAATTAAGTATGGCTATTAAAAAAATATGTAGTAAGTTAACATGTAGATGGTTCGTTAAGCAAATTTTATGTATATCATTTAAAGGTGGATCTTATTTCCATTTGTTTGTTACTAGTTGTTTGTTACTATTTGTTTGTTACTAGTCTACCATTTGTTTGTTCTTCTATGATATTTTTTGCAGAGTTAATAGGCGATGTTTAATTTTTTCCACCACGACTGTAGACAACTTGTGCACAGAAAATATGCATAAATGATGACAATGATGAAGAAGAAAATATTAATTGTCCATGAAACGTTTTAATAGCACCAGAGTAGCATCAATACTTGAGGGAAAATATGCTGTTCAATCAATCGCGTTCAAATCATTAGCGTTTTGCCAGAGACTTCTTTAAAGAAACGGAAGAGAATTCTTTATATATTTCCTGGTATACTGTCAGTTTTTGGTCTTAGCTTCTTATGTAGTTGTTTTTTTGGGATTTTGGATCGTGAGAAACATACGTGCATAAAAAAAAAAAAACATAAAAATGCAGTGAAATAGTTAAAATGCAATTGATATACTACATTGTGGCTGGAATTATTCCCCATCCGCTCTCTAATTCACACCTTCTGATTTATAAAAAAATAAATAATAAAACAACTTTAAATAGGTATCTATGACAATGCATGGACTACATGTCTTGGGTCAAGATACAACATGGGTGTTGTGACTACCCTCGAATCTCTGCTTTTGTAAAAACTTTCGATTTTCTTTTTATATTTTAAATTAAATTTCAGACATTTAGGATTCCAAAAAAGCTTTACTTTTGGTTCAGCGATAATTAGAAGCAAAGCTATAGCCCAAAATATAAACCGGAAATGAATTTTTTGAAACCAGAAGGGACCATTTAAAAAGCCACAGAAAGATAAACAATACGTTTTAGTTCATAAATATACAATATATTAATGTTTACGCAAATTTATAAACATATTCAAAAAAGGTGGATTTTAAAGTTGTAAACTTTCTACATAATCTTTTGTACTACATCAAAATCTCTGTTTCCGAGACGAATTGAATTTTTACACTTGAGCGAAAAATTGCCCAGGCCAGGAATCGAACCCAGATACTTGGCTTACAAGGCCAATGCTTTACCTGTTAAGCTAACTGGGCGATATTCGGCTGCGTTTTTTCGCTCAGGTAACCTTATTGGTCATAACATCTGGTCTGTCATTTAGACCGCTCGATAGAATAAACCGCAGGTAATGGAACTCCATATAACGATGGATACGTACACATGCTATTATTTTAACACAATCAAACTGATTGGTAAATTTATCATAGGAATTGAATTTTTCCAACTGAGCGAAAAATTGCTCAGGCCGGGAATCGAACCCAGATACTTGGCTTACAAGGCTTTTGGCCTTGAAACTGAAATAAAAAACTGCATTTTTTGCTACTTTAATTGTTAAAGAGTTTACAATATAATACAAAATAATAAAGAATTATATTAATGTATTAATTACTATACAGTATGTAGCAATATTAAAATCTCTATAATGTAATGAGGAAATGGGCAAAATATTCTTCTGCCTTTTTGTTTTTTAAATATTTATTTTGTTTTCAAATAGCAAACAAAGAGAATTTTTGTAGAAATTTTAAATTTTGTAATAAATGTTTATAAAATAATTTTAAAAAAATACACATATAAAAATATAATTCTGACTCAGCAACAATAGTTCGTTTCTGTTCACTGCTACGAGGAAAATATCCAAATAAAGTAACAATGCAGTGATTAAAGAAGAGATAAAGCGTAGCATATCTTCAAAAAATATCTAATCAATAATTTTCTTATTCAATCCACAGACTAGTGAAATTCTATGACAAAACAGATATTTTCCTTTATAGTTTAATGAAAACACATTTTGCAGTTATTGTTTTACCGCTGATGCTTTCAGGTAATTTTTATTCTTCGTTGATAATTTACTTACCAATAAAAAAAAAATAATAATTTAAATGTATATTACGAAAATATTGGCGTGATAAAATTATTTTAAATGATTTAAAATAAAAAATAAAGAAAGTAGCCTTTAATTTGCTTCTTGGCTATTTCGGATCGATAGTTTTTTTTCCATGTCTCCTGAAAAAAAAGCTATTAAACTGAACTTTTTTATAATATTTCATGTATAATAATTAAGAAAAGCCTAGTTCTCTATTATTAATTTTGTTAAGAAAACTAGAGTATTGGCAAACTTTATATATAACTAAAAACCAGGCATAAATAATGTTGTCGGTAAACCCGGACTTTCGACATTACAGAATATAGATTACAAACATATTTTTTTTTTTTTTTTTTTTTTTTTTTTTTTTTAGTTAAATTACTAGATTTTTTTTTGCATATAATAAACATTAATATATATATATATATATATATATACAGGGTGAGTCATAAATATCGAAACAATAGGCTATCTCTTTAAATATTGCCCCTAGACCCATACTTCCAAATGCAAAGTTTCATAAAAAAAGGTGAATTTTTAGATAAGATAAGTTGCAACTCCATGGGGAGTCTATTTTTAAAAATACGAAAATTAAATTTTTATACGGCCCCCAGAGGATAAAACTTCCAATTAGAAAAAATTTCCATATCCATTTCTAGATTGAAAAAAAAAAAAAAAAATATATATTTCGATATCTACAAATCCCCGAAAGATATTACAATCCAAAATTTTCAAAAATTTGTGACTTACACCACTTAGGCATACCTCTGAGGGCAGCGAAATCAGTTCATTTGAAGTACAATTTAGGGATCGACCATAAATTTACGCATTGTTAAATGTCGATCCAAGACAATACTTTAACTTTTAGATATAAAATTAAAGCGTATAGGTTTTTGCTTTAAACTTCCTTGAAATATGCTAGATGTCTGCAATATCTCGACCTTGGCGCCAACCTCGTAATTGACACGACCCATTGGCCGGACCGTCTTATTAAACATTTATTAAAAGTGTTATTAAATTAAGGGTGTATTCGAAAAAACGCTTTTCCACCTTCAGCAGCTCGAAATTTTCCGATACAATTTCAGACACATTTTTAAAAGTAGAATCATGAAACTTTCTGAGGGAATTCTTGAAGGGACGCATGAGGTGCCGAGTAAAGTCTTTTTACGCTCAATTCATTAGAATTTGATTTATAAGCAATTAACTTCTCTGGAAGACCCTTTTTTTCGTTCCCTTATCTCCCACTTCGAAAAAATCGGTTCAAATTGCCGTTTTTGATTGCTTTTTTTGCAATATTTTGTACACTTATCAAAGAATTGACCTTTACAACACCTTGTGCACTTTCTAAATAAGAGAATCTGCGAGTTTCATGTGTTTGAGAACAAAAGTGAATTCAAAAATAAATCGGAAAACAAGCAGTTTGAATCGAAATACACCCTTAAGTGATATTAATTAAACTCTCATTAAAAGTGTCTTATAAACTTATTGCCGCAGACAATAAGTTTAGTAAAAATAGTAACAACGATTATGACACTTCTCACACGTAATCACTGGAAATATATCTTAATAAATTACATAGAAATACTCGTATTTTCAAGAATCCACTTTTTTACTATTTAGCTTCAAAATTTATGATGGTTTTAAACCTATTTTTACTTTCTTCTATCTTTACAAGAAGAAAGTATTGGATTCGTGAAAATTTTGAATTTCCGTTTTTGACGGATTCACACGTTTTAGGGCTCAGAGATATTGAAAAACATGTTTTTACAAAATGTCTGTCTGTGAGTCCCTGCACAAGGAAAAAAATTTGAAATCGACGTGATAAAAAATGAGGTTTAAATCAACTGACGCATTTAAATAGTAATTAAAGAAGGCGAGAATGACAAAACTTAAACAAAATCTGAAATCAAAACTATATACAGGACGGTGTTAATCACCTAGAAATTTTTAAAAAGTATTTAAACGTTAGAGGCTCATCTTTGTTTAAAACTAAATGCAATTTTCTGCATCAAATGTTTTTATTTCAGTATTTCTCATTTTTAAACTGACATAAGTCAATAACCGTCGGTTACGTTAACAATCCCGCGAGTTTAAATTGCATCTTTTTTTTTTATATTGCTATTTTAAATATTTTTATTTAAGAAAATGTATATATTATTTAAAATGGTGAATCAAAATTGAAAATTAGACATTTTCATTTAATCAAAAGAAAAATTCAACGCGACAAATAATACTTTAAGTTATAACAATTTTAATTTATTCTAATTTCTTTTTCAAAAAAAAAAAATTTTTTTAAGTCGTATAATGTGATAATGCTTACAAATTATATGGTTAACCATCATAAAACATTCAAAATTCTAACTCTATAAACAAATAAATAAAATAAATGTTTCCTGGACCCATTACAGCAACACTGTTTCTTCAATTACATGCATTTCAATTTGTGTCTGATCCATTGAAATCTCGCGATTTATTAAAATTGTCATAACTCTCTGAGTTTTGAAGATATCAAGATGAATTTTTTTTGTTCAGTTCAGGAATGGATAAGGAAAAATTTTCTAATTGGAAATTTTATCCTCTGGGGGCCGTATAAAAATTTAATTTTCGTAATTTTTAAAATAGACCCCCCATGAAGTTGCATCTTATCTTATCAAAAATTTCACCTTTTTTTTTTTTTTTTTTTTTTTTTTTTTTTTAAGGAATTTTTGCAATTGGAAGTATGGGTTTAGGGGCAATATTTAAGGAGATAGTCTATTGTTTTGATATTTATGACTCACCCTGTATGTATAATATAGATTGGCCCCCTAACAATTTCAAAAAGCATTTCTATTTGAAAAAAATATATGTAATCAAACCACATGCTTAAACAACTGAAATTATCAAAAATAAAACATGTGCTGTAAGCATAAAAAAATCGTTGACAATTTTTTCGTCCATTTACTCCTGGAATTTGGCTAATACGAAAATATTGCTTCTTGTGAATTGAAAAACTTTATTTGGTCACATGATTACGATGCTCTGGATACAATTATATAATTAAATAAAGTTTTCAAATTCAGAAAAAAGTGATATTTTCGTATTATCCACATGCCAGGAACTAATAACCGAAGAGATCATCAACGCTTTTGATATTTACAGCAGATGTTTTGATTCTTATAATTTCACTGGTTAAGCATATAGTTTGATTACACGTCTGTTAAATTTATGCCATTTTGTTATTTATTTATTTATCATCGAAGTTTTAATTTAATTATTAAATATTACCCGGAAACAAATGGTGAACTATTGTGTTTATATTTTTTTAAATAAAAATTTGGTTAATATTTTGCAACTGTTGTTGCATGCAATAGAGATAGATGAAAACAAACAAAAAGGATTCAAAATTATTTTTAAAACCTAAAAAAAGAAACCCTAAGTAAATTGAGATGTAATTTTAAAACAAATTGCATTTGAAAGTGAAATTATATTTTCCCATTAGACGGTGTAAAAATTTGAAATAGTGCGATATTAAGAGGATATAGTAACTTTGAAACAATCTATTCAATTTCGAATAACATTGTTATATATGTGATGGCGCAATACTTAATGCTAAAAATAAAATAAAATAATGTAAGACAGACCATTTTAATTAAATTATTTTTTAAATTAACTAAAAAAAAAATCTTTGCTACTTTTATAAATATGAATATTCTGGCTTCGATTTTTTCCACATTCATTAGAATATACTACATAAAACTGTGTATGGATTTTTAAATGTATGGTATTTTACATTTACTATGATTTTTTTTCTCTCATGTTCATGAAAAATGAAAGAAATTCAACAAACTCTCAATTTAAATGCTTTAAAAAATTAACTATAAACTTGAATGTTAAATTCATACATAAAAATAATAAATACTCGATGGAGAACAAGTAAAAACAAGTAAAAACAATTTCAAACTCTATCTAAATTAGCAAAAAATCCTCAATGTTTATCGAACAAGCAAGTAATAAAACATGAACACGGTGAAAAATCAGTTTAAAGTTCTTCATTTGTATGTATAATTGCATTGGATCTATTAACAAAATTTACGAAATCTCGCGATACAATTGTCAAATAGGTAAAAATGAGGCATCAAAATATTCACTATTAAAGAAGCTTTCAGTTAATATTAAAAAAAGAAATTAAAAAAACCAAAAAATTAATGAAAATCGATATTTCGACTAATTTCAAGGAACTGTATCCCCATAAAGAAAAAAAAATGCAATGAAAGCTGAATTTATCTCTCATATACGAGTATTTCCTTAATATTTTAAGTAAACGAAAATTTGTGACATTTACAGATAGCCACATTTCGGCACAATAATAAAAAAATAATTGTTTTTGTTAACGATATATTAAAGTTGCAAATTTTATCGGAAATCTATGATCAAATTTTGAATGAAAACACTTTTTTATGTGAAGTAGATCAGTATATTCAAATGCCATTATAAATCCGAAAAAAAAAATGTTTTAAATATAACTGAATACATTTATTACATTTTTAAAATGAATTAAAAAAAAAAAAAAATAAATTAATAAATAAAATAAAAATAAACAAATGAAATCTATTCGAAATTTACTGTCTCCCCTTCCCTCTCTTAAAACAAATGCAAAAAAAAAAAAAAAAAAAAATCTATTTGATCTATATATAATATATTTCATACGTTTTTCTCATGAAAGAGGCATAAGACAATTTCAAGATTACCCATAAATAATTTGAAATTCTAACCAGGTATAAGCGACGTATTACTCCATTTAATGCTTTTCTTCATTCAGTTCTTCTTTTTCTCCTAATAGGATACGTGACGCGTTTTATTAAGCCTGTCTCTCTAAAACCGTGAATAAAATTCGAAACGAAATCTTCAGGTTGAATCTCTTATTACAGTTAGAATATCATCTACTAATGGAGCTTTATGTTAGTTTTCGAACATGAATGTTTCATGTTTTCTAACAAATAATTGATAAGTTCATAAATATGTATTATAAAGGAAAATCAGTCAGATGTGGCGATTCCAAAGTTTTCTTCTATATTATAAATGTTAATACTTCTTGAAAAATGAAGCATAGCAGCGCCACCGGTTAGGAGGTTGAAACCAAAATCTACACAACAGCAACTGATGTCAACTTATAAGTGAATCTGAAGTTTGATGAAAATTCCTGCATTAGTTTATGAGATAGAGTTTTTGCAAAAAGAAAAATAACACACACAAGTTCGCGGGCGCACTTTGTTTAGTATTATTTGTAATTTTGATTTTGTTTGAAAAGTGCATTATAATAGTATCCTTTATATTTTACAAAATTACAAAATTAGTTTTATCTGATTAAATTTCATAGATATTGAAAAAAGTAGATAAATTCATAAGTATTATCATACGCAATAAGTAACGCATATTTTTCTATTTTTGAAAATTTGAAAAGGATGGGAATTCAACGAAATGTCAAAAGAGTCCACTGGAGCTTAAACGAAGTTTATCTTTATTTTACCTACTCAGAGTTTAATTTTATCCACGTATACGTTAAAAATGTTTATAAGTCGCATAATTTGAAAAAACTAACATTTTTCATTTCTGTGAAACAGTGGGAGTAAAATCATATTAAAAGGTCAAGCGAAAATTCATCAATTCAAATCCGTGGGAGATACTATAACGAAATTCATTTAAATTTTCACCCACCTGCAATTTAATTCTATTCGCCCCCGCACAAGTACCAACAATTTCAATGAACCTACGGCGTGGAATCGTATTAATACTTTTATTCTTAATTAATTAAGATGTAGTTTTACATCTCCATTCATGGCTATGCTTACGTAGGGTATAAAAAAAAAAGATGCTCACAATTGAAACTAGTCGTTGAGGGGGGGTGGGGGGGGGTGGGGGGAGAACCGTAATACTTACCCATCATGGATATGCATAATATAAAATATGAAAATAAAATAAAACATGTGTAAACTATTTAAAAAATGCATCGCAAATCCAAAATAAAATGTAAACGTACATTTAAATATTTTTAACAAGTAGTAATGCTCTGTTAATGAATTGCTGATGAACCAATTTCGACAAATTATATAAAACGCCAAATTACTCAAGCACTATCGAACTGCGTAAAAGAAACACCCTTATAACTCCAAAAATAATAATCATATTAACTAACAATTTACTTCACCAGATTAAGTGTCTCATTTCCAGTTAAAATATACATTTGTATTGAAATTTGAATGAAATATAGGGCCATGAAAAATCGAAGAATGTGAAAAACAGGATTACAAATATCTCGGAACTAATAATCCGATTGACTTTGTTCTTTATGCAAAATTTGTGTTATTTTATTGCTTTTTACGTCCACTCCTTAAAATAAAAATTTCGAAAAAATTTATATATCTATCATCAGAACGAATTTTTCGAGAATCCTAAAAAAATAGCTCCGGATAATCGAGGTTACTGATATTAAATAGGCTTCGTCCTATTCTTACATACTAAGTACATAGAAAATTTCAAGACTCTATCTCAATTTGTTCGGGAGATTCAAATCAATTTATTCGGACAGACAGACACACAGACGGACGGACGGCATCCCCCCCCCCCCCAAAAAAAAAAAAATGTTTTTAGGAATCTCCTGTATCTGAAACGTGTAAATCCGTAATTTTTTTTTTTTTTTTTCGATTTTCAAAACGATTCAAGATTTACTTTATTCTACGTATGATGGGTAAGTAAAATGCTGCAATATAAGCGTTAAGACAACGATTTTTGGATAAGAAATCATGATTGAAATACTCTAATTCCATCGAAAATTCAAGGCGGCCCACTCATGGCCCAATACATATTTATATTAATGAAATTTCTAATATATGTGAGTTAAAGCACAAACAAAGAAAAAAAAACCTAAGCACTTTTTTTAATTATGTTGGAAAAATTTAAAAATGTTCCAAGTAGATTTAGACTTAAAAGTTTCCAAATTTGGCGCTTATTTTTTCGATATTATCTTTAAGATTGAAGTAAAATGAATAAACTGTAATATTTTTCAGACTGAATAATATAAAAAAATTAAACCAAACCTCAAATGTGGGCGTAATAATAATCATAATAATAATGAAAGAATTGATAGAATTTTTAATGTATGGATCATCCCTTTTAACGATTCGTATCGTTCAAATTGTGTTCATATTTAGAAAGAAAGCAATATTCAAAGCCAAATAACATCTAAGTTATATTCATGATTCGTGAATACCAATTGCTGTGTCTTTATTATTATTATTATTATTATCATTATTTCGACCAAGGTTGCATTGAATCACTAAAAAATAGTCGGTATCTATATCTCATCAAATTTTCAATATAAATAGTTATTTTACCGATTTATTATTCATTAATATTAGATCGGTAAACGGCAGCATAGACAATCACCTCATCAAGTTCTCAACTGAAATTAAAGAATTAAAACTTGACTTGCAAATTAGCGCCACCTATTGAGCGATTTGCACCAAAATGTAGAAAAAAAATCAATTTATGTCATGTACTAACTGAATCTGAAATTTGATGAAAATCTGTGTATTAGTTCTTGAGATAAAGATATTGTGGAAATTGTGAAAAATGCAGCAAAACAGCACTACCTGTTGAGTGATACACACAAAAAACTCACCAGTTCCAGTTTATATCAAAATCTAACAGAAAATAAAGTTTTGTGAGATTCCGTGCTTTAGTTTTTCTGATAAGTATTTTGTAAAGCACCCACAAAATTTTTGTCACATACACACTCACAGAGTGACAGAGTGATAGACAGACTCACAGACAATCTTTTTGCAAAAATCATCAAAACGTGCCAGGACCTTCTAAAACGTATAAATCCATCGAAAACCGGAAGTCGAAAATTTTCACAAATCCTATACTTTCTTCTTGTAAGATAAAGTAAAAAATACAACCTTGCTGTTCATAGAAAATCGAAAACAACATTTGAAAGTTTTAAATTCAGCACAGGTATAAGTGTTCAATGTGAGACCCCCAACACCCAGAGACATGAACAAAACAGAGGTGGTACGGTAATTCATACCAAAATTTTCTGAGCATAATTTTTTTAAAAATTGCAAATAAAGGCCTTTTTAAAGATCATGTGTTATTTGGGAAAAAACACCGTGAATACTGGTGACAGTTAACACACGACTCTGTGCCCTTGCGGAACACGTGTCGGTTTAGCTGATGGCGAGCTGTTATTGTTGTAGCTCAAAACACGTCCTACTTTATTTTCATTTTATGGTGATTTAAAAAAAGTTTTTTACTTAATTCATGTGTTATTTGACCGCTACCAACTGTCGTTGACAAACTTAGGACGCGCATACCAAAAAAAGTCACATTGGACATGCAAAAAAAAAAAAAAAAAAAAAAAAAAAAAAAAAAGTGTGGTATGAGTTATTGTATCCATCTCGATATCGTTCGTATTTCTGGAGGAGCTCACATTGAATACTTATAACTGTTTTGAATTCAAAATTTTAACTGTACTTTTTAATTTACAATCAACAATAGGATTTTACCTTCTTTATTTTCTTTTAATAGCCCTGTAAAGTTGGAATATTCATTTACCACCACCGTACATTGAAATAGATTAAATATTGCTTTTTATACATAATCTTTTATTATACGAAAAATTATGAATGTTTACTAAGTTTCACACTGCACTCACCAGAAAATAGAAATAGCAACTTTTTATATACTATTCAAAACTATGTTACTCTTTTTTGATGGAGACGCTAATACATTACGTCCCGTTGTAAGTACTATAATCATTAAAATTTTATATGACTAAAGAAAATTTTACTACGGTAAATATTAATCCGTGTGGGTCTGGAATTACAATCGTGCAAGTTAATAGTGTGTGTCCATGTGGCCTTAATTTAATCTGTGGTTCCTTATCTCAGAACCTTGTCAAATAAACTTTATTTAAAAACATGATAAAATAACTATTTACAAATACATAATAAAAATATTAAAAGCATTAAGAGAATATCAAACAGCAGCATGGCTATCTTTGGTGACCCCCTGAGTCCTGTGGATCACCCTTGATATGTTCGTAGTATATGTCCCGGGAGTAGCTGATGGTCTCACTTACAATAATTTTACGCATAATCTTAGCATACTTCTCGGAACATAATCGTCTAATGACCTTGTCGTTGGCAGGATCCCAGGAACCCAGGGCTCCAACAACTATCGCCTCGACCCTGACGTTACATCCATTTGCAGAGAGCTCTTGTGCTAATTCCTTGTACTTTTCTTCTTTAATTTTACGAGCATCACTAAAAGCATTTAGCCCATTTTCAAACGGGCATGTGATATCTAGAATAAGGATGTCCTTGTTCTTCTTAATCACCAGGTCGGGACGACAGTTGGCGCTTCCAACAACTTGATCTTCCCCAAGCAGAGCCCACCTACCAATAGCAGCTTTTTTAACTCTCCCGACCACTGCATTATGTCGTTTTCTGTATAAGGTGCTGTGCACCATGCAGTGATCGAGGACATGAGGCAGGGTCTCCACCTGAGGACACTTGCGACATTTCTTATTACTGTGGCCGCGAGCATGATTATAGGCGTTTAATTTGTTAAACAAGCCCAGCCGCGCACGATGGACAAATCTCCAGTCTTTAAATGTAGTATATTGTCCGTTGGAGAAAAAGTGGCAGCTGGACTTAGCTGCGGCCACGCAAGCATTAGTCTTGCCTTGATGTGGGTGGTCCCGGAGCGATTGCGTTCGCTTCCCCCTACACGCGACGCCTTTGTCCAAACGTTTACGTAAAAGTTAAGGAAAATCTATGAATATGCTCCCACTTATTTCTCTATATCTATTTAAATTGTTGAAGTGGGTGTTGGCTGTTCCACGTGTGTTCATGCTTTAAATTTCAGAGCTCCTCGAATAAAAGGCCTCGTGAGATTGTATATTTGACATTTACCGGATATTTGTTCCGCCTAGGCTCTCGAAAATTGTAGGTCAAAGTTTACAAACAAGTAATATTCATGAGATAAGCAATATTTATAAGAATTATTCATAAGCGAAGCAATATTTATAAGAATTATTTATAAGATTCTTATTTTATTTTGGTTTCAAAGGACTTTCTATCTAAAGTTTTTAAATAACTTCGGGTGTGTAATATATTCTGGTTATTTCTGCTCTACATATCGCGGTTCGGTTACATAGTACATCCTTCTTTTATTCCTATTTATTTCTTTGAAATAGAAATATTTCACAGAATTATTAATTTAAAGAAATATAGACAGTGTTCCTGTGCCATCACAATTGGTAAAATGGGGATTTTTATAGCCTCGAACCCAATTGAAGAATAGTATCCATTTTTTTAAAATGAATTATTAGCTGGAAATAAATGCTAATCAAATACTATTCTTTTAAGTGGAAACGAAAATTTCCGTAATTGTCTGCATGCGGTAAGTACAATAAGCTTAACAGTATACGTGTGACGTCACTATTGATAAAAATGCAATTTTTATAGCCTCGAACCGAGTGGAAGATACGGTCCATTTATAGAAGTGTTAACGCGAACAGACTTATACTTGATTGATTCTCAACCATTCTCATTTGGCATACTGTGATACCTGGTAACTACATCGATTTTCTACATCGTGGTAACTACATCATCATATTTCTTTTAAAGAGTGTGCCTGCGTACTAGTGATTACAGAGTGGAGAGTGTTCAGGGACAAACACAGTCAAAAATTGTTAGATACCAGTATTTTGTTAAAAATAAATTCGCCTTCCTTAGTCCCTTTATATTATATAAAGTATTTTCCATAAGAAAATGCTGGTAGTTTCCTCTTTTTTTTAGCTGTGTTTTTTCCCGAACACTCTCCATCCGTTAATAGAATTATTGTACTTGTTTCTGTATTATATGTATTATACAATATGTATTATAAATGTTTTTGGCTTTGCGATACATGTTCCAGGTGTAATGAATTAAAATTCTTGGTACTATCATCCCTGTAATGAATTATAAAATCTTGTAACATTTGGAAAACTTTTAAGCGTTTAAACAACATTTTTTCTGAGATCTCCATTCCTATTTTGTGTTAACAAATTATGCACACGTTACACCCTGACACCTAGTTTTAATTTGACTGGCACCAAGAATATTTAATTAAAGATTTCTTTTTATCACGTGTCTGAAAATAAGCTAGTTCGTGTTTTCTAATATATTCATTTATCAATTCTGGTGTAAGTTAATTATTTCAAACAGATTTACTTCGCGCCGGAAAGAATTAAAACGTACATGATAAAAGGAACAGTTTAGCCTATCAAAATTCAGCACATTAGTCCAGGATGCAGGGTCACGTTTTGGAAAAGAATCATAGTGTCGGCGAGTTTGGCACACATGTTTCATTGGTCCTCCAGTCAAACTGGAGGTTATTTGGGACAACAGCGGAGAATGTAACCATAGCAAAGTTACCATAGCAGTATCATATACCTCGCTGCAATATCGAATAAATGGCAACTCGATTACTAATGATGCTTTTAACCGTGGCATCAGAAATTGAACTGTCATTCCTTTCACATTATAGCGAAATGTGCAGCAATTGTTATGGCAATATTTTTCTCCCCACATTTGTGTACCAGCTCAGTGTCAGTTTCGTTATCTGCACTTTCTCATCCATCATATATTCTAAAATCATCGACAGTAAAATTGGTTGCAAATATGTGTCGCTGCTTTCTTTACCATATCGAAAAACATTATAAATGATTATTTAATCGTTATTTTAGTACTAAAACAATATTATTAATTAATATTGTGATAATCAAAGAGCGGCATAAAATAACATATGCATCTATCTGCTATGAACCAAAATTTTCTTTAGATTCGACTGACATTCTACAAAGTTGCATTGATTAACTTTATTTCAAATATTGCGCGATTTAAATTTTTTATTACCTACATTTTCTGTGTCATTTATTTATTCATTGCAATCCATTTATTTTCTTTCAACCATTGGTGGATTATAATATCAAATATAACAATTCAAAAAATTTCCAAACCGAAGTTTTTTTTTTTTTTTTTTTTTTTTTTTTTTTTTTTTTTTACGGTTAATTCGCTTTCAGTTTTTATCACTGTAGATTTTTTTCAGTGGAAGAAGTGCGTTGAATAATCTCGTTTCAGAGCGACTTTTGTATATATTTTAAATAAAAGCTTGTATTGGGTTTAAAAAAATATTTTTTATCAAACAATATATGGAATTTAAAAGAGATAAATATATTGTTTGTTAAGTTGATTCGGTACTCTTTGAATTTGTTTCCTTTTATTTAAGGATTTTAAGGTGCATTTTGGCATAATAATAGAGGCTTTGATGAATGAAAATGATTCTATCAAGAAATTATTCGATTTCGCTGGCAAAATTCATAAAGTTAAAAACTTGTTTAAAAAAATTAAGTAAATTTTAAAATGTATCTTCTCATACAATTTTAAGCATTTTCAACTAATGTTGCAAAAACTATTCATAAATGTGTGTTGTATAATTTTAAGTATCGAATTTATCTTAAGTTATCTAGTTCGGAAGAAAAAATAATGTGCAAATACGTATAAAGTTACAGTATAAATTGAATTTATTTTAAATGTTTGTGTTAAAAAAGAATTCTATAAATCCTATACTTAGTTTTGTCAAATAGACCATACAGAGCACACCCCTCCTCCCCTCCCAAATAAAATAAAAAAATATCGAGTCAATTGAACAACATACACAAAAGTTTTATCACTTTGAACATGCTTATTCGTCGAAAAAACACAAACTGAGAAAAATTACTTAAAAGGGAACTGGATTGTGACCTTTAAAGAAAAAGGATGTAATAAAAGCACTTTAAACTGTATTTATAATACTCAGATCTTTACGAAACATTGGGAAAATATGCGATTCACTTGAAATTTTTTATATAGGTATATCCTGATAAAGCGCTTCCCTGATTAGTTTTTGGAGTTCATTTGATATGTATAAGAGGCGGCTCATCCCCCTCTCCTTAATTGATATAAATGGGTTTTTCATGCAGAATTATCAGTTTTCGCTTTGGTATTAGGTGTTCATTGGATAAGTATAAACAGGGGGAACGGGGGTTTGAATGCCCTCCCCTTAATTCATATAAATGGTTTTTTCATGCAGAATTATCAGATTTCGTTCAAATCTCTCAATAGTTTTGGAAGTTTAATGGTTAAGTATAAAAGAGGGGGGTTACTCTTAAATTATACAAATGGGTTTTTATTATTAAGAATTTTCTGATTTGCTCTGAATTTTGGATATAGATTTTTTATATGATAAAGCATGTTCGTGATTAGTTTAGGGGGTTCAATGATTTAGTATAAAAAGGGAAAAGGGGGAGCTGTTTTCCTTTCTTTAATTTTTTTTGAACGGAATTAACCCTTGAAAATATCAGGCTGTAACGTATAATTAATATGCGTAGCCTGTGAGCTCAATGCCATCAGTTTAACTGGGCAATATTCTTTTTATTTAATATCATTTCAATAAGTTTTTTTTCTGACATATAATTCAGATTCTACGCTTATAACCATTCTTGTACCCTAAATCGACTACCTAATACTTATACTATAAACTTATCTTGAATGCTATTGCATTTGTAATTCAAAAATTTTAAACCAGATTTACATATATACTAGATAGTACCCATCAAAATGTGACGGTAAACAATGTAAAGATTTCACCGAAAAAAAAATTATTACATCAATAAAATGTCGGAAATTTTTAAAAAATGTATTAGCTATAGTGAAAAGAAATAAAAATTTCTCCTGCTATAACTGAGCTGCATACTAACTGTCTTTATACGGAATACGGATAGAGACAATAGAATATTTTCCAGATGATACAGTTTTCAAATCCAAACTAGTCGGATGTAGCAATCGCAAAACTTTCTTTTATCTCATACATATTAATACTTCAAAATTCGCTATCACAGTGCCAAAACTAAATGGCAATCTATGCCCATCATGGGGAATCTAATGAAATTAAATTCCGTTTATTAGTTCTTGAGATAAGGCTATCGCTAAAATCACGTAAATCATGAAAAATACAGCATAGCACCGACACTCGTTGAATGATTTACACTGAAAACTAATTTGCAACAACTTATGACAACATCTTATTAAATCTAAAGTTTGGTGAAAATCCATACATTAGTTTTTGAGATAGAGCGTTTGCGGAGATAGGGAAAAATTGAGCATAACAGCGCTACCTGTTGGGCGATTTATACAAAAATATAAACAACACGAAGTCATATAAAAGATTAACTGAATCTGAAGTTTCATGAAAATCGTGCATTAGTTCCAGAAATTATACTATTGCAGAAATCGTGAAAAATATTGCATTTGCCACCTGTAGAGCGATTTACACCAAAAATTAACCAACAATAATTCATATCAGGGACTAATTGAATATAAATTTTTATTAAATTCCGTGCATTAGATACCAACATAGAGTGACCACAAAATTTGTGTCAAATACAGAGAGACATTTTGTAAAAATATATTTTTTGGTATTTCTGATCTCTAAAAGTATAAATCCGTCGAAAATCGGAATTCGAAATTTTTCACGAACTCAATACTTTTTAATGTAAAGACAGAAGAAGATAAAAAAGTCCTTCCGGCAATGCCGGGAGGAAGAGGTAGCTTTCATATACTTATATATATATTTATTTATTTTAAGGTAAGTTACATTGTTCAAAAACACTAAGCTCAAATTAGTGGAAATAATCTTATAAAATTAGTGATTTTATAAGATTGAAACTAGTTTTTGTCAAGACTGAATATTAATAGGAATTTTTAGAAATTAGTCATCTTTTATTCAACCTGATTTTATTTTAAACGATTTAGAGAGTCACCAAATTTTACGATATCATAAAGTGTATGCCATTTTAAAGCAACATTGTGGATCGTTCAGATCAGACCGTTTCAAAATGTCAGCCATAAGCAAAATTCAAAGTGCTATAACTCAGTCATTTTATAAGATATAGACAAAATAAAAAGTGTTCTGGAATCATTGTTTAAAGTTCTAACACGAAAAATAAAAATATTTTTCAATTTTTAATTTTTTCGCATTTAATTTTAAATTTTAAATTTAAAAAAAAAATTAAAATGGCCACCATTTTGAAACAAAATGGTGGATGATGCTGGCCAACGAACTCGGTCGAGACATTTGTATGTACTATGTACATCCCAAGTTTCATTGAAATCGGTTGATAAATACGCGTGTAATCACGTGACAAAACTGAGATCGTTTCAAAATGTCAGATATAAGAAAAATTCAAAGTGCTATAACTCAATCATTTTGTAAGATATAGACAAAATAAAAAGTGTTCTGGAATCGTCGTTTTATGTTCTAACATGTAAAAGAAAAATATTTTTCAAATTTTGATATTTTCGCATTTAATTTTAAATTTTTAAATTTTTAAAAAATTTAAAATGGCCACCATTTTGAAACAAAATGGCGGATGATGCTGGCCAACGAACTCTTACGAGACATTTGTATGTACTATGAACATACCAAGTTTCATTGAAATCGGTTTATAAGTACGCGTGTAATCACGTGACAAAAATCAGAACTCATCGTTTCAAAATGCCAGCCATAAGAAAAATTCAAAGTGCTATAACTCAATCATTTTTTAAGATATAGACAAAATAAAAAGTGTTCTGGAATCTTTGTTTTAAGTTCTAACACGAAAAATAAAAATATTTTTCAAATTTTAATTTTTTCGCATTTAATTTTAAATTTTAAATTTTTTAAAAAATTTAAAATAGCCGCCATTTTGAAACAAAATGGCGGATGATGCTGGCCAACAAACTCGGTCGAGACATTTGTATGTACTATGTACATACCCAGTTTCATTGAAATCGGTTCATAAGTACGCGTGTTATCACGTGACAAAAATCAGATCGTTTCAAAATGTCAGCCATAAGAAAAATTCAAAGTGCTATAACTCAATCATTTTTTAAGATATAGACAAAATAAAAGATGTTCTGGAATCTTTGTTTTATGTTCTAACACGTAAAAGGAAAATATTTTTCAACTTTTAATTTTTTCGCATTTAATTTTAAATTTTAAATTTTTTAAAAAATTAAAATGGCCGCCATTTTGAAACAAAATGGCGGATGATGCTGGCCAACGAACTCGGTCGAGACATTTGTATGTACTATGTACATGCCAAGTTTCATTGAAATCGGTTCATAAGTATGCGTGTTATCACGTGACAAAAATCAGATCGTTTCAAAATGTCAGCCATAAGAAAAATTCAAAGTGCTATAACTCAATCATATTTTAAGATATAGACAAAATAAAAAGTGTTCTGGAATCTTTGTTTTAAGTTCTAACACGTAAAAGGAAAATATTTTTCAACTTTTAATTTTTTCGCATTTAATTTTAAATTTTAATTTTTTTAAAAAATTTAAAATGGCCGCCATTTTGAAACAAAATGGTGGATGATGCTGGCCAACGAACTCGGTCGAGACATTTGTATGTACTATGTACATACCAAGTTTCATTGAAATCGGTTCATAAGTATGCGTGTTATCACGTGACAAAAATCAGATCGTTTCAAAATGTCAGCCATAAGAAAAATTCAAAGTGCTATAACTCGATCATATTTTAAGATATAGACAAAATAAAAAGTGTTCTGGAATCTTTGTTTTAAGTTCTAACACGTAAAAGGAAAATATTTTTCAACTTTTAATTTTTTCGCATTTAATTTTAAATTTTAATTTTTTTAAAAAATTTAAAATGGCCGCCATTTTGAAACAAAATGGCGGATGATGCTGACCAACGAACTCGGTCGAGACATTTGTATGTACTATGTACATACCAAGTTTCATTCAAATCGGTTCATAAATACGTTAGTTATCGCATGACAAAAATCAGATATATATATATATATATATGGTTATATATATATATATATATATATATATATATATATATGTCAACATTTGAACGGAGGGTGGTTTTGGGGTCTGGGGGTCATGATCGGTGAAAATATACCAAAATTTTCCGGAAGTGTTTTCCTCCGGACGGCTGCAATAGGTAGCTTTTTACTTTTTGTAATGAAAGCTACCTAATTAAAAAGATAGTTTTTTTTTTTCTTAGCAAATTCTATATAAACAAAGAAATTTTGGAACGGAAATTTTATTTTCTCAAGCATGAAAAATTTAACTGAATCAATAAATGAAGCCACGTTTTTGTATAAATATTTTCCTTTCTGTTTTCTTATTTTTTGTTTATTCTTTAACGGAAAATATTCATCTACTTTACTTAGAATATGCCTCAAAAAATTTAATAAAATATACATAAAAAATTGTAGATCATTTCAATTTATTAAATGGATAATTACATGCTACAACTTTAAACTCAAAATTTATTTTGTCATCGCGAAAAATGCAGCATAGCTTCGCCACCTCTTGAGCGATTTACACCAAAGCGTATACAACACCAATTTATGTCAAGGCCTAACTGATTTTAAGTTTGATGGAAATCCGTACATTAGTTATTGGCATAGAATTGTTGCGTGATCGTAAAAAAAAATCAGAATAGCAGCGCAACATGTTGAGCGATTTACACCAAAAACTAATTAGCACCAGCCTATATCAGTGACTACTTGAATATAAATTTTTATTAAATTCTGCGCGTTAATTCGTGAGATAAAGTTATTGGGATAATCGTAAAAAATGCGTTTTAGCAGCACTACCTGTTCAGCGATTTATACCAAAGTATAAAAGGCATTAATTCATATCAAGTACTAATTGATTCTGAAGTTTGATAGAAATCTGTCCATTAGTTATTGAGATAAAGCTGTTGCGTAAACAGTAAAAAACGATTCTTATCAGTGCTGCCTGCTGAACGATTTACACCAAAATGTAAACAACATCAATTCATATCAAGTACCAACTTATTTTGAAGTTTTATAGAAATCCGTGCATTAGTTATTGAGATAAAGCTATTGCGTAAATCGCAAAAAATGCAGCATAGCATCGCTACCTGTTGAGAGATTTATGCCAAAAACTAATCAGCATCAATTTATATCAGGGACTGCCTGAATATAAATTTTTGTCAAATTCCGTACATTGATTCTAGATAAAGTACCCACAAAATTTATGTCACATGCATACAAATCGATAGACAGACAAAGCCACAGATTCACCGATAAATATTTTATAAAAATGTTTTTTAGATTTTCTGACACAGTGTATAAATCCTTAAAAAACCGAAATTTCAAAATTTTTACGAATCCAAAACTTTTTTCTTGTACAGGTAGAAGAACGCAAAAATATTGAGGGTTGTAAGCTTTACTTAAAAATAATTAAGAATTCTATAATTTTTCCTCCTGGAATAAAATGTAAATTACATTATTCAACTGAGTTATAAGAACGGTAACAATATCAGAGAATCATCTTACGTCAAAAATGGGAATCCACGGTTTCTTTTGATAACCATAATTTTTTTTTCTGTCTAATTGGCAAGGACGCTATTTAGCTCTTCGCCTACAATGAAAGGCACGATTGTTCACAAAGCTCAAAACAAGTAAAACAAGTTGGAAATTGTACGTGAAGCGTAGCAAATGAGGTGGGTTCTTGCGATAACGAAGTTTTAAAAATATCAATCTCATATAGCAATCTCATAAAATTGTAGATAGTTAATTACAATTAAAATGGCACCAAACAAAACCCTATGCCATTACGTAATGGAATAATTTTGTGTGGCCTTGTAAATCAATAACAAATGTTCTTTGCACCTCAGATTATGTAAAATGTATATTATAATATGTACTTTATAGATGCATATCATTTTTATTATTTTCGAATGAGTGTAACACCATTAAAATGCATTTGAAACATTTTCCCCCATTGTAATGTAACGGAATACTTTTGATTGTCCCTGTAATTGAACTATGCATCCGATTTTCATAAAATTTGAAATGACTCGACAAAATTATGTAATAACTATATATTTTAAATTTCAAACGATTAAAATGCATTTGAAACTTTTCTCCCGTTGACCGTAATGTAATGGAATACTTTTGATTGTCCCTGTAATTGATCTATGCACCTGATTTTCATAAAATTTGAAATGGCTCGACAAAATTTTGTAATAACTATATATTTTAAATTTCAAACGATTCGTTTGGGTAGTTTTTGCGTTGTTATATGTGGACGGATGGACTGAACGACAACTATAGGTGCTACGTATTTACTTAATTACGAATGCACCTAAAAATTATCTCACAATATTGCTAAGGATACATATTCATCTTTATTGAAGCAAATGCAATAGTGAAAGACATAAGACATACATTTGTTCAATAGCTATGTAAAAAGAAAGAAAAAAAAGTATATATTGCATTACATTTTAAGTTACACATTTTTCTGTGAGGGGCCTGTCTCAAAACATTTTGCATGGAAGGGAGCCAGATTTAATCTCACAAGTAATAAAAGACATAGAAATCAGATACATTGTCAAAGTTTTTTTTTAGGATGTTAAAATACGCCTTGACATATTTTGGCCAAAAAGCCATTTTAGTATCTTATAAAATTTTTAAAGATGGCTAAATATATAACTTGTTAAATATTTATGAACATTTATATATATTTAATAAATTGTATTTATAGTATATATGTCATGTGTTGTAAAAATAAATGCGATGTTTATACAAATATTTTTATTTTTATATTCATATATCACATACATTTCTAAATATATGTAATTATATATATATATTTATAAATACACAAATATTCACTTATAAATAAACATTATATACTTTTATATATTTCATTTATTTATTAAATACATAAAATTAAAGCAAAAGTTATAATTTTTTCCGAAAAAATATGTCAAATACGAAATATATATATGTATATATATATATATATATATATATATATATATATATATATATATATATATATATATATATACAGAGAGAGAGAGATAACAAACTAATCAGATGTGACAATCCCAAAACTGTCTTCTATTTTATACACGTTAATACTCCCATGACTCCAGCATAGCAGCGCCACCAGTTGGGTGGTTTAAACTGAAATCTAGCCAGTAACAACTTATGTCAACTGAATCTAAAGTTTGATGAAAATCCGTGCATTAGTTTTACAGATAGAGCTATAGCAAAATCTTAAAAAAGATATACATAACAGCGCAACATGTTGGGTGATATGCACCAAAAACTAATCAGTATTAATTTTTTATCATCTAATAACTGAATCTGAAGTTTGATGAAAATAAATGCATTAGTTCTTGAGATATATTTATTGCGAAATCGTGAAAAATGCAAAATAACAGTACCATGTGTAGAGCGATTTACAGCCCCCCCCCCCCACGAAAAAAAAGTACCAATCTGTATCAGGGAATAACTGTATCTGAAGTTTTAGAAAATTTCGTGCATTAATTCTTGAGATAAAGCTATTGCGATAATCACAAATAATGCACCATGGCAACGCCACCGGTTGAGAGAATTGCACCAAAACGTAATCAGCGCCATGTTGTATCAAGTACTAATTAAATTTAAAGTTTTATGAAAATCCATGCACTAGTTCTTAAGATATGGCTGTTGTGGAAATTGTGCAGCGCCACCTGTTGAGCGATATACGCCGAAAACTAATCAGATCAATTTTATATCAAGGCCTAACAGAATTTAAAGTTATGTGAAATTTCGTGCATTAGTTCTTGAGATAGAACGCCCACACAATTTTTGTCACATACAGACAGACATTTTGTAAAAACATGTTTTTCGGGTCAAAACGTGTAAATCCGTCGAAAACTAGATTTCGAAGAGAGAGAGAGAGAGAAAAAAAAAAGTAAAAAGACAAAAAAGATTTTTACCTACGTTTTGTATATTTGGCAGTATTTTTTTATTATTTGGAAAACTGGGTTCCATCCAGATGTACCAAAATACATGGCTGCCACGGGGATTATTATTTTTTTAATTCTATCTCATACCGCTTTTCTCAAAACAGAGATCTTTCACATGCACTTTTCCAACATTTGAAAGAGAAATACAGTACAAAATTTGTATTTTAAAAACAGTGGTATGAATTGAATATAAAAATAGTCGCCTGTGGCAGCTCTGCTGGTATAATATAAATACAGAAAATCAGTTTTCCTTTTTACATAATTTTAATTTTAGTTTACAGGAAATCTGCCGAAGCGATGCTTTGATCGATTGAAAAGTATACTGACTTTGAAAAGCCAAGCTTTCTCATTCGACTACTGACACGCAAGCGCAAATGTAGTTCAGCATATTTTTTTTGTTTTGTTTTGTTTTTACAGCTTGTAGACAGAGTGGTTGCGAAAAATCTGCGAGAAATATTTAAACATTTACATAATTTATAGCGAAGGTTCATGCAAGTTTAGCATTTTATTGAACGAGACGTTGACTTCCAAAAAAGTTTGAAGAATATTTAGTTTTTCCTAAAACTATAGTCTTGTCTGTGAGATATTATAATGCATGTAAGATAACAAGTTATGGAGCAAAACTTGCATATAAAATCTTTTTCAGCGAAATATGCGACAAAACTGATAAAATATTCTAAACAAGCAGAATTATATATCAGGCATGTTAGAATTTAAAATTTCATTTCGGTGTACAAATGTGTTAAATGTTTCAAATACAATTTAAGGAATGTTATCTCGTAGAACAGACAGGCAGTTTAAACTGAATATATATCTTTACTTTCTGCTATCTATACAAAAGAAAGTATTGAATCCGTGAAAAATTTTGACTTCCTTCGGCGGATTTATAATTTTTAGAAGTTCCTGAATATTATTTAACAGTTGTTACAAAAATGTCTGTCTGCATGTGGCATTTTTTTTTTTTTTTTTTTTTTTTTTTTTTGGGGGGGGGGGGAGGGTTAACTCGCGAATTTCTGCGTAAGTTAGATTGAAATTTCGTATGTTTTATCCTTATGTGAACTGAAACTTAAAAATTTTTGGGCAGAATACCTCAAGAAGGAGTACCGCAAATCGATGATTTGTTCTATACATGTGACGCTCATATCTTCAATTTATGTGCACAGAATTAAATGAAACATTAAATTTAGACTCCTCATGATAAGGATAGATTGTCATTCAATTTTAGTTGTTGCTATATAAGAGAGGATGCCGAAATTATATGATTTGTTAGATATTATGCGATGCGTATATTTCCATTTTATGTGCGCAGAATTCAACGAAATATGAAATTTAGAATCCTCATGTAATGAATAGATTGATATTCAATTTTGGTTGTGGCCATCTAAAAGGAAATACCAAAATTCGATGATTTGTTCGATTTGTTTGATTTATGTGATGCTTATATCACAATTTATGTGTCGAATTCAAAGAAACATCAAATTTAGAAGACTCATAATAGGAATAGATTGCATTTCAATTTTGGTTGCGGCTATCTAAGAGAGGGAGCCGCAGAAAAGGTTTTCGATGATCTCTATAATATGATGTGTGTATTACGACTTAAATGGAGAGAATTCATAAAATTTTAGAATCCTGAATATTAGAATACTTTATCATTTAATTTTAGTGCACGATATACATGAAAATGTGCCGAAATGTAATGATTTTTTTTTTTTTTATTTACTAATCACTCTTATTCTGAGTTAAACAAAGAAATGCACTTATTGTTGCTGTATAACAGTGTTACTTAAATTAATGTTTTCAAATAATACGACAGAAAGTTTTGGGAGGGCCAGCATACTATTAGTTTAAATATTATATGGAGTATAATGATGGATTCTTCATACCGTGTATTATATCTGCTTACAAAATTTATTTCCCTTATTTGCGATTACAGCCTTTTTTTATATGTGATAAGAGAAGTATTTTTCATTCGTTATATAAGATAAACTTTGACAAAGAAAAAAAAAGCTTAAAATTTTATATGCTTACTTGAATGATCAGAAACAATGAAAAAAGAACACATTTAAATTATCCAAATACTATACATTGAAGGCCTTTCAGTTACGTCTTTTATTTTCTTTATGAAGTTTTCTGTATTTTGAAATCTTATTAAAAACAACTTAGAATCTCTGTTTCCAATGTTTAATCTTCCACAGAGTGCGCTGTCCTAAATTTTAGGGCAAACGCTTTTTTTTTCTTTCAATTTTTTACCTGACAGATAGCATGAAAATTACAATTAATTGTTTATTTCTGAGAAATATTTAATTGCTCTTCTAACATTCTACTTATTACTGTTATAAAAATTTTAACAGTTCAACTAGAGCGCGAAAAAAAAAAATAAAAAATAAAATGTACGCAGAGTAAATATAGCGTGCCTACGTAAAGTTTAAAGCGTAATCTAAAACTTATTCATAATTTGTACTTCAAAATTTAAAATTATTATTTGTAAAAGTTCAAATTTATCCTCCGTAAACAAAGTATTTAACTTATTTTTCTCTAAAGACGACATATTAAAATAATGCAATATTAATTCATTTTACATTGAAGCTGACTAGTCGTGAAATACAATGATTATTTAACGGTTCAATCTGGAAAAAAAACGGCAACATATTGAGCGGGTAACAGTTAAAATCATCTGTTTACAACATCAGTGCTACACCACTTGACATATCGCTTTCTTTATTTGCTCAACAACTGAAATAATTTGTGTCAGTTGTTTTTCAACATTTAAATATGAAAGTTCAAGAATAATGCAGAGCTTTCACGACAGCCTTACTAGATGATTGATGGAAAGCTTAAAAAGATTTTAACCCTTTAGAGGGCGGTGTCTTTAAAAAAAAATGACGCCTATTTTTTTTTTTTTTTTTTTTTTTTTATTGTACTAAATATCCAGAATATTTATTTAAATTTTAACATACTTGAAACTAAACAAGTTCTTATTTTCTAATAAATTCGTTTATAAATTCTGGTGTAAGTTAATTATTTCAAACAAATTTACTCCATGCCGGTAAAGGTTAAATGGTAAAATGTAAACGGAGATAGCTAGTGAAGTTATTCTTGTAGAGAAATAATGCAAAAAGCTAGGAGTTTCTTTGATATTTTTCCTTGATTTAGTTCTAAGCATCATTCGGATTTCGATGTAATTGGTATGTGGTATTTAAACTTCCTATGAAATTTTTGATTTTGAAAATGAAATTTATAGCTATTATAGTTCATTTAGAGATACACTCAAAATAATTCCGTTGTATTATGGTCTATGGAAACAAATAATTAGGATGAGCGAAGCGAATCCTCTACTAGGCCACTCAAATTACAATTTGTCGTACACTTTACAAAAAAACTATTCAATATTTTGGCTTCAAATTAAACACAAAAATAAAATATGATCTGTAGATTTGCAGAATATATTTTTTTTTTTTTTACAGTAAAACGTTAAAAAAATATTTTAATTAATTTATTTTACATGCATTTCCAATACGGACGCATTTTAGCAAATAAATAAAAAATGAAGCGCGTATATTTTCAGAAAAAAAATTATAAATCATTGAGTAAGTAATTATAGATAGAATCGTGATTAATTTAATAAATAAAATATGTTTTCATTATTCAGCAAAATCGTTTGCACAGATGACACTTAAAATTTTAAAAATATTATACTATGGATTTTTTTTTTTTGTAAAGTGGCAACAAAAGAATTGTAAACAAATAAAATTAATTGTTAAATTTGTTATATAAATGAAAAATTAAAAGAATTGCGTGAACGTGTTGCCTCGATTCAAGCTCTTTATAAATGTACTAAAGGAAAAGTTACCCGATTCAGAAATGACAAATGGACTTCAACCATTTCTTACTTTATCATTTGTATCGAAAGTAATGTTACGTTCTTATTTGTGGACCGAGAAGTGTTTAGTGAACGCGACTTTAGACTTTGTTGCACGTATTAAAGAAAATCACAAGCCACCAGACCAGATATCGCGAATAATCATGGATAAATTTGAATACTACAGTAATTTAACTTATAAGAATTGGTGCGTACCAATTCCCCCAATAATTGAATTCTGGAAAAATGGAAGCATAAATTGCTCAAGGAAAGAGTTTCTTCTGCAGTTAGCTTTTGCTGTTACAATTCATAAATCCCAAGGTTTAACATTAGATGAAGCAGTTGTAGATATTGAGGATATACAGGCACCAGTTGGCTTAAAAACGTACGTAACGTTGTCAAGAGTGAAAATCCTTCAAAATTAAGCATTCAATAGATATTTTCCTTACAAAAAATTCTACAATATCAAAAATTCTCATGCACTAACATGTATAAAAACGAAGAAATTAGAATAAAAAGTTTTACAGTTAAAAATTCATAGTATCGACGAGAGCAGATTTCAAATGTTTTTCGAGAAAATAGGATTTTGAAGAAGTAACTTTCTTCAAGCTCTCTTCAAATATGTTATTCTAAAATAGCTATCAAAGATTATTTGATGTTAATTACAAAGATTGGAAACATGCCTATTTCAAACACCTTTAAAAAACACCAGTGGCTACTAGAAATTGTAAAAAAATCTTTAAAAGAATTTTTAGTTGAAAATTTAAAAATATTTTGTAAAAGTTTGCTTCGAAAATATTTTTTAATGCCAGTCTTACATCATAAATAAAAAATTCCTAGGAAATTGATAGTTATTTGGCTGAACTTACATTTGTAGAATTAAAATGCGCCAAAACATAAAATAATGTTTTTGTTTATAAAGATGCAAAAATAATATTAAAAATATTGTTACTTTCAAATATATGCTTTATAAAATAATGCTTCGCGAATCCAAACAAAGCATGGCTTTTGCTAGTTGTAATATATTTTAATGATATTACACCATTATAACAATGAAAAAACTGATTATTTTATGCAGGCGCACTTCATTATGTATACTGTAAAATATCCTGTGTATCGTTCTATTACAAAGACACATAAGAGAATATTGTTACAGTACTGTTTATGAACGAAAATGTACAAGACTGCATAAAAGAAAAGGAGTACATTTGCGTTTGCTCACGGGAATTGCTGATGCAGAATTTTTAATTTACAATTTTATGCCGTTTCCGAACCGAAGTAAATTTCAGCATACTATGTAGTATGTATGAATAAAAATCTATAGATCTCTCTTTAAGACCCGACCTACACAATGGTGTAGGTAATACTAAATAAAAAGAAAAAACATTTTTCTCTTTTTGTTCGATATAAAATCGAGCTTGCAGCTACAAAATTGCGGCGATCCTCCCTTGGCATAATGTGACATTGGGTATTTTTTTTTTCAATCAAATAAAAACGTATTAATTAGAGGAAATCAGCAAAATCTTTCGTTTCTAAAAAAATCTTCTGGTTTTGAGGAGATACAGTTAGAAATTGTTCAAAATATCGTTTTTCTCTTTTTAATACTAACTGAAAGCGTCTTTAATTGAGAATATTTTGACACCTTATTTTTACCTATACGACTATTGCATCACGAGATATTGCACATTTTGTTAGTAGATCCAGCGCAATTATCCATACAAATGAAAACTTGAAACTGATTTTTCTCCCTGTTCATACTTTTTATAACTTGCCTGTATGAAAAATACAAAGGCTTTTTTGCTAATTTAGATAGCTTGGATTTAACATTCAAGTTTATAGTTTTTTTTTTTAAATATTTAAATTGAGAGTTTCTTGATTTTTTTTTTTTATAAATCTTTTACTATACACGAGAGAAAACAACATCATATTAAATGTAAAATTCCATACATTTAAAAATATATGCACAGTTTTATGCAGTATATCTATATTATAAAGGCCAAACGTATCTGTGCGTAACGCATACGTCATTTTGTGAATGGCAATACTTTCAAATTTCAATGAAATTTCGGTATTGCAATTTTTGCTGCTACAAATTTTTGAACTTCCTAATATCCGACATTTTCAATTTTTACACCATCGTGTAGGGAAAAACTTTACTTTTAAAGGAAATTAGTTTGAAAGCTGTATCTTAATTTATTTTTGAAATATTAATTTTTTGTAGTTTTTAATAACGCTTTTTTAATCGTGGTAACAGTATTACTCCTTTCTGAGAGCAAAGGAGAAAAAGGAAGAATTTGATTACTGTATCTTTATGTTGCCATTTTCTCATTTAAAAGGGGAAAAATTGAAATTTAAATGTCTTCTGTTATAAAACCCGGTGAATTTTGATTTCATTTACAAAATTTGATTTACACGTAAAATAATATCAACAGTTTAATAACTGTATCAGCTAATAGCATTGAGACTTCAAGTTTTGAATCAAGATGATCAAATTAAAATCAATTTTTTCTGAAAAGATGAATACAGATACGAAATGTGCATTTGTAAATTATGATATGATGAAAATGATGCTGGGTTTAGATTTCACGGGAAAAAAATTCTATGATTGAGTCAAAGTTGAATCAATTTTGCTTTTTTTTTCATTTGTGAATACTAGCATAAGAACCTAAATTGATAACTTTATCATACTAACAGATCTTTATTTGTTTACAGCTTATATATACGATTAAAGTTTAATTTTAACAATTTCTGCAACTGAGTTTTATAGAAATAGTATTTTGTTAATTTGACGTTAAATATCGTTTGTTTAAGAATTCACCAATATAAAATGCATTTTTTACTATAACTAATTTTGTAGGTTTATTATAAATCAATGAAACAGTTCCTTCTTAAACATTTCTTTCGTCGAAATTCGACGGGCTCTACCTTGTTCTAATGAATGCGGGAAAAATCGAAGCAAAAGTACTCATATTTAAAAAAAGTAGTAGGGATTTAAAATGAATAAATAAATTTTAGTAAAATACGCTGTTTTACGAGATTTTTTAAAAATTTTATTTAATTTTTAGTATTAAGTATTGTGACACCACATTCAAAATTGAAGAGATGGTTTCAAAGGTACTGTGTCCCTTTAAAGGATATACAGGATAGCTTAAAAGAATTTGGATACTTTTCTGACTGTAGATGGTAAATGCTGCAGTTGAGTTTTTAAATATGTTATTCGTTAAATATAATAATCTTTCACATTATTAAAAAGGTGAAATTTCGTTACAGTTCTCTGAGTGTGTCAGAAAATGTTCCATACACTATGCCTGAAGCATGTTTTTACTTATTTTTTTTTTTTATTATTAAATGTAAAAGAAGGATATTTCACACATGCTTCAATTTTTCGCTAAATTCAGGAGAATTAAATTTATATCATGAACAATTAAAGAGCTTAGTGGAAGAAATGTTATACGTTTAAAAATAAATCCTTATTTTATGGATGAAAACATTATGAAGTATTAAAACACATGATAAAACTAAAACACTGAAATTCTACTTACAATTGCAGATTTGCTTTTAAATATTTTTATATTTTTATATTTAATAATTTAAACGATGAAATTAATTTTTTAATATTTAATAATTAAATGCTAACATACTTTTAAACTAAATTAAAGAAAAAAATGTTTTCAATTTTTTTGAATTAAATTTTTTGTTGCATAAAATCTTCTTTCACCTAGGCCTTCATTTCTGGATTTATCCTTTTGTGTAAGTTTAGCTATTTCAATTCATTTGTTTGAGCTAATTTATTAAATCAAACAAAAAGGTGTGAAAGTATAAAATATATGAAGTTAAACACCACGTTTCAAAAGTTCTGTTTTACGATAATTTATGTGAATGTGAGAATTAGTTACTTTCTAAAATTAATAGTTAAACAAGACTATCATAAATCAACCTGAATGGAATTTTACATTCTTAGCTATGAAAGAAGGGTTGTTGCTTTATGTCGGATTAAAAGTCACCTCGATTAATTAATTAGAAAAGAAATTGGTATGAAATATATTTAAAATTCAAATTACATTTAGTTTACGTACATTGAGAAAAGTGAAAAACAAGAATAATAAATCATGCATCTAGGATGGATTATTAAACATTTGCCTACTAGACCAGGAAACGGCAGCACACACAACCAGTTCATCGAGTTCATGGTAGAAAATATAGGATTAATTAAATCTCGATTCACATATTAAAACTTAATCGGTCTGCCGAGTCATATCTTGGTAGAAAACAGCTAAAAACTAGTTTTTAGCGGTTGACTCATGGGTTTACCATTATGTTTTCCTGCTCCCAATTTCCCATGTATTCAAATTTTGGATGCAGTAAAGCACAATGGTAAACCTATGAGTTAACCGCTAAAATAAGGTTTTTAGGTTTTTTTTTTTTTTACCAAGGTATGACTTGACAGATCGATTGCTTTTTAATATGCGAATCAAAATTAGGAACTAATCCTTGATTTTCTTCCGTGAACTAGATGCGGTGACTGTGTGTGCTGCCGCTTCCCGGCTTATTGATATTTAGAATATTGTGACCAAACTTCCCAGTCTATTAAGATGAAAGATGATATTTGAAAACTCGATTTCTGTCACTACCTTCAACAGGCAGAAAAATATCCGATTTTGTTTGTGCAGTCCTGAATATAATCTGCATAACTATATGTATACTACATAGTTTGCTAAAAGTTCGGTTAAGCTCTTGCATCACAACTGAAAATTTTATTCAACAATTGCCGTCAATAAACGAAAATGATCTTGAGAACGTTTGTGTACACTGTATATGATTTTTAGAATTTATACGTACCAAGTATTATTAAAAAACTAGTTAAATTAAATATATATATATACCACAACTGTAAACTGCAGTTCCAGCACTTGTTATTCATGAACTTCAATAGCTAAGTTATTTTTCCTTTTTTTTTTTTTCTGTAGACAAATTCTTTTGTGTATCCCTGTAAATGAACGATAAATTTTAAGCACACCATATTCTATAGTTAGTACCTTGTAATGCACTTCAGTGATATACATAAATTTCAGCATGTTTAAAGTCGTGAAATGTCATTAAATGCTTCACAAACGATTTTTTTTTTTTATCGTAGACCGTAACGTAAAGAAGTTTTTTGAATATGCCTTTCGGAACATTTTCCAACTATGTTGAAAAGAGTAAAAGTTAATAATTTTATTCATGATAGAGTGTGTTCAATTTATTGTTATGCATTAAAACATATAAAGACAGAATCACACCGCACCAGGAAAAAAAATAATTTTAGACAGGATTTCATCATAGAGACACATAGATTTATACGCAAATGTTTCATATGTAACGATTAAATATCATTTAACTTAACGAAATTATGGTTCGAGTTACTCAGTGGTTATGAAAATAAAAATAAATATCCAAGTAAAAAAATTATAAATAAATAAAAAATAACATGCATAATATGAAAGAGTTCCTGAAAGTTTCAATGGTGGTGTTTCACAGACCGTGTAAGTTAACACTTAACTGCTGTTAGCAGTCTCACAGAGCGTTAAGTTTTTCAAGCTTTAGAGTTTAAATCGTAATTTTTAGTTTAACTATAGATGATGGTCAAATTTTGTTTCGTTTGGAGATTCGATTTGTTCGATTACTATCTTTAGCGAATTTTGAATAGCTGAATTTTATTTATAACAGTTTTGTATATAAAGTTTAATGAAGAAATAGTATTCTGAGAATTAATTTAACATGTCATTCATCTTTAAATTAAGCTGTCTGACAGGCCGCTCACAGTAGTTATGCGACAATTTTAAGGGTTAAAAATATTTTCATTTATTTGTTTCGAAAATGACTAGGGTAGAGATCGCCGAGGGGTTGGGTTTGAATCCTGGTAACACATGGATGTTTTTGTGATGTCCCTTTGTAGTGACATATATGTAATAGATACAAGAAATAAAAATTGTACTGACTTGTCGTTGTTTCTGTGGTAATTACGAGGCAAAAGCCATAGTTGCTAAAGTCCCAAAGCAATCATCTGTCAAACCAAACCAAATCGGGAAGAGACGAAACATGCAAACAGTCAAATAACCTTTTTTTACTGTTTTTAAAATTTTAATTTGCACGCTTTAGCAATCAAAATAAATATATTATTACAAGGTGTTAATTTGTTATAGATTTAAATATAATGGGTTTTATCACCTTCCTCCAAAAATCAACCAGTATTGGAATAAATTAACAAATAAGACAAAGATTAAGATAAATATTTCTCCAACTAGTCAAATATACTTTTGGCCGCACAGACACAGACAAATTCCTGCTGAACGTATTGCTGTAGAAAACCAAACATCAAGGTTTGAATTACAATGAAATCAATTTGCCATTTAAACGTGAAAGAGAGTTATTTAAAATATCTTTTCACTTTTTCGTACGTTAAAAGAGGATTAAATTTAGATCGTGCGTTGCTCTCGAATTGATTTATTATTCTGTGTGATTTAGCTATTTTGCTGAATTTAGCATCAGATAACTTATTCAATGAAAACAAAAAGTCACGAAAGCTTAAAATGGATGACTTGAATTCACTACTTCGTTTCAATAGTTCTGCTTTACAATAATTTTCGCGATTATGAAAATTAGTTACTTTATAAATTTAATACTTAAACAAGATATAAATTTTAAACGATTTTACAATTGTTAGATTGGAAAGAATAGCTACCGCTTAATACTTAAGATTAAATGTCAAAATTAATTAATTGTTATTTAAACGATAGTTACCTTATAAAAATTGCACAATAGAAAATAAAAGAAAACAATTTCCAAATTTTATATTTGATTTTCTGAATGAGTTGTTTTTAAAATTCTTCTTAAGTATGAAAAAGTAAGAAAATTTTGCGGCACACATAGATTAGATTGTATTGCATTTTAGAACATTAAATAAAGGTTAATATGAAATCTTCATATTTTGGTATGGTGAACAGTAATTTGTTAGTAAAGAAATGGGTTCCATTTCAAAGAATGTGCTGTATTCGATGAATACTCGACAATCAAATACTTTTTGTAGCATAAAATATAAATCAATGGCTAAAAGATTATGATTACTACTCAATGAAACTTATATACTTAAGATCGGTTTTAAAATATCTAGTAGACCGTATATATGAGTCGCCTTATCCCCAATATAGAAAAATCGCGTTTTATGTTTCCATCTATTCTATTAGTAAACCTGCATCGAAAGACACTACAATCTGCAATAAAACTAGTTTTATTGTTTCTTCTGTCATTGTAAAATCTTGTTTTACTTTCAAAACTCTCCTTATATACTAGGATTTTGGGAACAAAACTTGGCCTGCCAAAATTTGCTTTCCTGATAAGGGACTGTGCATATATAACGTTATCAACTTTTTGGTAATTATGGACCCCCTCCTCTCCATCCGATATGAAACGTTATCATTCCTTGAACCCCCCCCCCCCCCCCCCGGGTAATGATGGCGTTATCAATGTCTAAATTTTTTTTTTTATCTTAGAATTTAGTTTTTGTTTTGTTTGTTTGTTTGGAGTGATATACAAAACTGGTTATGAAGAGACGTCAATAAAACATCACGTTAAATCATATAACATTTAAAAGAATTTTTTAGCATTTAGAAGTATTTTATAATAGCTTTTTATTAGCTAATGCATTCAATAGTAATAATGTCTTATTTCATTTGCCCCGCACGAAGGAGGTAAGGGGAGTGATAGAAATTTTTATCAACAAAACAAGTTGGCAACACTTATTCTCTTTCTCTGTCATTTATTAGCAAACAAAAGCTTCATTTCATTCTGTTATTTATTAGTAAACAGAAGCTTCATTGGATACTTCACATTGGATTTCTCGAACAATGATTGCATATGCATACACATATGAAGAAGAAAAATAATGTCAAATATTAAGGTATTCCATATTTTAGAATTAAATATTTTTATAATAATTTAGTAATTCTAATAAAAATTTTGTATTTTTATAAAAATGGATAACTTGTTAAAAAACAATAATGTATTGTTTTGAACGAAAAAACATGTTACGAATAAAAAAGATGGTTGAATCAAAAATGATATCGATATCAGAAGACAAACTCCCCCTCCCCATAGCGATAACTTACGATATCATTTGCCAGACCCCCCCCCCCCCCCTAAAATGATAACGTTATATTTGTACAGCCTCTAAGGTATGTTAATAAACCCACTTCTTCACATATGCTTTTCGATAATTATGAGGTTTATAGTACTAGATAGGAATTTCTAAAATCGACAGAATGTATGCTTAAGTATGCTGTTGAAATATTGAAAATATTCTACAATTTTCGAATCCCCTTTTACCCATTTGGAATTTTTTCTAAAAATTGCTGAAATACATGTTTAACTATTTAACAGATTTATGTTCTGGAATTTTACGTTTCTGCCTAAAATGGCTGCTGCAACGCTGCAATATAAATGACTAAATGTTTTAAAATTTTCGACCATCCTTTAACGCAGTTAAGAGGACATTTAAAAAATCGCTGAAATGCATGTTTTAAAAAAAATTTAGTGGATTTTTTTCTGGATTTCAATTTTCTATTTAAAGTGGCTGCTGAAATGGAGCCAAATGTTCTAAAAATTTCGACCTTCCACCTTCTAACCCCTTAAAAGGAGAATTTTCAAAAATCATTTTTTAGTTCATGCTTATGCCACAAAAAATATCACAAGATGTGCCACAAGAAGTTTTTTACTATTTTTCCCATTATTAGATCGACATATAGATTAATTTTTTTTCCCATAAAAGTAGAAAGAATCGTGTTGTTAAGGGTTAAAGTTTCTTGCAATGCAAGTACTCAAAGAGAATAAACAAAAAAATTTTTAGCGAAAATTTAGTTGTCATCAGTTCTTTGCAAAAGACTAAGAAATAAGCAAAAACATAACTTAAAGATTTACCAGATCTCTTATGCATTTCTACGACGAAGCAAAGTTGCTCTGAAATAATCTAAATCGTTATTTGTTGCAAAATGTTTATAATTTACTTTGCTTGTCGACACCTGAATCTCTTCACTTCTTGTAATCTCTCGATATGGAAATTCAAATGGAAGATTTCAATTAAAACGGAATCAGTTTGATATTAAATGTGAGAGAAAGATCTCAAACATTTTCCGCCACGTTGAGGGAGGCTAAATTTAGAACTTATACAACTCCGGAATTGATTTATCATTTTGTGTGATTTAGCATTTTCCATTGGTTGGTGTATCCAATGTCAGATTAATTATTAATGCACAGTAACTATTATCGATTTAGTCTGTAACAGGGAATATAGAGTGTTTTATTAAATTTAGAGTAATGTTTAAATAGCGAAGAAATATTTGGAGGATTTCTTTAAGAAAACGAGGTGGAACCCGTCGAAATTTGACGAAAGAAAATCTTTAAGAAAGAACTGTTTCTTTGATTTATAATAAATCTACAAAATTAGTTACAGTAAAAAATACATCTTATATTGGTCAGTTTAACTTTCAAACAAGTATTATTTTAAGCTAAAATTAACAAAAAACTATAAAACTCAATTATCCAAATTATTAAACGAAATAAACCAGATTTTATAACAGACGATACTTCTGAAATAATATAAGCATTTTAATTTCTATTTTTTCTTTTTTTAATTCTAAGAGATAATGGAGTGATTCTGTTGCCACAATTACAAAATTGCTGTTTAAAACTATAAAAAAATTAATATTTCAAAAATAAATTGAGATACAGCTTTCAAACAAATTGCATTTAAAAGTAAATATTTTCTCTATACAACGATGTAAAAATTTAAAATGATTGATATTAAAGTGTAAATTTAGTAGTAGTGAGAATTGCAAAACCGAATGTTGCCATTCGCAAAATGACGTATGCGTTACGCACAGATACGTATGGCCTTTATAATATAGAAAGCTGGTTGTTTGTTAGTGTATGCACAAAAGATCCGGTTCTTTGTTTTGATCTGGGGATCCTTCTTAAGGGGATTGGACAGTCGGATCGCAATTTCCTTTCCCTAATGCTAAACCGGAATCGAATGCATTCTTATTTTTACAATATTTAATAATTAAATCAATATTTCGGATTTCTTTCTTCATAAAGGTTCTTCAAAAAATATCTTTTTCTTCTTTTATTTTCAACCAGCAGCCTTCGCCCGTTACGCTGGTCAGTTTCTCTAAAATAATCTTGAATCAAACGATCAAAATATTTTTAAATAAATTTTTTTTATATCTAATCAAATTCCCACAATTTTTGTCTGATTTGTGTAATGTTACATTGTTCAGTTCAAAGTTCACATTGGCGACAAAATCCCTCTAAAATGACTAAATAACGGACAAATTTCAAAAGTACTAAAGTGTTTAACAATTTTTTAATAGATTTTTTATCTTGAATTCCACTTGAATTGCTTCTACCTGAATTTTCTTCTGAGATATGGCGAAACATGTTATTATTTTAGACCATCCATTGAACTTCCTAAGCTGACCCGCCCGGCATTGCCCGGGTCCATGATAATAATATTAAAGAAAAATCAAATTTATGATTTTACCTCTAACTCGAAATGCGTGGAATTACGTTGTCTGAAATATGCTGCCGCTGACTAAGGGAAAAAATGGTTTAAAAAAATGAACAAATAATATTTAGCGGTAAAAATATTTAAAAGGACTTCAATGGGAAACGGCGGAGGATTCACTCAAATAATAAATAGAATTTTGAAAATCTGAATGTTAGTTACATCAGGAGCGATTTTGGGCTATTCTCAAGGAAATTTTGAGCCTCATTGGTGCCGTAGATTTTGCTAGTCATCACACAAAAACACACACGCACACAGACAGAGCGTTTTGTTATATTATTAGTGTAAGTTACTGTGGATATTCAAAATAATTCATTTACGGCTAATTCATAAGTTTTATAGATTTGCCTTTTTCACACGCAAATTAAAAAGTCTGGATTTCGTATATATGAAAGAAAGTCTGAATTTCGTATTAATCACAGCACAAAAAAAATCTTAAAAATTGGGGTAAAAATATTTCTTATAACATTGAGTGCCGCTAAGAAGGGAGATTCGAAAATTCAACCCCTAAGGGGAGGTTAAAAAAAAAAGAACGAACTTTTAAAAAATCCTTAAAAATCGGCTTTTGTAGTTATTTTCCAACTGATAACATATTTTAGTGTATTTTCAATGCTGAATCGAATGGCACTAAGCAAATTCTTTTAAAGTCAGTAGTTCGTGAGATACTTCACATTTTCCTAATTTGGCGATGTCTTCGGCGCAAAAAACCTGAAATTTTCAATACTTATCTATATTTATGAAAGAAAGTCTCTTGTTCTAAGAAGTATTTTTACCCCAATTTTCAAGATTTTTGGTTCGATAGATTTTTTTTGTAATGTGATTAGTACGAAATCCAGACTTTCTTTTATATATATAGATAAGAATTGAAAATTTCAGGTTTTTGCGCCGAAGAAATCGCCAAGTTAGGAAAATGTGAAGTATCTCACGAAATACTGAATTTGAAAGAATTTGCTTAGTGTTATTCGATTCAGCATGAGAAAATACACTAAAATGTTATCAATTGAAAAATATGTACAAAAACCGATTTTTAAGAAATTTTTTTAAAAGTTCGTTCTTTTTTTTACCCCCCTAAGAAATTTTTTTACCCCAATTTTCAAGATTTTTGGTTCGGTAGATTTTTTTTGTGCTGTGTTTAATACGAAATCCAGACTTTCTTATATATATATATAAATTGTTAAAATATTTTTAAAATATCTATACATATATTACGCTAACGTATGTGGCACAAAAATCACGATTATTTGTTAATTGTTTAATGGCAACATCGAAATGAAACACATCTTATATACATACATCTTATATCATATTATGGGTCACTATGCAAAAGTCCTTTGGTAAGATTTATGCTGTGGTAAATTGGATTTATTTATGTTTTGTTACTTCGCTGAAAATTATGGAGCATCAAAATATCATTGCTTTTTTTTCCCGTTCTTTTTACTTAAAAAACTAAATAAAAGTCAGGAATTTAAAATTTTTCAGTTTCAAATTAAAGTTATGAAATTTAATTGAATGAAATGAGTGAAAGGATTATGATATTATATTTTAAATAATGAAATACGAAAAAATGCTATGGATACAATATTTGGTGATTTATTATCTGCACCGGGCTAGCATAAAAATACTGAGTTTTTGATTTATCAGCACAGATGTCATATATGCACCACATTGGCGCATTATTTTTCTGACGCCAATTTGGCGAAAATTCCGTTTTCAAATACCAGTTACATACACATTTTTAAACTAATTTCTATTATTTAAAAGGGAAATAATAATTAAAAGAAATTTAGTTAATAATTATAGAATAAAACAATTTATATCACTTAAAAAAGAAAATAAAAGTTTGCAAACTGTTTATTAATAAATAAATAACAGTATCCGGGTTGCCATGTGAGGCATATAATTGCCATTTTGTTGCAATCGCGCCAATGTGGTGCGCATATGGCATCTGTGTTTATTTCTTTAGCAGAATCTCCTAATTTGGCAAAAAATTGAGCAATTAAAATAAATTAAGCATAAAAGCAATATGTTTAATGCTTAGTATACATTCAAGGGAGAGCAAACTGGTCGTCAAGTGCGGCTAGTATTATTAATTTATCTACAATATAAAAAACTTACTTACAGTTGGCATGATTTTAACATTGAAAATATTAAATTAAGTACACTCCCTGAAGCGACCACGTTTCTTTCCAATAAAAATTAATCTCTATTGTTGAATAAACGTAACAATATTACTATTTTTTTTTTTTTTTTTTTGGATTTTTTTTTTTTTTTTTTTTTTTTTTTTTTTTTTTTACGGTTTTTTTTATTACTTTTATTTTCAACTCCTTTCGAGGTGTAAATAAATGCATTTTTGGACAGAAAAAAATAATGACGATTTGTTTACTTTATATTTTTCTGAGAGTTTCCTGTCAGAAAAGGACAGGGGAGTTTATTGGCCATCATTCTTAATTCGTCATCAAAGTTAAAATCATTGTCTAAAAAGGTAAAAAGGGGTTAAAATACTTAAAAAGGTATAAATAAAAATCTAAACTTAGTTTAGAAGTTTGATGAATAATGTGTTCTCCGGAATTATTTTTCTAATAAAACTTTCTTCAACCGACCAGGGAAAAACGAAATTTGTTTCATTTTCTTCAAAGAAATTTGGTGCTCATATAAAGAGTTCAATTGGGATGGTCTCTGTATGGAGGTAAAATTAGTGTTGCGCCTATGGGAATAAATTTCGTTGGATGAAAAAAAGGTCATTTAATGGCGGTATTTGCACAGGGAGATTTCACTGTACACATTTTAGAAATAATTTAGCAACTAAGAAAAAACAAACGCGAAGATCATGCGTACAGCATATATTATGAAACACTTCCCAACACAGTCTCAATACTATAACAAAATTACAAGATAAAAGATGCTGTCTAAATAAACAATTAGGAAAATACATAACCAAAATGTATTTGAAAACCAAATTTCTGTTATTACCACGAATAGTCAAGAAAATATAAGACTTTTTCATTCAGCTCTGTATATCATTTACGGATATGTATGCATACTATACAACAGTATGCTGTAAGTTAGTTCAATTAAACATATATCACAGATGAAAGTTTCCTTTCAGGAATTTCACCAATAGACAGATTTTGTTGAGAAACTTTGCGCGGTCTTGGGTATGACTTATAGAATTCATAAACAGTAAGTACTATTTAAATAATACCTAATTTAAAAACGCACACTGGAACTGAACATGCACTTCCAACAATTATCGTTTGCATAGGTTTCAATAACTCAATAATTGCTCGTTTTCTTCTGCATCCAAATTCTTTTATGTGTCCCTGTAAATGAATGATAAATTCTATGCAAACCAAAACCATATTATTTAATAAGAACCTTTTAGTACCCCTCAGTGATAAATAGCAATTTCAATAAGTTTAAAATAGTGTAATATCATAGAAATCACCGTAAATGATTTTTTTCTCTTAGACCGCAATAAGACAGAATTCTTTTGATTGTTCCTGTAGATGAACCATAATTGCTACACCGAACATACCTTGAATACTGAAATGCCTAGTAAGCACTAATGATATATATCAATTTCATGGCAATCGAACGATATTACGCCAGTTAGATCAAAGGCAGACGGACAGACAAACCAAATTCATAAACACTTTTCAACTATACACAGAGAAAAGAAATAATAAATATAAATTTTTATAGGTTCATATATGCAACTCGCAATATTGTTATTCTAAAATTCCATAAAAAGAATGTTTGTAATTCCGGTTTTATATCTTCATTCATGAAATCTTAAGATTTATAGTGAATGTAAGTATTCCATAAACTTCTTTAATGATCAAGAATATATGTTAGTCAAATAGTGGTATTATAATTCTTAAATTTTTATCAGATAATTATCTCTCTAAGCATATTAATTCAAGACGAGACTGACGCAGTTTTACAGTAGAGTGATTTATATGATGATACATCAAGTGATCGCGATAACGGATGGTTTTGTTCTAAAAGAAAATAATGGAGATTCAGATGAATCTTCATCAGATTCAAATGGTAAATCTATCTCAATAGTTGTTAAAAAAAAAAAAAAAAAAAAAAAAAAAAAAAAAACAATGAGTTCAAACACTTCCTTTGATGGATCAGTAAATGCGAATAGAGTTAGTCTGGCTCAAAGGAAACTTAAAAGTGACAAAGAATTAAGAGAGACGAATAGATTGGGTAGATTTGAGACGGTTATAAAATGTTTTGTAAAAACCTTGAGATAGGCTAAAACAACCTCATGCACTGTTTAACTGTTAAATTTCTGGCAGAGGCAGTCAGCAGAGATTCCAATCATACCCCGTAAAAAAATCTATGTCCATCATTTTGTGCAGCCCGTGAAACAGAATATATTGCACTTTAAAACACAATAATACTTTAATTATTGTTTCATAGCATGTAGCACATAAAATAATCCTCACACATTTTTTTTTTTTTTTTTGGGGGGGGGGAGGGGTTAAAACATATTACAGATAAATAACATTATTTTTCGAAACGCGACTAAAATGAAGCGTTACACATTGGCAGAGGAAAATATATGGAGTCGTACCATAATTTTGCTGACACATGGGCTAGAACTGTTGATTGCCCTTAATTTTCTAAGTATCTAAGGGATGTGATCGCTTATTTAGTGGATCAGATTCTTTTTCATCGGATAAGGCTGCTGCTTGTGAAAATTGAAAGACAAACGCTCAAATTACAATTTTTCTGACGCTCAAATTGCAATAAATTTTCAATTTCTTCTGAAAGTGTAGAATTCAGATTTACGTTATACTATACATAAAAAACTAAAAATTATATAAATGTTCTAAAAACATATACACTGCATACTACATTTGTACTTACCGAAGGTGTTTAAAATACATACCTTATATATAAAACTGTATTTTCATATAAATCGAACACTTTCGAGCAAACACTGGCTCATTATCGGTGTTACAAGAACACAAATACACAATGATGATCAGATTTTAGTGCAATAACTGATGCACCGTTATTAAAAAATACATGCAGAAAAGAATTTATTACGATTATATATATTAAATGGAGTAATACGGAAATAATAGGACTTCATTTTAAATAGGACGTAATCACCATGGCAGCCTAGAATTATTATCTATCATGGGATATTATTGAATTAATTACGTAGCATAAGATTTAATAGAATGGAAATAACTTTTATTAATATTTTTTTATATTACGATTCGATTTTTCCTAAATTTGGAATGATTCGACAAAATTATGCAATAATTATCTGTATTAAATTTCAAAACATTCGGTTGGGTAGTTTTTGCGACGTTAAATGCATAAAGACGGACGGACGGATTAAATGACGATTATAGGTGCTACGATTTTAAAAAAATTAGAACGCTTTTAAAAAGGAAGAAATACACCATGTTTAACCACTTAACTGATCAATATTTTGGAAAAAAAAACTTTCAAATATTATCTTTTTTTTTTTTTTTTCGTTTTTACAGAATTTTAATCTTTTATCACCGGTTTTTCAAAAAAAAAAAAAAAAAAAAAATTTTTTTTTGCCTTGTAGAATCAGAAAAATGCTCGTATTAAATAATGCAAAGTTTATAATAAAAATTGACGGATGAGAATAATAAATTGTGATTTGAAATCATTTGCCGTAGTACGGCAAATCATAATTGGCAAAAAACATGTTGCCCGTATGAAGTACGGGAGAATCAGGGAAACGGTTAATTCATTTATTCACAAGCTAAAGCATATAAAATTCCTGTAAAAGCAGAACTATGTTTCAATTTCAGTTTCTGCATTAACTTTATTTTCGTAGCGACTCAATATACTTTAAACCTCTCTCTCACACGAGGTCCCTAATTTAAATAAAAAACGCACTGTTTTAGGCAAAGCTTTCGACTAAATTTTATTTTGAGTGAGGCCTTTTAAATATCCAGGACTTTTTATAGCAAAAATTACTTTTTCAACACAATCTTTACCAGCATTTTAATCCTGCTAATTAAGAAAAAAAAATCGTGTTCTAAAGTGAAGTAAAGCGGTTTAAATTACTTCTGTAACCTGAAAAGTATTGGTGTCCTATAGGGGATGGATAAAATTGTATTTTGTAATTTCTCGAGAAGTTTTGTATTATTATTATTTTAAATTGTTCTTTTGCTTCTTCATAAAGAAACCATGCTTCTCTTTTACAGTCAAAAGTAGTTTTTTTAACATTAGCTTTTATCTATAACAAATTAACACCTTCTAATAATGCATTATTTCTAAATGTAAAAAAAAAAAAAAAAAAAAAAAAAAAAAAAAAAAAAAAAAAAAAAAAAAAACATGCATGTCGAACACATATATGAAAAAACATGTATGATTAACATAAACTTTTATGTTAATCATACTATGAACTGAGTATTATAATAAAAATTTCAACATATAGTTTCATCGCAAGAGCAATGCGCACTTGTTTAGAATAATATGTACCCTTTCTTACTATGCGCCATAAAATGCCCGCTAAACGCTGTTCATTTATAATACATTGAGTATTATAGGCCTAAAAAACTCCGTTATGGAAATTTATTTTCAAAAGAGCAACTCGAATAAAAATGTTGGGAATTGTTGTGCATAACCAATTTATTAACCATATGAGCGGTTAATGCGACGCACACCTTATTTATGAACAAGCCTTATCTCCATTTCTTTAATTTAATCCGTATCATATTACAAGATGCATATTACGAAAAATATTCAAGTATAAAATAGAAAAATAGAACAAAAATGTTTGACTTCCAAATCTATTAGCTATAGTATCCTTTAAAAGAAACATTGCTTTTAATTTTTTTTTATTTTTTCAAATATTTTCTGCAAAATCTATCAGCTTGTATCCCCTGGCTTTATTATCTATATCTATGGCGCGCGAACGAAAATATAATATTCGTATAAGCTACGATTTTGCCAATTATAAATGAATTGCAATCTCCCAGGTGTGGGAAAAATCTTTGAACGCTAAAAAATATCATAATTAGCAAAATTAATCAGATTTGGATTGGAATAATTTCAGAAATCTAAAAAACTAAATAAAGATAAAATAAATCTGTAAAATATCGTAATCAAAAGTTTTAAAATAATTGTTTAATTATCAGAAATTAAGAATAAATACAATTCTGAACAAAATTAAACAAAGAAAAAATGAAAAAATGAACACTTACAATACATTATTTTGTAATGTCAGCACTTTGATAAAATTTATTTAAAATGTTCATTTTAAATTTCTCTACTTGCTTAGTAAAACTCATTTACCACAATTTTTCGATTTTTAAATCTATCCATCAAACAAATTTGTTTCATAGGTCAAACGTCAAATCAATTTAGTGTTAAAGTGATGGATAATTATATTTGGGAAAGGGCGATGTGTATTCGTGAGTGAACAGGTGTTTTCCTCGGGGTATTCCTTAATTTAATCATTAGATGATTGCAGGGTTACGTGTAATGTTCCTATACTACAAATGTAATAAAAGAGAGCAACAATGACTAACTGCCAAAATCGTAATGATAGTAGCATTAGAAAAAACATAAATGTAAGGTACAAACTGTGATTTTTTAAATATAATATTATTCCGTATAACTTTTTCGGTATATAATGATTATTGGCTCTATTCATAATTATTAGTATATGGATGTAATGTTAATTGTCTTAATTATTTGCAATTTTATCTGTGATAAATGAGTTACTGGGACAACAGTACAAAATACGAAAACTGAAATCGTACAGTAAAATTCCTTTTATATGTTATATACTGCAATTTATTATTTTTTTTACATTCTAATAAAAAGTATTCTTAGAAATATTTTAAAGAGGCCTTGCTTTTCTTATAACATAAATAACACAATTAAAACATTTAAAATTTCAGATTTTTTTTGGCATTTTTTATGTATAACAATTATTTAAAGTTCATAAATACTTCCAGAAAAAAAAATACTAACTGTGCCTCTATATTTTATAATGGTTGTTTGTCAAAACAGAAGTCCCCCCCCCCCCAACCACACACACACACATATACATACCAAATTAATGCAACTGCGAGACTGTACTTTATTTGCATTAGAAAGTTTACATTACGCACTAAACTGTAAAATTTCAGCTAAAATAATGTTATCAAAGTAGTAAAAACAAAAATAAATGAAAAATAAAGACAAAAGTAGTTTTTTGTTAAGGATGTTCTTAAATCAAAAAGGACAACTTTGTGACATAAGTTTTAATTTATCTTTGTTCGCAAATACATGAAACTGGCAGGTGTTGTTGTTCAGAACCTACCTAATCGCACTTATTTTTCTGTTTTGTTGCAAACGCAATAGATATTTCCTGAACAAGAAAATGATAGAAATGATAATTTTAAGTGGAAACCTAGATGTGGACGACTGCGTATGACGACTGTTCAGACTGATCGGAGAGTACGGAGATTGGTATTGAAAAAAAATATGTCCATACGACAAATTAAAAATAATCTCAGAGTACAGGTGTCCAAGGTCACTGCACATAGACTTATTAAAGAATGCAATTGCATCATACTAAATAAAATGGCTCGCAAACCGTCTCTCAAATTACAACACAAACAGGCAAGAATGAACTAGGCTAAAAAACATATGTCCTACAGGGACAAATGACTTATTATGATATTGTTTTATTCAGCGATGAGAAGAAGGGAAATTAGGTTGGATGATGATAGCTAGAACACGTATTGGCATGATTTACAAAAGCAACCAAGGGCATTCTTCAGCAGGTAGCAAGGTGGTAAATCTGTTATGGTTTGAGGACCATTTAGATTCAGTAAGCCAGACCATTTTGGCTTTTCTAAAAGGAAAACAAGATTAAAAAAAGTATCAAGAGACGTTAAACCAGCATCTGCTTCCATTCAGGGACATTTTTTTTTGGGGGGGGGGGGGTGAATGGACTTTTCAACAAGACAATGTCTTAATCCACGTATCACATTTTACAAAACTTTGACTTTCTTAGAAAAATGTTAAAGTTTTTTGCTGGCCAGCTTTAAGTCCAGACTTAAATTCGATTGTAATGTCTGGGGTTTTTAAGCCGCCAGGTTTTCGGCAATGGAAAGCAGTATCACTCTATAGAAGAACTCCAAGAGGCCATTGAGAAAGCATGGTACTCTTTGCTTGAAGAAACCTTACAAAAACTAATAATTTCGATGCACGCACGTTTACTTGAACTAATCCGAAATCATGGAAAAATAATTTATGAGTAAAAGTTCTTTAAAAAATTATAAATCTGGTTGTTTTTGACATTGTGCATAACTTTTGCCACAATATTTTTTCAAAAATTATTTTAATTATATTTTTTACAATTATGTAATTTTTTTTCTACTTCTGATATCATTTATTTAAATAACGTTGCGAAATCTGCAAATAAATAAATGTTATTCATTCTAACTTTTTATAATTCTTTAAAAATCGACATTTTATGCTTGTATTTAAACTTTTTAGACAGACCTTAGCATTTCCCAGAACACACTGCGGTCAATTGTGGAACATGCTATCTTACGATCTGAAAATGATGACCGTCATGTGGAAGATGTTTGGTTTTAATAAAATTTGTAAATTATGGTAAATGTATGTTAAATGTGTAATTCCTTAGAAAGTACCCACTCGCGGCGAAATTTTAAACTATTATTTTTAACCGAACAAATTTCCATACTTTTATTATGTCCTCCACAAAATTTTACAACATTCCGAACAATATTGTCGTCTGTAAGCAATTTTAAAATAGGGTCGTTAAATTGTAGGCACCCTGTAAAATGCATTGATCGTGGGAAAAATTCTTTGTCGAACCCCGTTATAATGAACTTTAAGGAACGAAAGGTTTTGTTCGCTATAACCGGTGTTTCGTTATATTCGAACAGTTAAGAAAAATGTTAAGAGTTCATACAAATTTATTGCTCATTAGTTGCTATGCGTATGCAATAAGGATGTATTGAAAAAATAATAAAATATATTAAAAATTATCATTAATGAATGATCGTTAATGAATTATTAATGAAATCATTAATGAATTGACCAAACTCAATTACATTAAACTTACACATTACTAATTAAATTAACTAAAAATGAAGACAAATGATAGTCAATTCATTTTACCTTTAATTGTTGCTCACTGTTTTGATACAAAAATAATCGGAAATCACCAGCTGATATATTGTTGAATTTCTAAAACATGTTACAAATTTCTTAGTCTAATACATCAAATGACTCCAACACTCATTCTTCCATTGATTGCGCAGGCAAAAACTTATTAATTACACGAATAGTGGCTGTAGAATTTAAGATGGGGGGGGGGAGGGTTCGTCATTTATGTGCTCCTCTATATCAGCATCAGATGGAGAATCTTCGATTTCCGAATGATTCATTTTAATTAAATTTAAATTTAATTTTCTTATGAAATTCGAGTCGAAATCCTGTTTTTACAACTGAAAAGAAGATAAAAGAAAAAAAAGTGGTTAACTAGAAAAAAAAATATTTTGTTCGTTATATCCGATTTTTAAGATTCACTATAAAAAGATAAATTAGTAGTAAATGACTTAGGAAAACGGAGGGACCAAAATCTTCGTTCGTTATATACCGGATTCTCTACAATGGGTTTTGACTGTATTATTTCTGTCAAACCCGTTACAAAAACACGGACATACAGGGTATTTTTTTTTTTAACTGACGGTATTTAGAACTTTCTGTAACTAATTTTAATAACCTGAACTGCTTTAAAAATTTTAAGGGCACCTAATGAAACCAAGGGAAAAAAGATTCCAAGAAAAAAAAAAAAATAGTTCCAATCACCAGTAAGGGCAATTTGCATGTGACACGTTATGCTCGGCCGTCGAAAATGTTGTACAAAGTCATTTTCGAAGTTCAAAGTATGTCAATGCAAAGTGTGGTGCAAGAGAACGGTGGTCATATTGAATGAAGTCGAATTCCTCATTGGGAAAGTGAATATGAAGAATAAAATACGACATTCTATTCAAATTATTAATTTTGTCCGTTTCTGATGTTTTCTTTCCATGTATAGCGTCAAATTTCCTGCTATCGGCGGTGATTGGAGCTATTATTTATTTATTTATTTTTGTTAGAATCTTTTTTTCCCATGGTTTTATTAGTCCGTTTATAAAATTCTGTGTCATTCCATTATTAAAACGAGCTACAGTTAAAAAAAAAAAAAAAAAAAAAAAAAAAAAAAAAACCTGTATTTCTTTTCTTTAAACATAAGAACTTCTTACGTAAAATATAAAATAATATTATAGATATAGCTTATGTTTTTAACACGATAATTTCCTTGCTACTTGTGAATGATGATTTTCCCTGTGGAAAGTGTCCAATCATAAAAAAGAGAGAGAGAGAAAAAAAATCTCATCTAACTTCGAATGATCTCTGGTCACGTCATGCACGCACAATATCACATTTTTAGAAATTCTATCTTAATGGCTGGCTCTCTACAAACATCCATTCGTAATTACAAGGGCTTTCACAGCGCACTTTACTGTTCTCAGTTAACAGTTCTGAAAAAAAAAAAATCATCGGAAAAAAAACATTGCATTTCTCTTCTAATTGAATCATAAATAAACAGTTTTTATATTATTAATCCTTTGGGGACGAACGACACCTAATACGTGCCGCAAAATGATTTAAGAATCCTTGTTTATCCCCACCTGAAAAATTTGACATACTTTATCGCAGCATTTTCTCGATTTAATAAAGCACAAATTTCTGTTTTTAAAAACCTGTGACAAGACATTAACAATTTTGTAAGTCTCCTGTCACGAAGGGTAAACGGGTGAATCTATATTATAAAGGCCAAACGTATCTGTGCGTAACGCATACGTCATTTTCAGAATGGCAACACTTTTCCATGCAATTTCAATTTTGCGATTTTCGCTACTGTAAATTTTACACTTCTAAACATCGTCCATTTTAAATTTTTACATCGTCGTATAGAGAAAAAAATTTACTTTTAAATGGAATTTGTTTGAAAGCTGTATCTCAATTTATTTTTGAGATATTAATTTTTTATAGTTTTTAGTACCAATTTTGTAATTGTGGCAACAGAATCATTCCATTTTCTCTTAAAATGGAAAAAAAGGAAAGAAAGAAAAAGAAAAAGAAATTAAAATGCGCAACACTTTCCCATGCAATTTCGGTTTTGCAATATTCGGTACTACAAATTTACACTTCTAAACATCGTACATTTTAAATTTTTACACCGTCGTATAGAAAAAAAAATTACTTTTAAATGCAATTTGTTTGAAAGTTGTATCGCAATTTATTTTTGATACATTAATTTTTTGTAACTTTTAGTACCAATTTATTAATTGTGGCAACAAAATCCCTCCATTTTCTCTCTCTCTCTCTTTCTCTCTCAAAAAAAAAAAAAAAAAAAAAAAAAAAAAAAAAAAAAAAAAAAAAAAAAAAGGGAAATTAAAATGGGTTATAAAATTATACTCTTCTAAACATCGCCCATTTTAAATTTTTACATTGTTGTATAGAGAAAAAAATTTACTTTTAAATGCAATTTTTTGAAAACTGTATCTCAATTTGTTTTTGAGATATTTCTTTACTATAAAGGCCAAACGTATCTGTGCGTAACGCATACGTCATTTTGAGAATTGCAACATTTTCCCATGCAATTTCGATTTTGCAATTTTCGCTACTGTAAATTTTGCCCTTCTAAACATCGCCCATTTTAAATTTTTACATCGTCGTATAGAGAAAAAAAATATTTTTAAATGGAATTAATTTGAAAGCTGTATCTGAATTTATTTTTGAGATATTAATTTTTTTATAGTTTTTAATACCATTTTTGTAATTGTGGCAACAGAATCACCCCATTTTCTCTTATGATTGAAAAGAATAAAAATTAAAATGTGTAGATTTTGCCAAAAATATTGTCTGATATAAAATTGGGTGATTTCGGTTTTATTTCGTTTTTATTCTTCAATTAAATGCCTTTAAATTTTGAGTTAAAGAGATTTTAAAATGATCAAATTAAAATACCATTTTTTTAAACATGGTGAATACGGATATGAGAAGTGCGTGTGTAAATATTGAGAAGATGAAAATGATGACGGGTTTTAATTTCGCGTGAAATTCTATGATCGTGATAATTTGGAATAAATTTTGTTTTTTTCATTCGCATTTCTACCAAACATAAGAAATTCAATTGATAACTTCATCATAATAACTGATCTTTATTACATTTTACCGATTACTTATGTGATTAAAGTTTAATTTTAAAAATTTGGACAACTGGATTCTTTGCAATCAGAACATAATCTTTTCAAAATATTCATCGTTCGAAACTTCTGTATAAGATTTTTGCAGCTCACCAAATAAACAAATCGATTACCGTATAATTCTATCGATCTTTGTTTTTAAAAAATTAGTTTTAAAATCGGGTCTTATTTGCTGGACACCTTGTCGGCTTCAATAGCTCAATTTCTTTTATTATCAAATTATTTTGGGTGTCCGTGTGAATAAACGACAAATTTTACAATTAGGTTCAATTTCCTTTTCAATAGCGAACGTGGTACAGTGTACCCAATAATATCTATGAATTTCATGGCAATCGGATAATATTTACGTGAGTTAGAGCAGGGATAGATGGCAAACACACAGACAGACAAACCGAATTCTTAAGCACTCTTTTATTTGTTGGAAAGTTTAGAAAACACAAAATTGAAAATAAAAACAAAATAGTTATTTAACAAATTACAACGATTATTTGGAAAATGATATTTTCAAGGACTAAAATTTTAAAGACGCACAAATAAATTCTATATTTAAATTAATAATAATAATAATAAACATAATTTTTATGATGATCATAACGAGTCATATATCACGTACACCATGCATTAAACATTAATATTCCTAGACCAATGATAAAAAAAGAAACAGTAGTTTATAGATATACAACTTTAATTGTTTAAAATGGCATTTTTATTTAATGTAGTTAATCAAATTGACTTCTGAACGCCTCATATTACATACGATATGGATTAAACATTAATATTGCTGGACCTATCATAAAAGAAAAAAAAATTAAATGACGTTCCAGTTTTACAATTTTTGGAAATACAAATTTTTAAACTTCTAAACATCGCACATTTTTAAATTTTTACATTGTTGCGTAGAGAAAAAAATGCGCTTTTAAATGAAATTTGTTTGAAATCTTTATCACAGTTTGTTTTCAACTTATTATTATTTTTTAAAGTTTTTATTGCTTTTTTTTGTCATTTTGGCAACAGAAGTATTCCATTTTTGGAAATTAAACATGGACCAATCAGATAACGAATAAAATAAAATAAGCTGCTAAATTTAACCAACAAAAAGATTTAGAGATACTCCAGATTTCCCAGCTCTCCACCGAGGATAACAACTATTTTCAAAATAGTTAATAAAAAATAAATGTGTTGTCGTATTTTACATTTTTTGAATTTCTTTGCTACTTATGAATGATTATTTTTCTGCCTTGGAAAGTATCCAATTATAAAAAGAGAAAAAGGAGTATCTCATCTAACTTCGGATGATCTCTGGTCACGTCTTGCACGCACAATATCACATTCTTAATGATCGGCTGTCTACAAATATCCTTTTGTAATTACAAGGGATTTCGCGATATAGCACTTTCCTGTTCTGGTGTCGAGAATTCTGAAGAAGATCCGAAAACAATGTAGCACGTCCCCGAAATTTGCATATTTTGATATACATTTGAGCAGTTCTTGGTTTCGAACTATAAAAACAATTTACAGTGTACGGCATTTATTAAAATTTTCAGCTTCAATAGTTTTATTTGTAGGAGTTAGTCAAATATCGTTTTAAAGTTAATATCACTTCGAAGTAAACGAAAAATGGCTGTGGTTAGAAATACAATCGAATTTCTATATAACGAAATCCATCGTTTAGTCAAAAAATTCGTTATATAGAAAAATTCGTTGAATAGAGAAAAAATTTTCATTTAATGTTTAAATTTTTAAATAGAATTGTTTTTGAGGTAAAGCTTTTGAAATATTTAATTGAATTTTTCCAGAATCTCAAACATTTTCGCCGCTTCCTTTTTTTCCCAGTGTCTTATTGTTTATTTTCAAAATTATTTACTTTATCAGAGAGAGTTATGCTTATCCTAAAAGCGATTTTATGCAGATGCAGTAGAAGATAACACCAGCATAGATGACATTTAGAAACAATTCTTCGTTCAAAGGATCTCTCACAACAAAAAATGCTCCGAGTTGCCACAAACAACAAACGATATTGCCACCTCCCCCCTTCCTTATTCCTGCCTTACTGTCCAAACCAAGAAACAAACAACACTTTCAAGACGACAATGGAATAGTTTTATCTTTTAGGATCCTTTGTAATTATTGCAAATCGCTCCAGTAGCAAATAAAGGTTTCAATCTTTTCCAAGAACGCATGCTCATCTTGGCAGAAACAAAGTCAAGTATAACTATGCAAAAAAGATGTTTTTTTGGGGGGGCGAGGGGGGGGGGGTTGAATGACTTTTTTTTGGATATAAGGAATAAGGTAGAGGTATATAGCTATGAAATATAAACCAGAAATCAACGAAAGAAATTTTATTCTACAATTAATTTGAAGCGTTTTCTGAACATATGAAAGAATATTTTTGAAAAAAAATTCGTTAAATGGAGATATATATTTCGATATATGGAGATTATTTTTAATGCAATCATGGAAAAAAATGACCGTTCCTACAAAAAATTCGTTAAACAGAAAAATTCGCTGGATAGAGTTTCGTTATAGAGAGACTCGACTGTACTTTTTGAGATGCGAATTTAATAAAAAGACATTTATCATAACTATAATAAATTTGCATATTTTGATATATGCTTGGGTAGTTCCCAGCTTCAAACTGTGAAAACGTTTTACAGTTTACAACATTTATTAAAATTTACCATCTTCAATAATTTTATTTATAGGAATTATTGAAATATTCCCTTTAAAGTTAATATCACTTTTGAGAAAACGAGGTAGAACCCGTCGAAATTCGACGAAATAAAATCTTTAAAAAAGAACTGTTTTATTTATTTATAGTAAATCAACAAAATTAGTTACACTAAAAAATACATCTTATATTGGTCAGTATAACTCTCAAGCAAATATCATTTTAAGCTAACATTAACAAAATACTATAAAACTCAATTATTCAAGTTATTAAACAAAGTAAAACCGAAATTCACCAGATTTGATAACAAACGCATTTTAATTTCTATTTTTTTTTTTTTCAATTTTGAGAGAAAATGGAGTGATTTTGTTGCCACAATTAATAAATTGGTACTAAAAATTATAAAAATATTAACCTATCAAAAATAAATTGCGATACAACTTTCAAACAAATTGCATTTTAAAGTACATATTTTTCTATACGACGGTGTAAAAATTTAAATTGTACGATGTTTAGAAGGATAAAATTTGCAGTACCGAATATTGCATAACCGAAATTGCATGGGAAAGTGTTGGCATTTTAATTTCTATACATATATTTTCGATTTTAAGAGAAAATGGAGTGATTCTGTTGCCACAATTACAAAATTGGTACTAAAAACTATAAAAAAATAATGTATCAAAAATAAATTGAGATACAGTTTTCAAACAAATTGCATTTAAAAGTACATTTTTTTCTCCATACGACGATGTAAAAATTAAAAATATGCGATGTTTAGAAGTGTAAAATTTGCTGTAGCGAAAATTATAAAGCCGAAATTGCAGGATAAAGTGTTGCCATTCGCAAAATGACGTATGCGTTACGCACAGACACGTTTGGCCTTTATAATATAGATGCAGAATGACTATGCCTAGGAATATTTTTTGAAATGTGAATTTAATAAAATGACATTTATCATAACTATAATAAATTTGCTTATTTTGATATATGCTTGGGTAGTTCCTGGCTTCGAACTGTGAAAGCATTTTACAGTTTACGACACTTATTAAAACTTCCAGTTTCAATGATTTTATTTGTAGAAGTTATTCAAATATTGCCTTAAAATGTCATTCGAGTCACTCAAAAAGTAGCGGATGATAATGTTAAGTCTATAGGGGCATTATTTTCAAATATCTAGCTCAAATTTTAATATTTTTTTATGATTTTTTTTGTGCATAGGATAGCTGAGGACGATTTACAACCGAGCTAGCTTTTGCTTTTTCCCTTTTGACTATACTTTTTTTTTAATACTGTAAGAGTTTTAATTTCAGAACCGGCTGCAGCCAGTTCAGAAATTTAAAGTAATTTTTTAAAGAAATATCTGAAACAAAATTAGCTATTTATTCTTTATTTATAATTTAGAACTTAAAATACCAAAATTGGATAGTTTTTAAAGGTTTTAAATAAAATAAAGAGGAATAGATGTGATACACAACAGATTATGCGTATTTTGCATAGGCTCTTAATCGGAATATTTACTTACGCCTAACATGATTGCGGTAAATTCACTTCTGTGGAGGAGGAGAAACGAACGGAATCATCACATTAGAGTATTATATAAATAGATTTTTCTCTATGCTAAAAAATGCGATAATGCTGCTGGTGCCATAATTGAATTTATTGTGATGTTTTTACTTTCTTATTTTCTTGGGTTATCCTACGAAAACTTGCACATATTATATGAAAACTGAATAAATATATGATAAACATACGTTACAGCAGACAGTTTTTAAATTGAGAAGTTTATTAAAGTTTTACTTAATATTGGGTCAGTCAAGATAGTTCAGTTTAATATTTTTATAGAGTAAAAAGCTATTCCTAGCAGTTTAACTGTTTTTTGCAAGTATATCTTTATTAGATTATTGTGTGCAATGAAAAATTATATATTAACTGTGTTTAACATTTTTTTAAAATAGGGATTTAATTTATGATTTTTAAAAGTCGTTTTTATCTCATGATGTTACATTTTAAAAACCCAAAATAATAATTTCAAATAATTTGCAATCGAAAAATATATTTATACATGGATTTTAAAAGGAAAAAAAATCTTTAACGTAATTAAATTTCAAAGTTTTGAACAACGTAAAATGGCAAAAATTACGTCATTTTACTAGCAGTATATTTAAAACTGTTTACAATAGCTAAAAGAAAACTTTTCTTCTATATGTTAAAAAAAAAAATCCGAGAGGTAGCGACAGTTTGAAATGATCATTTTACGCATTCTCATTTGCATATGAATAATGTATTTTACTTAATCCGGAAATTGGCTGTCAGCAGTCGTGGTAGTAGTGGATGCGACCTTGGGCACCAAAATATTCCCCAGTCAAAAAGAAATGGATGTCAATCTGATAACAGAAGATCATGATAATATCATTCAATATTACGTAAGCGAATATTTAAAAAAAAAAAAAAAAAAAAAAAAAAAAAAAAAAAAAAAAAAAAAAAAAAAAAATTATTATGCTTTTAGAACTTGTAGGTATGTAATGGTTGGGGGAGGAAGAGGATAGTTCGTAAGGAGAAGAGCTGCCAAATTAATATAAATATATTTTTTATTCACGTTTCGTATATATATATATATAAATATACAGGGTGTGTCATAAATTCGTGCAAACTTCAAAAATCCATAATAAAAGAAGTAATGCTCGGAAAAAATTTCGGTTTGCGCGAGTATGATCAGACGGATTTTAGATTTTTTTTCTATGTATAATAAAAATGATTCCAAAAACAACCGATAGAGGGCGCTCATACACAATATTAGGACATTTTATGCAGATCAGGCAAACACAAATAGACAATAAAACAAATCACAACAACATGGAATAGTGCATTTATTATAAGGTAGTAAAAAATGCTCAACGTGCGAAATTTTCGCAATGCAATATTTGTGGATTTACAATTCTTATAGAAAAGTTTAACCACCAGCGCTGGATCTGGTAACAATATTATGCTGCCGATATCTAATGATGAATCCATCTCCAGTTTGGTGGTTTATTGCAAGTCTGATTTGCATAAAACGCCTCACTATGACGTGTGAGCGCTCTCTATCGGTTACTTTTGGAATCATTTTGCATTATACATGGAAAAAAATATAAAATCTATCTGATCATACTCGCGCAAACCGAAATTTTTTACGACCATTACTTCTTTTATTATGGATTTTTAAAGTTTGCACGAATTTATGACGCACCCGGTATGTATATAAACAATCTTGCATAAAATAACTTAATTTTTTTTAATTTAACTTATAATTTTAATTATAAAATTTAATTTATAATTTTGAAAATTATAATAAATTTATTCTTCTCAAAATTTAAGATAATCGATCTCTAAAAGGAGTAGGAATTAAGAATTTTTGTCACAGCATCTGATCCTCATCCCCTCCCCTACCTTCGGTCGAAGATAATTTTGATTTTTTTTTTCTTTTATGTTCACGTATTTAACAATTATTTTAAAAGGGGTTTCGAAAAGCAGACCGCACCAGTCTTTCTCCAAATGAAGAAAAATAATAAACTGTTTCAATTCGCCATTTTTAATACGTGTTTTGGGATTTTAAATATGTGTTTTTATATCTATGTATTTTTTAAGCGGATATGTTTAAAGTTTGTTTTACATGTGGTGTTCTTATTTTTTTTTTAAAGTTCGATTTATTTTATGGATATATTCTCTTCATTTGAAAAAAAAAAATTGGAAGAAAATTTGAATCGCCCATATTGACAGGCATTTTGTGTATATATAATTAGTTTTAAGATGAACGTATAATGCCAACATAAGAAAAAGCGCATGAACATTAAATTTAGTTTATGTGCATCCCCTATATATTTTTCACCTCCATTTGTTCCCTAATAAATAAATTTCTTATGAAGCCTTGGCATATCCATAAGTTAAATTTACTTTGTTTTTTTTTTATTAATTACGTTAGTTTTTGATCACCATATTATCATACAAGAGTATAAGTTTCTGTATTTATTATATCGGAGTTCTATGCCCTTCACGCACATTCATTGTTAATAAACTAATCATGTTTTTTTTTTTTTTTTAAATATATATAAATGATGTTAATTTACATTGAAAGCGACTTGATCCTTGATGATCTTATACACAATTTTTTCTCAAATAAAAAAGGCATACATTGTAAGAAATATATTGCATCAATAAAACATAGAAATACCAATTATTTCCCTTTCTATTTTGAAAAATGCAAGTAATCCGATTAAAGAAATTTAATTAACGAATAATAAAAATGAAAACGAATTATCTTGCTTGATTGGCAAAGCAGAAACTACACAAATAAGCTAATGACATTTTACTTAGACTTTGTATACGCTGGTCATTTCGTATCCTTCTTTCTTGGTCGTCCTATGCCATTTCTTACAAGGAAGGTCACCATACTGGGCATACTCAGATATTTTTTTGAAAAAAAAAATGCTAATTAAACTGCTCATGTATGTAATAAAGGATCAGTGAAAATTAGCCGCGGAATTAGAAAACATGTAAAAAAATAAAATACTTTCAAATATTTGGCGTGAAAAGACAAAAGTGTCACAAGATTTGGCGAGCAGCACTTTTACCCGCCAAAAGCAAACGATTTTAATGCAACTGAAAACTTTTGGATTTTTAGAATCCGTGTAAATGGCATTTAGTGAATTTAAACATAAACAATGAGAAAGTTTAATATATTATATACATATATATATAATAAATTGCATTATATATGTGTTATTTGTTGCTGTAGTTATTTAATTTACTCTGGAAAAAAATATTTTCATATGCAAATAAGAAGATTATTGCCCAGTTAAACTGATGGCATTGAGCTCACAGGCTACGCATACTAATTGTATATTACAGCCTTATATTTTCAAGGCTTAATTCTGTTCGAAAAAAAAAATTAAGAAGGGGAAACAGCTTTCTCTTTTCCCCTTTTTTATACTTAATCATTGAACCTCCTAAACTATCAAGGACATGCTTTAACATATAAAAAAATCTATATCCAAAATTCAGTGCAAATCGGATAATTCTTAATAAAAACCCATTTAGCATTTATATAATTTAAGGAGAGTTAGCCCCCTCTTTTATGCTTAACTTCCAAAACTATTCAGAGGTTTGAACGAAATCTGACAATTCTGCTTGAAAAACCCTTTTATATAAATTAAGGGGAGGGGTATCAGAACCCCGTCCCCCTATTTATACTTATTCAATGAACACCTAATAACAGTCACGGAATCGCCTCATCAGAATAATCCTATATCTAAATTTTGAACAAAAACTGTTAATTCTGCATGAAAAACCCATTTATATCTATTAAGGGGAGGGGCATGCACCCCTCCCGTTTCCCCTCTTATACATATCGAATGAACTCCAAAAACTAATCAGGGAAGCGCCTTATCAGGATATACCTATATACAAAATTTCAAGTGGATGGGATATTTTTATCATGAGTTATCGCGTTACGCACGTACGAACGTACATACAGAACGGGCGGGCACATAAGCTCTCAGGCTAGAGGTCTGCACGGGCCGAAATTTTCAGGCCCGGGCCCGGCCCGAAAGTTAAAATTTCGGCCCGAGCTCGGCCCGGTCCCGAAAAAAGTTTAAATTCGGCCCGAACCCGGCCCGGCTCGAGTGAATTTCTACAGAACATTGATCTTTAATCTTATGGAAGAGTTCTGACCAAAAAAAAATTATATTAGTCTTTTTTTCCATGTTTATAATCTCCATTTATGCAGAAGTGCCGTAGGCTGCGATATTTATGCTTTTAAATGAATCTTTGTTTGTTGTATGTACATGTTTCAGTTATCACTAGTATTATTAATCCATTATTCCCTGTAATGGAGGCAAAAAATTGAAAAAGCGATATATGGCAAAATTTCCAAAGACGAAATCGCTTTGGAACGAAAAAAAAAAAAAAAAAAAAATGCATTCCCTTTTTAACAGGTGTAAATGTTTAATATATTTTTTTCTCCCGTATTGTTGTATTCATTTTGCATGGATGAACATTTTAAAAGAAACTTTCAGTTTTCAGTTAAAAAAAAAAAAAAAAAAAAAAAAAAATCCGTCATAATTATGTTTTTTTTTTCTTTTTGTGTGTGTGTGTGTTTAATTCTATTTTAAAACGCCTAGTAATCTACGATTCTTTAAAAGGAATAAATTCTAATCTAATGTTTAATTGTAGAATAATGACGGCTTAAAAGTAAGTGCTTTTTTTGCAGAAATTTTTAAACAAAGCCAAATACAGTAGAACCCCGATAATTCGGATTAATTGGGACCAGACCCAATCCGGATTATCGAAAATTCGGATAATTAGAAAAACTAACAGAAAATCACCTTTATGTTTAACTTATAGATTATTTACAGACAGTAAAAATGTTTAATTTGTAATAAAAACATTTGTAATCTTTTGCAGTGCCAGTTTTCTGTACCTTTTGCGAGCCGTACAATCATGCATCCGTTTGAGCATAAGTAGATCGTTGGGTATAGTTTAAATAAGAAAGCTTAAGGTATTCTTCCTAAAAGATTTCAGAAAAAAGTTTTTTTTATTCAGAATACGACGATGAAAGAAGTTAATGTTATGGAAATTAGCCAAATCGCTTCTCAAACTTGAAAAAAATTGACCAAACTGATCCGGATTAACGGGGTCCGAATTTGCGGGGTTCTACTGTATTACTGATTTATAAAAAGTCGAGAAAAGGATTTTCATATAGGAAGATTCAATAGGAACTGATTATTTTGATCCATGAAAACTAGGAAGAATGGAATCAGTCTCGGCTTCGTACGGAAAAAGTTAGGCCCGGCCCGATACTCCAGCAAAAAAATTAAGGCCCGAGCCCAGCCCGAAAAGATTAGTGTCTAGGACCGGCCCGAAAGGATTAGTGACTAGGCCCGGCCCGAGTCTTCAGAAGTAAGGCCCGAGCCCGGCCCGGCCCGAATGCCATTATTGGAAATCGGCCCGAGCCCGGCCCGTGCAGACCTCTATCTCAGGCTATGGTAGCCTGTGAGCTAAAAATTCTTATTCAGTAAAATTATTTGCATACATTTAAGCGTATTCAAAAATAAAAGCCAGATGTTCCCATAGAAACAAAATCGAATTGACAATGATCAACTGGATTTTGACTTGAAACAATTTTAATTAATTTAAATTTGAATTTCGTTTTAAATCTCAAATTTTGATGGTTAAATTTGAATATAAATTCATATAAATATCAATATAACGAAGTTATTCTTAACTAAAATTGACAAAACCAAAGACATTATTTAATTTATCTAAACACGTTGAACATAACTTTTTTTCTTTAAAATCCATTTGAGATGAAAAAAAAAAAAAAAAAAAAAAAAAAAAAAAAATGAAATTGTTTTTTATCGGTAACCGATGATAAATCGCCAACTAACGAAATTTTCATTATTTTTTTACGAACAGGATACGGAGGTTCCGCCGAATTTTTTTTATAAACGTATGTATCTTCATGAGAAGAACATTCGGTATTTTTTCAGATTTTTCGGAGTATGCCCGTATGGAGACCTTCCTTGTTAGACAAGCCGGCCGCCACTAGCTATTCCATGATATGACCGACAGCCTCTACTTACTTCACGAACTAGCCGTCAAAATCTGAACATTTCGCGAACTAACCGATAAACTCTGACCATTTCGCGAACTGGCCAGCCAATTCCCAAAGTGGCAAGAAATAGGCCATTTCGCGAACTGGCTGATTTCGGGCTTTAGCCGCAACGTATATAAACCAACAATTGAATGGTGATTTTGAAATCTTGGGGTTCATGATCAATGGTAATATGCCGAAAATTTCCAGAAATGCTTTCCATCGGACAACTGTAATCGGTAGCATTTTACTCTTTGAAATGAAAGCTACCTGAATAAATGTAAATCATAATTATTTTTATTTATATTCTGCTTCATCACTTTAATTTTTCCAAAAATAATAGGCATGAATAAATACTGAAACTGAAAAAAATTACTTTTTGTATGGCTATTTCACGTCAACAAATTTCAAAACGTTAACTTTCCTATAAATGAGTTAAATCGTATTATGCAAAGAGTTTCCCCACTCGAAAGTTTTCCTTCTTTATTACATTAGTTAGACATCTTGAGAACTTACATAATTGAGTTAATGCGATCAATTTCACTAACAGGATGCAGTAACTAATTTTTCGTAGGAGATTCTGTTGACGCTTTTTTTTCACCTTTAATGGTGCATCTTGAAACATCTAAGTATCAAATTACATCGATTGATCTGTAAATTCATCGTTAATGAGATGAAGAGATAAATTAATCTCGAAATCAATTTGAAATGATGCGTGAAATTTTCGCTGTGGTTTATATCTTTCAGAAATGTAAATGAATGCATATATTGTGTTTAAATGCAACGCATATTATGATGTATTGTAAAGATTAATCACTATTTACTTCATTCTTTAATGTTATAACTTTGAATTTAAGTTTTGAATGACAAATGAGTCTATAATTGTTATGAAAAATACTGATAGCATTTGTGGTGTCAAACCGACCCCACAATGTTTTTCTTTTTTCTTTTTTACTTACTGTCCGAAAATCGTTGTCTTAACGCTTATATTGCAGCATCTTACTTACCCATCATACGTAGTATAGGGTAAGTCTTGCAATCATTTTAAAAATCGATTTTTTTTTTTTTTTTTTTTTTTTTTTTTTTTTTGACGGCTTTACACGTTTCAGATACTGGAGATTCCAAAAAACATATTTTTAGAAAAAACAAAATTTGCCGTCCGTCCGTCTGCGTGTCTGTCTGTGTGGCTGTAAACGCTCTATCCTCCGAACAAATCGAAATAGAAACTTGAAATTTTCTATGTACTTATTATGTAAGAGTGGGAAGAAGCTTATTTAAAATCAGTAACGTCGATTATCCGGAACTATTTTTTTCGGACTCTCGAAAAATTCATTCTGATGAAAGGTACATAAAACTTTTCGAATTTTTTTTATTTTAAGGAATGAATGTAAAAGGCAATAAAATAACACAAATTTTGCATAAAGAGCGAAGTCAATATTATTAGTTGCCGTGTCGGATTATTAGTTGCCGAGATATTTGTAATCCTGTTTTCCACATTCTTCGATTATTCATGACCCTTTATTTCATTCAAATTTCAATTCAAAGATATATTTTAATTGAAAATGAGACGCTTAATCTGACGCAGTAAATAGTTAGCTAATATGATTATTATTTTTAAAGCTATAAGGATGTTTCTTGTAACGCAATTCGGTACTACTTGAGTAATTTGGCGTTTTATATAATTTCTCGAAATTGGTTCATCAGATTTAATAGAGCATAATGCACATTAATAGAGCACTACTATGTATATTGAAAATATTTAAATGTACGTTTAAATCTTGTTTTGGAATTGCAATGCATTTTATAAATAGTTTACACATGTTTTATTTTCATATATTATATTATTCATATCCATGATAGGTAAGTTTTGCGATGGCCCCTTACGACTAGTTTTCTTTTGAGTTTTGGGAATAAGAAAAGTAGCTTGGTACAAGATCAGGTTGATGCGGCAAAATGCTAAAGTCACATCATCTAGATTCCTCAACAGCGACTCGAGATGAAAGAACAGGGGAAAATGAGCAATCTGGGAACTCAGTGTGCTGAGACATTTGACACGTGCAGTTCTTCGTGAATAGTTTTCCCGAAACTAACAAGGAAGGTCTCCATACTGGGCATACTCAGAATATATTGAAAAAAAAATACGAATTAAATTACTTATGTAGGTAATAAAGGATTAGTCAAATTTAGCGGCGGAATTATAATAGGAAATATGCAAAAGAATTAAATACATTGGAATAATTGGCGTGAAGAGCTGAAAGCGACACACGATTTGGCGAGCAGCACATTTCCTCGCCAAAGCAGACGATTTTAACGAATCTGAAAACTGATTTTAATTGACTTGTAGAATGTGCAATATTTAAAGAATTTAAACTTAAGGGGACAGTGGACCTTTATTTGAGCAAAATCATCTATAGCAAAATCGTCAGAAAAAAGGTCTATTTCTGGGGTATAATAGTACCTAAACAGTTTTTTCTTATTAAAATATCATTTATGAAGGTTTTAAGGAGTAAATAAAAAAAGATAAATGTATTTATGTACTTTAAATCTGTTTTTCACAAAACTAATTTTTCAGCGTTTTTAGATTTTTGAATTGCTCCTTGTGTCTTAATTTTTTATCAATATTTATAAAATTGATAAGGAAGTATCCTGATATTATTTAAAAAGAAATTGTGTAAGATTGAATTTAGAAAAAAATCTGTAAAATATTAACTATTCGAGAGATTTTAAAAATCATACACAAATTTATTTATAATATGGTTTTAAATGATAAAAATGCAAAAGCAAAAAAAAAAATATTTCAAAAATTAAGACACGAGGAGCATTTTAAAATTTCGTTTAAAATTTTAAATTTTTGCAAAAAAATTACAAACTTTAATAAGGTTGGAAATTTTTTGAAGGTATTTTATATGCTGTTGATGAAATGTATATATGCACAAAATTTCATATTGCTATGATAAAAATGAATAAAATAATTTTTTAACGTCCACCGTCCCCTTAAACCATAAAAGAATTTTTTTTCTTGTTATTATTTTGTATTATACATTATGTCTGTCTGTCACAGTGATTTTACTCTTAAGCTATCAAATGTGGAAAGTTCAAATAAGGGGAAATAATATAGATTGTGGACTCACATATTAACAGATTATTAAACAATGACAAATATATTTAGGTAAAATGTATAGGGTCTAATTATTTTATTTATAAGAAAAAAAGTGTCCTTGGAGATCTCAAAGTGTGATTCCTACTCTCATTTGTCTCGATTTTTTAATACTAATGCGTATTTCTAAAGAAGTAAAAAACTTCCGTGTAATTTTTTCTAATCTGTATCAGTCATATGGCGAAAATCATTTTCACATGCAAAGGAAACGAAATGAAATCAAATTAAACTAGTCGTTGGGGGCCACCGTAATACTTACCCATCATGGATATGTATATGAAAATAAAACATGTGAAACTATTTATAGAATGCATTGCAATTCATAAACAAAATTTAAATATTGTTAATATACATAGTAATGCTATATTAAAGAACTGCTGATGTACCAATTTCGACAAATTATATAAAACGCCAAACTACTCAAGTAGTATCGAACTGCGTAAAAGAAACATCCTTGTAACTCCAAAAATAATAATCATATTAACTAACAATTAACTGCGTCGGATTAAGCGGCTCATTTCCAATCAAAATATACTTCTGAATTGAAATTTGAATGAAATACAGGGTCATGAAAAATAGAAGAATGTGGAAAACAAGATTACAAATATCTCCGCAACTAACAATCCGATCGACTTCGTTCTATATGCAAAATGTGTGTTATTTTATTGCCTTTTACTTCCACTCCTTAGAACAAAAAAAATCGAAAAATTTTATATACCTTTCATCAGAACGAATTTTTTGAGAGTCCGAAAAAAATAGTTCCGGATAATCGAGGTTGCTGATATTAAATAGGGTTCGTCCCATTTATACATACTAAGTACATACAAAATTTCAAGTCTCTATCTCAATTTGTTCGGGAGATAGAGCGTTTACAGACAGACAGACAGACAGACAGACGGACGGCAAAATTTTTTTTCTAAAAATATCTCCACTATCTAAAACGTGTAAATCCGTCAAAATTTTTTTTTCGATTTTCAAAACGATTGCTAGACTTACCCTATACTACGTATGATGGGTAAGTAAAATGGCTAAAATTGATTAATTCTAAATATTGCGTGCTTAACACGTTCGCTGCCGCTCACGCGAAAGCGCGTGATATGGCGCCAAGGATTAGAGTCCACTCACGTGCCAGCGCGTGATGTGAAGTGATGTCCAATAGCCAGTCAAGCTCTGGCGCGGGAAAATCTTTCACTGATTGTTTGTTATAAAAAGTAAATCGGCTTCTGGGAAAAACCCACTTCTACAGTGCGGCATTAACTATCATCACATCTTCATTTAAGCGGCAGCGAACGTGTTAAATTTCCAATCTGCGTATGAAATTCTTGTAAAGTATGATTTTTTGTAAAAATTTCGTTACTATTAGTTATAAATCCTCTTGTTCAGAATAATTTCCATTTTTTGTACATTTTTAACTATCTGAACATTTGCAGTAATATTAATTTAAAACGTTCTTTAAAGAAGGTTAAATAAATGTTTCATCTTCTTTTTTCTTTTTATTAGTGATTTAAATAAAATCCCGCCATTGTTTTATTCTCCAATTCACATTTTTTTTAAAAATCAACCAGTTTTGCCGGTTGTAAAAATCACTTTAAAAAAATGTCGTCGTACATTTTGTCGCGAATTAGATTAATATTTATAATTGCTTTAGTGTCCGCACTCTCATGGTGACTCCATGGTCGTGGTTTTATTTTTCGCAGATGCTCACGAGCAATGATAAAAAAGAGTAGTAGAATTTATTCTGGAATAAAGTTTGTCTTAAGTTTTAAGTGAAATGTTTTTGAAGCTTCATTTTTTTTTGTAAGATATTTAAATTATTTTTCACACGTAAAACGACGATGTCTATATTATCGGGTAGATTTTATAGCTTCGATTTCGCATTGTTTGCGATATGTGGCGCCCGAACAGGGACGTGTGAAAAGTAACTGTTTTTTATTTTTTATCAGAAGTTGTCATTGAGAAAAAATGGATGCTTTGAAAATCAAAAGAACTCCTCTTAGATCTGGATTTACGAAAACTTATAATGCTTTAAATGAAGCTTTAAACGACGCAACTCCAGATACTAATTTAATAGAGAATTTAATGTGTCAACTGGAAGATAAAAGCACAAGATTGCGAGCTGTAGATGAAGAAATTTTGAATTTTATGTTGACAGAGAAAATTATAGAAAAAGATTATTCTAAAGAATTTGAAGCTTGCGAAGAGTATACAGAAAAATTTATTGCTATAAAGCAAAAAGTAAAGACATTTTTGGTGAAGCCTATCGAAGAACAACTCCGATCGCAGAATTATACGGATGTTGAAAGAACACTGTCGCGACCACTTCGCTTACCAGAAATAAGTTTACAGCCGTTTGATGGCGATGCAAGATTATGGTTAACCTTTTGGAATTCATTCAGTAAAATTCATGAAGACACCACTTTAGATGACCATTTGAAATTTGTTTATCTTTTACAGGCGATAACGCCGAAATCCAAAGTAGCACAGATAGTAAATAGTTATCCGGTTTCAGCTGATAATTATCCAAAAGTAATTCTACATCTGAAAGAAAGGTTTGGCAGAGAAGATACACTTATTGAGATATATGTTAGAGATCTTCTTTAATTAGTTTTAAATAATAATCGATCATCAAGCAAGAATTTCAATTTATCGTCGTTATATGATAATCTAGAGACAAAACTTAGGTCTCTAGAATCATTAGGTGTCACAGAAGAAAAGTATGCCAGCATACTTTTCCCACTTGTAGAATCTTGTCTACCTCATGATGTCCTTAAAATCTGGGAAAGACAGCGTGAGAAGACTGCTCAAGGTAAGAATCAATTAAATTCTATCCTTGATTTTTTGAAAAATGAAGTTATTGCGGAAGAGCGGGTTCTTTTGGCTCATTCCAATCTTGGTTTTGAAAACCCAAAGAAATATCATAAATGTAATAATGAATATAATTCAATGCCAACTGCCACAGATTTATTTATAAATAATAAGTCTAATAAGAATTTAGTTAAAAAACGTGAAGATTTATGTATATTTTGTGACAAGTGTCACTTATCAGAAAAATGTTTTAAAGCTAGTTCGCTTTCTTTTGATGAGAAACGTAACTTAATTTTGAAGAAAAAAGCTTGCTTTGTTTGCCTGAAGAAAAACCACATTTCACGCAATTGTAACTCTAAAATTAAATGTTCGAATTGTGGTAAAAGACATTTTTTTATATTATGTCAAAATGTTTTAAATGAAGGTGGTAATGTGTCGTTAGAAAGTCATAAACATGAATCAGGGAGTAGTGACACTGTTTTAACTACTCAAGCTTCGGATCCTACTGTGTTACTCCAAACTTTGAGTGTCCGTGTAAAGCACAATGGAAAAGAGAAAATCGTGCGTGGAGTTATTGACACAGGATCCGAACGTTCCTATTTATCACGAGATGTAATTAAATATTTGAATTATAAAAGTATTGGTGAAATTAAATTAATTCACACATTATTTGGTAATATTGAAACAAGTGAAACAAAGCATAATAAGTATCGAATTCACTTAAGTAGCATAGACAATAGTTATAAATGTGATATGCATGTTTTAGATGTTCCTGTTATTTGTTCTAAAATACGAAAAGTGCCAACTGGGCCTTGGTTATCAGAGTTAAATAAATATGGCATTAAAATTTTTGATGTTGAAAATAGTTCATGTGAAACCGAAAATGAAATTAAATTATTGATTGGTTCTGATGTGGCCGGAAAATTACTCACCGGAAATATTAAAGTTTTAGAAAGTGGTCCGGTTGCGGTAAAAACCCATTTGGGATGGACTCTAATGGGAAAAATTCCAAGTATTAAATCAGAAACAAATAAGGCTGCTATGATTATTTCATCACTTTGGAACAATTGTTCCGTTGCTGATTTGTGGAAGCTGGATATTATGGGTATAACGGATCCAGTTGAATCTAAAACTAAATCTGAAATTCATGAAGAAACTATGCAGCATTTTAAGAGTAATATAAGAATAGATTCAGAAAGGAGATACGAAGTAGCATTGCCATGGGTGCTAGATAAAGCTTGCTTACCTAACAATAGAGAATTGGCCGAAAAGCGGCTTGCTACAACGAGGAAAAAGTTAATTAATTTAAATAAAATTGAGGTATATAGCGAAGTATTTGATTCGTGGATAAATGCAGGAATAATTGAAAGGGTGGTTGATAATAAAGAAACTAAAGTACATTATTTGCCACACAGACCTGTATTTAAAGAATCGAGTGAAACTACTAAAGTTAGACCAGTTTTTGACGTTTCGGCTCATGTTAAAGGTTCCCCTTCTCTAAATGATTGCCTAGATAAGGGATTAAATTTGATTGAAATGATTCCTTCTATATTGCATCGGTTTCGGAAATATCCTGTTGGTGCAGTATCCGATATAGAGAAGGCATTTCTACAAATTTGTATTAGAGCAGAGGATAGAGACTATCTGAGATTTATATGGGAAAATGGCATAATTTATAGACATAAACGTGTTGTTTTTGGAATCAATTGTAGCCCCTTTTTATTAGCGGCTACTTTGAGACATCATTTAGAAAGTGCGACTGAAAATCTTGCTTCTACAGTAGAAATTTTGAATGAATCGTTATATGTAGATAATTGTGTTTGCAGTTTCAACACAGTTGAAGAATTAAATAAGTTTATATTTGAATCCCAAACGTTACTATTCTCTGCAAAATTTAATCTCAGGGGATGGTTGTCAAATTATCCCATTCAAATTATTTCTGAAAATTCAACAGCTAATGTAACACCAGTATTAGGTTTAAACTGGGATCTGGAAAACGATACCCTATCTTGCAAAATCGGTTCTATTGAGGAAAAACAAATTATTCCCACAAAACGAGCTGTACTTTCATTCGCTCAGAAAGTGTTTGATCCTCTTGGATTTACCTCTCCAGTGACTTTGCTCCCTAAACTTATTCTACAAGAATGCTGGAAGTTAAAAATTAAGTGGGATGAATTACTCCCAACTAATTTGGCTAAACAATTTTTAAAATGGGTGCAAGGATTGAAGATGATTTCTGACATCAAATTGCAGCGATGGATGTATCTTGATAATTATGAAAGTAATGATGTAGGCCTTCACATATTTTGTGATGGAAGCAAACATGCGTATGCTACTTGCATTTTTCTAAGAGTAAAGAGAAAAGATAAAATCCTGGTAACTTTCGTACAGTCACGTGCAAGAGTAGCTCCCCTTAAGAACATAACGATACCCCGGTTGGAGCTTTTAGCATGCTGCATTGGAGCCAGGTTGGGAAGTCGAGTTATATCTGATCTACGAATTCCAAATTTAAAGATATTTTATTGGTGTGACTCAACTACAGCTTTAAGCTGGATAAAGCGAGACGAAAGATGGGGAACATTCGTTTGGAATCGCGTAGAAGAAATCAGATCCTTAACTCAAAAGAACCAATGGCGACACATTGCAGGAAAATTTAATCCGGCAGATATCCTTTCCAGAGGTTGTTCGATTGAACAATTTTTACAACTAAGATGGTGGGAGGGACCGGATTGGTTGGCTCAACCTGAATATACTTGGCCTCAAAGTGCCGAAATTCCCGATGAAGAAATTATTAACTCTGAAAAACGGAAAAGTGTCATTTCAGCAATGAACAAGAACACAGAATCTAGTGATTGGTATTATCGACGGTTTTCATCTTTTAAGAAAATTATAAGATTGATCGCCTGGATTTTAAGATTCTTAAACAATTTAAGAAATCCTAATTCAAAAGAAGTTTCTGAACTTACGTGTTTGGAATTAGAACAAGCCGAAAGAAAATTGATAATTTTGATTCCGAAAGACAGATTCAACGAGAAGAATAATCAGAAGATACGTAGCTTAAGACCAATCGTAGATGAAGATGGTATTATAAGAGTGAAAACGCAAGTTATTTATAGAGAAGATGCTTTCAATTTTAAATATCCTGTTCTTTTGCCTTCTGACCATCCTGTAGTCCACCGCCTGATCTCCTGGAAACACCAAGAGCTTTTGCATGCAGGAGTGGCTCTTATGATGACATCGTTACGAGAAGACTACTGGATCGTAAAAGCTAGGAAAACTATTCGAGCAGTAGTACAGAAATGTGTACGATGCAGAAGATTCAGTGCACAAAAGACAGAATCGATTTCTATTGCATTACCAGCAGAAAGAGTTGAAGACGCAGCGGTGTTTCAGATAATTGGAGTTGATTTAGCCGGCCCATTATATTTAAAGAATGAGGAAAAGGCTTGGATTGTTCTGTACACTTGTGCAGTGTATAGGGCCATACACTTAGAATTAGTTACGTCATTATCTACAGATGCTTTCCTCCAATCTTTCAGGCGTTTTATAGCGCGAAAAGGAAGACCAACCACCGTGTATTCTGATAACGGCGGAAATTTCGTCGGGGCGGTTGGTGGGAGCGATTGATACAAATGGTGAAACGCATCCTGAGAAAAGTTCTAGGTAGAGCTTCATTATCCTACGAAGAACTGCTCACAATTCTCTGTGATTGTGAACAAGTTGTGAATGCTAGACCTCTAACTTATGTTACTGAAGATGTGAACGATCTAGCACCGTTAACACCATCAATGTTTTTACAGGACATAAGATCTTCAGATGTGAGAGATTTTGATGCAATTGACGCGCAAGAATTAAATAAAAGAGTTAAGTATAGGCAACATGTTCGAGAACACTTACGTAAGCGATTTCGTATTGAATATTTAGGACAATTGCGCCAGCAAAGTTCTTTGCAAAAGAATGTCAAGCAACTTACCGTTGGTGATGTCGTACTCGTAGAGTCTGATAAGAAACGTGCCTATTGGGCTTTAGCCCGAATGCAAGAACTTATTTCTGGTAAAGATGGCCACCCAAGAGTTGCACGATTAAAAACTGAAAATGGTGAACTTTTGAGACCTGTCCAAAAACTGTACAATTTAGAGATTCCAAAAGAACTTTCTAGTGATCCAGTATTAAGAACGAGAAGTGGCAGAATAGTGACTGTCCCAAAACGTTATTAACTTTAAATACTGTTTCAACAAAAAACTTTATTCTTATTTTTTAGTATATTTCATAGTGTTAATTTGAATTTGTAATAATATGTTTAATTTTATTTGAATTTTGCAGAAGAAAATGTTTATTTACCTGTTTTGAGAAATGTAATATTGTAAGAATTGTATCTTATCACTGTAATGTAAGTATTAGTCATATTTTATTTTATATTTTATTGTACCCCTTGTTGAGTTTAACTGTCGAAAACTCAAGGTGGGAGAATGTCGCGAATTAGATTAATATTTATAATTGCTTTAGTGTCCGCACTCTCATGGTGACTCCATGGTCGTGGTTTTATTTTTCGCAGATGCTCACGAGCAATGATAAAAAAGAGTAGTAGAATTTATTTTGGAATAAAGTTTGTGTTAAGTTTTAAGTGAAATATTTTTGAAGCTTCATTTTTTTTTTTTTTTGTAAGATATTTAAATTATTTTTCACACGTAAAACGACGATGTCTATATTATCGGGTAGATTTTATAGCTTCGATTTCGCATTGTTTGCGATACATTTCCAATTAGAAAAGGGGTTTCCAAAGCAATATTGTCTAATCGTCTGTGACTTATTTTTGAGTTTGGAACAATTTTAATCAATTTAAATTTTGTTTTAAATCGTAAAATGTAATAATTAAATTTTGTTATAAGTACATATAAATGCATGTGACAATACTAAACTTAAAACAAACTAAAAATTCAAAACTAAAATTAGTTAAATTAAACTTATTTAAACAAATTGAACATAGAAAGATTTTTCTTTAGAAAGTATCCGGAGCGTAAAATCTTATTTTTTTTTAATTTCGTTTTTTTGCCAACCGGTGATAAATCGTCAAATAAACGAAATTTTCATTATTTTTTTACGGACGTTCTATGGAGGTTCCGCCGAATTTTTTTTATAAATAATTATACCCCTATGAGAAGAATATTCTGTTATTTTTTCAGATTTTTCCGAGTATGTCCATATGGAGACCTTGTAAGATGAGTCGCTTTTATGATCATTTGGATAGTTACTCTTTGGTCTAATATGATAAAGTTTAATTTCTTCACTCCGGTCTTTCAAACCTTGGATCATCTATGGGGAGAATGTGGCGAGTCTCAATTTTTTTTTCCTCATTTAACAACAGTGTCATATACGGAACTATAACTTTCATAAACAATCAACATTTCATTATGAATTCGCCGGGTACTGTAAGCTTTCAATTGCTGAAACTGCGAACTTTTATTTCCTCCAGACTGCGGGTTACTTCAATCTTCAGCTTCCTGAAAACAAACGAATCAACATTGAAATGTAGTTTATAAAATTAGGAAGAAGAACTAATTAATACGCAGAAAATATTTTTGTCCACATATCGCATTATTTCTTAGCGATAATTATAACTTTACGATGCCTGACCGATGTTGTTTGAAATTAAAAATTTTAACAAAATGTTGCACTATCAACTTTAATGTATTAATTTTCACTTTATTAGGTAGGTTAGGAGGAGAAGTGTAATTTTTGCACTCTCTTGCAGTGTCCAAATAGTGAAGTGATGTCGTTTATTTTTCTTTTCTTTTTTACAAATCGTTTGAAGAAACTACTTTTTAAATCCATTATTTACATGTTTCTGCACATAACATGGTATTGAATGTCAGGATTTTCTGTGTTTAAATTTGTTATGAACAGGAAGAGAATGTTTTTAAACCATCTAATTATGACCTTATTTCTTATTTCAAAGTTTATAACAAGCTATAGAATATTTAGTGAATTTAATGGGAAAAAACATTCATTTCCTTAGTAATGAGATGGAAATCCATTGTAGAATATAACACGCAAATGTCGTTTCCTAATTGCGTGTATTTATGGAATATACGTCTAGCGTTGATGCTTAGGAGAAAGATTATGAATATTTATTGTTACAATTTTTTTACATAGATAAAATCGTTCAGACCGTTTTTCATTCTTGCCTTTAATCTAACTGCATGAAACTTAATAGTTACATTTGTATACGAAACGATTTTTTTTTTCTAAAACTTGAAAACTATAATATAAAGAATATAAAAATGAACAAATAAAGTCCATTTTAAAATGTTGTTTTCTTCTTTAAGAAGTTACAAAGAATGATCCTAAAAATGAAATTAAAAAAAATTCATAATACTATCAGCTCAAGAAAAAAAAAAAGTTTAAATAAAATAAATGAAAAGAAATTTATATTTAGTAAACAGAATAAAATTTATTTTATACTATAAAGGAATGATGCTCAAAGTTAAACTATCAAAATATTAAATCAGTAAAAAATAAATAAAAAAAATTCTTTAGACCTCAGTGTTTCATTACCTTACAGCTACATCATTGATTTAAATTAATTCATTGGAAAAGTATAATATTAATTTAAAAAATTTGTTAATTTCCACTGTTGCTACTGGCAACCATCTGTTTTATTATCTTGTCTACTCCTAATTTAAAACAAAAATAATTTATTTTGAAAATTAGTAAACAACTGTCACGATGATATGGCATATACCTATATATTATTCATTCATAAGTATAAGTTCATATACTTATTAAATAATTAAGAAATCGAATAGCATTTCTTTTTTTCCTAAAAAGCAAAACTTTATATCAGAAAACAAGTCTTAAATCAGTCATTGGGGGTATTTTGAGCTAATTCCCGAAACACCGCAATCTGAAGAAGACTCTCATTAGAGTGCATGCTATTAGAATGCAAAACGTAATGTAATTATCATAAAAAGGAAAACGCTGTTCGATTCCAAAACACTTAAGTTTTAGAATCTGCAGTTTTTATTCATTTAAAATACGCTTATGAACCGCAATTCATTTGCTAGCTTTTTTGATAAATAAGTTTCATTTAAAAAAAAAAGACGTGTGGCACTCGGGGACTGCCGCGGTAAAGCTATTGCATAGCATTTTTTATCAACTTATGCAATCATAATTATTTATTTACTTTTTATTTATGCAGTTTTTTTTGTCTTTGATGTTAATTCAAGTTATACTTTTTGAGCATGATGACCGATAACAAAACTTTTTTTTTCTTTTATTGAATAAATGAGAAACTAATATCGTTTAAAATATTTTTATTATCTTACAATACATGTAGGTTAATCAGGAATTTTTATCATTGAAACTATACGTTTATGGTAGCTGAAATAAAAAACATAAGTTTGAGACTTGATATTCTCAAAATATCTGAAAAATACCGCTTTAATGTCTGCCGAAGTCTACCGAAGGATACCGTGCCGAAGACTGCCAAACTGAAGCGACATTAGCCGGAGTGTTAGGTTTTTTTCTCGTTACGGAATTTCTAAATTCTTTCGCCGCGCTCAAAGCCCGCGATAAAAGCTATGCAATACCTTAATAAATTACCAAACAAAATTTGGCCGCACTACGAAAATTAGATCGCGAGTTAAAAGCATTATAAATTTTCCGATCCTCACCGTGGGGGTTTAATGTCACCAAAAATTAACATTGTCTCATTAAAAATTACCAAACGAAATTTGGCCGCGCTACGAAAATTAGATCGCGAGTTATAAGCATTTTAAATTTTGCGACCTTCACCGTGGGGGGGGGGGGTCTCCTGTCACCAAAAGTAACACTGTCTCATAATAAATTATCAAACAAAATTTGGCCGCGCTACGAAAATTAGATCACGAGTTATAAGCATTTTAAATTTTTCGACCCTCACCATGAGGGATCTCCTATCACCAAAAATTAACACTGTCTCATAATAAATTACCAAACAAAATTTGGCAGTGCTACGAAAATTGATCGCGAGTTATAAACATTTTAAATTTTTCGACCCTCAGCGTGGGGGGTCTCCTGTCACCAAAAATTAACACTATCTCATAATAAACTACCGAACAAAATATGGCCGCGCTACGAAAGTTAGATCACGAGTTATAAGCATTTTAACTTTTTCGACCCTCACCGTGGGGGGTCTCCTGTCACCAAAATTTAACACTGTTTCATAATAAATCATTAAACAAAATTTGGCTGCGCTGCGAAAATTGATCGCGATTTATAAGCATTTTAAATTTTCCGACCCTCACCGTGGGGGGTCTCCTGTCACCCAAGTAACACTGTCTCATAATAAATTACCAAACTAAATTTGGCCGCGCTACGAATATTAGATCACGAGTTATAAGCATTTTATCTTTTTTGACCCTCACCGTGGGGAGGGGTCTCCTGTCACCAAAATTTAACACTGTTTCATAATAAATCATTAAACAAAATTTGGCTGCGCTGCGAAAATTGATCGCGAGTTATAAGCATTTTAAATTTTTCGACCCTCACCGTGGGGGGTCTCCTGTCACCAAAAATTAACACTCTCTCATAATAAATTACCAAACAAAATTTGATACGAAAATTAGATCGCGAGTTATAAGCATTTTAAATTTTTCGACCCTCACCGTGGGGGGTCTCCTGTCACCAAAAGTAACACTTTCTCATAATAAATTACCAAACAAAATTTGGCCGCGCTACGAAAATTAGATCGCGAGTTATAAGCATTTTAAATTTTTCGACCCTCACCGTGGGGGTCTCCTGTCACCAAAAGTAACACTGTCTCATAATAAATTACCAAACAAAATATGGCCGCGCTACGAAAGTTAGATCACGAGTTATAAGCATTTTAACTTTTTCGACCCTCACTGTGGGGGGTCTCCTGTTACCAAAATTTAACACTGTTTCATAATAAATCATTAAACAAAATTTGGCCGCGGTACGAAAATTGATCACGAGTTATAAGCATTTTAAATTTTCCGACCCTCACCGTGGGGGGTCTCCTGTCACCAAAAGTAACACTGTCTCATAATAAATTAGCAAACAAACTTTGGCCGCGCTACGAATATTATATCACGAGTTATAAGCATTTTATCTTTTTCGACCCTCACCGTGGGGGGTCTCCTGTCACCAAAAATTAACACTCTCTCATAATAAATTACCAAACAAAATTTGATACGAAAATTAGATCGCGAGTTATAAGCATTTTAAATTTTTCGACCCTCACCGTGGGGGGTCTCCTGTCACCAAAAGTAACACTGTCTCATAATAAATTACCAAACAAAATTTGGCCGCGCTACGAAAATTAGATCGCGAGTTATAAGCATTTTAAATTTTTCGACCCTCACTGTGGGGGGTCTCCTGTCACCAAAAGTAACACTGTCTCATAATAAATTACCAAACAAAATTTGGCCGCACTACAAAAATAAGATCGCGAGTTATAAGCATTTTAAATTTTTCGACCCTCACCATGGGGGATCTCCTATCACCAAAAATTAACACTGTCTCATAATAAATTACCAAACAAAATTTGGCAGTGCTACGAAAATTGATCGCGAGTTATAAACATTTTAAATTTTTCGACCCTCACCGTGGGGGGTCTCCTGTCACCAAAAATTAACACTCTCTCATAATAAACTACCGAACAAAATATGGCCGCGCTACGAAAGTTAGATCACGAGTTATAAGCATTTTAACTTTTTCGACCCTCACCGTGGGGGGTCTCCTGTCACCAAAATTTAACACTGTTTCATAATAAATCATTAAACAAAATTTGGCTGCGCTGCGAAAATTGATCGCGATTTATAAGCATTTTAAATTTTTCGACCCTCACCGTGGGGGGTCTCCTGTCACCAAAAGTAACACTGTCTCATAATAAATTACCAAACTAAATTTGGCCGCGCTACGAATATGAGATCACGAGTTATAAGCATTTTATCTTTTTCGACCCTCACCGTGGGGAGGGGTCTCCTGTCACCAAAATTTAACACTGTTTCATAATAAATCATTAAACAAAATTTGGCTGCGCTGCGAAAATTGATCGCGAGTTATAAGCATTTTAAATTTTTCGACCCTCACCGTGGGGGGTCTCCTGTCACCAAAAATTAACACTCTCTCATAATAAATTACCAAACAAAATTTGATACGAAAATTAGATCGCGAGTTATAAGTCTCCTGTCACCAAAAGTAACACTGTCTCATAATAAATTACCAAACAAAATTTGGCCGCACTACAAAAATAAGATCGCGAGTTATAAGCATTTTAAATTTTTCAACCCTCACCATGGGGGATCTCCTGTCATCAAAAATTAACACTGTCTCATAATAAATTACCAAACAAAGTTTGGCTGCGCTACAAAAATTGATCGCGAGTTATAAACATTTTAAATTTTTCGACCCTCACCGTGGGTTGTCTCCTGTCACCAAAAATTAACACTTTCTCATAATAAATTACCGAACAAAATATGGCCGCGCTACGAAAATTAGATCGCGAGTTAAAAGCATTATAAATTTTCCGATCCTCACCGTGGGGGTCTAATGTCACCAAAAATTAACATTGTCTCATTAAAAATTACCAAACGAAATTTGGCCGCGCTACGAAAATTAGATCGCGAGTTATAAGCATTTTAAATTTTGCGACCTTCACCGTAGGGGGGGGGGGTCACCTGTCACCAAAAGTAACAGTGTCTCTTAATAAATTACCAAACAAAATTTGGCTGCGCTACGAAAATTGATCGCGAGTTATAAGCATTTTAAATTTTTCGATCCTCACCGTGGGGGGGGGGGGGTCTCCTGTCACCAAAAATTAACACTTTCTCATAATAAATTACCAAACAAAATTTGGCCGCGATACGAAAATTAGATCGCGAGTTATAAGCTTTTTAAATTTTTCGACCCTCACCGTGGAGGGTCTCCTGTTACCATAAATTAACACTGTCTCATAATAAATTACCAAACAAAATTTGGCTGCGCTACGAAAATTAGATCGCGAGTTATAAGCATTTTAAATTTTTCGACCCTCACCGTGGGGGGGTCTCTTGTCACCAAAATTAACACTGTCTCATAATAAATTACCAAACAAAATTTGGCCGCGCTACGAAAATTAGATCGCGAGTTATAAGCATTTTAAATTTTTCGATCCTCACCATTGGGCGCGTCTCCAATCACCAAAAGCTACATTATCCTACCTTGTTTTATCTTAAGACGATTTTTTTCTATACACATTTTATCAGGAATTTTTATCATTGAAACTATAGATTTATGGTAACAAATAAGAAACTTAAGTTTTAGATTTGATATCCTCTAAATATTTGAAAAATACCGCGTCAATGTCTGCCGAAGTCTACCGAAGGATACCATGCCGAAGCCTGTCGAGCTGTAACGATGTTAGCCGAGTGTTAGGTTTTTTCGTTACCGATGTGTTAGGATTTTACGCGTTACGGAATTTTTGGATTCGGTCACCGCGCTCAAAGCCCGTGATAAAAGCTATGCAATAGCTTAATAAAAATCTATTTATTCTTATGAATAACAATTTAAATAAAGCGTATATACTCGTGTATAAGTCGACCCCCTAACTTTTTATTTCAATTTTGCACAAAATGAAACGCCACTTGACAACGTCAAAAAATAATAAGTAAGCAAAAACAAAAAACAAACAAACAAACAAAAAACATTGATTTTTTTTTTTAATGATAAGTTAACATTATTTGTATGTGTTATATAATATTTTATTATACATATAAAAAGCCAGAATATTGCAGTATTCGAAGATTTTTTTTTTAATTTCTTTTTTTTATTGACTCTTTTTATTGACTCTTGTATAACTCGACTCCTCCCACCCCCCACCCCAATCTACTCGCCAAAAATAGTTAGAAATTTCTCAAGCTATGCATGAATATATACGGTAAGCTATTTTTCAAATCTGGTATGAATGTTTATTATTGAGAAGTTATATATATATATATATATATATATATATATATATATATATAAAATACATAACGTTGTTTGTTTAAATTATAAATGTCGTAATCATTTATTATTCGGGCATTTAGATATATGATATTTGTTCAATCGAATACTTCCGTGTCTGTTTTCCTAATGATAATTTATGGAGTCCGGATGTTTTACAAAAGGTTCTCAATATTTTACCGTGATGACTAATCGACTACAAGGTAAATTGTGAAACTCTGGTTGTTACAAATGAAATTTTGATGAGGTGTTCGAATAAAATGTTGTCTGGAAGATGTTGGTAATGTCTGCTATAATAATGTTTGATCCAAATAAATAAAAGAACACTTTACTAATATTAATATAGACATAGAAAAGTTTAGTACTTTTTATAAGTTTACGTACAAAAACAATTGTAAGATTTTCCTCTTTTTACAATTGAAAATTTATTTCTATACAAAATGCAAAAACATATATTTTCTACGCACGCATTATTTTTTCCTTAAAAAAGTAATGTTACCGGCATTTTTGAATACCGAGTATAATAGACCGGGAAGCATTTTCAGAAAGAATCACGTTTTGAGCACCTTATCGCCAGAACAACGATTGGCGCGGAGATGAAGTCGATGCTATGCACCCTTTCTTGTTTGTGACGTCAAACGCCTAGCGGATAGCAATCCTTCCTTCTGCAAAGAGATCGCGCTTATTGTTCATTTCTTTTTCCGTAAATGTTATCAAGCAAAGACTATAATATGAGGAAATGTTATCCTCCGTTTACGATTAAAACATAGTTTAAAACATCAAAACAATGGTCTGATACTCTGGATCATCTCAACAGAATAAATCGAAGGTCAATATATGGACTATGAAATATATTTTCTGCAGTTGCATATATTGACCTTCGATTTATTCTGTTGAGCTGATCCAGAGTATCAGACCAGATAAAGTGATCGTTGAGGTTAATTGGATGAAATAGTCCTCCAGTGTTCGTGTCCGGGACAGCTCAGTTGGTAGAGCATTGGCGGCTTCAGCCAATACATCCCTGGTTGGAATCCTGGCCCGGACTATTTTCACCCAAAAATGAAAAATGGAAAAATTACATCTGTTACATTTGGTTAGCTTTGTGTTCAATTCTATATAACGATAAACTCTCGGTGTATTATTGCTAGAAAGCATTTTATTCTATAAACAGTATTATTTACCGAAACAATTAATATTAAAACTATGAACATATTTCTAAACGTTTTTTATTTATAAATTTATAGCGAAAGGACATCCATCCAAACTATATTTTTTTTGTTGGACTCTGATTGGTTGAATCATGTATGCTCCTATATTGATAATTTCTTGAAAATTCCTTCACATTCTGAAAGCCACTTTTTCTCCAAATATTGCCAAATTTGGCAACATTGTTTCATTTGGCACCAAGCATGTGTTTTGACATTGGTATATAATCTTGAAAGTCGATTTTCTTGCCCAAATCTCACCAATGTTGGCAATATTTTACCAAATTTTGTGAACTGTTGCCAATTTTGTTGCCTTTTTTACTGCTAATTTTGGAACTAATCTTTCATTTTACTCTATGGCTGCTAACAGTTCAGAAATTTAATGCTTCAAACTTCATTCAAACTGAAATACATTGACCCGTAATGGCTCCAAAATGACCACACTAATCGAATTTTCTCGAACATGTGCCCTATCCCAATGATTTTTTCGTATCCCAAAATGGTAGTATACAAAATTTAGTCAAAATCGTTAGACCTGTTTTTAGATAAAATTTGCATACATACATGCACAAGATTTTTTCGTATTATAATATATGATATTTAACTCGACGCAGACTTATTGCAATGTTCAATGCTAACACTTAAGACTGTAGTAAGAGAATGAAACCGCAGACTCAAAAATTTTGCTAGTAGCTTTTATAAACACCATACGAAGATTGTGAAATGCGTTTTAAATTTTAAAATTGCAATGAAAAACCTTTTAAGAATTTAAAAAACGCGTGAGATAGCGCAAACTACAAAGAGTTTTCATTAAAATTAAAGCATGTTTATTTATTTTAAAATATGCAATAGACTAAGGGCTTTGAAAATATGAAGGGAGAAAGCGTTAAATAAAAAGAGCTTTTTATTTAACGCTGCATTTAAAAAGAATTTTAAACAAGATCTTAATATGTGTTATTGTATTTTATATTTTTTGCAGGCTTTTATCCATAGTCGCATTATCAAAATATTAAATTTAGCATTTTGCGATTAAAGAGGTGAAAGTTACATCAACATTTTAAGTATATAAAAGTAAACAAATGATGAATAATGTATGAATTGAAAGCCTTTATAAAGCTAACAAATGTTGAATAATGTATAAATTGAAATAGATTTATAATTTTCCCCTACTAAGAAATTCCAGATTTGCTTTTGATATAAAAAAGAGTATTTGCATTCATTTTAGAAGTAATTGTTTCATAGGCGCCGCCAAGGAGAGGCGAAGGAGGGCGATTTTCAATTCTTGGAATTTTTTTTACTTAAAATAATTAAATGTTAAGAGAAAAAAGAAAAAAAATATCTTTTTGTCAAAAGGGATGCTGCTGTTTTGAGTCCAATATACAAAACAATTTTTAGTTCTGATTTTTTTTTTTTTTTTTTTTTTTTTTTTGCTTAAGTTTCAGCTGAATATTTAGGAAAATGCGCCAACTTAAACCTTGAAAAAGCAAATAGACCTATAGAAAAACTTGAAAAAGAGAATTAAAAAATAATAATAAGAAAAACTCTGACAAAGAAATAAATTGTTTCATTTCACAAAAGGGGAAAAAAAAAGCAAATTTATAAGTTTAACTTTTTATTTATTAATATTTCTATTTGTTTTATTCCTATGTTGCTTTTTATATTAATAAGTTAAAAAATTATTTTTTTCAAGCATTCTGCTAGAAAAAAATCTTAGTTTAGCTTATTTCCAGTTATAAAAATCCAGTCTTGTCAACGGACTACATGCATATTGCAAAATCTTGCTTTCCATAGCTTTCTACTAGCACATATTAGAATTATTTGTCCTCTTCTCTCTCTCTTTCTCTTTATAATGTTATAAATTTCGAGCATGTAGTTTAGATATGAGAGAAATATAACTAAACAACGGCTAAAAAATTGAGGAAACATTCATAGATTTCAAAATATCGTAGCGATATTTTAAGTATTAATATTTTCCTGCTAAGTTTCAGTTAATGCAAGGATTTGCTTAAAAAGAAATTGTTTCTTTTAAATGAGCCTTCACAAAATTTTTCATCTTAAAACAGGAACCTTTACGAATTTTTTTATCTCAAAATAGTTCAAGAAGCGACCACACAAAACCCTAAGTCATCGAGCACAAGAAAAAATCCTTTATTTTATTGAAGAGTAGTAATAGAGGAATCTAATGATCCATGTCTGCCGGAAGCGAAGTGGTGCATAAGCCAAAAATTGATACCACTAGTGGTTCACTCGTAGGTTTAGCATTGTATTTGCTGTACAATCAAAAGTAAGAAAACATGGAAAACTGGGTGCAGGAAAACACAATGCTAATCCTACGAGTCAACCATTAGTGTTATTAGTTTTTGGCTTATGCACCACTTCGCTTCCGGCAGACATGGATCAATAGATTCCTCTTTATTACTCTTCCATAAAATGAAGGATATTTTCTTGTGCTCGATGACTTAGGATTTTGTGCGGTTGGCTCTTGGACTAAAATAGGATACTTCACAAAACCTTTCATTTTCAAACAGGCCTTTCACAAAATTCTTTATCTTAAAAATGGAGCTTTTCCAAAACTTTTTGATCTCCAAACTGAGCTTTTTACAAATTTAATCTTTTAAAAGTAAAACCTGAGCTATTTATTGTTTCTAAATATATAATAAAAATATACGTATTTTACATGCAATTACGTCTTGAAAATGTATAAACAAGAATCTGAATATAACGATTATTTCAAATACATAAAATTATGACTAGATTTTTCACAAATATAAAAAGTTGTTCATTATAACAGGACCCTGTCTGAAAAGTCTAGACAGACCATTAGTTAATGGGCGATACTGTTTTACATTTTTTTAAAATTTCTTTATTAGAGGACTTTACAAATAGAAATAAATAATATTAAAAAAATAAAAATAAACTAGCGCAAAACTTTCATCTATCTATATCATTCTAATACAATTGTTTAATTAGCGCAGTTTACATGAATAGTTAAGACATATAGTGTACTTCATTGCTCAAGCCAATTTATGGATTCATAGAGTGAATTAATTAAAGATTAAAGCAGGATTCTGGCCGAAATTAAATTTTTTCTGCTTTACTGAGTTCTTTTCCTTTTTAAACAAGCTAGATAAAAATATATAATAGAATAAAGAACTACGTTTCTAAATAACTTGGAAAGGATTCTGTATTTTAAGAAATGAAGAGCTGAAGCATACCCTGTAATGTATTGTTATGAGCCTAAACTGAAGTAAATTTATGCATTTATAGAACAAATATAAAATATTAAAACCAAATTTCGATGAAAATTAATTTTTTCTGCTTTTCTGAGGGTTTTTTTTTCTTTCATTCTAAATAACTTGGATTGCGTTCTGTATAAAAATTGTAGAGCATACCATCATGCAGACCATAAAGAGTAATTTTATAAGCCTCAGTGCAAAACTTAAGCCAATTTATGGATTTATTAGAGTGAATTAATTAAATGTTAATCCATTCAGCCCTGACGTCCTACTAACAGAACATGCCTTTTATTAAGTATTATTTTGTCTTAAAAATTATTTTTGTTAATTATAGCATCTAATAATGAAAGCATATGTCGATACATTTACTATTATGATTTTACTTATGTTTCGGCATTCAATAATAATATTAATAATAATAATAATAAATAATAATAATAATAATAATAATAATAATAATAATAATAATAATAATAATAATAATAATAATAATAATAATAAAAGCTTTTTTATTATTATTAGGAAACCTTTGGCATTTCTTTTAATTCAAACACATGTTTCACTATTTAAATTTAAATTAGAGCCTCCTTTTCCGAATTAGTAATTTGTGATAAAATATTAAAAATACAACTAAATTTTTAATGTTTGTTTATTGTGGTTGTAATACGAGATTTTCCAAACGTCTTTTGAAAAATCTTTCTTAGACTGTTGTTATATGAAAAACACGCAAAATAACTACATTCGTTATGTTTCCATAAATAACACATCCGTTAAATTTCAGTAAATTATAAATTTTTTGCTTTCGATAGTCACTTTTAATTTTGTTAGTGTAAAAGTAATTTTTTCCCAAAATTAGAAAAGAATTCAGGGCCGAAAAGGTTAAAACCTAATTTTGGCCCAAACTCATCTTTTTTCTGCTGTTTTGAAAATCTTTTTTTTTTTTTTTTTTTTAATATTAAAATTTAATTTCTTTGAAGGGATAATAGCACACACACACATACACACAAAAGCAATTAAAATGTGTTTTTCACATTCATTATTTCTAAGCTATTGTAGAATATCAAGTTTTATCTAAAGATACATTTATGGAAATAAACAAAAATATATTCATCATTAGTGGTTTACTTGAAATATATGACTACAACTGACCGAAGTGCTTTTCCGGATAAACATTTCGTCATAAAACATAAAAAATTCGATTTTTAGAAGAACTGAGAAGAACTTCAATTTTCTAAATATTCAGCATCACGAAAGTATGAGCCACAATAAATCATTGCATTTGACCTAAACATTAAAGCAACCTATCGATATTCTAATTATCTAAGGACATTAATTTACAATTATTCGAAGGAAAGAAAGTAATTTTTATTTTCGAGTTTTCACCAATATTTTGTAACATTTAATCAGTATATGCGTTGGAAATAATGCCATAATCTGTGCGTAACAAGTGATTTTTCTGCTGTGTCTATTTTTAGTACAACTCTTTTACAATTTTTTAATTTGAAGAAGGCTGTTAAAGACGCATAAACAACATTATACTACGAAATTCTGTAACTTTTGTGATATCGATACGTTTCCTTTTGTAAGAAGATCGTGATCGCAAAGAAAAACTTTAATCAAGATCAACGTGCCATCGCATTTGTTTGGGATGATTAAAATTTTATTTCTATTGGACGGGATAATATTGACTTGCTTCTTTTTTCTCCAGCCCTTAAATGTTCATGGTAAAGTGGAATACGTGATCACTCGTGAAATCAGAAAAAGTACTTTAAATACTTTAACATCAGTGATTTTTTTTTCCTTGCTCGGATTTGTCATGACGTCATGTATGTAGTTTAATTTTTTTTAGTTTTCTTTTTTTTTTTTTTTTCTCCGCTTCTTACATCGTTCGTCATTAACCAGGCATTAACAGAATATATAAATCGAAATAATTTTCCAAAATTATTTCATTGATTTCCCTGCTTCGGAGAGGAATGGAACATATGTCATTGCTGAGGTGTTTTAATACGCTTTGCATATCAGATATTTTCTATTATAGCATAAAATAACCATTAAAAACAACGATAAAATCGCAATGAATATGAATGAGATCATTTGATAAATCAAAAGATTTTGTTTAAAGTTGATGTAAAGTTAAAATGAAGTAACGATAATGGAGCAGTCATTCTGATTTTCGCTGTTTGCAAAAATATGTAAATTGTAAGAAATGGATATCACACAGGAAAATGTATCTGAGCAAGAAATAATGAACTAACTAATAAAGCAGAAATATAGCAAATGGCAATATGGCGTACGTGTGGGTTCTAGAAGAGAAAGTGATTGAAAATGGCGTAACGAATCTAAATTGCTAAATGTTGCGAAAATCAAGAAGCTACGGAGATTATGATATGATTGGATATAGTAGGTATGTATATAGTTTCTTCTATTACTAACGTATTATAGGGCTACTTTATTGAATAATCTGGAATATTAAAGGTCTTTTCAAATTATTACCCTGCGATAAGTTAGAGATATTTTATCTTATCTCTATCGAAGTATGCAAAACATTACAATTATCTATATGGGTTCATCTTTTTAGTGAAAAAACATTGCCAGACGGCTGATAAAGTGAATTAATCTTTGATTTTAAGAATCGGCAAACGATCTGGGCATTTTACAAAATTTTTAAATGTTCCTCTCTTGTGTTAATAGCCTGACTTCTTTCTCTCATATACTTTTTGCAGTATAATGTCTATCATGTTTTTTTTCTTTTCTTTTTTTTTTTTTTAATAAGTGTAATTAGTTTTAAAATATAAAATCAGTATTTTCCTAATATTTTTTCATATAATAAATTTTCTTTCACACAATACTTCGCCTTGATTTAAATATAAAATAGGAAATATAAATTTGAAAAACTCACTGTTTTACTTAAAAGGCGACTATAATTATCAAAGAAATGTTACAAGTTAAAAATATACATTTTATTTAAAATTTCTTAGTATTTTTGAGCTGTTTCTTTCATTTAGTACTTTCTCTACTTAAGTTCATTCCAAGGGACTTCTATTTCTACTTTTATCTCTAACAATTATTGGATCTCTAATTTCAAAACGAAGGGATGTATTTTTATAAATAAACAGTAACGGATTATTAAAATATTATCTGATGGTGGATTTAGGAAATACAGTCCGAAAATATTAATAAGTTTTAAATGAAATGTATATTTTTAACTTGTAACATCTTTTTTATTATTTAAATTGGCTTTAAGTAAAACAGCGATTTTCAAGTTCATATTGTATATTTTAATTATTTTGAATTCATTTTTTCTAATTGATTCTGACATAATCTTCATTTTCAAGTCTTTAATTTGAACTATGAAACGATAGTGTATTGAATTACCAGCAGACACATTCAGAATTGTCTGTGTCAAAATCCACTCAAAAACAAACAAAAAAAAAAAACTAATAGACCGGGAGGCGACAGCACAGAAAATCCCCTCAGTGAGTTCACGGGTGAAAATCTAGGATTATTTAAATTTTGATTCTCATACTAAAACGCAATCAGTCTGTCAAGTCATATCTTGGCGGAAAACACTTAAAACCCCTATTTTATCGGTAGATTCATAGGTTTATCATTATTTTTTTCTGCTCCCAATTCTCCATGTTTTCAGACTTTTGGAGGCAGGAAAGCACCATGGTAAACCTACGAGTCAATCACTAAAATCGTTTTTTTTGGTGTTTTCCACCAAGATATGATTTGTCAGACGATTGCTGTTTAATATGCTAATCGAAATTTAACTAATCCTAGATTCTTACTGTGAACATGATGAGATGGTTGTGCTGCTGCCCCCCGGTATATAGCTATTTATCGTCCCGGTTCAGGTCTCTGTCTTATACGAGAAAATCGGCCTGTAACTATAATAGACCCGTGGGCTAGTCCGGGGGTAAAATTCCAGATCAGGCAGAGCCCGTTTAAACAACTGCATCAAACATTAATTTAAAACCTTATTCAGAGTTTATTAAGTTTAAATATGATACCTAAATAAATAATTTAAAAAAAAAAAAGGATTTTAAAACCCAATTTCTGCTATTACCACCAATATGCAATTTTTTCAGCAGCCCTGATATGATTCATAGATTTGTGTGCATACTAAATAACATGCTAAAAGTTAGTTCAGTTAAAACTCCTGTACCTGCAGGTGAAGACATTTGGAAACTTATGGGGAGGTTATTTGTTAATATTTCGCTTACATTTCGGCGTTTTAATTTTTTTTTTCATTGGACAGCTGAGGTCCTTTTCTATATCGCTCTTTTTTTACGTTTTAGATTTTGGTTGAACATATTTTTTATAAAATGACTTTCATTTTCGAAACCGGTTTTTGAAATGAAAGTATCATTCATAAAAATATCTGCAACCAAAATTGAAACCGTTCAAAAGGAGAGCTCTAAAGATAGACTTCAGATATTCAATGCAATAAATAAATAAATAAATAAATAAATAAATAAATAAAACAAAATAAAAATAAAAGTAAGATTAAAAAAAATAATAATAAAAATGTTGAAGTACAAACGAGATTTTAGCAAATAATCTCACCATAGGTTTACCATTAGCTCCCGAGCGCTTCGTTTGACGGGGACAGGAGCCTTAAACGAATAGCACAATTGAAATTTTCCCATTCAGGAATTTTTGTGAATAAACATTGTACTTGAGAATTTTGCTGCAGTCTGTATATGATTTGAAGAATTTATGCACAAAGGTATATATAAGAAAAAATAGCTATATTTAAAAACGAGTATCGGATTTAAAACTTGTTTTTAGATATCATTGTTCATTGACTTGATCTGTTCAATTATTTCTGTATTCAAATTCTTTTGTGTATCGCTATAAAGATTTTCCTCATATATACAGACTGTAATGCTAACTTCTTATTTTTACGTTTGTTAATTCCTAGCTAAGTTAATATTGGTTTTTATCTACCATTTTTTTACTCCTGTTAAAAAAAATAATTTATTACATGGCATTATTTTAACCATAAAATTAAAAATTTCCATAATCCTTAATTCATGTGCAATAAATTAAATCATGCAATTTATTCGAATAGTGATTTGTAGTCTTCTTATTAATAACGTTAAAAATAGATTTTTTTATTATTCCCATTTTTATAAAAATGTTACAAAAAATGCGCGGAATCTTCTTTTTTTTAAGCTTATTCAAATTTAATGACTTAATAATAAAAAAAGCCTCTTGATGCCACAAAAAAATCATAACATTTAAAAAAAAATGCTTGGTGTAAAATGTAATTAAAATTTCCTATCATTGAAAAAAAAAAAAAAAAAGAAAGTTATTTCAAAGTTTCAAAGTATAGGTTCTGTAATTTCTTTTAAAGCTAAAATTACCTTTTTTAAATTATTAAATAATTTAAAAAATCCGAATTTATTGTCATAGTACAGTTCACTGAGTGACAATTAAGTATTTTTGAGATCTCCAAATTTTCGTGTTTAAAAGTAAATTGTCAAGTTATTCAACTTTAAAGAAAATAAAACTTTTATTTATGTTCCAAGTAACTATTTGGCTGCGATTCCTTTTAAAGAATTATTCAATTAAAACAGTTAGTAATTGACATGTTTCAGAAATATTTATGGAAGAAATATTTGATATCAGAACGTATTTTTTTGTTAAATCATTTCACGAAATAAGTATTCATTGAATTTTTTTTTTCATTGTTAGCTCTCTAATACGCAAGATAGGTCAAACGCTTATATCATCCTGACAAATTTATAAAAAGAATAAAGAAATCGTTGATAATTTATTTTTCATTATAATGTCTTTGCACTTTTATACACGTTTCATGAGCTACACTATGCCCGTGCAAAATTAAGATAAATGTTTGTTCTTAAAACGTTTCCTGATTTTTTGGCTTCATGGTCATTATGTTTAATTCATGAAGGTCCAAATTTCAATTTAAAGAAGTGATAATAATATCTTGGAATTACGTTTGAACTATAAGGGCATGGTCAAATTGCTTACACCGTATGTTAAAATTGCATTTGCCATGAAATCAAATCTTTGTGTAATCCTTAGTTAATGTGCAATAAATTAAAATATTATGTGCTTTATTCGCATGGTTATCTTTAGGATTCTTTTTAAGAGCGTAGCTTTTATAAAGTCATACTTCTATAAAAATCCTAAAAATCGTATGGAATCTTATTGTTAAAGCTTGTTCAAAATTAATGACGCAATCCTTAAAAGCCTCTTTGTGCCACGAAAAAAAGGCCAGAATATTTTTAGAAAAATGCTTAAAGTAAAATGTAATTAAAATTTTCTGTCTTTGGAAAATAAAAAGGTTATTTCAAAGCTTTTCAAGGTATTGCTGCAGTAATTTCTTTCATCGGATAAAATTACCATCTTTAATGATTAAATTAAAAAGATTCGACTTTATTGTCATCGTATGATTTTTACTGAGTGATAATTAAGCATTTTCGAGAACTGGAAATTTTGTCGTTTGAAAGTAAATTCTTAAATTATTCAACTATAAAGATCATGACATTTTTTTATTTAACAGGAATTATTTGGCTGGAATTCTTTTTAAACAATTACTCGATTTAAATTGTCAGTAATTTATAATTTTCTATAATTTTTATTCAGGAAATATTTGATATACTAGAACACTTTTATGTTGGTCAAATCATTACATGGAATAAATCACATTGATAGCTTTCTCATACACGATTGAAAACTTTTTTTTCTGGTAGGCTGCTTAAAAACGATCACGACCTTTTTAGTGATTTATTTTGCATTATAATATCTTTAATTAAAGAATAAGTTCAAGATTTGTTCTCAAAATGTTTAATAATTGAACTTTTGACATCATCATCATTATCCTTCTATTTATATCACAAAGGTCCAAATTTTAATTTAAAGAAGCAAAACTAATATTTTGGAGTTACTCTTGAGCTGTATAGGTAGAAGCCAAAATCCTTACAAGTACATTTTTTCCATCAAAATATGCCATAGTAATTTACATTATAATGGGTCTTTCGGAGAGTCTCGTCCGTTTGGGAAAATCAATTCGTACTGAAAAGTTCTGCCCATTAAGGGGACAGTAGACCTTTATTTGACCAAAATTGTCTGTAGCAAAATTGTCACAAAAAGGTCTATTTTTGGGGTATAATAATACCAGAACAGTTTTTCTTATTGAAATATCATTTATGAAAGTTTTAAGAAGTAAATAATAAAGATAAGAGTATTTATATACTTTAAATATTTGTTTTTTTGAAAACTAATTTTTTAGCGTTTTTAGACTTTTGAAATGCTTCTTGCGACGTAATTTTTGATTAATATTTATGAAATGGATAAGGAAATATCCTGATATCGTTTAGAAAGAAATTGTGTAAGTTTTTAAAAATTCGTCTTCATTAAAATAGTCAAATTTGATTTTTTTTACTTATTAAAAGGCAAAATATTGATGAAAATCGATAAGGAATTTAGAAAAAAATCTGTAAAATATTAACTATTCAAGAGATGAAAAAAATCTTACACAAATTTGTTTATAATGGAGTTTTAAGTGATAAAAATGCAAGAAAATATCTCAAAAATTAAGACACGAGGAGTATTTTAAAATTTCGTTTAAAAATTAAAATTTTTTTTAAAGTTTAAAAATTTTAACAAGATTGGAAATTTTTTTTTAAGGTATTCTTTATTCTTTTAATGAAATGTATATATCCACAAAATTTTATATTGCTGTGATGAAAATGAAAAAAAAAAAAATTAACGTCCACCGTCCTCTTAATTAATAAATATTAGATATCGGAAACACTATCTAATAATTATATGATAGAATTTTTCGGTGCGAATTAATTTTCCCAAACGGACACGACTTTCCGAAAGATCCAATAATATCTTTAAGAAAAAAATATTTTCAAGTTTTTTTCTCAAAATGTTTCATGACTACTCTTTTGAAGTCATTCATATCATTAAGTTTATTTCATTAAGATACAAATTTCCTTTTAAAGAAGCGATAACATAGTTGCCAACTTTTTTTCCTACCACAAAATTTTTATAGTAAATATTGTCTTATTTAATCGTCGAAATCGTATGACTAAAACAAATGGAAAATCTCTGTACAATTTTAGCGGTAGCAAAAATGCGTAAAAGTTGGCAGCTATGCGATAATAACATCTTGGAGTTATGTTTGAACTATATAGGAAGTGCTCACTCCTTACACCTGCATTAAAAAAAATAATAAAAATACGCAATTTGCCTACATTAATACCTTTGTCATAAAAATAAAATTTAATGTATTTCTTTATTTATGTGCAATAAATTAAAATATTATATACATTATTTACTATCTTTAAGCTTTTTACAAATATAGTTATACATAGCTTTTCTATTAGTCATGCTTCTATAGAAATGCTAAAAATCGTATGGAATCTTATTGTTAAAGCTTATTCAAAATTAATGATGCAATCCTTAAAAGCCTCTTTGTGCCACAAAAAAGCCAGAATATTTTCAGAAAAATGCTTGAGGTAAAATGCAATTAAAATTTTCTGTCTTTGGGAAATAAAAGGTTATTTCAAAGCTTTTCAAGGTAATGCAACAGTAATTTCTTTCATCGTCAAAAATTACTCTCCTTAATAATTAAATTAAAAAGATTCGAATTTATTTTTATCTTATGATCTTCTGCGTAATAATAAGGTATTTTCGAGATCTGGAAATTTGGTCGTTTGAAAGTAAATTCTTAAGTTATTCAACTACAAAGAACGCAGCATTTTTTTCTTATTTAACTGGAATTATTTGGCTGCAATTTTTTTTAATCAGTTACTCGATTTAAATTGTTAGTAATTTATAATTTTCAATTTTCAGGAAATATTTGGAATTCCTGAGCGCCTTTTTTGGTCAAATCATTACCTGGAATAAATTACATCGGTAGCTTTCTCATATACAAGGTAGATCGAATAGGTCTTCTTCTGACAAGCTTCTTGTAAACGACTAAGACATTTTTAGTGATTTATTTTGCATTACAATATCTTTAATTAAAAAATTATTTTAAAGTTTGTTCTCAAACCTTTCATAACTGCACTTTGACGTGATCATCACTATCATCCTGTTTATTTCCCAAAGGACCAAATTTTTATTTAAAGAAGCAATTATAATATCTTGGAGATACGTTTGAGTCGTATAGGTAGTAGCCAAACTTCTTACAGACTCATTGCTTTCATCAAAATGTATAATAGTAATTTATTTTATATTATAATATCTTTAAGAAAAAGGTAATTTCGTCTATTTTTTTCGAAATGTTTCATAATTACTCATTTTACGTCATTAATATCATTATGTTTATTTCACAAAAGTACAAATTTCATTTAAAGGAAGCGATAATAACATCTTGGAGTTATGTTTGAGCTACATAGGAAGTGGTGAAACTCCTTACACCCACATTAAAAAAATACGCATTTGCCTACTTTAAAATTTTTGTCAAAAAATTACTATAAAATAAATTACTATACAATTACATTAAAACTTAATGTAATTTTTTATTTATATGCAACAAATTAAAATATTATATGCATTATTCACATGGTTATCTTTAAGTTTCTAATAAAGAGAATTAAACATATCTTTTCTATTAATCATACTTAAATAGAAATGCTAAAAATTGTATGGAATCTTATTTTTAAATCTTGATCAAAATTAATGATTTAATCCCTAAAAGCCTCTTTGTGTCTTAAAAAAAGCCGGAATATTTTCAGAAAAATGCTTGATGTAAAATGCAATTAAAATTTTCTGTCTTTAGGAAATAAAAAGATTATTTCAAAGCCTTTCAAAATAATGCAGCAGTAATTTCTTTCAACGCCTAAAATTACCTTTTAATGACAATGAATTCAGATCTTTTTAATTTAATCCGTATGACTAAATTAAAAAGATCCGAATTCATTGTCATCGTATGATTTGCTGAGTGACGATTAAGTATTTTTGAAACTTTTATTTTGGAGAAGTATTTTTTCTTAAACTAGTCAACTATAAAGAACATAACAAACATTTCTCCGTATTTCCCATGAACTATTTGGCTGCAATTCTTTTCTAAACAATTACTCTATTTAAATTATTATTAATTCATATCGTTCTAAAATCTTTATTCGAGAAATATTTTACATCCCAGAACACTTCTATTGTTAAAATCATTACGTGAAATAGGTATTCATTGAAAATTTTTTCATTGATAGTTTTCTCATTGAAAGCTTTTTATTGACAGCTTTCTCGCTGATTTTTTTTCAAACACAAAGTAAATCGAAAACTTTTTGTCCTGACAGGCCTTTTTAATCCTCTAAGTGTTTGGCTTGTAATATCCCGTTTAATAAGCTCCTGGTTTCAGTGTGTAATAGAAGCAATATTTAAGATAATATAATTCTATAGATTTAATGAATTTTCAATGCATTGAAGAATGATTAATACTCTCAAGGACTACATTCATATTTGTAATTAAGTTAAAAAGAAAGATTTTATGATGTTGAAAGAATCATATCTTTTTAGCATTTAAAACAAAATAAGAAAAAACAACATTACAATTTTACCCTTTTGCTAGACCGTATTCTTCCGGTTAGAAACAATAAAGAAATCTTAAGTAGTTTATTTTACATTCTAATACAGAAAAAAAGTCTGAAGGTTTATACTCAAAATGTCTCATAGCTGTTCTTTTTACGCAATCATTATCATTATGTTTATTTCACAAAGATCAAAGTTTCAATTTTAAAAAACAATGCCATTTTGAATGGCGTTTGTGCTGTATAGGGAGTGGTCAAATTCCTTACACCTAAAATTTTCTTATAAAAATGTGTATTTGCAATGCTTTAATATTTTTACCGTAATATAACGTATTACCAGAATACAGCGTATTGTAATCGTTAATTGATATGGAATAAATTCAAACGCTGTGTGCATTATTCGAATGGTTATCTTTAAGTTTCTTATTAAGGGCCATTCCATTTCCATTAGCCATTGTATAGAAATGCTAAAAATTTTATGAAATTTTATTGTTAAAGCTTGTTCAAAATTAATGACTCAGTCCTCAAAAGCCTTTTGTGTCCCCCCCACCCTAAAAAAAAAGAAAAACCAGAATATTTTCTAAAAAAATGTTTGAGATAAAATTCAATTAAAATTTCTCTTTTTGAAAGTGAAAAAAAGATTATTTCAAAGCTTTCCAAAGTAAAGCCGCATTAATTTCTTTTAGCATTTGAAATTATCTTTCTTAATGATTAAATAAAAATGAAATCCGAATCATTTTCATCGTATGATTTACTAAGGGAAAATTAAGTATTTTTGAAACCTCCAAATTTTCTCGTTTAAAAGTAATTTCCTAAGTTAGTCAACTATACAGAACATAACAAAATTTTTTGCGTGTTTCCCAGGAACTATTTAGTTGCAATTCTTTTTTAAATAATTACTCTATTTAAATTATTATTAATTTATATCGTTCTAAAATCTATATTCAAGAAATATTTTACATCCCTGAATACTTTTATTGTTAAAATTATTACATGAAATAGGTATTTATTAAAAACTTTTTCATTGATATCTTTTTCATTGACAGCTTTATCAGTGATATCTTTTTCAAGCACAAAGTAAATCGAAAATTTCTTGTCCTGCCTGGGTTTTTAATCCACTAAGTGTTTGGCTCGTAATATCCCGTTTACTAAGCTCTTGGTTTCAGTGTAATAGAAGCAATATTTAAGATAATATAATTCTATTGATTTAATGAATTTTCAATGCTTTGAAGAATGATTAATACTCTCAAGGATTACATTCATATTTGTAATTGAGTTTTTATTTTAATATAATGTTGAAAGAATTATATTTTTTAACGTTTAAAATAAAATGCAAAGAAAACAACATTACAATTTTACCGTTTTGCTAGACAGTCAGAGGGTTAAAAACAATAAAGACATCTTTAGTAATTTATTTTACATTATAATATCTTTAATAACCTCTTCAGTCTGGATGTCACCTGTGAGCTACCTAAAGAACACCATTTAAATTAATTTAAATCCTTCTAGAACTGTTAAAATTACTTTTAAACCTTATTAATATATGTATGCATATCATAAGCATCGATAAATTGATTGATACTAGGGGCGATCAAATGAAAAGATACGAAACGCCCTAACTACTAAACCGTTTAAAATTTGAATGTGCCGCTTTGGAATAAAGTAGTGAGACATCGAGAGATGCGATTGGAGTGTCCAGCATAGTTGTGAGCATGCGTGGGCGCTTGCGCATGAAGGGGGAGAGAAGCAGACAGCAAGTGAGTTCCGTCCAACTGACGCGGCAGTACCTGTGAAGCCATCATGGCTTTCCCATTGCAAAATCTGATGATTAAAGAGCAGCAAGGGTCTGATCAATGTCTGATGCAGTGAGAAATCTGAAAACACCTCGCTACTATTTAATCAATGGATTTTGCAATGGGGAAGCCATGATGGCCTCACAGGCACGGCCGCGTCAATTGGACGGAACTCACTTGCTGTCTGCTTCTCTCCCCCTTCATGCGCAAGCGCCCACGCATGCTCACAACTATGCTGGACACTCCAATCGCATCTCTCGATGTCTCACTACTTTATTTCAAAGCGGCATATTCAAATTTCAATCGGTTTGGTAGTTAGGGCGTTTCGTACCTTTTCATTTGATCGCCCCTAGTACATCTTTGGAGATGATTTATAGAAATTTTAAACTGGTTTGAGTGGTCCCTCGTAACATTTGTCTTAGGACTGATGAGGGTAAGAAAAAAAGTTTGAAGGTTTATATTCAAAATATCTTATAACTGCTCTTTTGACGCACGCCATCATTATCATTATTTTTATTTCACAAAGGTCAAAATTTCAATTTTAAGAAGCGATACCTTTTGGAGTGGCGTTTATGCTGAATACGGAGTGGTCAAATTTCTTGCACCCAAATTTTGTTATAAAAGTATGTATTTGCAAATCTTTAATATTTTTACCGTAATATAACGTACTACCAGTATTCAGCTTACTGTAATCCTTATGTCCTGTAATTTATATGGAACATATTTAAACACTGTATGCCTTATTCGAATGATTATCTTTAAGTTTCTTATTAAGAGCGCTTTCCATTAGCCATACTTGTATAGAAATGCTAAAAAATGTATGGAATCTTATTGTTAAATCTTGTTCAAAATTAATGACTCAATCTTCAAAAGCCTCTTTGTGATCCCTCCCCCCCGCTCCTCAAAAAAAAAAAAAAAAAAAAAAAAAAAAAAGACCAGAATATTTTTTGAAAAATGTTTGAGGTAAAATGAAATTAAAACTTCTCTCTTTGAAAGAAAAAAAAGTTATTTCAAAGCTTTCTAAAGTAAAGCTGCATTAATTTCTTTTAGCATTGAATTTCTTTTAGCATTTGAAATTACCTTTTTTAATGATTAAATTAAAACTATCTGAATTCATTGACGTCGTATGGTTTACTGAGACACAATTAAGTACTTTCAAGACCTCGAAATTTTCTCCTTTAAAAGTAAATTCTTAAGTTGTTCAACTATAAAGAACATAGCATTTTTTTTTTCTCATTTCCCAGGTGCTCTTTGGCAGATATTCTTTTTACACACAATTAGTCGATTAAAATTATTGATAATTTATATCTTTCTAAAATAATTATTCAGGATTGATTTCGTATTCCAGAACACTTTTAAGAATCAAGTGATAACATGAAGTAAACCTTCATAGAACGTTTTTTCATTGTACGAATACATAAGGATAGATCGAAAAGTTTCTATCCTGATTTTCTTTTAAAAGCAACAGGGGAAATTTTAATGGCAATTTTCTCCGATTATTTGGGCTAATGGAAACTTATATTTGATGAAGAACTACATTGAAAGAATTCTTACCATTACTCCCCAAGGCTTCTATTTCAATTTCAAAACTTAGAAGGAAGATAACCCAGTTTAGCACCACTCTACCAGCTCCCTCAAGAAGATTTTCCATACCACTGATCTTACGTGCCGATATGCGGCATCGACAGTGCTAACAGAGACACAATGTTTCCGTCCCTTGTCGATCTCACCGCTTGCGATGCTACTTAACATCGAGTTTAAATGGAAACCGGTACTGTACAGCATAATATGCTGTTAGCAAAATTTTGATTTGGAATGTATGAATGTTTTATAAATGCTTTTTCACAGCTTTCTAGTTTCGAATTGGAGACGTGAAAGGTGAAAGTCAAAATCCAAACCAAACCGACCCAAATCGGGAAAAATATAGCGCCAATCCGACCGGACCCTAACTGCGGGTTGTGTTGACTGTTGGTAAAAGCTGATAATCTGAGCCGATACAGGATTCTAGTTTGGTCTAATGATGCGTGATAATAAAATTCGCCATTCATTAAATTTTAAATTAGTAATTAAAGGAGTAATTATGTACTTAAAATATTTATGAAGACACCAGAGTTATGATCACTTTGCTATTACTACTGATCAGTTGTTAAAACTAGGAAATTAATATCACATTCACTATTAGCAGAAGTCCATAGAGACGCAGTAGTCAACGCGTCTGACTGTTAAGCAACGATTCTGGACTGGACAAGATTCACTCAATCAAGCTTGCTTGGGAATCAAACTCAAAGTTCAGGCATTAGGCTGACTAAATAACAGTCACATAAACTCTATAGTACATTTAGAGGCAGGATTTAAAAAAAAAAAAAAAAAAAAAAAAAAAAAAAAAAGCCGCAGGTTTTGTTAAATCAATTGATTCTGTGATTGGATTCATATCTACACTACATGGCCAAAGATGACCGTCCACTTGCGATTTTAGACATTTTGTTAAATATCTAGAAAAATACATGAGGAATAATCCTGAATCTCTAAATGTATAAACATAATAGTACAGGTCCTTATATTTCCGTGAAGAATTTTCCCCGAAACTTTATAGGGGACCGTCAACAAATTAAAAAAGAATGAATATCTTTTGGATAAACCTGTCAAAACTAATGAAGCAAAAGCGCTCAAACTGTAGATTATGATTAAGTGGCTTATTGTAATAAATTTTGTTCAATTTTGTTCTCGGTAGCATGTATACTCATAAAAAATTAAGGTTTTTATAAAACCAGTCCCAAAAATTATTATTATTTTTTTATTCTTATTACAGGGTATTGTGTGCAATATTATTTGTCATTTTTCAGCAAAGAATATTACTTTATATTGAGAAATCTGCAAATTATAAGCAAAATACTTGGCAAAATTTGGGAATTTTTTTATAAAAACCTTAATTTCTGTACGAGTATACATGCTATTCACATAAAAATGAACACAGTATATTACAATAAGCCACTTAATCATAATCTACAGTTTGAGCGCTTTTGCTACATTAGTTTTGACAGGGTTATCCAAAAGATATTCATCCTTTTTTAATTTGTTGACGGTCCCCTATAGAGTTTCAGGAAAAAATGTTCACGGAAATGTATGACTTGTATTATTATATTTATACACTAAGAGTTTCGGGATAATTCCTCATGTATTTTTCTAGATATTTAACAAAATGTCTAAAATCGCAAGTGAAAGGTCATCAGTGGCCATGTAGTGTATCTTGGCTACAATGTCCTTTAAAGTAAATATAAATTGCATTGATGGTTTTAAATCTTAGTCTTGCTTCAAATCACATTTATTCAAAAAAGCCATTTGGCTTTAGATATGATTATAGAAGATTAGCTAGACGATACCACTCCTGGGCGCTAAATTGAAATTCAGCAAGGAAAAAACAGATTTTCATTTTATGTTGGACTTAAAGTTATTAAGTTAAGTTAATCTAGTTGAAAGATTCAGTGTATCATGATATTGTTTCAGATTTGTATTTTATACCTATATACTTTTTTTTAAATTAAATATATATTTTTTCTCTTTTAGGTAAGTTAGCGAATATTCATTTTAATCTTCTTTTGGAATAAATAAAGTGGTGAGTTTTTATTTCTTGCTTTCTTTGTATTATTATTTTTTAAAGTAAGATGTAAGGAGAGATAATTAATAAAAAAGATATTGCTCATTATTTTATTTTAAGAGCTTTCAAGTACTAAAATGTCAATTGATCTTACAGGAAAGAAACTATCAATCAGGATGTCAATACATAAAATATAATTTAATCTTAAAAAGATTGAAAAACATTTTAGCAGGATATTTCATGATTTGAGATTGCTAGATTAATTTTTTTAAAGCATTATCTTATAAATTTTCTCCGCGGGATAAAAGAAAGTAAATAAATGGCATTCTTTTCAATTTTCAATACAAAAAAGATTTGATTTAACAGAAAAGAGACTGCCATCAATATGCCTCCAAAAAGTCTGTTTATTACACGAAACAAATTTGTATTTATTACAAACTTTCTGTTATTTTAACAGATTTTTTATACAAAATATAGTTTACAGATTTAATCTGAAATAAATTCGGTAATTTTTATGTTGTATGTTGGTATTTTGTCAGAGTCCCTCTGACAGTCTAGAGTGTCAGAGGGTTTTAAGTACCCCACCATTCGTTTCTTGAGGGCTTAAGCGATAAACCTAACAACTGCAGCAAATTCGAAGTCACTCATTCTTTCATTCTTTTATTGTTTCATTCTTTCATTCTTTCATTCTTTCATTCATTTCAGGTCACACTTCGATTGCATATCTGATAATAATCCAGCCTTTAAACAATGAATCGATATATTTGTGGGAGAGATTGCCTGTAAAGACTGTTAAAAAATTCAAATATTCACGATATTGAAAAAAAAAAAACTTTTGTTATAGAACATTATATATATATATATATATATATATATATATATATATATATATATATATATATATATATTACGCCCGTAATGTATTTACAATTTGCTTACAAACCCAAAGTAAAGCGACATTTAAACATGTAAGCACTGATAGTGAGTTCAAAACCACAAGCATCACTTAATTTTTTACACCCTCCCGAACACGCTGGTCAATGTCTTAACCTTAAAGAAAACGAATTTTAAATAAAATTTAAAAACAATTTTTGTTAAGTTTAAGACATCGACCAACGAGAATTCAAAAGCGATTTTCGTTAAGTTTTAAGGGGGTTCTTCACTGACTTGAAAACGCCCATTCTGTAATGTTAATCCTATGAGCAAGTTGTTTCCGAATTTCTCGTTTAATTTTAAATATTTTTAAACTCTTTTTTTTTTGCATTGTATAATTGAATTCGGTCTCTAACATGACTATTTTTTGCTTTTTTCGATTTCGATTGCATATATATATTTAGTAACGGTACTTTAATTTTCGAAACCGGTTTTAAAAGTGAAAGTACCTTTATGTAAAAAAATTTGCAACCATAAATATAAATAGCCATATTAAAGACCGAGCTCAGCTATACAAAGCAAAAAAAAAAAAAAAAAAAACTTTAAAAATATTTAAAATTAAGCGAGAAATTCAGAAACAACCTGCTCATTAGATTAACATTACGTAGCGGATGTTTTCAAGTTAATGAAGACTCCCCTTAAGAGCACACACTAGTCACGCGGTAAAAGCCGAACGCTAATGGTAAGTCTATGGGCGCAATCTTTTCTAATATCTCGCTTAATTTTCAATATTTTTAAATGATTTTTTTTTCACAGGATAGCTGAGGACATTCTATTACCGGGCTAGTTTGTACTTTTCTGATTTTCGTTGTAGTTTAATTCTGAGGACCCTTTAAATTTTGGAATCAGTGAAATTCGAGGTGTTGTGCCCTTTTTACTCTTATAAAACCTATTTCAGCAAAATTCAGAAAAAATTAAAAACGCTTCACGGAATATTAGTGTTTAAGCTTTTCAATGATATGCTTTCCATATTTCTACTGCAATTAGGCAGAGCAAAATTCGGAAATATTTTGATTAGAAATGGAATAAAAAAAGCGTTTTAATTATATGCGCTCCGCCTCAGCCAGTCTCCGCCTCTCCTGCCCTTTTGAAAATTACAATTGGTTAACACCAATCCATTTTAGCAAATGAAAGTAACTTTTTTCCTTTCCTTCTATTTCCTTTCTGTTATTTGTTTATAGTAACGTGTTAAAATAACCTCCCTTATTTCAAGGTTTGGATTTATTTTTTCTACAATTATTGATAAATTTTAACTAAAACAGTCTTGAAAAAAATCAACGACTTCTAATATTTTGTGTTTATAAAACTAACGCTATTTTTAAGTTATAACTAACTTCCAAAGAAGAAAATTATACATTTCTTTGTATATATATATTTTTTTTCAAGTCCATACAAAACAAGGTAGATTTGATACAAATTACAGTAAGCTCCTTTTTAGCAAAAAGGAAATTCTGATAATTTTAAAATATAATTGGAACTTTTGTGAAATACATAGGTAGCATTAAAAGGACAAGGAGCTATATTTGGAATTTATAAATTTCCTTATACAGCTTGCAAAATACATGAAACAGGGGGGGGGGCAGGGGTGTGCCAAGAGAAAACTGCGCCCGCAGTAAAGTTCAGTTTGGCGTCCCATTCCCTGAACTTTTTCTTGTGACAGACTAAAAATTACGTTAGTAGTAAAAATTTGGCTCCCCCTAAATTTCGATCCCGGGGCAACCACCCCCTTCGTCCCCATCTTTTTCGCACGGCGCTGCAAGGAGTACATTTTGAGGAGGCTTATTCAACACCGCGCCGTCCGAGGGGGGGGGGGGCGCCACATATATACTACACATGCCACATTATCAACATCATTCTTGGGCTGTTACAAGAAAAAGTTGGGAAAGGGGGCGCCAAATTGAAACTTTGCCCCGGGCGCAGTTTTCTCTTCCCTGTGTTTGTTTTTTGTACTATACGATACTAGGCAGCCCAATTTTAGTCCAGTATTATTAAGTAAAACAGTAAAAAAAATAAGCATTTTCAGTTCGAAAAACAGTTTTATCAAAAATAAGCAGAAATTAAAGTTAGAAAGTTTTAAAGATTGGTAATTTTAAAATTGTTGATCAACTTGTTTCAAACTTTAAAGAAATATTTTTTAATATTTATTACTTTTGAGGAAAACGATACACTTTCAACAGTCGTTAAAAATGGGAATTTATCCTGCGTAATACATTTTATTTTAATATAACATAAAGGTATATTTGCAAAGACAACGAATTGCAAATATTTATCATTATTTATCTATATACTAATATTATAAAGAGGAAAGACTTGATTGTTTGTTTGTTTGCATTGAATAGGCTCCGAAACTACTTGACGGATTTGAAAAATTCTTTCGCCGTTGGAAAGCTACACTATTTCCGGTGAACATAGGCTATAGTCGCCGCTTAAAAGGATAAAAATTAAACGCCGGATAAACGAATCAAAAGCAATTTGGGAAACTAAAGGTTACGTAACCCACTAGACACATGACAATCACTGAAACACATATGAAAATCGTAACTATGCACGATTTTCCTCCCCCCCCCCCCAAAAAAAAGAACATTTTAAACTTTTTATCCCGACCTGATATAAAACCGTGTTTTTTAATTTTTAAAACTATTTAGCAATTACTAAAAAAAGGAAAAGAAATGCTAAAACGCAGATTAATTAAAGTTAAAAATAAATCACGAAACGATTGTTTTGGAGTTTTCAAAAAAGTTATAACAGATAGTAAATATTTTAAAGAGTAGTGAGCATCAAATATGGGGAGGGAGGAATTTTTTTTTAGGAGGAGCAGTCAAATATTTAAAATCGTAACGTTTTCTACAATTTCAAATGCGGACTGTTTCAATAAGCCTAGGGATAAATATTACTTATTTAATTTAATATAAAATTATAAAGAGGAAAGATTTGTTTGTTTGTTTGTTTGAATTGAATTGAATAGGCTCCAAAAGTACTTGACGGATTTGAAAAATTCTTTCACCGTATGAAAGCTACACTATTTCCGGTGAACATAGGCTATATTATATTTTCAAAAAAATTATTTCAAATCCTTATTAAAATGCCAATATTGTAACCCAAGGTGTAGAAAAATGAACTTAAAAATTCTTTACATCGCGTGCGTTGCGAATACTAATGATTATAGAACAAAATAATGTATTACGACTTTGTTAACATGTAATTATCTACAAAAAATGTCGCAACAGCATATGTCTAACTGTTATAGTTATGTCACAATAAGTGTTTTTTATTTAAAAAAATAATTAAAATGCCGTTTCTGTAAAAGCTCTTTACTGTTACTTTGGTATTGATTCTTATCAAAATAAATTACTTCAAAATCAAGACTGATTTAATGGTTGCCGTTTACCCCGCTCGACTAGGCTGCATCGTAATGTGTGATATAGGCGTCACTGGGGCACGGGAGGGGAGTCAATGTCAGAGACGGCATTTTAATTATTAGGTTATGAGTGTGTGTGAAAAAATTTATAACTTGAAATTTTTCTTAAATATCCGTGAGAAGTCGGGGCGGGCTGCTATAATCCATATACATAAAGCAAAATCGTGTTAGTTACACCATTTATAACTCAAGAACGGATGGATCGATTTTTATGAAATTTTGTATGGAGGTATCTGACACCTTAGATTAACATATAAGCTATTTTTTATCCGACTACCTAAAATGAAGGTAATGTTTTTAGTAGTTGAATTTAATGAGATGAACTGGTAGAAACAATTAGCGGTGTCGGTAGTGGCGGGGGACTGGGCGACTTGCTCTACCCGAAGAAAAGCGAGGGCGGGCCGCTAGTTATAGTATAAAAGTAAAAATAATGAAACTGTAAGGCAAAATATAGCAATTTTTTTAAAGTCTGCTATTCAGCAAATTTTACTCTCTAATACTTATCAGAATTGTTTCTTCTTTGGAGTTTTTTGTCGACGTTCAACTAATGCAGCTTCTATCGAGCAGAAGGCTTTTGCATGTTCCAAAACATCATCGTACAAAGTATCGTGGACAAGATTTGTCGAGATACTTACAAACTTTACAAGTTCGTATGTATTTAATGGGTGACAATTCAATATAACATTGTAAAACTTTTAGACGATTTTGCAGTTTTTAGCAGTTTTTGTTTGTCCTGGTACAAGGGCAGATCTCGAGACTCCTCAAAAAAGAGGGGGGGGGGACTTTTCAGAAATTTGGAGATTCCAATCGCACCTGCAGATCGTGTCGGGACAATTTTTTTTCATCATCAGTAGGATCGGGGCTAATTTTTTTCGTTGCAGGTCGGGTTTCGGTCCGGTTTACTTTCATTTTTTGCCGTTGTTCTGGTTAAATACTTTTTTTTTGCGAGTCGTGTTTGGGTAAGGTTCAATTCTACTTTGCCGCTGCGGGTTGGGTTGGGATCCGGTTCTCTTTCTTTATTGCTGCTGGTTGGTATTGGGTGTGGTTGATTTCTATTTTGTGTGTGTGTGTGTGGGGGGGGGCAGGGCCGTAGCTAGAAGTGAACAATAGGGGGAGGGGGCTGAAGTGAATGTAGGGGGCTCAAGAGAATGTAAAGGGGGCTCAAGAGAATGTAAGGGGGGCTCATAATTTTTTTCTCTCGCATTGCCACAGAAAGATAAAGTAATGCATATTCATATTGTAGGTACTATGTTTCTTATTAAAAAGTGTTCTAATAACTTCATTTTATACTAAGAAAATTATAGGATGATGAAAATTTTGAGTGTATAGCTGATCAAAATTAAACATCATGCTAGCTTCTTATGTGCCAATAGGATGAGGGAGGTGTTGAACACACTTATTTTAAATACAATTTAGTAATCCTGCAAAATTGTGAAAGGTTTTCAAGACCAAGTTAGATTTTTGAACAGAATTTCATTTGAATTTTCGGAACAGAAATTCATTGAGTGACCTTGGAATCTTTTCCAGGTTGGGGGGGGCTCAAAATATTTTGGGGGGGGGGCTGAGCCGCCCATAGCGCCCCCTTAGCTACGGCCCTGGCGGGGGGTTGAGTTGAGTACTATTTTATTGACGCTGGTTTGGTTTCGGTCAAGTTGACTTCTTACTTTTTTGCTACTGGTCGAGTGGATCTTTACGCTTTTCTTGCGGACAGAGTTGAATTCTACTTTTTATCTGCTTTTTTCTGCATTCTTTTTTGTTGCTGTAGTTGTTTTGGGGTGAAATTAATTTACACTATTTTGGGTTCAGATCTGATTCATAGGGAATTTTCAATCTCGCAAGAAGGATTCGATTCGACCCCATATTTCAAATGAAAGTCTAAATATTTTCTCCGTTATGGAAGAAAATAGTTTAAAGGAGTATCATAAAAGAAAATATCGAAGATACTATAAAATGAAACTATATAAACGCCATAACAGACATTTCCAAATAGTTAATTATGAATATTTAAGATTTTACATTTCAATTTACATGTTAACACAGCTATTCGCAAGTGTTAACATTTACATTAAAATATCCATACGGAATGTCTCGAATAGAAGATACCTCTATTTAACGAACACTTTTCAACAATTTAGCCATCTCTCTTTGGTTGATTCCGTTATGAGTATATATTAGATATTTATTTTCTATATAAAAGATAAAATTGATATTAGAAATATAAATGTTGACATTTTATAATTCCATTAAAACATGAATTGTTTTTCTTTCATTTCGATTCTAAATTGACAAAAAAAATTTTGGTCGGATTTTGATTTGATTTCCAATGGTATTTTCGGGTTCGGATCGGAAGCAGGGCAATACTATACGCTCAGGGGTCAAATAAATTTTTCTGCCGAATATTTGAAAAATGAAGCTATTTTAAGTGAATTCTTAGAGGAACGCTCTTTTCTGATTCAAGGAGGGAACACGAGAATCCTCAAGGGGGAGCGATTTCAAAATTTGGAGGTTCGGGCAGGAGGTGATATTTTTCATTGATAGTGGAGATTATTTCTAAATTTTGCAGTGAGTCGTGTTGGAATCGGCTTGACATTTTTGCTGTGGGTCGGATTTGGGTCAGTTTGACTTAAATTTTTTCAAATTCGGTTCTGTTCTGGATAAAATTTCACTTCTGAGAGTAACACTCAAGTTGATTGATTGGTTGGTTGAATGGGGTTTTATGGCGCAAAGTTACATCAGGATATGCTGCGCAAAGAACAAGGTGGGGATTCGAGTTAATTAGAAAGTTTGGTTAAAGATTTTTTTTTTTTTTGAGTTTGTTTTTTGTAGTAGGCCGGATAGATTTGGACTTTTTTGCTACGGATCTAGTTTGAGCAGGCTGATTTAGGAATAGATTTTGCACTAAAGAGCAAATACTAGATTTTTTTTCTCTATAAATTATAACATTCAAGTTGAAGATGTAAAACACATTTTTTAATTCTATTAAAATACATGAATTTATTTTCTTTCATTTCAGTTTCAGGTGTTCGGGTAAGGGCTCGATTTGACATAATTTGTAATTTTTGGGTTCGGATTGATATATTATGGGTCGGATTGACTTTAAACGTTTCGGATTCGGGACATTTCTTCTTTTGGATTTTGACAAATTCGAATCTAGTATAAACTGGTCGATGACTGGATTTTTCAATAGATCAGACAATTTTTTATGAAAAACTATATGTTTGAATATTGACGAGTACATTATATATATATTCATTTTTCTACTTAAACAAAAAAAAATATTGATGTAATTATATGGGATAACTTTCCCAATTTCCTTCAAATATTAGATTGATTTTGTTTCATTTTGGATTTGTTGATCTGTTTTGTATCAGGCTATTCGGTACTGAATCAGTTTTTTTTCTTTTATTTATTTATTTATTTATTTTTTAGCGAGCTTGGGTTGGGTTAAAATTGAATTGCTTTTTGAGCCTGGGCATGGAAATTTAGGTTCGGGCAGACCTCTAAAAGAACGAAGTCCACACCAGGCCCGAAGTGGAAGAAAAAATATAGTGTGGTCAAGTTTTGCAGAAAAAAAGTAAGATCCGAGCTCGGAACCGTTTCCGAAAGAGTGAAGACTTGAGTAGAGATCTGGACGGGCTGGAGTTTCCAGTCTCGCCCCGGCCCGGACCGAATGAATGTTATTTTGGCCCGGCCCGGTATAAAATAAAATATTCGGCCCGAGCCTGGCCCGGTCGTTTACACTTTTACATTTCTAGGCCAGGCCCGGCCCGTACAGAAATCAATGAAAACAGTCCAGGCCGAAATCGGCCTGCATCTTTATTTCGAAACAAAATCAGATTTTTATCATACAATTAAGATTTTTTAAAGATTACTGCATTCATATTTATTGGATGATTTTATAGAAAAATTTTACTGACAATACACAATAAGAACATTAATGATTACTTAGGTTCTTAGACTTTCAACATTCAAATAAAGATGCACTGAAAAATTAATAAGGTTTGGAATAAAAGAAAAAAAAGGAAGTTAAAATTATCATAACTTTTGAAACTGTGTAATAAAAAGTACATTTATGAAAATACTTCTTTATCATTTTATCAAAGATTTTCTCAAATTTAGAGGAGCTATTTTTTATGCATTTCTAATTTCATTTCTTTTTGGAAACACATGAGTTTAACAGGTGTTTTTATTCAGAAACAATGTAATGGAATGGCGTTGTCCATTTTTTGATACAAGCAAATACAATGCGCAACACACTATATAAAACGCTAATTTTCATGATACTTATGAAAATTAGAGTTTTGAATCGAATTTCCGGAAGCGACAACATGCAAAAGGAGAAAAATCTGAAACCACGTGACAAGAATCTCTTATACCTTAACAAGTATATACAAATATTTTATTTACCAAAAATGAAATATTCTGTTCGATTCCAAATCCCTTCAATAGTCAGGCTTGTCAATTTTGTACCTTTATAGTTAAAAATTAGTCAGAAAATGTGTCAAACTTTCGTGTTGTTCAGAAATGAATTTAAGAAACACCAAGGAGTATATTTTCAAAAAGTACGTTAACAGTACGTTAATTGTTTTTATCCCTTTTACAAATAATGTTGTCTGCCCTACACGTCTTACGAATAATTAAGTCTAGTTCTGACCCCGACTATATGTAGAAAAACAGTGCAAACCTGATCTTGGCCCGGCTCCAGTTTGCCAAAAAATTATTATACCCGTATAGACACAAAGAAATTGTCCGATGCTGATTTCTACGCTGTTCACGTTACATTTATGTATTGATGTTGTTAAACTAGTATCTACTCGTGACGCACATTTATACTTATGGTCGTTAAAACCATATTCATTGAAAATAGACCTCATTTTAGCGTTTTTACCGAAATCTTTATAACACGCCGGCAGGCCCGTTAAACTTTTTTATCCGACTGGCCCATACGGCCTGTTTATTTTTTTTGCCAGTCTGATACAGGGCGATGCAGATCTCTAGACCTAAGCAAGCCCTAGTCTAATGAGTTAAAACTGGCCCGGCCCAACCCGGGCAGTGACAGCTTCGTCGAGTTCGATCAGGTCGCGCCGTTCTCAATCTTAAACACGATTCATTTATCCTATGGACATTTAATATCATTTTGAAGACCCTTCATTGGGATCAAAGGGGGAGGGGGCGATCGCCCAATCGCTTCTGGTATTCATCATATTGAAATCTTGCTATTTAATCGCATCTTTTTATATGTCGACAGATGGTTCGTGGGAATTATTACATTGTTCTGCAATGAATAATAAATTTTGAAAGAAAACTTAATTGTAAAACTCTGTAACATTAATAAAGCTAGACTGAGTGTGCGGTATCTTCCTTAAAAAAAAAAGGACGGCGGGAAACAGATGACCAATTTCAACAGGTTTAATTTGATTATATATATAAATGGAATGTTTTTATGGAAATTCTTTTTAACAGAGAGTATACACGAAGCAGCATTTCATTGCATTTCATGTTCAAAGTAGTGAACATAATTTAAATACGCTAGGAACGGTTTTTCTCCGAAGAGCTTTTTACAACCGAATTCTTTTGTGTAACTCTGTAATTGAATGGCAAATGTTTTTCGCCAAATATTATACCGCAAGCATTCTTAAGTCCATTTTAGAAGTTCGTATAAATTTCATTGTTTGTAAAAGAGTAACATTATTACAACAATACATCGCGAAATTATTTTTAGACCAGATATAATAGATTACTATGGAGATCCTCTGTGTGTATACTGTAAGTGCTATACATGACATAATTTTTTTATAATTGTCTTCCAGAGTACCTCAGTAATGTATATGAATTTCATTACTTTTAAATTAGTATGGCGCTCCTTGAAACACCGCAAATGATTTATCTACATAGACCATAATGTAGCGGAATAATTTTGAGTGGTCCTACACATTTCTTATGTTTCTTCAATTTTTTAAAAAGTGTTTAATTTTTTAAAAGTAATTTTTGCTCCTTAAAAAAACTTTATTAGTGTTATGCAGAATTTGCAAAAAGTCCTTAAAAATATTTAAGTTTTTTGTTATTTATTAATTGGAGGTGTAAATCTGAGTTCTCTGAAATTCTGATTTAGAAAAATAATTTATATCACCCTTGCCCCCCCCCCCCCCTTGTATCAAAATTTCGTTCCCGCCTTTTGCTCTCATCACAGCCTTCAATATTATCCCTTCCAGAAGTATCACTTCGCTGTTTTGCTGTCTATCTCACTGTATCCATGTTTACACAATATAGCCACTTTGTTGTAACAATAAAAAATCTATCACAAAAACTCCTCCCCACTAACTAAAAATGAGATTTTTCCCTCTCATCCTATTAGTAAATGCCTAGAATTTATTCATTGAATCTTTCCCACATTTTATTATTTTTTAAGCCCATTTGTTAATGTTTTAAAAGGCAAATAAAAGTAAGTCATTTAAAAAACTTCTCCATCTCACATACACACCAAAATAAATAATTAATAAATTGTTTCTCCCCTCCCCCCAGCTCACAAATTTTAAACTTTTAAAGTCATCGATTTTTCTAAAACTTTTACTGTAGTAATAAATAATCAATCATAGTTTTACTCTTAACCCCACAAAAATTGATGTTTCCCCCCTATTTCTCCTTACCAAGTACATAAAATTTAGTCTTTAAATCTCTTTATTTTGTGTTCAGCCATATTTTTTAATCTTTAGTCATATAAAGTAAGTCATCTAACAAATTCTCTTCATCCCCCTCCAAAATAAATAAATAAATACTTTTCATTTTTTCCTTCTCAGAAATCTCCAACAATTATATAAAGGAAATTTTAAACCAATTATTTATATGATATACGATATTCGGACGAAATGTGGTAATTCAGCATAAAAACCTTTTTCTAAATTTAAAGGGGGGGGGGGATAGCTACCCTTTCTCCCCCTATACGTATTCAATGAATTCTTAAAACTAATCGCCCCCAGGAGGATACCTTCTTTAAATATTCACGGGCTTCCTAACCCAAGCCACCTGAATGATCTTTCTCTTTTCTTTTTCCTCTGATTTCTATTGTCTTCCTTTTTTCTTTGTTTCACTCTAGTTGTGGTTTTTTTCCCGGAGGTGAGGGCAATTTGTATTCTGTATATCGATGGCGAATTGTAAACCACCCACGTGTTTGCTGTGTGTAACGTCACGTGTTTGTAGGAAAGAGTAGAAGTTAACGGGATTCAAACGCAACCCACAACAAAAAGTAAAAAATTAAACCCGATCAGCAGCAAAAAATAGAAGCGAACCGGACAACAAATTTTATAAAATGATCGCGGAGAAAACACGAATTTCTTCAAAATATCGTGAAACAGACGCACATTTTGTACAAAAATTGCAAAAAAGAACGAACATTTTACCAAAGAATTCACCCCAATAAATTCGGGTCAACCCGAACCCTTCTCGATAAAGTAACAAGTAAGAAAAATCATGCGTTAAGCATTGATTATGAAGCACTTTCCAACACTTAATGAAATCTTTAACAAAACTTTGTTACAAACACTATTTGTTTAACAAAACTTTGTTTGTTGCGATTGAGGAATCCTCAATCGCAAAACATTGCTGGGAGACGAGTCATGTTTTTGACTTCAATTCGGTTAAGATACTTACTAAACCTACTTCTATACAAGAACTTAACTTCCTTGAAGCTTTCCATATCCATAAAAATCTTGCTAATCTCGTTAATTGTGATTTTGCTATTCCACCATTATCAGACTGTTGGAAATATTACATTAAAACTAATTTTTCTTAATCTTTTAATGCAATTCTCGCAATATCTTTCCATTTCCCAGCCAATTTTCCTATTAGCTGTTCCCTGGTTTCCTATTGGCTCTTGCCCAGGATCCTCTGTTTTCCTATTGGCTGTTGCCTAGGATATTCTGTTTTCCTATTGGTCAAGAATCTTATCACTTGAATTCTCATCCTCCCTATATATATATGAGCAAATCTCCACTATCTTTAGCACCGAGGAAGGTATGCTATATGCTACCGAAACCGGTATGCTTGGAATTCGAATATTCTGGTGTTCTAATGTTGAAAATAATTTTAACTTTATCATATTGCACCAGGCAACAACCTATTATTATGTATTCCAGTACTTTTGAACAGCTCTGTATTTCATATGTCACTTGATATAATGGGAAAATTTAGTTTAGCAAGAAAATACCCAGTAGTTTGAAATTTATTTTTCAGCATTTCATACTATCAGATGGAAACATACTTGAATACTTTTGTTCAGCCCTGTAGTTTACATTGTAACTTTATTACACGTCAGCATTAGGCTAAAATTTATTGTAAACTAAAACACTTTTAAAACAACTGAAATCACATTCTCATAAATTATCATTCATAGGCGTCCATGTACCGAATTCTTTGCGTGGAGCTGTATATCCTTTTATCTATATTCTGCAAACATTTCTCAGTAAATTCAATGAAGCTCAGCGTAAAAATGCATAGCTTATTTAAGAACCACGTTTAAATAATTTATGCTCATATTCAGTAACGTTGGTGAGCTCTTTTGGGTAGCCCTGTATATCAACTATAACATTTATACACACCATATAATGTGCATATTTTTAGCAAAATATAAACGCACATACCATAAAATGCATTTTTTCCCTCCATCAGCCACATCGGACACATATACGGTACTTCGGAAAGAATATGCTATTTGAAATCTTTTGTATGGCCCTGTAAATGCTATGTACTTCATATTATGCAAGACAGTAGCGTATAATTTATATTAAGCTTCAGTGACATATATCAATTTTATTATACATGAAACAGCTTAATATATTTAAAATATGCCACACACAATTCCCCCTTTTACCATTATCTAATGGAATTCTTTTGTGTGGCCCTGTAAATGAATAATAGCTAAATTTTTACCTTATATTTTATAGAATGCATATTTTAATATATTTGACAGGGTATAACATCTTTAAAATTCCTTTGAAACGATTTTTCCATATACGCCGTAATGTAATGGGAAACTTTTGATTCGCCCTGTAGATAAACTAATCATGGTAGAAACTTCATTTTCAATAGGGTTCGTGCTTGGGTAAACGTCAATAACGTCCTAAAATTTCATGGCAATTCGAGTATATAAACGATTTTTCCCCATGGGCCGTAATGTAAAGGAAAACTTTTGATTCTCCCTGTAGATAAACTAATCATGGTAGAAACTTAATTTTCAATAGCGTTCGTGCTAGGTTAAACGTCAATAACGTCCTAAAATTTCATGGCAATCCGAGTATATTAACGATTTTTCCCCATACGCCGTAATGTAATGGGAAACTTTTGATTCTCTCTGTAGATAAACTAATTATGGTAGATTACTTCATTTTAATAGGTGTCGTGCTAGGGTAAACATCAATAACGTATAACATTTTCATAGCAATCCGAGTATATTTACGGGAGTTAGAGCGCGGACAGACGGACAGACAAACCGAATGCATAAGCACTTTTCAACTTTGTTGGAAAGTGATTAAACCAAATTCTAAAGTGTCCCAAATGCGCTAAGCACTGCTAAAAAGTATAAGTCAACCAGATTAAAAACAAAATGTAGCAGTCAACGAGACCCAAATCTGACAAAAAAAAAAAAAAAAAAAAAAAAAAAAAAAAAAAAAAAAATGAGAAATTAACTTGAACAGCAGCAAAGAGTCGAAGTCAACCCGACCCAATCTCGACCCAAGTAGGAATTAACCCAGACAGGAGCAAAAAATGGAAGCCAACCGGACCCAAACCCGACCCACAGCAAAAAAGTAAAAAAAAAAAAAAAAAAAAAACACGACCCACATAAAAAAATGAGCTCCGACCCGTGCATTACACTGGAGTATCCAAATTTCTAAAATCCTCCCCCCCCCCCCTTGAGGACTCTGAAGATCAGCCCTTGGTCTTCGCCTCCCTTTATATCAAAATTTCGCTTCGCCTTTTGAATCTGTCACAATCTTCTAAATTGCACCTTACAAAAATATCACTTCGTTTTGTTGTCTACTCCACAATACCCATATTTGTAGCATATAAGTCACTTTAGTATATCAATAAACAATCAATCACAAAATTTCCTCCCCCCCCCCTCCCCACGACTGAAATTAGGATTTATCATTTTGTTCCTTTAAGTGCAGAAAATTTAGTTCTTTAAATAATTCCCACTTTTATTATTTTTTTATACCGATTTATAAATATTTTGAAAGGCAAATAAATAATAAGTCATCTAATAAACGTCTCCCCCCTACACACGCACACGAAAATAAATAAATAATGTGCTTATTTCTTTTTTTTCCTCAGCTCACAAATTTTAAACAAACACAAATTCCACCATTTTTTGAGGGGGGCATTGCACTATTTTCTCCCCTACCCATATATTACTAAATTTAAAATCTTTGAAAGTTTTTTTTTTCCATAGGTTTATACATATTTTATTCTAAAAATAAATAATTAATCGTAAACAACCCATAAATATCGTTGTATACCCCCCCCTCGTTCTTTTGAAGTACACAAAATTAAAAATCTTTAAAACACTTTTAAGTTACATTTTTCGTCCTATTAATAAATATTCAAGAAGGTAAACAAGCTGTCATCTATAAAACTGTTCTACTATCTCCCCCCCCCCAAAAAAAATCCGTTTTTTCCCTCTACCCCCCCCCCCCCCCTTCTCAACTTACAAAATTAAATTCTTTCTTTTTTCTCTTCGTATTTTAATAAAAAAAATAATTAAAACCTGAAATCCTCCTTCTGCACAAATAATTAAGTCTTTAAATATGTTTATTTTTTTTTAAGTGCTAATTATAAATCTCTGCTAACTATAATATTAACAAAATCTTTTTATCTATGTAGGAAAGTGTTAAAAATAAAGCGATAGATATGCATTAAATACTACACAAAACACATGTTTACATTTTTTGCGTATTGTGTTTGTGCATTTCATACAGTAAAATATCTTTAGAGAAATATTTAAATAAAATATTGTGATTTTCCATTAATGTGCAAGTAAATTTTCACAACTTTTCGCAGTTATTTCCTTTCTATTAGCTCAAAATTGAACCACTAAACATAAATACCAAAATTACCCGAGTTTTCGGCTGAGTTGAGTAAATCCATAAAAAAATGAATCAGTACAATATATTGTATCAAAACAAAAACCATTCTTAACTGACTGTATCATTTAAAAAACAGTTTTCAGAACCCCCCCCCCTCCCTCCTATAGACTTTACTTCTATGTCAGTGCTCAATATTAAAAATTGTTAGAGCTCCTTGCGGTTTTTATATAATGCTTGTAAAAATCATCAAGAATCTAAATTTTCTTCCACCTGAAATATTGACAAAATATTTTGCTTTATTGACTTAACATCACACAAAGTTTTTAAAATTTGCTACACTTTTTCTGTCACATTTGTCACTACAAACAATAATAAATTATGTATTATGTCTATAAACGACTAGGCTGGGATTAACACCTATTTCTCCTTTCTTCAAAATTTCTATTTCCTTTTCGCCCTTGCTTGCTTGCCTCTCCGCAAAAAATAAACAATGTTTAAATATTTAAATTTGTCTAAATATTTTTCTCATAATTTTATGAAGTATTTACGACTTTAACCTTCAGTGCTATTTATCTTGATAAGTTTCGTATTCTAAAAAGAATCCCTCCCCCTTACCCCCCCCCCCCCCCAAAAAAAATAGTTATTTAAACTACTTGTACCTGATATCCCCCCCCCCCCTCTCATTCAATATTAATTTTTTATTTATTTATTTATTTATTTTTTATTTTTTTGTGATTGCGTTAAGTAAATAAAATAGTTTTTATTTTATAGTAATCTACCTAAATTAATTATTCGTTTATTTTCTGAAAATCAAACTATTTTAATTTTGGAACGCTAATCATAAAGAGATTGAAATTCTTTTGAAGCTCGACATCATTGCATTTACCCAAAGTAATGGGAAATCAGTTGAAAAAAATCCTTTAAACATGAAATCGGCTAGAATTGCGCACCTTTGAAGAGAAAAATCGTCGCATATAATTGGTTAAGAGCATTCTATTTCCTAATTGGATGATTGCATGTCAATCAAAGTAATTTTAGCCCATCCTTCGAATCCGCTGAAAAAGCGCGTCGCCATCTTGATTTGCCTTGGCGTGTGACTAGCGTGTCCTCTTAAGTACCCTATCATTGGTTTCTTGAGGGCTTAGGCGATAAACCTAACAACTGCAGCGAGTTCAAAGTCACTCACTGTTTGCATCTTAAACTGAAAAAAAAATTGTAAAGCAATATATTTTTTTAAGTTTAAGACATTGACCAAGAGGTCCGGAACGTTTACTTCATCGCGCGATTCCGGCGGTTTCAAGCTTACTCATTTTATCATGCCTACTTTATTATACATGCTAGTAATTAATTTATTATTTGTAATAAAAAGCATAGTTAAATTCTTACGTTTAAATTGAATATCTTAATTTATCCTGCTCAGTAATTCTGTCAAACAATCTTCTTCCCACTAAATTAACTCGTGATTTTCTTAATAGTCCCATTTTTTGATAATTCATCATAATGATACAAATATTATGGCTTACATCAGTCTTAATTAATTGAAGAGCTTAGTAATAACGAAGAACATTAGAAAGATGTACATTTTATTAACTAAAAAAGTTATGTTCGTAATTATGGAGTTGCATAGTTAAAAATATGCATAACGTTGTACTGAAAGTTATTTTTTAGTATTTAGTTTTATAATATTAAATATATTGGGGAGGGGGTTGTATCCGAACCAATGATGAGAAGTGTAAGGAGTGATAATACGTATCAAGACAAACAGATTTTGTATTGGAAATCAGGGTCACCATCCACTTATTCCACCGAAAATAAAGGATATTCTCTACCAAATGTAATTTGGATTTTCTTTCATAGACTGGTTAATAAAGGCAATGTTTTAGCAAAACTTTAATAGAATAACTTTGATTCTCCTGGAATTTAGTGATATAAAGGAGAATTCAGAAATCGCACAGAAATTTGGTCAGTGACAGTCTATACATTGTCAACGGGTAATGAATCCAGAGTATGACCCGGGAGGTGTCTCCCTCCCCATCCCTCTCGGACTCCGCTGGAAACAATTTGCATTTTATAATAATTAAGTGCCTGGAAGTGCAATTCTTTCCTTACAGAATCTTTTTAATATATCCTCCTCTTTTTAGGACATAGAGAAAACTTCTCCCGAAGAAAAATTTCTGACGTCAATACGGCTAACTACTTTCCGAAATTTGAAGGGCGAAGATCAGTGTCATGTGAGTGACAAGCTATTTTTAACATTCGTGATTTCAACATACGAAGAACAATCAAAACGTTCCTTGAATTTCGTTGTAATTCTTTATTACCACAGTATAATTACACATTTACTTAATCGCCTTCAAAGTAGGTTCTGTTAGAACACACATACTTGCTCTATCATTCCTGCCATTGCTAGAAACAACGATGAAAACCCCGTTTTGGTATCTTCCCAAGTTCAGCCGTCGCACTGATTTTGAGGCTTACTGTATCGTAACAGTTGCCTTTGAAACATATTTTGATCTGTGGAGGGAGTTATAAATTCGATGGCGCTAAATCTGATGAGTTGGCGAGCGACTGGAGGAGTAGTATGTTATTTTTATGCGAGCTATGTCTACACAAAAACCGATATATTAGAGAGAGCATTGTCGTGATTCAGAGAATTTTTTCATTGTAATTTTTAACTTTTTAAAAACTTTCATCAAGGTGACCGAGAGGGATACAGTACGCTACAGATTGGTCCTGATCTTATAGCAATCGCTGTAAAGTTATGCAATAAAATCAAACCATCCTCCTTGCAATTTGGCTGGAAGTTTTCTTCGGTTGCCTTCCACACTGTACCAAAGTCTTTGAAGCAGATTTCTTCAACTTGCACATGAATTTGATGTTCCACATTTGCTCGAACTTCGACATCGAGCCAATTTGAACCTCCTTCATTACCACCTTCAGCCACATTGCCATTATACTGCCTCTTATAAATTCCAGTATTAAAAAATGCTTGGGATCAGAACTACTAGAACAAAGTGAAACACAAATGGAAATAAATAGAAGAGTGGTAACAATAAGAAAAGTAATATTAGCATTAAACTCTGTGTTATGGAGCTATAACATAGGAAATAAGACGAAAAAAATATTTTATGCTACAATCATTGAAAGTGTTGTGCTATATGGTGCAGAAACTTTGACAATCAACAAAAAAATGAAAAGAAACTGTTGACAACGAAAATGGACTATTGGAGCAGATCGGGAAGAATATCGAGATTGGAAAAAAAGACAAACATTAAAAAAAAAGTCAAATGTGAGGACAAACGTTTTTCAGAAGATAGATAAAAAAGGGGAAATAATTTGGACATATGAAAAGGATGGAAAGGAGTAGATTGACAGCTGTCAACCGGAAGAAAGGAATAGAAGAGGAAGACCGAGAAACGTTGGAGCGATAGCTTAAAACAGAATATGGAAAAATATGGTTTGAGTGAGACAGAGGCGGAGGACAGAAGTAAAGGGCGAAAGAAATTACATTTAACTTTTGGTTGAAGAGCACATCATATGTGGGGAAACTCCTCAAGAAGAGTAAAAAATATAATGGTAGTAAACAAAAAAATTATTTCTATTGTGGTATTAAAGAGTTACAACGGAATTATAGCTTTTTGGAGGCCTCTCGTATTTTACAGAAATAAAAGCTTGTCTTTTGGAAATTTCGCTAAAACATCTTTACTACTTTTATAAATGAAAGCTCGGATTCGGATGAGAATGATGGTCCTTGTATTTCTCATTCAATAAATGAATTTCAATTCTGGTTTCTCTCACAAAAGTTGTTTGTCTTGACATTTATTACCACTTCTTACCAATCAGACTATTAGTTAAGATGATTTGTATATTTTAAATATCTAATTCCTGTAAACACTATAAACATTTCTAAAAGTTCTTTTCTGTATGAATTTAGAAACAAAATCTACAGTTAGTTTATATCAAAAGACGTTTGCATTCACACTTTCTGACGGAACAGTTGAAAAGTATGTCATTATTTTTTTAAATACACTCTTAATTTTTTTAATCTATGCAAGAAAAATGTTTACCATATTAAAACGATTTAAACGTTTGAATAAATAATAGTTACATCATAATTTAAACTTATAAAAAAGCTTAAATTTCTTGCAGTTTTTGAGAAAAATATTTTTATAAACGCTAAGTTTAAATAACCTTTTGTAAATAGTTTGCTATTAATTGAACTGCGTAGCCAGATAATCACCAAAATTATAAGTAAAACTTGCAATAGAATTTTAGCTTCTTGTCACATAAGAAATTTCTATTTCCCAGAAGTCCATAATATTATTTCAATTACATCCTGACAATGTACCGAATGTAAGCAATATAAGGGTTTCCGAAAATTCCCAGATATGTTTTCAAATTCAATATGAAATCAAATAAGTAGCACACAGGAGTGTAGTTTTAATTGAAATATTTCTGAGGATAAAAAGTTGAGCTAATGAAAGTAATAAGTTCCGAATTTCGATCATAGACGGTCCCCTACTTGGCAAATTTGTTTTTCAAATATGAATTTTTGCTGATTTTCAGGTTATTTTAGACGCTATGACACAGAAATGATGACTCCTAGCACTGAAAGTGGTCATTTCTGTGTTGCAGCGTTAAAACTATCTAAAAATAGGAAAAAAATGTATATCTGAAAGCAAACATACGGACTAGTATGACCATCTAAGGTAAAAAATTGCAACTAATTATTTTCATTCACTCAAAGAAAACTTTTCGTTCTGAGAAACATTTTAGTCCAAACCACACTCCTGTACAACAATTAAGGTACCCTAAGGTAATAACGCCACGTTAAGGTTCTACCAATTTTCACGGCTCAGTTTTAGACTGTATTTTTCAAACAAATATATGATTTGATACAGCAACTTATTGACTATCTATATATATATAAAAAAAATTAACAGATATGTATTCATAAAATGTAATGGCGTGATTTCTTGACCAATGCTATTTGGCGTTATTACCCACCTATATGGGTAATAACGCCATGCAAACAAAACTATGAAATAAGATGGAATAATTGCATGTAGATTGCCCAATTCTAAAAATACAAACTCTACAAACTTAGAAATTGACAAATTGCATTCTAAGCTATTGAAAATGTTCAATTTTTTGTGAAAGTGTAAGAAAAAAAAAAGGTGTGGTGTGGAGGGAGGATGAGGCAAAAAAATATCAAACCGTGAGCTTCTTTTTGCTTAAAAAGGACCGCTTAAATAGAATTATTAGAAACATTGCACAGTTTTAACTGTGTTTATTTGAATCAGTATTTAGGATGTAGCTCGACCACTGTAGGGAATCAACTGGGGTATTAATGCCAAGGATTGGCGTTACTATCCCATTATAGTTATTGCGCTGTACATTTTAAATTACAAATTATCTCGAGAAGATATCCAAAATCTTCAACAACATTTTGAAAGTCCATGAAATGTACTACAAATTTATGTAATTAACAAAATATTTCCGGATAAAAAAAAAATAATCTTCACATCAAAACGTATCGTGCAAATTTTAGATCAAGCGTTAATTTTAGTTGTTGCTTGTAAAAACAATAAGGCCTAAAAATGAAACAAATTAACTTGAAGCTGTTTTTTGCGATTTATATGACTCAAAACCCTTCTGCGCAGAGCACATGGGTGTCATTTACCAGATTATTTCATAATTATGCATAATATTAGCACTTGGCATTATTACCCCGCCTGGCGTTATTACACCAGACCACCTTACGTGATTTTGCATTGAATTATATTATAACGTGTCACAGAAATTTCGAACATCCTGTATACTCACCTGCATTGCAAACTGAATTAATGTATCCTGCGTTTAACTTCCATTTACAGTGTCCACAAATGTACTTAATTATATTTGATCAACCAGCTATTTATCTTTACAAATACGTCGACTCTCGTTAATTCGAAATCGGATAATTCGAATCTTCGCTTAATTCGAACTAAACATGAAGTCCCGAAATTTTCAATGGCAGAATAACGTTAAAAATTTTCATTAATTCGAACTCATTTTCTCTTGATTTCATTTAATTCGAACTAACGAGAATTCCGATTTTTTCATTTTTCTTTTCTTTCTCACGGATTTCAGATCATTTGAATAACTTTTTTTCTTCGATTTTTGTGAAAATTGTTCCGAACGAGTACACATATAATCCAATGCATTTGATATCCACTTTTTTAGTGCACCGTTTGTCCATCAGTGACGCTTTAAATCTTTCTTCTATTGTGTAGAGATGCACCGGATCTAGATTTTTGCCGGATACCGGATACCGAATATCCGGTATAAAATTTCACCGAATATCCGGTATCCGGCCGAATAATTTCCCATTTTTTATTTTCATAATGTTTCAATTTTATGCTTGTCTAAAGGAAAAAAAAATATTGTAATTTTATATTTTGCAACTATTAATAAATTTATTAAGTTAAATGTACTTAAAAACAAATGCATAGTAATAATTAAATATTGAAACTTAATATTATTTTGCCTTTTCATTTTTACTTATAAAACTTCTAACTCTACATGCATATTTTTCTTGATGTTTTTAGATTTAGATGCATTGTACTGATTAATTAACAGAATTTTTTTTTTAACTTTGTTGACACATAATTAACAAAAATGGGAAATTTTAATCATTCGCCTGTTGCTTTTTGAATTTAAAGAAACTTATCCAAGATATTAGTACACACTGGAACAGTATTTTTTATATGTTGAAATGCTTGCTAGATAAATCCAAGGTATTAGTACACACTAGAACAGAATTTTTTATATGTTGAAATGCTTGCTAGATAAAAAAAAAAAAAAAAAAAAAAAAAAAAAAAAACTATATCATTATTTTCAACGAAATATGGGCTTGATAGCTGTAACTTGAAAGCAGAGCAATGGAAAACAATAGAAAATATTCTTCAACTACTGCAACCATTTGAAGAAATCACAAGAATTCTGAGTAAAAAGGAATCATTCTTATCTGAAGTCATTCCAGCGGTAGCAACTTTAAAACGTTACTTCTCAAAAAGTGGACCAGAATTCTTTGGGGTTGGTACCATGAAAGAAACTTTAAAAACTGAATTAGATAAATGCTTCTCTAATATTAACAAAACTGATTATTATTTTTTGTCAACTCTGCTTGATCCACGTTTCAAAACTGCCCTTTTAACAATGATGACAAGATTCAAAATGGCCAAATTTGCTCGTACAGAAAAAATGCAAGAAATTGATTGAGATACTGATAATATGAATGTTAAAAAAGAAACGAATGATTCTTTGTCTAAAAAAGTGCATAATTTATTTTAGCAATGCTTCAATGAAATTGGTAGCGAAACAGAAACAAGTACATATATTGAAAGTTCACCATAAAAAACATTCAAGAGAATTGAATCTTTACTTATCACAGCTACTGACACCAAAGGTGGGCATTCCACTGCCATGATGGCAAGAAAATAATCATTCTTATAATACTGTGTCAAGATTAGCAAAGAAGTACTTGTCTGCTTCTGCTACTATTGTTGAAAGTGATTTATTTTCAGGAGGAGGAAATACTTGTGATCAAAAATATAACAGATTATAATCTGAAAATGCTGAGCACCTAATGTTTCTACATCATAATTTACATTTAATAAAATTTAATTATGAATAATTAGATGTCATATTTTAAATATATTTTCATTTACATATAAATATTATAATTTCATAATAGTGAAAACATTTGAGTATGTCTTTTATCTAACATTACTTTTTAATAAGATTTGCAAGAAGCAAATTAATTTTACATTTTATTTTTAAATGTAAAAAACAGAATTTTAAAAATGTTTCACTATCCGGCAACCGGATATTAAAATATTCAGCCGGAACGAATATCCGGTTTGAGTGCCGAATAAGCAGGATATCCGGCAAGAGCCGGATATCCGGTGCATCCCTACTATTGTGCTTGTTTCTAATCATTTAATTAGTTTAGGGGGAACTGGGGCACATTGATACACCCCCTCTACTGCTCACAGGGTCATTACAGGAAATTTCACAAAAGCTCCAAAAGGTGATGCTAGTGGACTCAACTATATACAGAAAGTCTTGGGATGATTCAGTAGTTTGATGAAATGGGATGGGTGATTTATTGTTTTTGTAGGTCAAAAGTAAATTTGAGTTGTACAATTGAAATGCTATTATACAACCTCTCCAGTATTTTCAACTGAAAAGAATACTCTCCCTGGCAAGTAAAGCTATTCTTTATCAGTTCCTCATTCTTTATAGTTAGATAAATTATGAAGTGTAGGATTTGAGACTAACTTTATTCAAAATGACTCTATGGGGCACATTGATACAGTCTATGTCGGGGCACATTGATACAGCCTAAATCCTTTTCTAGTTCATTTTTTCTTTACCTTTTATTATTTTTATACCATACACTCCTTAATCCAGCCATTTTTCGTCAAAAATTTCTAATATAAGTTTTTATTGAAGTGAAATAGCTCTATTTTTTTTTTACATTCGAACATTTTATAGTATTTTTGAAAATAGAAGACCTACGAATTTACCCAACATATAATGCTAGTAGAACTAACAAAAGAAAAGGACGGCAGCCTGGTAAATCTCGAATTTATATCGATTTTCCAGAGAAAAAAATATTTTTGAAATGAAAAATATTAAGTAAGAGAAAAAAGCTGCAGAACAGCAAAGGATAATTATATTATAAACAAACTTTTTAGTATAATTATCCTTTATTATCTGTTTATAAACCGATTTATAAACAGAAAATCTGGTAATTTTTCCCCTTTCCTAAGAAAGAAGATAATGCTAGGGTTGAAGTGTCAGACATGACAAAGTTACTACAGCCAAAAATCAGACAAGAATCAGCCATCAGGTCATTATTCATTTGATTTTGATTGCTTTAATATTGCTTACAAATAAATTGCGGGTGAATTGAATTTCTATAAATAAATAAAATACTTTGTTAACTATTTTTTAATGAAAAATATGCATTGGTGTTATTTTGTATTCATTTTTCCCAGACTTATCAAAATGCTCCTTGAGGTGTATCAATCTGCCCCGGAGATGGGGCACATTGATACATATGCCTTTTTTTGATTTTTAAAAAATTACATGCAAAAATAATATATAAAACAACGATTGTACATTTTTATAACACACTAGACAAGTTTTGCTGACACCATATGGAAAAATAACTTAAAAGTTCTGCTTTCTGGACACCAAAAAAATTGTTAGAAAAAAGCTGTATCAATGTGCCCCAGTTTCCCCTATGTATTTGTACGTTCTAATTTAATATTAAGTCATATTCTAATGATAACAGACGAAATAAATTTAAAAAACACTATAACATCATTTTTTTTGCAATAGTACCATATTAAGCATGTTTTCATTTCATATTTTCCATAATTCGAACTTCGGATAATTCGAACATTTTTTGTGGTGCTGACGAGTTCGAATTAACGAGAGCCGACTGTAATCGCGATTCAATCAGATTATCAAAATTTTGGCGTTCAAAAGTTTACATTATTATCTCATGCAGATCTTTCTCAATTTATTGGCTGAGTATTCTTATTCCTTTATTCATAGTTTTTATCTGCAAGATTTGAGCATCGTTAGTTATATTTACATCATATATATACTGTTATTCTATAAAATATTCCTAATAGTTAATGAATGTAATTGAGCTTAAACCCTAAAGTACAAAAATTTGCAGCATATATTTAGTTGAACTACACTCTACAGAATTAATTAGCTAAATGCTTATGATTTTCACATTTTCTTTTTGTCGTTGCATAAATTTACTTTTAATTAATTTGTCAAGTTTGTTAATTAGATAGATTAACAAATAATTTTATTAACCAGCAATGATTTTTACAAAGTATTTTCTAAAGAAAAAAAAATACCAAAGAAATAAATAAAAATTGTTCGGAATTAAAAAAAACTTTTAAGTTTCTAAGAAACGGATATATATAATCCCAATTAGAAATTTGTAACGATTGTTTTTTTTTCAAATTCTGACTTCGAAATTTCCATAAACTATCTCGTTTTTTTTTAAGTAGTTTTTTTTGGAGAGGAAGAGTGGAAAGGAATAGAATACAATATACAATATACAATATACAATTTTTTAAACACCAAATTTATTTTCAGTAAAAATTTAAGAGCCTTAATTGACCATTTTAACTTCACTTGCCTTTCTTTAAGAGAAACTCCCTTCAAAAAGTAATGCTAATTATTAAATTAACATAACTTGGTCAAACAACAGCTTTCCTGCTTTGGATGTGACAGTGGCTTCAAAGTAAATTTGGGTGACAAATTACTATAAAGTTACAGTTGATTTTACAAAACTTGCTAAATAATGAAATTTTTCGCCAGAGTTTGAACGCGAGGAAGTTTTTATCTCTATGGATTAGCGGGCTTAAATTCAATGAAAATTTATCGACTGAATTTCAACAAAAGAAAGTGTAATTTTTTTTGTAGTTTTTTTTTAACGTAACTCTTTGCATATTTTTTGAGCGCACGCTTCGATTTTGGCAATTCCTTTGTTGATGATGAAAAAGGCTCGATTTGAGTGATACTCCCATTATAAATTTCTTCGGAATAAACGATATTTGTTTGTTTACTTATCCGTTTTCATGTATATACACGTATGCACTTGTCCCTCTGGCGACCAGTTTGGTCTCTCTTAAATGTATGCTAAGCAATGTATCATGTTCTTATCAATTTACTTGCTCAATCTTTCGCCAAATTGGAAGATTTTGATTGAGAAATTAAGAGCTCTTTATTTTTATGTTAGCTTAGCACTGGTAATAAATCGCCAAACATTGTACCCATCATATTTTTTGTAATTCATTAAAGATATAATCCTTTCACTCACTTCATTTAAAAATACAATACTTTCATTTAAAATTGAAACATCTAAGATTCACAGCTTTTTTTTTTTTTTTTTTTTTTATATATAAAAAAGAAAAGAAGATTATTTATAATGCCACAAGCCACAATATTCAATTTCAACTTCAGAATATTGTTTTAATTTACCAAGAGGAAAAACGAAATACTTGGCGAGTTAAAAATCAATTAATCAAGAATTGTTCACGATCAAGGCAACTTTAATGTAGTTTTATTCGAAAATATATTTTTTTAAAAATCAAAATGAGAACCTTGCATATGAAAAACGATGGAATGAGCTCGTAGTTATTTATGACAGTCATACGACTCGGATTATTATAATATTGATAAAATTATGGCGATAAAACAATATTTGGCGATTTATCACCTGCGCCTGACTAACATTAAAGTGCCAAAATGGTCGCCGGGCATATTAAAAGTGAAGCGGGCATCCCGGAACTGTTGATAACAGTCACATGACTTAGGCTTTTATTATATCGATATAAAAATATATCATCTGCGCCTGGCTAACATTAAAGTGCCAAAATGATCGCCTGGCATAAGTTAAGCGGTCAACCCGGAACTGTTGATGACACTTACATGACTTAGGCTTTTATTATATATTGTTTTAAAAACTGTATTTTTTGAAAAAAAAATCACCTCGGAATGTCAATAACGAATTTCATATCGTTAGAATCCTCATGATCGGCATAGATTACCATTTAATTTTGGCCCTGTGACAGCAAATTTCGAAATTTTAACATGTATTTTAACATGACATAGACGAAAGTTTTGGGATTACTACATCCGATTAGTTCATATTGTAAACAAAATGGAATTTAGCATTTCAAATAAACTATTTATAAAATCAGTTTATTATTTAATTTATATTTTAAAAATACTCTTTATTATTTTTTATACAATAATACTGATTGGTAAACATGTCATATAAATTGAAATTGCTCCAACTGAGTGAAAAAGTGTCGAGGACGGGAGTCGATTTCAAGCCCTTTGACTTTAATTACCTCCGCTCATTGATAAAACACAATGTGTCCGTAACGACCTGGGGCACTTTTGATCGGTCGCAGGAAATCAATGAAACTAGATGGAAATGTGAAATTTTCACTAAATGAGAAAAAATCTCCCGGACTTTCATATCTGTTTAGTGCAATTTGATGTGGTCTTCATTAGTTGCTCTACACACATCTAAACGATATTCAAGTTATTCCCACTCCCAGTTAAGGATGTTTGGTGTAACAGAGTTGATAACGTATGTGATTCTACGTTTCAAATGGAGGTCACATTGAACTGCACTGAGCAGATATGAAATTTAAAGAGTTTTTAGCTCTCAGGCTATCATAGCCTGAGAGCTCATATGCCTGTCCGTTCTGTATGTATGTATGTTCGTTCGTACGTGCGTGCGTAACGCGATAACTCATGATAAAAATGCCCGATCCACTTGAAATTTTGTATACAGGTATATCCTGACAAGGCGCATCCCTGATTAGTTTTTGGAGTTCATTCGATATGTATAAGAGGGGAAACGGGGGGGCTCATGCCCCTCCCCTTAATTGATATAAATGGGTTTTTCATGCAAAACTAAGTTTTCGTTCAAAATTTAGATATAGGATCATTCTGATGGGGCGATTCCGTGACTGCTATTAGGTGTTCATTGAATAAGTATAAACAGGGGGGAACGGGGATTCTAATGCCCCTCCCCTTAATTTATATAAATGGGTTTTTCATGCAGAATAGTCAGATTTCGTTCAAATCTCTGAATAGTTTCGGAAGTTTAAGGGTTAATTATAAAAGAGGGGGATAACTTCTCTTAAATTATATAAATGCTAAATGGGTTTTTATTAAGAATTATCCGATGTGCTCTGAATTTTTGATATAGATTTTTTATATGATAAAGCATGTCCTTGATAGTTTAGGAAGTTCAATGATTAAGTTTAAAAAAAGGGCAAAGGGGAGAGCTTTTTTCCCTTAATTTTTTTTTTCGAACGGAATTAACCCTTGAAAATATAAGACTATAATGTACAATTAGTATGCGTAGCCTGTGAGCTCAATGCCATGAGTTTAACTGGGCAATATTCTTTTTATTCTATTATTTGGTGAAGATTTCAAATTTCTATCTTATTTTGTTGATTTCCTGCGACTGATGAAAAATGAACCTTGACTTTACGGGCATACTCTCTAAAAAATATATTAACAATTTTACGGAGATTGTACTGACAATCCTGACGTCAGTTCAATCTCCGATTTTTAACGGAAAATTCTAGAAAAATTTCTATTTTTTCCCCGAAAAAAGGAAAATTTTCTGAAATTTACGAATATTTTACCGTTAAAAAACTGGTATTGTGCAGGCGTTTTGATTGTCATTATAATCTCCGTAAAACTGTCCGTTTATTTTAAAGTGCACTGTATATCTACAATCTATCGTTTAATTGCTATTAACTGCGGTATATTCTGTTGAGCTATCTACATGCAAAACTAGATACTATTGCCGACAAGGTTATTTAAATGAAATGCTTCAGCTGAATGTCGGCCCATCTAGATCAATAACCAGAGCATTAGGAATTTAAATCAAAGGATTTCATATCTTTCTCAGTCCTAGACATTTTTTCCCTCACTTGGCAAAATTTCAATTAGTATGTTTTTAAAACAGTCGTTGTATCATGCATAATTTTCTTTTGAAAGAGACTATTTAGAGAGTTTAATACAATTCATCTTCAGCGCACCAAAATGAGCAAGAATGGTTTTTAAAGTGAATATATATAACACTGATGAAGGGATGCCACAAAAATGTTGGTGTACCAAACTGCTTTTATTAAAATACTACTCTAATTAGCATTAATAAACAAATAATTGTGCTATAAGTTTAAAAATATATACCTTGAATTCGTTTTGATCAACACACTATTTCTAAAAATATTTTATAAAACTATATTTTGGCAAAAAAAAAAAGAAAAAAAAAATGATTTTTTTGGAACAAGAGTGATAATGACAGAAATGCGATTTAAAGTGATTCACATGAAGCAATGGTTACTTTGCATCCAACTAGCCAGATGATTTTTAAATGGCTGATATACAATAGAATAACAATAATATAAATTTTTTAAATATGTTCGAGATTAACTCATTTTTTCCCTTATTAATAAAAAAGGCAGAAATTTAAGATGTAAATCAAAGTTAATGTAATGTTGAAGAAATAGCATCTAAAGTAATAATAAATGTAATAACGTTTTTAAAAATGTATGAAATAGAAGAAAGTTCTGGAATTCGCACTGGATACCTTGCCTGCTGTTTCTTAAAGTATTCTGTAAAATTGTATCTAAGTAAAAAAAAAAAAAAAAAAAAAAAAACTTTTAAGAGATTGAATTCTAGGGCATTTGAATGATGATGTAAAATAAGTCGACAGAAATTACCCTTTTTTACGTCTTCAAGGGAAAAAAATGTTAAAAGAATACGAAAAGTGTAAACGGTGCCGATCGATACATTTATGAAAAGAATCAATACCGTTTCTATGATTCTCAAGTCATCCAAAGCTACCCCAAAAGATCCGGGAAGGAAAAAAATTGTATCATTTTAAGCAATCTGACTTGCAATATTTTTGTACTTAAAGATAGAACATTTTCTCTTTTCAGCTTTTATAGGTTTGGACAGCGATTGACGGTTGCAGAAAAATTTAACATTCGATGCATTTTTTTCTCCGCGGAAAACAAAATTTTTCATTATTGATTTTGCTCATGGCAAAAATAATACAGTCGACTTTCGTTAATTCGAAATCAGATAATTCGAATCTTCGCTTAATTCGAACTAAACATGAAGTACCGAAATTTTCAATAGCAGTATAACGTTAAAATTTTTCATTAATTTGAACTCATTTTCTCTTGACTTCATTTAATTCGAACTAATGCGAATTACGATTTTTTATTTTTCTTTTCTTTCTCACAGATTTCAGATCATTTGAATAACTTTCTTTCCTTGATTTTTGTGAAATTTGTTCCAAACGAGTATACATGTAATCCCATGCATTTGGTATCCAATTTCTTAGTACTCCGTCTGTCCATCAGTAGCCTTCAAATTTTTCTTCTATTGTGCTTGTTTCTAATCTTTTAAATAGTTTATGTATTTATACATTCTTATTTAATATTAAGTTATATTCTAATGATAACAGACGAAATAAATTAAAAAACACTATACCATTAATTCCTTTATAATAGTACCATATTAAGCATGTTTTTACTTAATATTTTCCGTAATTCGAGCTTCGGATAATTGGAACATTTCTTGTGGCCCCGGCGAGTTTGAATTAACGAGAGCTGACTGTAATAATAATAAAATTGAAAATTAAATTTTATAATGGAAAAAATTATAATCTTTTTTCTCGTTCAATAGGAAGTATTTACTACATTTCAGCCTGCATTATCACTATTATTTAACATTCAAAATACATAAAATAAATTGATATTTCAGTCATTTAGCGCACAGTGTTTGTCACATACATATTTTTCTTTCTCTTTATATTTAAAAATTTTAAATTCTGAAAACATTGTTTTTATGGAAATTTCAATTTTTATAAGCAAGCACTACACAAAAATAATTTTTTTTAAACAAATGGTTTGTGAAGCACACATACATATTTTTCTTTCTCTTTATATTTAAAATTTTTAAATTCTGAAAACATTGTTTTTATGGAAATTTCAATTTTTATAAGCAAGCACTACACAAAAATTATTTTTTTTAAATAAATGGTTTGTGAAGCATTAAATAGTAATTATAATTTTTAGTTTTTTCTAAAATGCTTATAAAATTTTAACAGCTATAATCTTTTATTAGCCTTTTTATACTTTAAATTATTTATTATCTTTTGTTAAGATTTTATTATATATGTATATATATGTATACATAATTTCGTTTATCGTACGTTTTTATAAAAGATATTATTCATTTGTTTTGTTGAATTTTAATTAATTTTATTCCCGGTAGGCATAAACTCATATTACAGAAACAATCGTAAATTATTAAGAATGCGATAAAATGCTAACTACCTTATAAGGTAAAGTGCCCTATTATCGTCCCGCAGTTACTTTTAGGCCCCTGGAAGTTTTAATTTTCAGTGAAAACCTACCAAATTTGGACTTTGTATAGATAAACTATTCACACATATGGAAACAGGGGCAAACGTAAAAAAAAGTTTAACAATACGAAAAATTGTTTTTTCAAAAGTATCTCAGTATGAAATTTTTTTAAAAAAATGTCCCAATTTCGTCCCCTTGAAAAAAATCCAAAAAGCCAAGGATTTACTTATAACTAAATCAAAATTTATTTAAAAATGAATAATTAACTTAATTTATTTTAACTTAAGGTACAAAGAAAGGTAATATTAATCCTAATAGTAAGTAATACCATCAATAATACCATAAAAAAATATTCATCCAAGCATGAAGAACATGTAAATTATGTATTGTTTTTGTCTCCTGGGCATGTTTTGTGCGATCGTGTGCAGCACTGCAGGCACTGAAGCCATTGTTCCACGTGTTTATCATGAGAAAAACGTTTCAAGCAAGTTGGGCACTCTGCATCATTGTCGTCATCATAGCTTATATTATCATCATAAGGAATTTCAACAAAAGAATAAGTCTCGTCATCAATGATGACGAAACTTGTCATCATGTCTTGTAGGTCATGTTTGGACTTTTTACCCGGGGGATTTTTTCCCCTCCCCTTGAGAGTGGTAGTTGTCTGAAGTTTTTTTTTTTTTTTTTTTCAGCTGAGTGTTTTTTCTTCGCCTGGGAATTTTTTACTTTCTTTTTATGCGGATATTCGGTGATTAAGATTGCAAAAGCTCTTCGGGCAGAAGTTGCTGGTGTGATCAGTAGCACCTCACTGATCTCATATTAGAATGAACTTATTTACAAAATTTCCAAAGGCAAATCCTGAATATTAAGTCTATACATATCTACATACAAAATTTCAGGCACATTATCAGGATTTGACAGCGCTTAAAAGCGTTCCAATTTCCGTCATACGAAAATAAGAATTGAAAGAAATTTCGCTGCTTGGGGATTTTGAATCAAAAAGCCTGTGCAATCAAGTACAAGTCCCTGGAATACTCTGAAACGAATTCTGCAAAAATCCTGAAACAAAATTATGCCGAAATATTTTGTTGTGGCCATCTTGTAGAATTTCTGAAAGTGCGTAGACTCCTGCTTCCCCGCGGGAGGAACCATTATGAACGGTCTTGATTGTTTCCTATACATTTTTCTTTTTTGAATGGTAATTACAATGGTTGTTTTATTCATTCAGTTAAATTTATGATCTTTTATGGTGTCACAGTATTTATTGGCAGACTGTATATATATATAATGTTATCGTGTTTAAACTAAAATTTTCGAAAAAAAATATATTTTTTAAGACACATGAAAAAGGAATGAAAAGAATGAAAGTTAGAAAAACTATATAAAATAAACAGACTGAATTGTTCACCAGATAAGTATATGGCTCATGTAGATACACTCACATTTGAAATGTGCCTAATTAGTCAATTTTTCATAATGCCCAACGGTTAAAAATCTGAAAGTGGCTTAATTAATTTTAAAAAAAATAATAAACGAAGATGATGAAAAATAATTCTTGGAAATTGTGTTTTTTATCACGTCTTGAAAGGAAGAAAAAGCTTAAAGAATATGAAAACTTGTTTCTTCACAGTTACGCTCCCAGTCGATTCTTTATGAGAAGAATCAATATCATTTCTATGATTCTGAAATCATCCAAAGCTACAACGGAAAGAAAAAAAAAAGAAAAAAAACGCGAAGAAAAATTGTAGCATTTTATGTAATCTAACTTCCAATATTTTTATGCTAAAGATAGAATATTTTCTCTTTTGAGCTTTTAAAGGTTTGCACAGCTATTTCCGGTTGCATGGGAGATTGAACATTGTGACCGATGTTTGGATTTATCTCTCTTTAGTTTATTTTATAAACTATTCTTTTATTTTTAAAAGTAATCGTATTTCTATTTAATGTGATACAAAAAAAAAAAAAAAGAAAAAAAAAGAAAAAAAAAAGAAAAGAAAAGAAAAGAAGTACATTATTTTTTCAATTTTAATGAAATGAAATATTGACAATTTAAACCTTTAAAATGTAACGCAGTAAAACCTGGGAAAACGGACATGTTAGAAGCTAGAATAATGGCCGTTTTGGACAGGTTTTTTTTGCTTTTTCAAGTAAAATTATATGGTATAATTTCCGCCAACACCATAATATATATTTTTTTTCAGACGGGATCCGGTTAACCTGTTCGGGACGAGCGACACATATAAGTGACACATAAGATGCTCAAAACCCTTTATTAGATAAACATGTTGTTTGTTTCTAAAATTTATCTCATGTATTAAGAGCATTTCTGAGATTCAATTAATGAAAATTTTCTGTTTTGAAAAAGCGGTGGCAAAAGATTAAGAATTAAGCAAAGGGCTCTCACCGCGATAGAGTTAAGGATGTTCTCAAATACCTTGCTCACGAAATATGAAACTTTCTGACTCATTTTTAGGTGCGTCCGTAATTATGTAAATACGTAGCACCTGTTATTGTCGCTCAGTCCGTTCATCTGACCGTCTGTCTGTCCATCTATCTGTCCGTCCGCATATAACAGCGCAAAAACTATCCAACCGAATCGTTTGAAATTTAAAACGTTTAATTATTACATAATTTTGTCGAGTCATTTCAAATGTTATGAAAATCGGATGCATAGATCAGTTACAGGGACAATCGAAAGTATTCCGTTACATTACAATCAATGGGAAAAAATGTTTCAAATGCATTTTAATGGTGTTACACTCATTTGAATATAATATAATTGACATGAATCTATGATGTATCTACTAAAATCTACATTCTGTACAATCTGGGATGCAGAGAATATTTATTATTAAATTACAGGGCCACACAAATGTATTCCACTAAATAATGTTATAAGCGGAAACATTGTTTGGGGCGTGTTTTAATTATATTAACCTACTTCACATTTTATGAATAAGATATACGTTAATGAAGTATAATAAAATTTATTCCCTGCATATTTACAGAAACATCAAGATTTCGACCACTGTACTGTATCCAAAGTACGCTCTACTATATCAGCAAGATCTGAATATTTTAAAACTTATAGTACGAACGCACCTCATTTGCTACGCTTCACGTGCAATTTCCAACTTGTTAAATTTAAAAGCATAAAATTGGAATGGTTGACTATTGAAGTGATTTGGAAACGAATTAAATTTGCCATATTTCGATAAACATATTACTTATTGAGTTATAAGCGATTTTTGTCCCATCATGGCAGGTTTTACTCCTTTCTGCATCGTACTACCGCGTCCGATAATTCCGTTCAAAACGCCTATTTTTAGAGCATTTTATGGCAGATATTTTTTTTTTCGCCAAAAAAGGATAAATATTGTTTCTGAAGAGCACTGAGAAAAAAATTTGGTACAATTTCTGGCATCAAGAATCTAAATTGTGGCTCTAAAAAAATTCTTTCCATTCTTGTGAATTCCAGTTTTCTTTGCTAGAGAGTTCTAGAGAGTTTCTTATTAGAATTCATGAACATTTATCTATATTCTTGTGGTCATACTTTATATAACTGTTTACACGCTAAATTAATATCGCAATATAATTATAGTTTTGTTTTTCCTATATTACAGCTTCAAAAGTTTTTATTTATGCATATAAATTTAAATAATAACAAATATATATATATATATATATTTCTACAGTTTTTTTGGCTGTTTTCATTTCAGTGTCCGCATTTTGGAACATGATTATTGATTGACAACCTATGCAAATGTTACAAATTATTTTCCGCTACACTGTAAAAAAAATTCAAGAGGTTACTAAAAATTCTTTAGTAAATTTGTATTCCACAGTATTTTTTAGTAACCATTACAAACTTTTTTTTTGCAAGTAAAACAAGCATTTCTTTTGTAAACTGAACAAAGTAATTTTTTGTATAACTAACTTAAAAATTTTTAGTATGAGCCACCAAGAAAATTTTAGTAATAGCTCCAAAATTGTTTTTAATGACCTTTACGTGCACCCGAAGGACAGGAGCTGCATCCAAACTTCTGAAGCGATAGATTTTCGGCAAAACCGCAATAGATGGCAGCACCAAAAATGCTACCTGCTCTGACCGGATTTTCATAATCCCATTATTAACGAGTACTTACACAACATACATTCGGGACGTATTTGACGGTGTCGAACCCGGGACCGCTTAGCCTGGAATCCGTTACTATAACCACTATACTATCAAGGCCACACCAAGTGAGTTTTAGTAATAGCTATTAAAAATGTAAAACTATTAACTCTATCCATTGCTAACTTTTTTCTAGTAATTCTTACAGATTTTCTAGTAACCGACTAAGATTACTAAAATTTTTTTAGTAATTATAAGGATCACTAAAGTTTTTTTAGTAGATCGACTCTTTTTTTTTACAGTGTATATGCTATTGTATAATATTGTTCTTGAGTATTTTCTCGATTTCCAAAATCTTTTAGATTCCTAGCGGTAAAATGTAAGTAATATAGAGAAAACGATAAAAACAAATAACATATTTTTATGCAAATTAATGAATTTACATTTTCCTTATACCTGTGATAAATGCTTAAGCATTTTTTTTTTCAAAAGTTGAAATCAACCTTATATTTTATAGGAAAAATGAGGACATCGTTATTATGTAGAAAAATATATGTTTTGTATTAGAAATAATGCAATGTTCTCATTTGGAAACATTGGCGTTTAAAAGGTTAAAAATATCTGCAAATCGATGCTAACACAAGAGGTTCGTTTTAGTAACTATAATTCTAGTTCTGGAAATCATACCTGAAATCAAGCGATAATTTCTCGCTACTTAAACGGTTCATTATCATTTCATCACTTAGAAAATAAAAGATAAGAAATTCTAGATCATTTCGTCTATCCAGCTTAGTTGTTTACTCTATTCCCATAGCCCGGATACCTTTATTTCTAGTTAAGGGTGTTCTTAAATCAAAAAGGGCAACTTTATGACACATGCTTTAATTTATTTTTGTTCAGAAATGCATGAAAATACCAGGTGTTTTTATTAAAAAATTGTCTAATTGCACTTAATTTTCTGTTTTTTTTTTACACAATAGATTTTTTATAACAAGTTTTCAAAGCTGACGTTTTAGAGCACATGAAAGAAGAAAAACCGGTCGAAAAGCAAGAGAAAAACTGGTGATCACGTGATCGAAATAGCTTAGAACTGGATAGGTAATTTAATTATCATAAAATGGAAAATTAAGTTCGATTCAAAATCTCTTCCATAGTTAGGCATTCCAATTTTATAACTTTCTATTAAAAAATGAATTTGTAAATGTGTCAAAACTTTTTGTGCTTGTTGAGCGGAGCAGTTAAGAACACCCTTAACGGAATCAGAAAATTGCTACCTGATTTTTCGAGGTGGAGGCGGTATTTTTTTTTTTTTTTTTTTCTCAGTGTAGAACACCTTCTAATTGCATGATTTTATGTTTCATAACACTTACGATATCGGATATATTTTTTAAATAATATATGCGAGCATATTTATTGTTTTAAAATGAAATGTTCGAATATCTTTCTTTATTGTAAGACACGTATTTTTGAGCTTTTTTTATATCTTCACTTCACTTTTCATTTTGAAATTCGCAACAATATTAGCATTATTCTTTTCGATTTCCTTATCGAAAATATTCAGGAATGCAATTTACATCAACATATTCCTGAATGCAGTTTATATTGAAAATGAAAATAAAAACAAAAACAAACTCCAAATTATTTTTCGATTTCATCTATACGATAAAAGAAAGGTGCTTTTCCTTTTTGATTAAAACAGGGAAAAAAAGTGATTTAAAACAACTTTTACATGAAAAACAGACTTTGAAAGAGAACAAAAAACGTTACAAAAAGATAATTAATCAGTATTTTTTTCCCCCGAAAGGTTTATAAACTATGACTAAGGTTTATAAGTTATGACTATTGACTTAATTTCTTTTTACCACATAAAATATTAAAATCACTATTTATAGAAAAAATGTGGAATTTTAAATAACTTTCACAAAAAATTGTGTCATTTTTCGCGAGCAAAATTTATAAAACTAGCGGGGAAAAAAAAAAAAAGAAAGAAAAGAAAGAAACATTCTACGGAAACGAAAGCGAAAATTTGTGCCCCTACTAACATTCAACTTTGTACATAGACCACATAGGTAGATTGTGCCGAATGAGTTCTACCTTATCAAAATCTTTAGTCTTATAAAATCGTGTCATTTTGTAAAATTCACGAAATTAAAGGGAAAAAAATGAAACACTCGTGGAAATGAAAGCGAAATTTTTGTGACTCGATAAACATTCAACTCAATACAAAGGTAAAGTAAATTGTGCACAATGAGTTCCATCCCGCAAAATCTATAGAGTTTTAAAATCGTATCGTTTTGCAAAGATTACAAAATTGACGAAAAAAATTAAACTTCCCGAAAATGAAAGCTAATTTTTTTCCTTGACAAATGTTCATCTCTGTACGTAGGTAACATGAATAAATTGTGGCATGTGAGTTGTATCTTATAAAATCTCTTGTCTTATAAATTACATCATTGTGCAACATTCACGAAGTTGATGAATGAAATGAATTGTTCATGGATACGAGAGCTGAAATTTATGCGTCGATAAATGTTTAACTCTGTACATAATTAATTTGAAAATATTGTGTTTAAATAAGTCTATTTTATGATATCTCTTGTCTTATCGTGTTCTTTTTAAATTTACAATACTTAAATTATATCATTTTGAAAGACTAAGAGTATGTGTTTTAAATTAAAAATTAAAATTAAATATTAAATCAATAAATAAGTAAAATTTCTAAAAGTACTGTAAATAATACAAAACTTTCTATAGATTATTTGATCGTGACGAAAGATTTTGTTTTTTATTTCGTTTTCCTTAGTACAATTCATATTGCATTTAATTTAATAGGCAACATTTGAGCTATTCGTGATAAAAGAAAAGAATCTTAGAAATACCTTTATTTAAAATACGTGAATTCAGAAAATAAATACATGCCAGTTTCTTAGGTGAGTGGCATTTTGTCCATTCGCTTACACTGTAAAATGAAAAGCATGTATACATGCAATTTTACATGAGATTTATGTTTTTTAACAGGTTTTTTTTTTTTCCATTTTGAGGGGATATCACACTATCTATCGAAATAAAAGTTTCTTTTTCATCCTTACAAACAAAAATTCCTTTACTGAAAACCAAAATAGACAAATGAATATCTCCCTTTTCAATTCAGAAAAACTCGAAAAATATCCAGTTAAAATTTTCGTAATTGATGTGGCCTGTAATTGGATGTATCCAGGCGCCAAAAACTTGAATAATTTGAAGGTAAGTGGATAAAAAAAATGGTAGTGATAATATGAAAAACAAATATCATCAAATACCATCAATACCAAAAGTTTATCAGTATATATAATTGTTACATGAAAAAGTTTTTTAATATCGTGCACATAATTACATTCATTTCTAAAATCAATTTTAATCTTGAAAATTGGAAAATACGAAGAGCACGTTTTGAAAAAAAATGAATAATAGATGGCAACTTTGCTATTAATAAATTTCTTGTTTTTTCAAGAAATGTTTTTTTACAATGAACAGTTTGACCAATGACCACTTTTATGAACGCCATAAAAAAATCTGTCTTTTCAACAAAAGGTGCAGGCACCCTGGCTTCCAATACAATCTGTACTTCGAAGGTGTTCTCAACTGCTCCGCTCAACAAGTGCAAAAAGTTTTGGCACATTTACAAATTCATCTTTTAACGGAAAGATATAAAATTGGAATGCCAGACTATGGAAGCGATTTCAAATCGAACTTAATTTTCCATTTTATGATAGTTAAATTACCTATCCAATTCTAAGCTATTTCGATCACGTGATCACCCGTTTTTCTCCTGCTTTTCGACCGGTTTTTCTGCTTTCGTCGGGAATCGTACTAAAAAACGTCAACTTTGAAGTCTTGTTATGAAAAATCTATTGTGCTTTTAAAAAAAACAGAAAATTGAGTGCAATTAGACAGTTTCTGAATAACAACACCTGCTATTTTCATGCATTTCTGAACAAAAATAAATTGATCCATGTGTCACAAAGTGGCACAAAGAACAGCCTTAAGAATGCTGTAAAATTTTTCAAGTCTGGGAAAGTCGCGTCGCTGTTGACTGCGTGGTGTACGTGACAGAAATAAATGGATTTTTACTTTACTTGTTGCTTGAATTTGCTTTTTCAGCATGAGTGCTTGAATTCGATTTTGCAGAATCGGTACTCAGAACATTGCAACATAAAGTGCAGGAAAAATTGCAACATTTTTTTACTGTGAAACATGCGGGATGCTTCCAGAATTTTTTCCTTATAAAAAAAAAAAGGAGGCGAATTCTCATAACGGGAGAGGAAAAACCAAGAAATATGTTAAAAATGTTTGAAAATGTTTTAAGTGTAAACTAATGTTGTTAAACAAAAACAGTGCACGTAAAAAAAAAAGATGAATAAATATCATAGATATTAAAATAGAAATAAAACGTCTGTCTACTAAAACGCTAGAAAAAAAATAGTTTTTTTTTTTTTTTTTTTTTTTCAAATAACAAATCAGTATTTTATCCCTAATAATAAAATTACCGCAAAAAAAGTTTTGCAAATAAAAAAATATACATGATTTTGGTGTAAATGGCATTTAGTATAATGAAGAACAAAAACTGAAACGACCTCTAACTGCTTAAGAATTAGTTATTGATAAGATATAATAGAATATCCATTACATTATATCTATTAGAATGTACACTAAGTTTTAATTCTTTGAAATAAATTTATAAAAATATTTATGGAAGTATATATTAAAATAATATTTGCTCTAGTTGTTTTATCTTAAAAATAAGATCATGGTTATTTGTAATCAAATCACATTGAGTTGGGACTTTTTTTTTTAAGATTTAGGATTCAAATTTTTAAAACATAAAGATAAAAAGTACATCTGTTAAATATTAAATATCCGTTGCTATCTTTGAAAAAAAAAATGTAGCAATGGATCGTTATCAAAAAACCATAAAATTCCTATTAGGTACCTGTCGAATTAAATAAATTTCTCTTTTATGGGATTTTTTTCCGACTGAAAAACGACAAAAATTCTGCGATATATTTTTCCTTATTTGAATATTGATCTCTCTAAAACTTTTTTATGACCAAAAAAGTTTATTTTTAATCATTTTTTAAGTTTAAACTTTCATATTCTAAGCAATTCGGTTTTATATTATGGAAGCATATCTTTTAGTAATAAGAACGAAATGTACGAAAAATCAGAAGAAAAATTATATAGTATGCTAAGTTTTCTACATTATTTAGGAATATAATATACGCCCTAAAATGGCGAATAAAATAAACAAAATGGAAATAAAAATAATCCAACGGATATTTAAGGGAATAGCTTGACTTAAAATTGATAAAAAAAATCTATTTTTGTTTTTTAATATTAAATGAAAGTCTATTTAATTGTGAACATTTTGACACCTCATTTTTACCCGTACGGTAATTATATGGCGAGATATTGTAAATTCCTTTAATATACCTAGCGCAATTACTCAGAAAAATTAAATTTTTAAATGATTTTTTCTCCATGATCGTATTTTCGTCACTTTCAAATTTTAAAAATATAAGGCTTTTTTCGTATTTCAGGTAAAATTTAAACCTTTTTTGTATTTGTTCTTTTATTATATACTAGCTGACCCGCCCGGCGTTGCCCGGGTCCGTCATAATAACGTTAAACGAACTTGAAATTTTTATGATTTTATCTTCAACTCAAAATATGTGTTAATACACTGTTAAGAATTTGACCGTTTTGCTGCATCGTCACTCCACCGCTTTTATAGAAAATGATTACTTCAGCCTATTTTGGAGCATTGTCATAGGTCAAAAGAGATATATTCTATAAAAGCGGGGGAGTGATGATACAGCAAAAGGGTAAAATTTTTTACAGTGTACATTATATTAAATACGTGCCCCCTGACTGTGTCAAAAATTGGTTTTTAAAAAAAACTAATATTTAGCTGCAAAAATACCTAAAATGACTGCAATGGGAAACGCAGGAGGGAATATGTGTCCAACGATTTCGTGTTGATATTTATCCTTAAAATTACTGTTAAGTGACTTAACTAAATACTTTTTTCACATAGATATCCCAAGTGAAATATTTTGAATTTCAAACTAATTATATATCACTCTTAAATCTGACTATAACGTGAATGAAATCGATTCTCGATGATTCGCTAAAAGGTTAGTATATAATATTATAAATTCAGAGCCATTTTACAAAAATAGGTGTATATTTTTTATCAAACATGCGTAATGTTCATTCTATGAACAAAATCCTAACCGTAACCTAATTGTATCGGAATCATAACTTGTCTGTAACTAAGCTGTATCTTAACAGTAACCTAACTGCAAGTTAAATATACCATAAAAGTAACTTGGCCGTCACCTAATCATAACCTACCCATAATCTAACCACAACCTAACCGCAACTTAACCTTAACCTAACTGTAACTTAACCATGACCTAACTGTAACCTAACCGGAAAATAAAATAACAAAAGGGTCACCGGAACGTAATTGCAACCTAACTGTTATCTAACCGTAACCAAGTTCTAATTTAACATTAACTATAAACGAAATATTTTAACCATCTCGCGCTAAGTACTTAGTTTCACTTTCCACTGCTACGGAGCGCATTATGTTTTGTAGAACATCCGAATTTTAGGTTCGGATTGGATTCATGTTCATGGAAATTATTTTGTCTTCTTCGGATACGGTTATGATTGTTTGGAATATTTGTGTTCAGTTTAGATTCGGTTCAATTCAGATTTCGTGGCGGTTTTTTTCCCCTTCAAATGGGATTTTTACGTTCGGGTCGGGTTGTACTTATATGGAAATTATTTTACCTAGTTCCAATGAGGTTATACTTCACTGAAATATTTTTGTTAGGTTCAGATTAAGTTTGGTTCAAATTTCGGGATTTTTTTTTCTTTTTTTTTTACAAATTTTTTGGTTTGGAATGGGGATTATGTCCATGGAAATTATATTGTCTTGTTCGTATCTGGTTATAGTTATTTGGACTATTTTCGTCGGATTCAGATTTGGTTCGATTCAGATTTCAGGTATTTTTTTAAAATTGATTTTTAAGGTTCTGGTTGGATTCATGTCCAGGGAAATTATTTTGTCTTGCTCGGATCGGGTTTTGGTTCTTTGGAATATTTTTTTCGGGTTCAGATGTCGTTCAATTCAGATTTCGGCTTTTTAATGGAATTTTTAGGTTCAGGTTGGGTTGCGCATCAACGGAAATTATTCTGCATTGTTCGAATAAGGATATGCTTCTCTGGAATATTTTTGTCAGATTCAGATTTAGTTCATTTTTTAGGTTCGGATTGGGTTCATGTTCATGGAAATTTTTTTGTCTTGTTCAGGTCCGGGTATGGTTCTGTGGAATATTTTTGTCGATTCAAATTTCAGGTATTTTTTTTCAAATGGAATTTTAAGTTCCGATCGGTTTCATGTCCACGAAAATTATTTTCTCTTATTCGAATCCGGTTATGGTTCTTTCGAATATTTTGATCGGATTCAGATGTAGTTTGCATAAAACTTCAGGCTTTTTTTTCAAATGGAATTTTTTAGGTTCGAGTCAGGTTTATGTTCATGGAAGTTTTTTTGTCTTGCTCTTATCAGGTATAGTTCTTTGGAATATTTTTATCGATTTCAGGTTTCGTTCTGGTCATTTTTTGGGTTTTTTCAGAGAAAAATTTTAGGTTCGGGTCGGGTTGCATATACACGAACATTATTTTTCTTTGATCGAATTGGAGTATGCTTCATTTGAATATTTTTGTGGGATTCAGATTTGATTCGGGTCAAATATCAAATCCATAGTTTTTTTTTTCAAATGAAATTTTTAGGTTCGGGTCGCGTTTATGAAATTTTTGTCTTGCTTGGATCGGAGTATAGTCTGTTTTTTTCTGGTTGGGATCGGGTTATGTGTTAATACGCCTAAACATTATGTTTTGCTACTATTCTTTTAGTGACTATTTTTTATGTATAATTTATTTTGCTATTTGATAATTTATTACTGTGTATGAATCGTCTGCCTATTCGAACAATTGTACGTCAAAGAGCCATTTCATTTTTGTTTTAAAAAATTAAAGTCTTAATAAAATTTTAACTTAAATAAATGCATTCAAATTTAATCAATGATTTAAAAAAACTGCTAAAAAAGCCTCATATATACATATACATATATTAACTGAAACATAGCCAACCACAAATACATTCTAATGTACGAAGTACCAACGATCTGACGTAATAGCTATGTTCAAAAATCCTAAGTTAAACTGACATTTTGCCAGTCTATGAATTTTAAAGTTCTTTGGGAAAAAAACAGTCACTTTCGAAATGTCAAAATCTCAAATTGGTTTCTTTTATAGAGTAAAAAGAAATTAATAGAGTGGAGGTATTATCTCTGGAGATGATGCTTAAGATGTAACCCTACATTAAGTCCAATTAAGTACCAACAAAAGCACGTGCTTTGACTTGACACGCCTATCAATTGGCGAAATTTTAAAATGAAGGGCCAAAATCACAGTCAAGTGAAATCCAGCCACCCCATTGGTCGTGTGGTAAGGGTGAAAATCACGAACTTGTTTCTCCATTTGAAAAAGGTGAGGGGGAAAGTATTTTTTAAGCGATTGTTACCGTCTGTTCTTATTTAAGATAAACCATCGAAATTAACTCAATTAAGATATTTTGATGCCATTTTATAAAATGAGAGTGAAAAATTTAGATTATAAATGAAAAGAGATAAGATTTACTTCAAAACTGCCGCTACGATTTTTTCTCGGAAAAAGGAGTATGACAACATTTACCCAACTGCTAAGAGATTGTTCCCTGAAAAGGACGCGGCTCAATGACCAATGAGGTGTTTGGATTTCACCGGACTGTGATTTTGTCCCTCCATTTTAAAATTTCGCTATCAATTGAAACAGGTTTAAACCTGTATTTTTTTTTCTCTCGTTTTTTAAAAAAGAACTAATTTATCGCTTCACCGGTAAAAATTTATTAATTATTTTATCATATGTGTTTTAAATATCAATATAGAAAAATATTTTAACGTTTTGCTTGAAAATATAACATTATTTTTTTAGTACATTAAAATCGTCTGCAGTCAGAAATTTATATTTTAGATTAATATTTATTACTTAAGTTTTCATACATGATTTTAAAAGAATGTTTTCATCATTATATTTTAAATATTTATTGACATGCAATTATTAAGTCATAAACATTTTTCATCTACGTTATAAAGTATTGAAAATTACATTAATGAAGGAAACTTTTAGTCATACAATTTTTAATTCGTATCAAATGTTTTCAATATCTTATTTAATTTTAATTTGATATTTAATTATTGCTAATTTTCCAATTTCCTTCATTTTAAAAGCGAATATTTATTCTAATAAATAATAATAGAACGAAGACCATTTTAAAAATTTGCTATTTCCTCTTGAAATATGCTTCAACTGTAATTCATTTCTTTCAATTCGTCTTATAATACAAAATCTCTTCCACGTCCTTTTGTTTGCCACATTAAATTTGAGCGATAAATGGTTTCATATCGCAAACCTTTTTTTAGCTTACTTCATCTCCACTTATCTTATTCCTCCATGGGTTTCTTTAATTCTGTCTCAGCTTTCTTATTACTTCTGCGAAAATTTTTACACAACCAATCAACCGTAAACAAATGAAAGAGAAAAAAATTGGGAAAAAGATGATTTTTTATGAGAGTGACCTCTTGATTTCAATTAATTACTCAGTTAATAATTGGAATTTTGAAATTCTGAAGCTCAGGTGCATCAGGAGAGATATTGGGCTACTCTCAAAAAAATTTTGAGCTTTGTACGTGCTGTAGATTTTGCTAGCCATCGCAGACACACACACAGACACACATACAGACAGAGCGTTTTGTTCTTTTATTAGTATAGATGTGATAAATTTGCGCATGGAATTAACATTCAGTTCTTTTGCTATTTAAAAAAAAAAAAAATAAAGATATATGTAAATGAGTTAGATTAAGCGTTTTACACTATATATCTATATCAGTAAAAAAATTATATTAAATTTAATAATAGATATATCAAAAAATTCATACACAATCTTGTGTAAGACACATTTAAATTTTTTTTTAAAAAAGGGAGGAGAGGGGAAACCAAAAATATAAATTTGTAAAAGGTCAAGATTTAAAAGATAAATAAATAAATAAATAAATAAAAAATTTAATTAAATATGCAAGTATTTTTTTTTTCAAAATGTACTTTTTTTTTAAATACTGAAACATATTAACAACATTGTTGAAAAGGTAAACTGTCCTCTTAACCAGTTTTACAAAATGTCGAAATATCTTAACATTAAAGAGTGTATTGTTGTTGCAAAACCAGTTTTACCACCATTTTTACAGTCAATGTAAAACATGACTTATGATAAATTATGATAAGTTAAGTTACTCTTATGATAAGTTCATCTCTGAAATGAACTTACAATGAAGATCTCGATAAAAATCACGCACCAAACATTTAGTGAAAAAAAAAAATGATGTATCAATTATGGAATACAAAAATATCCTTAATGTAACTAGTAATGTAACAATGTAAATAGTAAAATAGCACATTTTAAAATGCAACTTCAGTAATTACTGTAAATTGTCAGAAAAATATCAGAATTTTTTATGCCGCACTATCTATGATCTAAATATTTACCATATAATTCATATTATGTTAAATTTTAGCTCAGTTAAGAAACGCATAGAGGAGTTGAAAGTACCTTTTTATTAATTTCTATCAGAAAACGAAAGTGTAACGAAGATGCTTTATGCAGTATGTCATTAGAGTTTATGCATGCTAAGTAACATTATTGGCAAAAGAAATTATGTTTTTTTTTAACTCACAAAACCGGTTTTATTTTTGGTTTAAGTTAGTTTTTTTTTTTGGGGGGGGGAGGGGGGTTAAACTGCGGTTTTTTTTTTTTTAACACTCCTTCTTGTAACATATACTTGAAAATTTATTGATAACAATAGACATTGTTGGATTATAAGTACTGTAACTCCATTTTAAAATAAGTTAAATTAAATAGTTACAGTGAAATTATAAAGAAAATTTAAAAAAATTACATTTTAATTTAAACAGTTTTAGCAAACAGTCTTATGTTCAAATAATAAAATTTCTTTACACAGTGAAGCATTGATACTCTGAAAATCTTTATAAACAATCTTTTGATTACTAATAATAAACATTTAGAAGTAGATTGATAAGCATAATATTCTTTTCCACAGTTATTCAAATAATAAATTTCAAATACGTCTTAGATTTTTTTTTTTTTTGAGTGACAGTTTGAAGTCAAAATTTTTGGTCATTAGATTCAGCAGATAACAGGAAAAAATAATAAAATTGTTATTATTAAAATGCTATAGCTAGCACCCAAACTTTGAGTATTCTCTTATTCGACTACATATTTTGATTTTAATTCTTCAAATAATCTACTCAATCATTAAAAAAAATCTTTTACAGTTTGAACAAAATTTTAAAGATCATCATGCTATGTTATTAATTGCGTTAAATAATCTGCATTTAATATATATATATATATATATATGTGTGTATATTTATACTAAATATTGAATATTTTAAATCTATTTTATCTTTGATCAATTCACATGCTTGAAGCTTTTTCTTTAGGGCAACAGAGTTGTTCCCCAATGCATTCTAATTTTAATCCTATACATAAATAAATGACATAAATCCATTATATCTAATGCTTATTTCTAAAATAAAGTGTTAAAAGTAGAAATTATTTATATCGAATAATATGAAAAATGCAAATTATAAAGGAAAACGAGAAAATCTCTTTAGATTTTTTCTAAAAAAAAAAAAAAAAAAAAAAAAAAAAAAACAATTGTATTCTTTTTGCGAAAAAAAAAAAAAACAATTGGTTTAAACCGTGGTTTAAATCATGGATAAAACCGATTGGTTTAAACCGTGCCAACCCTGCTAAATAATGTAAAAAAAGAAAAATAATAATTAAACGCATACTACAACAGAAAATGCACTTCCGGCAATTATTGTTCATAGCTAGTATTATAACGAAATTATTTTGCGTGTCCGTGTATATAAACGATGACACCTTATTCTATAATAAGCATTTGGCAGCGCATATCACATATGTTACAGTTAATTTTATAAATTTTATATTAATAATAATAACCGCGTATTTTGGTAAATTTGATAGCTATGGCATATTAGTAATATTTACCGGTTATTATTAATAATTGCCAATGAAGTTCGGTCACTATGATTAACTGATCTTCGTAACGAATATGACCTTTTCTGAAACATGTACTATCATTGATAACAAAAAATAATTGTCAAGATCGAATAATACTCAAACAAAAGGCGTGTCATATTAATTTTATTTGAGGACTTCATCGATTAAAGATAATTATTTTATAATAACTAAATCAATTAGGTAAAATTTTGGAATGCTGAAAAAATTAAAAAATACACAATTCAGTTTTAAAATGAATACTTTTAGCAATGAATATTATGAAAAATTTAGTATAAGTAGGAAGTTTTAAATTTAGATTTCTATTTAATTAATTTAAACATATAGCAAATACATCGAGAGAAGTTTCTGTTGGAATGAGAAAATTTTTGCACCAATTTAGTAGAATGAAAAAAGAAGAAAACGGGTAGGTCATGTGGTCCTTAGAGGCACAGAAGCTCCAAATTAGAGCGCTAACAAGGAAATTAGTAAAATGCATTTTATCAGCAAGAAAGATGGACTGAGGCCCCCAAATACAACGCTATACATATTAAAAAAATTAAAATAAAAAATTATTACATTTTTAACAAATATTTCATTTTGACACAAAAAAGCTATTGTGGCATTTAGTTACAAAGATTATTACAAAGGATAGTTCAATTTTTTACATTTGCAGCAACTTGTGTTATAATTATCTATACAATTTTAATATTGAAATCTTTAAGCATCTAAGTTAGAATTTCTTGAAGTTGGAATCTTCAACTTCCACGGCTAGTTTTGTTTTGAGCTCTGTTAACTGAATAATTACAAAAAATCATATTGCTATATTTGACACGCAAAACAATTAAAACTAGCAAAAAGTAAATATTACTGCACGTCCTGAATGTTACAACTTCTTGTATATCTAAAATAAACAGTCAACTGCAATCAACTGATATCATCAAGTTGTTCCCAACTAGCTCAAACAAACTTATAAGAACACAAATGGTGTTATACGTTTGCTCAAAAGTGAGACGCAGATACGGAAAAAATATCCTATTCGTTATGAAAATCTCAAGCTAAGGAATTGAAATTTATTAAATTGACCGAACGTGATAGGTAATTTTTAATAATAACCCGTTAATTTAATAAAATCACATATATTAATTATATTAACCTGTTTATTTGGATAATACTCAGTAATTGTTAATAATTACCGGTTAATCAAACTGGCCGTAAATTCTATATAAATATTAATGTGTTTGAGATTGTCAAACATCATTAAAAAACCACCGCAAATGATTTTCCCCCATGAACTGTAAAGTAGCGAATATCTCTTGTTTCAGTATTCTTCTTGATAATTTTCCCATATGATAATTATTTGAATATTTAACAATTATTTGAATATTTTTGTAACTCAAATTTATAGTTAAAACAAGACAATCATACAGGTGGTTATCAAAGTAATGGAAACACCCTAGATTTTGAAGGAATTCTTTATTAATATGGCGTAGGACCGCCTTTGGCATGTAATACAGCTTGGATTCGCCTGGGAATCGAATCATACAAATTCTGAATAGTGTTTAGAGGAATATTGTACCATTCTTCATGGAGATATTGTGAAAGTTTCGTGAGAGATGCCGGTGGAGGATATCGATTCCGGATTGAAAGCTCTAAAATAGACCACAACGGTTCGATTATGTTGAGATCTGGGGACTGTGCGGGCCAAGGTAGATGTTCCACCTCATTCTCATGTTCATCAAACCATGATTGGACAACTCTGGCTGCATGAATAGGGGCATTATCATCCTGGAAAATTCCATCTCCTGCAGGAAACAAAATTTGTATCATGGGATGGACCTGGTCAGCTAAAACTTCTCTATACTTCTCCCCAGTGATCCTTCCTTTCAGGGTTACGATTGGACCAGCAGAAAACCATGACGCGGCTGCCCATACCATGACCGATCCACCTCCATGCTTGACAGTTGGACGGAGGCAATCAGGATCATAAGCTTGTGCAGGTGTTCTCCAGACATGTACCCGTCCTGTTGTGGGGGAAAATGTGGAAGATGATTCGTCTGACCATATAACAGTCTTCCACTTATCAATCGACCAGGTTTTGTAGTTGTGGCACCACTCTACACGACGTTTGGCATTAGCATCTGTGACAAGTGGCTTGGGAATTGCTGTTCTGCCGTAAATGTTCTCTTTATGAAGGTATCTCTGAACTGTAATTGTTGACACTGGAGAATCCAGTTGCTGATTGAGCTCTGCGGTCACTTTGGCTGCAGTTGTTTTCTTTTTAGACATTACAATCCGCTTCAATACCCGTCGGTCTCTTTCACTCAGCTTCTCCTTCCGTCCACTATTTTGCTTTGCTGAGCTTGTCTTTCCGAGCTGTGTGTATGCTGTCATGACTTTAGACACCGTTCCTCTAGAAACGCCTATAAGCTGGGATGATTCGGTCACCGTTGCTTCAGCTAGTCGGGCTCCTACAATTTGGCCTCTGAAAATCTGTGAGGTCTGACATTTTACGCTTCTGACAAAAAAAAGAAAAAAAAAAAAACTCTAAACCGTAGACAACTTTTCAGAGCTCTCTCATACTACCTAACACATGTACTTTTTATATTAAAAAAAATCTGGTAGCGAAGATTATATTTTAATGGTTACGAAGGGAATTCTTAAATGTCCCTTTCATTCACAAGTGTTTCCATTATTTTGATAACCACCTGTATATATATATATATATATATATATATATATATATATATATTTAAATGTATACATAAAATTAATGAATAAAATTATGTTTGAAATTGGGAGACATTAATTAATATCATCGGAAATGATTTTTTCCCATAGACCGTAATAAAATGAATACATTTTGTTTCAGTATGTTTCTCAGTGTTGAATTCAGGGGGTGGCCTGAATGGGACATTTCTCCCAGTAGTTATGAAATGTTCACCCCACCCGGAAATTTTGTGATTTTGTGTTTTCATTGGTCAAAAATTGCAACTCCTTTCAGGAACTCTATCATGTCCCCTCTCCCCTAGAGCTACATAAGTTTCTTTCGGAAAAAATGTCTGAATTCAACCTGCTTCTTGATATTGCTGATGATTCTTAATATTTTCCCCACATGATAACGGCTACAATTTAACGCCTATTGAATATTATGTATGCTGATGATTTCAATCTCGAAGTCATCTGTTTCTTCAAAGACAATCTAAAAAAGGAAAACGGAAGATTTTTATTGATTTATTTTATGTCTTTTTATGATGTCGCTCTGAGATTACTTTTCAGCTTATCTCTGGGGATTAAAAATATTCTGTCAGGGAAAAAAGAGGAAATTATTCTTGAGCTCCTTGTTGCTGTCGTGAAGTAGAAACAAGATATACACTCAGCAGTATTTTGTGAAAGTAAAATGAATGCAGACATAAATAGACAGGGAAAATAATCAAATAAATATTTGTATATCATTGTAACTCAAATTTGAAGTCCAAACAAGGCAATCATATATATATAATTTATAAATCATTTTTAGGTTTATCCTGATTTCTAATGAGAAATTAATCACAATTAATGCGTCTATTTAGTATTACCCTTGATAACGAGCTAAATACCACATTTCCAATACTTCGTATTTGTTCCAATATTTGCCAACTCCTCTGTTTTGATGTAGTTTGTTATGTAATGTGTTATTCCATATTTTGATGTTGAATTGTAGTGTTGTATAATGGTTCTACATATATTATATATACATACATACATACATATATATATATATAGTTAAACATATACATAAAAGTTAGTATGTTGGAAATTGGGAAATATTAGATATCACCGGAAATGATTTTTCTCCATAGACCGTAATAAAATGAATGAATTTTGTTTCAGTATGTTTCTCAATGTTGAATTCAGAGGACGATCCGGGTGGGACATTCCCTTCCCCCTCTCGTAGCTATGAAATGTCCGCCCCTCCCTCCCGGAAATTTTGAGATCTTGTGTTTTCATTGGTTAAGAATTATAATCCCTGCTCCGGAGCTACAGAAATCCCTCCCGGAGAAAAGTGTCTGAATTCAACACCGATGCTTCTTGATATTTATCCCGCATGAGAATGGCTACATTTAATACTGAATATTATGTACGCTGATGATTTCAATCTCGAAGTCATCTGTTTCTTCAAAGACAATCTAAAAAAGCAAAACGGGAGATTTTTATTGATTTATTTTATGTCTTTTTATGATGTCGCTCTGAGATTACTTTTCAGCTTATCTCTGGGGATTAAAAATATTCTGTCAGGGAAAAAAGAGGAAATTATTCTTGAGCTCCTTGTTGCTGTCGTCAAAAGTACCTCCAGAGATAGGGGCGAAAGGAACAAGACATACACTCAGCAGTATATTTTGAAAGAAAAATAAAAGAAGACATAAGTAAAAATATGAAAAAAAAAGGTCAAACAATTATTTGTATATTCATTTATAGTTAAAATAAGACAATCATATATATATGCATATACATATATATACAGGGTGTCCAGTAATTGGCTGACCCATTTTAAATGTAAATAACAACAACAAAAAAAAAAGGTTTAAGATAAAAATGCGCGGTTTGCTGCATTGTTATCAGAAAATCAGTAAATTTTAAGCTATGCGCATTCTTAAAATAGTTCGAATATCAGTCAAAAGATGGCGCTGGTGGCGGCAACAGGCTGTCGAATTTCACACATATCTCTAGTTTTCATACGCATGAGCTTTTCGGCTTATTTCGCATTGTCGAATCTCAGTCGACATGTTGAATCGACTCTTCACTTACCTACAGAAATAGATTTTGTTGATAGAAAAAAAAATTAAAACAATATTTATGATTGAATAATGCCTATTATACTTAATAAAACCCAACAAAACATAGTTTTTAATAAGCATTGACTTACATTTACCATAAGTAAATTGTATTAAAAAAAGGTTTTTGTAACCGGTTAACTGATTCTCTTTTTACGTGCAATAAATTGAAAACATGGGATAAACATGGTTCTTTTTTTTATTAAAAAAATCTTAATATTTAATCTAAACATTTCTTCCATTAAATAGTATGAAATTGTATTTAAAAAAAAATAGTTATGTCGAAAAGCTTTAGGGGAAGGATTAAGCAAACTCTTTTTGTTTGTACGTCATGTAGTGAAATCAGAAGTTAAAACAATGGTACGCAAATAGGTGGTGGCAAGTTCTCTGTCTAAAATAAAAGCGGAGCAGTGACATATAAATCGGAACATAAAAATATATTAAACCTTAGAATAAAGGTTCGTCAAATAAAAAATCCTGTCTTAAACGTAAAAAAATTATTGATCACGACGGTAAAAGTAACATACGAAACCACCTGCTAAGACGAAAAAACGAAAACGAAACTGCCTAAAACGAAATATTTCTCATTTTTTCACAAAAAAGCGATTTACCTGTTTTTTATCCTGCGAGTCACCCCTTTTTAAAATTTCATTACAGAAAGCATAATAGATCCCGAATCATCATAAAATTATCTTAGTTCTACTTATTTTAGTTCAATTTTATAAACATAAATATTACCAAATTATTGGAACATTAGTGTTTTTCATATATAACTTTTAAAAAGTTTTTAGAATCATTGTTTTTTAAAACAATGTTCCTTATTTCAAATCACATGCAAAAGGAATTTTCAGAATTTTCCTTCCCTTCTTTTCCTCATGAAGAATAGTTAAGGAAAGGGGGGAGGGCGAAAAATGTATTTGATCTATGATGCTCTCCGTAGTGAAATTTTGGAAAGGGGCAACTCGCAGGATATAAAACAGGTACAATGGGTTTTTTGTCGTTTTAAAAATCCTTACATTTCAGCGAAGATGTTTTTTCACTTGGGGGGGGAGGGGAAAGGGACAAATGTCATCTTACAATCTCTCGTGGCTTTCGTAATAAAATTTTCAATTGTGCTAAATGTCAAAATATGAATATAATTTAAGGATGATTTCGGTTTTCGGAAAAATTAACAATGTTTCGTTTTAGGCAGGTTTCCGTTTTAGCAACTGGTTATGTATGTTACTTTCCCCGTCGAAATCAATATTTTTTAAATTTAAAACAGGATTTGTCATAACCGGATTGCTTCATTCTTAGGTTTATTATGTGCGTGTTCATAAGTCACAGCCTCGCTTTTTTTAGACAGGGAACTTGCCCCAATACTATTTGCGTAATGTTTTAACCACTTAACGGATATGTCTGTATCATATACTGGCAAGAAGAGTTTGCTTAATCCCTTACTGAAAGCTTTTTCTTGCCACAAAAATTTTAAATACAATTTCATACTACTTAATGGAAGAAATATTTAGATTAAATATTAAGACTTTTTTTTAACTTAAAAACGCGGTGTTTATCTCATATTTTGAATTTATTGTACGTAAAAAGAGAATCAGTTAACTGGTTACAAAAACATTTTTTGAATACAATTTATTTATGGTAAATGTTTGAAAAGTCAATGCTTATGAAAATGTATGTTTTGTTGGTTTTTATTAAATATAATAGGCATTATTCAATCATAAATATTATTAAAAATCTCATTCCATCCAACAAATTGTATTTCTGCAGATGAATGGAGAGTTGATTCAACATGTCGACTGAGATTTGCCTCTGCGAAATGAGTCAAAAGCTCATGCTTGTCAAAACTAGAGTAGTGTCTGAATTTCGACAGCCTGATGCCGCCACTAGCGCCATCTGTTGGCTGAATTTCAAACTATTTTTAAAAAGTGCATATCTAAAAATTTACTGATTTTCTGATAACAATGCAGCCAACCGCGCATTTTTATCTCAAACTGTTTTTTAGTTATTTACATTCAAAATGGGTCAGTCATTTACTGGACACCCTGTAGATATATATTTAAAATATATATAAAAATTAACATGTTTGAAATTGGGAAACATTATTCGATATCACCGGAAATGATTTTTCCCTATAGACTGTAATAAAATTAATAAATTTATTTCAGTATAATTCTCAGTTTTGAATTCAGGGGGTGGTCCGGATGGGACATCCCCCCCCCGTAGATATAAAATGTCCCCCACACGCGGAAATTTTTGTGTTTTCATTGGTCAAAAATTGCAATTCTATCCCCCCGGAACTCTATCATGTCCCCCACCTTGGCTACAGAAGTCCTTCCCGGAAAAAAGTGCCCGAATTCAACGCTGATGCTTCTTGATATTTTTTCTAATGAGAACGGCTACATTTAATACTGAATATATATGTACGCTGATGATTTCAATCTCGAAGTCATCTGTTTCTTCAAAGAGAATCTAAAAAGCAAAACAGAAGATTTTTATTGATTTATTTTCTTTTTATGATGTCTCTCTAAGATTACTTTTCAGCTTATCTCTGGGGATTAAAAATATTCTGTCAGGGAAAAAAGAGGAAATTATTCTTGAACTCCTTGTTGCTGTCGTCAAAAGTACCTCCAGAGATAGGAGCGAAAGAAACAAGACATACACTCAGCAGTATTTTGTGAAAGGAAAATAAAAGCAGACATAAATAGAAAGATGAAAAAAAAGTCAAACAATTATTTGTATATTTTTGGAACTCAATTTTATAGCTAAAATATAACAATTATATATATATGCATAGATATAAACATAAAAATTAATATGTTCGAAATTTTGAAACATTATTCAATATCACCGAGAATGATTTTCTCCCATAGACCGTAATAAAATGAATAAATTTTGTTCAGTAAGTTTCTCAGTGTTGAATTCAGGGTGTGGCCCGGATGGGACATTCCCCTCCCCTTAGCTATGAAATGTCCCCCCCGGAAACTTTGAGATTTTAATTCCATCTGTTTTTAATTGCCACGTATTTACTAAAATCTACTTTATAAGCATGTAAAAACAAAAAAATTAACAATCGATTGTAGAATATCTCGTTTTAGATTAGTAATCAATGGCTGTATCGATTGTGTTTTTTATTATAACAATTTTTTTTTATTGGTAAATTTTCGAAAATCGGATATCACTAACCTTTTCCCAGCAGCAGCTTTAGGTAGAAGCGTGAAATTTAAGACAACAAACCTATTAAAAAATATACTCAGCATTTATTTCAGTGAGTATCGAAATTCGTTTCCTCCATCCAAAAGAATTAATGACAGATGAAAAAATACATGAATGCAAAATTTATTACTATTACATACACTAAATTCAGAAATACGGAAATATTAGGACTCCATTATAAATAGGATTTAATCACATGGCAATCTAAAGTAATTATCTATCATGGGGTATCATTGAATTAATTACTTATGATAGCATTTAAAAAAATGAAGAAAATGCTTATTAATATCTTTTTAAATTTTAATTCAAATTTTCATAAAATTTCAAATGACTCATCAAAATTCTGCAACGATTATATGTATAATATATTGAATTTCAAAACATTCGGTTGGATCGTTTTTCGCTGTTATACGCGGGCATACGGACAGACAGATGAATGGACATATAGTTATAGGGATATAGTTGCTAAGTTTTCATATAATTACGAGTGCACCTAAAAAATGGGTCAGTCAACAGCTTCGGGGTAATTAATTTTGGCATATTTTTTCATAAATTTTTTAGTGGTTTTGCATGATGTATCACACTAAAAAATATATATATATATATTTTAATGGAAAGTGATTATTTGGGCATTTTTTAAACTTCATTTAATAATCGGCCATAAATTTGTATGCCTCCTTAACTAATTTCCTATATCCATCATCACCTGAAGTGACAATGTGAAAATATATCATTCATTCCATATTATATTTTTTCTCTGACAACATATAATTAAATTTTTTGAGGAAAAAAAAGTATAAGTTATTTTTATTATGTTTGAACAAGTGTTACAAGCCTTTTTAGCAGCACACTTGTAATAAAAATTCTGTACAATTAATGCTAAAATATAGTAGCATTGTTCTCGCAATCATAATCATAGTCAGAAAGCATTCCGTTTTAATTTTATCTCTTAGCCGCGTGAATGAGTACGTTGTCGTTTGTCATTAGTTTTAAAGTATTATCACTGAACTGGAAAAGATTTTGTACTTTATTTATCTCATTCTGCATTTAAAAGGTAAGCATAATCTAGTTAACAAAAATAGGATTTTAATTCATGTACATAAAATTTTACTTTATATATATATATATATATATATATATATATATATATATATATATATATATATATATATATATATATATATATATATAGCTGGTCCGCTATGTATTCTAGATGGTGATTGCAAATTAATCAGGAAAAATAAAATCATCAAAACAGGAAAAACTAATTAAATGTGTGTGCAATTTGTTGCTACATTGTTAAATGCTGCATCGTCACTCCACCGCTTTTATAGAATATCTCTATTTTAACCAATGAGAATGCTCCATAACACAGTGAAATAATCGTTTTCTATAAAAGCGGTGGAGTGACGATGTAGCAAAAGTTTTAAATTTTTAGTAGTGCAGCATTCAGCCGTGAAATGCAGTCGTTAAATCCCATATTCACCGCCTGCTCTCATTGGCTGCATCGTTGCGCGGATTAGTGGCTTATTGCAAATAGCATCATTTATTTTATCACATTATTTTATCAATTTTTATTATCCTTTTTTATTAATTTTCAATTTCTCAAAATTCTTTACTTTTCTGATTTCTTTATTTTAAAATTAATAGATCTTACCTAAAATTTATTTTTTAAGGGAGGGAGAACATGTAATCAAGATGAAATAATCAATAAAGTCTCCAATCATCATCTTTACATTCCAAAAAAAAAAAAAAAATAGTGTGAATTACTCTCATTTTGACACCATCAGATCAATTTTTCTTCTTAATATGTATCAAAGTAAAAATGCATTTTAAACTAAGCATGTGGCTACTTTCGCCAGGAAAATTTTTTCACACGTACTTTTTAAATGTATTTTTATGCTTAACCAGCATGTACTAAAACAAAAATATACTTTCTATTTCATTGTAATGAGAAAAAAAATGGCATCAATAACATTAAAATGCATGCAAATAAAATAACCCAATAAGAAATAGTCTCGTGACATCAGGATAAATATGAATGTTTATTCGCTTATCAAAATAAAGTACACGCGTATAAAATATTTTTTATCAAAATTTAACTCGCAAATTAAAAAATACATTTAAAAAGACATGTGTCTAAATATTTTTATTTATTTATTTATTTATTTTTTTTTTTTTTACTCCTATGCAACTGGAAGCAAACCAATTGCCACTGTTTTGAAGAAATTTCATAAAAAGCTTTTAAAATTAAAATTAAAATTAAAATTAAAATTAAAATTAAAATTAAAATATAAAAATGGAAATAAATTAAAACATAGCTAGATTGGGCACATCTATACATGAGCAGATTTTAGTAAAAAAAAAAAAAAAAAAAGAAATATCAAAATCGGCCCTATAGAAAGCTCAGGATTGATGACTAAAGAAGTACGAGAAATCATGCGTTAAGCATAGATTATGAAGCACTTTCCAACACTTCATAAAATCTCAAACAAAAGTTCGTTATAATAATTGTAATATAATTATTGTATATAGCCAAATATGTATTAGGATACTTTTGAACAGCCCTGTATTTGATCAGTCAGTTGATATACATACCATATAATGGGAAAATTTAGTTTAGCAAGAAAATACCTAGTAATTTGTAATTTTGTTTGCAGCAATTTATAAAAATTGATGGAAACATAATTGAATACTTTTGTTTAGCCCTGTAGTTTACCTTGTTCCTCTGTTACACGTCAGTATTAAGCTAAAACATATTTTAAACTAAAACACTCTTAAAACAACTGAAATCACACTCTCACAAATTATCATTAATAGGCGTCCATACACCCAGTTCTTTGCGTGACCCTGTGTATCATTTTATCTTTATTCTATAAACATTTCTTAGTAAAATGAATGCAGTTGACCGTTAAAATTCATAACTTATTTAAGAACCACTTTTAAGTAATTTACGCTCATATTCAGTAAAGTTCTCAGTAAAGCTCTTCAGTAAAGCGCGCTCTTTTGGGTAGCCCTGTATATCAATTATAGCATTTATACACATCATATAATGTGCATAGATTTAGTGAAACTTAAACGCACATATCATAATTAAAATGCATTTCATCCATCTGTTATACAGAGTATTTCGGAAATAATATACTATTTGAAATCTTTTTTGTGTCCCTGTAAATGCTAAGTACTTCATATTATACAAGACAATATCGTATAATTATTTAAGTCTCAGTGACAGATATCAATATTATTATACATGAAACAGTTTATTATTTTAAAATATGTCGCACACAATTCCCCCCTTTACCATTATTTAACCCTTTCCGGCACAGGCAAAATTTGATGTAAAATGAGAAATAATCGACTGATACCGGAATTCACAAATGAATTTTTTAGATATTTTGAATCTTCTAATTTAAGCCTTTATTGTAAAAGCAAAATTTTACTACAATATTACTGGTACCATTTGCATGTTTGGAATTAAAATTAGGTATCCCAGACCGGGCCCAGTGTGCCGGAAAGGGTTAATGGAATTCTTTTGTGTGGCACTGTGAATGAATAATAGCTATATTTTCACCGCATACTTTATAGAATGCATATTTTAGTGCACCTCGTGAAAGCATATAAATTTTAATACGTTTGACAGGGTATAACATCTTTAAAATTCCTTTGAAACGATTTTCCCCCATAGGCCATAATGTAATGGAAATTTTTGACTCTCCCTGTAAATAAACTAATCATGATAGAAACTTCATATTCAATAGGGTTCGTGCTAGGGTAAACTTCAATAACGTCCACAAATTTCAGGGCAATCCAAGTGTATTTACAGGAGTAATAGCGCGGCCAGACGGCCAGACAAACCCAATGCATAAGCACTTTTCAACTTAGATGGAAAGTGCTAAAAATGCATTTCATCCATCTAACAACATCTTTCATAATATACAGGACTTCGGACACTATTTGAAATTTTTTGTGTGTCCCTGTAAATGCTATGCACTTCGTTTTATGCATGAAATCATATTAATCCTCAGCAACGTATACCAATTTGATTATATATGAAATCGTTTACCATCATTAAAATATGTCGCAAACAATTACTCTCTTTATTATTATGTTTTGAAATTCTTTTGTATGGCCCTGTAAATGAATAATAACTATACTTTACGCTGCATGCTTTACAAAATGCATATTTTAATGCACTTTGTAGATGCATATAAATTTGAAGATTCTTAACAGGGTGTAACATCTTTAAAATTCATCTGAAACGATTTTTCTCCATAGGCCGTAATGTAGTGGAAAAAGTTTGACTGTCCCTGTAAATAAACTAATCATGGCAGAACCTTCATTTTCAATAGGGTTCGTGCTCGGGTAAGCGTCATTAACGCCCAAAAATTTCATGACAATCCGAGTATATTTACGAGAGTTAGAGCGCGGCCAGACGGCCAGACGTCCAGACAAACTGAATGCGTAAGCACTTTTCAACTTGTTGGAAAGTGCTAAAAACAGTCTGGTCTTTTAAATATATAAATTATGAGTTTTTAGAATGAGATTTCATGTACATTCCAATCTAGAAAAAGGAAAAAATGCTTCGCCTTGTTTAATCATTGTTATGGTTTTAAGGGAAACTTTTATAGATTTTTTATATAAAATATCTTTTGCGACATATGATGAGTTTGAGATGACACGGAGATAATTTTTTTTCCCTTCTCGTCAGACAATAATCATTTCCCAGAAAATGAGATTACTTAGAGAATAATTGGCTGTAAGCGAGGCAGTCGGGGTGGATTTGAGCTTTCAACAATTGGCACGCGATGTGTCAAACGGATCAATAAGCTTCCGATTTTGACGAAAAAACTTTCAATTTATTACATTTTTCTTTCTTATGTTTGGAACATTTAAAACTTTAATTCTGACAGCAATGCTGCATTTCCATCTTTGCTTAAATAAATAATTATCTTGCTAATTACTAACATTTTAAATTTTTGCTATCTTGAAAAACAATAATATTTTAAGGCAAATTTTTATAGATTTTTACATAAAATATTTTCTACGACACATGATGAGTTTGAGACGACACGGAGATAATTTTTTTCCTTTCACATCAGACAATGATCATTTCTCTGAAAATGGGATTCTAATTTTGACGAAGAAATTTTCAATTTATAAATTTTTTTCTTACGTTTGAAATATTTAAAGCTGACAACAATTCTGTATTTCCATCTTTGCTTAAATAAATAATTTATCTTGCTAATTACTGACATTTTTAATTTTTTCATACTTTAAAAACAACAGTATTTTAAACAGTTTCTTATATCTATATAATAAAGGCCAAACGTATCTGTGCGTAACGCATACGTCATGTTTTGAATGGCAACACTTTCCGATGAAATTTCGGTTTTGCAATTTTCGCTATTGTAAATTTTTAAACTTCTAGACATTGCACGTTTTCAATCTTTATATCATCGTTTAGAGAAAAAAATGCACTTTTAAATGCCGTTTGTTAGAAAACTGTATCTCAATTTGTTTTTGAGATTTTAATTTTTTTGTAGTTTTTGGTTCAATTTCTCTAATGGTGGCAACTTGAGTATCGCATTTATGTGGGAAAAAGAGAAAAAATAGCCACAGAGTAAAAAAGAAAAAAAAATAGAGATGCAGTTTAGTGGCTGGAGGTGACGCCAAAAATTTAACTCTAAAATTCGCTGCATTTCATCAAACACAACGGCGTGCTTTCACAAAAAAGAAAAACCTTTAGCGATGCAATTTTAGTTCATAATACAATGAAATGCTATTTTATAATGCTAAAATATATTCAGATCTTTTTCATTTAGAGAAAAAATGATGTTAAAAAATTCGGTCTCTGTTCCATGTGATTGTTTTGTTTGGGCCGAATGAGAGACTTATATTGGAAGAATAACGCCCATCAAATCGTTTTAATCGCATACTGCACATCCATCTATCTCTTTTCTCCATGGAAAATAACAGATCACTGTATATTTTAGTTGTCATTTTTTCATAGCAACTGAAAAAAATAGTAATTAAAAACCTGTTATGTCAATATATCGTCGGCTATAAAACTCGGTGAATGTTGTTGTTTTTATTTCGTTTTTATCTATGAATTTAGTGACTTTTAGTTCGTTGTAAACTTACTTTACAAAAGATACATCAATTAACCTTTTCAAAAATGTATTTTAAAGAATATCTGGGTGTTATATTTTCTTAGTTGTTTTTAAAAACTGAGAATGCAATTTTATTCTTTGGCGAAATCTTTGGCTAATAACTGCTATCTTGCGTCTAATACGTAGGGCCGTAGTGAACAATAGGGAGGGCTCAAGAGAATGTAGGGGGGTTCATAGTTTTTTTTTTCTCTCTCTCTGACGCAGAAAGATAAATTAATGCATATTCATATTGTAGGTACTCTGTTTCTTATTAAACTGTTAAAATAACTTCATTTTATGCTTAGAAAAGTATATGATGATGAAGTTTTGAGAGTATAACTGGTGCAAAATAGCCCATCATGTTAGCTTCATATGTACAAATAGGATGAGGGAGTGTGAAACACTTATTTTAGATACAATTTAGTAACTCTGCAAAACTGTGAAAAGGTTTCAAAACTAAATTAGATTTTTAAACAATATTTCATTTGAATTTTCGGAACAGAAATTCATTGAGTGACCTTGGAATCTTTTCAAATGGGGGGGGGGGGGGCTCAAAATATTTTAGGGGCTGGGGTGAGTCGTCCATAGCGCCCCCTTAGCTACGGCCCCGCTAATACGGAAGTACCGATAATTTTTAAAGCTGTATATGATTACATAAATAACGTTTCATATAAAATTGATATTTGGAATTATATGGCAGTTTAAAAAGCCTATTACGCAGAAAAAAACTTATTAGACTTTCCGATTTTAAATTTTAAAGAAGTTTTCACCTTTACTTTGTGTCCCGGGAACTCCGGGTTCGGTGTACTAGTAATTATAAAAGAAAAATTTATAAAATGAGACATCTTATGTGACTGAATGGAGGTATAGACCGATCTATCGTGCATTGTGTCATGCGCACACAGGCACTAGATTAATAAAAGTGCCAAGCATTTCAAGCGAGGGGGGACATTTTAAAGAAATACATATTTTCTTTAATTTTACTAAAATTAATTATTGTTAAAGTTTTAATTTAGTTATTGTAAAGCTACTGCTTTTCCCCCTCTATACTATACACCCCCCCTTTTTTTTTAACCTGTGGAGTATTTTATCTAGCCGTAAATGAGCTTAGAGCGATTTTCCCAAACCTGAAACTTATTAATAATCGATAAGAATTAATGCCATAGAATATATTTAAAAAATATTACCAGTTTATATATTTCTGATGAACGGACTAGTTAAAAATTATGAGGAACTGCTAACGATTCACAAAGTTACAAAACAAGTTCTCAAATATCTTCTTTTTTTAAAATGACAAACTATTGGTACGAACAAGTTGCTCTCTTTTTTAAATTTAGACGGTGAGTCACACAGTTATATTATTTACAATTTTAATTGCTTAAAAGGCGTAATAGTCAACAGAGTAAAATACTCTTAAAACGAAAGAGTGTATTTGGCTTTTCAAGGAAAAACTGTAGTTTATTGGATCGCGAATGAACTGTTTTTTAAACGTTTCACTCATATTGATTTAAATTGCTTAAAAGCAACTACCCTAATTTTCTGCGTATAATCCGCGGATCAAACAATCATTTTTCGACCCAGAAATTTTATTAAATAAACTATATCTTTTCAGATCGCCGTAAATATTTGCCCTCAATTACAAAATAAAATTTCTGGGTCGAAAAAGACTTGTTTGATCTGCGGAATATAGGCAGGAAATTAGGGTAATTCACTCGAATTGTTTCAGCTCTTTACGAGAAGCTGACTTTTGAATCGTGAGATGAGTGGATTTTAACTAAACTTATTTTGTGGCTGATGCCGGGACTCAAATCTTGGCTATTGCTATAGCACATCTACGTTCTTCCAACTAAACCACTTGGAACGATATCCAGCCTGGCACTTTTCGTTAGTGAGAATTTCCGAGTTCCAGCTTGGTCACCTTTTCACTCTTTGCTATATACTAGAACTCCTATTATAGGAGTCGATGCTTTCAAGCGATGCTTGCAAGCGACTATCGATGCTTTCAGTCGTGACATCAAAGATGACGTTTTCCTTGGATACTGACTCCAAACAAACCGTTGCTATGCTGGGTTTACTATTTTTACTATCTTTTATAGCTATATCTTACAGCTATATCTGACAAATATATGCTTTAATACTTCAAATGCAGTGATGTAAGTTTCTGCGATTTATATTTAATAAGAAATGAAACATAGCAACCGTTTGTTAGGAGTCAGCTTGCAAGCAAAAAGTCATGACTGACGTCACACTGAAAGCGTCTATTACGCCTTTTAAGCAATTAAAATTTTAAATAAAATAAAATGAAATGCGTGAGACATTTTCCATAGAAAAATTTCCAATAATTATGTAGATTATTGATACAGTTGCAATAAAAGTCCCAGTAGCAGTATTAGAATTTTAAACGAACATTGTTTCTTACTGTTGTTATTTTATTACTAAACGATCAAGCACAAATGGGGTGATAATGCATGCAAATGTAAAGACGGATACTAAGATGTAAAAACAGATACTGTTATTACTACAGTTAGATAATAACAAAAGCACCAGAATTGCGAAACAAAACAATGTTAACTATAAAAATATATCCTTTTATTAGGTCACCAGGCCTGATTTCAAATGGTTTAAAAACACTTAGAAATAATAATTACCCAAAAAGTTACAAAAATATATAAAAAAAATAAATCATGTCAAGTACATGTGTCAAATATTAGATATACAGTTGAGTTTCTCTATAACGAAACTCCATACATCGAATTTCTCTGTATAACGAATTTTTTGTAGGAACGGTCCCCTTTTCGCATGATTACATTAAAAACAGTCTCTATATAGCGAAATATCTATCTCCATATAACGAATTTTTTCATAAATTGGTCTTAATTTATTCAGTTTTAAAAAAGCTATGGAATCAAATTTCCATCACTTATTTTTTATTTATCGTTCAGTGCTGAGTTTTTTTTATATTACTTCTCTCCTTGTTCTTTAAATGCAACGAATTTTTCCCACCTCCCACTCACCTTTCAACATCCTTCTCAATATAGAGTCGATTGGATTGTTACACATATAAGAGAGGAATCAATGGGAGGCGCATAAGAGAGGCCTGCAAATGGAGGAAAATCTTAAATACAATTTTTCATTCCTTGCTAAAATTTGAGCATTTTTTTGAGAGCGTAATATTTTTAAAATCAAAACAACAAAAAATTACAGATTTGTTCGTCTGAAATCAATGCAAGTCTTCCTTATTTGATTTTCATTAAGCTTTCAAATAAATGTCTGTTCTCTTTTTTGAAATTGCTTAAACAATTAAGAAATAAAATGGTAGGTTAATATTTACTTTTAAACATTTCAAATTTTTAATTAAAAACATAAAAAGTAATATTTGTTCAAAATTTACACATTACATACGATTTTTAACGTCATTTTCTATACATCGAATTTCTCTATATAACGAATTTTTTTCTGGAGCGATGGATTTCGTTATATAGAGACTCGACTGCATTTCATATCCAATATGAATAATTTATAGTTTTTAATTTCTGCTTTACAAAGCTTCGTGGTTTTTGAGCAATTTTCAGAGTTGTTTAGCTGCGGAACATAGTGACACACTACACAGCATTTAACATATTAAAATAAAAAAATGTCTGTTCATTTATTCATGTGCTATTTATTTATTATCTACAGCATTCCGTTTTTAAAAACTATAATCTAACCAATATTTGTGAGAAAAAAGCTTTTGGCAAACTGCCAGGCTCAGAAAATTTGAACCGATCAAAATCTTTAAAAAACTCTGTTTTTCACGCTCTATAAGCAAACTGAAAAAGAAACTTGTATAATGATAATTATTATTCAGAAAATGTTTATCATAAGTGCTGTTTATGATCGTCGTTAACATGAACATTTCTTGTCATTGCACTCTAGGCGGAAAGTCGCAATAATGAAGAATAATTTAATGAAACTAGAAAGTAATTTATTTTGCTGCTTTAATTATCCAATTTGTAATAAATGATGGAACAGATGTAATTATTGATTAACCCTTTCGGGTCTGGTGTACTATTAATAGTACATGTCTTTTATAGTAATATTTTGTTTTAGGAAATACTTTTGCTACAATTTACATGTAGTAATGTTAATATATGTTTATGCATTTATCTCATGACTTCATTTATGTTTAGACATTTAGTAATAATAATAATCATTATTATTTACTTAATTCTCTTTGCGCCGTTTGCGATTCTTTTGTTTTAAACATGTATTTTACTCTTTAAATTTAAAATAAAAGTTACTTTCCTGAAAGAATCAATGTAATGAAGCGGAAAAAGTGTTAGTAAGTTGTAATATAAGTTAAATCTTATTGTAATGTAATATTTTCCAAACATCTCCAATAATTCCTCCTTAGCCTATTGTCATATTAATATGAATTAAATAGAACGCACAACAACAACATTCGTTATGTTTCAAGCAATAAAATAATCGTTAAACACTATATAATCTATTTGGATAGCTAGTGTTAATGTTATTAACGTAAAAGTAATTTTTTCTAAAAATGGGAAAAAAAAATTTGGACTCAAAAGGATTATTATGGTTTTCTAATGTATTTGGTTATTTAGAGAACTAACATTATTATACATTTTGCAACTGTAGTAATGTCCCCATTCTCGAACGCCACAAATGTGGACAATGAAGTTCAGGAATAGGACACTTAAGCACTTAATTTGACTCGGTCCGCAAATAAAAATTTGGTTCTCCACCAGCTTTCTCGCTGTCGCTAGCCATTGCACCAAGTAGCGATAAAATGTTTCAATTTTTTCGACTTTCGGTTTTCGACAGGTTTACATGGGACAGAAATCCTGAAAAACATGTTTATACAAAATATCTGTCTGTGTCTGTGTGTATCATTATACCACCAAAAACTGCATGAAGTAATGCATAAAATTGAACCAATTTTTTGTGTATATTTTTTGCTAAGTCCAGCAGGTCTTTCCTGAATTTGAAAAAAAAACAAAAAAAAAACACCGTAAATCGGCGCTATAATAGGGCTGTCTGTACCATTTTCTTTTATATACCACCGAAAAGTGTACAAAGTTATGCATAGAATTGAATAAATTTTTTGCGCATGTTTCTCACCATGATCAGCAGGTCCTTCTTGAATTTAGAAATATTCCTCAGAAATGGAGCGCTGTGATAGCGTCTTTTGTATAATTTTCTTCATTTTTTGTAGTTCTATTGTCCATCGATGTCCCGCACAGTAACGGAAACTCGCGTTCTGCTAAATCACCTGATATTTGCAAACAGCTGGTGGCAAAAAACTATTTATTTTAATAAATATTATGTTCTAGATTAACTCGTTTCTACTCCGATTAATTGAGTGAAACAGAAATTTAAGGTGAAAATCAAAGTTGATACAGTATTGAATTAATAATATGCAACTACTTTTTGAAATATTAAGATGTATGAGACAGAAGTAAATTTTGGGATCGTCTGCACCCAAATAATTAAAATTTCTGTAGCGGGCAGGGTCGTAACTACCAACGGAGCAGCCGGGACACTGCCCCGGGGCCTCCAAGCCTGAGGGACCCCAAACTGATGGTTAAAAAATTATTGATTTTTGTCTAACTTCCTATAAAATGCCCAGCACCTAGCTAAAATTTAGTAACAACAACAACAAAAAAAAAAAAAAAAAAAAAAAAAATCAAAGTGTACAGTAAATGTTTTTGCGTGTCCGTCGATATATTCCATACGCTTCTCATGCAAAAGCAGCTCTAGAACAAACAGCAGAATTTCGAGTCGAATGTGTCATGTCGCTCCAGCATGTTTGCCGATCCCACCGAAGCTAGTATGAGGAAAAGAATATGGCCTTCTGATCAGTTGAATAATATAAAAAGCATCTTAAGTATTCCAGAAAATCTTTCTTCTTATCTATTAATAAATACATAAAATCGGAAAAAAAATCAAAATCTATATTTTAAAAGGTTTTTAAACAGAAACGTATGATTAAGTTACATAAACTCTAAAATGAACCTACACAAACCGCTCTTTAAAGGGTTCAACCAATCAGAAGTGTCTATTTTCTCCACTATGCTAGCTTTAGTGGGATAGGCAAAAATTGCATCGCTGCCAGGTGTCTGCCGAGTAGGGTTGCGAAATTTAACGTTTTTTAGTCTTTTTTTTTTTTTTCATACGGTTTACGTTTAAACAGCGGCGTGCGGAAAAAAAAAAAAAAAAAAAAAAAAACTGCAAACCGGGGCAAAGTTTTAATTTGCTCCGGGTGCGAGGGGCCCCACTAGTTTGCTCTGGGGCCTCCATGTTTATAGTTACGGCCCTCGTAGCGGATAGTATAATTTAGATGAATAGCTGGTGTATAAGCTGTTATAAAAAATATGTTTATTTTAGAAAACGTCTAACAAAACATTATACTGTGCAAGCCACGTTTTCTTTACCATGGTCCTTGCTGTGCTACACAGCATATGTTTCGGTAAGCTGGACAGTCTTACGCGGAATTTAACATCTATGGAGATTAATTCCTTTTAGAATATTATTAATAATTAACATTCTTGCTAAATTGCAGGAATTAAAGAAGATGTAGGTTCAAAGGAATAAGTTAAGTGTGGCAAAGCGACTTTGATTTTTACTAATGAAAAAAAAAAAAAATAAATAAATAAAAATACTGTTTCCGATTTAGTCATGATACTAACAAGGGAGGTCTCCATACGGGCATACTCAGAAAAATCTGAAAAAATTACAGAATGCTCTTCTCAAATAGTTATATATGTTTATAAAAAAATTTCGGCGGAACCTCCTTATAACGTCCGTAAAAAAATAATAAAAATTTCGTTTATTTGGCAATTTATCTCCGGTTGGCGAAAAAACGAAATTTTGAAAAATACGCTTTTAAGCTTCGAATACTTTTTAAAGAAAAAACTTTCTATATACAATTTATTTAAATAAGTTTAGTTTAAGTAATTTTAGTTTTGCATTTTTACTTTACTTTAAGTGAAATTTTGTTATATACTTGTATATGTACTTATAACAAAATGAAATTAATGTATTTTATCATTTAAAACACAATTTAAATTGATTAAAATTGTTCCAAATTGAAAAATACACTGTTAAAAATCTGCTGCATTTTGTTGCAACGCACTCCCTTGCTTGTATAAAAAACGGTTACTTGGCCGTGAAATGGAGCTTTCTCATTGGTTGGAATAGAGATATTATATACAAGCGGTGGAGTGCGTTGCAGCAAAATGCAGCAGATTTTTAACAGTGTTGCACAAGCTACAACACTGTTAAAAATCTGTAACATTTTCTGCAGCGTCACTCCACCGCTTTTATAGAAAACGGCCAATTCACCGTGCTATGGAGCAGTCTCATTGGTCAGAAGAGAGGTATTTTATAAAAGTAGTGGAGTGACGTTGCAATAAATGCTGCAGATTTTTAACAGTGAAGTCAATTAAAATCAATTTTCAGATTCGTTAAAATCGTCTGCTTTTGGCGAGGAAATGCACTGCTCGCCAAATCCCGCGTTGCTTTCAGATTTTCACGCCAATTAAAAAACGGCATTTAAAAAAACAAAAATATTTATTCGAATGTTAAAGTCTAAGAGTATAACGTTTTTGTTTCGTATTTTTTTATGCTAAACTCCCTCTAATATTTCGTTATAAGTGTATTTAATTGATCAAGGTTTAATGCATCCGAACCAAACATCTTTTAAGAAATTTAATTGAAAAATTTCAGCTTAAAATGTTTAAATATGCCAAAGATTCATTAAACACCTGTTCTTGTTTTAAAGTGAATATTTGATTCGCAAGTTAAATAAAATTTAAAATGTATTTGTAGTTGAACTGAAAACTGTATGTTTAACTCTAAAAAAAGGAAAAAAAAAAAAAGCAGCGGCCTTTGAGACCGCTTACAGCGGTTAACACCTTGTATTTTTTTTTTTTTTTTTTTTTTTTTTTTTTATGCCGGTCAATTATCTACAATAGGATATAGGCCGTGAGTGGAAGTGTGCCCTCCGTGAGGGTCTTTTTAAGAGAACCTAACCCGTATTTACGCAAAGAAGTCCAGGGTTCGAAGAAAACCACGGAAAACTTCGAACGGTTAGGCTGACGGTCGCGATTGGGTTCGAACCCAGCACCTACCGTCTACCATTTTGGAGGCTCGTAATTAGAGGTACCTTTTACGCATCGTGTAATAGCAATTTTAACAAGAAAAATATGAAGTTGACAGCGATAAAACAATGAACAAAATATTAGGTTTAAATCAACTGACGCATTTAAATAGTAATTAAAAAAGGCGAGAATGGCAAAACTTAAACAAAATCTGAAATCGAAACTATACAAGACGGAATTAATCATCTAGAAACTTTTAAAAAGCATTTAAATGTTAGAAGCCCATCTTAGTTTAAAACTAAATGCATTTTTCTGCATCAGATGTTTTTATTTCAGTATTTCTCATTTTTAAACTGACATAAGTCAATAACTTTCGGTTACGGTTATAGTACTGCGAATTCAATAATTTTTTACCACCTCAAAAAAAAAAAAAAGAAAAAAAGAAAAAAAAAAAAAGAAAGAAAGAAAGAAAAAAATGCCCAACGCGCTGAAAGAAGTTTTCACCTCCGAAAATTAACTTTTAAAAATATGATTTGTTTACAAAAAATTGCATTTTTATAGATTGCTATTTTAAAAACTTTTATTATTTTTTAAATATTATTTAAAATGCTGAATCAAAATTGAAAATTAGACATTTTCATTTAATCAAAAGAAAAAAATTCATCGCGACAGATAATATTTTGAGTTATGACAATTTTAATTTACTCTAAATTGTATGAAAAAAAATATTTTATTAAGAAAGCTTATGGTGTGATAATGCTTACAAATTATGTGGTTAACCATCACAAAACATTCCAAATTCTAACTCTAAATAAATAAAATAAATGTTTCCTATACAACTTACAGCAACATTGTTTCTTCAATTATACGCATTTCAATTTGTGTCTGATCTCTTGGAACCTCACGATTTATTAAAATTGTCATAACTCTCTAAGTTTTGAAGATATCAAGATGAAATTTTTTTTTTTTTTGTTCAATTCAAGAATGGATAAGGAAATTTTTTCTAATTGGAAGCTTTATCCTCTGGCGACCGTATAAAAATTTAATTTACGTATTTTTTAAAATAGACCCCCCCATGGAGTTGCAACTTATCTTATCAAAAAATTTACCTTTTTTGATGAAACTTTGCAAATGGAAGTATGGGTCTAGGGGCAATATTTAAGGAGATAACCTATTGTTTCGATATTTATGACTCACCCTGTATAGGCCCTAAGGTAGGGGAATTGCCCTGCGCGGAGGTCTTTTTAAGGGAACCTAATCCCTATTTTCGCAAGGAAATCCAAGGTTGGCAGCAATGGTGTAGTAGTAAAAATATCAGAAGGTATACGCTCTAAGCAGAGGGTATATGCTCATGGCGAAACGTATATCCTTAGAGTATTTATACTGTAGCTTTTTTCAGAAGCAGATGGTATACGGTGTTCCCAAATAAATCCATAATGTATACGGCATATACCTTCGAATACCCCCCATTATATTCCTGGTTGGATGAAAACCGAAGGATTTGAGCGACGGGCGCGATTGGTTTCGAATCCAGTATCTCCCGTCTACCAGTTCAAAAGCAGAATCTCTCCGTGGTGAGGCCCATATTTAGAAAGATTTAAATAATTAATTTAAGTTAAAAAATAATTTTGTGCTACAAATTAAATTATGTTTAAATAAAACCTTAATATTTCTTCCTAAATTATCCGATTAAAAATGAAAGAAATCACATATTCATACTTTAAAAAAAATTTAGTCCCACATATTTTTCTTGTGCACACAGATCATCAACGAAAGTTTTTACAATTCTTGATTCTAAGTGAACTGGAAAAGATTCTTTTTGAGCTCTATTGATTCAGTGCATACCTATCGAGGCGGAGCCGGAATCGGTGGAATCCCCAAGGTACAATTGTGAAGGAAAGGAATATTTCCGGAGCCAGTTCGATTTTGTTGATCGATATGTTTAAAACTTGTAGAACTCCTAGCATGACAACCAAATCACCTTTCAGTCGTGTTTTTTTTTTTTTTTTTTTTTTTTTTTTTTTTCCTTATGATTTAAGTTTTGCCATTTGTTATCCGCCCTTTTTGTGAGTAGGATGACAGTCATAAATATGAAATAGTAGCATCGTATGCTTATTAGAGAATCGAGAGAACAAATTTGTCAATAATTTTACTGTGTTAATTGGATACCGTATTTGTGAGGGGGGGGGGGGAAATGCAGAAGGAAAAATATAATTATCTGATATTGCAGAATGACCAAACGAAAAATATTCACTTTTTAATATGTAGGTATATTATCGTTAAAAAGGGGAAAAACACATTATTACGAAAACATCCGTAAAAAGTAAGATATTAATTCTTCAAGAGAATCCGTAAAAAATATGAAATATAAATAAATAGAGGATATATAAATAAAAAAATGTAAATAAATAGATAGGAATCTGGAATGATTCTACTCGAATTCCGAATACTTTATATCTATATACTAGGTAATTCAAAAGTAGGTAAAAAAATGTGTAATGCAATATGTGCAATTTATTCTGCTAAACTACTTCAATTATAGAGCTTATCTTCTGTAGAGAAATCTACAGACAAAGTTAGCGTTAACATAAGCAAATCTGACATATATCAGATTAAATTGTGTGAGAATTTGAGCTATGGTTACATTATTTTAATTAATTTTATGCAAAATCACGTGCACTAGAACAAGTGGACTTGATTGCGGAAGAATACCCAGATGCTGATTAACTTGTGGGTAGTGAAAAGAAGCTTATTATAACATTGCGATTACATGGGAATGTTATTTAATTCTTCAATTAATGCCAATGTAGTATTGTTTTTCGCAACATATTTTGTCATCAAGTTCTCAATATTTCACCATTTTCAAAAGGTTCCGCATTTAAAAAGGAAATTTTTGCTAAAAGGAATTGGTGTTTTAAAATATAATAGAACATAATTACATCTTTTTACTAGTATTATTTTTAATAGTATATATGGTCAAACAGTTTTAGTGCATTTTACATAAACAAAGTGTCTGAAAATGGACTAGTAGTTACTAAAATTCAGTAACAAATAAATGAAGATAACTCTGGAAGCTGTTCTTGTAGAAGTTAGGTGTGCAAAGTCGGTAATTTCTTTAGAGCGGTTTTTTGTTTTTGTTTGAATTGTAACCTGGATGATTTTTCACTGTTTTAAATTGTAATAATGCTGCATATAACCCAGTAATTTCAGAATACAAATCCGCTTTTTAACATTCCAAAAGTTAACCAGAATAAACATTAAAAATTGAGTGACATTTGAAACATCTTTAAACATAAATTGGAGAGTTCTACCAGTCTGAGGTAACGCAGTGTCACCTTTTGTTGATAATTAGAACTGAAAAAAAGGATGCATAATAAAGAATCGCTAAAATGAAATTCGAGCCATCAAATATTTATCTCCTGAAAAGATTATTTCAATGGTTGTCGCCGTTTATTTGCTACTGAATTTTTAAACTGTCAGGTCTTTTTAGTTCATTCTGTACCTGTAACTACACGCTGTAAAAACAAGTTGGAAATTGCAAATAAAGAGTAGCAAGCGAGGTGCGTTCGTACGATAACGAAGTTTTAAAAATATTCAGATCTTGCTGTTATAATAGACAGTACTTCGGATACAGTGTAGTGGTCGAAATTTTTTTTGTTTTCCTGTAAATATACAGGAATAGTAACTCTTATTACACCTCAGCAACGTATATCATATTTATAAAATGTGAAACAGTTTAATATAAGTAAAAACGCGCACCAACAATGTTCTCCCTATACCATTATGTAATGGAATACTTTTGTGTGGCCTTGTAAATCAATAACAAATGTTCTTTGCACCATAGTTTGTGCAAAATGTATATTTTAATATGTACTTCATGGATTCATATAAATTATATTATGTTCGAATGAGTGTAACACCATTAAAATGCATTTGAAACTTTTTTCCCCATTGACCGTAATGTAACGGAATACTCTTGATTGTCCCCGTAATTGATCTATGCTACGATTTTCATAAAATTTGAAATGAGTCGACAAAATTATGTAATAATTATATATTTTAAATTTCAAACGATTCGGTTGGGTAGTTTTTGCGTTGTTATATGAGGACTGACAGGCGGACAGACGGACGGACTGAACGACAACTATAGGTGCTACGTATTTACATAATTACGAACGCACCTAAAAAGACAAATGTTTCTTAAACTACGAAACTTTACAACAATCACGAACGAAAATATACTTTAACCGCTTCCAAGTCACAAAATAGTTTGAAAAATGTGCCTTTATCTTTAAAAACCTCAAAAACAATTTGTTTTCGATATTTAAAGATGAACTTATTAAAATAAATTTTTAATATCTGACCGTAATTTTCAGAAATTTTTCCGAGTAGCTTTACAATGAATTAATCATTGCTATCAGATATGCTATCAGACATCAACTAAACATTTTCAGCTGAATAACTGAAATTGCGCTATAAATTGTAACAGATAAATGTCAATTTTCATATTAACGTTAAGGCTGTAAATTTATATGTTTTTCAGTTAACATGTTGAACGCCATGTCAGTAACTGGTGATTTACACTGAATTTTCTGTTTGAGCCACATCACTCACCGATGATTGACAGTCTAAAATATGATATAAATCTACATAAAAAAATGATACTGTTTTAAGTAATTATTGAAAATTATTTAAATTTTTCTTGATTTATATTTATTACAGAATAATACTTTTTTAATAATTACTTACAATAATATATATATCCTTGGAGTGGCAATGTGGACTTCAGTCATTTGTGACTTGAGAGTGCCGCGCCCAGGGCCGTAGCAAAGGGGATGCTATGGGCGGCTCATCTCTCCCCCCCCCCCCTAAAGTATTTTGAGCCCCCCCTGGAAAAGATTCCAAGGTCACTAAGCGAATTTCTATTCCGAAAATTCAAAGGAAATTCTGCTCAAAAATATAATTTAGTTTTGAGACCCTTTCACAGTTTTGCTAAGTTACTAAATTGTATCTAAATTAATTATTTCAATACTCGCTCATCCTATTTACAGGTATGAAGATAACATGATGTTTAATTTTGTACTAACTATGCACGAAAAGAATAACTATAATTCTTTATCGTCTTATACTTTTTTCTTAGCGTAAAATGAAGTTATTACAACAGATTAATAATAAACATAATACTTACAATGTGAACATGCACTAATTTATCATTCTGCGTCATAGAGAGTGAGAAAAAAATATGAGCCCCTCTTAAATTTTCTTGAGCGCCCTCCCTCCTACATTCTCTTGAGCCCCTCCTATTGTTCACTTCTACCTACGGCCCTTCCGCCGCCTAAACTTAAAGTTCAATGTCAATCACCATGGCACTCAACGTATTAAATATGTTTGCTGAACATGGAAATATTTACTTGCGACTTCAAAAATCCGAGTAATCGGTTTTCGGGATAGAGAGAACTGATAAATCCGGGAGAACACTCGCTTACTCAGGGTAGAAATGGTTTTAACTTTGTCACCAATAAAATCAAATTATAACCGTCATTTTATTTTGGTGGAGACAATCCTTACAAATTTTGCGATAAAATAAGTTGAAGATTACTTTTAAAAGATAGGTGGTTACAATTGCAAAAATCCCTGTCGGCTGGGCCCATAGGCGGAGATAGATTTCGAAGAGTGCTCATTTCAACAAAGATATATATATATATATATGATTAGAGATAAACCCAGTTTAATAACTTCATTTGGCCGTTTATGAAAAAATTTTAATTTCATTTTTTCTGCAAAAACTGGTTTTATCAGAATCATCTTAAACAAAATTCAATTCAAATCCCATTTTGACAACATATTTTGAAATAAATTCTGAATTTATTAAAAAATCGACCAAAACAGTACATTATACAGTTCCTGAATAACAAAAAACTGTCAGTTGAATGCATCTGAGAAAAAAATTGAATTTAAAAATGAGTCATAAAATAACCGATTTGTTGTTTGAATACATCCTTAATTCTTTAATCATGATTGCTTCGGAAAATTTTGTGCGAAATACTCACTTTGACAGCATTTTAAAAAATATATTCCATCTTTATCAAAAAACTGGCCAATGCAGAATTACAAATATATTTCCTACACAGTATATATTTCCTAAATAAGAGGATCTGTAAATTGGATGCGTTTGAGAGCGAAAATGGATTTTAAAACGACTCATAAAAACGCAATTTGCTATTTGAAAACTTCCTTAAATTTTCAAATCACGAAGACTTCGGGAAATTCTGTTCAAAATACCCTTTTTGGTAGCCTTTTTCGAAATATATTCTGTCTTTATCAAAAAACCGATCAATGCATCACATTATATAGTTCCTAAATAAGAGGATATGTAAATTGGATGCGTTTGAGAGCAAAAATGGATATTAAAACGAGTCAGAAAAAAACTCAATTTCTTATTTGAACACTTCCTTAAATTTTCAGTCACGATGATTTCTGAAAATTCTGTTCAAAATACCCTTTTTGGTACCCTTTTTTGAAATATATTCTGTCTTTATCAGAAAATTGACCAGTGCGACACTTTATACAGTTTCTAAATAAGAGGATCTACCATTTGGATGCGTTTAAAATCAAAAATGAATTTAAAAATGAGTCAGAATATAAGCAGTTTGGATTTGAGGTTTTTTCTCCAACTTCTATTTTTGTTTAATTTCTTTTTGCTATACGAATTGGTCCTATGAAAAACATTGTAGATATTTTTGAGAAGATGTAAAATAAATTTAATGAGATTTGATATCGTAAAAATTGACGGAGTTATGGATTTTTCTCTTTTTTTCAACGCCCTTTTTCTTTTCGTTTTTAATTTTTTTCATGGGTAAAAATTGATCCTATCAAAAACTTGTAAATACAAAAGTTTTAGATAATTTTAAGAACATTTACAAAAAATTTAGTTGGACTTGATATCTTGAAAATTGACGAAGTTATGAATTTTTTTCTCCCAAAACCCCTGTTTTTTTCGCCCTTTGAGCACACTTCTAAATTTATCAAAAATCTGTCATTCATAAACTTTTGGCCCATTTTTAAGAAGTAATGTAAATTTTAAACCGATTCCATATCTATTTTAATTAAGAAGTTATGGCGTTTTTTCGGTTTTCACAAAAACGCCCCCTATTCCGACCCCCTTGGTCCGATTTTGCCCATTAACGAACTTAGCTGAGATTTTATCCCCTTTGATTTTATGTACCAGTTTGGTGGAGATTGGTGAAGAATTACAGAAGTTATCGTGTCCATAAAAACGTGATATATGTATATATATATATATATATATATATATATATATATATATATATATGTATGTATGTATATATATATATATATATATATGTATATATATATATATATATATATATATATATATATATATATATATATATATATATATATATAGATAGATAGATAGATAAACTGGTGCGATTGCAATAGGTAGTATTTCATACGAAATCTACCTAAAAATCATACGCACTCCGCGTCAAAAAGACCCGACGCGTGTACTCCCGAGTTAATGTTTTATTGTTTTCGAAAATTACGAGCAGCTAATAGAAAATTATTTTTATAATTTCTTCTTTAAATTTCAAAGAAAAAATTCTTTTGTGAGGTTTCTGAAGATAAAGAGATGCTTTTCGGAATCTTGGGAGACTCGGAAGAAATTATTGTACATTTCCGTTCGTGATTATAGCGCTTTTACTTAAATTAATAAATTTGTCCCTTTTTTTACTGTGTATTTTCTCTAACTTTTAACGTTTGATAGAGAACCAATAAACTTCACCAAATATTATTTTAGTATTTTTATTTATTATGGCAATAATACTTTCTATGCAGTCACGTATACAGAAGTTTATCTCGAAAGGTATTTATTAGCTGCACAGAAATTCTCATGTTATTTTTCAAAAGACGGATATTACACAGAGACTAGAGTTCGAGGAACATCCGATCATATTGATCTTATCTATTCTTTCGCCTGCTTTATCTTTCAACCAAGCCTTCTTCTTATAAATCTTTCGTATCTTTATTAGGGGTGGAAATTTGTTTTATTATAACAATTTGCCGAAAGCTTTATGTACTTCTTATTCCATTATATTCTTGTCTTCTTAAATAAAATTCTAATAAAAGAGAAATGACAGCTTTTATAAATCCATATAAAATATTCATTGTTGTAAATCCTTTTCGATGTAAAATTCACCAAATGTATTTTTGCTTGACTAAGGAAAACATACTTCATAAATAAAACATAAAGGCAGAAGAATAACTAGTTTGTCATGAAACATGGTTACTCGGATTATGGCTTACCATAGGCGTAGCGTGACCAAAACTTTTGGGGGGGCACCAGCGAAGTAAAAACTGCGCCCCTTGGCAAATTTTCATTTTGGCGCCCCCCCCCCCCCCACACACACACACACCTTAGACCCCAAAAAGTAATAAAAAATATTTTTCTTTTGGTAGGCGTCATAAAACTAACAAATATAAATTAATTCTATTAAATAATTATTTAGCGTTTATTTTGGAACATTAAAAGGTTTAATTTTAATTTAGAAATTCAGAACTAAAACATACAGAAATTTTCATTTTTTTGTCAAAGAGTTCATAATGCTTTAAAACAGGGAGGAAAAATGATCAAGAGAGATAAAGAAATTCCATGAAAATGATTGTCGGTCAAAAAATGGCTCGCAGAATAAATTTCGTACATGTGGTGACCGTCTCTTTAGCATGTCCTTCCAGTGGAACATGCTAGAGGTCTACATTTACAGGAATTTCCAGGCTTCACCCGAGCTCGGCCCGTTTATATTTTCATAGTTTAGGGCCATGTCCTGCTCGTACAAAAAATCAGTGAAAAAACATAAGTATTAATTGGATAATTTTACAATATATTTTAAATTACTATGTGTTCACAAAATACCCTGAAAATGCCTAAAAATACTCAATAGCAGCATTAATAATTGCTTAGACATTTAAGACTTTTCAATATTCAAATAAAGTTTCATAAAACTTGATGTAGGTTAGAATTTAAAAAAAAGGTGGTTAAAAAAATTCTTAACCTTTGAAACTATAAAAAAAGTAGATTTTGAAATACGAGGGTTATCGAAAAACGAGTTTTCCACGAAATTAAAACAGAAACAGAACATAACCACCCGGACTGGATCCTGTTGAAGTACTCATTGCCCTCAGCGTGGTATCGCTCTAAATAGCGCGAAAAAGATTCTCAATGCAGGAAACCACCTCGAAACACCTGTTTATTGGGAAACTGTGCGCCAGGTGGGTGCCTAATCAACTTGCACCTTAACACAAAAACAAGCGTGGGAAAGCAGCATTGATGTTTCTGTAGCGATATCAAGCGATCATCTGTATCAAGCGATATCAAGCTGTAGCGATATGAAGGAATTGAATATCTCAACAAGATTTTAACGGTTGATGAGACGTGAGTTGACAACTGTAACAAGTTCCTGCCTCCATTCCCAGGTGGCAGACTTCTATGACACTGGACTCAAAAACTTATCCCACGTTGTGACAAGCGTTTTAATTCCGTTGGTTCTAATGTGGATTTGTAATTAAAACATAGCTGTATCTTTTGTAATAGTTCTTTTTGGGTAGTTATATTTTGTTTCTTTCTAGCCACGGAAAAATTATTTTATGGATGACCCCCGAATTTTTCAGTAAATTATTATTCTGATCCAATTTAGCTACTTCCTGATACATTTCTGAATTCCTTTCTTTTCGAAAACACATAAAATTGGCAGACGTTCTTATTCAGAAACTGTGTAATCGAATGGAATTTTCCATTTTTCGTAAAAGGCAAAAAATCTTTGAGAAAATACTGCCAAAGTTGTCATTTTGAATCGAAATTCAAGACGCAATCGTACTAGGGAGAAGAAAAACTTGTCATCAAGTGATTAGAATAGGTTATAAATCAAAAAATTATTTATTTATTTAAAAAAATGGAAAATGCGAATCGATTACAAATTACTTCAATCATCAGTCTGTTAATTTTATGCCTTTATAAAGAAAAATGAGTCAGAAAGTATCAAATTTCACGTTGTTGAGCTGGGAATTTGAGAGTAACCTTAAGTTGTACTTGCAAAGATTATATTAATATACGTTCATTATCGCTAATAACATTTTTACAGAACATATTCCTTGCCCTCGACATCCTGAGAAAAATTAAACCTAGTTTTGTCCCGTCTCGACTGTGTAAAAAAATGCAAGCCTGATCTTAGCCCGGTACAAGCCTGAGTTGAAAAAAATTAAGCCCTGATTCAGTTGCCATATAACTGTCCGATGCCGATCTATATGCTGGACACTTCGTAAAATTCTTTATTGATATTGTCAAGCTATCATCGGCTCGTGACGCACAATTATACATATTCTTGCGAAAGTCAGATTCATCGGCCCTGTAGAGATCTTTATATCGGGCCGGTAGGCCTTCTTAATTTTTTTTATCGATCCGGAACGGCAGGTTCGTTCAATTTTTTTGCTGGCCCGGTCCTTTACATTTATTTAGAGGCCCGATTAATCTATTAATTTTCTTCAAAACATAACTGCTTGTCCCACTGTAAACAACTAGATCCAGTTTCGCTCTGACTCGACTATGCTAAAAAAAAAACAAAAAAAAACAAAAAAAAAAAAAAAAACATATAATGTATACATAAGACTCAGTCCAGCACGACTCTGCTTATGAAATTGAGTTTGTGCTCAGATACGATATGATTGTCCGATTATATGATCTCTAATCTGGGCATATTATAATTTCTATAGTGATTTTGTCAAACTAGTATTGGTTCATAAAACGCATTTATAATTGTTATTCTCGCGAAAGTTCATAACCAATGAAAATGGTCCATGTTTTATCTGTTTCGTTTAAATTTTTATGTAGAGCCGTTAATGAATGAATAATTGTGAAATGACTGAATAAATAAAATGAATAAAAAACTAGTCATTGGGGGCCACCGTAATACTTACCCATCATGGATATGCATAATATAATATATGAAAATAAAACATGTATGAAATATTTATAAAATGCATTGCAATTTCAAAACAAAATTTAATCGTATATTTAAATTTTTTAATATAGATAGTAATGCTCTATTAAATATAATGCGATACGTTACGTGCCGCAAAAAAACTTTAGAATCCTTGTTTATCCGCGCCAGCAAAATTTTTCTGTAAAATTTGCCTTATTTAATTGGAGCATTTTCCTGATTTAATAATGCACAAATTTCTGTTTTAAACAATTGTTGACAAACATTAAAAATTTCGTAAAAGGCTCTCATCGCGAATGAGTTAATGAATTGCTGATGAACCAATTTCGACAAATTATATAAAACGCCAAGCTACTCAAGTAGTACCGAAATGTGTAACCGAAACATCCTTATAACTCCAAAAATAATAATCATATTAACTAACAGTTTACTGCGTCGGATTAAGGGTCTCATTTTCAATTAAAATATATCTTTGAATTGAAATTGAAATACAGGGTCTTGAGAAACCGAAGAATGTGGAAAATAGGATTACAAATATCTCGGCAACTAATAATCCGATCGACTTCATTCTTTATGAAAATTTTTTGTTATTTTATTGCTTTTTACACCCACTCATTAAAATACAAAATTTCGAAAAACTTCATATACCATTCATCAGAACGATTTTTTCGAGAGTCCGAAAAAAATAGTTCCGAATAATCGAGGTTACTGATATTAAATAGGCTTCGTTCCATCCTTACATACTAACAACATACAAAGTTTCAAGTCTCTATCTCAATTTGTTCGGGAGATAGAGCATTTACAAACACAAGGACGGGCGGCAATTTTTTTTTTCTGGAAATAAAAATGTTTTTAGGAATTTGTAGTAAATAAAATATGTAAATCCGCCAAAAATTTTTTTTTCGATTTTCAAAACGATTGCAAGATTTACCCTATGCTACGTATAATGGGTAAATAATACAAAAAAAAGTCAATTTTGATTTAAAAATATAAATTTTAATTTAAAAATTTTAAATATTAATCATGTTTGAAGATCGATATATTTTCTTAAAAATGTAATTCTTTTTAATTTTTTAAAAAAATTTTAAATTTTACAGAAAAAAAATTAAATCATCTTTGTAATTTACAAAAATATTTATTTTTGAAAACATATCTTTTAAAAGAAAAAATAGTATTTTTCATATTCTTTGCTACAAGATTCATTGAAAATATGGACTGGAAATTTAAAAAAACCTAATAATAATAAGATGAATAATAACAATAATAAATCCCGAAGACAGTTGAATATATTATTGAAAATCATGGTGAAAATTTTCAGGACTTTTCTAGTTTCAAATCTTCATTGCATTATATATACTAATGAAAATGAATTTGTAAATATATAAAGAAAATATATGTTGCCAAACGCAGAAAATAAAGAATTTAAACAGACATTTAAGCCGATTCTCGAAAAGATATTTTTTTTTTCCTTGCATAACAACAAAAAACTATATATAACAACAAAAAACATTTTCTGACTAAATTTTAAACTTAAAAGCATGACAATTGCAATCGTGATTATTGAAGAGATTTATGATCAAATGTTTTTATTTCTATTTTCCGATAAACGAATTAAATCTTAAGGCAGGTTACTGTCTCAAGGAGGTAATTTTTTCACTCTCACTATCACCGCCAGGAAATTCAGTTCGAAATGCCAAATTGACAACTCTTCTAAAAGTATTTCTGAGTTTATCGAAAAGTAGAAAATACTATTCAGTTATAAAATTGAAAATAAGAGCACCTGTTCGGATTAAAAAAAAATGTGTGAAAAAATGCAGTTTGGATCTGAGAGTTGCATTGAAAACACAATTTCTTACAATATTTAGCAATGATAAAAATTTTAGTTTGTAGGTTTTTTTAAAAATAAAATCAATAATAAAGTATTACCAACTTAACAAAAGTTACTTTTGGGCTTCTTATAAAATAATAACCTATTCATGAGTTGTATTTTATATTATTTCATATTTTTGCTTCATGCGCTAGTTAGAAAATTATATTTTGTGCCAGTGGGAAATAGTGTTCTCGGATTTTACACCCTTCCCCCCAAGAAAATCATAGAACAATATTTCTTTAGATTCTCAAAACATTGACCTAATGCATTTTGAATGGTTAATATTGATACTGTAACATATAACAACACAGTTTTTTTTTTTCTAATAAGCGAAAAACATTTAAATTTGCAGTTTGCTGGAAAGATATAAATACACTCTTTATAACTGGTTAAAACTGTACATACTCTATCCAAACATTTCCAAACCGCACCTAAAGTAACTTTGGTACAATTTAATTTACTTAAAATGACAAATCATTGTGATCACACATAAGAAATTCTAGTGATAAGACATCGCGAGATAAAAAATAATTAAATATAACCGTCGCTCTCAATAGGTTAATTATTTAATGTTAATTAAATTAAATACATAAGTTTGCATTGTGATTATTTGCAAGGGCCCTATCACTTATAAATTGTTCGCAAAATTTCAATTTAAAATAACTTTGCCCCCCCCCCCCCCAAAAAAAAAAAAAATCTTTTAGAAATATTTTAATAGGACTATAAGAGGTTTTTCCTTGTAAATCAATTGTAACCCAAAGAGAAAAATGTAACTAATATTCTACAAGGAAATTATTCCTAGAAAAGATGACACACATAAACTTATCACTAAATAAAACAGACTGAGATAATGTCTCGATTAATCATATTTATTTACAAGTTATTAATAAAAGAAAACCATCTTTACAAAATTAATTAAATTAAGAAACAAGCAAACTTAAACTGCACTTTTATACTTCCCCAACATAGAAGATTACTTTGACATTATTATAGTTTCTTTCTAACTTTTGTTTCAACATCTCAATATATAACATACACTGATTTTAATCACTATTTTAGATTTTATCAAATTGATATACAAAATAAATTTACTTATTTTATTCGTTCCTTCATTACATTGATAGCATGAAATTCTGTAAAAATTCTAAGCTTAACTTATATCTTTAGTAATTGTTAATAGTTACAAAAGCTAAATTTATGTAGATCCGGGTCGACATCGCGCACTTAGTTTCCAATTCTTTTTTTATAGTATATATTAAAACAAACAAAATTTTAATTGGCAACCCCTTCGCCTTTCGTTCTGGCGTCCAAGGCACATGTCCCCTTAGCAATTTCTCGGGAAATTGGTTGCCGTTTGCAATTATCGGTGAGGGTACAATTTCACACTGAAGAGATTTTTAAGCAAAAGCTAACCTATTTAAATGACAGAAGGCATAAAGATGCATTTGATTTAGTTTCCCTTCCGAATTTTCTGGCTATGAGACATTTTTACCAAATTCTATACTTATATATTTTTGTATGTAAAGACAAAAAAAATCTTAATTTGACGCCTCCTTCGCCTTTCGTTTTGGCGTCCGAGACACATTCCCCCCCGCCCCCCTCTGCAACCCCTAGAGAAATCGCTTGGTTTTTGCCAATTGTTGGTGAGGTACAGTTTCACACAGAAGAAGATTTTTGAGTAGAGACTAACCTATTTAAATGATAGATGGCATAGAGATACATTTGGTTCAGTTTTAATTTGAATTTTCAAGAGACATTTTTATGCAAATTCAATATATATTCTACTTATACATTTTTATATGCAAAGACAAAATCTTCATTTGGCGCCCCCTCTGTCTTTTGTTTTGGCGTAGAAATTGCTTTGCTTTTGCAATTATCGATGAGGTGCAGCTTCACATAAAATAGGGGTTTTGGAAGAGAGACTAGCCTATTTAAATGACAGAAGGCATAGAGATGTTTGGTACAGTTTTCCTTTCGAATTTTATGATTGTGAGACATTCTTATGCAAATTCCATACATACACATTTTTGTATGTAAAGAAAAAAAAAATCTTCATTTGGCGCCTCCTCTGCAAACCCTGGGGAAACTGCTGGGTTTCAGACTGTTAGACATACTTATGCAAATTCCATTCATATACATTTTTGTATGTAAAGACAAACAAAATCTTCATTTGGTGCCTCCTCTGGAAACCCTAGAGAAATCGCTTGGTTTCAAGCTGTGAGACATTCTTATGCAAATTCCATTCATATACATTTTTGTACGTAAAGACAAACAAAATCTTCATTTGGCGCCCCCTCTGGAAACCCTAGGGCAATCGCTTGGTTTCAGGCTGTGAGACATTCTTATGCAAACTCCATACATATACATTTTTGTATGTAAAGACAAACAAAATCTTAATTTGGCCCCCCCTCTGAAACCCCTACGGTAATCGCTTGGTTTCAGGCTGTGAGAATTTTTTATGGAAATTCCATACATATACATTTTTGTATGTAAAGACAAACAAAATATTTATTTGGCGCCCCCTCTGCAATCCCTAGAGTAATCGTTTGGTTTCAGACTGTGAGACATTTTTATGCAAATTCCATACATATACATTTTTTTATGTAAGAGAAACAAAATCTTCATTTGGCGCCCCCTCTGCAAACCCTAGGGAAATCTCTTGGTTTCAGGCTGTGAGACATTCTTATGCAAATTCCATTGCATTTTTATATGTAAAGACAAACAAAATCTTCATTCGGCGCTCCTCTGCAAACCCTAGGGAAATCGCTTGATTTCAGGCTGTGAGACATTCTTATGCAAATTCCATACATATAAATTTTTCTATGTAAGGCAAACAAAATCTTCATTTGGCGCCCCTCTGCAAACCCTAGGGAAATCCCTTGGTTTCAGGCTGGGAGACATTTTTATGCAAATTCCATACATATATATTTTTGTATGTAAGACAAACAAAATCTTCATTTGGCGCCCCCTCTGCAACCCCTAGAGAAATCGCTTGGTTTCAGGCTGTAAGCCATTCTTATGCAAATTCCATACATACACATTTTTGTATGTAAAGACAAACAAAATCTTCATTTGGCGCCCCTTCTGCAAACCCTAGGGAAATCGCTTGGTTTCAGGCTGTGAGACATTCTTATGCAAATTCCATTACATATACATTTTGTATGTAAAGACAAACAAAATCTTCATTTGGCGCCCCCTCTGCAAACCCTAGAGTAATCGCTTGATTTCAGGCTGTCAGACATTTTTATGCAAACTCCATTACATATACATTTGGTATGTAAAGACAAACAAAATCTTCATTTGGCGCCCCCTCTGCAAACCCTAGAGTAATCGCTTGATCTCAGGCTGTCAGATATTTTTATGCAAACTCCATACACATACATTTTTGTATGTAAAGACAAACAAAATCTTAAATTGGCGCCCCCTCTGCAAACCCTAGGGAAATCGCTTGATTTCAGGCTGTAAGACATTCTTATGCAAATTCCATACATATAAATTTTTTTGTGTAAGGCAAACAAAATCTTCATTTGGCGCCCCCTCTGCAACCCCTAAGGAAATCGCTTGGTTTCAGGCTGTGAGACATTCTTATGCAAATTCCATTACATTTTTGTATGTAAGACAAACAAAATCTTCATTTGGCGCCCCCTCTGCAAACCCTAGGGAAATCGCTTGATTTCAGGCTGTAAGACATTCTTATGCAAATTCCATACATATAAATTTTTTTATGTAAGGCAAACAAAATCTTCATTTGGCGCCCCCTCTGCAAACCCTAGGGAAATCACTTGCTTTCAGTCTGTGAGACATTCTTATGCAAATTCCATACATATACATTTTTGAATGCAAAGACAAACAAAATCTTCATTTAGCTTTCCTTCTGCAACCACTAGGGAAATCATTTGTTTTTTGGCAATGGTCAATGAAGTACAGTTTCACACAGAAGAGTGTTTTTGAGTAGAGACTGATTTATTTAATGACAGAATGCATAAAGATACACTTGGTTCAGTTTTGCTTTTGAATTTTCCGTTTGTGAGATCTTTTTATTCAAATTCGATATATATACATAAATTTTTGCATATAAAGACAAAAAAAAAGTTTTCATTTGGCGCCCGGGTACAGATGATTGGGGGGGCACGTGCCCCCCCGGGCCCCCCCGACGCTACGCCTATGTGGCTTACTATTTTTGTGGATAGTTTGAGGTATATGTATGAATATATTGTATTTGTATAGGTATTTGTACGGTATTTAATTTGCAATCAATTAAGGGTGACATTATTTATACTCCCACATAGAAAAAGTAATCCTCGATTAGTGACATATTAATTGGAATGACTGTATATAATATATTGTACACTAGTGTAAATGCCCGTCCAAGGACGTGGGTAAAAACTGCGTTTTTCATTCAATATTAAAAATAATAATAAAAATAATAATTAATAATATGGAAGCGTTTAGATGAGCAAAGTTCGGCTAATTTATGTTCCAATGAACACACTATTAGCATTAATACTTCTGAGTAAACCAGGTTTTTTGGCTAACATATCATAACAAAATTAATATTTTTTAATAAGACAAAAATTTAACAAATATGCAATAAAATTGCGCAATTAAAAAATTTCTTTGCACTGTCTTTGCGTAATATTTCAGCAAAAACGAACTTACCAAAAACCCTCCTGTGAAAAAGACTGTTTATAGGGAACTTGCAATCAGCTGATAGCCATTGTATTTTAAGTGGAGGTCAGGGTAGTTTCACCAATCAGAACTGTCTATTTCTAGTGTGTGACCTCCAGTATGACGTCAATTGCAACTGCCCTATTGAACTAAGGGAAGGCATTGTTAATTTTTTTTCACGGCTATTGGTATTTTTCTTCTGCGTACCCGCGGCTGAGAAACTGACGTCACATGAATAAGCAGGGATAAAACAACTTCAGGTGACATCTAGTTCCACAGTTTAATATTTTTTCAATGAATGACTTACAAAAGAGAATGACTCGCTATACCTACGCCTGTTTAAAACTCAATTTCTGAATTGGTTTTTTAAATGTGCAAATCATTGAAATTTAGATAGTTTTGAATCTTTTATAGAAAATTATGTTGAACAGAAGGGATTTCAGGTAGAAAAAGATTTCTATTTAAGAAGAAGTGTTCTCATGCACATCTCGAAATTAAATATAACGAGGCTCCATTTTATTGCAGATTGATATGATCGATGGATTTGCCCCGGAATTGCTACACTGTATTTTATTATACACTGTATTTTATTAATATAGAAATTATATGCCGTCTTTTTGATTCACTGTCTATCAAAGCCTGAGAGTTAATGGGCTCACAAGCTCTGTAAGTAAGCATGTACGTAACGCGATAACTCTTGATAGAAATATCCGATATGCTTTAAATTTTGTAAATAGGTTCAATCTGATAAGGTGTTTCCCTGATTAATTTTGGAGATACATTGGTTAAGTAAAATGAGGTAAACTTGGCTATTTCCTCTTTAATTTTGATAAATGATTTTTAATGCAGAATTATGGAATTTGCTTCAAATTTGATATACTAGTTTTTTTTATAAAGCGCTTCCCTGATTAGATTTGACGCTTCATTGGTTAAGTATAAAGGCAGGGGACAAGAGGCCTTGTCCTCCCTTAAATTATTGCCGTTTTGCACCATAAGAGTGAGTTCCATTTTAAGAATCACAGAATAAATAAGAGTAAAATATAAAATTAAAATGAACAGCTTGTGAGCTCAATGCAATAAGTTTAGTTGGGCACTTTTCTTTTTTACTTAATAATCATTTACTTAAAAAAATATTTGGCCAACCGTTTATTCTAATTTCAAACTCTCTATTTTATAAAACACCCTTAGAATCATTTTCATACCTACATTTAAAAGAAATAAACATGTTCAATTTTAATTTCAAAGCATCAAAAAGTTTTTTTTTTTTTTTTTCTGAGCATAATATTCTTTTCTTCAAAAATATTCTGAAAATACAGCGAAAAAGAACCAAAAAAACTATCGACAAGTTAAAATTAAAATGATAACTTTGTAAAAATTACTATAAAATAAAAACAATGGCGCGTTTCGATCTAAAAATAATAAGGTATCGGTATAAAAGGTAGGCAATAAGGTATAAGGTAAATAATAACTTTTTTGCAGTTACTACTCTCCATCCTGTATCTTTCAGTTCATTTCTAACCGTGTCCCTATACGAACACGTGTTTGCTTCAGCTGATGACGAGCTGTAATTTTTTTTTTTTTTTTTTTTTTTTTTTTTTTTTTTTTTTTTTTAAAGCACGAAAAGCGTCTTTTTTTCTTTTATGGTGATTTTTAGAATGTCCACTTACTTAATTATTTTCAAAATAGCTGATTGAAATATTTTTTCGAAACATGGATATCATAAGAAACACAATTATCATTTGTACATTACATATTGAAAAATAAAATAATGACAGCATTTTCTGATTCTTTGAAACTTGAATGAAAATATCTAACATTTCATGCTTATGGAAATAAAAATTATTTTGCAATTGTGCCAGAAAAAAAAAAGAAAAAGAGTGGGAAAAAAGTGTTCATTCGGGATCTTGAAAGATGTGAGAATGGTCGTTGACACAAAAAGTAAATCTAATATCACAATAATAATAATAATAATAATAATAATAATAATAATAATAATAATTATTATTATTATTGTTGTTTAATTTGTAGAAAATTGAAAAGAAGAAAAGAATTTTCTGATTCTCTGGAACCGGGATGAAAATATTTAAAATTTTATGCAATTGAGAAGGAAAATTGTTTTGCATTTTTTATGTTTATTCGAAAAAAAAAAAAAAAAAAGAAAAGAAAAAGAAAAAAAGAAAAAAAAGAATTTCGTGAATTCTCATGTATACACATACATATACATTCTAATGTATACATCGAGATAAAACAGTAACTGTTTAAATACTCAAAAGCATCATAGTACTTTAACAGTTCAAAAAAAAAAAAAAAAAAAAAAAAATCTTATATCATTCAAAACATATGACGATTGTAAATTCACCGAGAAAAATAGGTATAACATTTAAACATCCATAAGTAACGAATACTCTTTTAAAAAATCAATATTTTTTCTCATCTTCGTAATTACTAATACATTAATTCTTTTAACTGATTCTTTTTCATTAGTATTCTTCATCTGTCTTAGATTACTAATAAAAAATTTAAGACATTTGATATGAAATCATATTTTGGCACAATGCCAAATAACTTTCAGCAGACGAAACAGGAAACGGAGCTGGTGACCAAAGAATAGCTTTGGAATTTTTAGTGTAAAACTGTGGAAAGATATTAATCAAAATTTCATTTTAATTTCTTAGCGTAATGTTTATTTTACCAATTTTGCTCACATTTTCGTGATTGTTTATCAAGTAACTTATCAGATATAACTTAAAACGTAAATTTACGTTAACATTTATAAGATTAAAACCACTGTTATCTGTTATATTCTAAATGCGAAAAAGAACGCATCATTATTGGGTTGATATCTAAATTCACTGAGTTTTCTTTGATCTGGCAACATTTGTTTGTGGCAAATATTTCGTTAGTCATATGCTGTTAACATTTTCTAATACAGTTACAAAGACGGGTGACAGTGTTTATGGCGGGTTCGTATTCCTGTTGGTAAATTTACGAAAATATATTTTGATTTTCACGTTACAAAAAATCAAAATATCCTAATATATGCTACTGACGTTCAATATTGGACATGAAATGTGATGAAATTGTAATGTGTATCATCATTAGTTCATTTACAGGGGCACATAAAATGTTTCCATTACGGTTACAAACTGTTTTCAAAGTATTTAAAAATATTACGTTACTTCAAAAATAATAAATTTGATCCGAAATGTTGGGGTATTCCCAATTATGTTTTCTATAGAATATGATGTGCACATCATTTACCAATCGTTTACACCAGGGGTGCACAACCTTTGGCCCGCGGGCCACAAAAATACCACTATTTTTATGCAGAATAATTTTCCTTATAGTAACGACAGAAACTTGGCTATTAAAGAAAAGAAACTACACTTCTCAAATATTCTGGTGGGAAACGATATTCTGGTAAAAAGGTTGTGCATCACTGGTTTACACGGAAACACAAAAAGTTTGATTACATTATAGTCTATACAGAAAAATTATTCACGTTTTATGAAATTGATATACAGGGTGTCCCCTCTCAACAGTGGCCAATGGCTAATTTCTAAACCGTTGGTCATAGACGTATAGTTCCAATTGCAAAAATGCTTTAAAAAAGGCAAAGAATTGTTTTTCAAGCGATTTTGGTAAAAAAAAAAGTTTTACTAAAAAATTACGAAAATTAAATTTTTATACGGTCCCCTGGTCCTATAAGTGATATTTAGTAAAATTTTTTCAACACTCTAGCAAATAATACAGAAAAGGTCCCATTCATGCAACATTAAAATTGACCGAGTTATGAAACTTTAAATTTCATGACTTAAACCACTTTTCAAAAGCTGAAAACGGCTGAGTTCGACTGAGCTTTAAGGAAACGTACACTAAGTGCTTAAAGTATTATAAAGGGAGTCGATTTCCAACGCTGTTCAAAGGCTACTTCCTAAACTATTTGTCACAGACATATAGTTCCGATTACAAAATGCTTTAAATGAGCGATTTAACTGAAAGCGCTGTCACCGTATAAGTTTTACGGTAGTGTTAATTATAATTAATTATCTTCTAAATTATTTATTAAAATAACTGAGGACATGAATTTCAAAATTCTCTTTATCGAAAAAATCAAATTTTCGGATATAGCGAAAAAACTTTAAATGCATCTATTGGTTTTCATTATAAATTTTTAGATTGCATTGTTACAATAGTGGAGGTTTGTATAGACTTATAGAGAAATCAAAAAGCGATAAGTCGAGTTTTGAAATTCATATCCTCAATTGTATTTTTACGTATGTTTTATTTTGTAAGCAAATAAAGCTGATTTTTTTCGAGATGTTATTTTAAAAAGGTATGTTATTTTGATAAGCTTTTATTTAATTCATAGTTTTCGCATGTAAATTTTCCTAGTTCAAAACTTATATTCAAATTTTAATCCACTTCCAAATATCTGATTGAGGTTCAATTACCATACTTATTTAAACCCGATGACAATGTGATTTTAATACGATTTTAGGTGCGTTCCATTTATATATTTTATAGGACTACATCAAATTCTATTAGGTTGAGTAATCTAATAGAGCTTTAAATATGTATCATTTTGTAACGATTTGTGACTGTTGCTTTTCATGGTTTAATTTAACAAAATTTCTGTTATTTTTTTACTTATATTTTTAGCACAAATTGCATATTTTACCTTAACATGTAAATGTCAACATAAATTCAGAAACAACATTGTAAAAAAAAAAATTTACTCTCAATGTTTAAAGTTAAATTTTCTATCTGATGTTTATTTTTATTTCCAGTAAATTTGTGACTGACCCCTATTTTGCAGCAAAAAATATGCTTCAACTTTGAACAGCTATAGCTCTTTCAATTTTGATCGCAGAGGAATGGGACTTTTTTTGTCTTACTTGTTAGAGTAGTGGTAAAAATTTTCTAAATATCACTTATAGGACCGGGGGACCGTATAAAAATTTAATTTTCGTAATTTTTTAGTTAAAAATTTTTTTGACATAAATCGCTTAAAAAATAATTCTTTACCGTTTTTAAAGCATTTTTGCAATTGGAACTATATGTCTATGACCAACGGTTTAGAAATTAGCCATTGGCCACCGTTGAGAGGGGACACCCTGTATATTACTAAGTTTCTCAAAAAGAACATTATTAATATGGTGTGCTTAGCACATATCTTTTGTTTACAGGGACAGACAAAATTTTCAATTACAGTGAGCTTATAAGTGATAATTGCTGTGAATGCATTTTTAACCGTGGTATGCCTTTTAAGCTTAGTTAAATTTTAATGTGTTATGTTATGTGTATCAATTTTATAGATTGTATATAAAGGACCATGTAAAAGAACTTATGAGCATTATCATCTAACCTATGGGCATCAATTACTTGACGCTTTTTGAACTCTATAATGCATTTTTCATCTGATACTGGTTTAATATGCTAAGAGATGTTTGTAGGGTAACAAATAAAATCATATGCAGAGCTGTGCCAAAGAAACTGGATATATTGCCATCTGTGGATGGCGATTGTCCGAAGCGTTATATTTTTAATTATGCTATGAATGCTATAGGTAATTAATAGATGAATTAAATTTCAAAATATTTTCTGAAGCACTTAAAAATCTGTAAACATGAATGCACAATGTTTCAAATGTAGTTTTAAGGGAATTTTTATGTTTTATTATGCACTTTTTAAGTAATATGCTATATACAGTTACATGTATTTTTACATTTTAAATTATTACTATTTATATATTTTTGTTTTTTGTTAGTCAATTAGTTTAGAAATGAAAATAAAAAATATAACTGACAGAACCTAAATTTACCAGTTCATTTTAATCTATTATTTAAAAAGATTTGTTTGTATTTCAATTTATATCTTAAATATATAAATTGAAATACAAACAAAAAATTTTATTGTAGGTTTATAGTTTCTTCTGTCTTTACAAAAAGAAAGTGTTGGATTCATGAAAGTTTTTAACTTCCGGTTTTCAAAAGGATTTATACGTTTTAGAAGGTCCTGAACATGATTTCGTGATTTTTAAAAAATTTCTGTTGTGAGTTTGTCACTCTGTGATCCTGTGAATTTGTATGTGACAAAATTTTAATGGGCGCTCTATCTCAATAAGTAATGTACGTAATTTCACAAAACTTTCGATTTAGTTGGAACTTGATATAAACTGGAGCTGATTAGGTTTTGGTGTTTATAACTCAACAAGAGACGCTGGTAAGCTGTATTATTCACAATTTTCATAATAGCTCTATCTTAAGGTTTAATGCACGTATTTTCATAAGACCTTAGGTTCAATTAGTCCTTCATAAAATTTGAAGCTGATTACTTTTTTGTGCAAATTGGCAAAGAGGTGATTCTGCTATGTTGCATCATTCATGATTATCGCAATAAATTTATCTCAAGAAGTAATGCACGGATTTTCACCAAACTTCAAATTTAGTTCGTCCTTGATATAGATTAGTGTTGTTTAGTGTTTGGAGTAAATTGTCCCAGTTAATTGCCTTAGTTAGTACCTGATAAAAATGGATCCTGGTTGGTTTTTAATGTACATCACCCAACAGGTGTAGCCTTTAGAATTTTTAAAGATTTCCACAATAGCTCTATCTCAGAAATTAATGCAAGAATTTTCACCAATCTTCAGGCTCAGTCAGGAATTGACATAAGTTATTCCTGACTATAATTTGATACTAGCAAAAGCCATGCTTTGTTTGGATTCGCGACGCATTATTTTACAAAACAGATATTTGAAAATAACAATATTTTTTAATATAATTTTTGCATCTTTATTAAACAAAAACGTTATTTTATGTTTTGACGCATTTTAATTTTTTATTTATGATGTAAGACTGGCATAATAAAATATTTTCGAAGAAAACTTTTACAAAATATTTTTAAATTTTCAACTAAAATCTCTTTTAAATATGTTTTTACTATTTCCAGTAGCCACTGGTGTTTTTTAAAGTTGTTTGAAATATGCATGTTTCCAATCTTTGTAATTAACATCAAATAATCTTTAATAGCTATTTTAGAATAATATATTTGAAGGGAGCTTGAAGAAAGTTACTTCTTCAAAATCCTATTTTCTGGAAAAGCATTTGAAATCTGCTCTCGTTGATACTATGAATTTTTAACTGTAAAAATTTTATTCTAATTTCTTCGTTTTTATACATGTTAGCGTACGAGAATTTTTGATATTGTAGAATTTTTTGTAAGGAAAATTTCTATTTAATGCTTAATTTTGAAGAATTTTCACTCTCGACAACGTTACGTAAGTTTTTAAGCCGACTGGTGTCTATATATCATCAATATCTACAACTGCTTCATCTAATGTTAAACCTTGGGATTTATGAATTGTAACAGCAAAAGCTAACTGCAGAAGAAATTCTTTCCTTGAGCAATTTATGCTTCCAATTTTCCAGAATTTAATTATTGGAGAAATTGGTACGCACCAATGCTTATAAGTTAAATTACTGTAGTATTCAAATTTATGTATGATTAGTCACGATATCTGGTCTGGTGGCTTGTGATTTTCTTTAATACGTGCAACAAAGTCTAAAGTCCCGTTTACTAAATCTTTTTCGGTCTACAAATAAGAACGTTATATTATTTTAGATCCAAATGGTAAAGTAAGAAATGGTTAAAGTCCATTTGTCGTTTCTGAATCGGCCAACTTTGCTTTAGTACATTTATAAATAGCTTGAATCGAGGCAACACCTTCACGCAGTTCTTTTAATTTTTCATTTATATAACAAATTTAACAATTAATTTTATTTGTTTACAATTCTTTTGTTGCCACTTTACAAAAAACATCCGTAATAAAATTTTTTTTAAATGTTTAAGTGTCATCTGTGCAAACGATTTTGCGGAATAATGAAAATATGTTTTATTTATTAAATTAATCATGATACTATCTATAATTACTTACTCCATGATTTATATTTTATTTTCTGAAAATATACGCGTTTCATTTTTTATTTATTTGCTAAAATGCGTCCGTATTGGAAATGCATGTAAAATAAATTAATTAAAATAATATTTTTTTTAACGTTTTACTGTAAAAAAAGTTATATTGTGCAAATCTACAGATCATAATTTATTTTTGTGTTTAATTTGAAGTCAAAATATTGAATAGTTTTTTTGTAAAGTGTACGACAAAATGTAATTTGAGTGGCCTAGTAGAGGATTCGCTTCGCTCATCCTAATAAATTAGCTATCCGGTGGTGCTGTTTTGCTGCATTTTTTCAGGAAATAATAACATATATGTGATAGCAGAAAGTTTTGGGATTGTTACATCTAATTTTTTCCCACTTGGATATGGATGAAATGATGAAAAAAAGCACATGGAATTCTAGACTCCCAACCTTTGATATAGACCTGGTAGGTGGAAAAATTTGATCTAATAGGCAATGTTCGAGAACTATAATTCTGGAAACGCGAAGAAAGCGGAAAAGTCCTATGCCCCCCCAAAAGACTATATATTATAAATAAAATAAAAATATTCATATACATACCAAATAGAAAAAAAATTATAATAACAGTACAGATATATAAAGAAAAAATATATAAAATTCCGAAAAGGGATAATGTAGTGAACAACTTAGATAAGACATCTTGTCAAAGTAAAAGACAGTAAAAAATTAGAGTCGATATTTTCAGGAAGATAAAGCGTTGCACGAGGCATAAGACAACGACCACGCTTATCATAAATAGAGATATTTTGCAAGGCATGTTTAGGAATAACAGTGATATTGTTGAAAAACTTAATGGCGTGAGTTTTTTTACAGCAGATTCAGTCTGAGGAATTTTCACTGAGGATCATTGTTTTTGTTCTGTATCAAGGTAAATGTATAATCCCTCGTAAATTTCTGTTTTTAAAAACTTGTGCATTTTGAAGGTTGGACTTTGCCTCAGAATCTCTAGCTTTGCGCACCATAGAGAAGTATATGATGGAGCACTGCTATTATAACCGTGTGTTATTTGCCATACTTATCTGACTACTATAGATAAAATGGGCAAGATTACATTTAGCATTACAGAAATTTTGGGAGTTATATTAGATCTACTTCGCCCAAGTATGGGTGATCAGGAAAACACCCCACTATTTATAATTTATTAACTTCCCATCGAAAATGACAAAAGAGCCACCAAGATTAAGCGGACGTCGGATTGAGCGATTACAGGAGAAAATGACTGCCTGCGATTTAGTAGGATTCAGATTCCAATTTGCGAATAGGTTCTTGAAAATACTCGTGTATGATTTAAAAACAAAAAACAAAAAAACCTCCTTGTCACGGAGCATTACAGTAGTGTCATCAGCATTAATAGGCAATAATGTATGTGGAGAAGTGAAACAAGCTTTATAAAGCTGGAGACCAATGTTGAATTCAGACACTTTTCTCCGAGAGGGACTTCTGTGTCTCAGGGGGGGGGGGGCAATATGGAGTTCCGAGGGGGGGGGGAATTGCACTTTTTCACCATTGAAAACCCAAAATTTCAAACTTTCCGGGGGGGGGACATGTTGTTCGGGCCATCTCCTGAATTCAACATTGTTGGAGACTCAATTTGGAGCCTTATGGCTTGTCCGCATTGTCCGGGGTAGGTGTAAAAAAGATAAGGTACATCTGGCCCCGAATGTTCTGGTGCGAAGCTATCTATAAAATACACCCGTATGCAGTAGGCAATTTTAATTTAATAACTTGTAGATTTAGACCAGAGAACCCAACATTGTCAAAAGCAATGTTTTTTCGAATTGCAATGCTTCAGATATCTAAAATTAACAATGAAGAACGCCTAGCACTCAAAATGAAGTCATATTTTGGCAAAATGCCAAATACCTTTCACCGGTTAAAACAAAAACGTAAATGATAGTAAAATTATAGTATTGGAATTTTCAATGAAAGATTGTTGGAAATGCGAAAAGTGATTAACCAAATTGCATTCCGTGAATGAAATGTTTATTTTCAGGAAGCAGGACGTTTCGGTCCCGCCATTTCGGTCCCGCCACTTCGGTCCCGCCATTTCGGTCCCGAGACATTTCGGTCCCGAGACACTTCGGTCCCTAGCCATTTCGGTCCCAAGACATTTCGGTCCCTAGCCGTTTCGGTCCCTAGCCATTTCGGTCCCAAGACATTTTGGTCCCTTCTCCTGCAAACTGAAATTTTGTGATATAAGACATAATTTTAAAGGGAACATTGCAAAGTTTTTAAACTGAAGGCCATAAAATTTTAGTATAATGCGATTATAAGTGCCCGAAAACCGCACACACGTATAACTCTTATCCAAAATATTATAATTCACACAAATTTTGTTTGGTAATCCTAATCATAATTGGTAATTCTAATAATAATTGGTAATCCTAATTCTCAAAACAGTTAGTAATTTTAACATAAAAATCAAATTAATATTTTATTAAATATATTTATTGTTAATAACATGATTAATTTACATAATGAATTTTATTTTAAAATAAACTCAATATATAATCCATTTTATATTCAATACATCATTATATTTCCTAGTAGTTCTAAACTGAAATTTATCTTTTACTTGTTTATTTATTGTATATTTAAAACTACGGAAATTAAAAAAATTAGTATAGTTAAAAATAAAACTAAAATAAGAATTATTATATTTTTTCTGGGAAAGTAGAAGCTAAAAGGTAATACAAATAAATAAATAAATAAATAAATAAAAGCTTAGTTTTGTCACTTAAAAATTGAAAATAAAATTATTTAAAATATTATTATAGTACATTTTAATATATTTTATTAAATTATGCATTATATTTTATATATAATATTTATATTATTATTTTTATGTATGATATTTATATTATTTTATTTATGTATAATATTTATATTATATTTTAAATTATTATTATATAAATTTTATGTAAATAAAAAAAAATAATAATCATCTTATTAAAATGAAATAGGCCCAGTTTCAAAAAAATTAACTCACAAAAATTGTCTTCATGGCCTGAGAAAACTCTTAAAAAATGCAATCAATAAACACTATTATTATTATTTTTTTTTTAAGTGGTGGAGGCAAATTTCTAAAAACAATTTTTTTTTTCATAGTATGTCCAGTTACGAAATAACTATTGCTTTCGCAATGTTAATAATGGAAAGTAACTTATAAAAAATGTATACGATGCAACTTTGTATTACAAAAATAATAATAACGATAAAAAAAAATCTTCAATAAATATATTTCATTTCTGAATTATCAAAGGAAAGGGTGTAGATGGGTGATTTGAGGAAATATGTATATATTATAATTTATAACTAATTGAATTATTAAAGACATTTATTATCAAACTAATTGGAAGGGGAAAAAATAAATAGTTTTTTATTATTTAATTAATGCCAATTTAAAGGTTCTAAAAAAAGTACGTAAACAGCCAAAAAAAAAAATATATTTATGGCAGTTTATATGAAATACTTTTTAGTTTATATAGCTTATAGACGTTTACATAAAATACTGATACTAATAATTAATAATAAAATTATAATTATAATAATAATATTTTACTATTAATAATAATTAATAGTAAAACTACTAAAAGCAAACGACAATATCCCCTAAATTTATATCACATTGTTTTAACCAAACATAATTTTCAGCTCGCTGTGATTTCATTGTCTCGAGTTATAAAAGTATAAATTTATCGGACTCTTATATTCAACTTTTTATCAAACTTGGGGGGGGGGGGAGGCGAATAATATTGAACTTATAACATTTGGCAGGCCCCAACAATTAGAATCCGACTTATAAGATAGCGAGCAAAGAAATAACAAGAGACTGAAATGACTAAGGACCGAAATGGCAAAGGAACAAAGTTGCTGGGGACCGAATTGTCTCGGGACCGAAATGTCTTGGGACCGAATTGTCTCGGGACCGAAATGTCTCGGGACCGAATTGTCTCGGGACCGAAATGTCTCGGGACCGAAATGGCCAGGGACCGAAATGTCTCGGGACCGAAACGGCGGGACCGAAATGGCGGGACCGAAACGGCGGGACCGAAATGTCGTGTACCCTATTTTCATAAGTTTTCAATCAAAATTTCGCAATAAATTGTCAAATGTAAATGGGAAAACATTAATTCTAATTCAGTGTTAAAGATTATCTGTTATTTTTAAAAAATGAATTTTTTAAAACTTTGTTTTACCAGTATTTTTTTTTTAATAAATTAGAGTACAGTCGGTGATCGAGTAAAGAATTGTTGGTTTACGAAAAGATCTGTAAACTAACACTTTCACCAAAAATTTTTATTTTCGGATAATGAACACATTTTCGGATAACGAACACCTCGCAAAACAAAATAAGGAGATGCCACAATGTGTTTCAGATTTGCCGAACTGTATTTAATTAAATATATTGTCGACTTAGAGAAAAAAATAACCATTTTACACCCTACCATAACACAGCCTAAATAATTCATGGGCTATCAGGGGTTCCGGCCGTATATTTTTAGGACACCAAATTAGAATAAACAGATCAAAAATATCAATTTTTATATTTCGTTTCCTTTTTAAAGTAATATTTTTAATTGTAATTAAAAGTTGTTTAAAGTAATATTTTAAACTGTAATAATTGTAATATACATTTCAATTATTTTAATTGAAATTTAGTTAATTATTAATAGGAAAGCAAATTATTAATAGGCTGTAGGCTCCATTTGAGCATTTTTCGAGCCCTGTAATAAACATGATCTTTTAGAGAAGTTAAGGCGTTTTGAAAAGTCAAAGTGACAAACTGAAATGATTTATTCCCGTAGTCAATGAATGTTATCCTAAAAGTTTTTACAAAGGGTATGTCATTTATTTATTTATTTTCTAAACACGCCACGAGATAGACAAATACTATCTATCCATATTAAATAAGGACCTATTTAACTCTAGTATAAGGAGATTTCTATTTTATTTTATACGTTATTTAGCTTTCAAGAACGAATTAATTGAATTCACATACAAATAAATAAAAAACCTATGATCGGTTAACGAATAATTCGGTAACTGAATACTGTTTTCAAACGAATTAAATTCGTTAACTCATCATCAACTGTATCATTAAAAGTAATTCATGCAAGTTAGCAGTAACTATTCTTATTTTTAATAAAATTCGATATGAGCATCTCTTATGTAATTCTTTATTAGAAAAACCAGGATTGAAAGCATACTTATTATGTTTATTAAAAAAAAATTAAGTAGAATATTATCCATCTGTTTTGCTTATAGGAAGATCTGTTTACCCCCATATAGAGGGCAAGCGTAAAAAAATAATATTAATGTTGAATACATTATGGAAATAAATAAATAAATAAACATATATATGTACACACACACACACACACATATATATATATATATATTTTTGAATACTTTTAAGTAGTAAATATTTCCTAATGTTAATAGATATAAAGTTAGTTTATATATAATAGCGATATTTTACAAATTTCTTCTCTTTATTATATATGTATGTATATATATCGGAGAATAAATGTATAATCATACCTTTTATATAGCTGCAAACATATAAAAAGAAAAACATGGAAAACGATTGTAAAAAAAAGGAATATTTAGACATTGATAACACTATCATTAGGGGGATTAAGGGTTCACGGAATAATAACATACGTCTTAAAAGGAGGGAAAAAGGTCCAAAATTGTTCAAAGTTAATAATGTTAAATATGTATAGCCTCTTGCTAATAAAGAATTTCAGCCATTTAATATGTATGTCATATTTTGGCACAATGCCAAATGCATTTCAGCAGATGAGACGAAAACGAAACCAATCGCGGAAGTATAGTACAGGAAATTTTTATGTAATCTGGAAGACAATGCGCAAAGACATAAATCAAAATTAAATTGCAACGTATTAGATTTTTTTTTTTTTTTTTACTGTCTTTATTTAAAATATGGAATTTTTTTTTCCTTGATAAATTATCAGACTAAATTAAAAACATGAATTTTAGCTAAGTGTAAAAGACTAAAATTGTTAAACTATTGTTATTTTCTATGAATAGCAAGAACCTTCTAGTTGTTTGCATTAAAAAAAAATAGCTAATGAATAGGTTGGTATCAATAAATTATCAAAATAATTTAATGATAATTAATATATATATTTTTCAATGACACTTTTCTGTATGACAATACGATTTGTTTGGGTTTCTTTAAAAATTTACTTGTTCAAAAGAGTGATATCTTTGTATTGAATCATCCTTTGCTTGAAAATTATTTTTCAATTTCTATAGATAAGTTTTATTTAAAGGCACAATTATTAATAACAAAATTAAATTTGCTATTTTAAATTATAATTTATATTGAAGTAGAATTTTTTAATTTACATCGTGCATATATTAAAAAAAACTTGCTCTTAAAACTTTTTAAATTTATTACAAGAAATAAAATGAAATACAATACCTCAAATGACAACTTTTATTTATTTATAAACATCAACTTTTGTAACTTACTACAAAACTCATTACATAACTTACGTCAAATATTGGATTAAAAGGATTTTTTATTATTGCATTATGTATTAAAATTATGTATGTACAATTATTTATTTATACTCTAAATTTCTGTATGGTAATTCTTGTTTCATGAAAAACTTTTATGAGAAAATAATCTTTTTTTTCTTTTCTTGTTAAATCTTATGAAAAAAATATTTTATTTTAACATTAATATACAATATAATATAGCAACTAATATTCAACAACTGCTGTAATAACTAATGCAAAATATTCTATGTAAGTACAGCAAAGTAACTTATGAAAATTAGACTTTGCAATTATCACTTTTTTTGCAGATTTAACTTTGCAATTACCATTTTCTATGTGAGATTATCAGCCTATGATTTAGAAACATCCTTTTTTGTTGTTAGATACAATTTTATTGCTAATAAAAATGTAACAGTACAGTTTTATTTCATCAGACCAATATTTTTTTAAATGTCAAACATATGTAAATTTAACGGACTTTAATATTAATACATTCCACCCCCCCCCCATTTTTTTTTCGTTCAATTTCAAACAATGTCACGAATTTGAATATAACGATGAAACAAATAACCTGCGTACATGTCATAATTATTTTTGGCAGGTTTCTTAACGCTATAGAAATAAATGTCACCGAGAGTTACGCATAATTATTTTTAAAGAATCTTAACTAAATAAATTTAAATGTGATAGTTAATGGTAAAATTTTCATAATTTTCTAAACATCAAAGTATTATTATTAATCTTTTCAAAAAATAGTATTATCTCCGTTTAAAACTGAAGAGTTTCTTTACCTCGCTATACTATCGTTTACTTTTTCAAATAAGTAGACAAATCTCGAAAGCTATGTCAATTTATACTATAAAAGGCAATGTTAAAAGATTAAATATTTAGCTCTAAGTGAAATAAATGTTCGGTTCATTGGCAAATATAAATATCAGTTTTTTAAGAATTAAAAAAGAAAAACAATATTATGTATTTGTGTTCGTGAGTAAAACACACAATTCGCTCGGCATTACAAATTTTTGTAACACATGATTTCATAACAGTTTTTTTTTTTTTTAAATCTGTAATAGATTTTTTTTTCTATGGTAGTAGATGTATCACTCTGTTCCGCGAAAAACTTAGTTAAAATATTAAGCACTAGCTAATCCTCCCGGCGTTGCCCGGGACCATAGATGATTTTTAACAAATTGCCAGTATTTAAAATCTCCATTCAACTATAATAGAAAAAAAATTATTAGGTGAATATTTTAAATTTTATCTGAGTGGAAATAGGTATGTATTTCAGTTACAAAAACCATGTTTTTGAAGGATAAAGAAAAAAATCGTTGATTTCAACTGTTTTGAACCACAAAAATAATGCAAAAATTGAATTATTTTAAAATTCCTTTCTTCAATGAGACCTATTCCATGCAATATCTTCTGATCACGCACGCGACGTGCACTGCACAGCTGACCAAACTCTAAGAAAACAAAAAAAAAGTAATTACCTAATTTTTTTTTTTTTTTTTTTTTTTTTTTTTTTTTTTTTTTTGGGCTGGTGCCATGGAAGGATTTTGAAGATCAATTGTAAATCAATCAGGATAACAAAATCCTCCGTACAGTAGTTACGGATATAATAGTCAAGTAATAGTCACAAAAGGCAAAAAGATACTAAAAATCGCCTTAAAAATTTGTTGAAATTTCAAAAATCGCTGCGAAAATTCCTAATAAGTTTTATTGAAAAGAAAACTAAATTTACTATGCTGGGTTAATAGAATTAAACCGTATTCATTTCACTCATGTGGAAAAATTGCATCGAACATAAAAAGAACACTAAAAATCAACTAAAAAATTAAATAAAAAAATCTAATCACAAAATCGAAAATAGGGCTTCGAAGTGAAAAACTTCATTTACAGAGGTATCTTCCCTCCAAATTTTGTAACTCCACGTCCAGCGGTCTCTTCAGAACAGCGCTGACACACTCACAAACTTTTCTCTCTTTATTATTATAGATTTAAAGAAGTAAATTTAAATGCTCAATATTTATCAAAAGGTGTAAGGTAATTTTTTTAACGTAATAAAACAATCAACAAATAATGCTGATATTATTTATATATGATTTGAAGAAAAAATATTTTAAATTAATTTGAGTATATATTTTAAATTTCTTAATAATCTTGCTCAAAGATAGGTATAAAAGTATAGAGAAAGAGAGATGTAGAGAGAGAAAAGGGGGTAATGGGTCAAACGGCTTTGTTTAATAACCCTTACCCTGAATTCAGGATATGCAGGGCTTTTCGAGAGCAATGAGAAAAAAATGTAAACTTTGCCACATAACTTCATTCATATATCCCCGCTTAAATTTATTTTAAAGTATAAAATAAAATCTTTTTACTTGCACAAACTCGCTCAACATGATTTTGTGTTAATAATCATTGGAAGCGTCAATCGTTTTAAATATATGAATTCCGAATTTCAATACTAAAACACTAAACGTAAACAAAAGCATTAACGCCATACTACTTGAGCACACAAGTGTCCCCATAATGGAAAAAGCATGTTCCTTCTTCTCTGTTTAAAAACAATGACTTTTATGGTGAATCATAAAAAACATTATATTTGTTATTAAATTTAGCTTTGTTCTTAATTACTTTCAAAACCTTTAATTAAAGTGCTGTTAAACTTAATTAAAAACTTCCTTTTGTACATTTTTCAGCATTCTACAATTAAAGCATTTGCCATACTTTCACCAATAATGCTCAGAAAGTAATATCATTAGAAATCTGTCAGGTTTTTAAAATTTCAAAGAAGATTAAATGTTAATGTAGTCTGACAGACATACAAGGCTGTTAATGCGTGTTCACGTAATCTAAGTATTTCCTCGGATAGCTGTGCCACTTTTATGTTCCTATTACAGTCTATTTGGTTCATGTCATTTTATTAGCATGTCGCGCATTTACAGGAGTTAATTATCTTGGCAAGCTGACAATTTTTAAATTGTAAATACTTATTGTGACTGAACTTATGTCTCTTATGAGCTCATACGTATTCTGAAAGGAACTCTAAAACTATGATTGATATGATGCGTAAATTTTAAAGTATTAAAACATTTGAAAAAAAAAATTAAAAATGTCAATTTGTATAAAAGAATTAGATATTTAATAAACAATTAGTTTTATACTAATTACACACATGAAAGACAAATTAGCATTTGCACAAGAAACCTAAAATGTCGAATAAATGCATTAAGCTAAATAAGCATAAAAATGACAAAATATATATATCGGGTGTCCCAAAAATGACTGATGGATTTTAAAATTCAATAACTTGCAAACGGTTACAGCTATTTAAAAAATTTTTGCAGGAGGGTTATGTATAATGTCAGGAGTTTTTTTTACCGTAACTTTTTATTTTAGTTCGAATATCAAACAATAGATGGCGCTGGCGGCGATTGAAGGCCAGGTGATCAATGCTGAGTGAAGCATCGATCTGGCCTTCAATCGTCATTAGCGCCACTTATTGTTTGAGACGTAAACTAAAATAAAAAATTACGGTAAAAAAATTCCTGACATTATACATAACCCTTCTGCAAAAAAATTTTAAATAGCTGTCACCGTTTGCAAGTTATTGAATTTTAAAATCCATCAGTCATTTTTGGGACACCCGATATATATATACGTGTGTGTGTGAAAGGAACAGTAAAATATAAAAATTCTTTTTTTAATTCAAAAATTTTAACTTCTTTTTTTGACTTTAAATTTGACGTGTAATGTTAATTTACCATCATAAACATCTTCATTGATTTTTTTAAGTAAGTGAATATTTAAAATCATAAATCATAATAAATTTCTGTTTATATAAATATTATATGATTCTTAAAACCTATAAATGACAGTTAAGTTTTTTAAGTTTAATAAATTTAGAGCGTATAAATCAAACTAATTCGCTATGTTAGAAGATAATTTCCCATTAATGTCAAAATAAGTAAGTGATGTGGTAAAAATCTTAATTAAAGTAGTCTTAACCAACCAAGTATTGACGAAAACGCCCACTTTGGCAATAAGGTATCCTGTTTGGAAAAATTTAAATTACTTCCTAGTATACCGGGATAAAATGAATTTGATGGCTTTTTTGGCTTGTTATCTACCATGATGTGCTAGAGAAACTTACTGTCGCTCAGAAGAAGTTTCGAGTCATATAATGATGACTTAACATTCATCAAAGACTCTCTTGCAAATGCGGCCTCATTTGAAATAGGAAATTGCATAGCAAACAGAATGATAAAAAGCCTTTCTTATGAATTGATCTGTGAGTCCACATTATTTACCACCAAGTCAGACTACAACCAAAATCTAATTTTTCAGGATATCATCAAAGGAAAAGTCATTGAAAAACAGAACATTTATCTATCTGTATTTGAATATATTATTTTGTAATCATTAAATGTAGTTTGTCTTGAAAATTACTCATAATTTCATGATTCAACTTATGATTTTTCCAAAAACTATCCACATTTGCCACATTTGGCGTAGGCACAGAATACGATAATAGAAAATTCATCACTCTTTTACGCATGATAGAAAACATAAGCCAGTACACTTATAAGTATATATATATATATATATATATTTATTTTATTTTATTTTGTATGGATACAGGAAAAAAATGCATTCTTTAAACTACTTATTCGGAATTTGTTTTCTCATCGTATAATCATAATTTAATTAACACTAAACTTTTTAATTAAAGACTAAATAAAATAAATGAAGTATAGCGGCTTTGAATACAGTTTCAACTAAAATTTATTAAAAGTTTAAAATGCTCAAAACATTAAAAATATATTTAATACACGTTTAACCAGGCAAACGGAAATCTTTATCAGTGCAATTTAACAATTGCAAAACAAACAACAGAACTAAATTGAGTACAATTTAGTATTAAATTGACAGCAGAAATAAATTGATGAAAGTGAGTTAGTTAATTTTTCAAAAACAAACTGAATTCAGTAGGAACAGACCAAGCTTAATTCAATTTCGGCGATCGTAATTGAGTGAATCAGCTTCTATGAACAATCTCCATGATAACTGTAACAATCTGATTTCAAACTACAAGAGTTCGCAAATAGCAGTGTGTGATTCATTTTAAGAGAATGGTGGATTATTTTCGAATTTAGATTTCCTCTTTTGATAGCAGCAAAATGTTCCTACAGGGACTTTCCCTAGACCTGCCCGTATCACCGATGTAAACACCAATGTTCACCTATTGGAATCTTTACAGAGAATGGCAGAAACAATGAATGAAGCAATTTTCATTCCTGTTTAGTATTGTTGGTTTTTGAGAAAATCACTTTTACTATACTCGATTTGTTCCGTCGTTTATTTCATTATGGTTAAAATGGACTGATGAGGCTTTGCAGTTGCTTGCCGAAAAGTCTGCTCATTGTATTTCTACTGTTTTGATTGGTTTAAACTTTTCATAAATTTCATTTTAAATTGCATTCAAGTGTATCTTGCTTAATTTTTTTTTGTTTAGAATTTTAAAAGTTCAAAATTGAGATATTAAATGTATATATATAGCAAACTCTTTATTTAACTTGTCATTTAAAATTATCATTTTAGTACGAACGCACCTCATTTGCTACGTTTGACATGCAGTTTCCAACTTGTTTTTATTATTTTAGTCACCCGTTTTCGTTTAATAAATAAAACAGAGAACTTTTTAAAGTTCACATAATATACATTATGTGTGAATCCAGGTGAAATATTGCGTTTCATCGTATGATATTATTTACGAATTGTATTTTTTTATAAGTTTATTTTTGAAAACATCCTACTTTACAACTTTGCTTATTTTAATCCTTCCTGACCCTATAATAAATGAAATAATAGAAATGCAAAAGTTAAGTTAATTTTTAGTTTCAGTTTTTATTTACTAGTTTTTCATGTATACAATCTCGTATTACATGAAACTCACCGTAAGATTCCCTTTCCTGTAAAGTTTACTCTGCCGTTACAAGTGACAACGTGCAGAAAAACAACATTGCCGTTAAAGTAAGAATGAAGTTGAGGCATTCTGTTAATCTATGAAGCATTTGAAGCAAATTTCAAAGTGTTCAATAAAACAAAACAAAACAAAAATTAAATAAAAAGAACAAATATACTTTTAATAAGAATGACTCATTTTCTCCTTCTTTCGTGATTTACTGAAAAACAGCAGCGAGATCTAAAATTCACACAAAAACATGAGAGAGAAATCTCAAATTTCAGAAACAAATGTATTACAATATCGTAGCTATACACGTATAAATATTTTGGATCTAATTGTTAAAATAACAATGTAGTCTATTTTTTAAAAAATTGAATGAAAAACTTTGAAATGAAGGAGAATGTGATCGTAATTTAAAGTAAAAAAAAAAAAAAAAAAAAAAAAAAAAAGATATATTTATTCTAACGTTTTAAAAAGTAAAACCAAGATTATGTACATCATAAATTACATAATTTTTTTTGTGGAAAAAGTACAGAATAATATAATTGAATTTAACTATAATAAATAAATAAACTGAGCTAAAATTTTCAAATAAATTTAATTTATAAGTACGTGTAATTTTACACGTATTTGCACATTTTATTATTTTTATCCTAAGGTAATTGACTTAGGATAAAACCAATACTTAAAATTATACATCACACTTAATACGAAAAATTAAAAAATTAGCTCAAAATGTTCAAAATTCTACGAGAAGATACATTTTAAAATTTCCTTGAATTAAAAAAAGAAATTTTTTTTCGTATTTTGCCAGAGAAATTGAATATTTTTTTGAAAGAATCATTTTTCGTCTTTGAATTCTTTATTATTATGCCAAAAATAAACCTTAAAATGCTCAAATTAAAGCATTCAAAGGATACCGAGTCTTTTTAAATGGAGTACTTCATAACAGTGAAGGAATATCACTAAATTGTTATTATAAAGATGTGATATTCAAACACTGATACACATTAAGCTGATTTAATAAAATTTCTGAAGAAATTCTCAGCGCCACCGTTATGAAATGATATAAAATACTATAATTATTTAGCTGCTATTAAAAAAATGAAATAGCAGTCAGTTGCGTATCCAATCATATAAGCACCCATTCCAAATTGATTTTTTTCTTACTCCCGTAATTACAGTTTTATTAACGTCCCGCCCCCTTTCGATTACTTTTAATTACTACTTTTCAGCTGTTCTTACTGATTACAAATGAAGAATTTCAGAGGCAAGAGGTGAAGTGATATTTTGGCAAATTGCCAAGTATCTTTCGTCGTATAAGTTGAAAATGGAATGGAAATAGTATTCGAATTTTTAAAATAAACCAGCACGAGACGTTGAAAGACATAATCAATATTTATTACAATCTGTTTGTAAAAATATTTTTCACTTTTCTTTTTGGATAATTTTTGCAAGCACGGTTAAAAGACATGGATTTTGTAATCACTGCTATCTTTTTAAATGCTGAAAATTTGCTTATTTTTCGTTACTTATTTGCTGAATTATCTTTTCAAATAAAATATCTCTGCAAATTAATTAGCAACTAAATTAATTTAATCATTTAATGTATTCATGGTTATCTTATTTTTCTGTGCAAGATAACATTTCATATTTTTAAACTGTAGCTTTGTTGGGATGATGATCATATGGAATTTAAATAAAATATACAGGGTATAAAATCAATTATTCCCAGCAAACAACAAAATTAGAGAAGCCCCCTGTCCGACAAGCAAATCAGCCAAATGTTATATTTCGCCATTTGGTATCACTCAGTGATAATGAGGACGGATTTTAGGTGCGTTCGTAATTATGTAAATACGTAGCACCTATAGTTGTCGTTCAGCCCGTCCGTCTGTCCGTCCACCGCATATAAGAACGCAAAACTACTGAACCGAATCATTTGAAATTTAAAATATATATTTATCACATAATATTGTTGTGTCATTTAAAATGTTATGAAAATCGGGTGCATAAATCCATTACAGGGACAATAAAAAGTATTCCGTTACATTACTTTCAATGGGGAAAAAAGTTTCAAATGCATTTTAATCTTTTGAAATTTAAAATATATAATTTTTACATAATTTTGTCGAGTCATTTCAAATTTTATGAAAATGGGATGCATAGATCAATAACAGGGACAATAAAAAGTATTCCGTTACATTACTTTCAATGGGGAAAAAAGTTTCAAATGCATTTTAATCGTTTGAAACTTAAAATATATAATTTTTACATAATTTTGTCGAGTCATTTCAAATTTTATGAAAATGGGATACATAGATCAATAACAGAGACAATCAAAAATATTCGGTTACATTACGGTCCATAGGGGGAAAATGTTTCAAATGCATTTTAATGGTGTTACACTGATTCGAATATAATAGAATACATAAACCTATGAAGTATATATATATATGTATATACAAGGGCGGATCTGGAGAGTTCTCAAGGGGGGGGGCGATTTTAGAAATTTAGAGACTCGACTTTAATGCGTGGGTCGGGGCTATTTTTTCACTGCGGGTCATGTTGCTTCTATTTTTTGCTGTCGGTCGGGTCTGGGTCCGGTCAATGTTGAATCCAGGGGGTGACCCGGGGGGGTGACATTCCACCCCCCTTCCCCGGAGCAACGAAATATCCCTCCCGGGAAATTTGAGATTTTGAGTTTTCAATGAACAAAAAGTACAATCCCCCCCCCCCCCCGGAACTCTATAATGTCCCTATTCGGAGCCACAGAACTCCCTCCCGGAGAAAAGTGTCTGAATTCAACAGTGGGTCTGGTTGCCTTCTATTTTTCCCAAGGCAGATCTGGAAAGTCCCCAAGGGGGGGGGGCGATTTTAGAAATTTGGAGACTCGACTTTAATGCGTGGGTCGGGGCCAATTTTTTCACTGCGGGTCATGTTGCTTTTATTTTTTTGCTGCGGGTCGGGTCTGGGTCCGGTTGACTTCTAGTTTTTGCTGTGGGTCGGGTTTGGGTACGTTTGACTTCCTTTTTTTGCTGCTAGTCGGTTTAACTAATGTTTATGTTGTGGATCACATTAGCAGGATTAGCAAGTGTTTTTATTCAGAAACTATGGCGTTATCCATTTTTTGATAAGCAGTTTAAGAAAATACTGTGAAAATTATCGTTTTGAATAGAATTTCTAGAAGCGACGGCATGAAAAGGTAGAAAACTCCGCAATCATTTGACGTGCGAAGAGAAAAGTGCGCCCGGGGCAACGCAAAATTTGGCGCCCCCTCCTCCCGACCCAACTTTTTCTTGTAACAGGCCAAAAATTACGCTAGTAGCATAAATTTTGCGCCCCCCTAAATTTCCGCGCCTGGGCCGACCGCATCCTTCGCCCCCCCCCCTTTCGTACGGCGCTGCATATTGTCTGTCCTACACATCTTGAGACAATTAAGTCTACTTCCACCCCAGCTCGTCTATATGTAGAAAAACAATGCAAGCCTGATCTCGGGCCGGTACGAGCCTTCCAGAAAAAAAATATTAAACCCGGGTTACACACAATATAATTCTTCAATGCTGATCTCTACACTGTAAAAATTATATTTCTGTATTGATGTTGCCAAACTAGTATCGACTGGTGATGCACATTTATACTTGTTCTCATTAAACCCATATAATTGAAAATAGCTCATATTTTGACGTTCCTGCTTAAATCTTTATAAAAGGCCATTGGGCCCGCTATTTTTTTTTTTTTTTTTTTTTTTTTTTTTTTTTTTTATGGGCTTGGCCCATATGGCCCTTTATTTTTTTTTGCCGGCTCGGCCCGTTTATTTTGTTTATTGGCCCGGTCTGTTGGAAAAATTATTCTAATTTTGCTGGCCCGTTAGAAAATTCAAAACCATTTGGCCGACTCTGCCAGGCCCGGGCACGTGCATACGTCTAGGCTGGGTCGGATACGGACCGAGATTTAACTTTCATTCCGAGCCGAACTCCGCCCAGGGAAATTTTGGTCAGTGCGGACTAGAGATAAATTCGGGCTCTTATTCCACAGCACGGTCCCGCCTGAGCCAGAAACATTTTGAGGCATCAAGAGCAAAAGCCCGATAATGAAATTATACAGTAGAAAAAATTGTATAATACTTATAAAAAATATTCCAAAAGTAATTATAATTTTAAAGCTATATTTTATCTAAAAAAGGCTGTTAAATGAAAAATTAAATTTAATATTATCAAAAGAACAGTTTGGTGTAAAATAAAAATATACTTTACGCATAAAAGGATTCTCATATTTTGTCTCTGTTTTAGTAAGAAAATATTATGGACAATGGACATGTTAATGAAGTGTGTTTCATGAATAAATGCATGGAACCTGTAGAAAATACTGTCTATTATCTGTCAAATCGAACAACATTTTTAAATTTTCTGTAAAAAATGCACATTTTTAACTATAACCATTTCATTTTTCATAACAAGCCTTCATTATAGCATGACCCAGAAAATAACCTCAAACTAAAATTTTTAAAGTTCAACACTTTTTTAGGAACAGAGGAAACACTACTCGATCGCAAGAATATGGTAAATATACTTACTTACCGCTACGGCATCAGTAGAAATCCCAAAAGAAATGATAATTACTACAGTTATTTCCATGTGAAAAGCGATTACGACTTGTATACGTTGCATACACTAGAAATTTAAATTATTCGGTAACCGCAATATAAAATCAAAAGAAAATATTTTTTTCGCGTTAGATGTCTAAATAATAATAATAATAATAATAATAAACGATCCAACTGCAAAATAATCTCTGCCACAAACACAAATCGAACTAAAGACAAATTCATTATTCCCGCCTTTTTTCGTAGGCGTCGGATAGTCGGTCGACGGCAATGCTTAAACAGAAATCTACAGATGTAGATATGACTATTTTTTTTTAATAGCATTCAAATACTAAAGTAGAAAAAAAATATGCTTCATTTTCATTTTTATCAAAATAGCAAGACATTCATTTGAAAAGTACTAATTTTTAAGGGGAAAAAGTTTTTTACATATTTCTATTCATCGATAAGTAACATTTTCAGATTTCAGAAAAAATGAGTCCGAATCAAATCAGTAGACCAGCATAAAAACAGAGCACGATCTCGATCGGACACGGGCTAAGTCTGAACCTGTGTCATCTCTAATGCAGACATATAAGAAGAATGACTCCAGGTCAGACTCGATCTGGAAGAAAAATAAATCAGGCCCAACCAAATCTGCAGAAAAATAATGATCATGATAGTATCAAATAAATGACGGCCGAGTTCTGAATGTGGTAAAATCAGACACAGCCCGAGCCTCGCGAACTTAAAAAGGCGCGGCCAGGGGGGGGGGGGACGCCGGATTCTAGTTAGGATCTAACTCATTTCTTGCAAGGATGCATGTATTTTTGGGAAACCTTTATTAGCTCAAAAAGTGAACGATCGTCCCCTCAGACCCGCCATTGGGCCCGACCCAAATCTGGAGAAAAATAATGATCACGATACGGCCCGGTTCTGAAAGCGAGAAGACCTGACCTAGCCCAAGCCTCGCGAAATTAAAAAGGCGCGGCCCGCGCCGGACTCGAGTTAGGCTTCAATTCATTTCCTGCGAGGATGCATGTCTTTTTAGGAAACTTTTATTAGTCCAAGGGAGCGGGGGCAGAGAGGGGGGGGCATCTCCCTTTCGCCTTAAAAAATGCCAAGGCGCATTTTCCTTGCATCCGCCAATGTTGGATCTAAGGGGGGGGGGGATCGTTCCCCCCATAGATCCGCCATTGCTTCGCCCGCCTTATTGTCTGGTTCGATCTTAGACCGAGCGTTTACCTCAAGGAAGAACGAAATCCACGCCAGGCTCGCCCTGAAAAGAACAGTGTGGCTCGATCCCGCTCTACAGGAAAAAGTAAGACTCGACCCGCCCCGGTTCTGAAAGTGTAAAGACTTGACCCAGTTCCGTGACTTAAAAATGGCGCGGCCCGGCCCGGGTCTCGAGTTTAAGTCCAATCCTTTCGCCGTGCGGGCATCTAATCTCGTTTTTCAGACCCTTTATTGGGCTCAAGGGGGGGCGATCGCCCCATCGCCCCCCCTTAGATCCGCCATTGTATATATACAGGGTGTTTCTAAATTCATGGTCAAAACTTTAAGGGGTGATAGTACACATCAAGACAAACAATATTTAAATAGGAAACCAAGGGTCCCAAAGTCTTCCGAAGGAGATAGGCGCCATTAAAGTTTAGGGTCCAAAAATTCAAATGTTTATGAAAAACAGAAAAATTGGTCGATTCGTTTGCGGTTTTCACTAAAATTATTCTTTATGTCAGTATTGTCTTGAAAATAAATTATAAAAATAAATTTCAAAAAATGACGATAGATGGCGCTTTAGACTTTAGAGTAACGAAAAACTATTTTTTACCGTTATTTTTTGCATCTCATTAAAGGTTTCGTAAGCTTAGACTTAAACTTAAATTTTGAGCTCAAAATCTGAATAGTTGGAAGCAGTTAAGTAGCACAAACTTAACTGTGTTCAGAGGGTTTTAAATTCAAATGATTATAAAAAACGGAAAAATTGGTCGATTGATTTGCGGTTTTCACTAAAACTATTCTTTATGTCGGTATTTTATTGAAAATGAATTATAAAGATAAATTTCAAAAAATGCCGATAGAGGGCGCTTTAGACTTTGGAGTAACGTACAACTATATTTTACCGTTATTTTTCGCATCTCATTAAATTTTCTTAGAAGCTTAGACATAAACTTAAATTTTGAGATGAAAATCTGAATCGTTGGGAGTGGTTAAGTAGAGCAAATTGAACTGTGTTCAATGGGGGTGGGGAGGTTCAAATTTCAAATTATTTTAAAGAACGGAAAAATTGGTCGATTCGCCTGCCGTTTTCGCTAAAACTCTTCTTTATGTCAATATTTCCTTGAAAATAAATTTTAAAGATTAATTTAAAAAAATACCGATAGAGGGCATTTTAAACTTTAGAGTAACCAACAACTATTTTTAAGCGCTATTTTTTGTATCTAATAAAATGCTTGCAAATGCTTAGATTTAAATTTTGAGCTCAAATTCTAAATCGATGGAGGGGGTTAAGAAGCGGAAACTGAACAGTGTTCAGGAGTTAAAATGTTACCCTCCCCACCCCTCGAACACATTTCAAATTTCCGCACTTAATTACTCAAAACGATGCAGATTTTGAGCTCAAAATTTAAGTTTGAACTTTTACAAGCATTTAATTAGATACAAAAAATAACGGTTAAAAATAGTTGCTGGTTACTCTAAAGTTTAAGGCGCCCTCTATCGATATTTTTTGAAATCTATGCTATACCTGAAGAGAACTATCTACTATATCAACAAGATTTGAATATTTTTAAAACTTCGTTATCGCACGAACGCACCTCATTTACAACGCTTCACAAGCAATTTCCAACTTGTTATTACAGATAGCAGTGACATCGAAATCCCAGTGATCGCGGAATTGAAATTAAAAAAAAAAAATGTAAATCGATAGTAAGAAGTTATATGAACAAAGTAAACAAAGTTTCACTAGGTTAGGCAAACCAAGAATATGTTTAAACCTTTTAAGAACGATGGTCATACGACTTGGCCAGCTAATTTTAATTCGAAAACTGACAAACGGTACGAAGAATATTTTAGTATAATTTTGGTTTTATAATGCATTGTATAAAAGCAGGATTTAATTATTTTTTAATTGTTGGAAAATTTTGGTATCAGTCAATTATTTTATCCTTTTACGGATAGAATTTTTCCGCCCCTCAAAGGATTAATTGAATGAATTTTCATTAAAAAACTATAATGTTTTTACATTATCGCGGATAACTGTCAAAGGTACATGACCAACACCCCCTATATTTACACACACATATATGAATATACAGGTGTTGACCTGATCCGTTAAAAGATTATTTGGTTATTCTTTTCCCATGTGTTTAAATAACGTGGTTCGAAAATTTGCTTATGAGTAACTTTCTCCTAATGAAATGTTAATTACGTATACAGAAAAATATTCTGCTTAAGAGCCCACACCACTGAGTGAAAAAAACCCGGATGATAATGTTAAGTCTATGGGGACATTCTTTTCAAATAACTCGCTTAAATTTTAATATTTTTACATGATTTTTTGTTCTTTTTGCATAGGATAGCTGAGGACGATCTACAAACGGCCTAGTTTTTACTTTTTCGATTTCGGTTATATATCTTTTATATTATGATAGTTTCAGTTTAAGAATCAGATCAAACCGGTTTCGAGATAGTGGTGCGCACCATATCTCGCACCTTTTTTAATCTAAAACCAAAATTTAAAAAGTAAAAACTAGGCCAATTGTAGATAGTTCTCAGCTATTCTATACAAAAAAAAAAAAAAAAAAAAAAAAAAATCATGTAAAAAAATTAAAGTTTGAACGAGATATTTGAAAAGAACACCCCCATAGACTTCACATTACCATCCGGGTCTTTTTCAGTCAGTAGTCCACCATAGTATCCAGTTGATTTCTTCAGGATCTTCGATGATATTGAAATTCTTAACCAATGAAAACATTTAATTTTTTTTTTTCAATACTTCGGGGAAGAAAATTCTTCTCGTTGCTACCCTACTATCCAACTCGTGATAATGCTACAAAATATGTATGCATCATTCTCTCAAAACTGAATCAAGATAAATTTCCCCAGATTAAAAATAATAAACTTTTACGTCAAAGCAAGAAAAACTACTATCTATTTTATTAAAATATGTTTTGTCTCTAATTACTTTCAAAACCTCTAATTAAAGTGCTGTTAATCTTCATCTAAAGAAATTCTTTTTTGAAATTTGTAACATTCTTTAATTGAAGTGTTTTCTATATTTTCATTACCAATGCTCCCAAAATGATAGTGTTAGAAATCTTTCAGGGATTCTAAATTTCGAAGAAGATTTTATGTTAATGTAGCTTGACATATTGTTAATGAGTGCTCCCGTAATCTAAGGACTTCTTTCGATAGCGATATACCATTTTTATTTCATGCAGTTGATTTATGTCATTTTGTTTGGACATCGTGCAATTACTTTTATTTTGTATTCTGTGTTTTTAAAGATTTAAAAATTATCATTTCTATAAAAGTACCGTTTCCATATTTTTTATTATACATGTAATAAATCTGCGTATGTAATTAGCTTTCAGGTTATTATTATTATTATTATTTTAATAAAAGCAGATGCAGATGCAGATGCGTTAGATGCACCGTAATAAAAACTTATTTCTTCCCCAAGTGGCAGATTGAAAATGCAGGCACAAATAGAATAAAGACTTTTTTCAAGCCACATAATTGGTCTTATATAGCCTGATTGCGCTGGAAATAAGGACTTCACGACAAACTTCTAATTGCCAATTAAATTCTGAGAATTTACTTTTAATCAATAAAATTTAACCCGCCGACACAAACATAAAATAGCCCTCTTTCACGGTCGCGTATAGTCAACTGGGATCTGCATTTAAATAAAAACCACTGAATGGTAATTCTGGGTAATCGAACAATTTGAGAGAAGAAATAAATAGATTTTACGCAACAGATACAGAATGAATTAAGTAATGGGACTTTCTTTTTAAGAAAAGAATTGTTTTGAAGGATTATTGTTTTTTAGAATAAAATAAAATAAAATGGGTCGATTAAAGGATTTAAGGAAAATTTGAAATAATCTGCTAAAATATTATAAAAAGAAAGGAAAAAGTTCAATGCTAAAATAATTTGGAAGTAATTAACTTAGGATTAACACGAAAAATTTTTACTATTACATATATGATTCGAACATCAATACAAAACAGGAAAAGAAAAAACAAGAACAGAAAATTATTTCTGCTTCATAGATTATGAAACACTTTCCAACACATTTGGAATACTGTAACAAAACTTCCCAGTGTACTAAAGTGAAATATGATGTCTAAATGAATAATTTGGAAAACGCACAACCCGATTTTTACTATTAACATAAATATTCGGGGAAATATACGATTTTTTTGTGTGTGTGCAGCCCTGTATATTATTTACAGAATTTTTGCACTTCATGTAATATTTTGAAAATAATTAAATTTACAAATGCATATCACAACTAAAAATACACTTCTAACAATTATCCTTCGTAGGCTTTAATAGCTCAATATTTTTTTATTTTCTTCAGTAGCTAAAATCTTTTGGTTGTTTTGGTATATAAATGGAATGCACTTCATGCTCTATAGTAAAAACCTTGTAGTACAATTTATTGACAAATACCAATTTCAATATATTTAAAACAGCGTAGTATCATTAAAATACACCGCAAACGAGTTTTCTCCATAAACCGTAATGTAACGGAATTTTTTGAGAGTACCTTTAAAGAATCGTAAACGCTACATACTTCATTTTCAATACCAAACATGCCATAGTAATATTCAATAACTTATATCCATTTCGTAGCAATCGGGCTATATTTATGTGAGTTAGAGCAGGGGCAGTCAGATGGACAGACAAACGGAAATCTTTTTTTAATTTCAACTAAGTTGAAAAAAGGTTAAAACTGTTCAGATTGTCGAATATATTTTAAAGAGTAAGTATTAAAAAGAGTCAACAAGATATTGCTAGAGAAAATAGAGACTTAATATGGGTTACATCAAGTGGTGATTCCCTTAACACATTCGCTGCCGATCACGCGCCAGCGCGTGATATGGCGCCAATGTTAAGGGGCCATTCATGCGCCAGCGCGTGATGTGGGGTGATGTCCAATAGCCAGTGACGCGCTGGCGCGGGAAAATCTTTCACTGATTCTTTGTTATAAAAAGTAAATCGGCTTCTGGGCATTAACTATCATAACATCTTCACGTAAGCGGCAGCCAATGTGTTAATTTATATTTTATACACATGCACAGATGAAAAATGTTTTACCAAAATGTTTTTATTCAGTGTGTCACATTGCTAATAAGACTCATGGAATGATTAATTTTACATAAGATTGGCAAATTAAACTAAATTCTTTTAAGAAAAAAGACATTTTCTTTTTCTATAGATGTTAATTTTATTTTAAAAATGTTAGTACTTTTCATTTTCCATTTATCCATTATAAGAGAATCCATAGAAATCCTATGCAAAAGCAATTAAGTGTTCAATGGAGCCCTATCGTACAGTATACCGAGTTTATGGTTTAACATCCTGAAAATAACATCCTGACAATTTGAGAAAATGATATAATAAATTTATGGTACAACAATTAAATATTTCTTTTTACCGTTCACCTAAAATACTACTAATTCAATCTTCAAGCCACGAGTCTCGTTCATTTTCAAAACGGAATCATATATTTGTATTTATAAAAGAAAATATTCTCTGAGGAAGAGCCTGATTAAAGGTTTGAAAGTACTAAGATGTTTTTAGATAAAATTAACTATTAACATCTATAGTTGATTATTTAATCGCCTTTTAAGTAAAACCTAAACGTTTTAAAGTTCATATTAAACATTTTATGTTAAAAGCAAGGCAAAACTTTCATTCCGTCATATATTTTACATTATATAGAATTTGAATTACATTTTGTAAAATTAAGATTACGTAAGAAGTTGTGACTCAAATAAAAATAGAAGCTGATGTAAAATACAGAAAAGCATTATTAAACAAATGGCGATTGTAACCTCAGTATTCCTTTCAACATATTTACAGATAGATTTCGTGTCATGGAAAAAAAAAAAAAAAAACTAAAAACATGCGAAATTCTTTTACACTAAGCAAAATTCGGCAAAGCGCCAAAATGATAAAATTCCGTGATGGTGAAACTTAATATTAATAAGAAAACATTACCGGATGATAGCAACAGTGAAAAAGCTATTGACGTTACTCTTATGTCATTCGAGATATGCTCTTTATAAACTAAATTTTACTCCCAAATACACTTCTTTTTTCCTTTAAAAAGTGTAAATGTTAATTTTTTTCTGCTAAAAATTATGTTTGATATTTTAATTGGAAAAAGTATTATTATTTCCTTTTTTTTCTTTAAATGGTGAAATAAACGATGCACTGATTACTACAATCACACCTTGGCTAAGAAGTATCCCTCTAACGAATGTTTGGTCTATCATATATATTTTTCTTCTATCTTTACAAGAAAAAAATATTGGATTCATAAAAATTTTGGAATTCCGATTTTTGACAGATTTACACATTTTAGGGGTCAGAAATTGCCAAAACATGTTTTTGCAAAATGCTTGTGTGTGAGTGTCTGTATGTATGTGACAAGATTTTTGTGTGCGCTCTGTCTGAAGAAATAATGCACGGAATTTCACAAAATTTTAGTTTCAGTTATACCTTGATATAAACTGGATCTGATTAGGTGGCGCTGCTATGTTGCCTTTTATAAGATTTCTACAATAGCCATTTCTAAAGAACTAATGGACGGATTTTCATAAAATTTCAGATTTCGTTAGTCCTTGATATAATATGACTTTGATTTCGTTTTGGTGGAAATCGTTCAACAGTTGGCGCTGGTGTACGACATTATTCATGATTATCGCAATAGCTCTATTTCAGGAACTAATGCACGATTTTCACAAAACTTCAGATTCAGTTAGTCCCTGATATAAATTAGTATTCTTTAGCTTTTGGAGTAAATCGCTCAACAAATGGTGTTTCTGTCCAGTTTTTTTTTCTTTTTACGATATCTAATGACAATACCTTTTCGAATTTACGATATCTTTTCGATATTCTATCTAAAAAATTAACGCACGTATTTTCGTCAAATTTCAGATTCAGTTGGAATTTGAAATAAGTTGTTGTAAATAAAATTTTGGTATAAATTACCTAATCGGTGACGCTACTATGTTTCATTTTTCTAGAAGATGTAATGGAATTTTTTTTTTTTTTTTTTTTTTTTTTTTTTGAATTGCCCCATTCGACTAGTTTCAATTGGATAGAGAAAGATTTATTAGCTGCTGATGTAAATATTGAGCAACCGAATAGTTTCGAATAGAGATCGACCGAAAATTCGGTTTAATTTTCTTTTTTGTCTCAAAGTCTGAATTTCGCCGAAAAGAAATTTTCAGTGGAAATGCTGCCAAAAATGTGACCCGATCGAAACTCGTGTGAAACTAACTGTTTTCCAAAATCTTTTTTCTGACGTTGGGGATTTTCAACATTCTTCACTGATTTAAGCTGTATTAGCTGAAATGAGATATTCATTATCAATTCCTATGAACTTTGGTGTTTATACTTTGCAGCAGAGCCGTCCTCAGGGGTGTGCGACGGGTGCGGTCGCACAGGGCCTCGCGCCTAGAGAGGTTTCGCACCTAGACACAAAATATTTTTTCTTTAATAAAAAGAAGGTATAATAGAAAATCTTTAATATAAATATATGATTTTAGTTAAGAAAATAGAGTGGTCTTGACATCAAATATAGCATGTTCGAAGACAAACATTCACCATCAATTTGCCACCATTACTTTTGAAATTGATTCAGTAGTTCCGGAAATTACTCCTACAATCACACAAACAAATACTACTCCTTTGTAATTGCTACTGGCTCAAATCCTGGCTTGCCGGGTCATAGCATTGGTGAAAACCATTCTCTTTTATTGATAGTATAGATAAAACTCTGAAAAGAAAGGGCCTCGCAAAATTCTTGCACAGGGCCTCGTTTTAAACCGTCCTCCATAAGGACGGCTCTGCTTTGCAGCCATGATTGACTCAAGACGTGAGTGTAAATTATAAGCAAGCAATGCATATAGGACTAAACTTTGAAGATGTTTTTTATGTGATCATTAAAATCTGCAGGCTAGCAATAATACATTATTTTTAATTTGAAACGGCAGAAGTGTTTCGAATGCTCTTTGAGAAAGTTCTATCGTTTTGTGTCGTTGAAAAATTAATTATATTTTATTTTATATAAAAATAAAGTTTTGTTCACAGGCACACAGATCCAATTTAGGCCCCCGTAAATAAATTTTTCAAACAGGGACGAACACTATTTTAAAACTTCTTAGGGAGGTGGGGAGGGAGAAGGATAAAGGTTTTTAGAGAGAGTAAGCAGATATGTATTTAAGCATTTATCTCAGCTATATTTAAATCTCTACTAAATTAATAAAAATTATAAAATGTAATATTTACTTTATTAAATTATATTCAGTATTTATTTCCTAAAAGAAAACTTTAGTTTATTTCAGTTAATCTAACTGCAAAATATTAAATAACTTAAAAGATGTGTATATTTAAAAATCGAATATTCATCATTTTACTTGTTCGCTATTATTTAACTATAGTATTAACTAATTATTGATAAATGCCTATGATTATTGTTTGTCTTAGAGTATTGAAATATTAAATTTCTATTATTACTTATGTTTTATTTTTGTTTGAAATTTTTATACGAACATATGTATTTATGTATGTATGTTTCTTTGTTAGAAATGTGTTTCTATATACGTATAATTAATAATTATACATATTTATGTATGTATTAATAACTGGACTTTTTCGTTTTTGCCCAAAAATAGGAAGATTAATTAAAGTTTCGGCTTCTGTTCTGCTTTTAAAAACCTGTTTTAATCGGTTTTTAGTTTGGAAATTGAAAAAGAAATTACGTTTCATCTACATGATTTTAGAACGGATTAATTACCTTCGTTAAAAGTGTACTCAAATCCAAATTGCTTATTTTCCGAATCATTTTTAAATTCATTTTTGCTCTCAAGCGTATTCAATTCGCAGATTTTCTTATTATAAAAATTAAAAAATGCGCTGTATTGGTCAATTTTTTGATAAAATCAGAATATATAAATTCTGTCGGTGTGTGCATTTTAACCCTTTGCGGTGCAGGACAAATTCATTGCTTAAGTGTTGAAAATAATGATTGACACCGGAATTTGAAAACAACTTTATCTGTAAATATGAAAACACTATATTTCACGCATTCAATAAACCGTTGTAAAAAATTGTTACAAGGTACAATTTTTTTAAACAAAATTCCGGTGCCAATGTGGCGTTTGGAAATAAAAATTAAGTGGTATATCTGGGTGATTCTCAAAACAGGGGACAATTTCAAAAATGAAATCTTAAAATAATTACTGTTAGCAAAATTTCTGAAAAAATATGTGTTGTTAATATAGTATTAAGTATACTTTTCATGTAGTCAGCAGAGCTAAATATTTAAAAATTAACTTTAAAAAAAAAAAATTAGAATTTTTTGAGCCATGCTAATGACAAAACAAATTAAATGGAATAAATATATTAAGAAATTTTTATTTTCTTCCTGTTTAAATATTTTTTTTCTACGTTTATTAGCCTTCCTTTCCAACAAATAGTTTCCATTTTTACATATATATATATAAGGGGAATAAAAACATTACCAAAGAGCAAACTTTGTTTACATGAACAACATTCTGACACTAACAATGTAAGAAGCTGTCTTAGTGATTTTCTGACAGATTTAATGCATATTTTAGGGATAATAAATGTAATACCTAAATTTATATGTAAAATTAAACTTTAAAAAGGATACAATATAAGCAATGGTTACATTTATGCACATAGGAGTCTTTAGCATGGACAGAAAAACCATGCTAATGACACTGATATTTGTCCATGCTAATGACAAATTTTAATTTAAATAAGATTATGAGCCATAATATAATCATAATGCAATAGTCCTTTCTGGGGCTTTTTAAAACACAAAAGTTCTATGCAAATAAGTAAAATAAAAATTTTAACTATAAAATAAACATGAAAATTATTATCCATTCTAATGACATACAATTGATGTACTCGCCTAATATTCAACTTCTATTCTTAAAATACAATACATGCTTCTATTTTCAGGCTGGAATAAAATGGCTACTTGTTGCCATGGAGAAACTTTATATTTTCAAAGTATTGTCATATGTGAAAATGAAATTTTGATTAATAAACAGCTGTTATAGTATGACCTTGTTTTGAAAACAGAATATGGAGGACAAACTTTAATTCTCTTTTTATATACTATAATTTTGTTTTTTAAAAGAAATTTATTGGATAAATCCTCTCCTTGATTAATTTAAAGAAAGAATTACATTTGTTTTATTTTATAAACATGATATTAACTCTTGAAAAAGCTAGTATATACAAGGCACAGCTGCTGTGGACATCCATGCTAATGACATTTTGAACATTTATTCTGTTATTTTAAGGTGTTTTTAAATAAAAAGTGAGTAATTCTTGAGTGCAAATAATGAATAATATTAAGACAACATATCTAAGTATAAAAACATGACAGAAAACCTCTCAATTTTTTTTGTATGCTGAAAGACATAAATTGTCCCCTATTTTGAGAATCACCCATCTATGAAACCACTGCGCCGCTAAGGGTTAAACCAAGTTTATTGAAGCGATAGTGCTGGAAGCAAGAAATAATAAATAAATAAATAAATAAATAAATAAATAAGGGTAGGTAGATAGTATTAAAATTAAATTGCTTATAAAAAAATTTTAGTTAATTGATCGAAAAGTAGAAACACAGGTCGCAAATCTCTTTAAAAAAATCACTTCAGTGAGTTTCATGTTTTTACTTTTAAAAACGAGTCTGAAAATGTGTCAGAAATTTTTGAATTGTGAGGGCAGAAACATATTTAGATTAACATATGTTTTGAATTTAGCAATTTTCATTTGAATTTTTGTTTTATTTTATTTTGTGTTTGAATGTAAGTATTATTTGAATTAAATGTTGTAAAAAATAGACTTTTAAGTTTCCTTAATACAGAAAAGTAATTCTTATAAAAATTCAAAATATCCAATAGTACAGAAACTATTTAAAGAATGATAATCATAACCACAATGTTCTTTTAAGCGTATTTTACAAACAGATTTCACATCACGAAAATTTTGAACAATCCTTTCTGACTATGCAAAATTTGGCAGCGCGCCAAAATGATTAAATATAGCCGATTGTTAAAACTAAATATTAATGAGTCAATGCAACACGCAAAACAAAATGCTATCGTCGTTACAGTTATGTCATTCGAAATATGTTCTTTATGGACTAAATTTTCGTCCCAAAGACATTTTTGTTTTTTCTTTCAAAACGAGACCGCCAAAAAAAAAATATTTTTTGAAAATATTACTTAAAATATAGCTGATAGTTAAATTAGAGAAAATTAATTTTTTAAACAAAATGGCGAACTAAACAATGTGCTAATTAGCGGTTTTAAAAGAATTTTTTTGACAGAACATTCACTATCTGAAATTTATTCATGGGGGAATGGCTGAATATTTCTTTCTCATCCATCATATATGTAGATTACATCTAAATGTAGTTGAAAAAGTACGTTGGTGCAAGAAGTTAATTTTAAGAATACTAATGAAAAGAAAAGAAAATAACAGCAGCACATAAATGTATTTTAAGTGGTTTCTTTATTGTATGTTTTTTCTTGTTTGCGAGTGAAAATATGTTTAGATTCGCTTAAAAATATAGTCATCATACAAAATATTAACAAAAACAGAAATCTAATAAATACTGACAGAAAAAAAGTCATTAAATCATTCCACGAATCCGAAAAATCAAGGAATTCTACGAATTCAACTTAAAATTTATGAAATTACTTTTGGAGATATTTAAAAATATTTAAATGAAATCTTCTTATATAATTACAAAAAATAAGAAAAAACCTCTTTATGGAATGCTTGTGTTTTCTAAAATTAATTGAAAATATATTTAATATTATGATTTTTTTCCGATAATAAAATGTAATTACGTTAAATATATTGATTGAAATGATACTTAATTTCAAATGATTACTCTAAAAATCAAATTGAAAGTTTTGGTCATAAAAATGGAATATTTACTATTTTATTTAAGAATTTTTTTATCCATTTGTGAGGGAGTGACCTTTGTAATAAAGGCACTCTAGCATTTTTGAGATCGTGACGTCAATGATTTAACATGTGTAAGCGTGAAAGCGACATCTATCCTCTCTTTTACTTTAACTTTCTAGAGCGTGTGTGTCTTTCTCGGATTCTACAGTTATGTCGCGGTTAGAAGTAATATGTAAATTTGTAGTATCTCAGTTTGCAGCATATAAAAGCTTGGAGTTTGAGTGTGTGTGGTGTGTCTAGCGGCGTTAGCCAGCTAGTAGTGACTAGAAGCTAGCTAGGTGGTGACGACAAGCAGTGGGAATGATCTAGAGCGAGTGATATCAAGTATTATCGAGCCTTCAGTGAGTTAACAAGGAGTTTTGGAAGGCGAGTCGAGAAGTTTGCCGTTGGTAAGAGTTAATATTGATTACGTTGAATATTTTCAAAGTTAATAAAGAGTATATATACAGCCACGGGCTGTCTAATAAAGTTCTATCTAGCAGTCTAGCGGAAGTTTAAGTTAGAAGCAATCTGAAGTGCCCCGATTGAGTTAGTGCCGGAGCTGTGAGTATAAGTTTAATCCTTCAGTATTGTTACTAATTATTAAAATTCAAGAACTGCTCCACTGCCCTTGAGCCCTAACCGCTTTAAATAAACTGTTTTTATCTTATGTTCTGAGTTATGTCCGCATTCAACCCCCACGCTGAGTGTCCAACCGTTACACAATTAATCTGTAAGAGAGAGCCCGGTATTGCGCTTATTTCTATTTACGCATATCAAATAATTAATTGATTAAAATCATTATATTTTACTTAATATAAAAAAACTAATTAAAATAATTTTACTATATTAAATTACGTGTAAAATAATAATAAATAGGACCCTTCAGCATATCAACAACAAACAACATTTTTATTCTTTTTAATAATAACAATATCGTCTGCCTTTTTGTTGCCAACAAATGAACGGAATCTTTACAAGTTCATGGAAGCTACATTACTCCCTCCCCAGTAACATAGTTACGATACAAATATAATATATACAGAAATATAAAATAGAAACACAATATATTAAATAAAATATAAAAAAGTACATAATTAGTCTCTGTAACGTTTCGGAAATCTTACTTGTCTACCAGAGCGTGTAGTTTTCTCACGAACATTTTTATCAGGCAAATCTGAATGTTCATTTTTGATTATTGATGGCACAGGCACAGGTAGTTGGTTATCCGGTAACTCGTGATAAGGCGTGTTCTCATCATTTGTTAATAAATAAGCAGGTTTCAATCTATCTATGGATATGTTGATATCGCTTTCCTTAATTTTTACTGTATAATACTTTTCGTGTCTTTTGACAACTGGAAAGGTTTCCATCATAAGCAGGTTCGAGTGGTTTTTTAATCCGATCAATGCGTATGAATACATGGCTAGAATTGAGTAAATCATTATGAACAAAAATTTTTTGAGAAGGCTGCTTGCGATTTTTAAAAGGTTTTAATTCTTCAATTTGTTTCTGCAATTCTTTAGCAAAGGTTTCTGTGTCGATAATAGTTTTCGGTTGTTCAAAAAATTCTCCTGGTAGCCTGAGAGGTTTTCCGTAGACCATTTGTGCAATGGTAAAATTTGTATCACCACGTAAAGCTGATCTCAATCCCAATAGTACTGTAGGTAATGGCTGAGTCCACTTAATTGTATTTTGAGCTCTAATTGCAGCTTTTAAAGTGCGGTGAATTCGTTCTATTTTTCCATTACACTGTGGATGATAAGCTGTTGTTGGGTTTAATTTAAAACCGCAAATAATACTTAAATTGTGGAACAGGTCTGATCTAAATTGTTTTCCTCGATCCGTGATTACACGATGTGGAATGCCAAAGCGAGAAATCCATTGATCATAAAATGCTCGAGCAACTGTTGGAGCCGTCACATTTTCTAGAGGAACTACTTCTATCCAACATGTGAAGCGGTCAATACAGGTTAGGCAGTATAATTTTCCTTCAGACGGTGTTAGTGGACCTATGATGTCAATATGAACGACACTAAATCGTTCATCTGTTTCTTCGAAAGTGGCAAATGGAGAATGCGTATGTCTGCTAATTTTGTTTTTCTGACAATCAATGCAGGATTTTGCCCACTGATTTACATCTTTCCTAATGTTTGTCCAAATAAACCTTGAAGCTACTTGTTTTACTGTATTTTTCACTCCAGGATGAGCTAAATTGTGGATTTTCTTAAAAATTTGTTCTCTAAAAGCTTCAGGAATAAATGGTCGGATTTTGGAAGTTGAAATATCACACCAAAGAAGTTTACCTGAATCCAAAGGATATTATTTGAAATTTAAAGATGGATTTAAACGTAATTTTGTAAGTTCTTCATTATTAATCTGCCCATCAGAAATTTTGTCATAATATATTGTAGAAATCGATTGTATTCTGGATAATGTGTCTGCAACAATATTTTCTACTCCACTAATATGTCGAATATCTGTTGAAAATTGTGATATATATTGTAAATGACGTAACTGTCTAGGCGAAGCTTTTTCATTTTTTTGCTGAAAGGCGAATGTTAAGGGTTTATGGTCTGTATAAATTATAAATTGTCTTCCTTCTAACATATGTTTAAATTGCTTTACAGAAAGATATATTCCCAGTAATTCTCGATCATAGGTACTATAACTTTTCTGAGCATTACTTAATTTTTGGAAAAAAAGGCTATGGTTTCCAGCAGCCTGCTTCAAATTGTTGTAAAACTGCACCAATGGCAAAATCAGAAGCATCACAAAAGAGAGATAATGGAAGATCAGGATTAGGATAGGTCAATAAAGCAGCATTGACTAGGTCTTCTTTACATTTTTCAAATTTTTCTTTTGTTTCATCTGTCCACGGAATTTTTCTTTTGTCTTTCTTTTTCGTCCCTTTTAAATACTCATGAAGTAGTGCTTGATTTTCAGCAGCATTTTTTATGTATCTTCTATAAAAATTCACCAGACCAAGAAAAGTTCGTAATTCGTGGATTGTTTCCGGTAACTTATAATTTTTAATTACTTCTACTTTTTCTGGAAGAGGTTTTGAATCTTCAGGAGTAATCATGTATCCTAAAAATTGTAGCTGGTTTACACCAAAAACTGATTTTGCAATATTTAAACGAAGGCCATATTGATCCAATCTTGAAAAAACTAATTTTAGATGTTCTGTGTGTTCATCTTCCGTTGAAGAAGCTATTAAAATATCTAAATAGGGGAAAACGAAGTCCAATCCGAAAAATACTTCATTAATGAAACGCTGAAACGTAGATGGAGCATTCCGTAATCCAAAATTCATGACATTATATTCAAATAATCCAAACGGCGTTATTATCGCTGTTTTTTGCTTATCTTCTTCTGCAATTGGTATCTGAAAATAGGCCTTAAATAAGTCAATTTTTGAAAATATTTTCTTTCCTTTTAATATATGCTGAAAATCTTCTATTCTGGGAATAGGGTAACGGTCGGGAATGGTTCGAGCATTAAGGCGTCTGTAATCCCCGCACGGTCTTAAACTTCCATCTTTTTTGTTAACTAAATGAAGTGGACTAGCCCATGGTGATTTGGATGGTCTAATTATATCATTATCCAACATAAACTTGAATTCTTGTTTTGCTAAATTTAATTTTTTTGAGTCTAATGGGCGAGGTTTTGAATAGACAGGAGAACCTTTAGTATCAATATAATGCTTTACATTGTGTTTGGAATTGCATATTAAAAGATTTGGCTTCGTTAAATTAGGATATTGTAATAACAGATGTGAATATTGAGAATTTTTGTCAGTTGTACTTATGCTATCAGCACTTGATACACACATAACATCCCTTTTAACAAAAAGGTTAGTAACACCATCTATTAATTTTTTATTATGTATATCAATAAGCAATTTAAATTTATTAAGGAAATCTGCACCTAAAATTGCTTTGTCTACTTATGCTATTATAAAAGGAAATTGATATTGTCTACGTAAGCCCAAATCTAGTGTTAAAATTTTGAAACCAAATGTAGGAATTATTGAACCATTTGCTGCATACAATTTGAAAGAGTTACATATTTTATGTTTGGATGAAGCAGGAATAATTGATAAATCAGCTCCACTATCAACAAGAAAGCGTAAATCGGTTGTTTTGTCTTTAACAAATAAACGGTAATTACGGCAATCTTTAAATTCTTCAGCAGCAGAATTTGCCGCTAAAACTACTGCTGATCGGAGTTTTCCGATTTTTTTCAGCTGCACGGACTTTTACATTTATTAGGATAACACTGATTACCAAATTTAAAATGATAGTAACAATATTTCCCATTTGGATTAAATCGTTTTTTCGATTGACTTCTACTTTTATTTCGTTTAGTACCAGATTTCCGAATTTTACTTCTGGATTGCCTCTCAATTTTTAATGCCGAAATCTGGTTTTCCAACATAGAAATTTTCTCAAGTATTTTACTCATAACAGAAGAATCTGAACTCGCAGAATAAATTTCTGTTGAAGAGCTCATTTCAAAAATTTTATCTGCCATTAGTGATAAATTATCTAAATTTTCACTGCTTACAATTAGAATATTTTTTATTGACTCTGGTAATTTATCAAGAAATAAAGTTTTCAAAACCTTTTCTGGTATGTTATTTCCACTGAGTGATTTCATTTTAAGCAGTAGTTGGCTTGGCTTCATATCACCCATGAAATACCCGTAAGCAATTTCTTTAGTGATTTTTCCCCACTCTCTTTAAATGTATTTAAAAATCTTTCTTTAGCGGCGGTATATTTATCATCTCGATTACTTTGGATAATATCCCATATATTTTCAATGTATTTAGGGTCTAATTGAGCCACTAGATGATTGAATTTTGTTTCTTCACTTATAATATTTACAAGGGAAAACTGAGTATCAATTTGAAAAAAACCATATTTCAGGATTTTCTTCCCAGAATGGAGGAAATTTGACGCTTACCTTGTTTGCTTCAGGAACCTTGTTTGCTTCAAGAATCGAATTTGTAAGCACTTTTGTTGATTCTTGAGTCATTTTTCAATGCGTTAATGTCCAAAGCAGGGTCACCATTAGAAGGTTGCGTGTTCAAATCACGTCCGGGTCACCAGAATTTTGTAAGAGAGAGCCCGGTATTGCACTTATTTCTATTTACGCGTATCAAATAATTAATTGATTAAAATCATTATATTTTACTTAATATAAAAAAACTAAATAAATAATTTTACTATATTAAATTACGTGTAAAATAATAATAAATAGGACCCTTCAGCATATCAACAACAAACAACATTTTTATTCTTTTTAATAATAACAATATCGTCTGCCTTTTTGTTGCCAACAAATGAACGGAATCTTTACAAGTTCATAGAAGCTACAAATCGAATAATAAAAACGAAATAAAACCAAAATTCACCAGGCTTTATAACAGACGATATTTTTGAAATAGCACGTATTTTAATTTATAATTTTTTCACATTTATGAGAGAAATGCAACAAAAAGTATAGCATTCTGCTTTTCTTTCTCTTCACTTAAAAAAAATAAGTGCTTTTATTGCCTCAATTACAAAAACCGTATTAAAAACTACAAAAACATTATAGTTCAAAAATAAATTAAGATATTGTTTTCAAACAAATTGCATTTAAAAGCACATTTTTCCCCTATACGATTGTGTAAAATTTGAAAATGTGGGTTGTTTAGATGTTGAAAAAACCGCAGAAGCAAAAATTGCAAAACCGAAATTTCATTTTAAATATCAAGTTGCCATTTGGAAAATGACGTGTGCGTTGCGCACAAATATGTTTGGCCTTTATAATATAGATAGAGCAATTACTATAAAAAGTCCAGTCGAATATTTCGGAAAATCATCAAGATATCAGCAATACAGTCGGTTGAAATTTAGTTGCCATCGAAAAGTAGGCAAATTCACAAGGAAGTTTTGTCAAATTATTATTTTCTTAATTGATTTTCAACAAATAAGTATAACTATAACTATAAGTATAAGTATAAGTATAAATATATATTTCAACAAATAATACTTAATGAATGTTAACGGGTAGCTCCAGAAGAAATATTTCGATTTGATAATTCTTTTTTTGTTGAAAAAAATTTGTATTTGTGATTTTTCAAAAAGATCTAAAGCTCCCTTTAAAAAACTGAAAATGAAGAAGTAAAAATAAAAATTTGATGAAAATATCTTATTATTCAAAAGTTCAAGAGATTGAGAGATCTGATGAATGTGACGGTCACGTTACGGGTCCGCTGCGTTCAATCCATCTCCCAGGATGTGTGACATCAAGGTGGCCATATACTTCGCATGAAGAATGTGCTAGGACACCATTGTACATGAACCACATACCAATGGCGGATCTAAGGGGGGCTATGGGGCGATCCCCCTCCCTTGAGCCCAATAAAGGATCTGCAGAACGACATATGCTGCCCGCACGGAAAAGTTATTGTTCCTAAACTCGAGACCGGCGCGACCCGACCCGGGTCGCGCCAACTTTAATTTATTGTATTGGGACTAGGTAGGTCTTCACACTTTCAGAACCGGGTCGGGTCAGGTCGGGTCGGGTCTTGTTTTTTTTCTGCAGAGCTGGATCAAACCATACTGTTTTTTCCAGGTCGAGTCTGGCGTAGACTTCCTATTAGAGGTATACACGGGCCAAAATTTTCAAGATCAGGCTCCGTCCGGTATAAAGGCTAAACCCTCGATCTGAGATCGACACAGCCCGTATGCTGTGGCGGTCCTAAGAGGCGGGGGGAGGGAGCGAAGTCTCCCTCCTTGGGCTAATAAAGGGTTTACAAAGTGACATTAGGCATCATCATGGGAAATAACTTGGGGCGAAGCTCTAGCCCGTCACGGTCTGGCACGAGTCGCGCCAGTGTAAGTCCACGAGACGGACTGGGTAAGGTTTTTTCTCATTTTGAATCGGGTCGTGTCCTGATTTTGCTTTTTTTTTGGAGATTCGGTTGGAGACAGGCTTCTTTTTCTTCCAGACCAAGCCTGGTCTCGATTTCATTTTTCCTAGAAGTTTGCATTGGTCAAAATTTCCAGGTCGTGGCTCGGCCCGGAATAAAAGCTAAATATTCGGTCTGTCTCTGATCTAGATAGTATGATAAACATTATTCTTCCGGCCGCGACCCGTGCAGCTAAACGTTCCGTACATCTCTGATCAGAATTTCATCAAAGGTCTCACGTTCACGGATAAAAGCGAATTTCGTTAAAAGATCGCAGAAAAACGCAAATTTTGTCAAAGGATCGCGATCAAAACTGGGTCAACCATTTTCGCAAGAGTAAAAACCGAATCTGTAACTGATTCAAATCCGAATTGTATGACAATCTACCCCGATGCCCTAAGCGCAACTAAAAAGAAAAAGTCAACCCGACCACTAGCAAAATATAGTTATTAATCGGACCCAGAGCCGACCCGAAGCAAAAAATTAGAAATTAACTTGACCCGCAGCAAAGAGTAGAAGTTAACCGGATCCAAGCGCGACCCACAACAACAATAAAAAATAAATAAAAATTATCCCGACCAGCAGCAAAAAATAGAACCGAACCTGACATAAATTTTGTGAAATGATCGCGGAGAAAACACGAATTTCTTCAAAGGATCGTGAAACAGACGCTCATTTCCTTTAAAAATTGCGAAAAAGAACGAAAATTTTATCAAAGGTCTCACCCCAATCAATTCGGGTCAACCTGAACCTTCTCGCAAAAGTAAAAACCAAATCCTAAACTACCCTAAATCAAAATTGTATGACAAACTGCCCCAAATGCGCTAAGCACAGTTAAAAAATAAAACTCAACCCGACCAACAACAAAATGTAGCAGTCGACCGGACCCAAACACGACCCAAATAGAAATTAATCCGACCAGGAGCAAAAATATGGAAGCCAACCGGACCCAAATTCCGACCCACAGCAAAAAATTAGACGAAACACGACCCTCATTTAAAAAAATGAGCTCCAACCCGTGCATCCAAATTTCTAAAATCGCCCCCCCCCCCCCCCCCGCTTGAGGACTCTCCAGATCAGCCCTTGACATATACCTTGCTACATCAAATATTATCTGTTTTTAGGTAGATTTCATATAAAATACTACCTATTACGATCGCTCCCATGTTGGAATTTCTGAAAATTTTTTCCAGATCTACACCGATCACGACCCTTAGACCCCAAAACTACCATTAGTAAAAAAGTTTATCTATCTATCTAGCTATCTAGCTATCGGTGTATATCACTTTCTTCTGGACACGATAATTCCATAATTATGCTCAGATCTTCTTCAAACTTTTACATAAAATCAAGGGGCATAAAATCTCGGTTAATTTCGTTAATGGGGAAAATCGGACCAAGGGGGTGGAAGTTAGGAGGGTATTTGTGAAAACAGAAAAAATGCGATAACTTCTAAATTAAAATAGATATCGAATCAGTTTAAAGTTTATATTACTTCTAAAAATGGGCCAAAAGTTTATGCATGACAGATTTTTGATAAAGTTAAAAATGGGCTCAAGGGGCGAAAAATACAGGGTTTTTGGGAGAAAAAAAAATCATAACTTCGTCACTTTATTAGATATCAAATCCAACTAAATTTTTTATAAATGTTCTTTAAATTATCTAAAACTTTTGTACTTACAAGTTTTTTTTTTCTCAATAATATCTACAACTTTATATTAACAAGTTTTCCATAGGATCAATTCTTATAGCAAAAATAAATTAAACAAAAATAGGAGTTGGAGAAAAAAACTCAAATCCAAATTGCTTATATTCTGAATCATTTTTAAATTTACTTTTGATTTTAAACGCATCCAAATGGCAGATCCTCCTATTTAGGAACTGTATAATGTGACGTATTGGCCAGTGTTTTGATAAAGACAGAATATATTTCAAAAAAGGCTGCCAAAAAGGGTATTTTGAACAGAATTTTCCGAAGTAATAGTGATTGAAAAATTGAGGAAGTATAAAAAATCGCGTTTTTTCTGAGTCATTTTTAAATCCACTTTTGTTCTCAAATGCATCCAATTTACGGGTCCTCTTATTTAGGAACTATATAAAATGACGGATTGGCCAGTTTTTTGATAAAGGCAGAATATATTTCAAAAAAGGCTGCCAAAATGGGCACTTTGCACAAAATTTCCCAAAGCCATCATGATTAAAGAATTGAGGATGTACTCAAATAACAAACTAGTTATTTTTTGATTCATTTTTAAATACAATTTTGCTCTCAAACGCATTCAATTGACAGTTTCTTATTATTTAGGAACTATATAATCTGAGAATTCGTCGATTTTTCGATAAAGGCTAAATATATATTTTTTAAAAAGCTGTCAAAGTAGGCATTTTGCACAAAATTTCCCAAAGCGATCATGATTTAAGAATTGAGGATGTATTAAAATAACAAATTGGTTATTTTATGACTGATTTTTAAATTCAATTTTGCTTTCAAACGCATTCCATTGACAGTTATTTGTTATTTAGGAACTGTGTAATATGCCGTATTGGTCAGTTTTTTAATAAAGGTTAAATATATATATTTTTAAAGCTGTCAAATTGAGCACAAAATTTCCCAAAGCGATCATGATTTAAGAATTGAGGATGTATTTAAATAACAAATTCAAAATTTTGATAAAAACTAGTTCTTACATAAAAATAAATTAAGAATTTTTCAAAAGTGGCCAAAGAAAATTGTTAAACTGGATTTATCTCTAATCATATTTTATTTTTTGTTGTTGAAATGAGCATTCTTCGAAATCTACATCCGCCTATAGGCCAAGTCGACAGAGATTTTTTCTTTTCTTTGGATTCACGAGTACGCAATTTTCACCGGCTAAAAGGGGTTCTCGATTCCATATTACATTAACATTTTTGTTCATCTTGATGTCCCTTAACAATTTTCTGAATTTGTCGGATCGCAACACCCTGTATAGGCATTCGTACATTGTACTTCATTCGGCTAAATCTAGAACCGGTCTACTTTTTACATGCAAACAAGACTCACAAAGAAATTTTGAAATGGGTTCTACCATTCCTAGAACAGGCTTTGTTTCTATTTGATATAAATAATGATATACCTCGTGACTGTAACTTGTCAACAGTAAAAGCTTTTAGTTTCTCTGAGACATAGTTATACCCTTCACACAGTTTCACCATCAAAAAGTAATTTATTTTTATTTGACAAAGTAATTTTCTCTGCGACAAAATGGGATCACCCAGTTTTATCGTTCCCGTGTGACGTGAGAAAAATCGCATATTTTTTAAACACTTGCTCATTACTCACTAGAGGTCTGCACGGGCCGGAATTTCCAGGCCCGGCCCGTTGTAAAACTCAAAAGTTCGGCCCGGGCCCGGCCCGGCCCGTTTAATTTTTTATATTTTAGGCCCGGCCCGGCCCGTACAAAAATCAGCGAAAACAGGCCCGGCCCGGCCCCGCCCGGCCCGTTTTGGCCCGTTACAATTTCTACGATTTCTAAAAAATTCAGATTTTTATCATATAACTAAGATTCCTTTAAAGAATACTGCATACATATCTATGGAATGATTTTATAGTATATTTTACAGCAAATAGACATTAACAACATTAATGATTACATAGATTCTTAGGCTTTCAACATTCGAATAAAGATTCATTAAAAAATTAATATGGCTTAGAATAAAAGAAAAAAGAAAGAAAGCTAAAAACATCGTTAATTTTGAAGCTGTTTAATAAAAGAAGATTTATAAATATATTTCTATATCATTTTATTATAGATTTCAAATCCAAATTCATTCTTAAATTCAAAGAAGCTCCTTTCTGATACATTTCTAAATTCATTTTTTTCCCTCAGAAACGCATAAGATTAGCAGATATCTTTATTCAGAAACTATATAATCGAATGGCGTTATCCATTTTTTGATACAAGCAATTTAAGAATACTGCAAACAAATAAAATACTGTCATAATTAGCGTTTTGAATAGAATTTCCGGAAGCAATAGCAAGGGAAGGGAGAAAAACCTGCAATCATTTGAGAAACTATTATATCTCAACAAGGTTATACAAGTATTTTATTTACCAAAAATGAAAAACGCTATTCGATTCCAAATCCCTTCAATAGTTAGGCTTATCACTTTTATACTTTTACAATTTAAAATTAATCAGAAAATGTGTCAAACTTTCGCATTATTGAGAAATTAATTTAAAAATCATTAAGAAGTATATATCCGAAGACTAAGCTAACATAAGTTCTTTATCGCTGTTAATAATTTTACAAATCATGTTTTCTGCCAATAATTAAGTCTAGTACCGGTCCGGCCAGTCTATATGTAGAAAAGTAATGCAAGCGTGATCTCGGACCGGCATATTAAAACGGGTTACACATAATGTAATTCTCCGATGCCGATACACTGTGCATTTTTATAAACGTGCATTTTATATTGACGCTGTCAAACTAGCATGGCCACATTTATACTTGTTCTCGTTAAAACCATTTTCGTTGAAAATAGCTCATATTTTATCGTTTCTGCTGAAATCTTCAGAACGGGCCGGCAGGCCCGAAAATTTTTTTTATCGGCTCGGCCCGGCCCGTCTGGCCCGTTCAATTTTTTTGCCGGCCCGGCCCGGCCCGTTTATGTTGTTTGTCGGCCTGGCCCGGCCCGTTGAAAAAACTATTCTAAATCTGCCGGCCCGGCCCGTGCGGACCTCTATTACTCACCCAGGGAAGTTCATTTCCGGAACAGACTCGATCCATTCATAAAACGCAAAGCTTTTGCATTGAACATATAGAAAGAAGATAAAAAATGATCAATATTTTCTTGCCTGAAATCAGAAGTTTGTTGAAAATTCTAAGAGACATTTCGAACAACTTTCTCCCTCAGAGAACTGGAGAAAGATATTTTACACTTAAAAGACCATAAAAAGAATATTAGAATTATTTCCATCGGAAAACAAAGTTTTGAAGTTACAGAATTTGTTAAAATAAACCAACTTTTCTTGTTCTTTTTTTCTGTGGATGCGTGTTTTTTTAAATTTATATTTAATGATAAATATTATTTTTATCCTCTTTTGACCCGAGGTACATTAATGTGGAGCTGCATTCTTTTCTTTGTAGAAAATAAAATGTTTACTTTTTTTTTTACATTTTTACTTTATTTCTTATGTAGCTGAAAGCTTTTTGCACCCCCCCCCCCCTTTAAAGCAAAACTAATAAACGGCAACATCAATGCTTATTTTCTCATAAAATAAATCTTATTTTCACCTGAGTTTGTAAAATGATTTCAAAACAAAGTAATCAAAAAGGTTAGAAATTTTCATTATTATTTAGCTCAAATCTTTTATCAAAATAATGATAGTAATAATAATAATAATAATAAAGAGGATTTGTAGATTGTTGACTTGTTTAAAGTTCTTCAATATGTTATTGTGCGAATTTAGGTTATTGATAATTATATTGATACTAGTGTGAACGCTTGTCCTGGGGCGGTTAATAGAAATCATAGTTTTTCCTTATTCGAAATAATTGAAAAGAACTTTCGGTACTTTTCGGTTAGCAAGGGGTCAGTGTTATTATACATATTTATGTATATACACATGTATATTATGTAGACACACACATATACATATATACAACCTCTAACAATAAAGTTCTGTTAATAGTCCTGTAACATTAATGTAGATGAAATATTAACGAAAATTATCATACCATCTTTCGAAATAGTCACCTCCCATAACTTATGCACCACTGAGATCTGTTATACATGTCCTGGGAAATGAGCAAGAAGTCTTCTTTTGGGATGGAATTCAAAAGCTTCGTCACGTTTCGTTGGATGTTAGCAATAAGGTCAAATCTCTTTCAAAGAGAGTTTGAGTCGTGGAAGTATAAAGAAGTCTAGAGGTTTGAGATCTGGCGAGTGTGGTGGATGTTTAATTTACACCATCCCTCATGAATTTCTTTCGGTGTCTTGCAAAGCTTAAAACCAAACTTTAAACTGATCTTTTGTTCGTTCATTTTCCTGTTCTCAGTTAAGAACCAACACATTGAACAAGCACTTAGTAAAGCACGTCTTACACAAAACATAAACGACGCTCAAATGAACAACAAGGGGGGGGGGGGTAGATGGTCCACACTTGCCTCTAAGCAGGTGCTGCGTTTTGTTTCTCCAGTGTTCCCAGATCTGCCGTTCTAATTTCATTCACCGAACTTTTTTGTCAGAGATTGTATATATGTATACAGTGGTGGTCAAAAATTTCCGGCCACTTAGTTTTTTTTTTATTTATTTAGTAGAAGGTTTCAGCAAAAAAGAAGCACAGTTGCTTCAAAAGTTAGGAATATATGAATGACCTCTGACCACGTAATCATTTTGATTGGATACTGAAGACGCTTCATACAAAGGGGTAGAATGCGAAGTTCGCGTGTGCAAAAGTTTCCGGCCACTCATCATTCCTTAGTTTTTTTCTATCGGTAAAGTATTTTTTGGTCGTGTTTGGGAATGAACCGACATGAATAGCATAGTTTAATGTCGAAATTGAAAAATTATAACAATTATTGCTAGTAAATGAGTAATTAATTTGATACTAAAAGGCCAATCTTTTCGAGATGTTACGGCAAAGTTATCGATCGGTAAAATCGACTGTAAACTATATTTGACAATTATATAAAGATGGTCATGGCTTTCAGAACTTTCTGATGTCCGGAAAACCACGGAAAATAACTATATTTTTGGACAGAATTATCAGAAGAAACACATTTGATGACCCACATAAACATTTCGTTGCAATATCTCGCGATATACGGAATGTAAATATTGCTGAAATAAGTCGGTCTACCGAGTCAAGGTGCTGACGTCATGCGGATTTCTATGGAAGAGTCCATGTTCAAAAACCTATCATAAGGGGAAAAAAATCAACGTACCCGTCTAGCGTTTTAACAAAACGCAAAGTCTGGTCAAGTGAAAACTGGACAAAAATACTATTTTCCCATGAATTGAAGTTCAAACTTTTTTGGGAGTGATGGTAGACACTACGTCCGATGAACTAACAACAAAAAAGTGATTTGACCTATGTTATTCCTAGAATAAAGCATGGCGGAGGACACGTTATGCTGTGGGGAGTATTTTCTTCAAAAAGTGTCGGTCCGTAATTTGAAATCCACGGCATGATGAATGATGCAATGCATTAGGATATCTTGTAAGATTATTTGCTTCCTTACTAGAGGAAAAATCAGGGTCGCAACTATTTGTTTTAACATGATAACGACTTATAGAATGTATGCAAAACTCGAAAAGTTATGGCTTTTCGAGTCATAACTTTTGGCACAAAAAAATTCGCTTTTGAAATGGCCGAGCGCCCGACATGAATCCAATAGAAAAACTTTGGAAAAAAGTTGGTAAACGTGTGCGGAGCTATAAATATTCCAAATCAGCCGAAATTTCAAAAAAATTGCAAGAATGTGGAAAAAACGTACCATTGACGATTTTTAACCGCTGATTGTATGAATGTCACATTGCTGCGCCGCAGTACTTATTACTAAAATTATGGTGATAAAATACTAGTTGTAAATGTTGTTGATCACTGTAATTTTCTGTTAAAATACCATTTTTTTTCCAAACTTGCGAAGCTGGCCGGAAACTTTTGAGAACACGCGCTTTCCTTTGTACTTAATTTTGTCAACTAAATTTATTGATATTTATATGTTATTGCAGAAATAAATTCCTAACTACTATTTCAGAAAAATATATAAGTATCACTGAGATTCCTCTTCATTTGGAAATAATTACAAATTAAGTAAAAAAATTTTGCTGGCCGGAAACTTTTGACCGCCACTGTATGTGTGTGTGTCTGTGAATATATACAATAAATTTATATATATATGTATATATATATATGTGTGTGTGTGTGCGTGCGTGTGTGTGTGTGTACAATTATATGCATGCTTATACATCGTTAGTGCCCTCCTAACCAAAAAGTACTGAATAATTCTTTATTATTATTCTATAACCAAGCTATTTGGTTTAAAAATTATAAAATACAATAAATTGAAATAAATTGAAATACAGTTTTGAAACATTTTACATTTATAAGTACGCCCTCCCTATTCAGCGCTTTAAAATTTAAAATTATTCGATGCTAAAAAATAATTAATTAAAAAAAAAAAAAAAAAAAAAAAAAAAAAAAGGAAGAAAAAAATGGAAAATGGTTTAGTGATTTACCTAATCAATTTTTCCAAAATAAATTAAATATACAACTCTTGCATTAAATTCCTTAAAAAAAAAACTTTGATATATTTTATTTTAAAAGAATCACTTTTATTTATAATACAGACATTCTAAACGAAATATATTACATGCAATCAAAATTGCACGCCTTTCACTCACTTTCTATAAAATACATAACAACAATAATAATAATAAATACCATAAAATTTTATTTAAACGTTCAAGCAATTCTAAACACACACGTAAAAAATAACTGCTCTTGGAAAGATTTGTTCCTGTGTAACATAAAATTACCAGAAATAAATTTGAGTTTTGCATGACTTTGTTGTTAAATTATAAACTATTTTCATCGGTTCATAGGCAAATGAAGTCAAAGCCATATTAATGATAAAGGAGTTGAAACGTTCAACGCGCGAAAGTTTAAAATTTTTTCACCATATTTTTTTTTTTTTTTAAATGAATGAATCATTGTGCATTAATGAAATTTGTAAAATTAATCACAATTTCTGAAATGTTCATTTGTTTACATCGGTAATGTGTCGTTGGTGCTAGTTATTTTTAATTTAGAACTTAAATTATTATAAATGTATAGTTTTTGAAGGCTTCGGAGGAAAAAAAAAAGAAAATAGATGTAATACACCGTAGATTATGTCTATAAGTCGAATAATTACTTAATTGCCTTATTTTCATCATCCTTATTGACATCGGGATGATGGCCGAGATCAATGGAGTTATCACGCCGGAATTGTGAGGGCATATAGAGACTTGGATTATATGTAAATAAATTTTAAAGGAACTGGTAATTTCAAATCCATATTCAAGAATCTAAATTATCAGCTTCCTAAATTGCCAATTTCAGAAAAGGTATGTGCAAATGCACTTCATAAATGCTTATAGATTTCATTATATTTTAAACAGCGTAACATCATTAAAATACACTAGAAACGATTTTTTTCCATTGGCCATAATATGACGGAATTCTTTGGAGTGTCCCTGTAAACGAAAAATAAATGCCACACACTTTTTTCAATAATGAACTTCAATAACACATACCAATTATATGACAATCTGAATATGTTTACAAGAATATGAACATGTTTGGCCGCATTCAGAAACACTTTTTAACATTTCTGGATAGTGTTAAAAAACAATCGATAAATATCTTTTTTTCTGAATAAAAAGTCTTTGAAATTTCAAAGAAAATTTTCTAACACCCATTTTCCCCAGAGAATTGGGAAAAGATATTTTTCATTTAAAGTGTTATCCAATGCGCCTGAAAATTATTTCCTTTGAAGAAAAAAAAAAAAAAAAAAAAAAGAAAGAAAAAGAAAAAAGAGGAACTTTATCCATGTACTATTCTTCCAGCGTGTATTTTAAAACAGATAAGTTCCTTTCATAGTCCTTTAAATATTTTCATAGCAATTAAAATGTTTTGATAGTCTATGACAAATTCAAATGAATTGTCATTATTCTGATTATGCAGTTATGAATCATCAAGTTTTTGTTAAAGAAGGTTAATCTACTTTTCGAAATAAGCTGTTCTACAGTAAAATAAATAAATAAATAAATAAATAAAAAACTTCTCTAACAAGACAGTTAGGTGAATGGTTCACACCGATTTCTAACATTTTTAAACATAGGTGAAATATGTTTATGAACCCAGTTTGTCTGTTTGTCTATATGTTTGTTGCCTAACTGTGCTCTAACTTGCGTAAATATAGTCGGATCGATAAGAAATTAATATTTGTTATTGAATTCATTGTGATATGGTAGGTATTAAAAATGAAACGTGTAGCAATTATAGTTCTTTTTTCAGTAATATTCAAAATAATTCCGTTACATTATGGCATATGGTAAAAAAACCGTTTATGGTGTTTTTTAATAATGTCTCACAAGTTCAAACATATTGAAATTTATATATATATCTATTAAAATGCTTACTATAGAATATGGTGGTGAGGCATGGCTATTGTCGTCTGGACCAGGAATCATAGTGATATAGCCACGTCTTGTCCACTGTTACAAAACTAGCGCCGTAAGAACAGCTTCGGAACAGCTTTGATACGTTCTTAAAACGGAATGCAAAAAATGCCACACAGAAAACAGAAAATAATCGATAAATATAGTTCTGTCCGAAATCAAATATTTTTTGAAGTCCGAGGAAACACTAACAATTTACTTCTTTAGAGACCCCAAAAGAGATATTTTATACTTACAGGCGTATCCAAAGTTTTTATAAATTATTTCTCTCGGAAAAAAGAAAAAGAAAACAAAATTTTGTTAAATTACAACGATCTTTTCCACTTTTTTATTTATTGTTACACTGAAAGATAACTATTAAAGTAAAAATTGCATTCTTAAAATGTTTTGTTTGCAATTTCAATGACTTTTTTTTTTTTTTTAAATCTATGAAAGAATTAAATCTCAATTTAAATTAAATTATCACTACACTCTAAAAAATAAAAGTGTAAATTAGCCAAATTTACATATATATGTGTGTAAATTCCTAAAATTACACACCTGACATGAAAATTACCCACTTTTTGCAAAGTTTTACCTGTTTTTATGTGCATTTTAGCTTAACAAACTAAGTGTGTATTTTGTTATCACTTGAAAAACATAAATAAATGTGGCTATTTCCATGAGTACTTGTAGTGTAAGTCACAGGCTACGATTTTTGGCTACCAGTATTTTAGTACGAAAAAATGTGGTTTAGTTTATCGGCACATTCCCATTAATTGAATAAGGCCAAGCAGACTTTTCGAAAATAACGGTGGCAAACAAACATAGCAATTATAAATTAATGTGACTTACACTACAAAACCCATGGAACTAGCCATGTGTAAATGCTGAAAAATGTCTGAATTTACACAAATTGCTACGTTATTGTAATTTATACATAATGATATACACATAGGTAAGAGTGTAAATTTCTAAAGTCACCCACTTGTCATAAAAAATACCTATTTTAATGTGTGTTTAGTTTGTGGCATTAAGTTTGTAAGTTTGTTATCAGTGCATAAACTCATAAAAGTGTGTAAATGTAGATTACTCCTGAAATTACACTAATTATTGTGTTGAAAAAATTATAAATGCGTGAATTTTAAAGTAGACGTTACGAAAGGGATAGGAGGCTTACATATTATTCAGAGCTACACTTTTTATTTTAGTAAAACCATTCCATAAATAACATGGTGTCATTGCTTTGCTGTAACATTATTTTTAAGTAATAAATTAATATATTTATATATTTTTATAAGATACTCTGACCACCTCTCTCACTCTCCCCGCTTCAGCAGCACGTGAACATTTAAAAGAAGTTAAAAAAATTTAATCTCGACACATGTAACAAATGTAACAAATATTTTGTTGCATGTAACGTAAAATTTTATTCATTTAATTAGTAAATTTTAATTTCGTTTTCCGAATTCCCTTTTAAAATTTGTACATCAAATATAAGAATGCTTGATTGTATAATTATAGGTTTTGATTAAATCGTAATTTCTTTCAGCCATCGCACAGACTGCTCTTTTTCACAATTTTACTTGTAATTGCCAGTAATAGTGCTAGATTTCATTCTTAAAGCGACATTAGGAAGACTTCATAACGAGGCATTATAATAGAGATATAATTCTACTTTATGCTTATTCATAAAGTTAAATTATATTTTTTGTACTGTTGGTATTCTTTTTTGTTGCCCCCCCCCCTTCTTAATTAAAAGGATAGTAGTTTAATCTTCAGTAAAATCTAAAAACTATTTCGAATTCATTTAATATGTAATATAAAATATAATTCATGTAATTAATATAATTCTAAATTCGTATCCTGAGTTATTTATACATTTTGCACATGAAATATAAGTATGCTTGATTTCACCCTAAATTATTTGAGCCGTCTGGTAGCTTGTAAACTTTTATCCATTTCAATTTTTAACTTGTAATTTTAGTTTAACTTCAGTTCGCAGTGCAATTGATGGTTGTATTCAGGAACTACTTCAACCCCGAGTTAGACGCGAATCTAGCATACAAAACTAAAATCGTAATCTTCGTTGACTTGGCTTCATCATGTTTAAGTTGAAAACTAATGGTGTGTCCAGCTGATTGCAGGCGCTCACGTTCAGAAAAATATAGTATATAATAAGTTATTCTCTTATAAAATATAAGGTATGTAATGTCATACGTCCGTATTACCTCCAATTTTTTTATCTGATTTGTTTATATTTATGTATAAATGTATATGATACATGCTGGATTGTTTTTTACGTATAAGAATTTTTTATACGTATAAGTTACTTGCCTTAAAAAATGTCAACATTACATAACTCCTGATAAATGTCTATTAAAATAACAACTGTTGTATCTAAACTCATTTATTTCTTGAAAAATTTTCATCTTAAAAAGAATTTATAAATGTATGTTAACAGTAGCAAAATAAACATTAACATCATTTTTTTTTTTTTGGGGGGGGGGGGGGTGAGGTGTTAAACTTTGGTTCGGTTGTGTGAAAGATATTATAATTTATTTATAAACTATTATACAAATGTATACCATAACTATAAATTATATATTCTGATTTATAAGTTAAAAAATTCATCTGAGTTTTATTTATTTATTAAATTTTTTTAATTATGAAACTTATAATGTTAAATAAGTTTATCATCGATTAAAACTATTGCGTTGCTTTTGAGTTTCTACGTTACATTTCCTAATTTTGAGAAATTAATTTTTTAAATTTTTTATCTTAATTACATTAAATTTTCAGCTGTATTTTAATTTTAAAATATTACATCGGAAGAACTATGTTCCACTAAAATAGTCATAGTAAAGAACACACATTTTTTTCTTGTTAATTATAGAATTAATAAAAATACACAGAAGTAAATTGCAAAAGGGCGCAAATACGTTGATTTAAAATAACTCCAGATCAAAAATTCTGAAGAAAATTAATATTAAAGTAATGGCTTTTTCTTCAAATATGCATTTTTCCATTCCAATTTTGTATATTATTACAGAACTTATCTGACATAAAACATATGATTGTATGTATATACAAAATTATAACAGTTGTGTCATAATGAATATTCAAAAACGAACTTATCATTCTCTCCTTCCCCCTCTACATAAATATCCCCCGCCGGTTGAGTTTTATACACTTAAGACACAAATGTAATTATCAAATAAATTCTACGAGCATTAATTTCGTAAATTTATAAGTGTCAATTGATATTTGGATATAGACACAGTATTTCTCGTTTTAATTTTACTATAGCTGATAAATAAAAATACACATTAGTTTGATATCTAAAATTTTAATTAGAATATCTGAAACTTTCATTTATGAAGATAGGATTAATTTCATTAATGTTAAAATATACTTGTATTTTTTTTTCTTTTTTTAAGACACAAATTTCTAAATATGAATTTAATGCAAAAGATGTTACTTTAATGATTCAACAGCTTTTTTGATAGTCCTGATAATATTTTATATGGCAAATTCTTTGTAATGATGAATATTTATAAAAAGAAAACAATTCAACATGTAATATAGGTGATTTATGTATATATAAAAAAATCAGCTAAAATATTTGCAGGTAATATGTGTGTGTGTGAGATGAAGTTTACATACATTTTTTCTATTTTTTATAGTATTTTCATTTTACTTTTATAACTGTATGTAACACAGTATCTTCAATATAATTGACTTTGTATCTTAAGTCTGAAAAATAAAAAATTAAAAATTGAGTCTGAACTCTGAAAATAAAAAGTGTGGAGATTGCGAGTTTGCCAACCATGATTATTCCATCTGATTAGTCTAAAATCTATCATTAATTAATTATTTATTTTTCTTTATTTTAATTTTTAATTGCATGTTCTGAATAATATATAAATGAGGGGAAAATATAAAATTAAAAAGCAAGGACGAATATAGAAAATAAAATAGCAGTTTTTATGTGTATATTTAGAGGAGAGTGGGGAGGAATGGGACACTTTTTACAAAAATAATAAAATCAACTTTACTTGACACAAATACAAAAACTTTGATTTATAGAATACAAAATGAAACACTTTCTAATAACCTTGAGCAATATAGAAACATAATTTGAAGAATCAATTTTATAATTAAAGAAATTGAAAATGTCACAATGTGTCCCATACTTCCCCACTAACAGAGAAGTAATATTTGTACTATGATGGTTGATGAGGAATATCAAAAACTAATGTCTTAAATGGCTATATGCTGAATTTTAGATTCGTAGCTGCTATAGTAGCATAGTTTTAAAGGGAGGAGTAAAGTTCTAAAAACCTATTTATAGGGAATTTTTAAGAGGAGGGGAGTGAGTGTGATAGGCTGATTTGGAGCTTATGATGCTACACTTGTGATAGTGGATGAGAAGTGTGTACATCACTATGATCCCGAGTCTAAACAACACTATTTTATCGCATCCACTGTCACAAATCTAGCCCCATAAGCTAATAATCAGACTTTCAACTACCCCCCCCCCATTTTACTCCTCCATACAAAACTATATGAATATTGCAGCTACGGTTCTGAAACTAAGCATAAATATATCGATATTCTTCATCAACCCGTTGCAGTACAGATATTTCATATACACTAGACACAATAGTTACTGAACCTCCATCGAATATGCGTATTTTGCTTATTACGCAAAGAACTGTGTAAATTACAATAACACAATAATATGTGTTTTTTGCGTATTACATATTTACTCGGTAATACATATTATGCGGTAATCACAGAAAATTACACAGATAAATGAGTAAGAATATAACACAGATATATGTGTATTCTTGCGCAATTTACACATTAATGTGGGTATTTCATGAGTGATCACCATAACTTTTACACACTTAGTGTTACCATCAAATTACACACTGAAATGTGTATTTTAAAATTTACACATTAGGCGTGTATTTTGGCAATTTACACACAAATTTACACATATAAGCAAATCGTTTTTGTATCATCGATTTACACATTTTTGTGTGTAAATTTACACTTTTATTTTTTAGAGTGTAACGTTAATTTACTTTGTAATAAAAATAATTCTAAAAACTTAATGCATAAAGGTATTACATGGAAAGAGAAAAAAAAATGTTAAATATTTCTTTGCCTGAAATCAGAAGTTTGTTCAAAATCAAGCGATACATTTCTAACAGCTTTTTCCCTAGAAGAAAGGGAAAATATAATTTACGCTTAAAGGTCAATTCAAAGTGCCTAAAAACTGTTTCTCTTGCAAAACTGATTTCGATAAAAGAAAGAGAATTTTTCTGTTTATTACATTTATCACTTTTTCTAATTTTTACATTTAAAGAATATTCTTTGATAAAAATTACCTTCAATGGTATTTTTTCACTATTTTAAAAAATAGCAACGATAGTTTCTGCTCTTAACTGTAAACCGCAATTTTCCCTCTATTTATTTTATTGCCCATATTCCTTTACTATGTAAATTAGAAATATTCCTATAATGAATATGATTAGAATTTCATTCTTTCCATTAATAAATCTACATGTAAATGAAAATCGGCATAATATGAGCGGATCAGCTTCATTTAATCTATCCCGAAAAACAGGTTCTTTCCATTTTCAAAATTTAAAAACAATATTTATTTAATATCAATAACATATTGGCATTAATTTTTTATGTAAAATGTTCATATACATGTGACGATTTAAGGAGAACTCGAATGATTTTTATTGGTTAAAAAAATAAAACACACAGTCATGGCAAGCGAGGGAAAAAACAAAATAAATAAATAAATGTAGAAGATCCAATAATTAGTCATGGGCTGCTGTAAATTCATTTATTAAATTCGTAATAATGAGGAAGGGAAAAGCTCCTTTTGCAAAAATTCCATCATTATTTCAGCGAGCCGTCCTCATCCAAGAAGCAACCCAAGAATCTTCTTTTTTTCATCTCGAGACTTCCACCTTTTTAAACTAAAAAGAAAGTTCTGGAACATTCGGTAACCTCAAACCATCATTCTTTTATGTAAACAGAATTCTTGTCCAGCTACGAGATTATTTTCCACAAGCGATAAATTTATTTAAAAAAAAATATTATTTAACCAATTTATAATTGAATCGGGATTTTTTAGGCAGATGACTTTTATAAATCATTAATTTTAAGAGAAAAAGAAAAGAAATGAATTTATTAATATGCACACTATCGAAGGTTGACGGCGGAAAAATAAATAAATAGATAAAATAAAATAATGATATTTTTTGAAAGGTATGGTTTTGGAATAAATTTAATAAGACTTTCTTAAAAAGGGTTGATAAAAACATAGAAGAAATCAGTTTTATTTGGAATATTAAGAAATAAAGTTTTAACTAAGAATATTTTTAATTTAGAGACATCTTTTTTTAAATTTACGCATACTGGAATAATGTTTTTTAAGGCAAATTAAGAATTTATATCGTCTGCATACAGATTAACAGATTAGATTTAGAAACAAGATTTTAATTTAATAATTTGGAATAAGTACGGAACATTATTATAAGAAAATTAAGATAGTATAAAGGTTAGTTTTGGCGAAAAAGTTTTAAATTTGTAATATTTTCCCCCCTCCCCAAGACTTTGTATGAAATCGATAGTTAAATAAAACTACAAGTTCAGACAACAGAAATATAATAATTTAGAAAAGTTTAAATTTGGAATAAAACTGTCAAACTCCGGAAGCCAAGAGATGGAAGAAAAGAAAATTAACGCAATATAAAAATATTAGCGATTAAAATAATATATTTAAGAGAAAATTAATCTGAATTAAATTTAGGTAGGAGCATTTCCCTGAAAGAAATACAATAATGTTACAATATCACTTACCATTTGTAAGTGCATAGGAGATAATACATACAATAACAGTAAATAAGTTATGAATATTAATAAGCAAAATACATTAAAGATATAGTAAAAACAATAAGATATCTCTTTCATGGGAGTTTGTAGAATTTCCGTGACTTAATTAGTAGTAATTTCAGTTCAGAAATTAAATTTGTTTGTATAGTCCTTGTAGTAAACATAGTCTTTAAAGGCTACAATAAACGTTCTTCTCAAACTTAGTTGACTACATAGTCATTCAAATCAAAAGTCTCTAATAGTTTTAAAAATGCATTTCTTCAATGTAGTTCATTATCAATAGTTAATTTAAATAAGAGTTTCCGGAAAGTTTACTAAATACTGTCCTTCACATAAAACATCTTCAATCCAGTTTACTAGTGAACTACATAATTTTTCCATTTTGGTTTAATGTTATGTTGAATCTTTGTTGGATCCAACATCTCTTAATAATATGTCAAATTTCTCTTTCAATAATATATCAATTTTTTAATAATAAATAGAATCACTCTCAATATCAATAATAACTAATATAGAAAAATTTAAATAATAATAATAACAACAATAATAAATAATAGTATAATAAGACTCACAATTGATAGCAATGATAACAATAATTCTCCATATCCTAATATTTCTCAATAAAAGTATAATTAATACTAAACTTCATTATAGAAATCATAATAATAAAACAAGAGCATAATCAAAAGAAAATATCACAGTTTGTTTATTATTGATAGGGAAAATATTGGTTGAGGATAAAAATAATTACATAGCAACTAAATAATTTTCTTATCTTCTAATAGCATAAGAAAGTATTTTTTGCTAGCCGAAAGTATAAATAAAAAAAATCATAATAATTCCAAAATCCAAATAAAATTAAATCTAACTATTTAGAAAATGGACTCTCAACCAGTATTTCCTTACAATAATTCCTCTCTGATACTCTTTTACAAAATTGTCAAATTTGGTTATAAGTTTTCAAATGCCAAATGTAGAATAATGTTTTATCTACACATGGTTTATAAACTTTAATAATAAAATACAAATAGGAATAAAAGGTGTCATTCTTAATTGAGAAATGGAAATAAAAATAGTGTGCTTTTATGAAAAACTTTTAATATCGGTAGTTTTCACAATCACTGAAAATCACATATTATGTTATAGGTTTGAGTAGAATCATTAGATTTTATAACTGTTATAACATAAATATCTGCTGAATAAATAGAATAATACTAATGTCAAATACATGAGTAAACTAGTCGTTGGGGGCCATCGTAATACTTACCCATCATGGATATGTATATGAAAATAAAACATATGAAAACTATTAATACAATGCATTGCAATTCATAAACAAAATTTAAATATTGTTTATACATAGTAATGCTATAAAACGCCTAACTACTCAAGTAGTACCAAATTGCGTAAAAAAAACATCCTTATAACTCCAAAAATAATAACTCTATTAACTAACAATTAATTGCGTCGGATTAAGCGTCTCATTTCCAATTAAAGTATACCTCTGAATTGAAATTTGAATGAAATACAGGGTCATGAAAAATCGAAGAATGTGGAAAACAGGATTACAAATATCTCGGCAACTAATAATCCGATCGACTTCGTTCTATATGCAAAATGTGTGTTATTTTATTGCCTTTTATGTCCATTCCTTAAAATAAAAAAAATCGAAAATTTTTATATACCTTTCATCAGAACGAATTTTTCGAGAGTCCGAAAAAAATAGTTCCGGATAATCGAGGTTGCTGATATTAAATAGGGTTCGTCCCATTCTTACATACTAACTACATACAAAATTTCAAGTCTCTATCTCAATTTGTTCGGGAGATAGAGCGTTTACAGACAGACAGACAGACAGACAGACGGACGGCAAATTTTTTTTTCTAAAAATATGTTTTTTGGAATCTCCACTATCTAAAACGTGTAAATCCGTCAAAAAAAATTTTCGATTTTCAAAACGATTGCAAGACTTACCCTATACTACGTATGATGGGTAAGTAATATAGTTAGAGTTATATCCACTTAAAATTAATTTATCAACATCAATTTGAAAGCTTTTACAATCAAAGTGTACACCTTATGCCTGCATAAGGAGCCCAATTTAACCCCAAAAACTCCCAAAAACAAGTAATATTCTTGTTGGCCACCAAGAACATACCTGCTAATGTTGAAAATTATGGTGATAAAATATTTAAAGAATAAGAATTAAAATTTAATCTACTGTCTTGACTTCAGTTTGATCTAGTGATTGTGATTGTATCTGAGGATTTGTTTGTTTTTTGGGTTGCTCATGAAACAGTTTAAAATCTTCTGGTAAAAAATAGGGTCTTAATTTAGAAACATGCACAATAACGGAATTCTGTCCTGTCTCATAATTAAATTTATCTATTTCATAAGTTACATCAGAAAGTTTATTTATAATTTTGTATGGTCCAGAGAAAGTAGGTTCTAATTTTCGAGTGTTAGGGTATTTAAATTCTTCATAAATTACAGAGTCTTGTATTTTTAATGGGCATTCGACAAAATTTCGATCATAGAGCCTTTTACTTTTAAGGTGAAATTCCTGAGTTCGCGCTTTCGCAATTTTGAGGGCTTTGTCTACTGGTGGGTAATAGTTTTGCTTTAAAGGAGATTCATAAGGCAATTGACCATAAAATAAATAGGCAGGTGGGAATTTGGTGATAGAATGGGGCGTATTGTTGTATTCTTCGATGACTTTGTTTAATAATCTAGTCCAAGGTATTTTAGAAGTGGAATTAACTTTACATTTAAGCCTGGTAACTATAGTCTGATTAACTCGCTCTACTTTTCCATTGATCTGAGGATGATGTGCGGATGTAAAACGCTGTTGAACATGATGATTTCTAAGCAATTTCTTAAATCTTGGAGATCTGAAAGATTTATGTCTGTCACTAAGTATTTTTTGAGGTGCTTTGATATTGAAAATTTGTTTTAAACAGTTAGTGTATGTTTCAGTGGTAACATTTTGGGAGGGAAAAGCCCAAACAAACCTAGTTGCATGATCTATTATTATGTGTAAGAATTTTTTTGTTGAGTTGTAATAGTTAAATCCACCAACAGTATCAATAGAAAGACATTCAAAAGGTTGATCTGTCGCTGGCATAGCTTGTAATAAGCCGAATCTTTTCTGTTTTGGTTTTTTATTTTTCTGACAGGTATCGCAATGTTTAACAAATTCTGTAATGTCTATTGTCATATTAGGCCAATAATAGTTGGGAGATATTAAATTAAGCATTTTTTGAATCCCTAAATGTCCAAAATTATCATGAGCAATATGGAGTAATTTTTTTCTTAATGACATTGGTACAACAGTTTTTTTGAATCCCTATTTCTGAACTATAATAATTCCATTCTCTTTTTTATATTTTTTGTCACAAACATTGTCTTTGTCTTGCATCTCTATAATTTCTTTCCTAACTAGCAATAAACTAATATGTTGATTAAAATGACAAACAGGATTTCGTGACAACATGTCTGCTTCGACATTTGTTGAATTCTTTTCATATTTTATCTCATAATCAAACATACTAAGTTTGAGCGACCATCTAAAAAGCCTACCTCTTAAGTTTTTAACACTCTTTAACCATACTAGAGATGCGTGGTCCGTATGAATTGTAAACTTGACACCATGAAAGTAATGATAGAATTTGTCAAGAGTATCTATAATAGCTAAATATTCTAATTCAGTTATGAAATAATTTTGCTCATAACTCTTCAAAATTCTAGAATGATAAGCGATAGGATGTAAGAAATTTTCTTTATCAGGTTGTTTTAGAACGGCACCTACTGCTATCTGAGAGGCATCTACAAACATATGTAAAGGTAATTTAGGATCATAAATTTTGAGAATGGGTTTTGCAATTAAAGAATTTTTAATTTTTCAAAAGACTCCTGGCACTCTGAGTTCCATTCCCATATTGTGTCTTTTTTAAGTAATCGGTTCAGAGGATATCTAATTTCAGCATATTTATTTATGAATTTATGGTAAACATTAATAGGTGGGGCTTGTTGAGCTCAAGCCATATGGTAGGCCTCCCCACCTAACTGAATATGGTAAACATTAATGGAACCTAGAAATCGTTGTAACTCTTTCACATTTGAAGGAGGTTTTAAATTTTTGATGGTTTCAATATTGGCATTTGCTGGTGTTATAGTTCCATTAGTGATTTCATAACCTAAGAAATTGATTTTATTTTGGCCTAATTTACATTTAGAAAGTTTAAGTTTAATGTTTTCTTGTTTGCAAATGTCAAAAATTTGAGCGAAATGGTTTAAATGTTCTTTCAAAGAGGAAGAGAAAATTATAATATCATCAAAATAGTGGCACGCAAAGTCGATTTTATATTTATTAAGGATTCTTCGAATGGTTCTGTTGAATATGGGAGGGCCCGTTTTTATGCCAAAAGGGAGCATGAGCCACTCAAAAAGTCCAAAATTGGTTGCAAATGCTAATTTTTCTGTATAGGATGGATGTATTAGTATGTGCCAGTAGCCAGAGGCTAAATCCAAAGTTGAAAAATACTGAGCACTACTCAATTTATCTAAAATTCCATCGATACGGGGCAAGGGTTCTGCATCATTTTTAATTATTGCGTTTAATTTTCTATAGTCTATACATAATCGCGTTTTTTTACCTTTCCTCTCTTTTCATAACTCGTGTAACAGGGGCAGAATAGGGGCTATTACTTTTCTTTATCAGTCCGGCTGCTAACAATGATTGAATTTGGTTTTTTATTTCTATTTCTTCTAGGGGAGATGTTCGGTAGGACCTCAAAGATATAGGTAGGTCTGAGTTTAGTATAACGCGTTGTGGTTCAATATTAATCCTACCCACATCATATTTATGCTTTGCAAAAATATCACTATAAATATGAACTAATTCCCTTAAATTTACATCTTGAATTAAATTTATTTCCCCAGTTAAATCTGAATCCGAATTATCGCGAAAATTTTGAAGAGTCATGGAACCTCTATAATCAGGATGCACATTAATTGCGTGATCATATTCAACACAGTCTTCATTTTTCATAATATTTCCACAAGTAGATTGTAACTCTATATCATGATTACTTACATTCAGTGTTTCATTATCATAATTATCTATTGCTACAGTATTACCAGTATTTAATTTCATATTTTTTTTTTTTTATATTCTGAGGTTACAAATTCATTAGATTGATCCCTGTTTTGTTGTACTTGGTCCATATTTATTGTATTGAAATGAAGGGATCTCTCATTATGTATGGATATACTGTTAGTTATAATTTTCCTTCCCTGCCTTACAATACAATTTTTACATTCTATGGTTAATTTAAATTTAGAACATTCTTTTAACCCCAAAATAGCATAATCCAAATTTGTATTGCATACTAAAAAGTTAACATATTTTTTAATTTTACCCACTTTTAGAAGAACACTACATTTTTTATTTATATGTAAGAATCCTTTTGCCTGACCAATGGTAACTGAGGGTATAGTCTCAATTTTAGCATTAAGTTTTTTAAGAAATTTAATTGGCAATATTGCAATAGTTGAGCCAGTATCTACAACACATGGCAAATTATAATTATTTGTACATCCATACACAATTAATAGTCAAATATTATGAGAATTATTTTGTAAGCTACTTGGAAGAGTATCAGAGGATGGCAACTCACTCCTAAAAATACATTCTCTTTCCCAATGAAAAGCATTACTCACACCCCTATTTGTGCATATCCTACAAGGTCTTGAAGGGTATGAATTTTGAATATAATTATTTTGACAAACTCTAGGTCTTTGAAACTGAGATTGCCTTTGGGAAATCCAATTCCTAGGTGTATTATTGGGCCTAACTGGCTGAATCCAGGGCCTAGTTGGTTGAAAAGGTTGAAAATTTTGTCTAGCTGATGGTTGATTTATTACTTGGTTTGAAACTAGTGGGGTGGAAACTTCCACGAATTGTTTGACAACCCGGTACCATTCTGTGGTACTACTAGGAGGATTTATAATAATATTGTTTTTGAATTCTGGTTTTAAACCATCAGTTAAACCTTGTAATAGTATATTTTCACTAAGATGTAATTTCCTACCAATTTCCACTTTTTTACGAAAATAAGTTTCTAAATTGTCTTAATTATCTAATTTCAGATTTGAAAAATCAGAAAAACTCGGGAAGTCTAATTCAATGAGTCTTTCTATCAAAATTTTCTTAATTTGTTCATAATCCGTACAATTTAAGCAGTCATTGATATAAATTTTTTGCGCTTCCCCTTTCAAATATTGCGCAATAAAATTAAATTTCCATTCTAGATTTTTTTTCTCCTTTTCACATGTTGTATCAAAATAAGTTAACCACGACAAAATGTTCATTCCAGAACTCGGATCAAACGGTACGAATTTAGGAGCTTCCATAATTTTTTTATTCTTACTCATTAGAATAAATGAAGCACTTCTATTTTCTTTATTAAATCCTGATCGTAAAATCATTTGCAATAAATTTCAAAGTTAATAATTTCTATCAATTACATATTTTTTCAAAATTACTATGTCAGATCCATAACATACAATAAATAATAAATAAATAAATTAGTAAATTAATAAATTAACTTCAAATTACTCTCATCAGTAAAATAATAAATAAATAAATAAATAAATAATAAATATTTCATCTATCATAAAAAGAATAAAAATAATAATCAAAACATTTAATAAAATAACTTACAGTTTTTTGAAAAATCTTCAATAAAATTCCTTTAAATTCCTCATCAAATACTTCTTGCATACTCACCACTTTGAAGTCATTAATTTCCAAAAATTTTCACTATGACCATGAATACTGAATCAAAATTTATGCGCACAGATCAACATCAAGCATCAGAAAATCCACATCAGACTGGAAGCAAGTACTATTCATTAGCAAGCTGAAAATACCATATAGGCTGTCCTTCAATCGAACTTCGGCGATAGCATGCTTTTCTTCGTTCCATCGCAATTTTCTTTAAATATCATTCATTAAAAAGGCAGCACAGATAACTAATCCTGTCGGACTTTTCGATTAGTTGTGACGATTTAAGGAGAACTCGAATGATTTCCATTGGTTAAAAAAATAAAACACACAGTCATGGCAAGTGAGGGAAAAAACAAAATAAATAAATAAATGTAGAAGATCCAATAATTAGTCATGGGCTGCTGTAAATTCATTTATTAAATTCGTAATAATGAGGAAGGGAAAAGCTCCTTTTGCAAAAATTCCATCATTATTTCAGCGAGCCGTCCTCATCCAAGAAGCAACCCTAAGAATCTTCTTTTTTTCATCTCGAGACTTCCACCCTTTTAAACTAAAAAGAAAGTTCTGGAACATTCGGTAACCCCAAACCATCATTCTTTTATGTAAACAGAATTCTTGTCCAGCTACGAGATTATTTTCCACAAACGATAAATTTATTTAAAAAAAAATATTATTTAACCAATTTATAATTGAATCGGGATTTTTTAGGCAGACGACTTTTATAAATGATTAATTTTAAGAGAAAAAGAAAAGAAATGAATTTATTAATATGCACACTATCGAAGGTTGACGGCGGAAAAACAAATAAATAGATAAAATAAAATAATGATATTTTTTTAAAGGTATGGTTTTGGAATAAATTTAATAAGACTTTCTTAAAAAGGGGTGATAAAAACATAGAAGAAATCAGTTTTATTTGAAATATTAAGAAATAAAGTTTTAACTAAGAATATTTTTAATTTAGAGCCATCTTTTTTTAAATTTACGCATACTGGAATAATGTTTTTTAAGGCAAATTAAGAATTTATATCGTCTGCATACAGATTAACAGATTAGATTTAGAAACAAGATTTTAATTTAATAATTTGGAGTAAGTACGGAACATTATTATAAGAAACTTAAGATAGTATAAAGGTTAGTTTTGGCGAAAATTTTTTTAATTTGTAATATACATTTCGAAATGTTTATAGAATAACCTTATAGCAAAAGCCGTTCACGTGATGTCACATATGCAAGAATCACGTTGGTGACCAAAATGTGGTGTCTTTAATTCTTCATCACTGTAAAACATTTGTGTAACGTTACTTCACAAAATTGGTGGCAGCCTTGCTCCCTCCAATTTGGTGGAGTATTTTAACCGATATAATCGGTGTAACATTGCAATGTTACACAGTAATGCATGTTTTTATTAACCCATTATGTAAGTGAAAAATTACTCAATGAAGTGTAAATCGTAACTGCCACCAATTTTATGGAGTAACGTTACCACAAATGTTTTACAGTGATGGTATGCCTCTCAATATGATCGTCACTTCTTTTTCGAATCTCAGATTACTATAAAGGGACGCATTTTTCAGTCATTTACAGCTCTTTACAAAATGAGACATATTGATATCATGGAGATCTTGTCGTTTTCATTTGACATATGCGGGGAAAAAAACACATGTTTTCCGACTCTTTATCTACCGATGGTACTTAAAAGCACCCTTAAATTTACTTATTATAAAGTTCTTTTAATACGTCAATTAGTTGTAATACTATTTAGATTCAGTTACAAATACATTACTTTATCTTGTTCCAAAAGCATAATTGGTTACACACACACACACCAAAAAAAAAAAAAAAAAAAAAAAAAAAAACCTTTTAAAAGGATGATTTTTTTTGTCTTTGTATCTTTTCAGCTTTCTTTTGTTGACAGAGGCTGATGGGAATTTTTCAATTCGGAAATATTTCTATATTTATATTGTAAGAACTCATATTTGTACATTTTATAATTCTACAAAATACCAAGACAACAATTTAAAATAAAATATTTGAGCGGTGTTATAAATATTGCACAAAATCCCTGTAAAATCAAATTAATTTAATCCTTCTAAATCCTTCAATCCTTCTGAAATCCTTCAAAAATTTATTAAATGATTATGTAAATCTTTTAATTTAGTTTAAACATGTTACGTATAATGCTTTAGAATGTAAAATTTTCATGAATTCATAATTCGATAGATAAAAGGCTAAGTATTTGCTCATTTTTCATCTGAGAAATTTCATTTCGGGAACCGCTTTGGTCCTGTCAGCTTTGGTTCTGTCTTAAAACACCATTAAAAAAGATATCAATGCATCCAATCGATACATTAAATATTTTAACAATGCTTAAAATTTGCCAATGGCTTTTGGTAATTTCAACAAGCCTGAGACAGATTTCCATACTTCGTATTGTTTTCACCGTCAAAAAGTAATTTATTAACTATTTGGAAAAGTAGTTGTTGTCCTCGGTAGAGAATTGGGAAATCTGAAGCATATCTGAATCTTTATTGGTTGAATTCCGCAACTTATTTTTTTTTTCATTTTATACGTTTATGATTGGTCCATGTTTAGTGTTCAAAATTGGAATTCTTCTGTTTTTTATTTTATTCGCTTTCTGTTTGGTCCTTGCTTAATATCCAGCAATGAAATACTTCTGCTGCCACGATAACAAAAAAGTATTAAAAACTACAAAAAAATTAATAAGTTAAAAACAAATTGAGATACAGCTTTCAAACAAATTGCCTTTAAAAGTACATTTTTTCTCTATACGACGGTGAAAAAATTGAAAATGTGACACATTTAGAAAGTTAAAAATTTGCAGCAACGAAAATTGTAAAACTAAAATTTCATTTAGAATTTCCATATGATTGGTGCAGGAATATTAATTTGTAATCCATAGCATACGTAATATAAGACTCTGTTATTACGTAAACCACGTTTTGATCGTCATAAAAATGATATTTATTATTATAATTATTATTATTATTTGAAATATAGAATTTATTTAATGTTTAAAATTTTATTCTTTGAAAATATGATTTTCCAAATAATCGTTGCAATTTGTTAAATTGCAATTTTTTATTGTTATTTTTATTTTTTATTGAAACAAAACAATGTTCTTTGAGAAAAAAAGGAGATAAATTAATCTTATCGTTCCGATATAGTCCAGGAGCCGGCCGTCGATTTTCCTATGTATCGAGTACAAGGACCGGACGTACATCAAAATGTAGGTCTCAATGTGCGCATTAAGAATATCACTGGCTGCCAGGTCTTATCCTTCCGGAACTCAAGGCAGCCGCACTTTTATGACGTCAATTTTGAATGTTTACCTATGTATCGAGTACAAGGACCAGACATACATCAAAATGTAGGTTTCAATGTGCACATTAAGAATATAACTGGCTGCTGCATACATCAAAATGTAGATTTCAATGTGCACATTAAGAATATCACTGGCTGCCAGGCCCTATCCTATCGGAGCCCGGTGGCAGTCGCACTTTTATGATGTCAATTTTGAGTATTTGCCTATGTATCGAGTACAAGGACAGGACATACATCAAAATGTAGGTCTCAATGTGCGCATTAAGAATATCACTGGCTGCCAGGTCCTATCCTGCCGGAACCCGGTGGCAGACGCACATTTATGACGTCAATTTTGAGTGTTTGCCTATGTATCGAGTACAAGGACCGGACATACATCAAAATGTAGGTCTCAATGTGCACATTAACAATATCACTGGCTGCCAGGTCATATCCTGCCGGAACCCGGTGGCAGCCGCACTTTTATGAAGTCAATTTTAAGTCCAAGCAGGGCCGTAGCTTAGGGGGCGCTATGGACGGCTCAGCCCCCCCCCCTGAAAAAGATTTCAAGGTCACTCAATATATTTCTCTTCCGAAAATTCAAATGAAATTTTGTTCAAAAATCTAATTTAGTTTTAAAGAACCTTTCACAGTTTTGCAGAATTACTAAATTGTATCTAAAAGAAGGTTTCAACACTCTCTCATCCTATTTGTACATATGAATCTAAGAGGATGTTTAATTATGCATCAGTTATAGACTGAAAATTTTCATCATATAATCTTCTTAGCATCAAGTGAAGTTATTACAACAGTTTAATACGAAACATAGTACCTACAATGTGAATAGGCACTCATTTATCTTTCTACTTCTCAGAGAGTCAAAACAAGTAAGAAAAATCATGCGTCAAGCATAGATTATGAAGCACTTTCCAACACTTCATGAAATCTTTAACAAAACTTCGTTATTTAGGTAATATTTAGGTAAATAAGGATATAAAACCAAATATGTATTCTCGTACTCTTGAACAGCCCTCTATTTGATCTGTCAGCTAATATACATACTAGAGGTCTGCACGGGCCGGGCCGATTTTCATTAATGGCATTCGGGCCGGGCGGGGCTCGGACCTTGCTTCTAAAGACTCGGGCCGGGCCGGCCGGGCCTAGTCACTAATCTTTTCGGGCCTTGCTTCTGAATACTCGGGCCGGGCCGGACGGGCCTAGTCACAAATCTTTTCGGGCCGGGCCGAGTCTAACTTTTTTTTTCCGTACGAAGCCGAAACTAATTTCGTTCTTCCTAGTCTTCACTGACCTAAATAATCAGTTCCTGTTGAATCTTCCCGTATGAAAATCCTTTTGAAGGTAGCAAATAGCTATTTCGAATCTATTATCGAGATTCTTCATCAGTGCAAAACTCAGCGAGCTAAAAAATAGCAAAACTGAGTAAAGAGACAGAGACCCAATATGTCTTTGGTTCGGGCCGGGCCGGCCCGGGCCAAAATTTTAACTTTCGGGCCGGGATCGGGCCCGGAAATTTTGGCCCGTGCAGACCTCTAATACATACTATATAATGGAATTATTTAGTTTAGCAAAAAGTGCCTAGTAGCTTGAAATTTCTCTTTCAGCAACTTATACTAATAGATGGAAACATACTTGAATACTTTGTTCAGCCTTGTAGTATGCCTGGCACCTTTATTACACATCATTGTTAAGATAAAATTTATTTTAAACTAAAACACTCCTAAAAAATTGAAATCACTTTCTCATAAATTATCATTCATATGCTCTATGTACCCAATTCTTTGCGTGGCCCTGTATATCATTTTATCTATATTCTGCAAACATTTCTTAGTAAATTTAATACAGTTCAACATAAAAATGTATAATTTATTTAAGAATCATCTTTTAGCAATTTATGTTCATACTAGCAGCCTTCGCCCGCTACGCTGGTCAGTTTTTTTAAAGAAACTTTGAATCAAACGAAATTTTTATATCATAGTAATTTTTAGTTTTATATCGTATTTTAGACTGTCTGTCATCGGTGAAAAGTCAGTCATCTAAACGGAAAGTTCAGTGTTAGTCACCAATGAATGACGTAGCGCTCAACATGTTAACAATTTTAATCACATAAAAATTCATTCAGCGGAACCTTTAAATTAAAGCCAACCTTTTGTAATTGTGTTCATCTGATTTAAAACATCTCCATAAGTATTCAATTAAACAACGTAGAATGCTATATTTCACTTGTTACAAAATTTCTGAATAATTATCCAACTAACAATGTAAGTTCCATTAAAATCTATCTAGTAGAACTTAAGTTATAAGCGTCCGGAGTGAAATTTCACTTTGCGTTTTATATATATTGAGATAATTAAATGCAGCTTACATAATCACGTTAACTGATTATAGAACTCACTTTCAAAATTTTAGGTTCAATAGATTTTTTTGTACGATAATTAATACGAAATCCAGACTTTCTTTTATATATATAGGTTGAAAATTACCGCTTTTTTGCGCCGAAGACATCGCCAAATCAAAAAAATATATGGTATCTCACGAACTACTGAACTTAAAAGAATTTGCTTAATATCATTCGATGCAGCATGAAAAAATACACTAAAATATGGTATCAGTTAAAAAATAACTACAAAATCTGATCTATATACATAAGGATTGAAAATTTCAGGTTTTTGCGCCGAAGTCATCGCCAAATTAGGAAAATATGAAGTAGCTCACGAACTACTGGATTTAAAAGAATTTACTTAGTAACATTCGATTCAGCATGAGAAAATACACTAAAATATATTATCAGTTGAAAAATAAATACAAAATCCGATTTTTAAGGAATTTTTTAAAAGTTCCTCTTTTTTCTACTCATCTTAGGGGTGGAATTTTCTAAAATCCCTTTTTAGCGGCACTCGATGTTATAAGAAGTATTTTTACCCCAATTTTCAAGATTTTTGGTTCGGTAGATTTTTTTATGCTGTGATTAATACAAAATCCAGACTTTCTTTTATATTTATAGCACTTTTAATTAGCGAAAAATCATTAACTATTAGTTTTTGCCTAATTACTGAAAAAGTATTGAATCAATTTCGATGAAATGTGAATCTAAACCATTCTCGAATCCACTGGAACGCACACCCAAAATTTCATTAAAATCGGTACAGTCGTTTAGGAGGAGTTCAGTTACATACACACGCACAGAAGATTTTTATATATAAAGATATGCATTGAAAATTTCAGATTTTTGCGCCGAAGAAATCGCCAAATTAGGAAAATGTGAATTTTCTCACGAACTACTGGATTTAAACGAATTTGCTTAGTACCATTCGATTCAGAATGAAAAAATGCACTAAAATATGTTATCAGATGAAAAATAACTTCAAAAGCCCATTTTTGAGGAATTTTTTAAAAGTTCGTTCTTTTTTTTACCCCCCTTAGGGGTGGAATTTTCGAAAATCCCTTCTTAGAGGCACTCGATGTTATTAGAAGTATTTTTACCCTAATTTTCAAGATTTTTGGTTCGGTAGATTTTTTTGTGCTGTGATTAATACGAAATCCAAACTTTCTTTTATATATATAGATTATTTATTTAAATTAAGATCCGCCTCTGGTGACCAATTTGGTCTCCCTTAAATTTATGCTAAGCTTTGAAATATTTTACTTTTATTCATAATTTTATTTACTTGTGTAGTTTTACTAAATCTGCAGATTATGATAGAGAAATGAACAAATCTATGCGATCAAGGCAACATTTAGGGGAATATTCTGTTAATATTTTGTTCTGGTTGGCGGGATTAGCGAAGAAATCCCAAAATAGCGCCGAAAAACAATTTTTCATTTGTTAATTTAATGAAAAAAAGTGTTTTGAAAAAGATATTAAACGAATCCCTGTGTGCGATTGCCAATCACACTTATCCACTTTTTTTTTCTTTTCTTTTTCTTTTTTTTATACTACTTTGCTATCCCGTCAACCAATTTCGCCAAATTATACAAATCGCCAAACTAATAGCCCAATTATACATATTGACGTAATTTTTATTTTAAATAACGAAAAAAACAAATAATTAGTAGAATATTAAGAAAAATATTAATAAAAAGTCGAAATAAAAACCATTTAATGACATTTTAAACACGTGAATCGTATTTAATGTCATTGAATGCGACATTCACGATCATCCATTATTAGCATTTAATCTGATAGTTTGGGGATAATTTTTTGGTCGACGGGATAACCTAGTAGTACCTTTTTTTTTTATTAGAATGAATGATAAATTAATTGCAAATATTTTTTCATGACAATGATTTTTCCTTCACATTCAAAAAATTTCTTTTTTAGTGATGGTAAAATAACTGCAGATGAAAAAGATATAATAGTAAGGCTAAAACTCAGATTTAATGACTGCTTGGCATATGACTTGGCGGAGGCTCAATAAGTACGCTAATTCCAGATAGAGTGTAAAGAAACAATTGGTACCATTTGATTATTCCATCGATCAATTTCGCCAAATTATACAAATGGATATAATTTTTATTTTAAATAACCAAAGAATTAAAAAATTACTAAAATATTAATAGAAATAGAGATAAAACATCGGATTAAAATTAGTTGACGACGTAACAATTATGCAAAACATATTTAATGTCAAAAGAATGTGATATTTACGATCATCCATTATTGACATTTAAACTTATACTTTGGCGACAGTTTTTTGGTCGATGGGAGATCAATATTGCCAAATAATGTAAACAAATTATATAAACAATAATATTGCCAATAATATTTAGGTGCAGATGTCATCTACGGATCACGTTGGCACGATTACAACAAAATTGCGATTTTATGCCTCACGTGGTAATCCAGTAATAGTCGTTTATTTATCAGTAAACTATTTCATTATTTTTCTTTTCTATTTTAAAATTATACAAATTGTTTTGTTCCATAATTACTAAGACTTAATTTATTTATTATTACTATTTCAGATTACATTTTCTTGGCAACGGGAAAGAAAAATGGTTATTTTTTATCGGAAAAATTTTAATTGATTCTGTATGAAAAATAATGAAATTTTGAATTATTAAGAAAAATATTTGTATAAATCAATTAAAAATTAGCCTATGTTCACCGGAAATAGTGTAGCTTTCCAACGGTGAAAGAATTTTTCAAATCCGTCAAGTAGTTTCGGAGCCTATTCAATTCAAACAAACAAACAATCAAATCTTTCCTCTTTATAATATTAGTATAGATTCAGTAACGTTGGCGAGCTCTTTTGGATAGCTCTGTATATTAACTATAACATTTATACACACCATATAATATGTATAAATTTAGTGAAACTTATACGTGCATATCATAATTAAAATGCATTTCATCCATCCATCAGCTATAATTGGATACATACACAGCACTTCGGAAAGAATGTACTATTTGAAATTTTTTGTGTGTCCCTGCAAATATTATGTACTTAATATTAGGGAAAATAGTATCGTATAATTTATACTAAGCCTTATTGACATACATCAATTTTATTATACATGAAACAGTTTAATATATTTAAAATATGTCACACACAATTCCCCCTTTTACCATTATCTAATGGAATTATTTTGTGTGGCCCTGTAAATGAATAATAGCTACATTTTCACCTTACATTTTATAGAATGCATATTTTAATTCCCCTCATAAAAGCATATAAATCTTAATATGTATGACAGGGTATAACATCTTTTAAATTCCTTTGAAAAGGTTTTTCCCTGTAGGCCGTAATGTAATGGGAAAATTTTGATTCTCCCTGTAGATAACTAATCATGGTAAAAACTTCATTTTCAATAGGATTCGTGCTAGGGTAAACGTCAATAACGTCCTAAAATTTCATGGCAATCCGAGTTTATTTACGTGAGTTAGAGCGCGGACAGACGGACAGACGGCCAGGCAAACCGAATGCATAAGCACTTTTCAACTTTGTTGGAAAGTGCTAAAAAAATTATGACCTCCCTACACTCTCTTGAGCCCCCTTTATTGATCACTTCTTGCTACGGCCTTGAGTCCAAGACGACAATATTAACAACATTCTTCCATATAGAGAACCAAAAAAAGATATTTTACACTTACAGGAGTATTCAAAGTGTATAAAAATTATTTATCTCAGAAAAAGGAAAAAATAAAACATATTTTGTTAAATTACTACGATTTTTTCCACTTTTTATTTATTGTTTAGTGTAAGTTAACTATTGCCGTAAAAATTGTATTCTTAAAATATTTTGTTTACAAATTTAATGAATTGTTTGAATCTATGGAAAAACTAAATCCCGATTTAATTTAATTTTCCACTAACGGTAATTTACTATGTAATAGAAATAATTCTAAATATTTTATGCATAAAATATTACTTGGAAAAAAAAAATGTTAAAAATTTCTTTATCTGAAATCAGAAGCTTGTCCAAAATCTATCGAGACATTTCTAACAGCTTTTTTCCTAAGAAGGAGAAAATATAATTTAGTCTTAAAGGTCAATTCAAAGTGCCTAAAAATATTTCTTTTTCAAAATTGATTTCGCTAAAAGAAAGAGAATTTTCCCTTTTATTATACCTTTTGCTTTTTCTAATTTCACATTTAAAGAAGGAATGCTCTTTGATAACAATTACCTTCAAATGACTTTTTTATTTATCTATTTTAAAAAGTAGCAGCCACAGTTTTTGCTCTTAATGGAAAACTGCAAATTTCCTACAATCAGGGGTGTAGTCGTAAAAATAAAACAAGATATATGCTCTAAGCAGAGGGTATACTCTAGAGTGTGTATACTATAAGCTTAGATGAGAAACAATGCGCCTTTAAAAAATCCAGAAGGTGTACGGCGTATACCCCCGTATACCCTGCACGACATCCCTGCCTACAATATATTTTACTACCTATATTTCTACACTATACAAATTAGAAATATTTTCACAATAAATATGATTAGAAACTCTTTTTCATTCTTACCATTAATATGTCTACATGTAAATGAAAATCTACGCAATTTGAGCGGGTCTGCTTCATTTAATATATCTGCAATAACAGGAGCTTTCCATTTTGAAAATTGCAAAATAATATTTACTATCTATATTATAAAGACCAAACATATCTGTGCGTAACTCATACATCATTTTGCGAATGGCAACACTCTCCCATGCAATTTTCGCTACTGTGAATTTTACACTTCTATACATTGCACATTTAAAATTCTAACACCATCGTATGGAGAAAAAATTTACTTTTAAATGTAAAGAAAGTTGTATCTTATTTTATTGTTGAGATAATTTATTTTTTATAGTTTTTAGTACTAATTTTGTAATTGTGGCAACAATTAAATCTCTTAAAGTAGAAAAAAAAAATGAAATTAAAATGCGTATATTTTGTCATAAATATCGTCTGTTATAAAATCCAGTGAATTTCGGTTTTATTTCGTTTTTACTAATCAATTAAATGGGGGGGGGGGGGACTTCAAGTTTTGAATTAAAGTGATTTTAAAATGATCAAATTAAAATACCATTTTTTAAGGATGGTGAATACGGATATGAGAGGTGCGTGTGTAAATTTTGGGAAGATGAAAATGCTGACGGGAAATTCTAAGATCGTGTCAATTTGGATTTTTTTTTTTCATTCGCATTTATATCAAACATAAGACCCTCAGTTGATAACTTAATTTTAATAACTGATCTTTAGAATATTTTAGTGATTTAATATGCGATTAAAGTTTAATTTTAATAATTTGGACAGCTGAATTTTATAGTATTTTGTTAATTTTAGCTTAAAATAATATTTGTTTAAGAGTTAGACTGACCAATATAAGATGCATTTTTTACTGTAACTAATTTTGTAGATTTGTTATAAACCAAAGAAACAGTTACTCCTTAAAATTTTTTTTTCGTCGAATATCGACGGGTTTTACCTCATTTATTTAATATCAATAAAATATTGACACTAATTTTTTTTTTTTTTTATAAAAAAAGGTTCATATACATTTCGGAATGCTGCAATTAATATTTGTTGCTGCAGTTTCAGTTTGTGCTTGAACAGCTGCTTGAACTTGTTGCTGCAGTTAATATTTAATTTCACCACTTTAAAAATAATTTCATATGTAAAAAATATTTTCACATTGAAAATCATATTTTCATATATTTAAGCGTTTTTCAAAATAAAGGTTAGATGACGAATGCTGCAGTAAATACATTTCAATATCGGGAAAAGTTTTTCTTTCCATAACAACAAAATTAAATCGACAGTGTTCAACTGGTACCTAATTTTGGAGTTGAAGCAATTTGAATTAATTTAAATTTTGTTTTAATTCATAAAATTTCACTGTTAACTTTTATTATAAATATATCTAAGATAAAATATAGCTAAAACAAACTAAAACAAGTTCAACATGAAATATTTTTACCTTAAAAAATACTTGACACTTGACATAAAGAAGCATTTTTATTATTATTATTATTATATTTCGTTACCAACTCGGATAAATCGTGAAATAAATGATTTTTTTTTCGAACTTTCTATCGGGCTTCCGCGGAAATTTCCTTTATAAACATATCTACTGACATGAGAAGAACATTCTGTAATTTCTTCAGAACTTTCTGAATATGCCCGTATGGAGACCTTCCTTGTAAGCTACAAATTGCTAATAGTGATAAAAATACCTTTATTTAAATCAATATATGTTTCATTGCACAAAGAGCGACACATTCAAAATCCTTCTTAATTGAAATATTTTTGCAAAATATTTAAAAAAAAAAAAAAAAAAAAAAATCTAGCGAAAATATTTTTATTAAGATGGATCTTGAAAATGTTGCCGTTTATGCGATGCAACATATGTTTATCTAAATAAAGGTATTTTTATCATTATTAGCAATTTCTAGCTTAGTTTGATTGATTATAAGCAGGGATGTAGAGGAGGGTATACGCGGGTATACGCCGTATACCTTCTGGATTTTTTTAAAGGAACACCGTATACCCTCTGTTTCTCAAGAAATCTATAGTATATACACTCTAGAGTATACTATCTGTCTTGAGCGTAAACCTTCTGCTTAGAGTGTATACTCTCTGATTTTTTTACGATTACATCACTGATTATAAGTGATCATTATACATATTATAACGTTTACAACACATACATAATACATACATTTTATATCACATTTGCATTATGATAATTTTAATATAAATAAGTTTATAATTAATAATTATTAGTCTATAGAACGCAAAAATTATTTCTTTATAATGAAGCAAGAAAATATGTAACATCCATCTCACCTTTGAAAAATAAATTGATTAAAAAAAAGCTATTCATATTGAAACTCTGAAGAAATTAATTTTAAATTGAAGAAAAGTTTTGTAAAGTATAGAAAAAAGTTCTAGCCGTCTAAAAAGGGAAAATAATTTTGATTTATGGCAAGGGTAAAAAGATTAAATAAATAGATTTTCCCGTGAGTAGGAGTCATTTATCAGTATGCACGAACAGTTATTAGCATATTCGTAGTTTGCTTTTGATTTTTATGCTTAATGAGCTCTTAATTATTAAAAAATACATATCATTATTATTTTAAAAAGTTACTTTTTCGCCTGCGCTTTTCTCCTCGTTCTTTAATTATTTGACAAGCCTAATTTTACGTTGCTGATGAATGATTTTAATAATATCACACAGTGTAGAATATTGTAAAAAAATTCCATTTATAGTAGAAAAAGTTTACGAAAATCCACTGCATTCTCACAATTAATATTCACATATAAGGTCATTATAGAAAGATAGGACAAATTTTACTAATTAGTATAGTACTGTATTATCCCCCTCCCCACCCCTAAACCCCAAAACAAAACTATATCGTAATCTACTTTCTCATTCCGAAACTGGGGATAGGGGGAAGGAGTTATATGTTAGGACGCAAAAATAAGGGATTATATTAAGGGCATATTCGAAAAACGCTTTCCCCCCTTCAACAGCTCGAAATTTTCTGATACATTTTCTGACACATTTTTAAAATTAGAAACATGAATCTTTATGAGGGGATCTTTGAAGAGACGTATAAGGTGCCGTATGATATCATTTTACGCTTAATTCATTAGAATTTGATTTATAAACAATTATCTTCTCAGTATTTGAGATTTGATTTTTTTTTTTTTTTTTTTTTTTTTTTTTTTTTTTTTTTTTTTTTTTTAACCATTTGAAAAATGGTTGTTGTTTTCGTTTGAAAATGGACCTTCTAGTGTCCGCATTTTACTTTTCTTAACTTTTTCAACGCCCATGATATTTTAGTTTTCCTTCTTTTAACGCCCATGATTCTTTAACTTTTCTGCTTTTAATGTCCGTGATTCTTCAGTTTTTCTTCTCTTATTGAGACTCTCTAGTGGAAGCCAGATTCAAGGATCGCAACCCACGTCCCGAATAGCCGAGTCTCTAGCGGAAGCCAGATCGGAGGAAAAAATATAATTGAAACCTGACAAATTTAAAAGGAAAATTGATTACATCAAAGACACTGAAAAGCGGGAAGGGTAGGTCGGGGAACTGAAGCTACCGAACGACCGCAGCTGCGTCGAGATTATTATTATTAAATCATTAGCTGACCATTGGGCATTTGCATTTGATAAAACTCGAATCTGAATCCGGTAAACTTAAATAAATCAGAATAAACTTTTGTCATCTCAATGTTAATCTAACACGTCAAATTGATCAGAATTTCATTTTCCAAATAGTTGTTATAATTTGTTAAATACCTTTTTATTTATTATTTTTTTCTTTTTTTTTTCTTTTTTTGTGCTACTGTTGTATTTTAATAAAATATTCGGCTTATGTAATCACTGATTTTTGGAATGTGTTTGCGTACTTATAGCTGAATATCCCCAATCAAAAGACAAAACATAAAATTTTAAAAAGTCTTGTATTATTTTATTTAAATGAATTATTAATGTCATTCAACTCTTTCTCCGATTTGGATTTTAAAATAAAACTTTAATTTCAGTCTTTTTTCGCGCATTGCCGGCGATTCAAAAAAAAAAAAAAAAAAAAAAAAAAAAAAGTAAAAAAAGGTTTTGGTTAGAAGTTGGATTTCAGTGTTTGAAAATTTTTTCCCGAAAATACATTTCATCATTTAATAGATTTAATTCTATCTTTTTTTTCCCCTTTTTAATTTCAATAGTTGTTGCAAATATTTTGTCATATTCATTTTTAATTCGAATATATATATATATATATATATATATATATATATATATATATCAAAATTTTAAATTTCGTAAAAGCACTTTCTTTTTCTTTTTTTTTTCAGAAAATTCGAAATTTTCATTTTTTTCATTTTAATATACACTTTTTAGAGCATTTCAATACTTCAATTTTAAGACAAAAATTTTAAAACGTTTCGACGGGTATAAATATTTTTTACAAGGAAAATGAAATTTCGAAGAAAGTGTAAATACCTGAGTTTTTCGTCGTATTTCTCTGGCATATCTTAAGGGTGTATTTCGATTCAAACTGCATATTTTCCGATTTATTTTTAAATTCATTTTTGCTCTAATATGCATCAATCTGGCAACATGCCTTATTTAGAAAAACACAAGGTGCCGTGATTGTCAATTTGTTGATAAATCCAGAAAATAGTGCAAAAAATAGCAATCAAAAACGGCAATTTGAACCGATTTTTCCGAAGCAGGAGATTAGTGAACGAAAGAAAGGGTCCTAAACTTAATTAATACTAACTAATTTGTGAAAGCTAATAAACTGTGAGAAATGCAGAACATCTCCTTACACTGTATGTACCTGGTGCTTGAACTTCAACTATTTATATATAGAAATAGTCAAAGCTGTTGAATAGTTCTTCACTGTAAAACATTTGTGTAACGTTACTCCATAAAACTGGTGGCAGCCTTGCTGCCTCCAATTTGGTGGAGTATTTTAACCGATATAATCGGTGTAACATTGCAATGTCACACCAGTAATGCATGTTTTTATTACACCATTATGTAAGTGAAAAATTACTCAATGAAGTGTAAATCATAGCTGCCACCAATTTTATGGAGTAACATTACCACAAATGTTTTACAGTGTTGCACTACCATCCGTGAAGTTATTTTTTCCACTAAGCATAAACTATCTTTCTTTTCTGTAGTCTGTCAATTCTCTGTTCTACCACACACAGTGTCTTAATATATAGCTAGCGACCTGTAGAAATCAATAAAGGAATAAAATTTATGACGAAATTTATTACGAAATTGATGACGAAAATTATAAACAAGTAACTAATAAAATGGTTTTATTTTGGGACTTTTTGGTAGGAGACTTTTATTTAATTATTTATAATTTTCTAAATTCTTTGCCATTTTAGGCGTGTCGAATATTACCAGATAAAGATTTACTAAACATGTTTACTTTTCAAAGAAATAATCACTAGATTTGTATTTGATATTTGTATACGCATTGCAATTCAATATTCAAAATGTTTAATCAATATTGACAATATATTTTAGTCCATAACTCTTGGTTCTATATGTAGCAAAGAAAAATTATATTGAAAGCAATAAGAAGTTCTATTTAGTTATCAAATCAGAACACCATTTCGTGAGGAACGTGATGGTTTGTAAACAATTGAACTGGAGACCGGAATAAAATTCATGCTGCAACTAACAAGGAAGGTCTCCATACGGGCATACTCAAAAAAAATCTGAAAAAATTACAGAATGTTCTTCTCATATAGTTATATATGTTTATAAAAAAAATTTGGCGGAATCTCCTTATAACGTCCGTAGAAAAATAATAAAAATTTCGTTTATTTGGTGATTTATCTCCGGTTGGCGAAAAAACGAAATTTTGAAAAATACGCTTTTACGCTTCGAATACTTTTTAAAGAAAAAACTTTCTATGTTTAATTTATTTAGGCTGTGTTCAGCTGTTACGCGCGCTCAGGAGCCACGGACATGGAGTAGGTACCTATAGTGGGCGGGATGTGCTAATGTCACCTAATGTGACATTAGCACATCGGTGTGTGACATTAGCACATGTGACCGGTGGCACATTAGCTATCGCTAATGTGCCACCGGTACTGAAACTGTGCGCTCAATAACAGATGGAGAACAGATCACGGATGTAATTACTTGTAGTGCCAATTATAAAGATAATCTGTTACAAATGAACGTGAGCTCGCTGGCCGAATGGTCAGAGTGCTGAGCTTGTCCCAGACAATACGGGTTCAAGACCAACGCGGGCCAAAAGTTGGTTTGTGTTTTTTTTTTTTTTTTTTTTTTTTTTTGGTCGCTTTTTATTAATAAATAAGACATTTTTATTAAAGGTAAATTTTATATTAATAATACAGAAGCACACGTATTTCTATTATAATAAAAAAATACTTATTTAAATACGAGAAAATGAGATTTTTGCGGAGAAAGTTTTAATATTCTAATTATCCTTTTAATATTCTAAATATCGTTCCAAAGTGATTTATATATATTAAGCAAATGCAAAAAAAAAAAAAAAAAAAAAAAAAAAAAAAAAGTTTTCTGCGAAAATATCCGTATACGCATAAAATAATTATTAATGTTCTTCTTCTTCTTTTTCTTTTCTTTTCTTTTTTTTTTTTTTTTTTTTTTTTTGAAAATTTTAGAAGTAAGTTTTTATTGAGATTAGAATGCAAATATAATGCATGCGTGGATATTTTACGGTGTTAAAATCAAAATGGAAAATATTATAAAAGCAAAATGTAAAAGATATACATGTTTTTAAATTAAGAATATCTGCATACATATATTTTAAAGAGGTGAAATATTTGGAGTTTGCCTTCTAGTTTTGTAATGAATAAAGTATGATTAGAATATTTATAATTTTTCTATTGAAAATATAAATAAGTGTTTTGCTTATACTAACATAATTGCGGATGTCGTTTGTTTATCATATTTTATGACATATTTTGGCCTGTTATCCACACGGTATTAAAATATACAATCATTAAACAAGAAATATACACATACTAAAGCTTCTTCTGAAAAATTACCTAACTAACAATGCAAATTCCATTGAAATCAATCCAGTATTGTAGATTACAAATCAATCTTGAAATATGTGGATATAGGGCCATCGCTAAGACTTTTTATTGGTGGGGGAGAAAACCTTAATATTGTCAAGTCAAATTTTTATATTCGCTAACTCGTTTTATATTTTGCCAAGTTAACGCACTTTGAAAATGAAATACAGTTCTTATTTGTAAAAAAATTAATAATATTCCCAATTAGAGTTGTAACTTTTGCAAATTCTATCAAAACTAGAAAATGTATTGCAGTTTTTATTAAAATTTTAATTAAATTTGACATAAAACTTTTAAATTTGCAAAGTGTAACAACATTTGTGAATGTTCTGGGAGGGGAGGCTCCCCCCTGTCCCCCTCCCTTAGCTAGTCCCCCGTGTGGATATCTCAACCTTAGTTTATCAACAGCATTCTATTTAATACGAAAAGTATAAAGCAACTGATAAATGATTTTTAAATAAATAAAAAGAAAATTATTAAAAAATTTAAATTGTATCAGTCAACCTACCAACTTTGTTTACAAACAAAGTGCAACCAATAATAGATAAGCACAAATGCACAATCACGTGATCAAATCTCCCAGCAGTTTTTTTCGCATAACGCGCGTCAGCTTTTAGCAGGGTTGGATGTCTTATTTTACATGCTGATCGGGCTTAATTACATGAAATAGGTCACGTGATACTTTTCCGGAATACTTTTAATTTTATTTGAGTGGTCACAGGTATGTATTTCTGTTACGAAAATCATGTTTTGAAAGGATAAAGGGATATGGTATTTATATTTACCAATTCTGAACCATAAAAATAATACAATAATTGAATAACTTTAAAATTCTCTTCTTCGATAGTACCTACTCCAAGCAGAATCTTCTGAGCGCGCGCTCACAAAAAAAACGTCTTTTAAACACGGCCTTAAATAAGTTTAGTTTAAGTAATTTTAGTTTTGCATTTTTACTTTACTTTAAATGTAATTTTGTCATATACGTTTATATGTACTTATAACAAAATGAAATTAATATATTTGATCATTTAAAACACAATTTAAATTGATTAAAATTGTTCCAAATTGAAAAATAATGACACGGTCAATTCACCGTGCTATGGAGCATTCTCGTTGGTCAGAAAACAGATATTCTATAAAAGTAGTGGAGTGACGTTGCAGTAAATGCTGCAGATTTTTAAAAGTGAAGTCAATTAAAATCAATTTTCAGATTCGTTAAAATCGTCTGCTTTTGGCGAGGAAATGCACTGCTCGCCAAATCCTGCGTCGCTTTCAGCTTTTCACGCCAATTATTCCAAACTATTTTATTTTTTTTACATATCTAATAATGTAATCCCGCCGCTAATTTTCACTGATCCTTTATTACCTACATGAGTAGTTTAATTCGTATTTTTTTTACAAAAAATTCTGAGTATGCCCCCAATGGAGACCTTCCTTGTAAGCACTTTTGTAAATTGAGGTACATGATCATATTATTCCTTATTAGTAAATTTTCTCTTATTTGAAGAAATAATGTTTTTAAATTAGGCGACGAGTACTATTAGAAAATACTGGCGCAACCTGAACCGCACTTATGCCATGTATAGCCATGACTTTTCTGTATCTAATAATTTACTGATAAATACTGTTTAATAGGTGGAAAGTTATTGCGATTCAACATTTTTATTTAATTTTATTAATGTTTAAAAATATTGTGAAAAAAATATCTCCGAAATAATCAGCAATCCTTTGCATGACATTAAAAATAAGTTTAGAAAACAATCAAACAAATAAAAATTGTTCTCCATAACACTAAGCGCCATATTCAGTTTTAATACTTCATTTTCGATTGCCTTTTCTCAACTAATAATAATAATAATAATAATAATAATAATAATAATAATAATAATAATAATAATAATAATAATAATAATAATAATAATAATGCTTTACTTCTTTATGTCATACTGAAGTTTGTTCCATTAATTGCAATACATGTTGCAATACAATAATTGCAATAATTGCAATACAATTTATTGTACATGTAATCCATCCATCCATCCAGTACTAAAAAAAATTATAATTGCAACTACAGAATTTGATTGATAGCAGCGTTTTTATTTTAACAGAATTAAAATAAATTTGTCTCACAACAATGTATTTTATTAATACAAATCGTGCTACAGAAAAAGGTTTTCAGAACATTTCCTTCGTTTTATTTATCAAAATAATGTTTTTTTTTTTTTTTTTTTTGCCCTAAAACATCCCTAGCTTCATTTGTTCTTTCATATTAAGCTGTAATTATTCAAACGAAACAGAAATAAAAGAAAATGTAATAACGATAGCAATAATAAAATATTGTTCAAAAATCTTATTTACTTCCCTTTATGAGCGAGGAGATTAGTTATAAAAATATTCTCCTGTTAAAATATTTTTGTTTAGATCTCCAGCAGACGACCTGGAGCGATGCCAAAAAGTCTGAAGCTTTGGTTATAAACTTGCTCCTAACGATGTAAGATCATAAGATAGACATTAAATTATTGATTAAGCATTTCATTCCATGAAAAATATGCGATAAATGGAAGCTTTTTTTTTTTTTTTTTTTTTTTTTTTTTTTTTTGAAGGATCTCGTTAATGTTGAACGACCTGAAATCTCGTTTATTCTTTCATTATTTTATCAATTAAGTATATTTGATTTAGAAGATAATCATATTTGAAGAATAGGGATTAGAATATTACCTTATCATGTCAATTTAAAAAAATAATAGCAATAAACTATAAAAAAAAATTAAAATAATTATTTTATTTTCGGTAATACTTCTTTTTTCATTAGTAATATTATTTTTAAAAAAAGTATTGATGTAGCAAATAATAATTTCAGCAAAAATTTAAATTATATAAATACTTTCAAATTCATTTTAAAAATTAATCACAAAAATAATTAATTTTTAAATATTATACTTTTAATGATTTTATTTTTAAATTAATTTCTTTTCTATTAGTTAATTAAAAAAATTAATGGATTCAACAGATAATATTTTTTGCAAAAAAACAAAAATTGCTATTTTTAAAAAAAAAAATTTGGTAATTTATTTACATTATACCCATTTTCTACTACTATATATTTTTATTTTAATGCAATTTTCTGTATAAAATATTATTTTAATAAATGAAAAATATTAATGTAAACGGTAATAATTTTGAATAAATGTCGATCAAAAAATTATTATTTTTTAAATAAATACATTGATAATGATTTTAAGCAGTTTGTAAATGTCGTTATAATAGTGATTTTTCTGAATTATTTTTTCATTAATAATTTATTTTTAAGTTATTTAATACGACGTACAACAATTTCAGCATTGAAATGAAATTATTTTCATATTACATACCGTTTTCATTAATTACTAGATATGTGGATAATTATTTCATTTTTCAGTACAAATTCTCTCTACTTAATCAAATAAAAATTCTTGATGAAGCAGATAATAATTTTAGCGCAATTGGAGATTAAATGTTACTCCCAATCTTTCTTATGTAAAAATAAAAGCATAATTAACCTATTTTTAATACAATTTATGATATGATAATAATATTTAAATTTTAATGAGTTTTTCTTAATATTATTATTTAAAAAAAGCTCTGTTAATATTTTTTTCTTAATTTGTAATTCATTTATAAAATATCTAATACTACTGCTAATTATTTTTATTTTAGCGCAATTTTTCTTAAATTCTTATTTTAGTAATAGAAAAATGTTAATGTGGGTGATAGTAATTTTAGTATAAATTACTCAATACATTATATTAAATTTATTAAATAAATAAATAAATTGATAATGATAACAAGGAGTTTTTTTTTAATCGTGGTAATAATGATTTTTTTTTATCTTCTTTTCGTTAAATATTTAATTTAAAAGTTACTTAATTCGACTTATAATAACTTTAAAACGGAAGTTAAATTACTTTAATATTACATGATATTTTACGTGCAAAACAACCATTTTCATTAAATATTAATGATACATGTATAATCATTTTATTTCTGATACAAATTTTCTTACATCGTCTTAATTAAATAAATTAAATAAAAAACTTATATGAAGCAGATAATACTTTCAAGGCAAATCGAGATTAAATTTATTTTAATATTATGCTCTAACGCAAAAACAAATCACATAACTACCTATTTTTTATATAATTTATGATATGATAGTAACTATTTAACCTTTAAAGCCTATTTCTTCCTCTACAAAAATGTCTTTTAAGAATAATGATATGAAAACGAATATTTATTTTTATTCCATTGTTTTATTTTATAAAAGTCTTAACTACATTATTATCTAATGCTTAATATTTTATATTATGACATTTATTTTTTCCACTTAAATTTCTTAATATTGAATATATAAAGAAAACCTTGATATAAATTACATCAGATTTAAAAAAATACATTTTAAAGTCATTTAAAAGAACTTTTTTATATAAAGTATAGATTAATGTATAAAATTGAAGCTGGTGTTATACACAATTGAAGTTAAAAAACTTCTTTAAACACCATAAAATAAGTTAACTGCGCAAGGCCTTTCGAAAGAACTTAGTCTTTCTTCGTCAGGCGCAAAAAAGACGTGCGTCTACTATGAATGTAGCGGCACGACTGAAGAGGAATGCGGGAGGGAGAGGGAGCAAGCAGAAGGAACAGCCAATAGGAAAGAAGAAGGCAACAGCCAATAACGGAAGAGCATAAACAAAACTAGATAAACAATGAAGGAGAGGAAAGGAAGAAGGGGGGAAGGGAAATGGGAAAAAAGCGGGGTAAATTAAAAAAAAAAATAACTAAAAGGAGAGATTAAAATGAAATAAAATGTACGCAAAAAATATATAAATTAGTAATAATAAATAAGGAAAAAAAATTAAAAATAAAAATAAAAATACATAAAAATAAAAAAATTGTTTACAATTATAAACACACATATATAAACCTGAAAATTGTATACATAATATATATATTAAAATAATAATAATAATAATAATAAAATAATAAACTTATTATAAGTTTATTATTAGTTATTTTTTTTTTTAATTTACCCCGCTTTTTCCCCATTTCCCTTCCCCCCTTCTTCCTTTCCTCTCCTTCATTGTTTATCTAGTTTTGTTTATGCTCTTCCGTTATTGGCTGTTGCCTTCTTCTTTCCTATTGGCTGTTCCTTCTGCTTGCTCCCTCTCCCTCGCATTTTCGCCGTTCCTAACCGATATTGCAAAATATCAAACTGCGCATGCGTGTGGACTTTGAAATTCTCTTCTGTCTTCTAGAAAAAAACTGTACGTATAGTTAGGGGTTACCATATTGGCGCTTTTTCTTATCGGAGGTGACATTTTCACCACGCATTACATTATTATTTTATTTTTATCGACAAGCAAGAAACAACACTGCTTTAGAAATAGCTTCATGTAATTTTCAATGCTAGTAAAGTATTTATTACTATGCAATTAGGAAAATTATTTATTACTCAACAGATAAAGAAGTAAATTTTGCAAATGAGCTTATCAATGAATAATTTAAACGTATTACTAATAAAAAATGTAGCTGCAAATATATATTATTCGTTTCTTTTATGCATATTATTTCTTTTATAATGCAAGTATATGTTTTCCTTTATAATAATAGTAAGAATGATTATCTTATTTTTAATCTTGTATGTTCTGCTGCTAAATTAATATATCTTTAACGAAACAATTTATTTTAAGTAATACATATAAATTAAAATGATTGATATGATTTTATGATTGATAATATTTTACGATTTTTATAAATTTAATAATGCATTATTATTTTAGATCCTTTTCTACATTTTTATATTATTTTATAAAATATTAAATATATTTATCACTATGATTTTCCTTTTTAAATACAGCTTCTTAATTTTTTTTTTTTTTTCCTAGTTAAAAGCAATTATAATTTGAAAGCTATCTATTTAGATAGTTATAAAATTCTTTTAATAAGTTCGCTTAAATAACTAAACATAGATGGCAGCATAATAAAAAAAAATTTCTTTATTTTTCACTTTTTATGGGGGTAAATGGGGAATCAGGAGGGATAAAGAAATGCCTCACTCTGTGGGTGTAAAAAATTCAGTGTTAAATTTATTTATTCTTTTATTGATAACTATACTTATTTTAACTTTTTAAAAACTTTTTTTTTTTTTTTTTTACTTTAACTTTCTGTCTTTGCCCCCCCCCCTTTTTTTTTAATTTCATTTATCAAAAATTATTTTGCAAAGATATAAGAATTTTTTTAATTTTTAAAATAGAGTTTTTTAGTTATATTATTTTCAAATTAAGTCAGATAATCAATTATTTATAATTAATAAATAAGCAGTGTCTAAGTATTCCAACTAGCTAATTAGATTTCATATTTTACTATCAAATTATTTATTGATAGCATAATATTACATAATTTTCACCAATTTATAAATAATTATAGCATATTTGGATATAAAATAATAGAATATTTGATAAATTATTGTAGTTTAAAATTAATAATTATAAATAATTATTGCTGTTATATTATAAAATTAAATGCATCGGTAATTTACAGATAATATAGATACAGATAATTACAAATTATCATACTTACTAACTTATTATTGATAATTATAATAATACTTTAATAATTAGACCAAATTATTATTATAATAGTAATGTAATATTATCCATATATTTAAATAAATGAAAATTTATAAATCAATATTTCATTGAAAATTAATGATAATTTATGTTATTTATTTATAAAATATTATCTTCTTTAAATAATAAAGACGATAATATTTATTATTAATCACACCTGTTTTATTTATAATGAAAATATTTGGTAATATTTAATGTTGATAGTAAGTAAATATTAAAAAATTACAAAAAATAAATATTCAAGCAAATTATTTAATGATAATATGCATATATACATTTATTTTTTTTAAATACTGCAAATCTGCTTATATTTTTTTGCAAAATACTTTAAAAATTATTGAACAATTAATAAAAAATTTAATCACTAGATAAGATAATTCATAAATTATTATTATTTTATATTTTATAGTATGTATTATGAAATATATCTCTAACATATATTTTAATATTATAAATAAGATATAAATTTATTTATCTAAGATAAATAATATTTATTATGAATATATTACCTTTTTTATTTGCATTGATACAACAACAATATTAATACTTGATAATATTTAATTACAATAAGTTAATACTTGATTAAAAAAAAAAAAATAAATAAAATAAAATAAAAATAAATAAATATTATAAAGTAGAAAATACTTCAATAAACCATTTAAGTAACTTAATTTGATTAAACCAGAAACGGATTTAAAATATATTATAATTTAATATTGGAGATTTAAGTCACTAGATTGATAGAGAGAAAATGTCATTTCTTAAAACCTCGCTTAAAACGCTTGTTGTTGATTACCAATTCAGATTATCTGTATCGCATTTTCGAACGCCAAAAAGTAATCGCCAATTGAGTTTGACGACATATAGCAACCTCGGTAGAGAGAGAATTTCAATCCAAGTCTCCACGCAGGCGCAGTTTGCATTTTTGCAATATCGGTTAGGAACGGCGAAAATGCCTCTCCCTCCCGCATTCCCCTTCAGTCGTGCCGCTACATTCATAGTAGACGCACGTCTTTTTTGCGCCTGACGGAGAAAGACTAAGTTCTTTCGAAAGGCCTTGCGCAGTTAACTTATTTTATGGTGTTTAAAGAAGTTTTTTCACTTCAAAGTATAGATTGTCAAAAAATACCGAGAGATAAAGATTTTTTACTTAATTCATTTTATATTAGTTTATTTTCAAATATTTCACTGTTCTTATTTAATCAAAGATTAAAACAGCCATTGTATATTTTAACAGCAGCTGATTTGGGCTTAAATTTACCCCCAATCAAGAGGGAAATGAATGGAAACTCATTTGCAAAGAAATCGGCACTGTCTTTAAATTACAATTCAATCTTCCGAATTCTTGTTAAAGCCGGTCAAATTAGCGTTCTTTAAGAGTCTTGCGGTGTCTAAGCGGATGTTGGAAACGTAGCTTGTACACTGTAAAAAAAAAGGGTCGATCTACTAAAAAAACTTTAGTGATCCTTGTAATTACTAAAAAATTTTTAGTAATCTTAGTCGGTTACTAGAAAATCTGTAAGAATTACTAGAAAAAAGTTAGCAATGAATAGAGTTAATTACTAATAGCTTAATTACTATTGCTATTACTAAAACTCACATGGTGTGGCCTTGATAGCATAGTGGTTATATTAACGGACTCCAGGCTGAAAGGTCCCGGGTTCGATACTGGCCACTGCCAAATACGCCCCGAATATATGTAGTGTAAGTACTCGTTAATAAAGGGATTATGAATATACGATCGGAGCAGTAGCAATGTTTGGTTATGCCATCTATTGCGGTTTTGCCGAAAATCTTCCGCTTCAGAAGTCTGGATGCAGCTCGATGGAAACTCCTGCCCTTCGGGTCCACGTAATGGTTATTAAAAATAATTTTGGAGCTATTACTAAAATTTACTTGGTGGCTCATACTAAAAATTTTTAAGTTAGTTATACAAAAAATTCTTTTGTTTAGTTTGCAAAAGAAATGCTTGTTTCGCTTGCAAAAAAAAGTTTGTAATGGTTACTAAAAAGTTCTGTGGAATACAAATTTACTAAAAAATTTTTAGCAACCTCTTGAATTTTTTTTACAGTGTAGAAAACAAAACCCTCTACTTTGTTTAAAAAAGAAAGTTTTTTTTTTTTGCTGCCATTCGTTAGAAACATTTCACAGTAGTTTTTATAGCGTACCAATCAGTTTTCTCAGTTTGATTGGAATATCAGTTTTAAGGATAAAATAAATTCTCCAGTAAGCATTTTCAAGTTCATTATGGGCCATTTTCACCATTCTCTTACACTTCATGGTAACGGACTTGACATTTCAAATAAAACTATTAGAAATGAACTAGTTTGTATAATTTCTAAATTAGATAATAATACACATACCTTCTGAAACTATTTAGTAAATAATATTTAATTACAAAAGTGTGAAAATCATTATTTTAACATTAAAATTTACGATAACAGACTTGACAGTGAAAAAAAAAAAACTATCAACTTTGATGAAAGCTTATTCTTGCCACTATTGCATTGCTTCACAATTGAAGAGTAAAAAAATGGCAAGTAGTAGTTGCGTGAATAGTTAAACTATATCGCCGAATATTTGCTACTAACTTTAAGCATCATTCGGAACCTATTTTGACTAAAACAATCACAAGGTAAGGGACTTGACGCAAAGTGAGGGACAAAATATTTCTGTTAATTTTTTAAAGAAAATATCTCTTGTAAACAATTTTTTTTATTTTTATAGAACACTTACAGTTCATATTTAAAATAATTAAATCTCTTTATTTAAAAAAGGTTAAATTAGGTTTAAAAAAAATAACAGTTAATTACATAAAATTTGGAATGGGACAGGAATTTTTGCTCAGAAACACAATTTTAAAGACTTATACCTCCAAAATTTTTATTGATTTTTAAATTTTTCATGTTAGAATTGCTAAATATAGTCTTCTTTAGCTAATGCATAGCTGAAATCAAACTTTAAATACTAATTGATGTTTGAATTTTCTTCTTTTTACTCTTGGACAGCATATGTAAGCGAAATTTGAAAATGGCCTTTATAGTATTTTATGGACAAATATGATAAATTAACTCCACTAACTACACTGAAACTAACATTAAAAATTACTGTTATTCTGGTACTCTTATTAATACATTTAATTACGCAGATGAAATATTAAAATAATATCGTGTAGTATCTTAAAAATAGATTAGAGGATGAAGAAAAATGATTTAATACGCAGTAAAAAGTACTTGAATCTCGTTTAAAACAGTGAATTAAATTGGTTTTTACGATTTCTGAAGATAACAAACCCTTTTTGAACTGTGGGAAACTCGGTAAAGTTTATTGAGTTTTTTGTTCGTAATTACATTATATGTTCCCATATAAAGATACATCTGTACTTTTTTACAGTGCAACAAACTCCATCATAAAATGATAAACAAGTAAGAAAAATCATGTGTTAAGCATAGATTATAAAACACTTTCCAACATTTCCTGAAATCTTTAACAAAATTTTGTTATTTAGGGAAAAAAGATGCTAATATACTCCTTATACTAATACTCCTTATTACATGCCAGTATTTTGTTAAAATTTAGTTCAAAGAAAAACACTCTTAAAACTGTTTAAATCACATTTCCAGAAATTATCATTTTTGTGTCACCATGTAAGCTAATTTTTTTCGTGACCCTGTATATCATTTTATATATATTCTACAAACATTTCTCAGTAAACTAAAAGCGGTTCAACATAAAAATGCATAACTTAATTAAAAACTACCTTTAAGTTAATTACCATCACATTCAGTAACCTGTATGAGTTCTTTTGTGTAACCTTGTATATCAACTATAACATTTAAACACACCATATAATTTGCAGACATTTAATAAAACTTAAAAACGCATATCATATTTGAGAATGTATTTCATTCATCCATTAGATATCATCGATAATATACAGTACTTCGGATAAGCATATAAGATTTGAAATATTTTGTATGCCCCTGTAAATGCTATGCACTTCATATTATGCGTTAAATATTAAGTCTCAGTGGCGTATATCAATTTTATGCTACTTGAAATCGTTTAACATAATTAAAATATGACGCAAACAATTGCCCCTTTTTATTTCTTGTAATGGAATACTTTTGAGTGGCCCTGTAAATGAATAGTAACTATTATTTTTACTGCATATTTTACAGAATGCATATTTTAGTGCACTTTGTGAATTCAAGCAAATTTGAATATGTATGACTGGGTGTAACACCTTTAAAATTCATTTGAAACGATTTTTTCCCATAGGCCGTAATGTATCGGAAAACTTTTGATTATCCCTGTAAATAAACTAATCATAGTAGAAAATTCATTTTCAATAGGGTTCTTGCTAGGGTAAACATCAATAACATATAAAAATTTCATAGCAATCCGAATATATTTACGGGAGTTAGAGCGCGGACAGACGGACAGACAAACTGAATGCATAAACACTTTTCAACTTTGTTGGAAAGTGTTAATAAAAAGTATCACTAGAAAAGAATGATTCCTTACACAGTTTTGAACAATGTTCTGGAACATTAATTTTCAAAATAGTTTTTTCCCATGATGTATAAATTAACTATAATTGATTACTCATTTCATGTTATTCTTCTTCATAATGCATAGATGAGCTTTTGAAACAAAAACCTGGCCAAAAGAGTAAAAATTGAAATTTTATCAAAAATTGTAAAAAGCATATTTTATAACATCTGACTAGCCGGTGCGGCGATATATATCTACTTCAGGAGTATGAGTCACATTTGGCTGTTCCTTATTTGAGTTGAAGAGAAAGATTTTTTAGTGAAAAGACATGCTTTATTGTTACGTTAACTTACGATAACTTTGTTGTTATTTTCAATTATATTTAAATGTACGTTTTTGTGGATTCGAGATTTTTGAACAACTCTATAATTTTATTTTTAATATTAAAAAAAAAAAAAGAAAGAAAAAAAAAAGTAAAATGTGTTTTTTTTTTTTTTTTTTTTTTTTTTTTTTTAGCTTTTTTTAGCTTTTATTTAGATATTATTGATTTAGATATATGGCTTTTTAACCTTCCCACCCTGAATGGGTCTAATCAACCTATACCTATAATTTGTTTTATACGATTGGAACCAGAACTTTTTTCATAAAGGAAGTTAAACAACAGATTCGGAGAAACAAGTCAATTAAGTATATTAAAATGTTTTAAATAACAATTCTGGTGTGAAGTGTTTTTATCACGATTGAGTAAAATTTGAACAGGATAGGAAGGTTAAACGTTCGTCAGACCATTTTTGAAGTATAATCGTATTGGTTGTAACTTTGAGGTTGTAACTTAAACGTCAATTTAATAAATTTTCTGCATACATTTATCATTTATATATATAAATTGTTTTGGTAATTAATTAAAAACATTTAAAAACCAGCGCTATACTACAGAGATTCACGTTTGCTAAAAAAATAAAATAAAAGGAAATAATATATATATATATATATATATATATATATATATATATATATATATATATATATATATATATATATATATATATATATATATATATATGTGTGTGTGTGTGTGTGTGTGTGTGTGTGTGTGTGTGAGTAATTGTTAATAAATTGATTTATATGTATAAATAATTAGAAATTTACGTATAGTAAAATTATTACATTTAATTAAATATTACTTGTAAATAAAGCATGTATATAGCCAATTGCTTTTCTTTTATAAACAGTAAAATATTAAGTAAACTTTTTTATATATGTTTATTTTTTATAAATAAACGCATCATTTTATGTATATATATATATATATATATATATAAATATTATTGATTAAGTGTATTTACTAATAGTAAGTCAAAAGCAATGGTTTTAACTTTAAAACTCGTGAGAAACAGTTTTAGTCTAAATTTTGCCTCAAATTCTCCACTGCAGTGGCGACAACTTATATGGGCCCATGGGGCCCGAACTCACCCAATATTTTTTAATCTTAGCATGCTAAATGTTCACTCTTCGACTTAGTTATTTATTTCATTATTTCATTATTTTTATTTTTCTCTCTAGAATAAAATTTATTTTGTCAATGATCATTCTCCAACTGACTCCCATAAATTCCAAATGACTGAAGTGTCCATGTTTAACTTTCGGTTAATTTAATTTGTAGTAATGTTCATGACATGATGATATTGCAATAAATATTAATGTCTTTATAAGGAAAGACGCATGAGAGTATAATTTAATAAAATTGCAACTTTTTAAAAACATAATAGCTTGACCAACCCAATATTTTTCAAAAGTTGGCGCCTCTGCTCCACTGCACGACCGTGTTAGCTAAAATAAACTATATATGGCTTTAATTTATGCAGTAAAAGCTAACTAAGAATATTTTAAAAGCAATGATATGCAATTAAGGAAAAATGTGCGTAGAAAGAATGTAATTTTTATTTCCATGTTTTGGAGAAATTTTCCATTGTGCACGTCGTTTTGTTCTGAACTTCGTTTGCTTTCTTATCGCAAGCCATGGGTAAAGGTAAAACCAAATTTAAAGGCAGCTAGGGGTATCAGTGAGATTCCACTAAAAATAAAGAAGGTGGGTGTAACTAAAATACAGTTAATTTGTCTTAAAGTTACACCGTTTCACTGATATGGTTTATTTATAGTTTTTGATAAAATTCTTGTAATTTAAAAAAAGCAGCAGTAGTGCTAAAATGGAAATTTTAAATAATGAATAATCGATGCGGATATATTCTGATTATTTTTTAATTCTAATATTAATGAAACTGAGTTAATTAATAAATGTATTTTAAGTTAATGATGCTTTAATTAATGGCTCTGATAAAAACAAAAATGAATCAATTAATTTAATACTTTTTTCTCAGCCAACGAAAAAGTTTTAGAAATAACGGGTCTTGTAAGCTAATGATTTTTTTATAAATTGCAATGGCTAATTACAATGAAAATCACGCATAATTCTTGAATTGCATCGCATGGTATATATACTAATCAAAGAATATGAATAAAAGTCTTATAGAATTGTATGTCATTGCTTGCACATTTCAATCAAATAATATTTCTGTTTAATAGTAGTAGACTCCCTTCTATACTAGTAACTATGTAACTTGAGATTCTGAAGTAGACATTTTTTAAATCGTAGAATTATTTAATATTGAAGTCAGTCAAAATAGTTCCGTTCAAAATTCTTATAGGAACAAAAACTATATGTATAGCAATTTAACAAGCTTTTGTTTGACAATCTCGAAATTTATAGTCTGCAATTATTCTTTTAATTTGACTATTTTTTTAGGATATTTTTTGAATTTTTAATTCAAATTTTGATCTTTTTAACACAGAATTATTTCATGTTTAGAAAAGTTCGGTATTTTTATATTGTTACCGAATTGTAAAAGAGCGCAAATAATAATATTTCCTTTCAGTTAAAAAATGTATTTGCATGTATGAGTATTTAAAACAGAAAGAAAACGTCACAACAATAATTAAATGATGGAGTGATATAAGCGGCAAATGGAGAAAATTTCGTCATAAAATTGTATTTACATATAATGTTAAAATGAGAAATAAAATTGTAAAATACTAATTAAATTATTATGCGTTAAAAGCGTTGAACGGGAAAATTATGCCGTATTACAAATGCTCAAGTAATAATACTGACCAGTAGTTTCACTCCATAAATATATTTAAAAGAGATATTTATTTCATATTTCTAAAAATATTTTTAATTATTGTTGTCAATTATAAAATAGCGAAATGATAGCTCTTCCTTTCAATTAAAAAATACATTTTCACGCGAATATTAAAATAAATAAAGCAATTTTGGAAAAAAAAATATGTCACATTTAAAAAGATGATTTAAAATATCTTACTTAAAACCTGTTTCTTTTAATTATCGTTATGAAATTCTATAAAGCAGTGACATTCTTTGTTTAGCAATTTTTACAAGATGATTTTAAAATAGTAAAATGATCTTATTTAATCGCCAAAACAGCGGCAAGGTGTTCCGACAGTACTTGACCCGGATTTAAAACCTCCAAGTCAAAAGGAAATGAATGAAACCGTATTACAGAAACTCGGTACTGGCCGTTTAATTATAATTCAGTTTTCTGTAATTTTTTAAAAGCAGAGCAAATTAGCGTGTTTTAGGACCTACACTAAAAATATTATGAAAAATCATCTCTGCTTTTAAAGACTATCAATTTTTTCACTAATGAGAACTCCCCATATGCGTTTACACAGCTTCGTCATTGATCAGAAAATAGATAGCCTTTAAAAAAGAGGTTCATGGTATTTTTAACAGTGAACAGTATTTGAAAAAGGGTTGACAAGCTATCTCGCAGAAATTAACAAAACTTGATAGATATTTACATTTTATAAACATTTGAATAACTTTGCTATTTTTCTATTATTTCTCCAACAAGCGGTCTGTAGCTTTCCTAAGAACGTTGAAAAAAGTTATTTTAAGAAAATAAAAATCAAATGTGTCCATGATAACACAAAAGTTGACAAACACTGATACGTTTTTTGACTTTAGTAAAATTTTGAATGTCTTTCTATTTTTCTGTGTCTGTTCCAAAAGATTTCTTGAACAATTCCAAAACTGTTAAGAAAGTTGTCCTAAGAAAATAAAAGTTCAATGTGCCCATAATAACAAAAAAAACTAATAATCATTGAATTTTTTTTTTAAATCTTTGATAAGCTTTTAAATCAGTTTGTTGTTTTTCAATCGCTGTTCCAATAAGCTCTCTCTATCTATTGCAAGAACGTAAAGAAAGCTAATTCTAAAAAAGTAAAAATAAAATGTGTCGACGACAACAAAAAAATATGACAAACCCTGGTATATTTTCTCCATTAGTAAACTTTTGAATCAAGTTACTGTTTTACTATGACTTTCCAATAAGTTCTCTGTAGCTATTTAAGAACTAAAGAAAGCTAGTGTAAGAAAATAGAAATAAGTTGCGTCCATGATAATAAAAAAGTTGACAAACCCTGGTACATTTTCACCATCAGTAAATTTTGAATCACCTAGCTGTATTTCTATGGCTGTTTCAACAAGCTCTTTGGAACTGTTCCCCAAACGTTAAAAAAGTCATTCTAAGAAAATTAAAGCTCAATGCGCTGATGATAACAAAAAAGTTAATAAATTCATATACATATTTACCGTTAGTAAACTTTTGAATAACTTTGCTATTTTTCAATGTTCCTCGGACAATTTCTCTGCAGATATTTTATGGACATTGTGAAAGTTATCCTAAGAAAATAAAAATCAAATACCCTCATGATAGTAAAAATTTTACAAATCCTGAAACATCTTTATCGTTTGTAAAATTTCGAATCATTTTGTTATTTTTCTATGATTCCAATTTCAACAATCTTTCTGCAGCCATTCTGAGTATCGTTATGCTTAAAATTCCTATCATTCTCTATATGTATTTCAATCAATTTCCCTAAAATGTGCGCATAGTTTCTCTTGCCTACAATTTGCTTCAATGGTTGAATAACGCCAAAGAGTAAAGGAATGTATGCATTCAAATCGAACTTTACCTTTAGTAAATTAGTTTCAACATTCACTGACGATTTCAAATCTTGAGCATATCTTCCTTTACAAGGGTATTGCAATTATTCAACCAAATTTCCTCGTAGTAAACAGCCATCAATCTATTAATTAACAGTCTTCAGCGCAATTGTTTACCAGTATGATAAGCCAAATAATTTGCACTGGATAGTTTATTAGCCAAGTAGTTCCAGTTAATGTTGTTTATTTGAAGCTTCTATAAAATCTAATAAAAATATTTAAAGGTTATAAATCATGCTTTTACCAAAAATTGTTTAAAAAAATATTTTCCTAAATTAAATCCTCAAAAGAAATGTAAATTGAAATCGGTTCGAAATAAATGCAGTTGATTCTTGGAAATTTCAATTATGCGAATCTATAATTATGACTCCTTCGTCAAGTAATTTTTGAGTTATGGTTAAAGAATGGTGAAAAAAAAGAACTGTGTCTTGTAATCAGTTTTACAAGGATTAAAAAAAATAGCAATGACATTTATACTTCCCGTTTTTATACCTGAATAATTCCTAAACCAATTGACCAAATGTCGTGGTAATTTTGTTACACTTTCCATATGTAGACATTATACGATTCTCTAAGCAAAATTTAAGTGTAAAATTCGATAGTAGAGGTTATTCCTAGCTGACTGGTACCAATCACATCTTGTTTTGTACGATTATTTTGGGTAAAATTAAAAGAAAAATTGGTTAGATTTGTACATTAAAAGTAGCAAGAGGCAAGGTATTTTTGAATTCCACTAGAAAATTATGATAAAAATCATAATTATTATAGCAACAATTTTAATTGGTAAAATTTCGTTATTCACCTGAATAACATAGTATTCAAATGTTGAAACAACCTGATTACTTTCTTTCTCAAAAGCTAGAGCATTGAAGAATAAATAGACAGACGGACAGACAAAAAGTACTAGTAATGATTTTACAACTAAAGTGGAAAATATTGCAGACTACGGCCGCTATGTTTATAGAGAAAAGTTAAATATTTTTAGGATTCTGTATTTAAAACATAAAAATCGAACCATTATAATGTCACTCGTGTGTGTGTCTGTTCCACTGTCACTGCCGTTTTCCCCAAAAACTAAAGAACGTAGAAAGTACAATCTTGCCAGAGTTATCAAGACTTTTAAATTATTAGCTTTCAGAAAAAATTAGGTGGGATTGTTAAGCGTCTTGATTTTTTTTTCTTCTTAATCATGTGGTAGTATTTCGTTCGAAATATCTCCAAACAGCCAACTAAAAAAATATATACAGACGACTCTCGTTAATTAGAAATCGGATAAATCGAATCTTCGCTTAATTCGAACTAAACATGAAGTCCCGAAATTTTCAATATCAGAATAACGTTAAAATTTTCATTTATTCGAACTCATTTCCTCTTGACTTCGTTTAATTTGAATTTACGAGAATTACGATTTTAAAATTTTCCTTTCTTTCTCACAGACTTCAGATGCTTTGAATAGCTTTCTTTCTTTGATTTTTGTGAAAATTGTTCTGAACGAGTATTCATAGAATCCCATGCATTAGATTTCCACTTTCTTAGTGTTCCGTCTGTCCATCTTTGACACCTCAAATTTTTCTTCCATTGTGCTTGTTTCTAATCCCTTAATTAGCTTATGTATTTATATATTTAATATTAAGTCATATTCTAATGATAATAGATGAAATAAATTTAAAAAATACTGCAACATTAATTCCTTTGTAATAGTATCACTTTAAGCATGCTTTCTTCTCATACATTCCGTAATTCGAACTTCGGATAATTTGAACATTTATTGTGGTCTCGACGAAATCGAATTAACGAGAGCCGACTGTATTTGGTTTAATTTGGCTATTATATTTTCAGTGTTACTGATAAACCACGTTTGAGAGAAACCTGGACAGAACTGCGCATGGGCGAAAAGAGCGAGTCCAATGCGAAAATGGGAGAGTTCGTACCATCTCGAGGATGAGTTTATTTATTAAACATCCTAGATATGTCAATTTTTTTTGGCGAATACCTTTTAGTTTCTCTAATTCAATTATCTGTTTCTAAACATTACATTGTAATTCAGTTACATTAAAATAAGTTTAAAAAAGACAAATATAATAAAAAAGATGATTTAAAGGTAAGGTTATAACTTTTTCCCTCGCAATATAGCGTAACTTAATCTTTTTAGAATTAACGCCTGAATGGTGCGATTTTAAAACTTGCCAGATTAGCAATTTTTTAAAATTATTTCGCTACATTATTGTGTACATTATTTATTTATATTATTTGCATACATTGGATATGAAAATGAGAAATGACGCAAATATCATATACGCGCAAGGTTTGGTAAAAAAAAAAAAAAAATTAGCGTCAATTTGGCGAAAACCTCATTTTCGAATGTTGGTTAAATATACATTTTTAAATTATTTTTTATTATTAAAAAAAATAACAATAAAAAAACAATTTTTAAATATAATAAATTTTAAAAACAAATAACAAAAGAGCAAAAAACATTTTATATAATTAAAAAAAATTAAAATAAATAAACAATTTATCAAAAAATAAACACTATCAGGATTGCCATATTAGGTAAAATAAAGCCATTCTGGCGCCAAGTAAATCCCAGTGAGTATATGACACACAAGTGCCCTGAATCCTGGTTGTTAGAATTGGCGAATTTCTTGCATAGCCGCCAAGTCAGATGCCAAGCAGTCGTTAAAACTGCATTTTAGCCATAAATATAAATGTAAAAAAAAAAGACATGTTTTTATTAAAATTCTCAAAAATGTAGGAGAAAATATATATTTTGGAAAGGTTATTCCGAGAACTAATAATAGGTCCACAATCTATTTATTTTAAAATAAAATTTCACTCGGAACAAAAAATAGAAAACAATATTTAATATCATTTCTCGGCCTCATAGGCTATTACCCCCAAAGCCCGAATGGAATCGGCTTGGCATTCTACCAAGTGAAGACCTTACAAAGCTGGTATATCAGTATCGTCACAAATGTGGTGCAAAAATATGCTCTTTTCCTCCAATTACCGAAACTGTTGTAACTAAAAGTATTAAAAGCTAAGAGTAGTAGGAGTTTATTTTAGCATTAATCTTCTAGGAAAACTATTGCTATTGTCCTAGTACAAATAGTTTTTTAGAAACTCGCATTTCCCCATTCACCAGATAACTGGAAAATATTACAGACTGTGGCAGCAATGCTTATTGAGAAAATATAAATATTTTTAGTATTCCGTATTTAAAACGTAAAAAACAAACCATTACGATCACTTGTGAGTCTCTCAAGGCGTTTTCCAAATAAATAAATAAATAAATAAATAAAACAGGTAAAAATTGGAGTATCAGTAATTGGAGTGAAAATCTCAAAAAAATGCAAAAAAGTCGAAAAATTTGACAGAAAAAAGACGAAGCTCATCTTAATTATGTTCAGAAATAATTAACTTGAAAAAAAAAATAGAATACCACGAAACCTCTTTTGGGAAACAATCTACTCACTTGAGATTGTTAAAAAATGCAAAAAATTGAAAATTTTGACGCAAAGAAGTAGAAGTACATCTTAATTATGTTCAGAAATATTTAACTTTCAACAAGAAAAAAAAACTAAAACAAGTAAAAAAGTAGAATATCACGAAACCGCTTTTGGGAAACAATCTATTCACTTGAGAGTGTTAAAAAATGCTAAGCAAATGAAAAATTTGACACAAAGAAGTAGAAGTTCATCTTAATTATGTTCAGAAATATTTAACTTTCAACAAGAAAAAAAAAAATAAATAAAACAAGTAAAAAAAGTGGTATATCACGAAACCGCTTTTGGGGAACAATCTACTCACTTGAGAGTGTTAAAAAATGCAAAGCAAATGAAAAATTTGACTCAAAGAAATAGAAGTTCATCTTAATTATGTTCAGATAATCATTTGCTCTCAGGCAATATTTTTTTCGTGTGTTGTTAGAAAAGTCATATGATAAAAGTCATTTGACTAACAAGGAAGGTCTCCATACGGGCAAGCGCATACTCCGAAAAATCTTAAAAAATTACAGAATGTTCTTCTCATGAGGATTTATATGTTTATAAAAAAAAATTGGCGGAACCTCCGTACCCTGTCCGTAGAAAAAATAGCGAAAATTTCGTTATTTGGATTTTTATCATCGGTTGGCGATAAAAAGCAAATTAAAAAAAATGTTTTCTTTTTTTAAATGTCAAATGCGTTTTAAAAGAAAAAAAATTCATGCTCAACGAATTTAGATAAATTAAATATCTTTTGTTTTGTCATCTTTAGTTTGTTTTAAGTATAATTTTGTTATATTGATATTTATATGCATTTGTATTCAAATTTAACCATGAAAATTTAAGATCTAAAACGAAATTCAAATTTAAATTCATTAAAATTGTTTCATGTTCAAGGTCCAGTTGAGCATTGTCAAATCGATTTTGTTGCTAAGGAAACTTCTGGCTTTTATTTTTGAATATGCTTAACTATATGAAAACAATTTTATAGAATAAGAATTTTTTTTATAAATGAAAATATTTTTTACAGAGGTAAATTAAATAACTACAGCAACAAATAATATATATATATATATATATATGCAATTTAGCATATATATGTGTATATAATATATTAAACTCACTCATTGTTTACGTTTAAATTCATTTATGTTTAAATTCATTTACACGGATTCTAAAAATCCAAAAGTTTTCAGCTGCATTAAAATCGTTTGCTTTTGGCGGAGAAAAGTGCTGCTCTCCAAAGCGTGTGACACTTTCGTTTTTTCACACCAAATATTCGAAAGTATTTTATTTTTTTAATGTTTTCTACTGCAATTCCGCCGCTAATTTTGACTGATCCTTTATTACGTACATGAGTAGCTTAGTTAGTATTTTTTTTTTTTTTTTCAAAAAATCTTAGTATGCCCAGTATGGAGACCTTCCTTGTCAGAAAATTTTTTGTTTCAATCACCACTTTATAAAGTTAATTGAATTTTTTTAACTTTGTTTCAACACATGCGTTAAAATTTAATTTTAAATACATTGCACACACTCAGAGAAAGAAGGATTCTTTTAGTACTGAATATAACTTAGCCTCTTTTGTTTTTTTAATTATTTTTAAAATTCATGAATGCTTATCACACTTGCTACTTCAAGTTTAACAAATAACTCTTAGTTACACTTTGAGGAATATCATCACAGAGTTATGAATGGACTTCCAAAACACATTTCAGCCGCCATGAATAGCAGAATTTGTGATCAACGGTAAACGCTTTTGGCAGCCAGCCAAAATGGATACCCCCTTTTCTGAGGCATTGAGAACTATTTTCTTCGGAGGAACAAAAAAAAAAAAAAAAAAGAATGTTTTCCAGTGTTCTGCAAAGATGGAAAAGTTTAATTTAAGTGAAAAATTCTTCAAATGATGAGATTATTTCGTAATAGAAAATGTATTCTTCATCATAATGCTTAAAATAATGTGGTGAATGTTAAATTTTCTAGAAAGAATTAGAGTGAACAGTTGATTTGAAACAGTTATTCTGGGATACTAAAAGTACATATTTTTCGACGAAATTAAGAGAAATTGTGCTAGAGAATTTAAGTTTCTGAGAAAATGTCATTTTTTTAAAATTGCAGTTTTAGAAATTTAAGTGAACGGAATAATTGTAAAACACTAATGCAAAGGAAATATTAGCATAATGACATATTGATACATTACATAATGCATATAAATTCAGATAAATTTATACTTTTGAAATTTATTTATGCACTTCCCTCTAACGTTTTAGTAAAGCATAAAGTATCCGAATAATATCATGTTATCACAAGTAAAACTAGTCGTTGGGGGCCACCTTAATACTTACCCATCATGGATATGCATAATATAATATATGAAATAAAACATGTGTAAGCTATTTATAAAATGCATTACAATTCCAAAACAAAATGTAAACGTATATTTAAGTATTTTTAACACATAATCATGATCTATTAATGAATTGATGAACCAATTTCGACAAATTGTATCAAACGCCAAACTATTCAAGTAGCACTGAATTGCATAAAAAAAAACATCCGTATAGCTCGAAAAATAATAATAATATTCGCTAACGGTTTATTGCATCTAATTAAGTTTTTTATTTTCAATTAAAATATATCTTTGAATTGAAATTTGAATGAAATACAGAGTCATGAAAAATCCAAGAATGTGGAAAACAGATTAGAAATGTCTCGACAACTAATTATCCGACAGAATTCCTTTTTTTATGCAAAATTTGTGTTATTTTATTTCCTTTGACGTCCATATCTTAAAATAAAAAAAATCGAAAATTTTTACGCACCTTTCATCAGAACGAATTTTTCGAGAGTCCGAAAAAAATGGTTCCGTGTAATCGAGGTTAGTGATGCTAAATAGGCTTTGTCCCATTCTTACATACTAAGCACATACAAAGTTTCAAATTTCTATCTCAATTTGTTCGGGAGACAGACAGACACACAGACGGACGGACGGCAATTTTTTTTTCTAAAAATATGTTTTTCGGAATCTCTAGTGTCCAATACGTGTAAATCCGTCAAAAAGAATTTTTCGATTTTCAAAACGATTGCAAGACTTACCCTATACTACGTGTGATAAGTAAGTAAAATGTTAAACGATGCAGCAATTTCATGTCATATTTTGATTTAGTAAAGAATCAAATATTCTTTTTGATTTTTGCGTCCTTAAGTTATTAAATTTATATCGCACGATTGTAATGCAATTTTATTTTACTGATTTATTTGAATTATATATCCATTCATTTGCTAATTTTATTTATTTTTTATTTATTTTCTTAATTTTATTTATGTTATATTCTTATTCATTTATTAATTTTTGTTTGAGTTTAAATTAAACAAACGATATTAGTATTTTTTACGCATTAAAAAATAGTGTTAATATAATTTATAAAATATGGATGAAAAATATGCTAAAATTCATTGTATAATGTTTAAAAAATGATTTCGATCAGTTTTCTAAGTAAATTTATATTATTTCGTTTATATAAATATATGTAATTTAGTTATCATAATTATATTACGTTTTTGTGAAAACAGTTTAGTTATTAACACCTTGGGAACGAACAATTGTTAAACGTGCTGCATAAAGTGCTCAGAACTCTTGATTATTCTCACCGGTAAAAATTTATTCTAAATTTTGCCTTATTTAATCCGAACTTTTTCGGGATTCATTTAGAAAAAAAAATTGTTTAAAAAACTGGTGAAAAAAGTTTAAAAATTTCGTAACAGACGCTTGTCCCGAAGGGGTAAGAAAATTTCATATAGGGCCGTAGCTAAGGAGGCGCTATGGGCGGCTCAGCCCCCCCTAAAATATTTTGACCCCCCCTCCCCCTGGAAAAGATTCCAAGATCACTCAATCAATTTCTATTCCAAAATTCAGATGAAATCCTGTTCAAAAATCTAATTTAGTTTTGAGACCCTTTCAGAGTTTTTCAAAATTACTAACTAGTATCTTAAATAAGTGTTTCAACACTCCCTCATTCTATTTGCACGTATGAAGCTAACATGATGTTTAATTTTGCACCAGTTATACACTCAAAATTTTCATCATCATATACTTTTCTTACCATAAAATGAAGTTATGAAAACAGTTTAATAAGAAACCTAGTACCCGCATTGTGAATATGCACCAATTTATCTTTCTGCGTCAGGAAGAGTGAGAAAAAAAATTATGAGCCCCCTACATTCTCTTGATCCCCCCCTATTGTTCACTTCTAGCTACGGCCCTGACTTCATATGCCATAAAAGCATGTGCAAGATATGTTATTGTTTACATTTATTTCTAGCAAACATTTTCAGTTATAATTGTAGCAAATACATTCTTGTTTCTCAAAAATTTAATTCTCTAAATCAGAGATTCCCAAATTTTATTGGTCCTCGACCCACCTTTAATTAAAAAAATGTTTCGCGACCCATCTAATTATAAGATACAATTCGAATTTAATATTCCTAACTGAGCGAAAAAGTGCGCAAACTGGAAATCGAACCCAGATCGTTGGCTACATCGCCAATGCTTTACAGTTTAAGATGTCACTGAGTCACTCTAAAAGAGCCGGATGATAATATTAAACCTATGGGCGGCGTTATTTTCAAATGTCTTGCTCAAATTTTAATATTTATAGATATTTTTTTGCATCAGATAGCTGAGGACGATCTAGAACCGGGCTAGTTTTTTCCTTTTCGATTTTTGTTATATATTTTTTTAAATTATGATAGCTTCAATTTCAGAACCGGTTCCAGCCGGTTCCGAAATTTAAAGTAATTTATTCAGAAAAATATCCAACCAAAATCGAAAAAGTAACTGGGCCGACAACCAGCGAGCATTCTTCGCTCAGATAACCTTATTCAGGGATGTAGTGGAGGATATACGGGGGTATACGCCGTATACCCTCTAGATTTTTAAAAGGAACACCGCATCCTCTCTGTTTATAAATAAAACTGTGGTATACACACTCTAGGATATACTCTCTGCCTTGAGCGTATACCCTTTGCTTAGAGCATATATGGGTGATTTTCAAAATAGGGGACAATTTCAAAAGTGAAATCTTAAAAAAATTACTGTTAGCAAAATTCCTGAAAAAAAAATAGGTGTTGTTAATGTAGTATTAGGTATACTTTACATGTAGTCAGCAGAGCTAAATATTTAAAAATTAACTTTAAAAAAAAATAATTAGTATTTTTTGAGCCATGCTAATGACAAAACAAATTGCATGGAATAAATATATTAAAAAATTTTTATTTTCTTCCTGTTTAAATATTTTTTTCTATATTTATTAGCCTTCCTTTTCAGCAAATGGTTTCCATTTTTACATATATATATATATAAGAAGAATAAAAACATTACCAAAGAGCAAACTTTGTTTACATGAGCAACATTCTGACACTAACAATGTAAGAAGCTGTCTTAGTGATTTTCTGACAGATTTAATGCATATTTTAGGGATAATAAATGTAATACCTAAATTTATATATAAAATTAAACTTTATAAAAGATACAATATAAGCAATGGTTACATTTATGCACATAGGAGTCTTTAGCATGGACAGAAAAACCATGCTAATGACACTGATATTTGTCCATGCTAATGAATAATTTTAATTTAAATAAGACTATGAGCCATAATATAATCACAATGCAATAGTCCTTTCTGGGGCTTTTTAAAACACAAAAGTCCTATGCAAATAAGTAAAATAAAAATTTTAATTACAAAATAAACATGAAAATTATTATCCATTCTAATGACATACAATTGATGTACGCCCCTAATATTCAACTTCTATTCTTAAAATACAATACATGCTTCTATTTTCAGGCTGGGATAAAATGGCTACTTGTTGCCATGGAGAAACTTTATATTTTCAAACTAATGTCATATGTGAAAATGAAATTTTGATTAATAACCAGCTGTTATAGTATGACCTTGTTTTGAAAATAGAATATGGAGGACAAACTTTAATTCTTTTTTTATATACTTTAATTTTATTTTTAAAAAGAAATTTATTGGATAAATCCTCTTCTTTGTTAATTTAAAGAAAGAATAACATTTGTTTTATGATGATATTTACTCTTGGAAAAGCTAGTATATACAAGGCACAGCTGCTGTGGACATCCATGCTAATGACATTTTGAACATTTATTCTGTTATTTTAAAATGTTTTTAACTAAAAAGTGAGTAATTCTTGAGTGCAAATAATGAATAATATTAAGACAAACATATCTAAACATAAAAACTAGGGATGGGACGAATAGTGATTTGGCCGAATAGCCGAATACCGAATATCCGGCCAAATTTTAGGCCGAATACCGAATATTCGGCCGGCCGAATAGTGAAATTTTTTTTACAATAAAGAAAATAAATTTTGATATATAATTTAAAAAATAGGAACTCATTAATAATTATTACTCTTAAATGTGCTTTTAAATGTATTTTTAAATTTGAAAAACGTATTTTAACACAAAAAAAATATGAAATTGCATTATATCCTTTATTCTAATGTACATCAAATTGATTTTCAGTAAGTCAAGATGGGAAAATATTTCCATTAAAATATGAAGAATGTACTCAACTTTTACTATCAATTGATACTTCTTGTATCCAAAATCAATAATATTCTTAATCTCTCTCTCTCTCAGAACTCACAAGGACATATTTTCTGAAATAACCTTTAATGAAGTAAATTTGATCATTTAGAGTTTGTGTCCCTAATGGTAAGCAAATTTGTAAGAATGAGACTGTTCTGAAATCAGATGCAAAACTTTAAATTACAAATTACGTTAAAGCCAAGGTTATGCTTAAAGTAGAATGCATATGTTAACAATATCTTTGACATTTGAATCGGCACATACAATATTCAACTTCAATATTCCACTTATTCAACAAGCATTAAAAGGATAAACAGAAATTGATAACAACATGAAGGAAGGAAGATTAAATTAAAAATATATACATAATAATGTTACATATTTAAGTCAGTAATTATGCAAATAATTATTTAAAAGTGAAAACTACAGAATGAAAAAATTATTTTGTTGAGTATTTAGAATTTATATTACAATATTTATAAAACCATCTTCATAAAGCAAGTTGTGTCATCTAATGTGTATCGAGTTTGACCAGGGTTGGGTTTTTGCCGGCAGAAAGTGGTTTCTGCCGTGCCAGTGGCAGAAAGTGGTTATAACCGGTTTTAACCAGCAGAAACTGGCAACAACTGGCATAAAGACATTTTGTGACATAATCTCTGAATTTTTTTTTAGTAATATTAAATTTATTAAGTAGTTCATCCTTAAATAATTAGTACCTAAATAATTCAGAATAAATATATGCACACAAATAAAATATTGTGGATAGTTTTAATTAAAAAAAAAAAAAATTGATTTTTGAAAAATTGAGTAATGTAACAGATATATACAGGGTGTCCCTAAACAAATGGTATATATACTACTATACACTAGGGGGTGATAGAACACATCAAGACAAGTAATAGTAAATAGGAAACCAAGGGTCCCAAACGTTTTCCAAAGGAGATAGCCGCCATTAAAGTTTGGGGTCCAAAATTTCAAATACACATAAAAAACGGAAAAATTGGTCGATTGATTTGCGGTTTTCACTAAAATTATTCTTTATGTTGGTATTTTCTTGAAAATAAATTATAAAGATAAATTGCGAAAAATGCCGATAGAGGGCGCTATAGACTTTAAAGTAATGAAAAACTATTTTTTGCCGTGATTTTTTGCATCGCATTAAATGGTTTCGTAAGCTTAGACTTAAACTTAAATTTTGAGCTCAAAATCTGAATAGTTGGAAGCGGTTAAGTAGCACAAACTTAACTGTGTTCAGAAGGTTTAAATTTCAAATGATTATAAAAAACGGAAAAATTGGTCGATTGATTTGCGGTTTTCACTAAAACTAGTCTTTATGTCGGTATTTTATTGAAAATGAATTATAAAGATAAATTTCAAAAAATGCCGTTAGAGGGCGCTTTAAACTTTGGAGTAACGAACAACTACTTTTTACGTTATTTTTTGCATCTGATTAAATGTTTTCGTAAACTTAGACTTAAACTTAAATTTTGAGCTCAAAATCTGAATAGTTGGAAGTGGTTAAGTAGCACAAACTGAACTGTGTTCAGAGGGTTCAAATTTCAAATGATAATAAAAAACGGAAAAATTGATCGATTCGTTTGCGGTTTAGAATAAAACTATTCTTTAAGTCAGTATCTTCTTGAAAATGAATTTTAAAGATAAATTTCAAAAAATTCCGTTAGAGGGCGCCTTAACCTTCAGAGTAACCAACAACAAATTTTAACCGTTATTTTTTGTATCTAATTAAATGCTTTCGAAATCTTAGATTTAAACTTAAATTTTGAACTCAAATTCTGAATCGTTGGGAGTGGTTAAAAAGCGCAAACTGAAATGTGTTCAGGAGTTGAAATTTAACCCCCACCCCCTCGAACACAGTTCACTTTTGCGCAACTTAAACACTCGCAACGACTCAGAATTTGATCTCAAAATTTAAATCTGAGCATTTGAAAGCATTTAATGAGATTTAAAAAAATAACGGTTAAAAATAGTTGTACGCTACTCCAATTTCTAAGGCGCCCTCAATCAGCATTTTGTGAAATTTATCTTTAAAATTTATTTTCAAGAAAACATTGATTTAAAGAGTAGTTTTAGCAAAAACCGCAAACGAATCGAATAATTATTCCGTTTTTTTTTTATAGTTTTCCGTTTCGTTTGAAATTTAAACCCTCTGAACACAGTTAAGTTTGTGCTACTTAACCACTCAAAACTATTCAGATTTTGAGCTCAAAATTTCAGTTTAAATCTAAGCCTATGAAACCATTTAATGAGATTCAAAAAATAATGATAAAAAATAGTATTAGGATGAGTTATTTCGTTAATCCAAAAGTCTAAAGCACCCTCTATCGGCATTTTTTGAAATTTATCTTTATAATTCATTTTCAATAAAATATCGACAAAAAAATAGTTTTAGTGAAAACCGCAAATCAATCGACCAATTTTTCCGTTTTTTATAATCATTTGAAATTTAAACCTTCTGAACACAGTTAAGTTTGTGCTATTTAACCGCTTCCAACTTATCAGATTTTGAGCTCAAAATTTAAGTTTAAGTCTAAGCTTACGAAACCATTTAATGAGATGCAAAAAATCACGGCAAAAAATAGTTTTTCATTACTTCAAAGTCTAAAGCGCCCTCTATCGGCATTTTTCGCAATTTATCTTTATAATTCATTTTCAAGAAAATACCAACATAAAGAATAATTTTAGTGAAAACCGCAAATCAATCGACCAATTTTTCCGTTTTTTATGTGTATTTGAAATTTTAGACCCCAAACTTTAATGGCGGCTATCTCCTTTGGAAAACGTTTGGGACCCTTGGTTTCCTATTTACTATTACTTGTCTTGATGTGTTCTACCACCCCGTAGCGTATATACCATTTGTTTAGGGACACCCTGTATATATATATTTTTTTGTTACATATGCATATGTAATTTATGTTTAAACAATTATTTTATACAACTCAATATTTTATACAACTCAATATTTTATACTCAACAAATTAAGAAATAATCTGGGAGCAGAAAGATTAGCAAAATTAGTCCTATGTTATGGAATGCTTCGTGGAAAAAATACTAACAGTATATTTGAGTGGTAATTTGTTTCTTCAATATTGTAAAATAATTGTACAAGATATTTCATTAAAGTTTCTTTGTCTATGTTATTTTTTGTGCTTCAATTATTTACTTATATATTTTCACAAGAAATTGCATTATGTTACTTATTTAAAAATAATCTGAAAAGCAATTTGTTATTAAATCAGAATTTTTTGTGAATTTATTTTTAAAAGAAATAGAAATTCAACTGTAAACAATAATATTAATAATAAAACTTGTACAGTATCAGGTTATTATTGTGAAAGTTTCTGTTTTTCAAGTGAATGAAATTTTTTTTTTAAATAAGCAAGGTTTGTGATCATTTTTAAACGTTTTGATACTTTGAATAACATTCATAATCTTATGTTTCAATTGTTAGCTCAATGGTTTACATATCAAATGTAAGTGTGAATTATGAATCATTGCTGAGTAAAGTTCTTATTTAGTACTGTTTCTTAGTTTCTGCCAGTTTTTGCCAGAATTTTGCCAGTTTTTGCCAGTTTTGGCAGAAACCAGTTTCTGCCATGCCGGTTTTAACCGGTTTCTACCGCTGGTTTTAACCACCCCGGCAGAAACTTGCCAACCCTGAGTTTGACACCAGTTCTGCTTTCAGATGTACCGTTGTATTTGGAATGGTGATATATTGTATTTAATTTTGAAAATGAATCTTCATTAACACACCTAGTGAATAAATTTTTTCATTTCTTACTTTATAGAAAATAAGTTATGAATTTCGTAAGAGCCTTTTTTATATGTGCATGGAATTTGCAGACATTAATAAATATTTGAGCGTTTTAGAATAAGGCAGTATTTTTATATTTTGAATTGCAATATATCATTCTCTAATGATGACATTTCCCGCACAATTAAATCTCCAACTTGGGCAGCATTTTCTAGAATATCACTAACTTTTATAGGAAATACAGAAAGGCTGTATATTTTTTAGTATCTGAATAACTCTATATTTTGTAAGTAAGAGTGAGAATGACTTCATAAATGAAGTAGCCAATTGGGATTAGAGGGAAAAAAAATTGCAAGAATGAAATTCTTTAAATCCGAAATTTATTTGGCAAGATATCTTTCACTATTCGGCGAGATTTTAGCAATATTCGGCAAGATATCTCTAAATATTCGGCTACAGGTATTCGGCCGAAGTATTCGGTCAACAAGCTTTCAATATTCGGCCAACCGAATATTCGGCAAAAGGGCCAAATAGGCCGAATACCGAATAGTGGCCGAATATTCGTCCCATCTCTAATAAAAACATGACAGAAAACCTCACAATTTTTTTTGTATGCCGAAAGACATAAATTGTCCCCTATTTTGAGAATCACCCATATCCTCTGTTATTTTTACGACTACACCCCTGACCTTATTGGTAATAACATCTGATCTGTCATTTAGACAGTGCAACAGAATTAACCGCAGGTAAAGGAACTTCACATAGACGATGGGTACATAGATAGAAAACGACAGTTCCCAAATAAATTTCACAAAAAATTACACTAGTTGCCATTTGCATGACAACCGTTGCTTTGAAAGCTAGATTTTGAAAACAAAACAAATCGAAAACGTTAATATTTCATTTTCTAATTAAGATAGAAACATAATTTAAATGTCATTTTTAAGAAAAAGAAGAAAAAAAAAAAAGGAATTTTTTTATGCAATTTTTTTTTTTTTTTTTAAAGAAAATGTGATAACATTTGTATTCCGGACTTCTTTTATATTAATATCTAAAATGCCACATCGGCAACAAATTTTTTGGATTTTTTTTTTTTTTTTTTTTTTTTTTTTTTTTTTTTTTTAAGTATACCATAAGTAAAGATTGAACTTGATTTGAAAATTAATTCCGGTTCAGCCAATCATCTTTGAATTTTACGAGTAGAAGATTATTGCCCCTGAAAGGGTTAACTGTCACAATATCTTAAGATAGTTAAATTGATATCCGTACAGAATTTTAATATCACTTCCCAGTACCAATTGCGTTTTTTTTCTGACTCATTTTGACTCATTTTTTAAATTCAGTTTTGCTCTCAAACGCATCCATTTGACAAGTTTTCTTATTTAGGAGTTGTATAATGTGCCGTATTGGTCGGTTTAAAAAAAAAAAAAAATAAAGGTTGAATATATTAAAAAAAAAAAAGTTGTCAAAGTGGGCTTTTTGCACAAAATTTCCCGAAGCGATCATGATTAAAGAATTGAAGATGCATTGAAATAACAAATTGGTTATTTTATGACTCATTTTTAAATTCAATTTTTCTCTCAAACGCATTCAGTTGACAGTTTTTTCTTATTTAGGAACTATATAATATACCGTATTGGTCGATTTTTTATTCAGAATATATTTCACAATATGTTGTCAAAATGGGCATTTGAGAGGAATTTCGCTTAAGATCTTTCTGATAAATCCAGTTCTTACAGAAAAATGAAATTAAAAATTTTTCAAAAGCGGCCCAAAACTGGATTTATCTCTAATCATATTTTATTTTTTGTTGTTGAAATGAGCACTCTTCGAAATCTACCTCTGCCTATAGGCCAAGCCGACAGGGATTATTATTTTTTTTCTCCGTGTTCATTCAAAGAGAAAATTTTCTAAATTCCAATTAAATGAATTTCTAATGACCAAGTAGGAATTCAAAGATAAAAAAAGAAAAGAAAAAATACTGTGAAATGACTTTATTTCTCTTTTAACAAAACTTTAAGTAGGTTGGTTGGAAATAAACAAAAACTCGTAACAATAAAAATTGTCTGTCAAACTTGGTAAATAAAGTTAATCCTGAAGGGGTTAATCGCTGTTGATCGCAATATCTTAAGATAGTTAAATTTATATCCGTACACTTCCCGTAATATCACTTCCCTTTACGGTGACAGAGTGTGGGACTTTGAAAGTCACGGGTAACTAATGTTTATAAGTGATGGAGCAAGATTTAATGAGCCTTAAAGAAACGTCGGAAGATTTCTTCCAAATAAGAATTCAAGAAGCCCATCGATTAGTAAGTGACTGAAGATTTTTTTTTCTCTAAAGTAATAAAAGCAAAAAGACCTAGGTAAAAAATATTAACTTTTTTGTCTGTATTCGTTCAAACAGAAAATTTTTCTAAATGCCGATTAAATGAATTTTTAATGACAAAGTAGAAATTCAATGATAAAAAAATAAAAGAAAAATACCATGAAATGAGTTTATTTCTCTTTTAACAAGAACTTTGTGTACGTTGGTGGGAAATAATAAAAACTCGTACCAATAAAACCACAACTCGAAAATTGTCCGTCAAACTTAGTAAAGGAAGTTAACCCTGAAGGGAATAACTCGTATCATCTTGTAACTCTCGCAACATCTTAAGATAGTTAAATTTATATCCGTACAGAATTTTAATATCGCTTCCCTTTACGTTGACAGAGTGTGGGACTTTGAAAGTCACAGGTAACTAATGTTTATAAGTGATGGAGTAAGTTTTAATGAGCCTTAAAAGAAACGTCGAAAGATTTCTACCAAATTAGAATTCAAGAAGCCCATTGATTATTAGGTGACTCGAGATTTTTTTTTTCTAAAGTAATAAAAATAAAAAGTTCTAGGTAAAAAGTATTATCTTTTTGTTGGAATGTTATTCCATAAGGCATGAGTAGGTAGGTTCCTTAATAATAAAAAGATTTAAAAGCTTTACCTTTCTGTTGACACACATTTATTTGATGAAAATAAACTGGAATAATGATACACATAATATTTGAAACACTTCACAACAGAAACGAACAAATGGACAGTTTTGACACTATTTACACAAACACAAAAAATAAAGAAAAAATAACTTGGAAACGTATATTAGCTTCAGTCTGATGCAATTCTTGATGAACAGTAATTACTTTTTTGGAACAATACTGGATAATAATGGATTTTTAATCCATGGCAAAATTTTGCAGCCAACTGCTACTTGATGCCCCCAGTATATCTGCCCCCGTCCGCCATTTTGACCTCTACATTAGAAGGGGGTAGATATCCAGCGGTGCAGCATTTCACTTTCTACGAGGGCCTGATATCTTCCCCCATGAAATCTGCCCCCGTCCGCCATTTTGAGCTCTGCATTAGAAGGGGGTAGATATCCAGTGCCGCAGAATTTCACTTTCTACTAGAGCCTGATATCTACCCCCAGTATATCTGCCCCCGTCCGCCATTTTGACCTCTGCATTAGATGGGGGTAGATATCCAGTACTGAAGCATTTCACTTTCTACGAGAGCCTGATATCTACCCCCAGTATATCTGCCTCCATCCGCCATTTTGACCTCTGCATTAGATGGGGGCAGATATCCAGTGCTGCAGCATTTCATTTTCTACGAGAGCCTGATATCTACCCCCCAGTAAATCTGCCCCCTTACGTCATTTTGATATCACAGTAGAGGGGACATACATGGAGTGCTAGAATATTTTTTAGGTTCGTCGAGAGCAGTAAATCCTGGATATATATCCTTTTTGCGTATAGTTTTTATTGTTTCCGCTAATAATCATACGGTTTATTTATCTAGAAATTTGTAAACGACACTTAAAATGTAACTCTAAAATTATATAATATATATAATTTTAGAGTTACATACGTGAACTTCAAAACGCACTTTATCAAAATTTTTAAAAATGAATTTTCTGTATGAACCTATTCTATTAATAAATCTGCGTAAAAGAAAAAAAATCTGTTATTTCAGAGCAGGGCGCGAATCATGTGCCAACCAGCGAATCATGTCAGGGGTGGACTCCGAATTTTTTTTTTTTTTTTTTTTTTTTGGGGGGGGGGGGTGCTAACATCTTTTAGTAATTATTAATGCAGTTATTAAGCAAACTAAATACTTTAAAAATTGATAAAATGGATCTGTCTATAAAGGAACCCGATTAAATCGAAACCTCTTTAAAATGAAGTTTTTCTAAATGGAAAATATTCGTGATTACCGGAAAATAATTAAGAGCGGTGTACCTCCGAACCCTGTATTTCCCAAATTATGAATTCATGAAAATTTCATCTTCTGAAGCATTTTTTCTGAATTTTTGAATCTACATAAGAAGATGTACACAATTAATTAAGAGGCTACTTCAGTCAAGCGAAAAGGCCCGTTCGATAATACTAATCCTGTGGAAAAAAAATATCTCGTTTGAATGTACAAGTTTTTAAATGATTTTTTTTTCATTGAATATTAGAGATTTTTTCGATTTTATTTACAGATAATTTTAGTGAAAACACTTTTATTTTCGGAACCGGTTTCGAAAGTGAAAGCATATTCATGAGAAAAAATCATATAATCAAAATCGAAAAAGTAAGAAACGGCCTGCATACAGTTCATCTAAGAAAAAATATTAAAAATATTGAAATTCAATCGAGATATCTTTATAAATCTTTTCCATTGGATTAGCATAAGCTAGCGGGTCTTTTCTTATGACTGAAGTTCCTCTTAATAAAATTTAAGAGTTTTGACAGTTAAAATTAATTAATTAAATTTGTGTTTATAGAAATTTTATGCAATATTTATAACTGCACTCAAAGTTTTTATTTTAAATACTTTTTTAGATTTTTATTGAATTACAAAATGTACAAACATAATGGTCTTACTCTAGAATTATAGAAATGATACTTAATTGAAAATTTTCCCCCACAATCTTTCAACGCTAAGAAAGCTGAGAAATGCATATGAAAAAGAAATCGTCCTTTTAAAAATATTTTTGTTTGTTCAACCAATTATGCTCTTGAGATAAGATGAAGTAAAGTAGTATTTAGAATGCATTCTAAAATGTATTACTACTATAATCGAGTATTACATGCATTTTAAAACAAATTATTTTAAAGGTGCTTAAAAGTGACGTCGGGACATAAAGGGATAAGAAAGCCTACTTAAAACTGAACTTTTCTCCATTCCATAAGATTTAGTCTTAGGTTGTTGTTATGATTAATGTAAAATATAGATAGTATTCTTCAATTTATTAAAAAATAATAACTTTATTTATTTATTAATAAAGAAAACTGATGGATAGCACATGCGCATTATTTTCTTGGATTCTCATTGCTGTTTTGACATTATTGAACATATTTTGGAAAATGCCATAAGTAAAATTATTCTTGATTCCGTTTAAAATCGATATGATGAGTAAAATGTATTAATTAGAGTTAAAACAACTTTCAAACAGCCGATAACTTGACAGAATCAAACAAAATAAAAATATGCATTGGACATTGATTTAAATTGTATTTTTCCATTCAGAAATAATTTAAAGAGAACGCAACTTTGATTACACAGTATTTCAGTGAAGAGCAAATATTAGCTTTCTAAACAACATTTAAAGTTTCCTTAGAATAGATATAAATATAAATCGAATATAATTATATATTCCTAAAATTATTAATTTCATAATGCAGAAACTTATTATTATATTTAAAAAACACTTTAATATATTAATTCCACAGGTTTGATTTTTTGTAACTGATTGTATTTGTAATTTAGTTTTATCAATTGTTTTTCGACGAATTTTTAGATTATTTTAAAGTGATGGCTGTTTTAAACACGATTCAATTCAATGATGATGTTGTTTCTCGTTAAAACTAACTTTGCCTGACCTTATTTCATTAATAATATGAATTATAAAATTAGTCATTTAACAATTCGCTATAATTAAATTTAAAATTCTGCATGTGATTATATCATTTCAAGTATAAATCAATTATTATAAACATATATCCATTCATCCTGTATAAGATCATTGCTTTTAAATTATCACGAAGTGACTGACGAAACAAGTGGCAGCTACTTACTGCATCTGGGCTGGATACCATTTCCCCCATCTGGTAGATAAACAGAAAAAAGTGACATAAACTATAAAAGCGGAGAAAAGTGACACGGAAAAAAGTTTACGGAAAAAAAGTTACAGGAAAAAAAGTGACAAGGAATTGATTTTGGGGATTCATTGATCAGACGGAGGCTCTTAACCCTTTGAGCTCTGGGGTGTAAATTTCTTCAAAATTCCAAATGTTACATTGGTACCAGTATTTTGCAAAGAAAAAACTGGTTAACGATAATCACGGAAAAATGCATTAAACCTTTTTGAAGTAAATGTGGTCAAATTTTCTGGTGTCAAGGTGACATTTTGTAATTAAAATTATGTGGTAGAAAATTCTACCAGCAGAGCTCAAGGGGTTAATTTAGGTAAATGGGTTTTTCATACTGAATTAACGGTTTTGGTCCAGTTTTTGGTTATACGCCCATATTGAAAAGACGCTTTCCTTATTAATCATTTTATAAATTTTTGAAGGATTTTAGAAGGATTGAATTATTTAGAAGGATTAATTAAATTTGAATTTACAGGGATTTTGTGCAATATTTATAACCCACTCAAATCTTTTATTTTAAATTGTTTTCTTAGTATTTTGTAGAATTATAAAATGTACAAATATGGTGTTCTTAGAATATAAATGTCGAATCTTAGAATATACAGTCGGCTCTCGTTAATTCGAACTTACTGGGACCACAAGAAATGTTCGAATTATGGTAAGTATGACAGAAAAACATAATTAAAAGAGTTCTTTTACAAAGGAATTATAGTATTTTCTAAATCATTTCAGCTGTTAAAGTTAGAATGTGACTTAATATTAAATTAAAATATATAAATACATAAACCAATTAAGGAATTAGGAACAATCGCAATGGAAGAAGAGGTGGATGTGTGATTTACAGACATACGGACAGGCCCGACTAACAAGTTTCTTATTCCAGGGCACTTTCAAATTTTCGTGCCCGCGTAGATTAGTTAATTTACTGATAGTAGTTTTTTTCACACATTATACACTTATCCGAAAAAAAGTTTCCTGGAAAATTGAAAAACAGCCCCATAAATAAAAATTAAGAAAGAAATTCTACTATTTATTGAAACGTGCTTTTAAACATAAATTGAGGTATACTTTTGTCATTTTACCGAATTAATATCACTTTTCTTTCCGCAATTATGATTTTTATGATATAAATTTAGATGAAATAGAAAATGTTTTGTGTTCCACAGAAATTTCGTTCTCAGGGCATAGAACTCGAGTGCCCGTGCGATAGTCTGGGTCTGCATACGGATAATTAGAAAGCGGATATCAAATGGATGGGATTATGTGTATACTAATTCAGAACAATTTTTACTAAAATGAAAGAACTCAAGTTATTTCAAGGATCTGGAGTTTAAAAAAAAAGGAAAAATGAAAAATTGGAGTTCCCGTTAGTTTGAATTAAACGATGTCAAGAGAAAATTAGTTCAAATTAACTGAAAATTTTAACATTATTCTGCGATTGAAAATTTCGGAACTTAACGTTTAGTTCGAATTAAGTGAAGATTCGATTTATCCGATTTTGAATTAACGAGAGCCGACTGTATTTCCGAATTGAAAAATCCCCATCCCCCTCCCTCAGCGCCAATAAAGCTGAAAAGATACAAAGGGAAAAGAAATTATACTTTTAAAAATATATTTGTTTTGTGTAACTAATAATGCTTTTGGAACAAAATAAAGTAATGTATCTGTAACTCATTCTAAACAGTATTACAACTAATTGACGTATTAAAAGAATTTTATAATGAATAATTTTAATGGACTTATAAGTACCGTCCGTAGATAAAGAATTAATCGAAGATTATAAAAACCATTAATAAATTAGTGAACCAATTTTATAAGATAATTTGAGATTTTTTGTGTGAATGATTATTTTCGAGATTGTCAAAACTACACACTCTCCGAAAATTATACCAACTCCGACTTTCAGAAATTCTCAAAAGAAATATTTAAAAACAAATCATGAGGAAAATGTTATTTTGTACAGAGGAAATGGTATTTTAAACCAGTATTTCCCTGTAAAAAGGCAGGGCCCGATTAAGCTCTGATGCTATGGGAGAATCACGGAAAAAAGCGCACCGGAAAAAAGCACACGGAAAATAGCGCCCCGGAAAAAAGCTTCCCCAGAAAAAAGCGTCCCTTTTTACAAATCACATATTTACATAAGTCTGATAATAGTGCACATGGTTAATCTTAGAATATAAACACTAGATTAAGACGGTTTTATGAAATTTAAGTTTTTGCTCTATCGAGACTCAGATGGGCGGGAGGGGGGGAGGGGTTGGCTTTAAAAGTTCTCTCAAAACCTGTCATTGCTTTAATGAAAAAAAATTGTAAGGTACGAAGAATTAGACAGTAAACACTAGGTACTTAAATGATTTTTTTTAATTCAGTCTCCCTTGTTCTCCTGTGGAGTGGGGGGGGGGAGGGGAGAGGGTGTCTACAAACTTTTGAATATATCTCTTATATTTATTTTTTAATATTATTCATAATTTGATTATTTTTATTATAAAATTACATATTAATATTTTATTATATTTTATATTACATTTATATATTTATATTTATATAATATATAACATAATATATAATAATAAATATATTAATATAATATAATAATAATACATAATAAATAATTTATAATAAATAATAAATTAATAATACATAAATATAAATTAAATATAAAATTAAATATAAAATTAAAAATAAATGTAATTAAATATTAAAAATTACACTTATTAACAAAAGTTTATTTAAAAATGATAATATTTTATTAAATCCATATTAAATCAATAAAAATAAATGTATTAATAAATAAAATTAAATATTAAAAATCTAGTTTCATCAACAAGAATTAATTTTAAAAATGATAATATTTTATTAACTTATAGGACATAATAAAAATAAGTGTATAAATATATAAAATTAAATATTAAAAAACCTACACATTAACGAGAATTTATTTAAAAAATGATACTTTATCATCCGTCATTACTGATACTATTGTCATATACCTCCAGCAATCTCGCTACGTATCCCCAAGCGTACGCGTATCAAAGGTTGGGAACCGCTGTCTTACGAGAATGATATAAATGAGACATTTGTTGCCACTTTAGTTTTTATCATTTATTTATCCACAAGTTCAATATTTATCAATTCTTTGTCACTTTTTGCGCTCTTGTTTTTCCAGTCACTTTTTCCCCTAAATCCTAGAAAACATTCCGAAAGAAAAAAATTTTATCGTCTAAAGCAGTGATAGATTTGGAGTTTGTAGGCTCACCCCCCCCCCCCCCGCCCCCACAGAAGAACAAGGTGTGGCTGAATGAAAAATATATATATGAGTTGATATGAGTTAATAAAATTTTATCATTTTTATTAATTATTATTAATTACTTTAATTATTATCATTTTTAAATAAATTTTTGTTAATGAGGATAATTTTTAATATTTCATAATATTTATTTCTACATTTTTTAATTTTTTTTTATTTAATTTTATATTTAATTTATAATTATGTATTATTAATTTATTATTTATTTATTATAAATTATTTGTTATTTATTATTTATTATTATTATTATTATTATTATTAATTTATTAATTATATTATTAACTAGCAGTTACCCGTGACTTCGTTCACATTTAAAGAAGAAATAATTGATCAATCAAGAAAAAAATTTCGATGATGAAAAGCATGCGTAATTAACTTTTTATCGCAAATTTATGGTAAAAAACTTCTGATAATCCCTACTTGCTAATTTGTTTGCTGGTTAAAATTTTCCTTTCAGCGATTAATACTAATAGATAGAAACATTCTTGAATTCTTCTGTTCAGCTCTGTAGTTTTCCAAGTTCCTTTAATACACGAAAGTGTCTTTCTAAAATTTAGTTCAAACAAAAATATTTCTTATTACTACCTAAATTACATTTTCAGAAATTATCATCCGAAGACAACCTTGCATCCAGTTCTTTGCGGGACCCTGTATAGCATTTTATATATATACTACAAACATTTCTTAGTTTACTAAATGCAGTTCAAAATAAAAATGCATATTTTATTTAAAACCACCTTTAAGTAATTTACGCAAATATTCAGTAACCTTTCCGAGATCTTTTGTGTAACCATGTATATCTAAATTTAACTATTTATACTATTACCATTTATACTCTGCATTTAATATGCATACATTTAGCGAAACTTAAAAGCACATATCATAATTCAAAATGCATTTCATCCATGCAACAGTCATCATCCATCATATACAGACTTCGAATAGAAAATATAATATTTGAAATCTTTTGTGTGTCCCTGTAAATGCTATGCACTTCGTATTATTCATGAAATAACTCACATTAAGCCTCCGCAACGTATATCAATTTGATTATACATGAAATCTTTTACCATAATTAAAATATGTCGGAAACTATTCCTCCCTTTATTCTTATGCTATGGAATTCTTCTGTGTAACCCTGTAAATGAATAATATGTGTCCTTTTCACTACATACTTTACAAAATGCATATTTTAGTGCCCTTTGTAAATGCACTTTGTAAATGTAACATCGTTAAATTTAATTAAAACGATTTTCCCCATAATGCCGTAATGTAAGGAAATTTTTTGACAATCCCTGTAAATAAACTAATCATGGTAGAAACTTTATTTTCAATAGGTATTCGTGCTAGGTAAACGTTAAAAACGTCCAAAAATTCCATGGAAATCGGAGTATATTTACAAAAGTTAGAAAGCGACCAGACAGACAGACAAACCGAACGCATAATAACTTTTCAACTTTGTTCAAAAGTGTTAAAAAATCGAGCCAAAAATGTATTAATCAGTAGTTTTATTTTCCGCCTTTTCCCCACAAAAAATTCTTCCACTGATAATTATGAGTTTTGAATAAAAATATTCATTTGTATGTAACTTATAACTTATTAATTAATATAAGTCAAAAATATTTCTGATTCATTTTAAATATGACGTCATTATTTATCTCGCTTCATTAGCTACTGATATTCATACCCCCTGTATTTTTAACGACTGCTATAAAGTACCTGTTTTATTTCAACTATGACGTCACATTTTCATAAGTGAACCATTTTATTACAAATATAATTCTTTTTCATTCTTTTTATTTTTAATTTATGTCGCCATATTTTACACAAAAATTCCCATTAACTAAACAAATATCCTTGTTAAATATATTATAAAAAATGCACCTTTTATTTTTATTTTAAACATGACATCATATTTATTTTCTTTTAAATTATTTTATTATAGTTTTTCACATGGAAGTTTTTTATTAAAAATTCATTGCCGCTGAAAAATTATTATTCCATTTTTTTTTATTTTCTTGGCAACAGGAAAGGAAAATGGTAAAATTTTATCTGAAAAATGCCTATTGATTTTGTATGAAAAATAATTAAATTTTGAATTATTAAGGAAAATATTTAAATAAAATGAATAAAAATTAGCCTATGTTCATTCCACTCCTATAATCTATACATATGCAAAGATTCAAAGACATTAACCCATCCGTTTTGAAGCCAAGTTCATTCCAATTTTTCGGACACACTTTCACATTTATAATATACTAGCTGTTACCCGTGACGTCGTTCACGTAGCATTAAAAAAAAGATAAACGTTTTAATTAAACAAAACGGTTCATTAACAATAATTTAAAAAATATATAACATTTATCTTATAGAAGGCTATGCAGTAGTTTTTTTATAGGGGACTTAAAGAACTCAGTCAAATAAAAGGAAAATGTGTTAGATAATATGAACAGTCGCGAAAATGAAATTGTAACCACTTATACTGTAGAACAACTGTAACGCACCCCAATTGTACACAAATCATGTTGTAGTGTATTTCAGAATTCCATATCAAAGAAAGAAAAATCATGTGTTAAACCTAGGTAATAAAAAATATATCCAACATTTCCATAATGCATAACTTCACCGGGACATTCTTTTCTGCAGCTGTGCATTATGATCTGTGTGTTTGTAAATATTCTAAATACAATGTTAAAATTTTCTTAGTGAGAAAAAGTATAACGAAGATTAAAATTCACCTTTAGCAATTTCTAATTATAGACAGAAACTTACTTGAATTCTTTTTTACAGTCCTGTATATTACGTGCAAATATGTATACGATCGCATATTTAGCTTAAATTATTCAAGCAAAAAACCCGATTCAAATTATTGAATTCATATTTCCGGGAATCGCTATTGCACTGGTGACAAATCCAGTTTATTGTATAGTCCGATACATGATTTATTTAAATTCTACAAACATCTCTTATTATATCAAATGTAGCTGAACTTCAGGATGCATTAGTTTTCCAAATACATACCATAATTGAAAAAGCTCTTCAGCAATCTTTTCTAATAGACCATACGTTGGATACAATATCAGAGATCTGGACACAGGTCCAAAATATTTTATGCGTCTCTGTAAATGAACAACAAATGTGATGCAAATGATACTTATTGTAATAAATTTCAGTATTTATCATTGTATTGATTATCTCAGTATATTAATTTCATCATGTTTGAAATAGCGCAACGCAAGTAAAATACGCCGGGAATATTTTTTTCTTCGTAGACTATTATATTACCGAACATTTTTCTGTAATCTTGTAAGTGAATGTTAAATCTTTTCACCCCATTTTCTACAGAAATCCTATTTTAGTGCACTTCAGAACCTAATATCAATTTCAATATTATTAAAATAACTTTAATAAAATAACATTATTAAAATACGGTGCAAATGGTTTTTCTTCACAGACCATAATATATTGAAATACTTTTGAGCTCCCTGTACGCACACTATAAGTACTACATTTAACATATTCGATAGTAACCATGTTCTTCTAAACCTTAAAAATGCATGTAAATTTCATTACATTTAAAATTATGTAACATTATCAAAATACACCACAAATGATTTTTTCGCCTTAGACCATAATGTAAAGTTTCCTTTTGAGTGCTCCTGTGATTCAGCTATAATTGCTACCTGGTCCATTTTTAATGATGCATATGCTATGGTAAATCTCAATAATGTATGTTATTTTCGTATGAATTCCACTATATTTACCCAAGTTGAAAAACGGACAGACAGACGGCAGACCTCAGGCACTCGGCATCCGGTATACAGACAGGTTGAAGTCGTAAACACTTTTATACCATGTTAGAAAGTGTCAAAAAGCGGGTAGTTTCCGTAAAACGAAAAAAAAAAAACAGTGTTAGGAAAAATATACTACAAAACTGTGTTTTAGGTGGCATTTTTGTATAATTTGTACATATATGCTCTACATACCATAAAAATTTATAGAAATTTATTATAAAAAACATTCTTAAAAGTGACAACATATTTTTACTTTTTAAGCGCTAAAAAAATGTGCAATTAATATTCATTTACAAACCTGTTTCCAGTACACTTTGAGCACATTATGCCAAATTGAGATATTGACTGAGGGAATGTATTTTCTCACAATTACATTAAATCTTTAGATTTTAAGCCCGAAAGTGCATTTTTAAAGTGATATTTTTTATATTTTCAGAATTGAACAATTTTCAGAATTAACACACAAGAATATTTTTTTTTGATTAGTTGAGCTTTTCTTACTTTCTAAAAATGATAAAAAGTTTTTTCATTGATCATTACGTCATTTACGATATGTATAAATTATTAATATTTTCTAGTCATTAATTATTTAACCTTTAAAAAACTTATTTCATTTTAAAATTAAATATTAACCACGCTCAGACAATAAACTTAATTTTCTTTAAATAATAACTTTTGATATCATAATTCAATCTCATTTCATTGCAACATCAGAGATATTTATTTTATTTTCAATATGTGACGTCACAGTCGTCTCTTTTTAGCACTTACTCAAAATTACATTGTGTTATTAAAAATGAAAACTTGAAAACTTATACTTTGTTTCATATATGACGTTACATTGATATTTTTAAAATTTTTAATGGAAAGTATACCTCTGACGTCACAATTGGTAAAAAGTTTAATTTTATAGCCTCGAACCGAAAGAAAGAAAAAGGTTCATTTTGATTACGGATTAATATCTGGAAAAACTACTAAAATATTTATATTCTTGTAAACTGTGAAGTTATATTATTGTAATGTCTTCTAAGTGTAAAAGAAATTTTATATAATCGTTTGCGTGATATAAGAAGAAAAATAGTATTCCTCTGACGTCACAATTGGTGAAATTGCGGTTTTTAATCTCGAACCGAAAAACAGAATAGGGTCTATTTATTTATTTCATTTTATTTTATCACGTGAAAATCTTTCAGTTGAAAATTAATTACAGAAGAGAAATTATTATTCCGGTTTTTTATTTTTTGGCAACGAAAAAAGAAAGATAATTAAATATTATGGAAATTTTTTTAATTTATTCTGTATGAAAAATAGTGAAATATTGAATTATTAAGAAAAATATTTGAATAAAATAAATAAAAATTAGCCTATGTTCATTTCAGGCCAATAATTTACCTATATACAAAAATTCAAAGACATTAATCCATCCGTTTTGAAGCCAAGTTCATTCCAATTTTCGGACACACTTTCACATTTATAATATATATAAGGATATATAAGGATTATTTACTATTAATGTATTATATTAATATATTAATAATTAATTAATATGTATTATATAAGTATAAATATATAATATAAAATGTAATAAAATATTAATATGTAATTTGATAATAATAATAAAAATAATAATCATATAATATATAAATTAATTATGTATAATTTAAATTATAAATAATCAAATTATAAATAATATAAAAAACTAGTCGTTGGGGGCCACCGTAATACTTACCCATCATGGATATGTATATGAAAATAAAACACGTAAAAACTATTTATACAATGCATTCATAAACAAAATTTAAATATTGTTAATATACATAGTAATGCTTTATTAAAGAACTGCTGATTACCGATTTCGACAAATTATATAAAACGCCAAACTACTCAAGTAGTACCGAACTGCGTAAAAGAAACATCCTTATAACTCCAAAAATAATAACTCTATTAACTAAAAATTAACTGCGTCGGATTAAGCGTCTCATTTCGAATTAAAATATACCTCTGAATTGAATTTTTAATGAAATACAGGGTCATGAAAAATCGAAGAATGTGGAAAACACGATTACAAATATCTCGGCAACTAATAATCCGATCGACTTCGTTCTATATGCAAAATGTGTGTCATTTTATTGCCTTTTACGACCATTCCTTAGAACAAAAAAATTCGAAAATTTTTATGTACCTTTCATCAGAACGAATTTTTCGAGAGTCCGAAAAAAATAGTTCCGGATAATCGAGGTTGCTGATATTAAATAGGGTTCGTCCCATTCTTACATACTAACTACATACAAAATTTCAAGTCTCTATCTCAATTCGTTCGGGAGATAGAGCGTTTACAGACAGACAGACAGACGGACGGCAAAATTTTTTTTCTAAAAATATGTTTTTCGGAATCGCCGCTATCTAAAACGTGTTAATCCGTCAAAAAAAATTGTCGAAATTCAAAACGATTGCAAGACTTACCCTATACTACGTATGATGGGTAAGTAATAATGTAAGAGATAGATTCAGAGCTCGTAGACAATCGCCCTCTCCCCCTAACCACAACCACAAAAGAACAAGGGAGACTGAATTAAAAAAAATCATTTAAGGGTCATTCCATGTCAAGTGTCCTAAATTTTGGCATGTTTCCCGCTCGACCCCCTTCGATTTTTATGAAATTGATACAGAATATACATGTAGGTATATGATGAACATTTGGAAACTGTTTAGTGCAAAAAGTTGTATAGTTTGAGCACCAGGGGTCCATTTGTACCAATCACTATTTCATGGTTGTAGAAAAAACGGTCAAATCATGAAGTTTGGTATCATATTGCTCATGATATATGAAACCTTACTTATTGAAAATAGGTGATCTAGTACAACTTTTTGTGCTAAAAAATGTAATTGCAGTATTAAAAATCACAAATCAAAACTATTGTGATTACTAGGCCTCAAAGTAGGCCGTACGGCCAATCTAGTTGAATTTTACCCTTACTTTAACATACTGTAACTACTGCAAATATTATTTAAAAAATTTCTCGCTTTACAAACTAATTACTTATGGATATATCGTAAAGCCGCTGTAGTTGTTTTTTGATTACTTAAATATTCATTAAATTATTGATGTTCAAAATCTAATAAAAAATTAAAATCGTCGATTTTGCCCCATATTCAAAAGCGTATATCTCAAAAGGGACACTTTTGATTTGGTTACAATTAGCACCACTGGAAAGAGCATATCTTAATTTATAAAAAAAACTTTATTTCATTTTGGGCCTCTTAGATACAGAAGGAAAATAATAAAATTAAAAAACCTGTTGTACGAGATAATCCAGATACATACAAGAAAGGTATAAATTACGACAGGTTCTTTCAACATATTCTGCACCATTCTTTTTTATTACAACGATTAATGCATATAATAATTATCACTTTTCCTGGTCACAGTTACTTCCCCTTTACCATTATGAGTGATTTGTAGTTGCCAGTGTGTTATATTATACGCATTGCCAGTGAGTTATTTCCAATAACCAGGCAAGACTAGCTCCTGGTTGGATATTGCATGTTTAACAAGATTTATACAAAAATATTCCTTTTCTTTTTCAGTTTATGCTTTACATTACTATTAAAACATTCTGTATCAAGATTTTAGCTCTATGGATTCTCATGATTATGATCAGAGTCAATGCTGCATTGGCTGTGCTGATAATTCTCAGTGCCATTTGACAACTTATTGTGCACATAAAGGTTTTAAGCTTTTTAAAGAATTTTCCTCTGAAGAACAGGAGTTAATTAATCGCCGAAGTATATTGCATCTTGAAGAAAATTCTCAAATATGCTTTCATCACGAAAAATTGATTTTGCATAAATTTGAGTTCCTTCAGCGAAGCGAAGATTCTGTAATCCTTTCACTAAAGACAATCATTGCGTACGAAAATCTTTGTGGTCCATCAATTTAGAAAGTTCTAATCATTTGACAGACTAAGAAACTAAGAAGAATGCCAAACCAGACAAAAAAAATATGTAGATCATGCAGAAAAGAATTCGAAGAAACAAGAACAACATGGTCCTCTTCTTCAAGCGAATTGGAGCAAGATGAAATAGATGTAACAGAAACGTTGAACAAACGTCTAACAGCTATTGATTTATCTCCTTTAAAATGTCAACGAACATCAACAAGAGATATTAAAAGCTTTGCAAAGCGAAAGATAGGTGAATCTGAAGATGTGATTTGAAAGAAAATAGCTATTGTTGCTGGTATAGATCCATGTAAATTAAGACAACCTACTACATGCAACCAATGCCTTGACTGTTTGGTTTACAAACAGCTTATTAAAGAATTGAAGGAGAAGTTACAGTTGTCAAAACGTCCAGAACAAATACAAATATTAACAATGGCACCTCAAAGTTGGACAATAAAAGAAGTTATGGAAGAGTTTGAAGTTTCAAAAAGAATGGTAAAAGCAGCGCGAAATTAAAAGTAGACATCGGGATATTGGCTTTACCAAGAGCAAAGTTTGATAAGAAGTTGCCAGAAAACATAAAAGAAAGAGTATTAATTTTTTTTCAAGATGAAGAATTTAATCAATATGTCCAGGAATAAAAGATTTCATTTCTGCCCGGATAGATGAAAGGAAAGTTCAGATGCAGAAGCATCTATTACTAAGCAATTTGAAAGAAATGTTTGCAGTCTATCAAAGTAATAATGGGTCGGAAATCGGATTCTTCAAATTTTGCGAGTTAAAACCAAAATGGTGTGTGACTGTCGTTGCAGCAGGTTCACATTCCCAATCTGTATGTAAAATGCATCAAATTGTGAAGTTGATGCTAGCAAGCTACCCAACTGATGTAGATTATAAATTCCTTATAAATAAAACAGCTTGTGACTTGAATTCTAAAGATTGTATGCTTCATCGCTGCGAAGAATGTCCTGGAACAGATGATTTAAAAAAAATTTTTGGAAAGTATTTTCAAAGATAGTAATCCAGAAGACGCCAATGAATTTAAACAATGAGTTCACACCGATCATGACCCGTTAGAAACGAAGCAGATGACAATTGAAGATTTTATTGAAGTACTGGTATTGAAAATCTCAGCAACGATGTCTTAATAAATTTTATGCACCCTCATGGACCTTCAAAAACATTTTATTAGCCCACTAGACAAGACCTCTGTTCGATTCCGGAAGAGCATATAATTACTGTTCCATTTCCAATAAAAACAAAAATTAGTCAGCAATACAATTTACCGAAAGCTGTTGCAATCGCAATCAATAAGAAATTTGACAAACTGAACCAATGAATAATGTTTTTTATAGATTGGGGATCAGGAATCAACATAATGGGAGCTTGGAATAATCAAAACATTTAGTCTATAATAATCTATGGATCCCGTTAGGTACCCACATTCAAAATTTAAAACATGCAATACCCAACCAGGAGCTAGTCTTGCCTGGTTATTGGATATAACTCATTGGGAATGCGGTTATAAATCATTCATAATGGTAAAAGGGAAGTAACTGTGACCAGGAAAAGTGATAATTATTATATGCATTAATCGTTGTAATAAAAAAGAATGGTGCAGAATATGTTGAAAGAACCTGTCGTAATTTATACCTTTCTTGTATGTATCTGGATTATCTTGTACAACAGGTTTTTGAATTTTATTATTTTCCTTCTATATCTAAGAGGCCCAAAATGAAATAAAGTTTTTTTATAAATTAAGATATGCTCTTTCCAGTGGTACTAATTGTAACTAAATCAGAAGTGTCCCTTTTGAGATATACGCTTTTGAATATGGGGTAAAATCGACGATTTTAATTTTTTATTAGATTTTGAACATCAATAATTTAATGAATATTTAAGCAATCAAAAAACAACTACAGCGGCTTTACGATATATCCATTGGTAATTAGTTTGTAAAGCGAGAAATTTTTAAAATAATATTTGCAGTAGTTACAGCATGTTAAATTAAGGGTAAAATTCAACCAGATTGGCCGTACGGCCTACTTTGAGGCCTAGTAATCACGATAGTTTTGATTTGTGAATTTTAATACTGCAATTACATTTTTTAGCACAAAAAGTTGTACTAGATCACCTCTTTTCAATAAGTAAGGTTTCATATATCATGAGCAATATGATGCCAAACTTCATGATTTGGCCGTTTTTTCTACAACCATGAAATAGTGATTGGTACAAATGGACCCCTGGTGCTCCAACTATACAATTTTTTGAACTAAACAGTTTCCAAATGTTCATCATATACCCACACGTATATTCTGTATCAATTTCATAAAAATCGAAGGGGGTCGAGTGGGAGCCTCTAGGCCAGTTGACATGGAATGACCCTTAAGTACCTAGTGTTTATTATCTTATTTTTCGTATCCTAAAATTTTTTTTTCATTAAGGCAATAACAGGTTTTGAGATAACTTTTAAAGCCCCCTCCCCCCCCCCCCTCACACACACACCTTCGCCCATCTCAGTCCCGAGAGAGCAAGGACGCTCAAATTTCATAAAACTGTCTCAATCTAGTGTTTATATTCTAAGATTAACCATGTGTACTATTATCAGACTTCTTTAAATATGTGATTTGTAAAAAGGGACACTTTTTTTCCGTGCGCTTTTTTTCCGGGGACGATTTTTTCCGGGGACGTTTTTTCCCGGGGACGCTTTTTTCCGGGGCTCTTTTTTCCGTGCGCTTTTTTCCGTGCGCTTTTTTCCGGTGCGCTTTTTTCCGCCAACCATAAAAAAAAATCACGGAATAAAGCGCACCGGAAAAAAGCGCACGGAAAAAAGCGTCCCCGGAAAAAAGCGTCTATTTTTACAAATCACATATTTACATAAGTCTGATAATTGTGCACATGATTAATCTTAGAATATAAACACTAGATTGAGACGGTTTTATGAAATTTAAGTTTTTGCTCTATCGAGACTCAGATGGGCGGGAGAGGGGGGGGGGCCTTAAAAGTTCTCTCAAAACCTGTCATTGCTTTAATGAAAAAAAAATTGTAAGGTACGAAGAATTAGACAATAAACACTAGGTACTTAAATGATTTTTTTTTAATTAATTATCTAAAATAATGTACAAAAACTGATCTTTTACATGAAAAATTATTTTTTTTTTTTTTGCATTTACGAAGCACTTAAATAATACAAATTATATATATATGCATATATGCATAATTAATAATTTGAAAAGAAATTAGATAAAATTTTAGAATTAAGTTAATTCCATGCAAAATTCAAAGCCCCCTGTGTTCTCAATTTTGGGCCCCTTCAAAACTTTCTAAGGGAAGCATGTACTTCTCGTGCCTATTCGGTAATCAGTAAATCGGAACTCCCTAGGAGACCCCAATTAGCGCGGGCCGTGCCCTAACTGTCGCATTGTTTGTCCGATAATTGAGTCGGTCTAGCTGTCAGTATCAGATAGACCTGTTGTAGTCCGCAGGCTCTTTGGCCTGAAGGCATGGGTATGGCAATCCGTGGTCAAAGAAGGGTTCTTTCTGAATTTCTTAGGAAAACAGGAAGAGCCTGGCTGTTTGTAAAAAGAATGATGAATGAAGTGACAGATTTAGATTAGTACTCTACTCACCTCAGTACAAAAGAAGAGATAATATTTGTCTTGTTATATGTTCTATGCAGGGATTCTTTTAGTAATGGTTCTTATGCAGGGATTCTTTTACCAATGGTTCTATGTCTTGGGTGAAAATGTTCTCAAAACAATTCTGGGAAACATTTTTCCAGTTAACTTGTGAATAATAATTAAAAAAACGTGTGCAAGTTCAGATTTGTAATATTATGTAATCTCTATAGTTGTTTGATACGGTGCGGGCTCCATCTTGTTCCCAGTGCCCTTGCCGCTGGGCAGTTTCCCACTGTGCCCCCCCCCCCCCTCTAAACGGCCCTGTGGCCATTTAAAACTAAAAAACTAAAAAATAAAAATGAGGTACAAAAAATGAAAAATTTAAGCGTTTTTTATGTGTTTGAACTTTATAAAAAAAGGGTCGGAGCATTTTTTCTTTCGTTCATATCTTAAAAAATGGCTGAGGTGTGGCAATTTGAATTTCTAGTGTGCACGGCCGGTAACAGGTTTTACGGGCTCCTGGGCAGACTAAACATACGGCCCCCTTCCTACAATTAAACATATGGAAATTTGCCGCTTATTTGAATCACTGTACTATTGAATAAGTCCTTTTTTTAATTAAGAAAACAACGTTTGACATTTGTTTAATCAGCACCGTCTTCTTTAATCGAATCAAATTCTGCTTTACAAACAGTGTTAATATAAAAGGTAAACTTTTTACAAGATTGACAATCCTAATACTTTTTATACATTTGTAAACGAAAATTTCGGCTAATTTTAGTGGAATTAAGAAATATGTCCCTATAAACATAATGCATCTTTGATTTTGATTATAATCAATTGCTAGTTGGCGAGCAATCTCTCTTATGTCCTTAAAATTGTTTTTAATCACAAATTTTGGCTGCAATCATAGTTAAATAATTTTTTCGGTTATTAATGTCAAATCTCATATTTAAAATGAAAATGTTGCTAAAATGTATAAAAATTGCAATATTTTTAGGATGATTAGTACTAATGTTAAAAAATATTCAGGGTACAAAATTAAGTTATATATTTATAATTTTAAAAATTCTTGTGCGAGTGGATTCCAATTTCATATCCAAAGCTAAAATTTGCTCAAGACTCAAAATTTAAAGTAAAACCATGTTTTAGCTTGGAATATTTACGATTCTTTCTCGAAATCTAGAAATATTTCCCTCAAACTAATAAAATTTTAAGGAAACATTTTCCAATTACATTTCTATTTTTATTTTCCTCGATAAAAATGTATGCGTGGAAGATTCTTTTCTTTTTTCCTATAACTAATTTGCAAAGACGTGCAATGCTTAACAACATATAAATAGTAGGTGTCTCGCCTAGCTTTAGTCAGAATCAAAATATTAGCTTTAAAAACACCTGAAATAAAACCGTTCATTAATTTGAACAACTTTATATTTTTAAACGGAAATCTAGTATAAAAAGCTTGCAGAAGCATTCTTCTGTTTTTCTTTTTTATCCGACTACCAATAAATACATTTAAATTATTTTAAAAGATATTTATTATTGTCTAAACGATTTAAAAATTTTATGAAATACAAATGTGGTGATTTCAAACTCCGTGTTTAATTTTCATGCAAAAAGGCTGATATTTAGTGGTAAAAGTGCTGCACATCAAGAGCAATACTGACATGCGTAATTTACGGTTTAAGCAAATAATTAGAAAAAGCCCCTACCGCCTCAGAATATAGCCGTAAGGTATATTTGAAAGTTAATTACTAATTAAAAAAAAAGGAAATCAAGATTAGAAATAAACGCATTTTCATCAAGCCGCTTTTGATCAGTTTTTAATTCAATTTTCAGTAAGCGCCTTTTTACTCAGAATTATGTTACTGTGACTTCTTTTCTTCTCTAACCTCCTCTCCCTTTATGATTCCTTTTTTTGTTAGACTTGGTCCCATGAAAAACTTGTCAATATAAAAGTTGTAGAAAATATTAAGAAGATTTATAATAAATTTAATTGCATTTAATATCTTGTAAACCGACGAAGATATGATTTTTTTGTTTTATTTTAATCCTTTTAAGGACGTCTTTTGCAGTCTGGAAACGGTTAATCTGAAGGTTCAAACTGACAAACGGTAGCAGTAAATTTTTACTGCAATTTTGATCGCATAATATGCATGGCGAAAAGTTTTCGATTATTTTTAAATCAGTTTGTTCAAAAATCGCAGTTTGAATTAATTATTTGACCAGTTTGGGAACAGAAAAGCCTTGCCCATGAAAGGGTTAAAACATTATTTTTTGTGCAATTTGAGCCCATTTTTAACGATGTCAAAAACCTGTCATAGATAAATTTTTAGAACTTTTCTGAGAAGTAATAATAACGATAAGTGATTTTATGTACATCACAATTGTGAAATTATGGGTTTTTTTCTGTTTTCACAAACCCCTTCTTTATTTCCAACCTCCTTGGTCTGATTTTGGCCATTAACGAACATGACCGATATTTTCTTCTCCTTGATTTTATGTATGAGGTTGCAAGAGATTTATGCAAAATTATAGAAATTACGTGGATATATACAGGAGTGCAAAAATCTAGGCGCCAGCGGCTCTCATCGCTAAAAGAAAAAAGCTTTTCTCATTGAAACTTCAATAGCACTTATGTTGAAAAATGGCATGCAATCGAAGATATAATAATTAGGATGAGCGGACCGAATCCTCTACTAGGCCACTCAAATTACATTTTGTCGTACACTTTACAAAAAAACTATTCAATCTTTTAACTTCAAATTAAACACAAAAATAAATTATGATCTGTAGATTTGCACAATATATTTTTTTTTTACTGTAAAACGTTAAAAAATGTATTATTTCAATTAATTTATTTTACATGCATTTCCAATACGGACGCATTTTAGCAAATAAATAAAAAATGAAACGCGTATATTTTCAGAAAAAAATATAAATCATGGAGTAAGTAATTATAGATAGAATCATGATTAATTTGATAAATAAAATATGTTTTCATTATTCAGCAAAATAGTTCGCACAGATGACACTTAAACATTTAAAAAAAGTTGTATTGTGGATTTTTTTTTTTTTAAAGTGGCAACAAAAGAATTGTAAACAAATAAAATTAATTGTTAAATTTGTTATATAAATGAAAAATTAAAAGAATTGAAGCGTGAAGTTGTTGCCTCGATTCAAGCTCTTTATAAATGTACTAAAGCAAAGTTGGCCGATCCAGAAACGAAAAATTGACTTTAACCATTTCTTACTTTATCATTTGGATCTAAAGTAATGTTACGATGTTATTTCTGGACCGAAAAAGGTTTAGTGAACGGGACTTTAGACTTTGTTGCACGCAATAAAGAAAATCACAAGCCACCAGACCAGATATTGCGAATAATCAAGGATAAATTTGAATACTACAATAATTTAACTTATAAGAATCGGTGCGTACCAATTCCCCCAATAATTAAATTCTGGAAAAATGGAAGCATAAATTGCCCAAGGAAATAATTTCTTCTGCAGTTAGCTTTTGCTGTTACAATTCATAAATCCCAAGGTTTAACATTAGATGAAGCAGTTGTAGATATTGAGGATATATAGGCACCAGTAGGCTTAAAAACGTACGTAACGTTGTCGAGAGTGAAAATCCTTCAAAATTAAGCATTCAATAGAAATTTTCCTTACGAAAAATTCTACAATATCAAAAATTCTGATACGCTAACATGTATAAAAACGAAGAAATTATAGAAAAAAAAGTTTTTACAGTTAAAAATTCATAGTATCAACGAGAGCAGATTTCAAATGTTTTTCCAGAAAATAGGATTTTGACGAAGTAACTTTCTTCAAGCTCTCTTGAAATATATTATTCTTAAATAGCTATCAAGGATCATTTGATGTTAATTACAAAGATTGGAAACATGCATATTTCAAAAAACTTTAAAAAACAATAGTGGTTACTGGAAATTGTAAAAACATCTTTAAAAGAGCTTTTAGTTGAAAATTTAAAAATATTTTGTAAAAGTTTGCTTCGAAAATATTTTATTATGCCAGTCTTACATCATAAATAAAAAATTAAAATGCGCCAAAAAATAAAATAACGTTTTGTTTAATAAAGATGCAAAAATAATATTAAAAAATATTTTTACTTTCAAATATCTGTTCTACAAAATAATGCTTCGCGAATCCAAACAAAGCATGGCTTTTGCTAGTAATAATAATAATAATAATAATAATAATAATAATAATAATAATAATAATAATAATAATAATAATAATAATAATAATAATAAAATTGTAATAACAATAATAACTTTTTTCTGCGTTTCTAATCAGAGTTTTTTAAGTGTAATATTTTCAAAAAGCATAATTATGTAAAAACGCAGAAGTTTAAATTATTTTGAAACCCATTCCCATCAATTCGATATTTAAAAAGAAAAAAAAATCTTTGAAAAATCTATTTAAGCCTAATTAACCAGATAAATGTTCTTTAGACTGCTAATGTACAAAACTTCTTTGTATTGTAGGACTTTTAGAAGAGGCGTCTACAAGCATTCTCACGTTGAACTCTTTTTAAAAGAGGTATTCAAATGCTGAAATTTAATTTCCTGCGTTGAGGAGCATTGCATGAGGGAATGGGTGCAGAAGAATTAGAGGGACCATTTTTGTTGAGCTTTTTTTGTCAATCTCAGGGACTGATCATTGTTCGTTTTTACCTGTCTCTCCAACATAGATCCATAAAAGGACTAGCCCTGTGAAAAGAAAAAAAAATCTTACTAAGTCGTGTATAAGTCGACCGACTCCTATTTTTAACTCCCAAATTTTGTGTAAAATTCTTCGACATTTACACTAGTATATACGGTATAAATAAATAAATAAATATGAACAGATAAATATTTATATAAAGTTTTAAACTGGGGGGGGGGGGGGGAGCTTTGGATTCTATTACTCATGATGGGCATGGATCTGCAAAAAGTTTTCAGAAATTTCAACATAGGGGAAAAAATAATAGGTATAGTATTCTTTACGAAATCTACCTATAAAAAATCCTGAAGAGATATCTGGAAACGAATTTGCCTGAAAGATTAATTGTCAATATCGTTTAAAATTGAAGAAATCTTCTTAAAGATGAATGTATGTTTACGCGTGTGTGATTTGTCTTTTCGTATTTAGATTTTAAATTCTGGGTGAAAAACTTTAAATATTTCAAAAATAAATAAATAAATAATACAAAAATGTGAGTTTCAAAAACTTATTTTTTTTTTAATAGATTGTGATTTTCAGAGAGAAAATTGAACGTAGATATGCTGCTTTGGTACCTTTATTTTTTTTATGTTTTTGATTTCAATGTTTATGATGTCAATTTTTAAACATCGCAGAAAAAAAATCGACAAACGGAATCGACGACGGAAATTAGTGCAATAGTTAATGAGATAAAACTGTCGTATAAACCGTAAAAATGCAGCAGAGCAACGCCACCTGTTGAGCGATTTGAACCAAAAACTAATCAACATCAATCTATATCAGGGACTATCAGGATAATAAATTTTCATTAAATTCCGTGTATTTGTTCCTGAGATGGAGTTGTTGCAAAAATCATGAAAAATGCATCATAGCAGCTCCACCTATTGAGCGATTTACACCAAAACTAATCAGCGTCAATATATATGAATGACTACCTGAAATAAACTTTTATTAAATTCCGTGCATTAAGGGTGGATTCGAAAAAATATGTTCCCACTCTCAACAGCTCGAAATTTTCTGATACATTTTCAGACTCATTTTTAAAAGTAGAAACATGAAATTTGCTAAGATGATTTTTGAAGATGCCGTGTGATTTAATTTCCCCCTCAATTCATTAGAATTGGATTTATAAACAATTATTTTCTCACTCTATCTTTTATTTTTATTTTATTTTATTTTTGTTTTGTTTTTTTGTTTTTTGTTTTAGATCTTCTGCTTCAAAAACTTCGGTTCAAAACGTCATCTTTGACAGCCTTTCTTTTTTTTGCAATATTTTCTCCATTTATCAAAAACTCAATAAGCACGGCACATTGTGTACGTTCTTAATAATAGAATTTGCCAGTTTGATGCACTTGAGAGCAAAAAGGAATTTAAAAATAAATCGGAATATAAGAAATTTGGTTTGGAATACACCCTTAATTCTTGAGACAGAACGATAGCAAAAATTGCGAAAAATACAGCATAGCAGCGCCACTTCTTAAAACATTTACACTAAAATATAAACAAACATCAGTTCATATGAAGGACTAACTGAATCGGAAGTTTGATGGAAATATGCGTATTAGTTATCAAGATATAGCTGTTGAGTAAATCGTAAAAAATGCAACATAGCAGCGCAACTTATTGATAGATTTTACACCAAAAACTAATTACCACCAGTGTATTTCAGGGACTAACTGAATATAAAGTTTTGTGAAATTCTGTTTATAAATTCTTGAGATAGAGTGTCCACAAAATTTATGTCACAGAGAGACATTTCGTAAACACGTGTTTTTTTTTTATCTTTGACCCCCTAAAACGTGTAAATCCGACGAAGACCGAAATTCAAAATTTTTATGAATCCATCCTTTTTTTCAGGTAAAGGTAGAATAAAGAAAAAATATGAATATTGCATAGATCCTGATAAGAGATTAGGTTTTCGTTTAAAAGTATAAATTCTGTCAAAATTCGGTAACATGTATCTACAAATTTGATGTTTATTAACCCCTTGAAGGGCAGTGGCTCATTTTCCATCACTTAATTCACTTAACCACCCTAAATTACATAAATCGGTTTTTATGCAGAATTATCCAAAGTGTGTCAAATTTTGGATATAGGTTCTTTCTGATAAGGCTTATATGTAATATATAATGCCTGAAGAGATTTGGGAATTTAATGGTTTAGCATAGAGGGAGAACGGGGGAATAATCTTTCTTAAATTAAATTAATAGGTTTTTACGCAGAATTATCCGATTTGTTCGGAATTTTAGACATAAGTTAATTATGATAAGAAGTATCTCTGACTAGTTATGTGATTTTTTTGCTTATTAATAAAGGGGGGGGGGGCAATTATTTCGCCTCAAATTAGATAAATCGTTTTTTATGCAGAATTACCCGATGTATTTCTTTTAAATGTAGGTACTTTCTAAAAAGGTGAATACCTGAATAGTTCTAAGAGTTTAATGGCTAAGTATAGAAGGTGAATCGAATACAACCCCCATCCCCTTAAATTAAATAAATGGCTTTTTACGCAGAATTATCGGATTTGCTTCAAATTTTGGATTATAGATTCATTATGATAAGGTGTATCCCTGATTAGATATGGGATTATTTTGCTAATTAAAAAGTGACGAGTGATTATAACCTCCCCTTAAATTAGTTAAATTGTTTTTATGCACACTTATCAGATGTATTTCATATTTTGGATATAAGTTCTTTCTCATAAAAAGAATCCCGGTATAGGTTTTAGGGTTTAAAAATCACCCCAGGAAATGAATATTATATGTTCTTTTTGTTGCCAAAATATTTTCCAAAATATACTCTTAATTTAATATTTTATGTGTTAAAAACTGACAATCTGTGAGTAACATTTAAAGATAAATTGTCAATCACATAAGGAACTGAGACTTTCAATAACGTTTAAAATGGGTTGCATATTCTCTATCGTCTGTTAAATGTTGAATTTTGATACTTATCATTATTTTCATTAGTATTTATGTGTTTATATATTTTGATTCTTTTTAATGTGTCAACTAAATAGCTCTCGTTAGAACTTTTTTTCTTTTGTTAAGCGCAAAATAATTTGTTAAAAATGGTTTTTTTTTTTTTTTTTTTTTTTTTTTTTTTTTTTAACAATGTTAATTTAAAGCGAAAACCAAAAGCTAAATTTCGAAAATTTTAAGTTTACAAAATGTAACGAATATTGTTAAATGTTAAATGTTTTGTCTCATTTGCTCTTTATTTTGTTTTTTTAGAATTTTTTTTTTCTTTTTAGAATTTTCCTTTTTTTTTCAAATAAATGAGAATTTATTTTATATAATGCGTCAATTAAATTTAATTTTTTAACATCAATAAAACAATGAGAGCTGCTGATTTAAAACATCAATAACAAAAAAAAAAAAAAAAAAAGTATAAATGTTGCTTTAAATTGCTGAATATAGTTTCATTTACAACTATATAAAAAAGGAGGGGGATTTCAGATTATAAAATGAATTACATACTATATATATGTATCTTTTTATAACTCAAGAGGGCAGAAACAGCTAAAACCTTTCACATGAATTTTCACTTCACATAAATCATTTAAAATTTTAATAATTTAAAAAAATTCAATAGTGAAGATACATACCCTATTGATTTATTTTATCATAATAGGAAAGCTCTACTATAGTTCAGAACTATTATATAGAATATATTGAACTATTATATAGAAAAGTTCAGAATTATTATATAGAACATTCAGTTATCACTTCATTTTGTCAATGGTTGAAAGCGTTATTGTTGTATATGCAAATTTACAAAACAAGGAAAATCCAAAAGTAAATAGTATAATCTAGAAATCTTAACAAACATATGCAAATGCAAATAACAATACTACTAATAATAATTCGCTCCAAAAATACTAAATTTACCTTTCTTTAAGTTTGAGATATTTTGAACCTTTTACGTACAATCGTAGAAGAAAAAGGTAACCACCCCCTATCAACTGTGCAATAAATTATTTTAGTAGAAAGTTGCTGTTAGCAAAAGATTATAAACAATGTCTACTTTTAAATGATGTATATAAAATCGCTTAGGGGGCCATTTTCATATAAAAATAAATCCAAATTTTGTCCTTTAATTCAATACCAACAAATAATTTTGCCACCATAAATAGATTTTGCACCCTTAAATTAGCCTAAATTCAAATTTTTAAATTTCTTATTGTACAATTAGTTTCCAAGAAGTTAATTATTTTAAAACAAGCACATTTTAGAGGCTGCATCTAAATTGAAGTTATGTACTCAATTATTGGAATGCTATAAAATGATCATGTCTCTTCTATTAATGTATGTTATTTTTTACGAATAAGACCATTTTAGTCACTTAATATCTTTCGGCTATAGCCACGACATATGTTTCGTTAAAATGGGTAGTAATACAAGTATATATATGTATATATATATATATATATATATATATTAGGCATAATTTAAACCAAAAATTTGAAATATCGTGTTAAAATTGGGTATTGCCGTTGAAAAAAAAAAGTTTCGGTTCGTTTTAATATGTACATGTCACCTCCCTCCACTAAGCTCATTTTATATGTATCATTTAATAGTACACTTTATTTCCAATCCTTTGGTTCCAATAACTTTCTTCTACAATAATTTGTTGAAGCGCTAGTAAGGTGATTTTTTTTTTTTTTTTTTTTTTTGGGAGGGGGGGGGGTTATTCCCATGACTGTATGCTATTCTTTTCACTCAAAACATGAAATTTTTAGCTTATGAAGTTTTTCACTGTATACGCGTCCTTTTTTAACTTGTTTTTGTATTTCATATTTTTTAATTAATTTAACTGTAAAGTACTTCTTTATGTGAAATTATATTCAATCTAAAGTTAACAAAATACTATTTCTATAAAACTCAGTTACAGATATTATTAAAATTAAATTTTATTCTACATCTAAAAAATAAAAAATAAATAAAAATAAAGATCTTTTATTATAATAAAGTTATTAAGGTTTTAATGCTTGTATTCCAATATGAAAAAAAGCAGAATTGATTGCACTTTTACTCAAACATAGAATATTTTCCCCAAACCTAAACCTGACGTCATTTTCACCATATCAAAATTTAAATATACACCTTTCATATCTGTATTCACTTTTAAAAGAAAATCAATAATTTAATTTGATCATTTTGATTCAAAACTTGAAGTCTCGATAGCTATTAACTGAAACAGATACTAAACTATCCATATATTTTTTAAAAGTATAAATGAAATTTTATAAAAGAAACAAGCATTCACTGGGTTTTATAACAGACAATATTCTTGACACAACGTAGTTTAATTATTTTTTTTTCACTTTTAATAAAAAAAATGGCAACATAAAAATTCAGTAATCTGTTTTTTTTCCTTTGCTTTTAATAAGCATGGAGTACTTCTGTTGCCACGTTTAGAAAAACGGTATTATAAACTACAAAAAAATTAATGTTTCAAAAATAAATTAAGAAACAGTATTCAAATAAATTGCATTTAAAAGTACATTTTTTCCCCTTTACGATGGTGTAAAAATTAAAAAAGTGCGCAGTTAAGAAATACAAAAATTTGCAGTAGAAAAAATTGCAAAACCGGAAATGCATTTCAAACTTTAAAGTGTTACCATTCTTAAAATGACGTATGCGTTACGCACAGATGCTTTTGGTCTTTATAATATAGATATTGAAACCACATTTTTAATATTAAATAAGTTGGAAAAAGGCGTATATTTTTATTATTGTCATTTCGAGTATTTAAAACTTAGAAGTAATTTTTTTATTTGATTTAATAAACATTAATTAGAATTCTGTTCTTTGGTACTGTGTATTAGGTATATAATTTAATATAAAGAGTAATATGCAAAAAAAAAAAAAAAAAAAAAAAAAAAAAACTAATCAAACTTAAAAGCGTATATCGAATTTTAAAACGTACACTCCAGCAATTATTATGCAAAGACAGTACCGTAACCGATTTCTTTTATGTGTCCCTGTAAATTAATAAAAAATGTTAAGAATGTTCTATTTTAACGTGATCGTAAAGAAATTCAAGAATTTATGCCAGTTTCAAATGATTTGGAATAGCGTAATGTCATTAAAATACTCTTCAATTCTTTTGAGTGTCTTTAAAATTGAAACATTAACAGTACATACTTCATATGCAATAACAGACATGTTTTAATAAACCTAAATAAGTTTTATCAATTGTTTTTAACTTTGTTGGAAAATGCTAAAAATCTACAAAAGTACTAAAAATCTTGCATGTATATAAGAGGGCGTGAGGTTCAAATTTTGCCTTTTCCAGAAAGTAAAATTCTTTCGATTTAAATAAATATCATAAAAACTGTTAGTTTTCATTGTAAACACCAAGATTTTACAATGCCAAAACACACGTTGAAAGTTTCTTTTTTCCTTTTTTTCATTTTTTTTTTTCTAAAATTATAGTTTTTTTTTCTTTTACGCAGATTTATTAATAAAATAGGTTCATACAGAAAATTAATTTTTAAAAATGTCGATAAAGTGCGTTTTGAAGTTTACGTCCTCAGATAATTTTAGAGTTACATTTTAAGTGTCGTCTACAAATTTCTAGATAAATAAACCGTATGATTATTAGCGGAAACAATAAAAACTATACGCAGAAAGGATATATATTCAGGATTTACTGCTCTCGATGAACCTAAAAAATATTCTAGCACTCCATGTATGTCCCCTCTACTGTGATATCAAAATGACGTAAGGGGGCAGATTTACTGGGGGTAGATATCAGGGTCTCGTAGAAAATGAAATGCTGCAGCACTGGATATCTGCCCCCATCTAATGCAGAGGTCAAAATGGCGGATGGGGGCAGATATACTGGGGGTAGATATCAGGCTCTCGTAGAAAGTGAAATGCTTTAGTACTGGATATCTACCCCCATCTAATGCAGAGGTCAAAATGGCGGACGGGGGCAGATATACTGGGGGTAGATATCAGGCTCTAGTAGAAAGTGAAATTCTGCAGCACTGGATATCTACCCCCTTCTAATGCAGAGCTCAAAATGGCGGACGGGGGCAGATTTCATGGGGGAAGATATCAGGCCCTCGTAGAAAGTGAAATGCTGCACCGCTGGATATCTACCCCCTTCTAATGTAGAGGTCAAAATGGCGGACGGGGCAGATTTCATGGGGGAAGATTTCATACATCCCGTTCTAAAGTCTGCTTCAGCAAAACAGAAAAATTGTCTGATGCTGCCATCTGTTGGCAAGTTCTAGCACAAAAAAGCAATTTTCTAACACATTTTTGTGTGTATTCACTGAGAAAAATATATGATTCTGGCATATAAAAATCTAAGTAATGGCTCTAGAAAAAATAGTTCCATCCTTATAAATTTTAGTTCCCTTTGCTAGTGCGTTCTAGAGTCTCCTACTAGAATTCAAGAGAATTTTACTATATTCTCGTTGCCAAACTTATTTAAAAATAACTGCAAATAGATGCGAACACAAAAAACTCTTTTCAGTAACTATAATTCTAGTTTGAAAAACTGTACCCGAAATCAAGAGATAATTTCTCGCTACTGAAACGATTCATTATCATTTCGTCGCCAAGAAAACAAAAGACTAGAAGTGCTGGGTCATTTCTTCTATTCAGCTTAATTGTTTACCCTATTCGCATAGTTCGGACATCTATATTTCTAGTTTAGGTATTCAGAAAGGGACTTAATCTTCATTCTAGGTGAAGGTGCTATATTAGGTAGATTTCTTCTGAAATACTATCTATTGCAGTCGCTCCTATGTTAGAATTTCTGAAAATTTTTTGCAGATCTACGCCGATCATGACCTCTAGACCGCAAAACTACCACCAATAAATAGTTTATCTATCTATCTGTCTATTTATATATTTAATACTGATATAACTGATAATACTGAATGTTTATAAATGATGGAGTAAGATTTAAAGGACCTTAAAAAAACATCGTAAGATTTTTTTCCAAATTAGAATTCCCATCGATTCGTAGGTGGCTCGAGATTTTTTTTTCTAAAGTAATAAAAGTAAAAAGTTCTTGGTAAAAAAGCATTATCTTTTTTGTCTGTATTCCTTGAAACAGAATTTTTTTCTAAATGCCGATTAAATGAATTTCCAATGACCAAGTAGAAATTCAAAAAATAAAGGAAAATACCGTGAAATGAGTTTATTTCTCTTTTTTAACAAAACTTTATGTACGTTGGTTGGAAATAACTAAAAACTCATAACAATAAAACCACAACACGAAAATTGTCCGTCAAACTTGGTAAATGAAGTTAACTCTGAAAGGGTTAACTGTCGCAATATCTTAAGATAGTTAAATTGATATTCGTACAGAATTTTAATATCACTTCGCTTTACAGTGACAGAGCAATGCTGAAATCAGCGAATGGCCTTGGGGGGGGGGGGGATATACCCTCCAGAGTAGTGAAATTTCCGTTCCCCGGAAAATTTGAGATTCGGGGTTTTTAATGGTCAAAAACTGCAATTTTCCCCCCAGAACTCTTTAATGTCCTCCCCGGAGCCTCAGAAATTCCTCTTGGAGAAAAGTATCGGAATTCAACACTGTGACAGATTGTGGGACTACGAAAGTCACGGGTAACTAATGCTTATAAGTGATGGAGTAAGATTTAATGAGCCTTAAAGAAACGTCGGAAGATTTCTTCCAAATTAGAATTCAAGAAGCCCATCGATTAGTAGGTGACTCGAGATTCTTTTTTTTTTTTTTTTTTTTTTTTTTTTCTAAAGTAATAAAAGTGAAAAGTTTTAGGTAAAAAGTATTATTATTATTATTTTTTTTTTTTGTATGTATTCGTTCAAAGAGAAAAATTATCTAAATGCCGATTAAATGAATTTCCAATGACAAAGTAGAATTTCAAAAAAAAAAAAAAAAAAAAAAAAACCGTAAAATGAGCTTATTTCTCTTTTAACAAAAACTTTGTGTAAGTTGACGGGAAATAAATTATAAAAAATCGTAACAATAAAACCACAAGTCAAAAATTGTATGTCAAACTTGGTAACTGAAGTGCATTTGTATACTACCATTGGCATAGCTAGCGGAGGGGGGGGGGGAGCGGGCGGGCCACCCCGGGTGTCACCCCTACACCTAATCTTTGTTTGCATAAGTACATATACAAATATAATCTTATAAGTTTTGGAAAAAGAAATCCGAAATAAAATTAAATTTCTAACGCACGGCTCAATAGAGCTAAATTTCTTTTCTTTGAGAATGAGAAATTTTATACAGAATGGTGTGTCTAAATAAGATATGCACCAGGGTACAAAAACTGACCTATCTAACGAGTGGGAATCAAAAGTAAAATTTAAAAGAAAGAATTTTCTTCTACATATGTACCCCACATTGACTTATATGGACTATGGGTTGAGTGATAAATCGCTCCTGTTTTTTTAGGTGCGTTCGTAATTATGTAAATACGTAGCACCTATAGTTGTCATCTGTCCGCATATAACAACACAAAAACTACCCAACCGAATCGTTTTAAATTTAAAATATATAATTATTACACAATTTTGTCAAGTTATTTAAAATTTTATCAAAATAGGATGCATAGTTCAATTACAGGGATAATCAAAAGTATTCCGTTACATTATTGTCAATGGGGAAACATGTTTCAAATGCATGTGAATGGTGTTACACTGACTCGAACATAATAAAATTGACATGCATCTATAACGCACGTATAATTTAATATACATTTTGCATAATCTGTGGTGCAAAGAACATTTGTTATTGATTAACAAAGCCACACAAAAGCATTCCATTACATTGATGGTATAGGGAGAATGTTGTTTGATGCGCATTTTAATTGCAATTAACTATTTACAATTTTATGAGATTAATATATGAGAGTGATATTTTAAAAACTTCGTTATCGTACGAACGCACCTCATTTGCTACGCTTCACACGCAATTTCCAACTTGTTTTTCCTTATATGCAGGAGGACAAAGGGTAAATAAGAAATGGTATGGCCATTTGTTATAATAATGTAGAACTGTGATTGAAAAAACGTGATAGATCGGTGGGGGGAGGGGGCACCTTGGTGGCTGAGGGAATACAATTTACATCCATTCCTTGAGTTACCCATCCTAGCTACGCCACTGTGTACTATAACTCGCTTTATAAGCATTCAGATCTTGTAGCAATAGATAGTTGTTGCTTTTTTATTAAAAAATGCATGAATACAAAATTCATTGCGATTATATATTAAATTCAATAATACCAAAATAGTATGATTCCTTCTTACCACTATAACAATTTAGCATCATTACCTATCAAGGGATATCATTGAATTTATTACGTATGATAAGATTTAATAGAATGAAAAAAACTATCATTTTATTTTTAAATTTGATTTTCATAAAAATTCAAATGACTCGACAAAATTCTACAATTATTATATTTCAAACCGTTGAGTTGGGCAGTTTTTGTGAGTTATATTCAGAATAGATGCACAGACAGACGGGCGGATCAGACGACACCTATAGGTAATTCGTATTTATATAATTACAAAGTACCTAAAAAAGATTTAAAATGACTCCACTCGACTATAAAATGCTTTCTTTATACATAAAATGCTTTGGGTATATTAGATTATCCAAATGTAACTCAAAAGATATGCGACCCAACTTATCGGGTGTCCCAAAAATGATTGATGGGTTTTAAAATTCAACAATTCACAATCGGTGACAGATATAAAAGAAATTCTTGCAGGAGGATTATGTATGATGTCAGGAATTTTTTTTTACTGCGATTCTTGATTTTAGTTCGAATGACAAACAATAGATAGAGTTGCAAGCATTAACTACTAATTCCAAGCCCGATTTTTCGTACTTCGGGATTCATCTAATACATTTTTATATCTTTTTTTTTATCATGGGAGAAGAGAAAGTCCGAAATAAAACTGAACCTTAATTTCGCAATTATTGCTTGCAGCGCTATCTATCGCTGCTATTGGTAACTAAAATTGAGAATCGCAGCATAAAAACTCCCGATATCAATTTTTTAAATATCTGTCAGTATTTGCAAGTTATTGAAAATTAAAATCCATAAGTCATTTTAAAACATCCGGTATGTAGTTTATTCTACTAAAATACTGCAATTATACAGTTAATCTTCGATCATCGAAATCACAGCCAAAATTGACACCAAACATGAGTAATTCTGACAGTATTTACTTTGAAGTTTGTGTGAATTACAACCTTTTTTCCACCAAAAAGGGACCATTTTAGTACATTAAATACATCCAGCAAAAATTATTTCGCTCGAATTTTTGAAATTTAGATTTTTCACCATTTGAATGATGTCTGTTTTGTCGGTCGAGAACAGAGATATATGAAGCATATCTGAAACCTTGTGATTTCCGATTTTTATTTGTTTTCTGATTGGTCCATGTTTAATGTTCACAAATATCCAGTCCCTTTGTAGCCACGATCAGAAAAAAGTACAAAAAATTAATAATTCAAAATTAAAATATAGTTTTCAAACAAATTGCATTAAAAAGTACATTTTTCCCCCTAGACGACGGTGTAAAAATTGAAAATGTGCGATGTTTAAAAGTTTAAAGATTTGAAATACCGAAAATTGTAATACTGAAATTTCACTTAAAATTGTTTATGATTGGTCCAGAAATATAAATGTTTAATCCATGGCGTACATAATATCTGACTCTGTTATTACATAAGCCACGTTTTGATCATAATAAACATATTATTACTATTATTATTATTAGTCTTATTATTGTTATTTAGAATTTATTTATAAGTCTTAAATTTTCGTCTTTGAAAACATCATTCTAATTGGTTGATGTAATTTGTTAAATTATTTTTTTTTTTACTTAACAAAACTTATACTTAAATTTCCAAACACTTGTATTGTTTCAAAATCTTTTACTTACAAAATAGAGTATAAATATTTTACTATAAGTAAAAATAAAAATTAGCAAAAAACAAAAAGATATTACTAAATTAAGTCACGTTCTAGTGAAACATCGTTATATAGACATAAGATAAACGTGAGCAATAAAGATAATTTAATTGAGGTATAAGAGAAAGTGGTTATCAACTATCGCCAAAGAATTATTTTAAAAAAGGCTTCATTAAGGGGGTCTGAGACACATTTTTAAGATAATTTTTTATTTATTGAGTTAAAATTTTGAAATCTTTTTATTACGGTTTATTATATCATTTGTAAACAGAATCACGTGATAAAACTTGTCATAATTTTAAAAAAGATTAATTTTCAAATTTATTAAAACAAGGTAGAACCCGTCGCATTTCGACGAAAGAAAACATTTATGAAGGAGCTGTTTCATTGACTTATAATATATCAACAAAAAACAAATGATATTTAACCTAAAGTTAATAAAATACTATTTCTATAAAACTCAGTTTTATGAACTGTTAAAATTAAACTTTAATCGTACATGTAAGCAGTAAAAAATAATATAGGTCTGTTATTATGATAAAGTTATCAATTAAGGCAAGTTAGTATGTTAGTACACTATATTGCCATTGGTTATGGGACACTTGTGATTTTAGGCATTTTACTAAATATCTAGAAAAATACATGAGGAATCATCTCGAAACTCTTAGTGTATAAATATAATAGTATGCGTCATACATATCCGTGAAGATTTTTTACCGAAACGCCATAGGGGACCGGCAACAAATTAAAAAAGAATGAATATCTTTTGAATAACCCTGTCAAAACTAATGTAGCAAAAGCGCTCAAACTCTAGATTATGATTGAATGCCTTATTGTAATACACTGTGTTCATCTTTATGCAAATAGCATGCACACTCGCAGAGTAATTAAGGTTTTTATAAAAATGGTCCCAAATTTTTCCAAGTTTTTCCATTATAATTTTCAGAGTTCTTAATATAAAATAATATTTTTTTCAGAAAATATGACAAACATCATTGCACACAGTACTCTGTAATCAGAATTAAAAAATAATAAAAATTGTATGAAAATTGAGTAGGTTTACTATATAATTTTTTACTGCGCATGCGTCAAAGATATCAGAATTTCATTTGCATATTATGTTAGCTAAATGTATAGAGCAACTTTTGTAAAAGTCTCAAAATCATAGCTTGAAAATTCTGAAAGTAATCGTCTATAGAAAAAGGACAAAATCCGTTGTTTCCCAAATGAAGCAAAAAATGAGGGATTTTATCCAAATGCCGTAGTACATCCCATATTGTGTATTCTATATTGACACTAATCAATGAATATATGGATATAACCCCTCTTGTTTTTGCTTCATTTTGAGAATAACGGATTTTCGACTTATTCAATTGACGATTATTGTCAGAATTTTCAAGTTATGATTTTGTGACTTTCACAAAAGTTGCTCTATACATTTAGCTAAAATAATATGCAAATGAAATTTTGATATCGTTGACGCATGCGCAGTAAAAAATTATTTAGTAAACCAACTCATTTTTTATACAATTTTCATTATTTTTTAATTCTGATTACAGGGTACTGTGTGCAATGTTGTTTGTCATATTTTCTGAAAAAAAAAATATTTTATATTAAGAACTCTGAAAATTATAAAGGAAAAACTTGGAAAAATTTGAGATCATTTTTATAAAAAACTTAATTACTCAGCGAGTATGCATGCTATTTGCATAAAAATGAAGAAGGCTTATTACAATAAGGCATTCAATCACAATCTAGAGTTTGAGCGCTTTTGCTACATTAGTTTTGACAGGGTTATTCAAAAGATATTCATTCTTTTTTAATTTGTTGACGGTCCCCTTTGGAGTTTCGGGAAAAAATCTTCACGGAGATGTATGACATATACTATTATATTTATACACTAAGAGTTTCGAGATGATTCGTCATGTATTTTTCTAAATATTTAGTAAAATGTCTAAAATCGCAAGTGTCCCATAATCAATGGCAATATAGTGTATACTAACATAGTATATATATACAGGGTGAGTCATAAATATCGAAACAATAGGCTATCTCCTTAAATATTGCTCCTAGACCCATACTTCCAATTGCAAAAATTCATAAAAAAGGATGAAGTTTCAGATAAGATAAGTTGCAACTCCATGGGGGGTCTATTTGAAAAAATACGAAAATTAAATTTTTATACTGCCCCCGTAGGACAAAATTCCCAATTAGGAAATTATTCCTTATCCATTCCTAAAATGAACAAAAAAAATTTCATCTAAATATCTAAAAATCTGACAGAGATATTAAAATCTGAATTTCTCCAAAATTCGTGACTTACACCACTTTACCATGCCTAGAAACAAAGCATTTCTCGCTAATTTTCAAAGCAAGTAAGGGGTCATCCATATATTGTCCATTTTTAAATATCGATTTAAAACAGTGCCTCTCATTTGGACATAACAAAGCAGTGTATTGAATTAAATCTAATCTTTTTTTAAAATATGTTGGTAGTCTGCACTCTAGATCTGCATGGATCGAAATATCTTGATCCGGTCCCACACCGACCCATAGAGGAAAAAGTTCGGCCCAGCCTGAAAAAATGTTAAAATCATGACCCGGACCAGTCTGGAAAATAGTTTAAATCATAACCCGGTTCAGCCGCAAAATTCTACATAGTTTTTTACTTCGGTGTGGCAAAAAATTGTTTTGTATGGAAGATTTCTGACCAAAAATTTCTTTTATAGCTTTTAGTTTTTTATATTTATACTTTTTATTATTAAAGAAGTGCAAAAGACTATAATATTTATACTTATCAATGAATCTCTATTTATGTATAAATGTATCATATCTTAACATCGTTTATCTCCAACGCATCCAATGCGTTGGAGACTTTGAAAAATGTTATACAGTAAAACCTTTTAAGACGGAATCACACAGAAAAGAAAAATACGTTATAGAAGGAGACCCTCCCTAGAAGGTGTAATTAGAGTTTAATCTTTTTCTCGGGTATCATTTGTATTTATTTTGCATGGATCAACATATTTTACGTTTAAGACAGAAATCCGTCATCGACAGACTTTTTTTTTCACTGGTTTTATTGTATTTAATTTTTCAGCCTTTGAATATACTATTCTTTAAAAAGATAAATTTTATTTATTTATTTATTTTGTAAAAAAGATTTTAAAATCTATGTGTTTTTTGAAAAAATTTCGATTGAGCCGAATTTTATTTATTTTAAGCACTTATTAAGTTTAATACGGGTTTTGTCGAGACCGGGATTGATATTTCGTCCAATGTACACCTAGAAAGAAGATAGCAGTCTCCTCCTTTATGAAAAGTACGTTAGGTCCGGCCTGGCATGTCTTCAGAAAAAATGAACCTCTCGGTCCTGGCCCGGCCTGGGTCCAGAATACAGATTTTTTAACAGCCTCTCCAGGACGATAAAAAACCTGAAGTTGTGAGAGCTAAATTTATAAAAAAGACTTAATTTGCATCTTAGAAAAAGCATTCTTTTAAATAAATGACAGACATTTAGACAGTACACTTCGTTTTTCTGCATAATGAATTCCCCCACCCCCACCCCCATTAATTCTTTTCTTTAAATAATTAAATGGTACGATTTTTTTTTTTTTTTTTTTTTTTTTTTTTTTTTTTTTTTTTTTTTTTTTAAATAGAAACACGTCATTTTTGATTTTTTTACATTAGTTTTCTTTCGGCAAATTTGAAAAAGTATTTACTTTTTAAAATATGATTTTTTAAAAAGTTATATTACTTTTTCAATAAATATTTTTAATATTTTTAAAATTAATAATAAAAACAAAACTCTGGAATCAGATTTTCATCTTTAATTAAATGGAAAGAAACTGAAATCCGATAATTAATGTTACGAGTTATTACGATATTTAATTATCCCATTTTTAATTAAACCAGTACTAACCACATGAAATTTTTATAAATTATATGAGAAATGTCAGAATGTGATTTTCTTAGCAAACTATAAGACTAACCATCACAAAAAAAGAAAAAAAAATCAAAATTCGAACTCAGAAAGTAGATTTTTGCGCGTTTCCTAGAACTGTGAATGTAACTTTGTTTTTTGAATTGCGCACATTTCAATTTGTGTCTAATCCCTTAAAACCTGATGAATTTTTTAAACGGCTATAACTTAGCGAGTTTTAAAGATAAGAAGATGCAACTTTTTGTGTCTTATTCAGGACTGAATAAGGAAAATTTTTCTAATTGGAAATTTTATCCTACGGGGGCCGTATAAAAATTTAATTTTCGTATTTTTTCTACTAGACCCCCCATGAAGTCGCAATTTATCTTATCAAAAATTTCACATTTTTTTATGAATTTTTGCAATTGGAAGTATGGGTCTATGGGCAATATTTAAGGAGATAGCCAATTGTTTCGATATTTATGACTCACCCTGTATAGTACATAGTATATAGTTACTATGCTAGTACTCCAAAATGAAAAGAAAGCAAAAATTATTCCATTTTGACCCAATCATATAATTTTTTCCCTGTAACATTGAACTCTGCATCATTTTCACGATATCAAAAAGTGTAAGTGAAATTTTGAAAATGAAACCAAAATTCACCGACGAATTCACCAACGATATTTTTCACAAATTACAATGTTTTTTCTCTTTTAATGAGAAAATGGCTACATAAAGATTGTTTTTCCCTTTTCTCCTTTGCTTTTAAGAAGGTACTCTTGTTGCCACAAAAAAGGTATTAAAAAATCAAATTAAAAAAAGGTATTAAAAAACTACAAAAAAATTAATATTTCATAAATAAATTAAGATACAGTTTTCAAATAAATTGCATTTAAAAGTACATTTTTTTCTTTATACGACGGTGTAAAAATTTTAAATGTACGTTATTTAGAAGCTTAAAACTTGCAGCAGCAAAAATTGCAAAATCGAAATTGCATTTCAAATTTTAAAGTGTTGCCATTGGCAGTATGACGTATGCGTTACGCACAGATACGTTTGGCCTTTATAATATAGATAGTGGGGAAATTTAAAATAATTATAACTCGAAAAATTATTTGTAGAATTTCAATTTTTTTCATTTAAGTAAACAGAAATATACAAACTTTAATCTTGATCCCGCATTTTTTAAAATATAAATTTATATAAAAATTAAAAATATTTAAAGTAAAAATTTAAAAATAAATGACTTAACTTTTAAAAAAAGTCATAGTTTCAAAAGTAAATAAGGTGGTCTGGTGTAATAACGCCAGGCGGGGTAATAATGCCAAGTGCTAATATTATGCATAATTATGAGATAATCTGGTAAATGACACCCATGTGCTCTGCGCAGAAGGATTTTGAGTCATATAAATCGCAAAAAACAGCTTCAAGTTAATTTGTTTCATTTTTAGGTCTTATTATTTTTACAAGCAACTAAAATTAACGCTTGATCTAAAATTTGCGAAATACGTTTTGTGATGTGAAGACTATTTTTTTTTTACCCGGAAATACTTTGTTAATTACATAAATTTGTAGTACATTTCATGGACTTTCAAAATGTTGTTGAAGATTTTGGATATCTTCTCGAGATAATTTGTAATTTAAAATGTGAAGCGCAATAACTATAACGGGGTGATAACGCCAATCCTTGGCATTAACATCCCGGTTGATTCCCTACAGTGGCCGAGCTACATCCTAAATACTGATTCAAATAAACACAGTTAAAACTGTGCAATGTTTCTAATAATTCTATTTAAGCGGTTCTTTTTAAGCAAAAAGAAGCTCACGGTCTGATATTCTTTTGCCTCATCCCCCAACCCACACCGTACCTTTATTTTCCTTACACTTTCACAAAAAATTGAGCATTTTCAATAGCTTAGAATGCAATTTGTCAATTTCTAAGTTTGTAGAGTTTGTATTTTTAGAATTGGGCAATCTACATGCAATTATTCCATCTTATTTCATAGTTTTGTTTGCATGGCGTTATTACCCATATAGGTGGGTAATAACGCCAAATAGCATTGGTCAAGAAATCACGCCATTACATTTTATGAATACATATCTGTTAAATTATTTTTTTTATATAGATAGTCAAGGAGTTGCTGTATCAAATCATATATTTGTTTGAAAAATACAATCTAAAACTGAGCCGTGAAAATTGGTAGACCCTTAACATGGCGTTATTACCCCAGGGTACCTTATTTTATTTTCAAACTTGTTGAATCAAAATTGAAATAAAACAATTGAAAAACGCATGTTTCAAGTTTGAACCATTTATCTCCAACAGTTCTTGACTAATAACACTTTAAAAGAAGACATCGTGAAAAGACAGAAAAATACGTTTTCTCATGAACTCATTTCCATAACAACCAATTGCTTGAAAGCTCGATTTTGAAAATTAACCAAAATAAAGAAATATTACTTCTTGTTCCATTTCAGATAGAAACATTTTAACCAAAATAATAATAATAATAATAATAATAATAATAATGCAATGAAAACTGTTTTAGAAAATTTGTAGATTTTTGTGTCCCGGATTTTTAAGTGTGAAATTAAAAATAATATTTTAAAAATACTATTATATAAGCATGAAATAATTATCTTAAAAATCACGTCTAATTTCATTGCTGCAACTAATCATTTTCAAAGAAATTTTTATCATACAGTGAAACCTTGTTAACATGAAACTCAAGGGGAATCAAAATTTTGTTCATGTTAACAGTATTTCATGTTATCAGTATCGAATCTTTGTATTGGTATTTATAGGGGATTGTAAAAACAGAATGTTAAAAGTAATTCATGGTAAGCTTGTTCATGTTAACGAGGTTTGATTGTAATACCTCATTTGGTGTGATACCCGCTTATGGAAAATGCACCGCGCTTTTATTACGTTTGGTGAAAAGCGCGAATTAATGAACTAAAAAAAGTATTCTAAATTTTGCTGCATTTCTTAAACATGACAATAGGAGAACAAAACGTTATTTAAACTATCTATTAGGGATTTCTAAATTGATTTCTCCACTTTTAATAATAGTTTAATTAATATTAAGTTATTAACTAACTAAATCCATGCTTAAATATAAATATATATACATATTATACTCTTTTACGTTTTTATTTCTGTTTTCACTTTTTCACTGTCGGAAAGTTGGGATAATTTATGCGTGACTCCTGATTTTTCGCAAGAGTTAGATTTAAATGTTTTTTTTTATCCCAAGCTGAATGTTGTATTTCGTTCATGACGATGCACATAACTTCTCAAAACTTCAGTCAATACTAATACATTCTATAGTAATAAAAACTGATATCGTTTATCATGTCTATCTACAAATAAATAATTCTGTTTTGGAACTTTTTCTCTGCAAGCAATTGCTTTATTTCGTTATATACCTATATTTTATCTGTATTTATTTTTTTGAGCATCTATTTTACCTGAAATATTTCATAATAGAAAATTTCAAAATATATTCTGCCGTATAAGACCACAGAGGTTGAAGAAAATAACCGAGTGCATTTTAGGGGATTTGAAAAGTGCATAAGTCGATCAGAATTTTTTATTTTGCATCATTAAATTGTTAAAGCTAAAAATAAATAACTGCTATGCAACAGAAAGTGTGTTTCTGTTTCTAATTTTTTCAAAGATAAGCAATGAAAATAACATAACACACTGTTAAAAAAAATTACTGCCAAATTACAGAGAATCGACGGGTAATCCATTATCATTACGGATATCCATATGCAAAATAACAAAGATCAGTGCTTGTTTTATGCCAGGGCATTCGGGGCACAGGCTCAGGGCCCCCGATTTTTAGGAGCCCCAAAATTGCTATTGAAGTTCTTTTAATTATTGCCCAAATTAGATGTATAACTATTGAAAAAGAAAAATGTGTCTCTCTATCTATGTTTTTTTCAATGAATGTTTGTTTATATTTGAAAGACAATATTATTTGATTAATAGCTAAGATTTAAAATACTATAGTTCTGTAGAAAATTTATCATTTATTGCATGCTTTATCATACCAGATATATGAAATCACATAGAAAAGAGAAATTTGAAACACACAATTTATTAGAAAACAGCTATTGAATTAATTTAATAATAATAAAATTATTATTAAAAAGCGATTTAATAATTATCAAATGTCTTTTTTAATGGATATTTTAAAATGATATTAACGTCAATAATAAACTTAATAAGTACAGCTTTCAATTATACATACATGTGTATATGTTTATTATATATATATATATTTGGTCATGGTCCCTGTAAGCATCGGTGATATGGGCCCCCCCTAAGCATCTGTTCCCAGGGCCCCTACATTTGTAAGTCGGTCCCTGACAAAGGTTAGAAAAACTGAAAGTCTGTTAAATAACAAAGAAGTTTTTCGGTAAATTTACAATAGACGCAAATTAATAGCGTTAAAAATACACAAGACTGTTAATTTACTTTTAACCTCTTCGCTACTGGCGATTATTACAGCATTTTTAATTATTACTGAATTATTTCTTCTCTCGTTTGACTTCAGAGCGAGACTTTTGTTTTATTTTCATTAGCTCGAATCTTAGAATTCAAAGCATATTATTCTTATATCAAAATTTCATTTATATTTGAGTATCATAAATAAAAAATAAAAAGGGACAAAACTGATGTACCCATTTGGGTACTCAGGGACTGAAGAGGTTAATGATAATAATTTAATTTACTTTTTAAAATTAGCGAATCACTCAAGCTTCAGCAATGTTCGAAGAACATGAAAGATTCCGAATAAATTTTAACTGTTACACCACTTCAATTTTTACAAAAAAAATTTCTAGCCGGCCTGGGGTTTCAATCTTTTTACTGTTGAAGGACACCTTACTGATTGAGGTACAGGGGTTATTGCTACCATGTACAAATTATGTCTTATGATTCAGTGAGGGGAGGAGGGGAATCCCCACTAAATCTGATGAGATAATTTTTCCCTTTTTAAATTATTTTTAGTTAAAAAATAATCTTTAAGCTAAATTTTATTTTTTTTAAATTCTAATAAAATTGGAAAATTTTTTCAAAAATGTGTATTTTGAATTACAAAATTTAACAAAGATAAAAATGTATTTAAATAAAGACACAGAAGGAAAATGTGTGTAAAATGATGACCGAGAAACTCAATCGAATGCATTTAACCGAGAACTACGATAAATTTACAGAGAGTTTCACTTTTTTCTGTGTTTTTACAGAAATTTTTAACAGTGCATGATGAATTTTCGTGAAGACGAATTTTAAATAGTCTATACGTCGTCAAAATATTCCACAATGTAAGCAAGAGCAAAATATCAAGCCTCCATCATAGATTATCAAAAAACATTACAACACATTCAGAATGCTATGATAAAACTTTACAGCTTTAAGGTGCAAGATGATGCCTGAATATACAAGTTTAAAAAAGCATGATGTATTTGAAAACAGAATTTCTACTATTACCATCCACAGTCGGGAAAATATTTGATTTATTTTTGTGTGCATGTGTGTGCAGTCCTGTACATGATTTAAAAATTTGTACGTATAATTAGTTCAGTTAAACGATTATCACAGTTGAAAATTTCTATTTAGCAATTATGGTAAAGAACTGGAAATATAATTTAGACTGCTTTATTCTGTAACTTGTAAAATTAAACTTATACTTATCATTCTACTTCATTTATTTTTTATGTACTGTGGCAATAATGACTAAACACTCTTCTAAAATTATTCTACAGTTTCATTTGAAACTCTGGTTGTTTTATAATTTACAGGGTTTTAAAAAAAAGTTTTTTAAAAGTATTCTTACTGCATTTATTTTACCTTTAAGGAAATGAATATGGAGCATCCGCACTCTAATGATCGTCAAGAAAAACTTCTTTTTTTATCTGAAATTTACTATCTTTATAAAATTAAATTACATCTTATTGTATACATTAACACTAAAATCAATTTCTTCTTTTTTCCGGAAAAGTTTCACTTTCAAGCATACAGCTGATCTTTTAATTTATTGGACTTGTTTGAAACGATGGAAGGTATTTTAGATTATAAGGGCATTGATTCGTACGTGCCTAGTTAAGAAAATATAAATCAAACTAACGATGCATGTGAAAACGGAAGAACCGCATATCGACCGGAGCCTTAAATTAAGATTCAACCACTGATCTGTCTGTCCGCGGATCGATATCTCGAAAAAAGATCGTTATAACAAGGATATCGTAGAGGTTACAATATCAGATTTCAATGGCAGATGTTTGATTGAATTTCTAACATAATTTTATGATTGCTGTTTCTGTTTCTATATTTTTTTTCATTACTTTCATGCTTACTATTGAGTGTATAATTGTATATGCATGAAATTTTAGAAATTGATGCTGTTATTATATGTATGTTTGTTTTATGCTAGTAAAACTTACTCGAACAAAATTAGAAAAGACCTGAAAAAGAAGTAGTGACTGAGCATAGTGTATGCATGCAATTAAAAAAATATGATGTTCTCATGCCTATGTTTGTATTATGCTTGCTAATACAGTAAAATTTGCTAAAACAAAATTACAAAAGACGTAAAAAAGAAATTGATGATGTATATTTTGTGTGCATGCAATTTTAGAAATTTCTAAAACTGCATGTATTTAGATGTACTTATACGTCTATTTGTGTTGTACTTGTTAATATAATAAAGCTTGCTAAAACAGAATTAAATAAGATCTGAAAGGAGGTACTGAGTGTGTATGCATACCATTTTAGAAAATTTGTTATATTCTTACACATCTGTTTGTATTGTGTTTGCCAATACAGTAAAACTTGCTAAAAGAGAATTATAAAAGATCTAAAAAGAAAAGTGAGTGTGTATGCATACAACTTCAGAAACTTGTGAAATTCTTATACGTATATTTGTAATTTGCTTTCTAATAAAATAAAACGTGCTAAACCAGAATTACAAACGACCTGAAAAAGAAGTAATGAATGTGCATTGTGTATGCATGTAATTTTAGAAATTTATATTTTTTCTTATCTATGTTTGTGTTATTTGCTAATAAAATAAAACTTGCTAAAACATAATTATAAAAGTCCTAAAGATTTTCAGTCTTATCGAGAATACCATCTTCTGTAATTATAACACGTTCTCCGCGTTGAAACTATGAACATTTTGCAATTTTAAGGCTAGATTCCGATGTATAGATTTTCCATTTTGACGGGTTTTACGCTTTATTTATATGTAATTTTACCCATATATGTATCATGTCAAATTGTTCGTAATTTTTTTAATAAGCTTTTTGGGTTCCATTTTTTTTCTATTTTGAGAGCAAAATTACTTTTATTTTAATAATGTTAATCGTAATTATTCAAATAGACTTACTGAATTTTAAAGATATCTCATTGTCTGAAATCTAACAAATGTATTTATTTTGTGTACTATTCAATTCCTATTTATATGATAATAGGTTAAGGAAGAATTTATGAGACGTTTGGAAAATAGCATATTACAATAGGGTTTGGGAGATTATTACAACTTTCTAATATATTTTGCGTTTTATCAGACAGGATTCGTTCAGAAAAGTAACTTGTATTTTAAAATTAAATACTGAAATATGTGTACAAAATAAAGGAATCGCCAGCGTTGCAAAGAGAATTAAAAAAAAACATTTATTATTATTTTTAATACTAAATGTCAAAATATAAATGAGGTCATAATAAGAAAGGCATAACCATATACAGACGACTCTCGTTAATTCGAAATTGGATAATTCGAATCTTCGCTTAATTTGAACTAAACATGAAGTCCCGAAATTTTCAATGGCAGAATAATGTTTTAAACTTTCATTAATTCGAACTCATTTTCTCTTGACTTCGCTTATTTCGAAATAATGAGAATTCCGATTTTTCATTTTTCTTTTCTTTCTCGCGGATTTCAGATCGTTTGAATAACTTTCTATCTTTGATTCTTGTGAAACATGTCCCAAACGAGTATACATCTAATCCAATGCATTTTATATACATTTTTTTTAGTGCCCTGTCTGTCCATGAGTGACGCTTTGAATTTTTCTTCCGTTGTGCTTGTTTCTAATCTTTTAATTAGTTTATGAATTTACATATTCTAATTTAATATTAAGTCATATTCTAATGATAACAGACGAAATAAATTTAAACACTATAATATTAATTCATTTGTAATAGTACCATATTAAGCATGTTTTCATTTCATATTTTCCATAATTCGAACTCCGGATAATTCGAACATTTCTTGTGGTTCCGACGAGTTCGAATTAACGAGAGCTGACTGTACTATCATTTCCATATGTAGAAAGTAACTAAGAAATTGTTAAGATAAAATAATATTCCATGGAAAGACATGTACTGTTAACAATACACCAGGCCCGGAAGGGTTAAACCAAGAATACCCTAGTTGTTGATCCAATGAATAAGAAATTGTTTGCACAAAAGCCGTAGTCAAGAAAAAAAATGTTGAAACTGACTGTTTCAAAATAAAATTAAGTGGATTAAGTGGTGTTTACAGACGTTGATAGAATTTGGACAACTCTTTTAAAATTTTCAGCATCTATAATATTATATTTGTTTGTACTTGCCAGGTTTCATGGACACTTAGTAGTTAATAAAAACATCAGATGCTGTACGAACACATTTGATTTGAATATTGATTTTAAAATTTTAAGTATCTTCAAATAAGTAGGTTTCGTACAGAAATGTTTTAGTATCCTTTCCATAGAAAAATATCCCGTCGACCAAAAAACTATCGCCAAATTATAAGATTAAATGCCAATAACGGATGATCGTGAATGTCATATTCAATGACATTGAATACGGTACACGTGTTTAAAACGTTATTAAGTGATTTTTATTTTGACTTTTTCATTTGTATTATTTATTAATATTAAACTAATTATTTATTTTTTCGTTATTTAAAATAAAAATTATGTCAATATGTATAATTTGGCTATTAGTTTAGCGATTTGTATAATTTGGTTAAATTGATCGACGAGATAACCAAATAGTCACCCCCCCCCCTTTTTTTTTTTTTTTTTTTTTTTCTTGTTTGTTTGTTTTGGGGGCTTTTACAGCACACGCAACTGCCATGAGCCAATTGTGAAGAAAAAAAAAACATGTCTGTAATTATTAACCGCATATTTTTCAAATTTGATTTTGTACTGTTTATTTTCTTTTCCGAAGTTGTTTTATTTTAGTTTGTTTAAGGGCACATAGAACATAAAATATTTAAAGTTTTTAAGTTTTTTTTTTTTTTTTATCAGCATAAAAAATAGAGCTAAAAGATTATGGTGATTATTAAAATATTGGTAATCATTAAAATAATGAAAAAAAAAGTTGCTAAAATTTTTAGGATTTTCAAAGTTGGTTAGTAAAATATTTTTATTTCTTTTAAGCCAAAAAGAAAATTGCTTCTTTTCAAATAGTATGTTTTCTGATACCACAACAAATGTTAAGGTGATATACAGGGTACCTCTCTCAACGGTGGCCAATGGCTAATTTCTAAACCTTTAGTTATAGGCATATAGTTCTAATTGCAAAAAGTTTTAAAAAAGATAAAGAATTGTTTTTCAAGCGATTTAGGTCAAAAAATATTTATTAAAAAAATACGAAAATTAAATTTTTATGCGGTCCCCCAGCCTTATAAGTGATATTTAGTAAATTTTTATCACTACTCTAGCAAGTAATACAAAAAAGTCCCATTCCTCTGCGATTAAAACTAACCGAGTAATAGCAGTTTAAAGTTGAAGCATCTATTTTGCTGCAAATTAGGGGCCAGTCACAAATTAGTAGGGTCGGAAATGTTTTCCAGCTGGATTTTTGTGCCAAGTTTGATATTTTTGTTTTATTTTGTAGCTTTTGACATGTAGATTCCAAATATCGTAGGTGCCATTTTTTTCTTACACATTTTTGGGGAGATTTTCAAGATGGCGTCCAAGATGGCTGCCATTTACTGACGTCTTTAATATTTGTAGAATATTATTTACCAGTATGTCAAACTACATGTTTTTAGGGTCAAGAAATACAAATCTACAGTTAAAATAGGCGTAAATCGTGTTATTTATTATTTATTTATAAATTTACAACAAAATTACTACTATTGCTTGTTTTCTCTTTTGCTGCAGATGTCAAAATTAAATGTTTGCTGGATTATACTTACTAATAAGAATGATTGCCGCATAAATACACAATGAATTGTTTAATTTGCTTGAAAGGTGGGTAATTATGTCAAAAAATAAAATAGGCAATTTTGAAAAACTGAAAACTAAACTCGCTTTATAGCATATGCTACAAATCGAGCAAAATTCGGGAGTCAAATTTAATTCCATTCTGTCTACTCTGTAAATTCAACTGTCTACTGGCAGTCAAAAGTGACTAATCCGAGTGCGAGAGCTTCATGTTTGTGTTGCATATCTCCATGCACTAGGAAAATGCATAAAAGACAATGGCCTTGATCTCATATATATTGAAATTTGTCTAATCTCCTAAAACAATTCGTCAGATTTTTGGAGGGAAGAAATACACTAGAGGGATAGAGTTTCATATGACTATCATTCTGGCATGTTACCACCTACTCTTTGAAACACTGCCACATATTCTACAAATATTACTTCCTAAAAAAAATTTATTTATTGACAGAGAAATTGCACAATTGTGAAGTTCAGGCTACACCTTTGTTTAAAGAGATCAAAGCAGTAATTGAAAAAGATTGTCTTCCACATATTACACAATGCAGTTTTGACATGGCAAAGCTTCTACTACAAGTATATATACCAATTTGGATGTTTGCTATGTTTTATCCGTGGTATTTATCAAGGAATTTGGAAGCATTGGATCTCGCGTCATTAGAGGAACAAATCAAATATTACTTTGCATATGACTTATTTCATTACGTCCGACACATTCCAGTATACATAGCACAGATGAAGGACCTTAAAACAACACATCCAGACGTATGGAATGCTCTTGAATCTGGTTGTTTTGCAATATCGAAATCCAATGTGCCGTTTACGAAACTATTTTCAGACCAGAACTTGGAACAGAAAATCAAAGAGCTGAAGAACATTGGAGGAATTACTGGTTTGACTCAGAACGAAAGCGCCCTCGAAAGGTATTTCTTGTGTGCACCAGAAATATTACGCATTGTTTCAAGTTTCTTTGAAAAGTACTGCCCAAATGAAATATGTAAGCAGCCCATGAAACATTATCAACTTCAGACGTCCATGTCATTAAGAATTTTTCACAATGCAGCCATCATCAAGGAAAGCATTCGGAATCATTGTGGAGGAAACCCGTTCCGAGATAATACTACACTAATGAATATCGCATCCTCTATGAAAGTTCCAGAATCTGCGAAGGATGATATTCTGAACCGTGACCAAAAAGGCCAATTGGAATTCGAAAAATTTGTAAAAGATAGACTACAGAGTGAACACGCTAAATTGTCAATTTGGCATCCAATGAAAAAAATGAAATTGAAAACATTCAGTACTTGGAACAAGAAGACTGCATTTAAGATTGGGGATAAATTAGTTAAAATTCGAGAAGATAGGCAACTTCTTGCTCGTTTTCTCGTAGTTATGCAATCCAGACCTCAAATGTCTACAAACCTAGAACATGCAATTGGGAATTACGAGTTTTCTATAATACCAAGATCATTGTTTTCTTCTGATGGGTATCTTCATATTCCATCTGACAAAAGTTCATTTATTGCAGAAATAGAGCAATACAATCGTTCTCCCATACATGAATCATTAGCATCCTCGATTACTTCTCCGGTAGAAAAAGTGGGCATTATGGATGGAATGACAATTGTACAATCTATAAAAAGACACCTGCCATGAAAACTTGTGAGGACTTTGCAAATGCTTTTACCGAAATCATTATAAAAATGACAAACAGATACACTGAGGGGAGAATAAAATTTGATCAATACCTTGAAAACTCATTGAAGGAACAAACTCGTAAGAAAAGATTAGGGACAACAGAACCTATAAAATTTACTGTTTCAAATAGTACCAATATATCTTTAGTATCATTAAAGACGTTCCTTTCACACAATGAAACAAAATCACAGCTAACCAAATATCTTCGGAATAAGTTACTACAGGTTTTTGCTGTTAGCATCAAGAAAATTGTTGTCGTTTTTGGCAATAAAACATACAGTAATCAAGCAAATGTTTATGATTCAAAATTATGTGATCTACACATGAAGAAGCAGATACCATTATACCTCTTCATGTGCTTGATATAGTTAAATATCACGATAATTGTGAGATAGATGTATTTTCACAAGATACAGACATTTTCATACTGCTGATTGACTTGGTTTCAAATCATCTAGTAAACAGTGAAATCAATTTTGTTACTGGTCGAGGCAACAAACATAGGATAAACAGTGAAATCAATTTAACAAACATAGGAAAATTAATATTAATGAAAGATGTAGAGCAATAGGCGATCATAAAAGCAAAGGTTTACTAGGTTTGCATTCATACACTGGTGGAGACTGGGGAGGAAAATTTCTGGGCATTTCAAAACAAAAGTGGATTAAAGTATATATCAGTCTTCCGTGTGATGATGATATTATAACAGCTTTTCAAGAACTTGGGGAACCTAACGTTGATCCATTATCCAATCTGTCGTTATTTGAAAAATTCACCAACTTGACTTATTTGAGAAATAGTAATTTTTCAAGCATTTCAGAGCTAAGATGGCACCTTTTCAGAACTAAAAGTTTTGAGGGAGAGAAATTACCACCAACTATTGGAGCACTGAAGCCACATATTCTACGATCCAACTTAATTTGCACCACTGGAAAGGGCTACAAAAATCCCCGACCTATTGTACCCCCACTTATTGGAAATGATTGGGAAATAGATAGCGAAGGAGAAATTACTCCAGTCAAATCCCTGGAGTTACCTGCGCCTAAAGGCGTTATTGAACTTGTGAAATGCGAGTGTAAAAGAACATGTACAGTAGGGAAATGTTCCTGTTTAAAGAACTCTTTGGTTTGTACTACCCTTTGCAAATACAGTGACTGCAATAATACAAAGGACTATCAATACCACCCCAGTGATAATAGCGATTCAGAAGAGGATACGTGATATCCCAGTAGTGTATATACATATAAATGCAGTTTTTAATAATTACTTTTAATATTTTCAGTTATTTATGTTGTTTCATTTAAATATTTTGGTTGTGTATAACTGATTAATAAAACTGTAGTATATCCGATGTCTTTCATATGTTTGTAATTTATTTGCATCTTATCACTTAAAATACTTAAAAAACTCAGTTTACTCCTAATTTTGTTTAAAATTAGTATTTCTTGACCCCGAAAACATATAGTTTGACATATTAGTCATTAATATTCAACAAATATTAAAGAAGTCAGTAAATGACAGCCATCTTGGATGCCACCTTAAAAATAACCCCAAAAACGTGCAAGAAAAAAATGGCACCTAAGATATCTGGAATCTCCATGTCAAAATCTCCAGTATAAGACAAAAATATCAAACTTGGCACGTCAATCCAGCTGGAGCTACATTTTACGACATTTCAAACCCTACTAAATTAACTGGAGCTAAAAATAAACGCAAGATATAAAATTTAACATTAAACATTGAGAGTAAAATAATTTTTACAATATTACTTTTTAATTTATGTTGATGATTATATATTAAAGCAAAATTTGTTCTAAAAATATAAGTAAAAAAATAACAGAAAGTTTGTTAATTTAAATTATGAAAAGCCATAGTCACAATTCGTTACAAAATGACACATGTTTAAAATTCTATTAGATTACTTAACCTAGCAGAAGTTGGTGTTGTCTTATAAAATAAATAAATGGTACGCACCTAAAATTGTATTAATATTACATTGTCATTGGATATAAATAAGTGTGCAAATTAAACCTCGGTCAAATATTTGGAAGCGAGTTAAAATTTGAATAGAAATTTTGAACTAGGGAAACACGTACGCACGTTTTAAGCAAAATAAAAGCTTATCAAAATGACACACCTTTTTAAAATAAAATCGCGATTTCCCAAAATTTAATTTTCTCGATAAAGAGAATTTTAAAACTCGCATCTTCAACTTTTTTAACCAATCTAGAAGTTAATTAATAAAAATTTAAACTACATTAAAACTTAGACGGTGGAAGCACCTTTAGTTAAATTGCTTTAAAAATATTTATTTATCTCATTTAAAACATTTTTGTAATTAGAACTATATGTCTGTGGCAAATAATTTAGGAATTAGCTATTGGACAGCGTTGGAAGTGGATGCTCTTTATAATAATTTAAGCACTTAGTATACGTTCTCTGAAAATTTAGTCCAACTCATTTGTTTTCAGTTACAGAAAAGTGGTTAAAGTCATGAAATTTAAAGTTTCATAACTCGGTCAATTTTAATGTTAGATGAATGGGACTTTTTATGTATTGCTTGATAGGGTGATGAAATTTTTTTTAATTAAATATCACTTATAGGACCGGGGGACCGTATAAAGAGTTAATTTTCGTAATTAAAAAAAATTACCTAAACCGTTTGAAAAACAATTCTTTACCGTTTTAAAAGAATTTTTGCAACTGGAACTATATGTCTATGACAAACGGTTTAGAAATTAGCCATTGAGAGTGGACACACTGTATTTTACAGTTTTATCTTAGAAAAGTGTGCCGAACAGACATATAGTTCAAAAAATATGTAAAAACTTAATTCTTGAAAACTAATCTATCCATGAAATTAATTTCTTTTTATTTATATATGGGGTATAATGTGCTGTAATTTTTTTATCTCATTTTTTAAATAAAATACCTGATGATAAATATTTCGCCAAATTCATTTCATTTTATTCTTCCGCACTGTTAAAAAAATTCTGCGGAATTATAGAGAATCTACGGATAATCCACAATCTTAAGCAGGCTTTTCGTTGGCTTTTGAGTAACATTAGCGATTTGGCGAATAAGAAGTAAAAAACAGTCGCCAAATGAAAAGAAATGTTAGAAAAATAGATTTGGTGTGTAACTCTGAGAAATGTATTTTTAACCCCTTATTGTATCTTTGTTTTCCAAATGTTGTAAAATAACCTAATTTTTTTGTAATTGCTTATAAATTAAAAATTCGACTAAATTGCTTATGAAATAAAAATTTGACTATCTGCTACAGAAATTATTACAAATGAGTATATTATAAATGTCTCCTAGTACTGAATGGGGTAATGTTTTAGACATTCTTTTAGCAGTCTAAATAAAAATTAAAATTAGCTATCGTTGATTACCATTGTGAAAACATTTGCTAAACGTTATTATGAGATTTCGACTCGATAGCAAAAAATTGACCGACCTATGATTACTTTCCATAAAACTGATAAATAGTAAGGTTAATGGCTGATTTCAGCACCACATTACAGCAAAACTTTTCTCTGTTTGGCACTTGATGCGAATAATTTTTATTATGTTTTTACCGGTATGACGCCAGCACACATATAGTGATTAGCTGACAATAAATAAATGTGTATCGGATAATAATTTCTGTCTTTGACTGTTACTAAACATAATTGGTGTTGAACCAGTATCTCTGTAAATAGAACAATGTAAATGGCACAATGCGATTGAACACGTAAAGCAACATCCAGTCGTTCAGTAACGTGAATAAGAATCTCCACTATATAGGCAGCCATACAGACACACACACACACAAAGGAGCAGAAATCAAGCCCTCGCAATTTGGTAAGTCTGATTGTTCTTTTACTCGCCAAAAGGAGAATTTTGTCGCGATTTGGCGCAATGGCAAGTGGAGAACGAGAACATTGATCATATAAAATTACAGAGATTACAAAAACTGAGATTCTGTTAAATAACAGGAGTTATTTCGTAAATTTATAACAGATTCTGTAATTTAACATCGTTAAAAATGCACAATATTCTGTAGTTTTATTTTAAATAAAAATAATTTAATGTAGTTTTCAAAATTAATGAATCATTCAGTCATCAGAGATCGCAAAAATTTTGAACTTTTCGGGAAAATTAAGTTTTAATTTTTATTTAGATTTGAATCGTATCATTAGCATCCTTTAATTTTTACACAATTTGCTCCCAGCTGTCCCAGGGTTTGAATCCCAGAGAGTCAATCCATTTCAAGTGGTCCAGCACTGGTCGCTCGACCATTCTTATAAAATCTGAAATTTTTTGTACAACAACCCTAACATGATGAAAGTTCAAAATGACCGTTATTTTAATTTTACTATTTTTTGTTTGTGCATGGCGGTACTTTGTTTCATCGTGTACAGCGATTTTCTCAGATACTAGGAAACACAAAATTGTAAATATCTCGTCTTTTATTTTCCCAATTGAAATGGAGTTTGCAGCATTTTGTTCAGAATAAAATAGGCTAAATGTATGATGGTAGAGTAATTTTGGAAAATAAAATTTTACAGGTGAAGTTTTAGCACAAAATTTAAGATTTTTTCCAAAATCTATCCGTTTGCAAGAGGAAATTTTTCATGCAAGGAAAACTGTCACACTTACACAATTTTTTCTACAAATAGGTCAAAAGTGCGTGTACTCATACACCAAGTCCCAGATCTGGGAGTTGATTTCTCTTTGCGAAAAAAATTCCGAAATTCGTCAAAAATTTCAAAAATCGCACTTTTTAGGCTTTGATATCTTTGGTGGAGCACGAGATAAAAATCTGAATGTCTGACCTTTGATAGTATTGTGTAGTAGTGTTATGCACAAAAAAATTTCAAGAAGAAGATTTGACTATAAGCTGAGATACGGTGATTAAAAAATGTTAAGAAATGCTATTATGAGTACAGTAGGAGAAATGAGATTAGTCTCATTTATTACAATGTTTACACAGAAAATATCGTTTTTCGAAAACAGTTTAATAACAAATGTTTAATTTCCAAAGATACTATATATACTCAACAAAGAGCTTAACACTATTTACGAGAGATGTTATGAGTTTGACCAGTTACTGCTGTCAGTCCATCAGGCTGTTCTTTCTCAAAATTTTATTTGAAGCCACCCAAGTCTTGTCATCCCTTGTTAACTTGAATGAAATTCTCTAGGTTTAATAATTGAAACCATGTCAACTCGATCAGTTGCAACCCATTGTCTGAAATTTACTTTTCCTGAAATGTGTACCGATTAAAATTGTTGCAATAGCATTTCTAGTAGGTTTGTTCCTCTGGACAAATAGTGTATTGGCTTAGCATACATTCTGAATTGCTTAAATCACACAGACGCATTTGAAGAAGATATTTGTTATTAACAATTAACTTTGTACCATAAATAATTAATTTAAAATTTTGGAGATATGAACAATTTCATAGTAGGTTACAATAGTTTGGCAGTATTATTTTCACATATTGTCCAGGTCATATCTCAGCTTGTAGTCAAATCTCCTTCTTGAAATTTTTTGTACATAACACTACTACACAATATTATCAAAGGCCAGAATTTCAGATTTTTATCTCGTGCTCCACCAAAAGATATCAAAGCCTAAAATATGCGATTTTTGAAATTTTTGACGAATTTTGGAATTTTCTTCGCAAAGAGAAATCAACTCCCAGATCTGGGACTTGGTGTATGAATACACGCACTTTTGACCTATTTGTAGAAAAAATTGTGTAAGGTTGACAGTCTTATGGAACAATTACATAGCAGGTTACAATAGTTTGACAATATTGTTTTCACATATTGCCCATGTCATATCTCAGCTTGTAGTCAAATCTCCTTCTTGAAATTTTTTGTACATAACACTACATCAAAGACCAGATTTTCAAATTTTTATCTCGTGCCCCACCAGAGATATCAAAGCCTAAAAAGTGCGATTTTTGAAATTTTTGAAGAATTTCGAAATTTTTTCGCAGAGAGAAATTAACTCCCAGATCTGGTACTTGGTGTATGAGTACACGCACTTTTAACCTATTTCTTGAAAAAATTGTGTAAGGTTGACAGTTTACCTTGCATAAAAAATTTCCTCTTGCAAATGGATAGATTTTGGAAAAAATCTTAAATTTTGTGCTAAAATTCCACTTGTAAAAATTTATTTTTCAAAATTATTCTACCACCGTACATTTAGCCTATTTTATTCTGAACAAAATGCTGTAAACCCCATTTTGATTGGGAAAATAAAAGACGAGATAGTTACAATTTTGTGTATCGTAGTATCTGGGAAAATCGCTGAACATGATGAAACAAAGATGGCCGCCATGCACAAACAAAAAATAGTAAAATTAAAATAACGGTCATTTTGAACTTTCGTCATGTTAGGGTTGTTATACAAAAAATTTCAGATTTTATAAGAATGGTCGAGCGACCAAAAAAATATTTTCTGGACCACTTGAAATGGATTGACCCCAGACCGTTTGGCAGCAGGAGAACGCCTAGCTGCTATCAGATTCACCTACATTGCGAGAGACTTTTGATCCAACACTTGATTTCCTCCAACTTTTCGATAAATATCCTCACAACACCCAGTGTGATGGCAAACAGCAATGTCCCCCGATTTTTTTCCGCTAATCCAAAAAAGGTCTCTCCTATCCGAGACTTTTCCTCCAACATCGAACATTTCGACGAATCAGAGGTAAGCGATTGATATGAATAGGAGATAAATATTAACGGCTGTTACCAGCAATACTGGTTTTCCTGCTTTTCCTCCAACTTTTTAAAAAACAAATCGTTACCTGAGAATAATAAAGTTTTGTCTGATGATGAAAAAATGACTTGTCGATAGAGATAGGTTCTATTTGTACCTATGAAGGCATTTTAGCATCAAAATGATGTTATACATAATTCACATGTGACCTTACAATCCTAATATGACATTATTTTACCCGAAATGCCTCCATCGATGCTAATAGAACATTTGTATATCGATAAGTCATTTTTTTTTCAAAAACACAGATAGAACCTTATTATTCTCATGTGACGAAATATAACCTTTTTCTCTTTTTGAACGGGAAAAAGTTGGGGTTAAAATCGGTTCAAAAGCTTGTCGCGCGTAAAGTTTGTAAATCTGATAATAGCTTAAGCTATAGAAGATGCTTGCTGTTGCATACAAATTATGTCTTTTCTGTTTCAGTGGACAACATGATGATTGGAAGGTGATTGTTGATAAAAATCCCAACTAACTCCGAGGCGATATGATTTTTTCCCGTTCTTCTTAAAAAAAAAAAAAAAAAAAAAAAAAAAAAAGATAATAATTTTTAAATTAAATTTTCTTTTTTAATATGTTTAATAAAATTGCAAAAGAATTTTAAAATTGTACATTTTGAAGTACAAGTTTTAGCAAAGAAAAAAAAATAATAAATAAACACCTAAAAATTCTTAAAGGGAATTAGATGTAAGATAACAAAAATGTCTGTAAAATGATGAACGAGAAACTCGATCGAAATCATTTAACCGGGAACTAGTGTAAATTTACTGATAGTCTCGCTTTTTTTCCGTGTTTTTACCGAAATTTTTAACAGTGCAGATGTTTTATCAGTCGAAGAGCCGACCGCACAAAACCCTAAGTCATCGAGCACAAGAAAAAATTCTTTATTTTATGGAAGAGTAGAAATAGAGGAATCTAATGATCGATGTCTGCCGGAAGCGAAGTGATGCATAAGCGAAAAATTAGTACCACTAGTGGTACAATCGTATGTTTAACATTGTGTTTATTGTACAATCAAAAGTATGAAAACATGGAAACTGGGTGCAGGAAAACATAATGCTATGTCTACGAGTCAACCACTGGCGGTATTAATTTTTGGCTTATGCGCCCCATCGCTTCCGGCAGACATGGAAGATTAGATTTCCCCTCTACTATTCTTCCATAAAATAAAGGATTTTTTCTTGTGCTCGATGACTTGGGGTTTTGTGCGGTCGGTTCTTGGACTATATGAATACTTAAAAGGGTGATTCTCAAAATAGGGGACAATTTATGTCTTTCAGCATACAAAAAAAATTGAGAGGTTTTCTGTCATGTTTTTATACTTAGATATGTTTGTCTTAATATTATTCATTATTTGCACTCAAGAATTACTCACTTTTTAGTTAAAAACACCTTAAAATAACAGAATAAATGTTCAAAATGTCATTAGCATGGATGTCCACAGCAGCTGTGCCTTGTATATAATAGCTTTTTCAAGAGTTAATATTATGTTTATAAAATAAAACAAATGTTATTCTTTCTTTAAATTAATCAAGGAGAGGATTTATCCAATAAATTTCTTTTTAAAAATAAAATTATAGTATATAAAAAGAGAATTAAAGTTTGTCCTCCATATTCTGTTTTCAAAACAAGGTCATACTATAACAGCTGTTTATTAATCAAACTTTCATTTTCACATATGACAATAGTTTGAAAATATAAAGTTTCTTCATGGCAACAAGTAGCCATTTTATTCCAGCCTGAAAATAGAAGCATGTATTGTATTTTAAGAATAGAAGTTGAATATTAGGCGAGTACATCAATTGTATGTCATTAGAATGGATAATAATTTTCATGTTTATTTTATAGTTAAAATTTTTATTTTACTTATTTGCATAGAACTTTTGTGTTTTAAAAAGCCCCAGAAAGGACTATTGCATTGTGATTATATTATGGCTCATAATCTTATTTAAATTAAAATTTGTCATTAGCATGGACAAATATCAGTGTCATTAGCATGGTTTTTCTGTTCATGCTAAAGACTCCTATGTGCATAAATGTAACCAGTACTTATATTGTATCCTTTTTAAAGTTTAATTTTACATATAAATTTAGGTATTACATTTATTATCCCTAAAATATGCATTAAATCTTTCAGAAAATCACTAAGACAGCTTCTTACGCTGTTAGTGTCAGTATGTTGTTCATGTAAACAAAGTTTGCTCTTTGGTAATGTTTTTATTCTTCTTATATGTATATATGTAAAAATGGAAACTATTTGTTGGAAAGGAAGGTTAATAAACGTAGAAAAAAATATTTAAACAGGAAGAAAATAAAAATTTCTTAGTATATTTATTCCATGCAATTTGTTTTGTCATTAGCATGGCTCAAAAAATACTAATTATTTTTTTAAGTTAATTTTTAAATATTTAGCTCTGCTGACTACATGTAAAGTATACCTAATACTATATTAACAACACATATTTTTTTCAGAAATTTTGCTAACAGTAATTTTTTTAAGATTTCATTTTTGAAATTGTCCCCTATTTTGAGAATCACCCAAAAGGGAATAAAAAAATCCACATTGTTATTTTCATTAGAACTAGCGATACGTTTTCTTAAATAATCGAAATTTCTTAAACATTTATTTTTGAAGTGCAAAATAAATGAAAGCGCAACTCTGTCGCCGAAATGTCTGCTTTAAAGACTTCTGTCATATAATTTTTTCTATTATGTATGTTTTCTATTATATCACTTACATCATACAAAATTCACAAGAAAGGAAATTCATAAGATGTACTGTTCCATCATTCACTCCTTTTTATTGAATTTGTATCCGCAGAGAGACACAGAAAATGTCAAAAACCATTAGTTTTGGAATCCATCAACTAAATGTGGCCTCATTCTTCAACGGGTGGAAGTCTACAATGCTACATAAAATCCTCCATCTTAGGAACCTTGACCGAATTATGTTGAACAAGATTTATTCTTGGACCTATAAATATAGCGATGTATACAACATAAAGAAAAAACATAAGAAAACAGAATGTACTAAATTGTCTGAAAAGCTTCAATCATTACGTTTATTTCATTTCATTTTACTTTATGTCATTTTCATTTAAAGAACTAAAAATATTTTTGTTAAATTTATGTCTACTAACGTAATTGAGGAATAAAAATTTTTATTTCTCTTTTATGATAGCTTATTTACATTAGTAATAAATTTTCTCAATTACTTTTTATATAATAAGACACTAACTAAAATGGATAATCTAAGAAATAGTAAAACGAAGAAATTATGACTTTTTCGATTATAAAAGAAGGGAAATAAATATTTTCTTTTAAAATTTTGAAGATGTTAGCTTGAAGTTTATATTTTTCGTACTGTATTGAGTACTTCTTTATAAATTTTAATAAACTTTAAAATTTATGGATAATTTTCTCGATTTTTAATTTGTTGATAGAGTGAATAGCAAATCGCTTCAGTAAAATAAATAAATAAATAAATAATATTGAAAAATATTTAACCTACCGGCGGCCATGCCGTTGTAAAAAGTACAACATTTACTTTCTTTTATCTTTAAAACAAAATTCACGCTTGCTTTAATGTGTTATAACAAAATAAATCTAAGTGTATTGCGGCATACATTCATAAATTGTGAGCAGAGAAAACTTATATATTTGTATGTTAAAATATTTGTAAAATTAAAACAAAACAGCGCTAATTGAATGTTTTCATCCTGTTGTACAATTTACAACGCGCTCCTATTCATGTGATGAAAACTTGTGCACCCGGCGAAAGCTTAAGAATTCTGATAACCTGTTTTCTAAATTACTGACTTGTCCAACAATCTCTACAAAAGAGCTTTTGAAAAGCAATATACAGTCGACTCTCGTTAATTCGAAATCGGATAATTCGAATTGTCGCTTAATTCGAACCAAACATCAAATCCCGATATTTTCAATAGCAGAATAATGTTAAAAATTTTCATTAATTCGAACTCATTTTTTCTTGACTTCGTTTTATTCGAACTAACTAGAATTCAGATTTTTCATTTTTCTTTTCTTTCTCACGGATTTCAGATCATTTGAATAACTTTCTTTCTTTGATTTTTGAGAAAATTGTATCGAACGAGTAGACATATAATCCAATGCATTTGATATCCACTTTCTTAGTGTCCCGTCTGTCCACCGGTGACGCTTTAACTATTTCTTCCATTGTGCTTGTTTCTAATCTTTTAATTAGTTTATATAGTTATACATTCTAATTTAATATTAAGTCATATTCTAATGATAACAGACGAAATAAATTATAAAAACACTATAACATTAATTCCTTTGTAATAGCACTATATTAAGTATGTTTTCATTTCATATTTTCCATAATTCGAACTTCGGATAATTCGAACATTTCTTGTGGTCCCGACGAGTTCGAATTAACGAGAGCCGACTGTATTATTTACTCTCTTTTTTGTGAATTCTTTTTACCCGCCTCTGGATATCAGAATGAAAAAAATCATGGAGAAAGAAGCAATTGGTAGTTTAAAAAAGCTAATGGCCGGGATCCAGATACGTTTTAAGTTTTTAGCGAAACAAAACTGACCAATCAGAAGCCTGGAGTATTTTTGTGAATTTTTCACTGTTTGTAGAAATGCAAGCTTCTTATTGGTCAATCTCGTTTCGCTAACAGTGAAAAGTTTATCTGAACTCCGGCCGTGAAATGTGAAAGAATGTTATTTCAACAATTTCATATTTCAAACACTAGCCTGATGATAATGGTGACTAAGGTGACCATAAGTTCACAAATTTCAGGATGGGGGGGGGGGGGGAGTATTTCGCGCACTTTCTGAAATTGGGTTTAAAGCACTTGTTGAACGTTTAATAAGATGATAAATTATCGAAAAAATACATATTTATATAAAGCTTAAAAAATGGAAAATTTTAAAGTTATAAAATTATTTTCATCATTAAATCTAGACAAATTCTTTCTGTTTTATAGACATCACCAATACATGCTTAGCGTTTTAGTCTTATTGACAAAAATACATATTTGAAGAGATAGTAAATATACCAAGGGGAATGCTTTAAATTTAATTCAAACTTTTATAGGATTTTACCAAATAATTCACAGAACACCATCCATATATCAAACATCTATGACATTTCAATTTTAGACAGAATCCATGATTCTTCAATCATTTTTCAGAAAAATTCTTTTAGATGACTGGTTCGCGTACATTTTAGAAATATTAGAAACGTTTCGAACAGATGAATAGTCATTTCAAGAAGATATGAATGCAACTTTCGTTGGTTATGTTACTCATTTCATCTTCTTAAAGCACTGCATTTTGTAAATAAATGCAGTAATGTTTGATATGGAGTCGTTGTTATGCATATTACATCTATATATTGTTATGGTATATATGGCATATCATTGTTATCATGCACGCGTCAGTATTTGCAACCATACCATGTAAAATGGAGAGCCTGTCGAGTTTCTAGATTGATAAAATTTGATTTAATTTCATGATAACCATAAACGAGTCGGAAATCACACTCAGAGGTAACAAATGAGGTTATTTCGTGCTATTACGAAGTTATTAAAATATGTAGTACTTCAGATACAGTACAATATCCGAAATCTGTTGTATGTTCCTGTAAATACTAAATGCTTTATACTAAATGCTCTTATACAGGAACTAACTTATAGTAAACGTCAGCAATTACATCAATTTCATAAAATGTGAAATAGCTTAATGTAATTAAAACGCGCCCCAAACAATGTTTTCCCCTATACCATGTAATGAAATACTTTAGTGTGGCCCTATATATTAATAAAAAATATTCTTTGCACCACAGATTGTACAGAATGTATATTTTAGTATGTATATTTCATAGATGCATGTGAATTGCATTATGTTCGAAAGCGTGTAACATCATTAAAATGCTCTCGAAACTATTTTTCCCATTGACCGTAATATAGCGGAGTACTTTTGATTGTCCCTATAATTGAACTATGCATCCGATTTTCATAAAATTTGAAAAGATTTGACAAAATTATGTAATAATCATATATTTTAAATTTCAAACGATTCGCTTGTGTAGTTTTTGCGTTGTTCTATGCGGACGGATCGAACGACAACTATAGGTGCTACATATTTACATAATTACGAACGCATCTAAAAAGGATTATAAAACAATGTATAAATACAATTGAAATTTGACTTAATATGTTACTCTTTCATTTTATGAAATCAGTGCTATAACCAATGAAAGTTTATTCATTTTAATTGCTTAAGATGATATTTCATTTTGTCAAAGTATTGCATTTTCTAAAAAAATGAGCACTATTTGATCTGGAATTATTGTTAATGATGCAATATATAATAGTGAGAAATCTCACTATTATATATTGCATTATTTGAAATAATAGGAGATAAAAAATTTAAACCCCCAATGTGTTTTTAAATATAGAAAAAGGATTTAATTTTAAAGCAATCATAAAAACTCAACAATAAGAAACTAGTCGTTGGGGGCCACCGTAATACTTACCCATCATGGATATGTATATGAAAATAAAACATATGAAAACTATTAATACAATACATTGCAATTCATAAACAAAATTTAAATATTGTTAATACATAGTAATGCTATATTAAAGAACTGCTGATGTACCAATTTTGACTAATTATATAAAACGCCAAACTATTCAAGTAGTACCAAATTGCGTAAAAGAAACACCCTTATAACTCCAAAAATAATAACTCTATTAACTAACAATTAATTGCGTCGGATTAAGCGTCTCATTTCCAATTAAAGTATACCTCTCAATTGAATTTTGAATGAAATACAGGGTCATGGAAAATCGAAGAATGTGGAAAACAGGATTACAAATATCTCGGCAACTAATAATCCGATCGACTTCGTTCTATATGCAAAATGTGTGTTATTTTATTGCCTTTTACGTCCATTCCTTAAAGTAAAAAAATTCGAAAATTTTTATATACCTTTCATCAGAACGAATTTTTCGAGAGTCCGAAAAAAATAGTTCCGGATAATCGAGGTTGCTGATATTAAATAGGGTTCGTCCCATTCTTACATACTAACTACATACAAAATTTCAAGTCTCTGTCTCAATTTGTTCGGGAGATAGAGCGTTTACAGACAGACAGATAGACAGACAGACAGACGGACGGCAAATTTTTTTTCTAAAAATATGTTTTTCGGAATCTCCACTATCTAAAACGTGTAAATCCGTCAAAAAAAATTTTTCGATTTTCAAAACGATTGCAAGACTTACCCTATACTACGTATGATGGGTAAGTAAAAAAGCATAAATGTTATTTTAATTTGGGAGTGAAAGGGGATAAAACGTTGCTCTTACAATTCATGAAATTAAAAATATAATCGATGAAAAAGCATTCTCATAAAATGATTATTCCTATGCTTGAACGAATTCTAAAAAATCGCATTTCTGAGATATTATATTGCGACGACAAAAATATATTTAACATTATATATATAACCCACACATGTAACGCTACATAATCTAAACAACTTTAAAATTCACCGCAAACGAATTTTCCAGAAAGATTATAATTATTTTTCTCCTTTTGTGTGTCCCTGTAAATTGACTGAATACTAGTTATTCCACACTTCCGAGAAAGTCTGACGTAATTCATTTACTTTATGCATAACAATGTCATTACGTTTTAAATATCGTAATATAAATAAAATACGCAACAAAACAATTGTTCCCCATGACCGTAAAGTAATAGAATTATTTTGTATGTCCTTGTAAAATAACTATAAATTCCATACATGCTATTTTCAATAACGAGCATTTTATAACAATGAAAAATTTCATGGGAATCCGAGTACATTTTTAAGAGTTAGATTACGGACAGACAGACGTCAGACAGCTGCAGAAAAATCGAATTCATAAAGCTTTTCAACTATGTTGTAAAGTGTTAAAAACGTGTTTTTTTAGTTATTTGTGTCCTAGATTACCTTAAAAAAAGCATTGTTTATATTGAGGCTTTTTTTTTTTTTGTTGTTGTTGTTATATTTAAACTGCAACTTAATTTTTTTAATTTTCAAAGAAAAAAAAAATAGCCGACCGAACTTGACCGTTCTGACATGCGCTCTGACTGAGTCAATAAAACACGTCTCATTCCGGAAAAAAACAATGGTCAAGTCTCTAACGACCAGCTTGTAATTCAGGTTTCTGTATTTGCTCAAAGATCGATATCTAACTTCCAGAAATATCCGTTTACAAAAGGTTTTTATTATTCTTTCTTTCTTTTTTTTTTCGCCTTTATTTCCTTCAACTGTTATTTTAGTACTGCTTGGAATACTATTTTATTTTTCTGATGTTAAAATTTTAGCTTGCGCTTTGTGGCAAATTGCATTTATATAGAATTGGCTAACTGAGTTTAGTTTATGATTTACAGGTCAAACTTATATTTTCAGCATCCTAAAATATATAGACTTTTTTTTTTCACTGTCTCAAATAAAAATTAGTTTTTCATTGTCAAAAATAGCATTAAATGCAATTAAATGATGTAAAAGATTATATCTGATTATGTTATATTTATCTTAAAACAATCGTCTGATACTTTAAAAAATAAAAATATAAGTATTAAAAGTAGATATACGTACAGCTGTTAGAAAAAAAAAGAAAAAAATTAAGCATCTACCTACTACTTTTACAATAAATTACTGAACAGGAAAGTTACTGGTGCCTTATGATTGGACATGATGCCTTATGATTGGATTTATGAATGATGTATACAGTAAAACCCTGATCTATCGTTCCCGCATCCATCGTTTTCCCACATTGATCGATTTATTTCTGCGGTCCCTGCACAAATTATACTTAAATAATGGTAACGAAACTCGCGTACATCGTTCTTCAAAAAGTCGTTTTCCCGCATTCATCGTTGTAAAAGGTTTTTTCTCACCTGAATGAAATTGACAGTCATGCGAATACATTATGACATACAAACTGGAATTAACTTCTTTTATGCTAAAATAAATCATTTGTGCTGTTTGCGTTGATAATGGCGACAACAGTACGCATAAAGAGTAGTTATATATAGCAGAGCATATGCTTATATTTCCATTGATCAAGCTATTGCGACATATGGTGTCCTAAACATAGGAGAAATTTGTGATAATGCAAAAACTGAAAATAATGGCGAATAAACATAGGGTAACGTTCAGACCAATGAAGCTGAGCCACCATTGCCAACTTTTCCAGATGCAATTACGGCATTTCTAACTGCATAAACTTTTATGTATGCATACGAAATTACAGAAACTTCCAAAATGATCCGAAAAATGTTGAATGTCTTGCAAATTTATTTTTTGATTTAAAAAAAAAAATAACGAAAATTCAAACTATACTATTGATTTTTTAAAAATAACTTCGATTTATTTCTTTTACAATTTACTAAGCAACAAAATAGTATTTAATAGTATGTTGTAAACAATGCACTGCATTTTTAATGCATAAACATTGTGCTTTTTCGTATTTTGAAGTTTATCCACACTCATCGTTTTCCCGCATTCATCGTTTTTTTCTTCTGAACCCCTTGAAAAACGATGGATCGAGGTTCTACTGTATAAAATTCGTTCAGCGGGCCGTCTATAAATCAATATCAGCCCAAACTTTTTTTTAATTGCAACATTTATTCTGAGAGTATATTTTGTAACTTCGATTCAAACTGTGCTTAAATAAGAAATTTCACGTCATTTAGATGACAAGTCTTTGAATTATAAACATTCAAATTTTAGAGTTTCTAATATTAAATTTCATTTTCATATATTTTTATTAATATGTCCTCCTGAAATTATAATCCTGATATGTAATTTTTTTCTATAGATATAATAATATAAAATCCAAATATAAATGCATTGAATTTGCACTTTTTAAAATTTTATAATATGAATTTTGAATTATTGAATTAATATTTGTAATATAAATTGCAACATACAATTTTTTATAGATTTAATTTAATTATATTCCGTTTAATGTGAATCCAAAATGCAAGTTTCTTTCAAGTAGTTTTCAAATTATGCTTTAAAAAAAAGAAAGAAAAAGAAAAAAGAAAAAAAGAAAGAAAAAAGAAAAAAAGAAAGAAAAAAGAAAAAAAGAAAGAAAAAAAACCCCTTTCAGCATGTTGTTTTAAGGGACTGTCTATAATATGAATAAAAGCATAATTTGAAAAATTGTTTTACTCATTTTATCGAATAATTTGAGATAGTAATTAAGTGAGTGAGATGATCGTGTTGGCAAGAAATGACACTTTGAAGCTGCTATCAGATTTACCAGCATTTCGAGAGACTTTTAAGCCAACACATGATTTCCTCCAACTTTTCGCGAAATGTCCGCCCAAGACTCATTCTGATAGTAAACAGCAATGTCCTCCAAAATTTTTTGCAGTTCCAAAAAGTGTCCCCTAGGCAAGACTTTTCATCCAACATCGAACATTTCAACGAATTAGAGATAAGCGATTGATACGAATCGGCGATAAATATTAACACCTGGTACTAGTAGAACTGGTTTTCCTCCGTTTCCTCCAACTTTTTCCAAGACAATTGCAACCTTTTTCTCTCTTTGAACGGGAAAAAATTGGGGTTAAAATCGGCTGAAAAGTTCGTCGCACGTAAAGTTCGTAAATCTGATAACAGCAGGAAAGCAACTTAGTCATTCTGTAACATTTCAACAATCAAGTACAGAACTTCAGTTTGGATATAGTAGCTAATACAGGCTCCATTTTAAACTAATTATTTTCTCTGAAATTAATCATACAAATTCTATGAGGGAAAAAAATAATAATAATAAAAGCATTTGAGTTGATTGAAGGGTGTAAAATTTATCTATGGTGTCAAAATTGAATATTGATACTGGAAAAAAAAAAATGGTCTCATTTTGTATTAGATGCCCTTTTAAGCAAATTTTATATACATCATTTAAAAGTAGATTTTATTTCCAAACATTTGGTACAAGTAGCTTTATTGTACAATAATTTGTTGCAGAGTTATTAAGGTTCTGTTCTTTTGTTTTCGAAAGCATTGCTTCGAAAGCAATGTTAAAGCACTGAATCTACATCGAATTAACTGATTAATATGAAGTAAATGATTAAATATTTTTCAATAAAAACAATTATGCATATAGAAAAAATTATAAATTTCAAATTATATATATATATATATATATATATATATATATATATATATATATATATATATATATATATATATATATATATAAATTCAGTATTTTGTCATACATAAAAATTTTAGTCGTTTCCGTATATTCAGATTCTTCAAAAAACCCTCAAATTCCTTCTCTTAAACAACCAATATACCTTAAATTCATTTACTTTTAAAAAATTAAAGTCAGAAAAAATCGATATAATTGAATGCTATTTTAAAGAAACTTAAGACTTTTTTAGATGTGATAGAGATTTAATTGAAATAGCTCCAATAGAACTACTAGTATTAAAACCAGATAATTATTCGGAAAAAAATTCTCCTTTTTATTTGTATTAATGCTAACTTTAAAAGCATTTTACACTAATTACTAAAAGTTTATAGTATACAAAATATTACACTTTTAAAGCCTAGCGAGAAATTAAAGCATGCAACAAATCTGGATAAATGCAGGAGATTTTGCGAAAACTGCTGTTCTTTAAAACACTAATTACGCAAAAGGTTTATAAATTTCAATTAAATCTTTTTATGCAGCTAAAAGAGAAAAAAATCTCTTTGTCAGAATTATTTTCGGCAAAAATCATAAAAATAAATAACTAAATAAAGCTGGTTCTTTCCATGTTTATGAATTTTGGAAATGTTAACGAATTTAAGGGAGTTCTCATATGTCGATTAAAAAACTGTCATTACCGTTAACTTTATGAAACTGTCAACAGCAGTATTTTATACAGTTTTATTACAAAGCTATTTTTATGATAAGTTCTTTTAGTAAAAATGTAATATGCTTGTACTGGATAATCCAAAGCTCGACAACAAACTTTTAGATGACGCTGAAAATACAAAACAAAACAGAATCAGATAAGCATGCATGACGAAAAATCCGATCTGAACAAATGGAGCAATAAACGAAGATTTAAAAATGACAAGAAATGACAAAGTGTATAAAAAAGTGTTTATTTAGAGGCACTAAGACAGTACGCGTACACGTTAAGTTCTTAAAGTTTTTACCATCCATAGATACATACTCGTCAGGCGTTGTTGACTAATGTTATAGTTGGAATTCAGCTCTAGTCCTTTTGAAGTTCCGAATTAGTACAGAAATCATGAAACAAATTACGAACGCTGAAATAGCGAACACACATCTTGTGTATGGTGCAGTTGAATCCAATTGAACGACTGCAGCACGATTGTATACCGAGCGGTACTCTAACAATTAAGTACCGCTTCATAAAATTTTTCAGAATTTGCAACATGATCTGTGTGAATATGGAACATTAGGCACTAACAGGCATGATATGGGGTAGCCCATAAACGAGATGCATATTAAAAGATGAGAAATTTTGTGAAGTGGAAGAAGCCCCTGGTACAAGAATACAAACCATTGCCCATGATAGTCTGGGAGCCGGTGACATAGAAAGCTCCGTGATTGCAGAATTAAAAAAAATATGTAAATCGATAGCAAAAATCATACGGACAAAATTGCCTAGGTATGACTCGGTATGGGAAGCCAAAAATGGGTTAAATTGAATTAATTATTATTAAAAAGTATTGTGATTTATCGTTATTGCAGAAAGTCTACCCTTAGCCAGCGCCCAGATGTGAAATTATGCAGCTACTATCACTAAATAAATCTTCCATCAATTATTAGCTTGTCAATTCTGCGTCTTTACTTACCCTACAGTTCATCAAGTTAAGGTTTCTGGTTATATATTTTTGACGGGGTTAAAATAAATTTTTTTTTATTTTTATTTATTTTTATTTTTATTTTTTATTTTTTTGCACAAGTTTTGGTGCGTATAAATTTTATTGATCATATACAGGACTGCATAAAACATCTGGTGTACATTTTCGTTTATTTAAGGAAGTTGCTGATGGGAAAATTTTATGAATTTTTTAACTGAACTAAGTTTAGCATATTATGCATTATTTGACAAATATGTAGTTTAATATAGGGATGATCAAATTATTCCTAATTTTCCCCCCATTTCATGGAAATTGCTGAAATTGTGTTTTCAAATGTGTTATTGTGTTAATGTGTTAATGTGTTCAATTGTGGTTTACAAATTGTTCATTTATATATTTTTTTTTCTCTTTTTTAAACTATGAAGTTAATGTTATAGTATTCTGAATGCTTTGGAAGGTGTTGCATTATCTGTGCTCGACGCATTATTTTATTTTCTTGTTAATTAAAGATTCAGTCAGATATCACTAAGCAACGCAGCAGACTACTGTTTGTTTCTGCATAAGAAGCTGTCTGTTTTGCTAGCAGTGTGTGCAAAACAAAACATTCTAAAAGAAGAGGGGTATATCCTTCTGCGACATCCAAGAAAAGCATTATAAAGATTTTTCAGTTTGTGCCAGCTATGAAAAAAAAAAATGTATGAAGCTTATTTTTTCAGTAAATATTTATACTCGACAAGAATATCGTTGGGACTTTTTTGAATATTCCATTTCTATTTGTGGAACTTTCTTATGATATAGGAAGAAGCTCGGCATTTTTTAACTCGAGGTATCAAGAAACGTTAGAATAACTCAAACATATATATTTATATATGTGTGTGTGTGTTTTAGTCCTCCGCAAAGTTAGGTATTCATCAAGGACCATCAAGCAAATTAAAAAAAATGTGTGTATAGTATGGTTACAAAGTAAATAACGGAAACACGAGTTAATGTTACGCTAGTTGTAACACTATAGTTTTAAAAATTCTTTCATTTATTAGGCCAGACGTTCTGAAAGTTCAATTTATTAAACAAATGATGTAAACTATTTTGAGCATTAATTTATGATCATCTTAACCTCTATTTTAAAACTTACAAAGAACTCCTATATATATGTATGTGCACTGTAAAACATTTGTGGTAACGTTACTCCATAAAATTCGTGGCAGCTACGATTTCCAATTCATTGAGTAATTTTTCACTTACATAATGGTGTAATAAAAACATGCATTACTGGTGTCACATTGCAATGTTACACCGATTATATCGGTCAAAATACTCCACCAAATTGGAGGCAGCAAGGCTGCCTCCAGTTTTATGGAGTAACTTTACACAAATGTTTTACAGTGTGTGTGTGTGTTTTAGTTTTGCGCAAAGTTAGATATTTATGAAGGACCAACAAGCAAATAAAAAAAAAAAAATGTGTGTATAGTATCGTTACAAAGTAAATAACAGAAACACCAGATAATGTTACACTAGTTGTAACTCTATATTTAAAAATTCTTTCACCTCTTTGGCCAGACGTTCTGAAAGTTCAATTTATTAAACGAATGATGCAAACTATTTTGAGCATTAATTTATGATCATCTTAACCTCTATTTTAAAACCTACAAAAATCTCCTTATGTAATTTTAAATGCATAACTTACATTAGATGGAATATTTTAATATTTTGTTCTCAGGGCATGCTACTATTTCACTTTCAACAGTTGAAATACGTATCTGAACAAATTCTTCGATTTCAGGTCTTTGGAGCGAGTGGACATCGCGGCTTCGAGGCATCGGTCCCGGGATCGGTCCCTGGACGGGACCTCCTTCTACGGTGCCCGGACCCGGGATGACGTCCCGATGCCGGACCCGTACAGGGGGTTGCCCGGAAGGGAAACAGTCCTGGACGGCACATCCGCTCTCGACGCATACAGCCGCGTCATGGGCAGGGGAACAAACCACTTGATGGACAACAGGTAATTCAAAACTTTAACAAAAGGATGTTTTGAAAAATTAATTATGCCACACCAGCACACTAAAGCACAGGGTGCGTCATAGATTCATGCAAACTTTAAAAATCCATAATAAAAGAAGTATTGCTCGGAAAAATTTTCAGTTTGCGAGAGCATTATCAGACGAATTATGGATTTTGTTTCAATGCTTAAGGCCCCTGTCCTCGCAAGTAAGTTTCACTTTCAAAACCGGTTTCGAAACTGAAAGTGCTTTTTAAAAAATATATCTGCAACCAAAATCGAAAAAGTAAAAAAGGTGCGCTGTCGGCATGCACCTTAGCTATCGAATGCAAAAAAAAATTATTAAAAAATGTCAAAATGCGAAAGAGTTATTAGAAAAATGCTTCCCCATAGGAATAGCATTAGCTCGCGAGCGTTTCCTCGAGCGAGAACAGGGGCCTTAATAAAAATGATTAAAAAAACCAATAGAGGGCGCTCTCACGCCATATTGTGACGTTTCTTGCAAATAAAGCAAACACAATCGTCGTACTAAATTGTCTTCAAAACGTAGAACTAAATTGAGTACCCCATTTGATGAATAGAGGTTTTTTGCTCCTTAAATTCTTTCTTCGAACGAAACTTTCGCAATGCAATAGTTGTGGATTTACTATTCTTCTAGAAAAGTTTAATCACCAGTGGTTGATCTGGTAATGATAGCATGCTGCCGAGATCGAATGACGAATCCATTTCCAGCCAAATGTTTTATTGCTTGACTGATTTGCATAAACGCCTCAATATGACTTGTGAGCTCCCTCTATATGTTATTTTTGAAATCATTTTTTTATTATCCATGGAAAAAAATCCAAAATCCGTCTGATCATAATCGCGCAAACCGAAAAATTTTCCGAACATTACTTTTTTTATTATTCATTTTTAAAGCTTGCACGAACTTATGGCGCACACGGTATTCTATTTTCTTCCACAATCACTGCAGAAAAAAAAAATATATATATTTTGCGAGTTTCAGATGCATGCCTGAGTGTAACTTGCAGAAAAAATAAGGTTTTAGCAGCAAGTTTAAATGAAGCAAACATAATCAAAGATAGGCCGATTATGGGTATTTTTTCACCTTGGCCTGACTAAACTGATGAATGCTGCAATTTTTCTTCTTTCAACCATTACTATCTCCCGCACATCTTTTCTCACCCTAACTAACCTTCAACAGCACAATTATGCAAATATTTTGTTATATTTTATGCCCCTTAATCCATTAATTTTATTTTACACCTATATAAGTTATTTTGAAACATTAAGGTGATGTCAATAGCAAAATAATTAATGTAATTTTGTAAAACGTATTAATTAATTTGTTCCATATGCGTTTAAAAACAATTCAGGGCTTTAATTTTCTCAATTTTTTCGAAGTTCCTGTCTAAAATTAAATGCCCATTTGCTGCTATATAAGTCGACCTAGTCTTTCTCAATGGCAGATAAATCACCAATCAAAGGAGACATTTTCTGATGATCTAGATTTTTCATGAAGTATCTAGATCTCTATTTCTAGACTTAAGTCTTAATTTAATTTAAACTGAACTAGATTATGTAAAATTTATCAACCAAACAATTGTGACTAAATACTAAATCGTTATTAACTTTATTTAGTTAATGTTAATAGCAATCCAAAATGAATCAATATAAAGGAAATTTAAAATCAGTTAAATATTGCTACCACCACTGGTCGCTAATAGGTCATTGAAGATCCAAATTTTTAACTTTACTTAAAATTCGCAAATATATTTCAGAACTTGTATTATTCTTCTAAAGAGTCAGTCTTTATCTAATGATCTGCTAAAATGTAGACTATGTAAACCTTAATAACCTCTTTTTGCAGTTTTGCATGTGCTGCAATAAGTTAACTTGATTTAAAATTGAAAAAAGAAAATTAGCAACTTAAATCTTTTTTAAATCTTAATTCTAATAAAAGTTTCATAATCACCCCAAAAAACTAACATTTTACTTTTCTCAGTATGTTAGAACGATAAAATATATGATAAGAAATAATCATTTTAAAATGAAGGTTTGTATGTATAGTGGAATATTATCATAAGCAAAACATATCATTGTTTGATATCTAAATAAACTTTGTTTTCGTTTACCTTTTTCCAAGGCCGTAGACAGAAAATCATTTCGGAGGTGGATTTGTGTCAAAATTTAATTTTTATCTCTTTATTTAAGAGTCTTTTTAAGAAATAATTTTTAATAGAAATGGATAAAGTTAACTTTTTATGAAGTTCTATTGTGATGAGTAATTCAATAATACAAAAGGAAAATTTAATAAGCCTTCCTCATTTTGATAAATTTACATTATTTGTGTTGATGTTCCTCCACAGTTAATATTGCCATTGATCTGGTTTCAATCAAATTAATGTTTCAAGGAATCTTGCATGAACGTTTTAAATGTTTTATTGTTAAATATGTTTTATCAGGAACATAAGTTGTAACAGCTGTTAGCCAATTTTTTTACAGGATTGTGATGATTTCGAAATAAATCTCTAACTGAATTCCCCAAGAGTTTTATTTAAACAAACTGCACAACTTACATCAGGCAATTTTGTTTGACAAGATAAAACCCATCCCTATAATTCGTAAAAAAATTAATAAATTTTCAAAGAATCTTAGAAATTGTATTAATTCTAAACAAATATTAAAAGATGTCAGTGCAGAATTCCTTTTTAACTCCAGTTATTTTTCTTTAATTTTGACAAACACTTAATACCTTATTTATAGCTATTATCAGAAAAAAATTCGGAAGGAGATCAAACCCTGATGATCCCACCCATTGGCTATGGCCTTGCCTTTCCCCAAAGAAATCAAAACAATAGAAAATGAAATAAATGAATAAAACTAGCCACGCTCGGGAAAAAAGAATTTTATACAATTTGTTCAATTGGTTCGAGAGCGATAAAAATATTAATCCGATGCAAATATAACTAAGAGAGCTGAGATATTACCGAATATTTAAGCAATGTTTAGCTTGCTCTATGTTTTTATTTACAATTTTTCTTTTATATAATAAAGATAAAACCTCATTTAAGGGATTTCCCAGAAGACAGTTCTATTAAATTCATTTTTATAAATGGAAATGAAGACTAGAGAAAATTGGTTGTGTATATAAATAAGTTTTACCATAAGTGGTTTAAGTACTATATTATTAAGTACAGAACTTAGAACTTAAATTGCGCAATTTTTTTAGACATAATACGAAATTATTTACGAGGGGAACAGTTTGTTTAATTTAAACATTTGCATAACTTTTTATCTTTAAAAAAAAAAAAAAAAAAAAAAAAAAGTGGAATGAAGCAAATTTTTTTTATTCTATTATAAGATTGCCAGAAAACTTCAAAATGAATTAAAATTGCAACTGTGTTTATTATCAGCATGTTTTAGCCCTTCTTTTAGAAATGAACCGAAAACATATATTAATGTAGGGAAGAAATGAAAAGAGAAAAATTAACAGAAAACATGACTTCCTATTATTGCTAAAATAAACTTAATATTCCTCTGTTAAAATTATTTTAATTTTTTTTTTTTTTTTTTTTTTTTTTTTTTTTTTTTTTTTTTTTTTTTTTTTTTTTTTGAAGAGTCAAGGAAAATGTATAATACCTTTGCCTTTATTTGCAAAAGGCTTACGATAAAATCACATCAAATAAATCATAATAAGCCATTAAACTTGGAATAATGCTATCTTTTAAAATATGATTGTAATTTTTCAAACAGGGGGTCGTCTCCATAGTAAATATTTTCACCAACTTTAATTTTTTAAAGGATAGCACCGACTTTTAACATGTTAATTTGAATTCCTTGAATTAAATCAACCGGTAAAAGAATATAGTTTATTAATTTTTAAATGTTCATACAGTTAGATGAGGTCAAAATTTGAGGATTCTAATCTTAAAAATGATGTAATAAACTTTAGTTTATATCTTCTTAAGAAATCACCCGCTTTTCAATTTTTTAAAAAAAAGGTAAAATGCATTAAATGGTTCTAAGCATATTTTATGAATTGTTTGCTCAAAAGCACTATTTTAACTATTAAAATTATTAATATTCATATTCAAAAAGTTATGAATTATGTCCTACATCAGTTACTGCATAAACAGAATAGACATAATCAGAAACATCGATATGTAAGTTTTCAATTCACGTTAATAATATTTTTTTAGAGATGCTGCAAAACGAAGTCTTTCTTCACTTTTCGGAGGTCTGAAGGGACAACATTCTGCTACCATTCAATCACATGTTTAAATAAAGAGAAAACAGCAAGCATTATATGACAGTTTTTAATAATTTAAACACCAAAATTATCACAAATTTCGATAGTTAACTTTTAATTCTTAGAATTTAAAGTATATTTTATCCTGTTTTACAAGCATAAAAACATATGAATAATGTATTCTAGCTTTCTGTTTCATTTTTATGCATTATTTTTAAAGCCAGACAAGAGTTTCGCTGCTTAGAAAAAATAACCCACACACTTCGTCTTAATATAATCAACAAAATACAAGCCTGCATGGTATTTCGTTATATTGGCTATGAGAATTTCGATGGATATATAACTAATTAGCTTAAATTTGATTTGGACTTGTCTATAAAATGATTCCCTTCCCCTTATTTTCATTAAAAACGATCTGATGATTATGCTAATGTTCTTCTTTAGGTCTGGTCAACTTCGTTATTTGACTGGGTATGTTTTTTCTATTTCATTCTCTAAGTGTGATAAAATTAAACTGAAAATAACTTTTTAGAAGTTGGGTTGTTTCTAAGTGGCTATTTGTTGTAGCTTAGATTCAATGTAGTTTTCAAAATTTAATGACAGTAGATATGTGTATATTGCATGTTTGTTGTCATTTTATAGCTGTCATTTTGTTCTTATTATTAAAAGTTTCTTAGAAATTTAGTAGCAAAATGAGGGATAACATGTTCTTGCTTTCAAAAATATGTTTCCGTTTCCAAATCATTGCTTTCTTTTATATATATAGAAAAATTAGGCTTAAAGTTCGAAACAAAATTTTATTTCCCAATGTCAAAAAAATTGCCGAAGAACTCGAAAACACGCTAACAATCGCATTAAAAATAACTGATTGTTAGAAAATCGCAGGGGTCAAAATTTACTCTAATAGGGTAAAACATTGTAATCTGAAATACTTCATGAATAATAATAATAATAATAATAATAATAATAATAATAATAATAATAATAATAATAATAATAATAATAAAATGACGCTAAACGAAAAAAAACTCAGAAAATTGTTAAAACTCGCATTGAAAATCGAATTAAAAATCACTGAAATTTAAAAGTCACAGCAGACAAAATGTAGTAAATTAGGCTTAAAGTTTGAAATAAAATTCTTTTTATGGTCAACTTCGTTATTCGACTGGATATGTTTTTTCTATTTCATTCTCTGAGTGTGATAAAATTAAACTGAAAATAATTTTTTAGAAGTTGGGTTGTTTCTAAGTGGCTATTTGTTGTAGCTTAGATTCAATGTAGTTTTCAGAAATTTAATGACAGTAGATATGTGTATATTGCATGTTTGTTGTCATTTTATAGCTTTCATTTTATTTTATTATATACATAATAAAAATAACCGCAAAATTTGAAAAAAAAACTAAAATTTGCATTAAAAAATTCGCTAAAAATTAAAAAATTGCGATACAAATTTCCAATAAACTTTGAAAAGAGGACAAACTTTACTATATTGGGTTAAAATAATGAAATCATAATCCTTTCACTAATGTAGAAAAATTGTCTCGAAACATAAAAAAAAAAACTCTGCTAAAATCGCATAAAAATTAAATAAAAAAATTTAATAAAAAAGTAGAAAATGGGGCTTTGAGGTGCAAAACTTCATATACAGAGATACCTTTCCACCAAATTTTGTAATTCTACGCACAAAGGTCTCTTTAGAACAGCGTTGACACACTCACAAACTTCTTTCTTTATTATTATACAAGATGGATGAATGCCTTAATTTCTTTATGGAACATAAGCTAGAATGAAATGATGTAGCTATTTATATTAATTTAAATGCGATCGAATTCCCCTTTCGTAATAGTCTGCAAGTAATAGCGATATACTTGAAAAAGAATTTTACTTGAAAATTAATTTAAAGCAATAAAAAGTGAGTAAACTGGGGTATAATTTTCAAACAAATTACGATATAATTTAAAAAAATGCATTTAAAAATGCATATTATTTTCCGATTCAATTGTGCAAAAATTTAAAATTTGTGATAATTAAAAGCTTAAAAAATTGCAATGATATTTAATAATAATTAATCGTTTTTCTGTGACTTGTGTCAAAATGATGTCAGCAAAACGCACGCACGCATTCGTCTTTTATAATATAGATAGATATGAGTTTAAAAAACATTGCAATAAAAATTTTAATTTAAATTTAATCGTCTGCTGTTACCATCAAAATGACGTTAGGGTTACGCGCAGACAGTTTTTTCCTTTATAATACAAATAGATATATTGCACTGCCAATCATTTTCAAAATTGTTCATTTATATTTTGCAATGTTGTTCAAATTTCGTGCATAAACATTAATGTTCCCATCTAAATTCGTCTCAGATAAAAATATTCTCAATGTTCATTTTAGACTGACGAAATCTATAACGTCCTGATAATGTCTGCAAAATCCTACATAATTAAGTGAAAGTATTGCCAATTCTGTGTTTTCACGTAATGAAATCAAGCATAAGCAGTATTTGCATTCTATACTGTCTTTTCAGAGATAACACTTAAAATTTATCTCGTAAAGGTAATATGGATGTGCCATGTCTGTGGTTTCGATAAATTTAAAAAATATTTATTGGTGAATCAATTTTATAATAAAATTTCACTTAAACTTGTAAATATAAATAAAAAATAAATGAATGATTTAAAAAAATTCTTTGAATTAAACTTTTACTGTATTTTACTTTTTGATAAGGCTTTCTAATTAAGCACCAGAAATTTTTATGAGACTTATGTTTATTTAAAATCTTTTTAATGATGATTGGAGATTCCTAAATACAAAAAGTAACTGCTTGTGAAATAATGCTTATACACTGTAAAAAAAAAAAAAAAATTGTAAAGGTCTTTATCTAGGAAACTGGGATTCCAAGAACTTTTCCTGTAACGGTAACAACAAAAACTCAAGTTTTAGAATCGGTTACATGGATTTTTCCTGTTATCGTTACATGAAAAGTTCTTGGAATCCCAGTTTCTTAGAAAATGTTTAGTACCTTTACAGATTTTTTTTTACAGTGTAGGATATAATTGAATTGCAATGTATTACTGCAGCGCTTTGAATTTCTGCAAAGTAAAGCCAGAATTAATTTTGTAATTTAATAAGTCAAATACATTTGATCTACGCAGTTAGAATGGCAACAAAATACCGATATATAGAAAAAGTAGATTCTGTCAAAAATATTGAGTTGCTACCAGTTTTTATACATCCGATGCATCGATCATTCATAGAAATTAATATTTTACAAATAAAAACTTATTACAGTAGAACCCTGCTAATTCGGACCCCGTTATTCCGGACCTCCGGATAATCCGTATCGGTCGGGTCAATTTAAAAAAAAATTTTTTTTTCAAGTTTGAGAAACAATTGAAATATTTTCATAACATAAATTTCGTTCTCGTATTGTTAATAAAAAAGTCTTTTCGGAAGAATTCTTGCTGTTTCCTTGTCTTTTTTTCAAAACGCCTTGACAAATCATTTGCGGAAAATTGAAATAGAAGGGGGAATAAACAAGAATGCAAAAGAAATTACACCTAAGATTTTGTTAGCATGTTCAAAAAAATTGATGATTGCTCAGATGTTGATAGCGGTGACATTAGAAACTGGTTTGAAACTGAAAATAATGAAGTTGATGCTTCACTTATAGATGGCGAAATAATATCTTTGTGCACATCTGAAGAAAATGAAAATGAAGATGATTCAGACGAAAAATACCATTACGAACGCTGATCAACCAACAGTTATTAGCCATAATGAAGCTACATCCCATTCAGAACAATAAATAGTTTACTTTAAACATCATGTGGAGACTACATCCGACGAACTACTTATGTTCATGTGGATTTGTGACCACGCGGCCCGCAAAACTGTCACAGCAGAAGACTAAAAACTTTATAGTTACAAATTAAACATTTTTACTATTTGTAAATATTGAATATGCTTAATATAAAAGTCTTTTTCTGTGAGTACATTTTATTTTATTTCATTTGTTTTCATTATCCGGATAATCTTGATTTTCGATAACCCGGACTGGGTCTGGTCCCAATTAATCCGAATTATCGGGGTTTTACTGAACTTATTTTTTATAGACTTAATTTTTTAATATGTCTAAGGATTTAAGTTATGGGAAACTATCCTACATGCAATCAAAAACGCATTGCATCCTAAATTATATGTTTTTTAAACAAACATCATTAATTGTGCCAAAAACTGGGGAAAACTTCCCAATCTTGCTCCATTTTCTCAATTGACACTTCTGCTCGATAAGATGACAAATATTCTTAGTTATCTTTATGCAATAATTTTATCTAATCAGGGGTGTAGTGGAGGGTATATGGGGATATACGCCGTACACCTTCTGGATTTTTTAAAGGATCACCGTATGCCCTCTGTTTCTTAAGAAAGTTATGGTGCATTAGACTCTAGGATATACCCTCTGCCCTGAGACTCCACACTCTGCTTAAAGCGTATATTTTCTGGTTTTTTTTTTTTTTTTTTTTTTTTTTTTTTTTTTTTTTTTTTTTTTTTTTACGGCTACATCACTGTATCTAATAGGTGGGTTCAGGGTTTGTAAATATCATAATATTTTCGGAAATATCAAAAATATCCGATTTTTGATATATCTGATATTTTTTATGCATATTCGATATTTCCAAAACAATCAACTTATTGATGACTAGTAAATCTGCAGATCAAGAGCCTCAACGTCAGCTTTTCACATCTTTTTTTTTAAAACACACTTAGTGTAATATTCAACTTCCTGGAAACTGTAATTTAAAATTTCCGAATTACGTAATTATTTATAAGAATAAAATAAGAATAAGAAATTTGAAGCCATCAAAAGCCATTAAATAAAAGATTTAGTTATGTTAGGATATTCTGAAAAATTCATGATCTATTATTTTTGTTTTTTTTATCATACCACAGTAGATTTCTTCAGGGGGGGCTCCGCCCCCCTGAACCCCCCGTAGTCTCATTAAATTTAAATTTCTAACTTTCTATCAATCTGCTAATGGTTATCGTATATCTTGTATTTCTTTATACATTTAGAATTATAAGGATAAGTAACAGTTTTAATAAGCATTTTTCTTCATCCCCATACTTCTACATATCTACCCACCACAAACATTTAAATATGATGTATCAGGAACTTTTGAAATTGTAAACTCAGTAATCTAGGGTTTTACAATTCTGTTTCCGAAAAAAGAAGTTTTGATTGCATTTTGTGGCAGCTATCGCGAACAGACAGACAGAAGAACAGACTGACAGGCGGAAAACAATAAATTTTGTGTCGATAAAAAAGCATTCACTAAAGTTTCGGCAATGACGTCATTATTCATGAGTTATTGCTATCCATGTTTCGTGTATTTTTAACGACTACTTAAAATGTCTGTTTTATTTCAACTATGACGTCAAATTTTACCAAGTGAAATATTGGTTAAAAATATAATTATTTTTTATTTCTTTTACTTCTAATTATGTCCCCATTTTTGCAAGAAAAATTCTTATTAACGAAACAAATTTTCGTGTTTAATATTTGACAAATTACTATATTTATTTTTATTTTAATTCTGACGCATATTTATTTTTTCTTAGTTTAATTTTTCGAATGGAAATTGCTCAATTGAAACTTATTGCTGCTGAAAAATTATTCCAGATTTTCAATTTTTTTGGCAACGATAAAGGAAATTGGTTAAATTTTATCTAAAGAATCGCTACATGAAAAAGAAGGAAATTTTGATTTATTAAAGAAAATATTTGAATAAAATTAATAAAACATAGCCTATGTTCTTTTCTGGGTTATGTTATATTTATACGTAAAGATACAAAGACATTAATTAATTCATCAGTTTTGACGCGGACTTCATTTAAATTTTCGTAAGCGCATTCAAATTTATAACATTATAAAAATAAGGATTAGGATGAACGGTTGCTTAGCAACCATTAAGAGAAAATAAAGAAAATGAAATAAATACATTTGAAATAAGTAAATCTCTGGAACAAATTAGTTTATATTATTGGAACACATTTATAAAAAAATTCCAAAATTTACAGTAATAACTTTAAAAATCTGACAAATGCGCAGACAAAATTTCAAAACAATACGAATAATTTAACTGGTAAATTTCAGTGTCCATTTATCATTGAATTCCATTACTGAATGTGTAATTTTCTCTCAAGGAAAAAAAATTTAAAATCATTGGATTTGCCATAGAAAAGCATTATTGAGCAAAATAAAATATTCTATATTTTGCGAACGAATGAATCAAATCTAACAAAAAACTATACAGCTTAATCCCAGTGCCTCACCAACATACCCACTTAATTTCAAGCCAATCGGATGTTTTTTGCGGTAGTTATCGCGGAACAGACAGACTGACAGACTGACTGACAGACAGACACCAAAAAATTTCGTGTCGCCAAAGTAAGCCTTCACTGACGTTTCGGCAATTATAAATATTTTTAGGCTTGATATAAATAAGAAAGTAAATCACATTGTTCTTAAACATTATAAATTAATTAAAAAAACATTCTAAATATGTTAATTTGTTAAATACACTTAGTTAATGTTACACATAAATTTATCCGTACATTTAAAAAATAAATATACTAGGACTTCCCTCAGAGGGATTAGTCTGAGCGATGTTGCTGAGAATATACATTTAATAACTTGCGACAAGTAAAGAAAATGAGATGTTACCTTTAATTGGTCATTCATTGTGATAAAATATGATGAAAATAAGCATATTGAATCATAGAACTACAAAATCTTATACATAAAGTTGCATATACTATTTTTATAAAAGGGAAAGCAAACCTTACATGGATATAAAATTGGAAATATGCAAAATGTTAAAAATAATACAGAAAATAAAACACCAAATTTTCCTACATTGGAAATATAACTTTTTGAAATGATGTCATGAGCATAAACAGAAGCTCCGCACCGATTTGAGAAACTATAAATAACATAAACTATCATGTTTGAAGAGAATGGAGTGTATTTTATATGGTGTGAGACCGTCTGAATAGTTTATATTGTTGAACATCTGTTTTCCATGGATGCCATGAGGTTGTCGATAAGAATTAAGGAATCCTTTTTTAAGAATTTCTCCTAAACGAGCATTTACATCTTATAAGTTACTGTGATGCCAAAGTTCTAGTTTCTAACCCCAACAGTATCCTAGAAATTGCAATATTCTCAATAAATTGGGTTTAAAACTTTTTCTAGAAAAAAAAAAAAATGTTTGTGAATTTAAATTGTCGCCCCCCCCCCCAAAAAAAAAAAAAAAAATTAAATTTTTAATCATATCAACATTAAAGAATTCTCAATTTTAGAACTTTTTTTGCTCGTGCATTGATGGTGATTATTGTTCCTACGCAAAATATAGTATATTTTGCAGCAAAGATGGTTATCAACATTTTTTGTCCACATTATTTTTTAAATCGGCTAGGTACTCCCAATGATAACGAAAAGCACACAAACGTTATTGCTTTATAGCATAGAAATATAGAATCAAAAGCTATTTATCTTCTATTATATACATAAATTATCTAATTAGTGCTAGCAGATGCATTTTTAAATATACATATATCAATATAATGCTTCATTTTTTTCTCTTAGTATTTCTTAATATTCATTTTTCATTTATTTGTATTATTCAGTAAAAAACTCACTTTCTTAAGCCCGAATTACGTCAAACTTTTTATAAAAGCGCCAAAGTCCATATAACAGCGAAGTATTGTGAAGACTATTAAATACAAGGTAGTAAGACACTTAGCCAAGCGCAGATAATAAATCGCCAAATATTGTTCTTTTCGCCCTCTCTCGAAATGGATTTTTTCCGTACATTTAAAAAACACGATTTTGAGTCATCTTACTTAAAATTCAAATAAATAAATAAGAGGAAGCAATAATAGCATAAGTCAAAACATTTTATTTCAGCATCAAGGAATTTGTATCGTAGTTACACATGTGGAAAAAAGCTGCTTTTGGCCAAAATACGTAGTCTTCACTAAATTTGAATCCGATTAAAAAAAGTACCGTGATTAATTAAAATGTTATAGGCAGAACTGCCAAGTCTCCGGCATTTTGGATACCGGTATTTTAATACAGAAAATGTTTTATAAAAATTGGAACATTCTGCAAATTTAAAAAATAACTTTTCCTATAAGAAAATTCTGCTATGCAATAAGCGGGGGCTTGGCATCTCTGTATAGGAATATTTCGTAATCTACTTTTTAACCTTAAAAAATGCAACGACCAATTTTCGAGTACAAAAAGTATTGCTAATTGTTCCATTTTGCACACAAGGTACCGATTTTAATATTGATACATCTATGGTGATAAATTTCTAATAATTTTTCAAATCCCATTTATTTTATTAAAAATATAAATCTTTTATTCATTTAGTTTAAAGTAAATGGTTTTTTAACTAATTTCATAATACTTTGAAATATCACTTTTCATTGGCCATTTTTAAAGCATTTAGAAAATGGTTGTTGTTTTCAGCCTAATATAGACTTTGGTCTGTCCGCATTTTATTTTATTATTATTATTATTTATAAATGGTGGAGAAATATTAATACTTAATCCATAACGTACATAATATATAACTCTGTTATTACATAAGTCACCTTTTTATCATCATAAAAATTATGTTTTTACTGATTTTTATTAACTCAATAGGAAAAATTTTGTGCTTTGAGCAATAGATATCCGCATTTCATTTATTTATTTATTTTAACAAAATTCTTTGCATTTAGAAGAATTTTTATTTAAGTAGGAAATCCAAATGTCGATGTTAATAAAGAAGAAAGTTACAAAAAAAAGTTAGAAAAACGAGTAGACGCATACTATCAAATATGGAAAAACGACGAATCCAAAAAAGACGTCGTATGAAATATCATCTTTTAAAGCAAAAAAAAAAAAAAAAAAAAAAAAAAAAAAGAGGTCTGATTATCGAACCTACTGATTGCAAAATGGGCATTACATAAAAAAAAAAAAATAAATAAAAATAAAAATACTGCAAATATTGATTTTTTTCTTTTGTGCAGTTTTGGCTTCGAAAGGTGCGCTATGTTGCAAGAAGATATAAGCAGCTATGAAAACACATTTGATAAACGTTTATGCTCAGTTTTACAAATAAATATGGCACATATATGCCCTATACACACCAAGATACCTAACTGGTGCCAAAATGGCGTTCAGTTGCCTAACATGGTTATCATATAAATGTTATAATAAATTGTTTGTTCTAAAAATATTATCATTTATTGGTTGTTATTTCTTTTTTTTTTTTTTTTAATAACAGAAAATGTTTCGTTTATTCCTTTTTTTTTATTTTGAAATAAATAAATAACGTGTTATTATAGCATGCTATATGTATCTGGTAATCAGAACGATGTTTTCGCCTAATTGGCATAAAAAATCTCGCCAAACCCGGCGCTAATATCTCTAGTATATTATCTCAAGAATTTTATTTATGTATACTATAATTGTTTTTACATGCCACTTACTTCTTCTTGTATATAAAAATAGGTAAGTGGCTCCTTTATGCAGTAGAAATAGTATAAATCTTTAAAAAATAACCCCCGTTGACCCTTTTTGGATCGAATTAAAAACAAAAATCAATGTCTAATTCCAGTATTGCTCCCAGGTATGCATACATATTCCAAATTTCAAAGTTGTATGCCAATAGGAAATGGATGAAAAATGGGAAAAGATGTCACATATGCACCAGGGTACATAATTGGCGTCAAAATGGCATTATTTTACCTGAGATGGTAACCCGGCTTTATTAGCCTCCGATGCTATTTCTTTCAGACAAGCTAAAAAATGTCGTGTCATTAGCCCTGAGTTTTCTACTCAACCGATTTTGATAATTATTTTTTTTAATGAAAGCTATTTATTTGTAGTTGTGCCCGTTTTGGTTATTTCTTAATTTATTTCCATTTTTATATTTTATTTTTAATTTTAAATGATTTTTTACGATATTTCTTCAAAATGGTGGCAACGCAGTTTAGCTTTTCTCTCGATAATAAAAATTTATTTTCCAAAATGATTGCGTATAATTATGCACTAATTGAGGTAAAAAAATATATATTTACTGAGAAATAATATTAATAATGTAAATAAAATAACAGAAAATAATTTGTGATAAAAATTAATGTCTAAAGCAAAATAAAAAAAATTTCAAATGAGGAAAATTATGTCATTCAACAACTAGATAAATGGGAATTACAATATTATTACGGATGTCTTTTTCATATTACTAATAACAGTAACTTTTAAAAAAACATTTGAAGAGAAAATGACGTCACTATTTAAAACATCGCATTTTTACTCATAACGATATTAGGTACTACTCTGTTATCCCGTCGACCAATTTCGCCAAATTATACAAATCGCCAAACTAATAGCCAAATTATACATATTGACATAATTTTTATTTTAAATAACGAAAAAACAAATAATTAGTAGAATATTAATAAAAATATTAATAAAAAGTCGAAATAAAAATCACTTAATGACATTTTAAACACATGAATCGTATTTAATGTCATTGAATGTGACATTCACGATCATCCATTATTGGCATTTAATCTTATAGTTTGGAGATAATTTTTTGGTCTACGGGATAACCTAGTAGTACCCGATATTACATTTCAATATTTCTTTTCATTATGGACACTGAGATTGAGATTTTACTTTCAGATGACTTCAGTTAGTGAAAATAATGTCACAATAAAAATAAAATTAGCTTTTCTTTTTCTTTTTTTTTTTTTTTTTTTTTTTTATAAAACTATTTTTTTTTTTTTCGTGAGTGCATATAAAATAAAATTTCTGGATTTCGCGGCACTCAGACTACAATTTTAACTGAAAATCTGCGAATATTTGCATGCAAAATTTTAACTGGCAAATTTGACATTTAGTTTGGAAATATATTTATTATATATTGATTCAATAATGTAATTACTTTTGCTTTTTTTTAAAATCAAATCGATCGGGTCTTTTAAACATTTCATTCATCGAATTCGACGGGATTCCACTCGTTTCATTGTTAAAATGCATTTCCTTTTTCTCAGTCTATAAACAGGGTTGCCACGCCACCTGGAGAACCTGGAAAACCGGGAAAACACAGGGAATTTTAAATCTCCTCCCAAAACAGGGAAATTCCAGGGAATTTTTTAAAAAATCCTAAAAAATCTGGAAAACACAGGGAATTTGATAATGGCAAATTATAACATTTCTAATTAGCCTTCATACACGCATATATTTTTTCGCACTCAACATGGAATAAACGCATTGCAGTACAGGGAAAATACAGGGAATTTTTTTTCAAGATTAGAGTGGCAACCCTGATAAAAAAGCGTTTAAACTAAAGAAAAAATCAGTTTTTTATGAATCTAGTCAATGAAAAAGTAGCACGTTAAATTGTATCTCTTTATTATGCCGCAATTCCAATGTCTCAGAGAGAAATTGCTAATCAATTGGGTATTTCACTCCGTTCTGTTTGCTATTATATTGAAAAACACAAGAAAAATGAAGTTAATTCATTGCATTCTAAACGGGATCGCCCTTCTAAAAAACCTCTATCGATTTTTTTTTTTTTTTTTTTTTTTTAATTGGGGGCGAAATTGAATTCTGCAATGGCAGAATCTGCATTGAACTTGTTTATTTATTATTTGTTTATTTACTCATAAAATGTTTATTTACTTTCATTTCCTTTTTTTTAATTATATAAAATATTTGTTTTTATAGTTATTAATTATTATTATTATTTTATTTACTGCAAGTTCTTTTTGATAATAGAAAATAATTTAAAAATGTGTATGTAAGCGTTATTTGAAAACGCAGTTTTTGCCAAATGGGCTTTGAAAAAAAAATGCGCCAAGTCTGATGCGCGTGTGGCATCCGTGCCGAAAAATTAGTGATCAGAATTGACTTCCACACACAAACAAAATATAAGTTAAAAGAAAACATGCAATAAAAATAAATATAAAGGGAAAATGATGTCACAAAAGAAACTTTTTATTTAAAAACGTAATTGTTTCTAATTTTCACACGCGAAACATATAAAATATTCTTTTAGCTATCAAAAAATGCTATTAAGTTTTTATGACATTTTTTAATATAAAAAAATAACAGTTTTATTTTCCTGCATGATTAAATTTTAAAATGTTTTATTGCATTCAATATTTCTGAGTGCGTAAATGATTACTATTTACTCCATGTACTGATTCGGTTATCTATGAAAATATCCAGCTTGTGAAAATCACGCACACCAAATTTCTGTGACGTATGCAAATAAATTGTGCTTTTTTATCAGTTTTTTTAATATAACTTTTAAACTATTTGGAATTAATTTTTAAAAGTAGGTGCATTCACCAGATTACCTTCATAGGTACCTTCCGGTACAAACAGAATCGAAATCCGACAAGTACTTTTTGAGATTTGCTTGACGAAAGAATTTTTTTGACTTTTAATATCGTTACGTACTCTGAGTATAAGACTTCGCTACGCTCAGACAATGACGAAAGAATTTTTTTGACTTTTAATATCGTTACGTACTCTGAGTATAAGACTTCGCTACGCTCAAACAATTATACAAAGTTTACTCAAGACTGTTAGTCACTCAGCTACCATATTTCCTACACTAATGTTAAGACTCTGAGCATGTGATGCATTCATATATTTAAAACATCTGGATGAATTAACTTTTCAAACTCCTTTTTTTTAGTACTAAACCAAGTTTGTTTTTATACTTTCTTCTATCTTCACAAGAAGAAATGTGTTCTCCTTTTAAAGTATGTCTCTTTCGACGGATTTATAACTTTTTAGAAGTTTTTGAAAAGTTTTGGAATTGGTACAGCCGGATGATTCTTAATTGTCAAAAAATTCTAAAATATTCACTTAATTTTATATGAATTGTTAAAATTTTACTCACAGTTCGTTAGTCCGAGAACCCAAAACCACCTTTAGTAAAAAACTTTATCTCTATATCTATCTATCTATTTATTTCTCTTTTTTATATGGACACGATAACTTCCATAATTCTGTCCAAATCTCTTCCAAAAGGATACATAAAATCAAGGGGAATAAAATCTCGATAATAGGTTTCGTTAATGGGCAATGGGCAGATGGAAATTGGGACAGGTTTCTTGAAAACCGAAAAAAACCCCATAACTTCTTAATTAAAATAGATTTCGAATCAGTTTAAAGTTATTATTACTTCCTAAAAAAAGGTTAAAAATTGGCTATGACAGGTTTTTGATAAAATTAAAAATGAACTCATGGGGTGAAAAAATATGGTTTTAGGGAGAAAAAAAATCATAACTTCGTCAGTTCTCAAGACATCAAATCCAATTAAATTTATTATAAATGTTTTTAAAATTATCTAAAACATTTGTACTGTTTAAGATTTTGATAAGTTTTTGATAGGAAAAATTGAAAACGAAAGCAAAAAGGGGAATGGGGGGAGGGGTTGAAAAAGAACAAAATCCATAACTTCGTCAATTCACAAGATATCAAATCCACTTGAATACATTATACATCTTATCAATAATATTTGCAACTTTTATTTTGGCAAGATTTTGAAAAAACGAATTCTTATAGAATAGAAAGAATAACAAAAATTGGAGTAGAAGAAAAAAATATCGCAATAAGGGTGTACTCAAATCAAAACTGCTTATTTTACAAATTATTTTTAAATTCATTTTTGTTCTCAAGCATATCCATTTGCATACCCATTTAAAAGCTTTATAATCTGCTGTATTGGTCTATTTTGTAAAGGCAGTTTATATTTTATAAAATACTGTCAAAGTGGGCATTTTGAGCTAAATCTGCTGAAGCGATCGTGCTGGAAGAATTAAGGTTGTACTCAAATAACAAATTGCTTACTTTTCGGTCCATTTTTAAATTCATTTTTGTTCTCAAATGCATGCACGTGGAGATTTTCTTAGAAACTAAATAATGTGCCGTATTGGTCGATTTTTCAATAAAAGCAGAATGTATTTTTAAAAACTGTCAAAGTGGGTATTTTGAACCAAATTTCCAGAAGCAATCACAATCGAAGGTCAACCACTCGGGATTCATGCGCCCATTGGAATAGTCGAGTGTGACCCACCGGTAATGTATGCCGCCTATAGAGACAATCGAGCCTGACCCACCGGTGATGCATGCCGCCTATTGAGACAGTCGAGCGTCACCCACCGGGGATGCACGCCGCCTATTGAGACAGTCGAGCGTCACCCACCGGTGATGCACGCCGCCTATTGATACAGTCCAGCCTGAGCTACAGGTGATTCACGCCGCCTATTGATACAGTCCAGCCTGAGCTACAGGTGATTCACGCCGCCTATTGAGGCAGTCGAGCGTGAGCCACAGGTGATGCACGCCGCCTGTTGAGACAGTCGAGTGTGAGCCACCGGTGATGCACGCCGCCTATTGAGACAGTCGAGCGTCACCCACCGGTGATGCACGCCGCCTATTGAGACAGTCCAGCCTGAGCTATAGGTGATTCACGCCGCCTATTGAGGCAGTCGAGCGTGAGCCACAGGTGATGCACGCCGCCTGTTGAGACAGTCGAGTGTGAGCCACCGGTGATGCACGCCGCCTATTGAGACAGTCGAGCGTCACCCACCGGTGATGCACGCCGCCTACTGAGACAATCGAATGTGAGCCACCGGTGATGCACGTCGCCTATTGAGACAGCCAAGCATCATTCACCGGTGATGCACGCCGCCTATTGAGACAGTCGAGCATCATTCACCGGTGATGCACGCCGCCTATTGAGACAGTCGAATGTGAGCCACCGGTGATGCACGCCGCAGATGTAGTAATGATGTCGAATTAAGTAAATGATGTCGCTGATTTCAAGACTAATAATATTTTTACTAGTTTTCATGAAATGAACATCCATACTACTGAATTATAATTGATTCTTTTTTTTACTTTATTTCGAAATTCAGACATGTATTCTTTAAGTAAGTTTTTGTGTAAAAAACGATTGTTTGTTGTCTTCCTATTAAATCTAATGCGTACATTTTAAAGGAAAATTGCATCAGTTGTCTTCTGCCCAATTATCTTTCAGCTTTTTTTTAACACTTTCCAACATGGTTTAAAAGAATTTATAAATTGGGTTTGTTTGTCCATCTGTCTGGTCATGCTTTAACAGTAAATAGTCCCGGGGTTCTATGTCATGAAATAAATCGGATATTTCTATCAAGATATATCGAGTTGCTTGTGTACGTTCGTACGTGCATACGTGCGTACATACACATACAAAATTTGTAGGTACATAAGCTCTCAAGGAATATCCTATATTTTACATCCTGCTGACTATGTATTTGTGTAATTTATTCCATCTTCTTTCTTTATTCAAATGTTACTTTTATAAATTTGTTGTTTATTATTTTTTAGCTCACAGGCTATCATAGCCTGAGAACTTATGTGCCCGCCCGTTCTATATGTATGTACGTACGTTCGTTCGTGCATGCGTAACGCGATAACTCATGATAAAAATATCCAATCCACTTTGAAATTTTGTATATAGGTATAACCTGATAAGGCGCTTCCCTGATTAGTCTTTCGATTTTATTCGATATGTATAAGAGGGAGAACGGAGGATTCATGCCCCTCACCTTAGTTTATATAAATGGGTTTTTCATGCAGGATTATCAGTTTTCGTTGAAAATTTAGATATAGGATCGTACTGATAAGGCGCCTCCGTGATTGGTATTAGGTGTTCATTGGAGAAGTATAAATAGGGGGGACGGGGGTTCTAATACCCCCCCCTTAATTTATATAAATGGCATGCAGCATTATCAGATTTCGTTCAAATCTCTGAATAGTTTTGGAAGTTTAATGGTTAAGCATAAAAGAGAGGGATAACTCCTTAAATTATATAAATGGGTTTTTATTAAAAGTTTTCCAATTTGCTCTGAATTTTAGAAACAGACTTTTTATATGATGAAGCATGTCCCTGATTAGTTTAGGGAGTTCATGAGTAAGTATAAAAAGAGGAAATGAGGGGGAGCTGCTTCCCCTCCTTAATGTTTTTTTCGAACGGAATTAATCCTTAAAAATATAAGGCTGTAATGTACAATTAGTATGCGTAGCCTGTGAGCTCAATGCCACCAGTTTCACTGGGTAATATTCTTTTTATTTACATTTTTATTAACCCTTTCATTAATCGAATATATCATTAAAGGTTATTCATGCACTAAACATGCTTCGGCTGTGTGCCACCCATGTTTTTCAAGATTAACAAAATAAAGTTTAATCTTACTATATCATATGGATATTTATAGGGGCGAAACATCAAAAGCTGTTTTAAAACTTACTTCAAGTCAGTACCTTAGTAAAAATAGTGTAAAAAGCATAATCATATTCATAAAAAGCATAAAGATACTTCAGAACGTAAAATATACTTTTGAATAGAATAAATACCTGTACTATGCTGTGGTCCATCTCATTTTATTACATTAAAAAATAAAAATTTCAATCGACGTATCTTTTTTTCGTTAACATATGAATGAAGGTGTTTCGCCCATTCCATAATGTTCCGCCCATATAAATATCCATATAATTTTGATAAGATTAAACATAATTTTGTTAATTTTGAAAAACATCGGCGGCGCAAAGCCGAAGCATGTTTAGTGCATGAATAACTTTTAATGATATATTATTTTGGCACATTAATATTTAAATGATGAATGTTATCAAATGAGAAATAACGCGTCACTTTTACCCAGAATACTGATTTTATATTAAGTGCATTTCTATATTAAACTGCACGCTGAAATACATTTTTATTTGATTTCAGAATTTTCTCTTTAAAAGTTGAAAATAGTTGTTCATTCACATCATATGCTGTTTTTCCTTTTCCCATTCCTTTCTCCTTCAAATGATTTGAAAGATTTGGAATTTCAAAATAGCTTGGCAAAATTAATGATAAAATATAAATATGTTACGGATAAAATATATACATAGTAGTTTATGAATTATCCTGCACATTTCTCTGAGTAAATGAAAAAGCTATTATTTTTGTTTCTTTAAGAAATATTGTTATAAATATTTGTAGAACATTATGATTATAAAAGATTTTTAATTTAAAAAATAAAATCTTTAGTTGATTTGGAATTACGGAATACGCAAACAGAATATACTCAGTATGATAAATTAGCCCCAGATATCACTTCCATTTATTGAAAAAAAATTTTGAGTACTTTATATGTAATGTATGTCTGCAGAAACATACATTTCTTTAAATATGTTGTTTGATTAAAAAAAAAAAAAAAAAAAAAAAAAAAAAAAATTGCAGTTAATTAAAAATTAGTGAAAACAAATACAAAAAACATATTTTTTTTTTTTTTTTTTTTTTTTTTTTTTTTTTTTTTTTTTTTTTAAAGAAATGTATTCCGTTTCTTCTGTAGAAACATACATTTCTTTAAATATGTTGTTTTATTTAAAAAAAAAAAAAAAAAAAAAAAAAAAAAAAAAAATGCACTTAATTAAAAATTAGGGAAAACAAATATAGCAAAAAATAATCTCAAAAACTGCTGTTTGAAAGCCTTTCATGGTTTCACCCCTCTATATAAGACATAAAAGAGATAAAAATTGGGAATGGTAATGTTAAATAAATCCACGTGGCACATTTTAATTCATAAGTTAACAAAAAAAAATTACCTCGATTGAAATTTTTATTTTTTAATGAGATGAGATAGACCATAGTATAGTATAGGCATTTATTCTATTCAAAAGTATATTTTAGTTTATGAAATATCTTTGTTATTATTTCCTGATCCGTTTCTTAATTAATTTTTACTTAATCGCAATTTTTAATGAAACAACGTGTTTAAATGTAAAAAGAGTTTTCTGTTAGAAAGTCTTAAAAATCCTTTTGTACAATATTTCATCTTTGAGTGTTTTATAAGCACTGCTGTCCAACGCAGTACCCGCGGATGCTATAACGCTATTTTAGGTTTCCTTGACGCCCTTTTAAAAGTTTTCTGTTACTAGCATGAAAAAAAATATATTGAATTCAGTTTTAAAAGAATTTTAAGAAGTACTTTTAAAACCTCCACTACAAACTTTTTGAGATAGCTCCTAGCAGAAAAATGTAAAATTTATTTCAATTTATAGTTATTTTGATTTGATTTTTTTTTTAAACCAAAGTTCCAGATACACATGGGCCTTATGTCTTTTACTGCAACGTGAATTTTCATGAGTGTATTGCTACTAATACTGTGAGATAATTTTCTCGCATGTTTCAAGACTTGCTTATAGTGCCCTCATTGTTTTCCAAGAACTGAAATGCGTCCCTGCTTAGTAAAAAGTTGTACAGGATAGTTTTGTATGACATAAAAAAAGGACGCTGACAGCAGCAATAACATATACCAGTAAGCCTGTTCAAAGCTTTCACTCTACAAGCTTAAAGCTCCTTTTGCTCTATATTTTTCAATAATTTTTAATTAACGACAGTTTTTTAATCAGACAACTTGATTTAACCTCTACGCAAAGGCTCGGCCAGCATATGTCCGATAATGCATGCTACGACGGACAGATGCTGTCCGAGACCCCACGGTTAACAAAATATTCGCATAATACCCTATTCAGCGATGAATATTTTGTATGAGCGCCAAAAAAAAATATTGATACATCATAAATAATATGTATGGTCATATTTTACTTATTAATCAAAAACTATAACGAGAATTGAGCTTGCAATATCAAATGTGGGCAAAAAGTCCTATCCAGTGATACCTCATTCATCGTTATTCGTTACATGTTAATTGAGAAAAAGGGATGTTGACAACAGAAATGATGTACATGAGAATAAAGAGAATGAAATTTGACTTACAATTCCAGTATATTTGTATTTATTTATTTGGTTATTATTTTAACTTCCCCCATAGATATCGACTGTCACCTCCTTTCTTCTATCTTCAATAGAAGAAAGTGTTGTAATCGAAGTTTTTTTCGATTTCCGGTTTTTGACGGATTTACACGTTTTAGGGGTCAGAGATCCAAAGAAACATGGTTTTAGAAAATGTCTGTCTGTCCATGTATGTATCCGTATATTATACCATTAAAAAATATATGAAGATATGCATAGAGCTAAACCAAATTTTTGTGAACGTTTTTGGCTGTGGCAAGCTGGTCCCAATTCAATTTTGAAATATTCCGCCTGAATGGGCCGCTGCAATAGCGATTTTTGTGTTATTTTCAATATTATACCACCTAAAAATGTATAAAATTATGCATAGAATTGAACCAATTTTGGCATAGTATTGAATGTAGTATTGAATAGTATTGAATTTGGTATAGTACTGAATTAATAATATTAAAGTATTAACGTGTGTAGCTACTTCTAGGACAACTGAAAGTACATATGAGTTTTGGGATTAATACATCCAACTAGTTTTTATTTATTTATTTTATGTCTGTTAAAAAAAAAAAAAAGAAGCAGATACATAATTCCCGTTTATATCATACGAAATTTTTTATTCCAACTTTGCTTTAAATTAATACCATTAATTTATTACATTAAAAAAAGAACATAAATATCTGAAATATATTTTATTATATTCATTTGCTTGAAATTTGAAATATTAAAGTATTCAACACGCTTATTCCGTAAATGTTGCATCTTTTATTACGTGACCTTATCGTCGGTTAGCTGGAAATACTTTCGGTAACTTCTCACAGACGTGACTTTTTTCTCAAAGGAACGTAGGTGGAAAGCAGGCAGCGTTTCTTTTCTAAATACGTTGCCTTTTCTTTTGTCTATCAATATTTATGTGTTTTTCTTATTAAAGCTTTTATTCGCTTGATAGATTGCCGAAAACCAAAGTCTGTCTTCATGAAATATCTCAATAGGAAAATGACATGCTGCATAAAGATATTTAAGCAAAAAAATTATAATCGCACTATACAATATTTGAGCCGAAATAGTGTTTAACGTTTTGCTTCTCTGATAGAATACTTACATGGAGAAACACTCTTGGTTCAGCTCGCACCTTAAGGCCCCACACTAGGCACAGAAAAAGACCCGGATGATAATGTAAAGTCTATGGGAGCGTTCTTTTCCAATATCTCGCTCAAATTTTAATATTTTTATATGATTTTTTTGCAGAAGATAGCTGAGGACGATCCACAACCGGCCTAGTTTTTACTTTTTCGATTTTGTTTATATATTTTTTATATTATGATAGTTTCAATTTCAGAACCGTTTTAAACCGGTTTCAAAAGTTAAAGTTTTTTTTTTTTTTTTTTTTTTTTTTTTATCTCAAAAAGTAAAAATTAGGCCGGTCGTAGATCGCCCTCAGCTATCTTGTGCAAAAAAAAAAAAAAATGATGTAAAAGTATTAAAATTTGGGCGAAATATTTGAAAAGAACGTCCCCATAGACTTTACATTATCATCCGGGTCTTTTTCTGTGCCTAGTGTTGCGCCTTAACATCAAGACCTGGTACATTTTGTAGTCTATACATAAAAGTTAGAGAATCAACAAAATTACTTTGATAAAATCCTAATTTATATTTTTTTTATATTTAAAACTTGTACTTTTATTTGTTTATTTCACGGCAAAAGAGAATTAAGTCATGAAAAAGTCACTAAATTTTTTTTTCGCCTGCATCTCTCGAGTATATGTAAGGTACACATTACCATTAAATCAGATAGCAATTTTTTTGATAATTGATGGAATGAGAAACAAGAATAAGAGATTTTTTTTTCTATACAGAAAATGAATGCCTAAATAGCAAATATATTTTTATTGAAAGCTTTCATGATCATTGAAAACCATTTTTAAAATAAACTAGGAAGCTCTGCGCCTATGAGCACGCTCGTCAACTCCCGTTGAGTCACCATAAACTACAAAAACACGCTAATATGATCGACTTTTAAAAAATTGTAAAACATTGAATTATAAATATTTTTTAAGTGGTGATTTTCCTGTAAATGGGCTTCCATTGACTTGCTTTTGATTGTGAATTTTTTAGGTCGAATAAGCTGCTGTTAAACATCTAATGTCTATTTGCTATATGCGTGCTTGATTAAGCATGATCAGTTAAACAGTGAAATACATAGAGTTCGTGCCTCTTGGTATTTTTTTAAACCGCAGTTTAAATAAATAAATAAAGTAAGACATTTTAAATGTATCGTTTAAATCTAATATAATTTTCACTAAATTTTTCTTTCTCTTTTTAATGTTCACTTGAAAATACTTTTGTTGTTTGAAAAAAAGTATTATTTGTGCCGTCTTAGACTTCAGAACAATAGTACGAATATTATATCAAAATATGAAGTAAGTGCCCCGTCAAAATATTTTTATTTTTATTTTAACTGTTTTGCAATGTTACTTGGTCATTTTAAATACGACAAAATTTCTTTTGCTTGATGTTTTCAACGCACATTAATGAATTTATTTATTATTTAAAATTTCCTTTTTCTTTTTTATATTTACGAGAAAATACTTTTATTGCTAGACAGGAAATGATTTATTTATTTATATTTCAGCAACCTTAGAATTGACAATAATAGTTTAAAAGATCATTTAAAACTGAGAAATGTCTCACGCAATATATTTTTAAATTTAAGCTATTTGTAAAATCATTGTTTGCCTATTTTGAATGTGACATAATTTTTTTTTGTTTGTGGCAGTTAATGCATTTTAATGAATTTATTACTTTAATATTTTCTTTCTCTTTCAATATTCACATGTAAATATAGTTTTATGATGTAATTTTTAATATTTCCTATTTTAAAATATTTAATTCTATTCTCTCTAAATATAATAATTTAATTCTATTCTATTAATTATTAAATTTTATTCTCTCAAGATGTTAAAAGTTTGAATTTAAAAGGGGAATAAACACATCAAAAATTAGTCAAATTAAAAAAATAAATGCAGTCTACACACCGGGAGCTTTTATTGTATATTTTTAGGGGAGAGAGGGGAGAAAATGAATTACATTCTTGTGTGTAGTTTTTGCTCCTATAAAACTTTTTAGTGGAACAACTTTGGCCAACTTTACCGTTAAATAGCTCTTAAAATAATTCTTCAGTTTGAAAACTGCATGCATCAGTGTGTTTATCAAACATTTCTCTATAATACTTCCAATTTTTATATTTTAGTGTGCAGTATTTTTTTTTATATTAGAGAAAAAATCATAAAATATGATAAAACAAGTGAGTAAGTGTGACCGTAGATCGCTCAGAGGGTTTCGTTTAATATTTCTTTCAAAGCAACTCATCCTTTAATTAATAAATCTAAATTTTTACTTTATAACTATTATATTCTTACATAGATGTTAACATCAATTAATTTAATTTTAAATAAATATTAAAAGAATTAATTTATTTTAATCAAATTAAAATATTGAAATCAAATCGTTTAAATAAAATCTAAAATTGTAAATTTTTTGATAGTCTAAAATTTAAAGAAATTAGAAGAGATATAAAGAAAACGTTAAATTCTAAAAGCGAAAAAAATCTTTAAAATTAAATTTAATCCTTTAATTACCGAATTAAGAATTCATGAAAATTTTGCATTCTTAAGCATTTTACGTAAATTGATTAAACTAAATTAAAAGATTTACATAATCATTTAATAATTTTTTGAAGGATTGAAGGATTTAGAAGGATTAGTTAAATTTGAATTTACAGGGATTATGTGAAATATTTATAACCCTACTCAAATCTTTTATTTTAAATTGTTTTCTTAGTATTTTGTAGAATTATAAAATGTACAAATCTGATGTTCTTACGATATAAATATAGAAATATTTCAGAAATGAAAAATCCCCATCCCCCTTCCTCAGTACCAAGAAAACTGAAAAGATACAAAGGCAAAAGAAATCATCCTTTTAAAAATATTTTTGTTTTGTGTAACCAATAATGCTTTTGAAACAAAATAAAATAATGTATCTGTAACTTATTCTAAACAGTATTACAATAAATTGACGTATTAAAAGAATTTTATAATAAATAATTTTAATGGTACTTATAAGTACCCTCGGAAGATAAAGGGTTAAAATGCTGAATCCTTAATAAATTGCATTTTTTAATAGAAAGGAAATTGAATTAAAAAATAAATTATAAATGTCAAATGAATGAAACCTAATAATATAAACACTTAAATAGGCCGAAAATACGAAATTTCTTCTAATTAAATCCATCTTAGGATGAAAATTTTGCATTCTCGCATCCAACTAAGAACTTTCTGTTTATTAGCGTGATACTTTTCACCCAAACCATATACAAAGCGTTCGAATTAAGCTTCTCTTTTTAGAAAGCAGAAATGGATAATTTCCCTGCTAAATCAATAAAATCTTTTTTTTTTTCCCTCTAACACCATTTGTGATTCTTAATAAAAAGATTGGAGGATCAACAATAGATTCAACTCTGCGTAAGGAGGTAAAATTGAATTTGAAGGAAGCTGTCCACTTCGTGCAGGACATCATTACTTTAATTGTAAAACCAAAAAACGCCGCGTAACCCCCCCCCCCCCCAAAAAAAAAAAAAAAAATAAAAATAAAAATAAAAATAAAAATAAATAAAAGACCGCGAATGACCGCAAAAAGAATAGTAATCGATTTATAATCTATTTGAAGCTTATATTTTGGAAGCCAGTGTATTTTATCAGTTCAACTGTATGTCTAAAACACATGGTTTAGGATATAGCTGTTGTCCAAGAATAAAAAGAGATGCCTTGTATATTTTATTCTTTACCTTTTATCGATAGATAGCTCGCAATATTCGATAACTTTGACTTTTTCTTTCCGATTCCCACAGGTTAAACTACGCAGGTACGGGTAACCGAGATACCTTCGCATCCGAGCTTCAAGCAAGGCTGAACGAGATCCAGAACCAGTACGCCAACGTGAAACGGGAGCTGGACGTGACGGCCACAAAGCTCGGCTCCAGCATGCACAGCATCAAGACCTTCTGGAGCCCGGAGCTCAAGAAGGAGCGAGCCCTGCGCAAGGAGGAGGCGCAAAAACACGCCGTCCTTAACCAACAGCTACAAATTCTCCGTGCCGAAAACGAGGTGAGATTCTGCCCTTTGGTATCATTATAAACTTTGAACAACAACGCTTTTATCTTGTAGCTAATTGTAATTATTGGATGTATTGTGTAAATATTACTAAGAAAAAAAATCTTCAAGACAGTAGCCAACGAGAAATAAATGTCGCGGCATTTCGCGATCTTGATTGCTTATCCAATCCTGATCTAATCCAGTTTAACAATTGAAGAGCTCAGATGATAAAGGTGATAAGTGACGCAGTCCTCATTTTGAGAAAATGAACTGCAAAGTTCCAAATTATGTATTTGCATTTATTATCAAATGCCTCCTTTATCAATTATAATCTCTGTGAGCATTTGGTTTATTCAAATAGTAATCTAACAGATGGCATTGGGACCACTGATTATCTTCAATCATGTAATTAACTTTAATTATTTTATTTTGTCCCATACGACTTTTATGATCTGAGCTGTTCGATTGGCCTATTTTGATTAAGTAATAGTTAAGAGAGGGGAGGGAACGTCGTGATCTGTTTTTCGTTGAATGAATCAACGACGCAATGGAAAAGTGAAAAAAACATAATATAGGGTGAGTGCAAAAGTTCGTGCGAATGTGCAATAGATGTCGTTAGAAGCGGTGTAAAGTGTTATCATTAATACTGCTATTTACGTAAGACAGATCGTTGGAAAGGTGACGTGTGCAGCTTTCATTTCAAACAAAATAATTTGTGTAGATACAATTTGTTTCAAGAAAATTTTACTTTTAAAATGAGTGTCGGAATGGTGCATTTACAGCATGTTATGATTTACGAGTTTCGAAAGGGAATATACGTTGCAGAAGCCGTAAAAATAATTAAGAGGTTTATCAAGATCAAGCACCAACTAAACGAACTGTGGAAAAATCGTTTGCGATATTTCGCTGCGGAGAGTTTGACCTTGAAGACGGACCACAATCCGATCGACCTTCACACATTCATGTCGATATTGTGCGTACTTTAGTTAAAAATACTCCGCGAATTTCAACAGAGGAAGTTGCTACAGCACTTAACGCTCACCGATCAACCACTTTTCGGCGTTTAAAAACTATAAAATTCGATTTGAAGCTCGATATATGGGTGCCTCATTTGCTGATTGAGAGGAGCAAAATCGAGCGAATTTCTACTGAAGTTTCTTTACTCGGGCGGCTCAAAAACGAGCCATTTTTGGATAGATTAATGATTGTCGATGAGAAATGGGTCCTTTACAACAATGTTCAGCAATGTGAGCATGATGACGCGATGGCAAAGGCCAGTTTGCACCCGATGAAGGTGATACTCTGTGTTTGGTGGGATTGCAAGGGCATAATTTATTTTGAGCTTTTCCCCGCAGGCCAAACGATTGATTCAGTCAAGTACTGTCGCCAATTAACCAGTCTGAATCGAGAAATCAAACAGAAACGTCCGATTTTGCCAAATAGTAAGGATGTAGGCTTTTATCATGATGACGCCAGACCACACGTTTCGAAACAGACGTTCCGCGAACAGAACAGCCTGAAATAGGATATCCTAACTCATCCACCGTATTCCTCTGATAATGCACCACTTGATTATCATTTGTTTTGATCATTGCAAAATCATTTAAATGGAAAAAAGAATTGACTCTTTGGATGCCTTAAAAAACGTCGTGTCTTCATTATTCGAATCTAAATTGCGCAAATTTTATGATCCGGGCATCCGTATGATGTCAGAACATTGGAACCAGATTAGTATGTATCATTGATTGAATAAAGAATTTTGTTTGCTTAATCTCTGTTTGACTTTTACTCTCAAACTCCGCATGAACTTTTGCACTCACCCAATACGTTCTGTTATCTTTCTTACTCAAGCAGAAAAAAAGCGTTCTACTATTGCAACAGCAGAAGCAATGTTCAATCTAGCCTTGAAATTGATCCCTTTATGGTTGTTTATTGCATCTAAAAAAAAAAAAAAATCCTTCCGAAACTGTCTTTTTTTTAGTACTTTTTGTGGGTTTTTTTTATTAAGTTTTTTTTACGCTATAATTTTTAACACGTCAGATTTTAAAATGTACAACCAAAACTTTTACTTGCCGGTAAAAAAGAAAAAAAATTGTTTTCATATGAATATATAGTGCATACATACAGGGTGTCCAGTAAATAACTAACACATTTTGAAATTAAATAACTAAAGAACGGTTTGCGATAAAAATGCGCGGTTTGCTGCATTGTTATTAGAAAATCAATAATTTTTTAGATATACACTTTCTTAAAATAGTTCGAAATTCAACCAACAGATGGCACTGATGGCGGCAACAGGCTGTCGAAATTCAGACATTACCCTAGAGCTTATCGGCTGATTTCGCAAAGTCGAATCTCAGTCGACATGTTCAATCGACGCTCCACTCATCTGCTGAAATAGAGTTTGTTGGATAGAAAGATATTTAAAACAATATTTATGCTTGAATAATATCTATTTATTTAATAAAGAACAAAAAATAATCATCGACCTTTCACACATTTACCATAAGTAAATTGTATTCAAAAAATGTTTTTGTAACGGTTAACTGACTCTCTTTTTACGTACAATAAATTTAAAATATGGGATAAACACAACTTTTTAAATAAAAAAAATCTTAATATTTGATCTAAACATTTCTTCCATTAAATAGTATGGAATTGTATTTTAAAAAATTAGAGATGTCAAAAAGCTTTAAGAGATGGATCAAGCAACCTCTTCTTGTCTATACGACATCTAGTGAAATCAAAAGTTAAAACAGTAGTAGGCAAATAATAGTAGCAAATCCCCTGACTAAAATAATAAACAGAGCAGTGACTTATAAATCGGCGCATAAAAATATATTAAACCTTAAAATAAAGGTTCATCTATATTTCGTCTATAACAAATCCTGTCTTAAACACAAAAAAATATTAATCGAGACGGAGAAAGTAACATACAAAACTACCAGCAAAGACTGAAACCTGTCTAAAACGAAATATTTTTCATTTTATCGCAAACCGAATTCATCCTTACGTTATATTCATATTTTGAGATTTGACATATCTGAAAATTTTATTACGAAATCCACGACAGATTTTACGATGCTTTTTACACACAATCCATCCCTCTTCTTCCCCTGATTGCAAACGCATCTACTCTGAAATGGAAGGTTTGCTTAAAAAGAGAAAATATGTTTAAAAAGGGATGTTAAGATGATTTTTACACACACGTCTCCCTCCCCCCAACTGGTAACATAATCTACGCTGAAATGGAAGGATGTTTAATGAGAAAAAAAAGCACTGCACCTATTTTATATCCTGCGAGTCATCCCTTTTCAAAATTTCATCACAGAAGGCATAATAGATCCTGAATCATCATAGAATCATCATAGGTCTAATTTTAGTTCAATTTTATAAGTATAAATATTACCGTATTATTGGAACATTAGTGTTTTTATATATAATTTTTAAAAAGTTATTAGAATCATTTTTTTAAAAATAATTTCAAATCAAATACAAGAGAGATTTTTAGAATTATTCTTTTCTTTCTTTTGCTCATGAAGAATAATTAAGGAAAGGGGGAAGACAAACATATATTTCAGGATCTATGATGCTCTTTGTAATGAAATCTTCTAAAGGGGTAACTGGCAGGACATAAAACAGGTACAATGCTTTTTTTTTCTTTTTAAACATCCTTCAATTTCAGCGTAGATTATGTTTTCTGTTGGGGGGTGGGGAGGGAGACGTGCGTGTAAAAGTCATCTATCTCTCGTGGCTTTCGTAATAAAATTTTCAGATGTGTTAAATGTCAAAATATGAATAAAATGTAGGGATGAATTCGGTTTTCGGAAAAATGAACAATACTTCGTTTTAGGCAGGTTTACGTCCTAGCATCTGGTTTTGTATATACTTTCTCCGTCGAAATCAATATTTTTTTACAAATTTGTTATAAATGGATTCCTTCATTCTAAGGTTTATTATATTTTTATATGCCAATTTATAAGTCACTGTCCTGCTTTTTTTAGACAGGGAACTTGCCAACACTATTTCCGTACCACTGTTTTAACCACTTAACGGATTTTAATGCACGGCGTAGGCAAGAAAAGTTTGCTTGATGCACAAATTAAAGCTATTTAACACCTTCTAATTTTTTAAATACAATTTCATACTATTTAATGGAAGAAATGTTTAGATTAAATATTAAGATTTTTTTACTAAAAAAGTGGTGTTTATCCCATATTTTCAATTTATTGTACGTAAAAAGAGAATCAGTTAACCGATTACAAAAACATTTTTTGATTACAATTAATTTATGGCAAATGTGTGACAAGTCAATGAATATTTTGTTGGTTTTGATTAAGTATAATAGACATTATTCAATCATAAATATTGTTTTAAATCTCTTTCCATCGAATAAACTCTATTTCTGCAGGTGAGTGGAATGTCAATTTAACATGTCGACTGAAATTCGACTCTGCGAAAGGGACCGAAAAACTCATGCGTATGAAATCTAGAGTTATGTCTGAATTTCAACAGCCTGTTGTCGCCGTCAGCGCCATTTGTTGGTCGAATTTTAAACTATTTTAAGAAAGTGTATAGCTAAAAATTTATTGATTTTCTAATAACAATGCAACAAACCGCGCATTTTTATCTCAAACCGTTCTTTAGTTATTTAATTTCAAAATGGGTTAGTTATTTACTGGACACCCTGTAAGTCGATCGGATTCATGTGAACATACATATGTGTGTTGAGTTAAAATACATTTGTTTTACTTCTAAAAAAATATTGAATTAGATTTAACATTCATATTTAACTGTGGTTACATGATTAGAAACGATAGATTTAATACGAGAAAATGTTCAAATACAGCGGATCAGCAATAATAGCTACGCGGAGTTCTTAAATGAAATAAAATTGTCATTAAGTCATTATTCCTGGAAAGAATTCATTAACGAGATAATTTTTCCATTACAGAATTTAGTATGTAAAAACATTTTAAGCTTCACAGTTTAGCAGATTTCTGTCTCATGTGTGTATAAAAAGAAAATATGAGTAGGGAAATCTGTATCAGTTAAATTCTTTGTAAAAATTGTTCATTTAAGACGTTTTATCGCAAATGACGTATAAGTGTGCAGTTTGGACCAAAATGATTTTCATGATTGAAAGTTTTATTTATATAAATTAAAAAAATTAGTTTCATATATTTCCCATAGATAACTCTGAATATTCAAGGCAGCCAAAAATCCTAATAAACAGCAGTAATAGATAAATTGTTTTGTGTAATCGACTACGAATTTTAATGCGTAGGCTTTTTGAAATTCGGACCACATTCAAAAGATTTTTTATTTCAGACCTCACATTGAAATAAGTTAGTAGATTATACAAAATAAATATTTGTAGCTGCTTATCTTTTTAAAAGATTTTTTGCAAGAAGGTATGGCGGCAGCACTCTCTATAAATAAAATTCTGAACTAAATTTTTTAATATGTCTAACCAAAACTTTCGATCATAAAGAGCATTTTCCTTTAAAATGCACTGTCGTACGCCATTTTTTTTTTTTTTTTAATCTGTCAAAGACGTGTGACTATCCTGTATTTTTTAGGATGCCAAAAATGATTGCTTTGAAAACCAAAAACAATTTTGATTAATTTACAACCTGTGATAATAACAATCCTTGGAAAACTCCCGGGAAAAAAAAATCTAGGTATTATTTTGGCGCAATTGAGTCGCCAAAAGTTGTTGAGTCTTGGGCCCTCTATTATCTTAATCGGACTATGTTCAAAATAGTTAAATTCATGCTACAAAATAAAACAATATTGTTAAACTTTCTTTGAATTTTTTTATAGGTTCTGTTACAGGTACAATTGACTCTTTTTTGTCGCTTATAAGTATAGAGAAGCATTAGTTATACATTTAAACTTAACATCATTACTCAGATAAATTTGAAAAATTCAGCGTAAAAGTTATATTTACTGGACATCCTAACATTCATGAAAGGTCAATAAGATAATAAATAATATATTCTACATCAAAATTATCAAACATTTGTGATTTACAATTTTGAATAGCATTTTGAAAAATTAAGCTAATTTATTCTATTTAAAATATTGGTCGGCTTATAATCGTTGTAATGAAATAATTAAAACATACGGTGAAGACAATAAAATAAAACATCTAATAATTAAAACTTTTGGAATAACCAGTACAACAAAATTTTATATCTATTTAAAACTCATCAATCATGTTTTGCTTTAATTCCTGTGAATATTTATAACTGGAAACTGTTCAATAGCAGGGGGAAAAATAAATCGCTTACTCAGTTTATATTGAAGACTATAATATTAATGCAAACAGTTTTATTTATAATACCAATGATAATATTATATTTAAATGCATTTATTTTTTAATACTATTATTGTTATTTTATTGACGAAAAACTTTTCAGCTCTCTTGATTTATGTACAAGTTCTTCCTTAAAATAACAGTTCTTAATCCAAACCTATTTATTTAAGATGAAAAAAGAGAAGAAAACACTATGGAAATGAGCTTCGAAAAACTGTTGTTTTTGAGACAAAGTAAACAGAACGTCTGCTTAGTTAGATTAAGTTAGCTTAGTATATTGATTATATGCTAGTCTTTATTTTAGTCCAATCTATAATGTATTCTTTTGCATAAACTTCTGATGAACTTGTTGTATAAAAATATATAGCCGAATGAAAAGCAATATTTTTTAAATATTCACTTCTCAGCCCCGTAACAAAGGGGAGATATATAATATGTGGCCATTAATTTTCAGGATTGGTGAAATAACTTATGAAATATGAATGTACAGTACATAACTATTTAATATGTTTCTAAGTAATTTCCGCCTGACGTAATACACTGTTGTGCACGGCTGTACAATTGTTTTAAACAACTTGGAAAATCATCTTTTGGAATCCTCTTGCTTTTAGATGTCACGTTTTCCTTAATATTATCAATAAACAGAGATTTTTTTAAGCAATTCAAACGTGCAAGTACGTAATAATGCGACATCGCCGTACATTTGCTGCAACATTTTACGAGTGTCGCTAGCACTTTTTTTAATTTTAAACAAAATTTAATGTTTATTTTTTGCTCTTTCACTTCAGAAACAATGCTTTGACAGCGAATCTTTGTTTTCTTGTAAGACAATAAAACGACAATAACGCGCGGCGCAAATATTGTGTGCAGATACGTGACCATTCAAACACCATCGTTAATCCATAGACGAACTTTCAATTCTGATCATTGTTGTTACAGTTACAATATCTAGAAGTACAGGGTAATCCAAAAGTCAGGACGAACTTTAAAAATGAATAATTTGAAAGCGAATCAAGATACATAGATACGGTTTGCCCCGAACGGATGGAAAAGAAACCGGGTTTTGTGTGGCAACGAAAAAAATAGTTCTATTGGAATTTGTTGAGGTACCCTTGCAACATGCAAAAGTGACAGTCTCGTGTGGCTTCGCTGCGGATTTCATACTTGTTCCATTCTTTTCGAGGAAGTATTACCGATGGGTTTCACACTCTGTGACTTTTGGCTGTGGGGATTCTTGAAGTCAAAAATACACCCGAACCAACCAGCATCACCAGCAGCACTGAAAGATTCCATACGCCAAAATGTGTCTGTCATAACGCAAGAAATGCTACTAAATGCTGTGAACGGTATGGTACTTCGTCTCACAGTTGTACTTCTGATTGATGGACATTACATTGAACATTTTTTGCAATATTAATTAACTGTGATTAAGCTGACTTGTAATTTGTTAACACTTTTTCATTCGTAAATTATTTTTTGGTGCAATAAAACAATATAGAGTCATCTGTTAGTCGCACATAGAGTTATTTTTTTTTATTTATTTTTTTTGTTGCCACACAAAACCCGGTTTCTTTTGCAATCGTTTGGTGCAAACCGTACCTTTTTATCTTTATTCGTTTTCGAATTATTCATTTTTAAAGTTCGCTCTGACCTTTTGATCACCCCGTATATAGTGTGAAAATCTTATCTATTCGTACGCTTTAGAATTTATCCAAAATAATACATTATTTTAGACGGCGCTGCTATCGAACTTACTGCTAGAAAGTGTAAACAATAAGCGTTAATTTTAGCATCTAAAAATATGTAGTGTGAAATAAATTAAAAATATATCCCTGAACGATGCAATGAATTAAAAATAATTTTCCTTCATTCCTAACGTATCAAATACAGTTAAACCCCGTTAATACGCGCCTGGCTTAATACGCGAAACCGCTTAATACGCGAATTTTCTTTGGTCCCTTGAAATACTCCTATCTTGTGCATATAAAAAACCCCCTTTAATACGCGAATGGTTAATACGCGAACCCGTTTAATACGCGAAATTTTATCAGTCCCTAGAAAGAAAAACCTACGTTTAATACGCGAATGAGCTTAGTTCTAAACATACGAGTGTTTAGATGAAGTATTTTCCCAAGCAATTTTTTATACAACAATTATTTAAACAATTATTCAACTTATTTTTTATACAAAAATTATTTAAACCCAACTAAATTGAGCGTTTTTTCTCTCAAAACTACACGCTGACTAGATTTGTACCCCGATCCGAGGCTAGCACAAGACTGCCCAATCAAAACTCTCCCAATGAAATTTCACAAGCGAGACGAAGCGTTGTGCAAAAGTTAGACATTATGTCGGCTTTGAAAAACATTTGTCTTTATTTGGAGTGTGTATAAAACAAAGTGTAAAATTTTTATGGAAATTCAAATGTTTAAAAAATACTGCATTAAGAGATTTTTAACTTATGCATTTCGGCCTATCATGAGACCCTAATTAAGAATATGTAAATTAAAAAATAATTGATCAAAAATTTTTTAAATCAGTAAAAATCTCAGTGTTTTGTCGTTTATTCGCTTGCTTTCTGTTAGCTCAAAAAATCAAATTACGCAAAGCAGAAAGTACCTTCAATTCAATACTTTTCTTGCGATTTCTGTCATTTAAAAATAAAAATGTAGACAAAAAAGGAATTGAATTTATAAAAACATACAAATTTGAAGTTCGTGAAGTAAAAATGAAAAGAACTTTTCCCCATGATTAAGAAATGATGTAACTCTCCCCCCCCCCCTATTAGAGTGGTAGAACCGATAGATGGAGCATGCGTCACAATCGCAGATTAATCACGTGAGTCTTTCCAATCGCTGTTTCATCATTGCTGTGATATATTTTTTAAAAAGAAGAGTCGCTTGTCGCTCCCAGTATTATCTAGTCTACGATATCATTACATGCTTTCATAATCTAGTCTAAACTCTAAACTATGGCGGAAGGTGCAAAACATATTAAACGAAAGGCTCTTTCCATCAGTGAGAAGTTACAAATTATAAATCAATATGATGCTCAAGCCGTCTCAAATAAGTCTGCGTTTGCCAAACAAAAAGGCATACCTGAGTCAACTTTAAGGACTTTGTTAAAGAATAGGAATGCCATCGTTAGCCAAGCTATGGTTGGAGGAACAAAGAACAAGAAAATAAAAATTGCCAAGTTTGAGGACATGGAAAAGGCACTTCACGAGTGGTTTGTTCAAGCGCGCTCTACGAATATCCCAATAAGCGGCTTGCTAATACAAGAAAAAGCTTCTGAAATCGCAGCAAAAATGGAATTGCTAGATTTCAATGCCTCAAATGGATGGCTAGATCGATTTAAAACTAGGTACGGTATAAAATTCAAGCAAGTGTGTGGTGAGTCAGCTGCAGTCAACAGTGAAGAGGTTCACTGTTGGAAAATTAATGTGCTTCCGCAGCTTGTAAAAAACTACTCAAGTCGGGATATTTACAACGTGGACGAATTTGGGCTTTTTTACAAACTGACACCCAATAAAACAATGGCCATGAAAGGAGAAACATGTCATGGAGGCAAACTGAGCAAAGAGCGTTTTACTATTCTGCTCGGTGCCAACTCTGATGGATCAGATAAATTAAAGATGCTGGTCATAGGAAAATCACGCAACCCTCGATGCTTTAAAAATGTCAAGAATTTCCCCTGCTTGTACGAAAGCCAGCGCAGAGCATGGATGACGGGCAACATTTTTACAACATGGCTTCGTAATTTTGATCGGCGTATGAGAAGAGAATCGCGCCATGTGTTATTGCTTGTAGACAACTGCCCTGCGCATCCAAAAGATAACGACGACTTGGATAATGTCCAAGTAGAATTTCTACCTCCAAATTCGACTAGTGTCACCCAACCAATGGACCAAGGGATAATTAACAGCGCCAAAGTAAATTACAAGACTCGCCTCGTACGGCGATACCTTCACCAAATGGAACACGGCAGCAATCCTTCTTGCTATGAGTGTCGTCCAATTACCGTCCTCGACGCTATGCACATGCTTACTGCAGCATGGGAGAGTGTCACACCAACAACAATTACAAACTGTTTTCACAAAGCAGGTTTCGGAAGTAGCGAGGACATCACTTACACAGAGCCAACCTTGCAATCTAATGTTGAAGAAGATTGGCTGGCCGCACAAGAAATTGTAGGGGGAAATTTTGTCGATTTAGACACATTCATTAATATCGACAAAGATCTAATTACCTCCGAACTTAGAAGTCTGGATGATATCATCACCGATGTAACTGCGACTGACAAACCGGATGAGGAGGAAGATGATGATGAACCTGCGCTTCCGGCTCCATCCCCATTCTTCAAAGTTACAGAGGCATTCAGTTTCCTAAGACAATATGCGTCATCACTGGAGGAAGGACCGTCAACAAGCGAACTTTACCACTACCTAAATAAGGCGGAAAATATGGTGATGGCGCGACCACATGTCAAACAGGCCAAAATTGACAGCTACTTTTTGAAAAAATAATTTTTTATGACATTATTGACTTCAGTAAGTTTTTTAAAATTAACTTTTTATTATTATCAACACTATTTATTATCTTATCGCATTTATTTGTTAACGTTGGTTTTAGTTAATATAGTTAGCAGATTTTTTTGTGTTCATTTTTTTCAATTTTATGTGTCATGCATAATAAATCTAAATTGAAAAGACATATGATTTTTCCTTGAGAAGATAACGATTATTTGAATTTTCAGTTTTCAAACTTTCCTGTTTAGTAAGCACATAATGATTAAAATAAATAAAATATCATTTTATGTCTTAAAATCGCTGAAAATTGATAAAAAATGTGTTTATTTTCGCACAGATTGTTATTAGATAGACCACTTGATGAAAATTCGCGACCTTCAGTTAATACGCGAACCCGTTTAATACGCGAATTTTGATCGGACCCCTGATTCGCGTATTAACGAGGTTCGACTGTATAATAAACCTAGATACGTAAATATTCATACTTCTATTAAGCGTAATACCAACTTAGTGAAAAATGTCCAAGCCGGGTATCGAACCCGGAACCCTTGGAATGGCACTCCAAGTGCTCTACCATTTAAGCTACGAGGACTATGCCCAGCTTAGCATTTCTCACTTGACAAGTTGGTTAAGCTGCAAATCGCAGCCCAGAATCCGTCTTCATGAACACACAATTCTGCGGCGTAATATGAGACACAACAGACCCAGTATCGGTAAATCATATATTTTTTATATTAATCAATTTCTCATTTAATTTTCAGCAGTGAACTTACGCTTGAAATTCTAGATACGTGAATAGTCATACTTCTACTAAACGTAATACCAACTTAGTGAAAAATGTCCAATTTCACTGCTGAAAATTAATTGAGAAATTGATTAATATCAAATAATATGTGATTTACCGATGCTGGGTCTCTTGTGTCTCATGTTACGCCGCAGAATTGTGTAGAGACTTAGAGCGTTGTTCCAATGTTTTCGGGTACGATCCCCGGCTTGGACAATTTTCACTAAGTTTGCATTACGCTTCGTAGAAGTATGAATATTCACGTATCTAGAATTTCAAGCGTAATTTCACTGCTGAAAATTAATTCAAAAATTGATTAATATCAAAAAAATATAAAACATATTTTTCTTATGAGTTTCGCAAAGTTTATCTCTCAAAATTAAGTTCCTTGTAGCTTAAATTGCATCATAAATATCTAGAACACACAGGACTTCTATTCATTCGAAGCAGTAAAGTTTATCATAGCGCCCTCTGCTGAAATCGTAATTTTTTGAATAAGGCTTCACCTGTTGTATTCCACATTATATCCTTCTAGGCACTGCACTACAGTCCTAGAAATTAATAGCAACACCCTTCTTTGCCAATCCCACCGAAGCTAGCATAAGGGAGAAAATACGGGATTCTGATTGGTTGAATATTTTTAAGACCATATTGTTTTGGTACATTTTAGAATTTATGTTTATTTAATCATCCATTTCTGTTTGAAATCTGTTGAAAGATTTATTTTAATAAATTTTCTTCTGATTTTACGCATTTCTTAATAGATAAAAAGAATGATTTTCTGAAATTTTTTAGATTACTCTTTAAATTGATCAACCAATCAGATGCCCATATTTTCTTCCTTATACTTGCTTTGCTGGGATCGGAAAAAATTCTAGCCGACACCTTAAATGACTACAGGTTCCAGATTACCGACTCCCTGGGAATGTAATTAAACTTATAACTGCAGAAGCCAGTCTCTGAAAGGATTTTTAATTGTTTGGTATAAAGTAACATATGTTGGATGACAGACAAGTTTGTAGCACACATTTTTAAATAAAAATAAAATGTAGATGCCGAAGTCGAAGTTTTCTAAATTGTCTTTCTAGAATTCTACTCAAAAAAATATTGTGCCTATTTAATGTTACCATAGGCACTCGGACCAATTAAGCAATTTGGTTCTGAACTTAAAAGTGTTCACTGAATAAAAATCCGAAAAAATCGAAAACAAGAGACATAATGAACACAATGAACATCGACCTCAGATATCCTACGCCAAAAGAATAATTTAAAAATGGTGAAATACAGCGAGAAATTTGTAAAGAACCCCACCGTTTATTTAATAATTAACTTGCGATTGTCGGCGCGTTCTGTTACGAGCAGTATTACCTGCGCAGTAACACACCCCCATCTTAATGTTAAACCAGCAAGAGCGTGCTTTAGTCGAATTTCCTGTTTGTTTTTCAGTATTTTTAAATGATTTTTTTTCCATAGAATATTTGATCTCGAATTATTTTTTTATTTCGGTCATATTTTTGTTGCAGTTAAGAAGATATTTTTAGCTTCTTAACGGGTTCCAAAAAATATCTTCAACCAATCAACCAATTTGATTCCGAAATTGAAAGAATTCTTAAAATGAATCTGCAATCAAATCCGAAAACGTACTAATCAACCATACAGATATTGACACCAATGCGATATCCATTGCGCAAAAAAAAAAAAAAAAAAAAAAAAAAAAAAAAAAAAAAAATTAAAAATGCTGAAATGCAAATGATAAATATGCAAAGAACGCTTCTATAGGTTTAACACTAGCTTGCGACTTTCGTTGAGTAGCTACTATAGACTCTTAACATATGGAAGAATTAGTTCGGTCACATACTGGGTGAGTCGAAATTGCTTTTATAAAATAAGAAAGGGGTGATAGTATTCATCTAGATGAGTAAAAATTACCATCAAACATAGGTTCGCAAACCATTCACTTAATCAAAAATACAGTGTTCTACCCTATCCAACCTTTATTGATGTTAATGATTGATGTTAATGTATACAGTTTTTGTGTGCGGACTACTGTGACAGACGTACAGGCAGAGGACAAAGACCAATAAGGTTTTGTCATATGAGCAAAACCCTAATAAAAGAAAACCTACCCACATCTTCTAGATTTCAAAAATTTCAGAAGTCTTACTTTACAGCAGCAACTCAATAAAAAAAAATTAAAAAATAAAAAAAAAACTTTGCTTATATATTGTTCCGTTCTTATCTCAAAATGCCTCTAAACGCAGATTTTTCCTAAAACAAAAACTACACAGCGTTCTTATATTTTATAATGATTTAGTATATATTCGAAAAAAAAAAATGAAAAACGTAATTTCCTGATAATAATTAAAAAAAATCCTGTCCTTTGAGGAGTTTTTAAAAATAGCATAGTATAAAATCATACTCTCATGAAAAGATACACAAAAGATTAAATCTTGTTTTTACTTTAAAAACTTTTTTTTTCATGAAATCAACAATACTATACATCAGCAGCATGCATAAGCTTTTCATGTCATTACATTTTCTTAAAATAAAGATTTTTTTTTTTTCTTGTAATGTTCAAATTATTATTTCTGTAAATTCAAAGTGACAAGCTGTAAGAAACATCTCGTAATAAAATTCAGCACATAGAGAAATAAAAGAAGGGATGAGTAAAATAAAAAAGACTTTATATTTAGAAGAAAAAAAATTTCAAATATTTGATCATAAAATTAATAACAAAAAATAAAGCATTTAATCTTTGTTGAAAACGTATAATTTCATCATACATTTATAAAAAAAATGGATAAAAAGGAGAGAGATTTATTGAATAAATATAAATTTATTTTAGGAAGGTGTTAAGGGGCTAAAAAAAGAGTGTTAAGAGGATTATAATAAAAGAAGCTGTAACTTTGGGTTTCTTTCTTTTACATTGATTTATTAAAAAAAAAAAATACGGTGTTTTTCAGAGTATTTAATATAAAATCCTTTTTAAATACACTGAAAAAAGAAAAACGAAAAACACATATAAATATATATAAGCCATTTTCAAATTTCGCTTACATATGCTGTCCCAGAGTAAAAAGAAGAAAATTCAAACATGAATTAATATTTAAAGTTTGATTTGAGCTTTGCATTAACTAAAGAAGATTATATTGAACATTTCTAACATGAAAAATTTTAAAAATCAATAAGATTTTTTGAAATATATAAATTTTTAAAATTTTGATTCTAAGCAAAAATGCCTGTCCCATCCCAAGTTTTATGTTTTAACTGGTTTTTTTTTTTTTTTTTTTTTTTTTTTTTTTTTTTTTTTTTAAGAAAAAGGTTTAATTATTTTAAATATGAACTGTTAGTGTTCTTTATTAATGAAAAAAATTATTACAAAAGATATTTTCTTTAATAAATTACCAGAAATATTTTGTCCCTCACTTTTTGTCAAGTCTATTACTTTGTGATTTATTTATATTTATATTATTTTAGTCAAAATAGGTTTCGACTGCTGCCTAAAGTTAGCAGCAAATATTTGGCGATATAGTTAAACTATTCACGCAATTACTACTTGCCATTTTTTACGCTTCAATTGTGAAGCAATGTAATAGTGGCAAGAATAAGCTTTCTTCAAAGTTAGTATTTTTTTTCACTGTCAAGTCTGTTACCGTAAATTTTAATATTAAATTATATAAATTATAAATTATAAATTATTAAATTATATAATATTATATTATTATTAATGATTTTTACACTTTTGTAATTAAATATTGTTTGCTAAATAGTTTCAGAAGGTATGTGTATTATTATCTAAGTTAGAAGTTATATAAGCTAGTTCATTTCTAATAGTTTTATTTGAAATGTCAAGTAAGTTACCATGAAATGTATGCGATGAAATGTAAGCTGCTAAATAAGTTTACTAAATAGTTTTAGAAGGTATGTAAATTATTATCTAAGTTAGAAAATATACAAGCTAGTTCATTTTAATAGTTTTTTTAGTTTTATTTAAAATGTCAAATCTGTTATTTGTCAAGTCCGTTACCATAAAATGTAAACGAATGGTGAAAATGGCCCATATATACTTTTTTTGTATAAATTAAATTTTCCTACATTTTCTCCTGTTTAAGTTAAATTAATTTTTCAGAATACCTCACAATATAAGTGACAGTTTTTATCTATTTCAGCAGTTATAGTTACTCTATAATGAATAATATGCATTATATGTTACTTTGATATGCTTTGGGTTCTTAGCCTATACACAGAATATTTTTATCACACCTTACCATCACATAATAGCAGCTACAAAATTTTGTTTCTTCATTTGTAAATTTTTAGACCCTTTTGAGATTCTACAATTTAAATGTTGATACGTGAATAATCCAAAACCCAGGCACAGCCATGTCATGTAACATCTTGCTAAAAATAGCACTGAAACAGATAAAATATCAGCACTGTGAACTACACTGTAAAAAAAATCTGTGAAGGTACTAAACATTTTCTAGGAAACTGGGATTCCAAGAACTTTTCATGTAACGATAACAGGAAAAATTCATGTAATCGATTCTGAAACTTGAATTTTTGCTGTTACCGTTACAGGAAAAGTTCTTGGAATCCCAGTTTCCTAGAAAAGGTTTAGTACCTTTGCAGATTTTTTTTTATAGTGTAGATTTGTACACACTGAAAAAAAAGAGTAACATTATTTTAATGTTTGCGTGCGTGTTTTTTTTTTTTTTTTTTTTTTTTTTCGTGTATTAATACATTGGATATGCAAGATGCTCCGAATGAACAGTAAAATCCAAACGTTTTTATTAAAGACAACATAAAAATATAGAAATTGCCACATTATAGGAATAGTTTAAGCTGTTTCATTGGTCAAAGTGCGAAGAAAGCGATTGAACTCTGCCTTCTGCCGCGCCTTCATTCGTCTAATCGTTGAATTCGTTACCACATGTTCGTTACTGGAAATTTGTAATCAAACAAACTGTTTATGTTATAATTGTTTTATGTATTCTTCAAGTGTTAGATTCATATTAGGTTTTTAGGTGCATTAGTAACTATATACGAGGGCTGTTCAACAAGTTATAAGACTAAAATTATAATTACAGAATACCCTTAATCGTCATCATTTACATGGTATTTTTCAAAATAACTAACATGGTACATAATGCATTTATCCCAACGTTCTGTTCACTTCTTAAAAGCCTGTAAAAGTCTGTTTTTTTGAGAGCTTTCTCAAAACTGACTTTTGAGCCTTAACACATGCTTTGTTGTTTGCAAAATATTTGCCTCGTAATGGTTTCCTAAGTTGAGGAAGCAGCCAGAAATCGCACGGAGCGAGATCAGGACTGTATGGAAAGTGTAGTAAAATCTCTACGTTGTTCTGTTGCGAAACATCCAATACACAACGAGCAATATGTGGTCAGGCATTGTCATGGTGCAGTAGAAAGCCATTTCAAAGCAATGGATCTTTCCTTTGAACGTGCTGTACAGCTGCCCGGTTGTACCACTGTTCGTAGGACATTCGCGTAGTACTAGCCATTTACGGTATTAGCGGGTTCGACAGCGTCCCTCACGTTTAATATCTTCCACATTTTGCCTTCCTTCCTTAAAAGCATTATGCCAGCAAAAAATACTTGCCCATCGACATTGCTTCATCGTTGAAAGAATCACGTATCATGTAAAATGCCTTCTATGCTGATTTTTGAAGACGAACACAAAATTTAATCGCATAATATTGTTTAATCGATACTTCCATTTCAACAACTGGCCACTCTCGTAGGCACCCGCAAACATGCTGTGAATCACGAGATATTCAATAATATGAACCTGTACACGTCATTTATCGGTAGCTTTTGTTAATACAGACAAAAAACATTTTGTTATGCCACAGAAATTACCATTCCGATGAGTGGTTTTAAGGTAGTAAAATTATTCTTATTACTTATTGAACAGCCTACATAAATACATAGCATCTGTAGTCGTCGTCTGACCGTCTGTTTGCTTGTCTACCTGTCCATCCGCATATAACAGAGCAAAAACTATCCAACCGAATGCTATATAATATTGTTATGGAATATTGTCCAGTCATTTCAAATTTTATGAAAATCGCATGAATAATTCAATTACAAACTAGTCAGAATTTTTTCGTTACATTACGGGCAATAGGAAACTAGTGTTTCAAGTGCCTTTTAATGGTGATACAGTCTTTGAAACAAAAGGAAATTCATATGCACTTATGAAGTGCCTAAAATGTACATTTTGTATAATATGCGTTGCAAAAAATATTTATTATTCATTTACAGGGCCACACAAAAGAATTCCGTTACCTAATGGTACAGAGTGAAATATTGTTTTCGTCGCATTTTAATAAGGTTAAATTATTCACATGTAATGAAATTGATGTAACGTTGCTGAGGTTTACTATAATTTATTCCTGTAAAATAGAAAGTGCATGATATTTACAGGGAAGTACAAAAGATTTCGGATACTATACTGTACCTAAAATACTGTATATTAGAGCAAATAGCTGGAAGTATATTTTTAGCTGTGATATGAGTTTTTAAATTTAACTAAATTTTTGCAAATTATGTTGTGTGTATAAATGCTGCAAATCATACATACACTGTAAAAAATAAAGAGTTTTATCACATTTACTTTGGCTGTATGAGATGTGAAATAAGGTGTAAATATATTATTTTTGGGGTGCCAATACCAAAATAAATGTTACGTTACACTTCGAGTGAAGTATCATACCTCTTTAAAAAAAAAAAGGCGTTCTGAATCACTCCAAATCATTATAATCCGCACTTTGAAAGACTTTATTCAATTCATCAACACGACAGCAGGTGTTTTTTTAATCCAGCGAGAACAAATCGGTGCGATTACGCAACCAGCGCGGGGGATAAGATTATTATCCAAAATGGCGCTGTTGTTGACACATTCTGTCGTTCTGAAAAATGTTCTTTGAATTTCGGTTATATTTCGCGGTAATAATGAATGATTAAGAAATTGCTGACATTATAACTCTTAATATAGTTCATATTAAGAACTTTTATCGACTTATTCAATTAGTTCGGACAATTTAGGAAATCAGAAATAGTCTATTGTATGATAGCCATAAACAGTTTTGCTAAACAGTGTTGGTGCTTTGGTTTTTCTTTTGGATTTTTTTCGAGTAAGTGGCGTTTATTTTCTTTCTGTTTTGTATACAATAACTCTTAATTCTCTGTAAAAAATTGTATTTGTGTTATATTTGTTGTACGTATATATATATATATATATAAATGCATGATACTTGCAATATGTGATTTTGCAGGGTAGCTATTTCGATATTTTAAAAATGAAAATTAATAATAAAATAAGTCGTAAAATTGTCACTTTCGTACAGCGCTTTCAAATATTTAGTTTTGATTTTATAGTGTTTTATTATAAGTGTACTATAAGTTTACTATAAGTTTTGATTTTATAGTGTTAAATTCCGCATAACTTGAACTAACACGAAATTAAATAAACATAGTGTTATATCTTGTTTTAAACATTCATTTTTTCAATATATATTTGTATTTTGATGTATTTTTAGATTATTAGAAACAAAAATTCCATTATTTTTATTTCGTTTTTTTCTTTTTTCATATATATATGTTGATACTGAAAGAGTTAAAGAGATTGTCATGGTTTTATTTTTCTATTTATTAAATTAGTAAAACATAATTAAAATCATCATTAATGCCTATTTGAATTTGAATACATTTAATGGAAAATCTTAGAACTTCAATGAAAGGGGGGGGGGAGACTGCCGGTATGTTCATTCAGAGCGGTGTGAAACGGGGGGGGGGGGGGGCAAGGGGGCGGTCGCCCCGGACGCGGAAACTGAGGGGGCGCCAAATTTATGTTATTATCGTCTTTTGTTTCTTCGCTTTTTTTGTAAAAAAAAAAATTATATGTATAAATATATTGGGATTTTTTGTGTGAAAAAAACATACATTTTCAAAATAGCATGTTACTTCATTCTTGAAATCCAAAAGTGGTCATACAATACTGTTAGATACATTTTTTTCACATATGTTTTCCAGATCACCTTTGCCAATATATAAGCGCAATGTTCTTTTATAGTATTTAGTTGTAATATTAAATCTTTTAAAGTTTCAAAATAAACGAAAAACATGTATTTAATAGAATTTATTTGTGCTTTTAAACTTTTCAATTTTGTGACACCTGTGACAAACAGTAATGAAACTACTGAAATTTAGAGGTGCTGCAGATACATCGTGCCCCCTCCCCCTACCAACCCCCAAACACACTATGTGACCCATATAACTATGTTTTTAAGTATGTAAATATACTAAATTACATTGTTTAATAACTGAGTATTATGTTTAAAATGCATGTTATAATAAATTACCTAAATTAAAAGGGAGTTTAGCAGCATTTTTGCATGAAACTAATTATTTTAATACATGGCTGTGTTAAATTTAAAATGTAATCTTTAAATTATTTTTTATTTTGCTGTTAAAATCATGTAAATATTAGAAAATTTCCTTTTTTACCATCTACTTATATAGTGTACTTTAATAAATGGTAGCAAAATAAAAAATAATTAAAAAATTACATTTCAAATTTAATACAGCCATAATTTAAAAAAAAAAATAGTTTCACGCAAAGAATGTGCTAAACTTCCCTTTAATTGAGACAATTTATTATAACGTACATTTTAAACATATTACTTACTTTACACCCAAAAGGGTGGCAACTAAGTTGCCACTACAAATGGTGTTTGTTTACCATTTGATAGTTGGTGGCTCATTACACCAATTTACAAGTGGAATTTCATTACACCACTTGGGGTGGCAACTTAGTTGCCACCCTTTTTGGTGTAAAGTAAGGGAGTTTTTTTTTACAGTGTAGGGTAACACAACAGAATCTATAAAGATTACAGAGCACGAACGAAAATAGTTTAAAGATGGTTTTTAAATGACTTGTGCATTTTTACGCTGAATTCCATTTAATAAACCAAGATATGTTTGTAGAATATAGACAAAATAATACATTGGGGTCCCGTAAGGAATTAGATACGTAGATGTCTATTGAAGATAATCTCTAAAAGTGTGATTTTAATAGTTTTAAGCGTGTTTTAGGCATATGTATAAAGATAGTACGTAAAGTACAGGGTTTTACAAAGTATTCAAGAATGCTTCTGTCTATTGCGATAAATTGCTGAAAATGAAATTTTAAACTATCACGCACTTTTAAAATTTTCCCAAATAATTGAAAACTGCTCGTGAATTCGGTTTGTATGTTTATCTTGCCGAACTGTAACTTTTGTTAATGTAGCTTGATAGCTCTGTAATTCATATATGTTAATGAGATTTACTATGCCATATATTCGGTATTATCTATAAAGTATGAAATAACGTTCATATTTTATTTACAGAAACATTCGAAAGTTATTGATTACTTTATAGTCTTTGGGGAAATGTCTTAATTGTATAAATACGTAACACCTGTAATCGTCATGTCCATCCGTCTCTCTACCCGCATATAACTATAGTAAAAACTACCAAGCCAAATTGTTTGAAATTTAATATTTAGAATCGTTGCCAAATTTTGACAAATCATTTCAAATTTAAAAAAACATTTCAAATTAAAAAAAAAATTGTACAAAAAGTTTTCTTTTTTCTGTTAAATCCTATCATACGTAAGTAATTCAATAATATCTCCTGATAGGTAATGAGGTTTCCATAGTGTTTATCTCTTAAATATGAAGTTATATTACTTCCGTATGACTGGGTTTAATTTATGAAATCGTAATAAATTTTGCATTCATGCATTTTTGCATAAGAGTGCAATAGCTATTGCACCCAGATAAAAATATCTATAAAACTTCGTTACATACGAACGCACCTCATTCGTCACGTTCGATGTGCAATTCCAACTTGTTTAAATTTATTTTTATGTATTATACTTTTTATCGGAACTCAAGTGGGTTACTTGGTGACCCGTGTGCCATAGGTTTTCTATTCCTGACCTAGTGTATAGTTTTTAGGAGGAGTTTAATATCAGTTTTATTCTTTTTGAAGGATGTTCTTTAGCCAATTTTCCCCACATTACCACTTACGTACTTGAATTATTTTGTTTGCTTCTATAAGAGAATGGTAAATATTTTTTATAGGGAGCATAGTGCAGTGAATTTCAAAACACATATAAATTTCGTGTCTTTTTTGTATATTTAAGAAAGTTTAAATGCGAATTAATAATTAGAGGCAATTCAAAGTGACTGTATTGGAAATTATCAAAATAAATTATTGTTGTAATTCACTGCACAACTATAAGTCATGCTTCATGCTTTCTTATTTTTAAAATTCATAACATGACGTGCATGCTTTTGCTTATTCAATGTGATTTTCAATTTTAATAATGAAGAAAACTGTAAAAAATTTTAAAAATTGTTATATCTAGAAGGCATTTATCCTTTTTAAATATTGCTTAATAAACTTTTAACGATCTATTTTAGTTATTTCCTCATTTTTTTTTAATTGCTCATCGTTCTGCAACCGATTGAGATAAGTTTTGTATTTATGAGATAAGTGAGATGAGATACGTTTTGTTGATAAGTACATAAGTTTTGTTTTCCTTATCTTTTAGTTATTACAAATTAAAATAAATTAAAACAGTGTCGAAATAATTGTTTATAAGGAAAAAGGGAACGATAACACATTCTTAAAAAATCATCCAACTTAATTCTAAAAACCTAACATCAGAATTGATTGTCTAAATTCATTTTTCTGTATACTCCATGGGTTGAAAACGATAACACACAAATACAGATTGTACTTTCATTTTTCCTTTTTGTTTTAAAGATATATGTTTTTTTTTCACTTCTTTTTTTTCCAAGAAAATATATCTTTTTTAAGTACATTAAAAAGAGTGCTGCTAACTACTTTCAGTAACTATATACCTTTCCAAACTGACAGATGCAAAGGTGAAATCTATGAAGGTTTAAAAAGCTCAAGTTGTTTCTGACTTCTGAGTCTGTATCCAATAAAAAGTTTAAAACAGTGAACATTTATTTTATTTAAAAGAATTAGTGTCTTCCACTTTAAAATTTCTAACGCAAATAACGTAATATATACCATTAATACCTAACATAAACATTGGAATCTCCAAAATCTGTAAAATATTCTTTCCATGTGGGGTATTAGATGAGTTCTTGAATGACCTGCTATAATTTTCAAATGCTGTCAGAAATAAATTTCATGAAAAAAGAAACATGAAAAGTGTTTTTGAGAATATATCGCATACAAGAAAGTCAACGCAGCTGTAATATATTTGATAAAATACATTCAACTTTTTATAATCCTCTTTAAAACCCTTTCCTGAGACAGAAAGTTCTTTTTGCGTGAAATATTTTTTCTTTCACTGTTTTTTTATTTTACATTTCTAATAAAATAATACAATTTTATTTTTAATTTTCGCAGTTAATAGTATTTTTTTCTGCATATTTATGTATGATAAAAGTAATGGAGATTCAATAAAATGGTCAAGAAAAGAAAATGTTTATCAAAATGCCATTTGTTTTTTATCGGAAATATATGTAAATACATGTTCTCTACAAGAACATGTAATATATTTATGTATATATATACATACAAGGTGGGTGAAAAATTATAGACGTAAGCAGAAACGATTTTTTTTTTCAAAAATATAGGCTATCTGATGACATATTTTATTAGAGCAAAACAAAAATATACTAAATAACAATATTTAAATTATTTTTTTTATGTCCTGCACTCGTATTTACAAAAGTTTCCGGACGAGAAATCACTGAATTGACGATTCTCCGCAGGTAACTCTGATCTTAATTGCCCCAAGTCTTACTAAATTCATGCCATAGATATCCCAAACTGGAAATTTTCTTGCTAACTTTTCTTCAAAGTAACCGAAGAGACAAGTCGAGTAGATTAAGATACGAACTGTTCAAAGTTATTCATTCTTTGTTAAATATCCAGGCACATTTTTGGGAGTGGAGAAAGGTTAATAGTGCTTTTGTTCTATGTGCAGCCCCCAATCCTACTGAAAGATTCAATTAGGGCTATTTTACTTCCATAAGAGGTAGCAAATGCTTTCTCTTGGAGCGTCTTAGCATTAATCCAAATACTTCCTCCCGGAACGTCTTATCATTAATCTTTACATTTTTACCATTATAAGTTAAAAGTTTTTTTCTGTGGCCTTAGCTCTTGCTCCAGTCATAAATTGTTTCGTAAAAAGTTATCATGTTACGTTTTTTCGTTTTCTTGTGTTTCTCTGCATTGTAATAATCAATCACTGATCATTCCGGATTTTTTGTTTTCTTCTGTACGACGAAAATATACGCATCCGACCACATAATATCGTCCATGTGGTGCACCTTTAAAATTTCGAGCATCTCTTTGTATCTCATCAGTCTCTTTAGTTTGGCATCGTTTGATAAATGTTGTCCACGATATAAATAATAATGTGAAGTCCAAGAGAATTTATAACAATATTCCGAACCCTTTGACAAGAAATATCCAAACTCTTTTCAACGGAATTGAGGCTTGCGGCTTCATTTAAAATTATTAATCATTATCATTTGAGACTAATTCTCTTCTTGACGATGTTACGAATTCTTCGAGTATTGATAAAAGACAGTAAGTCTAATTTCTTTTGTAGGTGAACGTTTCCTACTGATTTCCACTAGGCTTAGTAATATTCTGAGCAGTTCGAAGTAGAACTTTCAGGCAAGATGTAATCCTTGAAGTCTTCTCTTTATTTGCAACCAGGTGAACAACGCTTATACGATGACGACGGGTCTTCATAAGTACATAGAAAGTACATGAATGATGTATCACAAAAAGTCCATAGAAAGTACTACAAAAATAGAAAAAGATACGAGATTTATATGACTTTAGCTATGCAATATAAACATCAGACAATGCACCTATACTTTTCGACCATCCAGTATGTGTTTATGTATATATATATATGCATACTTATATTATATACATGTAAGCGTGTTTATATTGGGATATAGATTAAGATATATAGAAATCCACATGTATACGTCATCATTCGCAATCATATAAATAACCTCGGATTGTTCGGTTAGTTATAAAAAGTGTTTAAACGAACAGAGTTTGATTTTGAAGTTGTAGGAATCGACTGGACTGCTGGAATTGACAAATGATTTCATGTGCATTCAAGAATTTTATTTCCATCCTGATATGCTTAAAGCTGCTGCATATAATGCAAGTCTGTGTAAATTTCGATGATTTGACAGCTAGAACTATTTTTTCTTTGAAAAAAGAATCATGCCTTTATTGCCGTTCGTGCACATCGCATTTTTTTAATTACTATTATTTTTTTTTTAATTATTGCTGAAGATTTTAGCCAACGTTTGAAATAACCAAACAATCCTACAAGTTCGCAACAACCTACAACGGTTGTAAAACAGGTATTAGAGGATTGAAAGATTTTTTTTAAAGTAAAAAAAAAAAAATTCTAGTTCCAAATCACAAAAAGTTACACTGACATGCATTGTATGAAGAAACTTTAAGAAAACCAGCTTGTCACTACAACAATTTGAAATACGTGGATTCCTTATTTGATTTGAACAGCATACTATAACTTCAAGATCAAACTCTGTTAGTAAAGACATGTTATATGAATGGGGAATCAATGATCGGTGCGTTGCAAATGTATTACATAGTAGAATGAGTCAAGACAGGAACAAGATACATTTCATTTCATGTCCTGTAATGCTAAACTTTTTCAGATTCTTCGAAGAAGGTGGTTCATTTAGAAAATTGATCTTAAACTGGAAAGTTTTCAATAGAGACAACTACCTCACTGCCATATAAAGTGTTTTGAAGGATATGGCAGCCGGGACAAATATTTGGGGGACAGGGAGGGTCTAAATCATCAGTTCGAAATATTCTTCCAGAAATCTTGCTTTTGTATCCGTGCATATTTCTGTTACTGCATCAGACATTACTGGCGAATAGAATAAAAAAACTAAACTAAACTCTGTGGCTATACAACCCATGAAAAATCTCGGCGGGCAGCGCCCATAACCTGTCTTCTTGACCTTGGACCCCCTAGGTGCTATTCAGCCTATGTCCGGCCAGGTGGTCAAACTAACGCGGGAGTCTCGGTGTTAGTTCCCAGAAAGCTTGGTACTCATTTTATCAACTCCGAAGGAATGAAAGTCTGAAAGTACATAGTTGGGAGTCGCACTCACGATTTGCAGAGCGACCGTCAGCATATAAGCAACCTTTACACAGATACGGACGTGGGAAAAAATCCTGCTCTGTGATTGGCTTATGTTATGGAGCAATGTCGTACGTCACAAACAAGTTACTCATTGTAGTGCAGGGGAGAGCGAACAACAAACGTATATGGTTTTATGATGTCCAGTACCATAGACTTGTAGTCACAAGATTTTTATTTATACAAATGTGAAATTTCAAAGAAAAATATCAATTTTTGGACAATTATTCATTTCTGTTCATCGTAATATCGCCTGATTAAATGATTCAAAATGGAATGATCTCCAGAAATCAAACGTTAGTTAGATGAACATTTAAAAAAATTTATCTGCATTTTTACGACGTAGCTGCAACAATATGGAATTAATGTTTTACGAAACTATGTTTATTCAATTTAATACGATGTTAAAAAAAAAAAAATCCAGTTTTAATGTGCTTGAAGGCTGTAAAGTTTATTTCAGTCTACAAATGCATGCTTGCTAGTTCAGTGGTTACAATATCGAATTTTAAATGAGAATAGACATTTTAATCATAAATACAATGATTCTGCTATCTTCAAAAAATAGTATGTTTTCTTCTTAGATAAAGTAATTTTAATTATTCCTTTTGGGATGACTATAATTTTTGTGATTCGTGCAATCATTGCTTATTTGTGCAAAATTATACTGAATGCACAGTTTTTAGGCTTGTTTTATGAACCAATGCATTACTTAAACATTAAAATTATAAATACATGTTTCTGCATAAAAATATTAAAAAAATTAAATAAGAAGAAATTATATTAAATTATTTCTACGACAAAGTCTTATCTATCACACCGATCCGAATAAAACTTTCTTTACGACAAATATAAACAAAACAAACGCCTTTTTATTTCCGGTTAAACGGGCGAAAGACAACGCCATTTAAATTCCCGTTAAAGCGACGAGGGAACCGATTAGCCAATCACAGCACAGAATTCTTTCCCATGTCCGTATCCATGTAAAGGCTGCTAATATGCCGACCGTCAGATGCTGTGACCATTACCCCACGGGGCTTCACTGGGAAATAACCACCAAAAATTGTTAACTGCCAAGTAAAAATTTCATAGGAACTGTAGTAGTTATTTAACGTGATTTGGAGAATGATGATAGGAAAATGAAGATTCAAGCCAACGAAATGCATTCAACAGCACCTTCTGCTGCACCAACCGTGTATTTCCACACCTCATTCCTGCATGAAATCTGCTTATTTGGGTCCCCTTTACTTGCCTTTACATTTTTGACATAGTTGGAACCATCCTATATTATATGCGTATTATATGTGGATAAAAATTAGAAATTTAAGTTTACACGTCATTTCTGGAGAACCACCTAAAATTGTTAACTGCCAAGTAAAAATGTCATAGGAACTGTAGTAGTTGCTTAATTTGTTTTGGAGAATGATGATCGGAAAATGACGATTCAAGCCAATGAAATGCATTCAACAGCGCCCTCTACTGCATGAACCGTATACTTCCGCGCCCACATTTCCTGCATGAAATCTGCTTATTTGAGTCCCCTTTACTTCCTTTACATTTTTGACATAGTTTTTTACCATCCTGTATTATATGTGTATTATATGTGGATGCAAATTTGAAATTTTAGTTTACTACACCTCATTTCTGGAGAACGAAATCATCTGTGTTTATGAAGATTAAGTCTATTCATCATTTTTATAACCATTAAGCTTTTTTACTATTTAAGTTTGGACATTATCTTCCACTATCGGTAGCTAGAATTTAAAAGCTTTCATTGTTTTCATAAGAATTTATTGAGATTCAAGAGGATATTTTATAAGCTTAATCCTTTGCGGTGCTGAGCATTTCCATTGCGAAAATGTTGAATATAATGAATGCATCGGAATGTGAAAACAAATTTACTTTTAAATATGAAAAAGCTATGTTTCACACATATTATAAATCGAAATTTTGGTTCTAATATGGCATTCGGTATTTAAAATTAAGTGATTTCATAGATATACCACCGCATCTCAAGGGTTGAAAGAAGCACGAAAAGTAAATTCTGAGCAAATTTCGAGCGCAAATTTATTCAGATATCTTTTTAAAGTCAAATTAAAAATTGTATTAACCTTTCAGTGAGTTTATTTAGATATGCAGCAAGAGCGAAAAGCTTGGTAGATATTCTGGGCAGAGTAATTACACTATTAAAAATGCACGAATTTGCATAGCAGTAATAAGAGACATGTTAACAAAAACAATTATGCATATCAGTAGTGAAAATTTAAATTTAATGCAATTGTTGCGACTCTGTATTCATTCTCTATACATCGAATTTCTCTGTATATTGAATTTTTTACTGGAACGGTGGATTTCGTTATATAGAGACTCAACTGTATTTTCATAAAACTTTACACCTCGTTAGAAATCACGCAGAGAAAACCAGTGTGCTAACACTAATATATTTTCATTCTTCCATAAAAGTAGTTACATAAGATTAAATTAAGTACTGTCACAAATCTAAATATAGTTCATAATTAAATAATTAACAGTACGTAAATATTCCATATAAATTACGCATTCTTCTAGATATTTCATGAAGGAATCCCACAAATATATTTAAACAAAAATTCTCACTAAATAATGTCAACAATAATTTCATTTAGAATCTTTTATACAGTTAAGACAACTACTTTTTCTCTTATATATTTTCTTTTTTTGTCTCTTCAATGACCTTCAGAATATCTTTTTTGGATTTATAGCATTTGAAGGTTTTATTGAGTTATCCACTCGCGATAAAAGTTCATCGAAGTGTCAATAATGTAGTTACAGGTTACGGTTTCATTTATTATTTTTTTATTATTTACTAAAGTCTTTTGTTTTCTAAAAAGAAAAAAAAATAAATGATAGAAAATGTATGTAGTATATATTCCATGCAAAAATGCACAAAATAGTTAGCACTTTTTGTTTTCACCGCGATTTCTTCTGGTTGTTTATGCCTGCATTGTGTAGGGGAGAAGGGGGGGGGCATGTTTGAACTGGGGGACTTCCTTGAACGCTTTAAATATTTTCCTTGAAATAAAATATTATTTTTTAAATGTATATGGCCGTATAATTACTACTGCTTCAATGCAATAAGTATACAAAGCTGCATCATTTTGTATGAACAACA